>CM050888.1:139286028-141786028 GCA_027725995.1 Rhynchospora tenuis | reverse complement strand
CTGAGCAGAATGGAAAGGGCGCGAGTAAATAGGAAAAGCGCGAAGAAGGGGGGAAAGCGCGGACCAGAATGGAAAGGGCGCTAGAAATCTCCACGCGTTTTTCTGTTATTAATGAGCGGATGATGGGAATGATGGATCTAGCGGATGATCCTTATCAGGCCCGTGCGAAAATGAAACCTAGTTATCAGGATAAGAATCCCACAAGATTCACAGTGGATACTCGTATTTAATGATAAGATAAAATTCTTGATGGTTCAAGAATCAAGATACATGGAATTTACAACTAATCATTGATGGTTCAAGATTCCTTTCAGACTCATTTAATTAAATTTCAACGAGATTGAATTTTAGCTTGAAAAATTGGGGGGAGAAAAATTTAGTGCGGCGCCCACAAAAGTATAACCTGAAAATTACTTCTGCATACTATTTTTTAGTCATTTGGACTCGAGACGGAGGTTTTTATTACAAATAAAAGTTGAAAAACTCATACAACTTAATAACCTATCTTATATTTGTAAAATTCGAACTAATTGTCATGGTAATTCGCTTTACGTATATCCGCTCTGAAACAATTTTTTTAACAGGGAATTATTTGAACTTTGCAGTTGTAACTTGTAACTCTATAAGAATATTAATATTAATAACATTGGAAATATGGATATACATGTTTTATATTTCATATAATTCGAATATATTTTATAATGAATCAAAATTCGTTAAATTTGAACAAAAAAAAAAGTTAGAATTATTTGATAAAGAGTTGTAACATTGGCCTCCATTCAAGTAATTCATGATTGAGCATTTGGACAAATTTTGTAAAATACAAAAAGCTTGGTTGAAAAAAAAAAAGATAAACTAAACCTTTGTTTGACAAGTAAATGTGAAGTCTTTATTCCACCCTTCATGCATCCAAGAGTGATCTAAAAAAGACTAAGATTTGATTAAAGTCGAAGGCATCTACGCAGGTGGAGTGACACTTTTTACTCTTATTATTTACCAGGTAATATAATACATAAGGACAATTTGATTTGTTTGTATTTAATATTATTACAACTATTATTTCAATACTCTCAAGTACCAGGGCAGGTACCTTAAATATTTTTAGTACTTTTATATGATGAAACTCTGAGTCATTGACGTATAACTCTCTACTTTTTCTTGACTTTTTTTATTGTTTGGATCCCTACTTGGGGCTTGATTAATAAAAAAAAAAAATTATATATATCAAGTACCAATACTTCAAAATGATTAGCATATAACCTACTTCAACGTTATTTCAATTACAGTTGGCAGCAGCTACTTGCTTATTAAACACCCTCCAAAATTTATATATGTCATTGGACAGATAAAATGATGTGCTTATCAAATTGCATATGGGAAACCGCCATAAATCTTAGATTATGACCACATTTTATAAATACCTTCCGTAATAAATAATAAAAGTTGGAGCCCTTTTTATTTGTTTAATTTAAACATCATCCTTAATGTATCTAAATAAATATATGTGTACATTAAATATCCTCTTATTTTTTATTTATCTCCTTCTCAAAATGTGAAACTTTTGAAAAGTTTAACCAACAAAACTAGAAATAGGTGACCATTTGTATTATCAAATATAAACTGAGAGAGTGAGAGTAGTAGGGCCCACTATAAAATAAAGAGTCAGCTTATTACTGACCCTTCGGTAATTTCTTAGTTCCCTTTATCAGTACCTACATAAAATTATTCCATGAACTATATCAATTAACAAGCAAATAAATATTTGGAAAGAAGAAAATCATTTCAAGTCCTTTTTTCCCACCCGCAGAACCCTCCATTCTCCCACATTGAAAAAAAATCACAATAAAAATTAAAAACAAAAAGACCACTCAAAATCAGAAGCATAGAGACTAGCAACTATGATTTCTTAATAGTCGTTCAAGAAAGCTTTGTTGTCTACTAATCTCTATTTTCATCAAGACTTTAGATGAAGCTGCCACTTTTGAATGAATCAAGAACAACAGAAAAGTTACAACAGACACAAAAAGGGGCTCATAAGTAGCCTCTCATTTGAGTGAGCTTATATGAATCAGTGAATCACCAGCCTTTGCCAATAAGCCACAACCAATCAAGGGTAACTCCAGAGAAAATACCAGCTAGTAGGCATAGCACCAGCAAATTACCTAGCGCATTTTGCTCCGGCCCCTAAAATAGAAAATCATACTATTGCATCAATAACATTTTTAAGAAAATAAGTTCAGGTAGCCCCTAAAGAATTTCAGGTATACTTCCTAAACTTGTGAAGAAATAATTATTTCAGAAGTAAAACTCAGGTTACAAAATCTGAATAGACCTCTACTGTCCCAAATGAAATGTTCTATTGGGTCACATATGCAGGAAATTTAGGGCCAGCAAACAATTTATAAAAATGGGGAAATGACAAATTTACTATTGCTAGTCTTAAATCAGAAATTAGTCACCAGCCTACCTTGTATCCATTTGGTGCTTCAGTAACAATGCACACAGTGAGATAACCGTTTGTCAATCCGAGAAAGGATGTAAGCATGATCATATAACCCTGGTCTCCGTATTTTGCAGTAAAATAAAATGCAGGGACAAGCAAAAAACGGGAAAGAGTTGCAGCCAAAATGCCCTTCCTTGAAGTCAGCTTAATGCATGGAATAAGAGGGACGTACCTCCCAATCAAATCCCACACATTATACATTGCAATCAAAACCAGTGCATACCTAAGTGATACAACAAAGTCAAAAGAATCTGAAGGCAGTTCTTTTCAAAGAAAAAAAGCAAGACAGGAAAATATCTTTTACATAAAAGAGGCTATACTATTTAGCATCAAGAATAATACTTCCAAGTTCCAATAACTCACCATGAACCAAGGCTGTGGGACCCAGTGTCTTCTGACAAGAATCCAGGGAAGATAGACAGTGTTAGCACATAGACAAGATAAAGTGACACAGCATAGTCAATGTTTTGAAGAAATAGCTCCTTGTTAGATAATCGTTCAAAACGCTTCGGATCCTCTTCAACCTGCAAAATTTTTTAAAAAAAAAATCAAACACAAAAAACACAATCCATGCTTATGTTCATATTCAATATAAAATAACACTTAGTTCTCAAAAGACATGGTTAATTCCAAACATGCTGGAGAAATGACATGCCGAGAATATGAACCTTTAAGAATCAAAAGTGTCATATATACTCCATCTATTCTAGTACTTAAAAGATAGCAAAGTTACTGCTCCATGCTTCACCCTTTGTAAAAAGACCAACAGGTGCTAGTGCTAAGCTAATTATTGTTCTTTTAAAGTTTATAATTGTCATGTTGACAAACTTTGAGTGTCATATGGGAAATTTACATATAAGAAAGACACAAGAAACTTGCATAAAGGAGTACCGCATTGGCAGAGTTGTGCTGGACGCCGCCAGCAACTAGGTCAGCTCCAACAGTCAGTGACCCTTCAGAGGCGGCCTTCATGCGGTAGTATTTCACAATGGGTATTTTGGGAAATACAAATGCATATAAAAAGACACATACCAGCTCGAAGAAGCATGTTATAGCAAAGAATAGCACTGAAAAATAAAATAGATAGCAGCTCAAGTTTCCATTTCAAGTATTAAAATTATTCATTTTTTTTAAGATTCATTTTGCTGCAAGATTAAATTGAGGGTGATAAGGAGCAATTCAGGTTAAAAAAAAATTAAGTCCAATTGGAACAGAGAGGACAGATTACAAAGAACAGTTAAGGCAAGCATCATTTCATACTTGACATTAAGTGGCCTCATTTAATAAAGGCAACAAATTACAACTGTAGAAGTAAATGAATTTCTATTTGCAGAAAAGAAAATGTAAGAAGGGATTTCATTGCACATACTAGCTCCTTTACGAAGGCCGTCCTGAGAATTCTCAAAAGCTGCTTTTGTTATTAGTCTCAATGCTGATGTCATCACGCCTGATGCTGCCAGACCCGCCAAAAATGACTGTAATCACAACACAGAGAGACATGAAAATTAATCAATGACCCAAAAGAAAAGAAAATAGATTATAGGTTCCATTAATTCAAGCATTCAACAACAAACTATACCTGAATGAATTCGGGACACATCAATGAGAGATCACCAACCATGCCACCTTGTACATGGGCATCAGCAACACCAAACAACGCGCTGGTGATGCACACACCAATAAAAGGGCCAACGCCACCTTTACCTCCAGTTGCCACATCCAACTATTACATAAAAGGCCAAAACACATCATGACTTCGAGTTAAAGATTCAAAAGTTACAATAATTTCCCATGGTTTTATACTTTCCTTTCTGTCATTGCTAAAGAATTTGTACTTTGTTGAAAATGACAAAAGTAGGTATTGATATCAGTCAAATGATTTCATGCGGTTCCTCTTTTATCTAGACACTTGATCACTTGAGATTAGTTGAGAAACTGTCAACTATAAGCTTATGATCTGTAAACTTGAGCCTTTTTTATCTACTAACTGAAACATTATGGGGGCGTTTGGCAACACCATAATTAGTGAGATCAAGGGTTAAAGTTATTATTTTTAAGCAAATTTGTTAACTTCTAAGTTAACAAATAATCTTACTAATCTAGAAGTTAGACTAACCTCATGTATGCCAAATATAGCCTATGTTAAAATCAGTTATTTTATTATTTCTTCAAATGAGCACCAAAAATATAGTAGCATTTTTGGTAATTTTCCAAATAATTAATGTTAGACAAGAAGAGATCTTACAATGACCAGCGCAAGTGTGCTCAAGAAAAATAGAATGAAACCAAACAAGTTGCGCACACGGGTATTGCTTTTTGCTTCATTGTACGTAAGAAATGCAATTGTACCAACAGCAAAGGGTTGGTACACTACTGTCAGCACTCTTGTTGGATGGTAGTTCTGCAATTTTCATTCTGTTTTGTCAGAATTGTATTATATAAATAGAGAAAGAGAAGTAAACAGGTATGACATATGTTCTTGTTAACCTTCAAATATAAAAGAAAGACATATTCTTGATAAGAAGAAAACCAAGCAATAACTAACTCTTGAACATCCATAGATTAGGCATCCCTTCAGGACATCAAACTCTAGTCAGGGGTAATTTTGTTAATTCTCATATCCAGTACAGATGATCAAGTTACATAATTGGGGTTAGTCTAGTAATTTTAACATGCTTGGCATTGCTTGTGGGCATCAACCACTGCCTACAGGTAGTCTGGTAATTTCAATTTCATCAAAACTTAATAAGTTATCAAAGTTACCCTGATACTATGAAACAACTTTTTTCAGATAATTACTATTTCTCAGTTTCATAGGGTTATATACAAAAAAATATGAATATTGAATAATGAAAATGAGAAACTTTAAAAACAAAAAGTTAACACTTACAGGAAAGAGGTTCACGTAGTAATCTTCAATAGTTAGCATACTGTTCCAAGCAAAAAGAGATCCATTTCCTAGTAACCAGCAAATCCACACCCCAAGAGTTTTACCCTGTCAAAAAGATAAATTAATTAATCAATAAACAAGTCAAACAAACAGTCAGAATTTCAAAAAAGAAGTCAGAAATTTTCAAAAGGAGAATATATAATTATTTTATCTCACCCTTTGTTTGGCAGCTTCAGATAAACCAGTCTCGTAACTCATGGTGTTTTATGTCAAAATCTCTACAAACGAAAAAGAAAAACATGTCTGAGTTATAAGGAGAAATAGAAAGACAAATTCAGAACAAGACAGCCTAAGATTTATTTCTTTAAATGCAACAATTTTGTAACTGAAACTTAAAAACAGAGCAAAAATCAAACAATTGAAGTTCACTTTGAGCCAAATTGAGAAGGTAGTTGAACAAAAAAGGATACGAGTCTTTTCAGACGTTACATATTTGCATGCTAGAACACAAACTAAGCAAATACACAACTGGCACGAACCTAGGAAAGAAAGAAAGAAACAAGTATCTAATCTGTACCTCCTTAAAAGGGAATTGCTCAAAAGCAAATGCAGAAGCTTTATAAAGATAGAAATCGCGAGAACCAATCAATCAGTGAACCAAATTGGAATGGTAAAAGGGAGAAAAGCGCGCACCTTTTATAAGGAGAGGAGGAGAGAAGGAGATTCCCTTTCGTAGTGAGAAAAAGGGAATTTAATATTAGTGTGCCAAGTGAGAGAATCTCTCTCTTCGCCATTTTCTTTGGCCTGCTTTGACTTCTCTCCTCCTTCATGATAGATTAGAATTAGATCAATAAATTTGAAAAAACAAATTCTTTGGTGGCGAAAGAGAAAAAGAGTAAACGGCGATGTTTGTATTAAATATTCGTTGGTTTAGTGTGGTGGGACAAATAAAGTTGGTCTAAGTCTTAACTCCGGATGTTGATGCTTTGGATTACGTTTGTAGGTCCCACTATCAGTGACTGAGGTCTTTTGTGGCTCTTCCGTGTACGCCCCAGTGAATAAGACTCCCTGTTTATTTATTATTATTATTTATTATATTATTATTTAAAAAAAGGAGAATTCTGCCGTGCGGTCTGAATCGGGTCCATCTCACCTCTAATTAGACCCGCATGGCAGAATTAGACCCTCTAATTTGACCGCATCGCAGAATTCTCCAAAAAAAATATATAAGGAGCGTAGGCACCAGTGAGGAAGTGAATGAGACTTGGGTTTATAGGAAGACTGAGGTGGGTAACTATCCAGGATCTTCTGTTGCAATATCTTGTATAATTCCTGTTACTAGATAGTAAAACGGCTAGTTGCACCCGATTACGTACGAGGTTTACACGGATTGCGCCATTGAAGTTAACACCAGGTAGGCGTGGAACCAGAGGTCCGAAATTAAATTAAAGGATGGTGCATATGCTCGGAAGTTAAAACATTTTTGTCCAAAAACTAACTGAAATTATTAAAATATATATATTTTTTTTTTTTTGAAAAAAGTAGCCTTTTTCATAGCTACCTGTTTCATTATAGAAACATAAGCATAACGTTTTACGGATTATTAAAATATATTAAGGGTATTTTATTACAAACAGTCTAATAATGGTGTTATATGGTTAGTTGTCTTTTAGTATATACGTTTTAATGACAGCATAAATGAATAGTAAATAATTTAAAGATGCTCTTTGAAACTTTGTGTCTCATGTTCTTTATTTTTCCCAAAATTATTTCATACAGGTAAGGATTTAGGACCTATATGTATATGTATAATATTAAATGCGGCTTTTTTTTTTTTTGAAGGAAAAATGCGGCTTGTTAATAGTGCTATCCAAACCATCTTCGTTAAATTTTTTAAAAAAAAACCATCTTAGTAATTTCGTTTGATTTTTGGACTACCGTTAAAATATTATGGAGAATAGGCTTTATATGTGTACGTAACCTCAATTTCGGCAACAAATGTACATGTGCATTATTGCTTTTGGACAATTTTGAAGTGTGAACCTTTTTTATAAATAAATTAAATTAATGCAGCATTAACTTAAAAAGGAATCTTGACACAGAATTGCTTGTATTATTTTTCAAAATCTGACGGTGCTATTTTCATTATTTAAGTGCATCTAGTTTAGTAAAATAATATCAGATTCTTGCTTATTAGTCTCCGCCAGGTATTGGAATTTCGAAGAAGTTGATGATCCTTGTACTAAAGTATAATGAGTCCAAAAATATAACTAATATAAAAAAAATTCGAAAAGTACATCATCAGTACAAAAGAATACTATAATAAATAAAAAGAACATTTGAATAAACAAATTCAGAAAACTTGATATGGGGCATATTCATCGACGTCAACTTTTAAAGGTGCTGAAAATGCGCCTTTCAACTTATACTTAATCTTAAAAAATAATATTTCAACTCCAGTATCTTAGTTTACACAGCCCATATGGAAACTTGCAAGATTTCATGCAAATTGTAAAGTCAACTTGTGGTCAAGTTTCAAAAATTAGACTACATCATGCCATTAAATTCTGCAAAAACCGGGGATAATTAACATACAACAAAATTACGTTGGCTGAAAAAAATATATAAAAAACTTGTTTCTATTATTTTATTTTATTTTTGTTTTACCATGGAAAGTCAAAAAGCGTGTAGTACTGTAGTCCATTATAAAAGGTGTTGCTAGTTGGATGCAGCCGCTATTATCTTATCCATATTCCATACCAATCTTTATAAGGCAGTGAGCCCCACGAAATACAAAGAAAAGATGAAGGACAAGTTAGCAATTTTTTCTTATGCTATTATGATGTATATTTGATTGAGCATAAATATTTCTTTTGTCGCACTTGTAATGATGCATTTTTTTTTCCAACCTATGGATGTATATTTAATGGAGCATTCCTGTTTCTTTTGCCCCATTAATAATGAATGTTGCATTTTTTTTTTTAAAAAAAAAAAAAAAAAAAGCGTGCTAACGACGAGTTGACTGGTTTAGTTTCCAGCTGGTGGCCGGTATTATTACGCGGTCATGATCACATGTTGAACATAAAAATATGATAACAACGTTCAACACACAGAAATTTAAAATAAAGAAATACAAACTTCTATCATGTCCTCTGAATTTAATAAAATCACCTTAGTAACTAAAATTCAATATATAATAGTAGCAGAGCATGACTGCATGAGATCTCAAATGCAAGGTTAAAAGAAACTTTTTTATTTGTTAGCTGTATCTATTTTGATAAATACTAGTGATGTATTTAATTTTTACTAAATTTATACTATATATTATATATAAAATAAACATCATAATATAGGATAAATTTAACAATAATTTCCACTTTCCGCTGTAAATTTCCTCAAATGTCGTCTAGACAATCCAAATCTCCAAACCTTGATTATGACGATAGTCCGTTGCAAAATTTTCTAATTTGAGTTCTTGAAGGGTGACAAACTGACAATGTAAAACTTTGGAGGAATTTTGACCAAAAAGGACTCAAGAATCTCTTTTTCCTCCAAGCTGCCCTTTTTCAATGAAAAGTCTCCGGATCTATTTCCTACAAGCAACTACATATTCATGGTACTCCAGTTAATATCACAAATTGGATTCTCCATTTGTGCGTCAAAAAATAATATCCCCAAATGGATTCTTGCACTCCATGCCACACAAAGAGCCTTGTGTCGACACCTCTTTCCCTAGCCCCTTGTTTTCACGAGTACTTGAATAACTTAAGTTTGGTTATAACGCCGAATATAATTTCTGTGACCGGATGCTTTCATAACTTTTAAAAGCTTTGAATTATAACGTACAGTCATGTAATTAATTTTTGGGTTTTGGTTTTTGGACAATCATTTTTTTCTAGTGTTTTGAAAATCAGACCGACCATCGAAGATGTGCAGCTAAGGGTTCAAGTTTTAATCGGTTGAACCGATAGAAAAAATTGGAAGATCAACCTGATGAAAGGGTTCAAATATATATATGCTTTACAGTCTGGCGGTTTAATCCTTGCCCACAAAGTGCAATCATCACTCATGCATTTTTGTTGCATTTTTTTTTTTTTAAAAAAAAAAAACTTCAAAGAAAACAATTTTCGTCCATACTGGATGGTTTAATGCAAATAAACCAAAGTGCTGATTAATTTCCCTTACTGGATTCTTAACTGCTGATTAATTTCCCTTACTGAGACCAATAAGGATTGTTTCAGTCTGTTAGGTACATAGGTCCTTTGTAAATTACTTTTCTTTGCGGCCTTTCTGTCTTTGGACTTTTTTTCGCTCTTTCATGTAAGTATTTTTATTGGTTTAATGAAATTGTAGGAAGATTTTTTGTCTTCTTACCTTAAAAAAAAAAAATAAACCAAAGTGAAGGCCCATTTTGGATTAAATCGATCGAACCAGCTGGTTCGAATCGATTTTGAAAACTTAAATTTTTTTTCTTTTCTCTCCGACCTTTTCAAGGTTACAATCGAAACTCTGATTATTAAATATTAATTATAGTGATCACCGTTATTCAATTTCGTAGCGAAAATGTTTGGAGAGGTTGAAAGAGAATTTTCTCTAATTTAGGGTCTCTTATAGGGCGGAACTAATAAGAGGTGAAGAGGTGAGTCCAAACCATTTGTTCATCCTTGATTTTTAATATCAATAGTAACTATTTAAATTTTATTTAGCATTTTAATGCATTTAGTGAATTAATATTTATTTAGCCTAGTTTGAATATATCATGAGAAAACTATATATCTATTTTAATTTTTAACTCTTTCCTGGGTGTTTAAATCTACCATGATGATCTTATCTATTTTACATATTATTATGATTCAATGAATCGCTGGTGTTCTCTATCTTTATTAATTTTATGATTTTATCTTAAATGACACCTTTGTCGACAGAGTCTGAGTTTTCAGAGCGTATTATGTAAAGCGGGTTATAAGATTTAAAGATCCATGTAATTTGTACGTACCTCATAATCATTTGTTGCAAATAAATGTAGAATATTAATTTGAAATTTAGTAAATCCGTTGCCCAAAATCCTTACCCGAATTTAATAATAACAAAAATTTAATAAACCCATACAATCAGGATTGATATGCTTTATTATATTAATCAGAATATTATGAAAAAAAATTTATAATCAAAAGACAAGTTGTAAGTTTGATCGTTTGATATAAAACACCAGGATTTAATTTAACAAAATTTTAATAAAGCCATACAATCCGGATTGATATACTTTATTAATATTAATCAGAATCAAGCTTTTAAATATCACCGAAATAACACGGTTATGACTGAAATAACAGATTTTTGGAGCAAAATGCATCAACGTTACAACAACCAAGCACGAAATAACAGTTGCGTTATATTTCCAAAAAATCGGCGATATAACTTAAAATTTTTGCATTTAGCGGCGTAAAAACGGACGGGTCATGTAACTTACAAAAAGAAAGCTTTTTGCTGAATACAAATCCATAGAAAAATCCTAATTCGTTTAGTTTTTAATACTTTGATTTTGTGTATTTTGCCTTTTGACTTGTTATTTTTTATATTTTAAATTTTCAAGTAACTTATAAGATAGATTAGTTGTATAATTGTCTTTTTATACACACCGTTTTTTCTCCGTTATATCACCGATATAACACCGAATCGTTAAATCAACTCTATACCGTGATATCGCAAAAACCTCATTTTAAAACCTTGATCAGAATATTATCAAAAAAAAAACTTTATAATCAAAAGACAAGTTGTAAGTTGATCGTTTGATATAAAACACGTGCCGAAATGAAGTATGATACACGGCTTCGTGACGAAAGATTGCGTGCTCCATTCATAAATTTGTTAATCAATCATGATATTTACACTTTTCATTTGAAAATGAACCACCAATGGTTTTTTAAAAAGTGCTTATGTCGTCACGATGGAAGTACTTTTATTTGAAAAATCTTGAATAATATTTTAAGAATTGTGGGAGGAGGGGTGGTAAATATTAGGATCTTTTTTCTGCTTTTATGCTGTTGATTATTAATTAGTAATCACAGAAATAGCAAGGTTTGCCACCATTTTGCTGCCACAAGTTGTCACAATTTCATATTTTATCAATTTTTTTTATTTTTAAAATTCAAATGTTGAATTCAAACCGTTGATCTTGTTCAGTTTAACGAGCAATGCGTATATAAGTTTAATAAAATTTGAAGTCGGTTTGATACTCGATCAAATGATCAACGAATGAACGAATTTGGTTAATTATGACATATTAAATCTAATACGTTCATCATTTGGTCACTTGATCGAGTATCAAAATGACTCAAAATTTTATAAGACATACACGCATCGCTCGTTAAACTGAAAGATCAACGGTTTGATTCAGCGTTTGAATTTTAAAATTTAAAAATATTGATAAAATATAAAGTCGTGGGAACTTGTGGCACCTAAAAGTGATTACCGTAATCGTGCTCTTATGGAAATATATTAAAACGTAGTTTAATTTTTTTTGGTCTTTTATTTTTATATGCTTTTTTTATTTTGATTGCATTCAATCGAAATTCTCAGTGGATAAAATCATAAGCCAACCACCTTATAGAAAAATTGCATCCTAAGATAAAATGGATCATCTGACCTTTCATTCTCATTAACCCAAAAAATATATATATAAAAATTTCACTGAAATTTACACGCGCGTGGAAGGTTCTTTCGCCTGTTCCCATGCTGTTTTGTCGGGTATATATACATCCGAATTAAGGAGTAAGAAATGCAAACTTTTTTTTCTCCGGTTTTCAGGACGGCTACATCCTTACCAAATTAATTACTACCTTATCATAAGTCTCAATCGATTTAGAAAGGAACGGAGAATGAACGCAACCACACTTTAGTTTTAAGATTCTTGGCGCAAAATCGTGTAGAAGTACCCACAACTACTTCCACTAATTTATGCCTGATCGGATTGGAGTTTTTTTTCGAGATGAATTGACTTCTAGAAAAGGTTACAATAGAGACGAAATTTATTTGAAATTTGTGGAACCGAATAAATTGAAAAAAAAAAAATCGAATACTTTTCTCTTTCATGATCGGAAATCAATATAATAACAAAATTTGCATGACTTAATTTCACAGAATATTACAATTTTGCCTTGTTAAACACCACTCCACATCACCAGTACCACTAAAGTAACATATTAAATAATGTATATTAAACAACATAATGTATATACATATACAAGACATAATCAAAAGTATATCAAAACAATTGAACAAAAGGTACAACTATTTGCATGAAAATGTTGATAGCCATTAAATTTAAGAAATAAATTAATAACGAAATAAATTAAAATTAACCATATATCGTGCAAAGTGCAATGCAAAAATAAAATGAGTACAAATGCTTGTGCGTTCTTATGTTGTATGATTATTGCTTTGTATAATATTATCGCTTATGCCATACTTCTGATGTTAATAAAAAATGTTGATCTGATTATTACTCATGAAAAAACAATTATTTCTATACAAATTCTCAAAATGATAGACATTAAATAATAAATAATAAGAAAATAATTTGAGATTAAATATTCATCAAGCGAAGTGGGATGCTATTGCTTGTTTTATTTATTTCCTTTCATGACTTGGGTAATAATAAATTCGACCTTACTATATTATTGGTGTGATGGCATCGGTTAAAATATTAAATTTTATTTATTATCAATTGAGATTTTTATTTTTATTATCAATGAAATTTGACTATTAAATAATTTGAAAAAATTAATTTTAATTCTCTGGTATCTCACGATGTGATGAACATGCATGTCGGATTATAATATATATGGATTACGAAGATTTCATTTTCTAGTATTTGCTTCAAAATCGTGTTAATAAATATAGTTTGTTCACACATAGTTTTTTTATACAGTCACAAGTTATTGCGTCAGTTACATGAGTTTGTCATTCTCCTCCTTTGGAATCTAGGATGTAATATACAACAATTTTGCTTAAGTCTATTTTATTTCCGGGTTGGTAATTTATAAAAAATAAGAAAAAAAATAATAACTTCTTTCAAAGAATTATCTAATAATATATATCCTGTCACAACTTACAACCACGTTCACTTGATTGTATGCTATCACAATCCGACCTTATTAAATGTTTATAAGTATACCAGTTTGAGTATTATATCTCAAGCTGATATAACTTATTTCTAATCAAATTTACAAAAATTGGTAATTTACTACGAAAATATTGTGTAGAGAAAAACACCGTTGACCATTTGATCAACTTAACTAAGTTTAATCACAACAATTAAAATGATTTTCATTAATATTGAGAAGGATCTAATCATAGTATTGGAGCTTGCTCATCTTCTGCCTCGCTGCGTTGCACGGTCCGCGGGGCCTTTGATCTTACATTACATTGGAGCTGCATGTTTGTTGCGCCAATGATGTTTGCTTTCATAAAATGCTTAGGCTTTATACTATTTTTTAGCGATTAATTATATATATTTCTATCAATATTATGCGTGATAAGTTAGAGGAAGGATCACTCAAATAAAATTTTATTTACAATTTTTAATAATTTAAAAATAAATTATAAATTTGAAATACTTTGTTGTTGATCAGTATGTATGATCTACCTGATAAAAGTCGGTGATTTGAATTTTTTAACGGTCCGAAATCAACATTATTGATGCATCAATAAACCACATTATTGCATGAATTTGATAGTTGGGTGTTCTATAGATCTTAATGTATCTATGAAATTTACTTTAATTTGCATCGTATATTTAAGAGCGGTAGAGTGGGCATGATATTATCGGATTATAGAAATTTATACCCTAAACCGTATTAAATTCGATCGAATGCGTACAACTTGTCATGAGTAAAGTCTTAAACCACAATGAAGGAGCAAAACAATAATATAAAATTTTTTCAATAATCTAGAGGAACCACTTTTTGATTTTGGAGCAAAGCTGCCTGCAAAAGCGAAGTAAACATAACTAATTTAAAGTTTAAGATAACACAAATTCAAAACTATTCCTAAAGGCAGAGCTACATCAGTGAAACGTCGTTTCTTTTCATGTAGCACTTCCGTACTTAGGCCTCTAGATCTAGATGCAAGGGGCTGAAACCAGGAGTGAAAAATGGAATAGGCTGATTAAAACTAATTATTATTTAGTAATTTAGCTTTGAATATGGAGTAATGTAACACATCAAAAACTTGATTAACACTCTAGCTATTTTGTCCATATCTCAAATTGAAAACCTTAATCAAGTGAGGGTTCCTAGTTTTTCCGGCCATCATGAATTCGGAAGTCCATTATCATATTTATGAAAGTTTAATTTGGAATTTACATTTATTAAATAAAATTGTTCGTCTCATTTCACTGCTGCAAATATTTATGTATTACAGACGCGATCCCACATTATTACTAAATCTTTTTTAATACAAGTCCGATGTGCAATACCTCATTTTAGGTCGGCACCGGGTAAGTTTTTGTGGGCTATTTTATGAAAAGCAATCATTTAGCCATTATTGCTTGAAAATTGGCCCAAACCATAACTAATTTTTCAGGCCTTATGCTGAAAAAACTGGTCCTGTGGTCTACTTCATGAAACGCAACGCCGTTTCAACCGTTTATCATTTAGTTTCGTCTCTTTAAAACGGTTAAAAACTTTTTCTGTTTTGTTTGTTAAACAAAATGGTTAACAAAACTGACGTCTTTCATTTCGTTTATTTTCGTTTAACCTTTTATATCATTTTTTATGTATTTAAAAGTATTTATAAATAAATTTTGGTGAACCTGGAATATTGCAGTATCGAACCGGCCGATTATGCATGCGAGATAAAAAAACATATATAAAAATTAATTGTCAAAACAACAAGCCAAACACAGTTACATGCGAAATAGGAAAACATGTATAAAATTAATTGATAAAAAAAACTGATCGTTTCGATCGTCTTTTGAAACAAAACGGTTAACAAAAATATATTTTGTTTTGTGGCATTAATCGAAATGGTTAATGCAAGAATGTGTTTTCATGATCGTTATACACATTATGCACCCCTAATGATCTTGATGTATTCAGCAATAAAGTGTACCCAAAAAAAAAAAAAAAAGAAAAAGTCCTGTGTGTTTTTTGCTGTGTTTTGTTGAGTTGCATTTTCTGGTTGTTACCATTGATTGTGCTATGATTTCTTGCCAAAAAGGAGGTTTTTAATAGGCTGAGAAGTCTCTATACTTTCATTTGTTTTTTAGATGCTACACTTGCTTTGTCATGAATAACGAAAACAATCAATGAATGGTGCTTGTTGGTTTATTTGCATCTTTGGAAACATGTGGTATGTCAGAGATCCTTAAAAAGTAAATAAAATAAAAAAGAGAAAGATGAGTCAAATGTAATTTTAAAATTTTTTTATTATTTTTTTTTAGCGACAGCGGTTAATAACTATATATTGATCGTTGTTTGTTCAGTAAATCGTATAGATATGATATGTTTACATCGTTTTTTGTTGGAGTTTGATAGAAAAGCGAGAATGACATAGGATAACGAACTTCAATAATTTATCTTGTTTGTTTATAGAATTTAATCGGAGGTGAAAGATGCATGAGGTATAAATTACCTCACGTAATTAACTTCTTTTGTCACAAATCCGAATGTAATGGAGGAAAAAGATATTTTGAAAGTTTGTTAATTAACAAGACACAAAAATCTTTTTATTAAAATTAAAACACCTTTCCTATCATTATATTATATATCCAAATAATCATAATAACACCTATTTTTATGAGAAAATTTATGCCACTATCAAACTTTTCAATTTCTTAAATACCATCTTAGATGACGAATTAAAAATAAGCCACCATAAAATTGTCAAAATTAATTTTATGCCACTATTTCTTTCTAAATTATAGTAAATTCTATATTTGTCGATCTAATAACTGTCAACAAATTTAAAAAAACCCAAACTACCCTTCTTATTAAATCTTTTAATTAGACAGGAAATATATGGAAAAGGAAAAAGAGAAAGGAAATTGATTACTACAATCAATGGTTTTTACCATCGCACGCCATCGCTGAGGCGCTTCCTCAGTGATGGTCCCTCACTCAGCGCAGTTTTATTTCGTACCTATATGTTCAGTTAGATAAGTACAAATGTTCCGTTATTTGAGTATAAATGTTTAATTAGTTGCAATAAAAAAATATAAATGTTATAAGAAAAAATGTTCATTTTATTAAGTATAAACGTTTAGTTTAGCAAGTACAAATGTTCGGTTGGGTAAGTATAAATGTTCTGTTAATTGAGTATAAATATTCAGTTAGTTGCAATAAAAAAAATATAAATTTTATAAGCAAAAATATTTATTTGGATAAGTATAAGTGTTTAGTTTAGTAAGAACAAATGTTCGGTTTCACAAGTACAAATGTTCAGGTTTTTACATATAAATGTTCAGTTTATTAAGTATTACTTTTTGTTTTTTTAATAGATGCAATGGGAAGTGAAGGGGTCACGAACCGGACAAAAAAACACATGAAAAAATTAGAAGGGGTCATGAACCGGTCCGGTTAAAATTTTTTCTTTCCAACTCTGCCCCTGACGCGCCTCTCTCCAAGACTGACGCGCGATTCTATATAATAAAACCATTAGTTGATGCATTTAATTGAACACTTGTGATATTAAACTGAATACATTTGGTTATTAAACTGAACATTTGTAACAAACACTTATTCAGCGATGGCGCGCGATGATTTTTTAACGATGACACTTATCATCTCTAGCTCTACTACTTATAAATGCACGGACCATATAGATGTTACATGCTAAGTCTAAATAGGAAACAGATGTTTCTGCCGTTGGATCGATTTGATATGTGGTTAGATATCAATCGTCAGACGAAGCAATACTATTATTTGATTTTCCATCTAATATAGAAACAAATTGACACATCTATTTGTATCGCCGGTAATTTAAGCAACATATTTTTATTGTTTAATATTATTTTGTTTATTTATTTGCCCACATATGAGAACTATCTTATGCTAATTTCTGAAAAAAAAAAAAAAATCACGCCTTCCTTTCATGCACGTGATATTCAAATACAATATTTTCTTCCCTTTTTTGCTTTTTTATGTTAAATTATTGTAGTTTTTATTTTACAGCAAAATGCAATACATTTTTATGGACTTACATGCGATGAGATTTTCAATGATGGTTCGGTTACATTAATACGTGTTTGAAAAAGATATATTAGATGTAAAAATTAAACACAAAAATTATCACCATATAGTATCATCCCATTTAATCCGTACTTCTTTAGCATCGGGAAGAATAAAATTTCAAAAACATGGAGTTTGAATATGTACGTCATTGTTAGAGCAATAAACAAAATAATTATAAAAGGTCAAAAGTCAACAAAATGTTTGGATAAAAATTTAGCAACTATTTTTACCGACGAGAAACAACTAACAAGTGTTTAAAGTTAAATTTTTTTTTTTTTTTTATTGTAGAAGAGAAATCAAAATAATTAGTGGCATAAATCAATCTTTTAAGCACACGTGGCCCGAAATCGATTTTATATTATCTTGTAGTGGCATAAATGAATTTTCTTTATTTTCTAGTGGCATAAAATCTATTACTTCATTTGTGATAGCATATTTAAAAATTTAATGTTTAATAGTGGCATATTCAAAAGAGCCTGATGGTCATTTTAATTGGAAGATGGCATAAAACTAATTGTACTATTTTATAGTGGCAAAATAACAATTAGTCATTTAGTGATGGCATATTATAAATTTTAAATTTTCACAATGGCATAAACAAAATTACCCCTATTTTTATTCCTTCCAACTATTCACATCCTACAACCCAAAAAGGTAGTAAATAAATAAAAATCAATATTTTAATTTCAAAGTTATATAAAAAAAGGGTAAATAAAACATGATTCGAGAATAAATTACCGTATCTATCTCCTGATTAAAATGCATCGGACAAAAAGGTATCCAAAAAATTGTTTAATTCATAAATCTTATTACTCAAACCCTAATTAAGTTGACCAACCTCAAAAATGGAAATAGAGGAGGTAGCTTTTTTTAAAAAAATATAGATTCTTGTAACCTCGTTAGAGCATTGTCACAGCCACATTCCATATATGCAGCTTTCCTTATCGAGTTATGATAAGCAAGGAAGAGGATATTGGTGAATTGTCACTTCACCAAGTTCACTCTCCTCAGATTTAATCATCTCCATAGAATTTTTAGCGCTTTATTTTTCTCTGGTCAAATGCTGTCAATTTTCTACTCACGTGAGCTTACCTCTACATCTAATCAGAAGAGAAAAATAAATGTCAACTCTCTTTCAAGTTCAAATTAGAATGATTTGCATTGAGGAAATTAAGAGGGCAGAAATTAAGTCTATAAAACTATAAAAGATGTTTTTAAGAAAACCTACGTTATATTTGATTTTGAAGAGTTTCTAGTACATAGAAAACTTAATCTGAGCATCAAATAATTTGCATGCGCCAAGAAAAAAAATATATATCGTAGGAAATTACTAACGGTCTCTCATTTTTTTAATCATTTAATTTTGAGTGTTTCTACTTTAATCTTTTCACAAGTTGTGGCATGCTATTTTGATGAAAAAGGCACTCCTGTAAAGAGGCTCTTGTAAAAATAAAATAAAATGATTTGTCAAAACGAAATTGTTATAGTTTTGCAACTTTATAATTAGTACTAAAGTAACCAAATCAAGCCATGATCCCGGCCTTTTACGCTAGTATACATTGTCCCCTTCAATATAACCTGATTCATCCTCGGTAGGGCTTTCAAAACTCTCATTTCTTTGATGATCCTTTGTTTCTTCACAAATCTGCTTATTTAGATGACGTGCGGTAGCATTAATCGCTCCCCTACCTATATAGAAGCTCACGAAAGACATTATCACACAAATTAAAGACCATTGCGGGATTCGATCATGTAACGCATTTACTATTTTATGCATTCGGTCATGTAGATCATGCCCAGCACAAGACCACCCATATGCCAGTACAACCGAAGGAATAGACCACAAAATTGCCATCAAAATAATTGCCGGAATTGGATTCCATGGCAATATATTGCACAGAAGATAAACACACACATCAAGGTCCATGACAGTCCAACATGATGCAAATACATTGTAGTCCTCTATCTTGAAAATGTGATCACTAATTGAGAACATCCAGGAGTAAATTGGGGGAAATAGTAAAATCATCACAAGAATGACCCAAATTCTTGGATCCAATGACTTGCAATCAGAGTGATATATAATAATAGGCAAGGAAACGATGCTCAAGAAAGAGAGAGTTGATATCCAAATAACAAAAGCAACTTTCCTAATGCAACAGCATGATCGTCCTATATCAGCTTCGTCCTCAGCAGGATCTTCAAATAAATGGGAAAAAAAAATCATAATGGAATAATTACTTCAGCTTATATAATGTGTAAGTAACTTTTAATAATCCCTTTAATTGTTAATTTAATTTTAATGTTTGACACTGTGGATCAATATAATAAGCATAGAACTATACCCACATTTAGTTTATTGGACTAAGATCTAAATGGATTAATTGGTATATATTCACCCAAAGACTAACAAATTATAGAGTTAACGCTTAACTTAATTAATTATCGACCACTTGAAAAATGTCAGTGTTCCAATAATATAAAGTTTTTTTTCTTTTTAAACTGATTACGAACAAATTGATGAATAACAGAAATTATGAAAAATGGATCTAGTACAATGTACCTTTAGTTGGTTGCGTTGGCAAGTGATCTGTTTGATCAGTTTCCTTAGTTGCTTTGATGTTGGCTTCAAGATCCATAAAATGTTCTTGCACAATACATACGATTGACTAAGAGATGTTGAATTGTTGAGAATACATTTTAATTCTAAGTTTCTAACATCCATGTCGCTTGGTGTAAACGGTAGAGAGATTTTATAAGAACATACGGATGTAGGTGCGATTTATTTCTCTTTCAATTACTAATTGCTAAAAGTAAATGAATCTTCCTTTTGAATTAAAACAGAAATTTTTTTCACAGAATCAGATAAAATTTAAGCAATAGGTCCACTTTGGAAATTAATAGGGAGAACGTACAGTAAAACATAATAAAATAATCTGCGTACCTTTTAGGAGAAAATGTAATAACAAATAAAAAAGCGAATACTGACCACCAAATGCTTGAGGTGTGGCTCAAGCTACATATTTTTTTGTCGATAGGTCTTATTTTGGTTGGCATTTTATAAAGAAAAATAGAGATGTCTAAAAGTGCTTTCAGCTAGATCAACTATCAGTCTAATTTTAGTTAGCTTTTTAGCATTGTTGAGGATTTTTTTTGTCTCTCTCAACCTATGGAATTAACTAAGAATATTATCATTATTATAACTTTATTTTATTACTAAACATGAATGAGTACTCTCAAGCTATGGAATTAACTGATGAGAAGATTAATTTATTATTACTTTCTTTTATTACTAAACTAGGAGTACAAGGATACAAATATTGATCTTTCTCTCTTGGCACTCAATATCGCATCCTGTTACATTAAATAAACTATTTCCTATTTATAGAAATACAAATTAAATTCGGTAGAAAAAATATCTAGTATACAAACTAATTTCGAGATTTAAGCTAGCATCCTCGGTGCTGGCTGTCAATATACCGTCGTTTCGTGCGTTTCGTTTCGTTCCGTCCAAAACGGAAAAGAAATGGAGAGAAAATAGTTTCGTTTTAAAAAACGGAACGGAAACAAAATGTGATTTTGTCAACGTTACAGAAACGAAACAGAAACAAAAGAGAATTTTAGTTTCATTATTGAAATACAACAGCTCTGTTATGTGCCCGTTTTCCACGTTTGATGGCGAGTATATAGTGAAAAAGTGCTACACTATATATACGCTTGTTCGAACTATTGGGCTCAGACTTCCCGCATGAAAATTGTTCATGATGGGCTATACTCGGTACCTCAAAGACTCTAACACATATTCTACATACATTGAACTCCAGACTCAATTCTTGCAAGAAGAATTCTAAAATTGTTGTGATTAAGGAAGCCCTTAGTATTACAAAAAAAAATGAAAACACTTCTTTTGAAGTATATACATTTCAATTATTCTTAAGACTTAGGGCCATTTGTTTGTGACTTAGAGGGTGCATTTCAATTATGCATCTTTAAATCACCAAACACTCATTACATAAGAAGCCTTTAGGTTGCATAACTTATTACACCTAAAGAGGTTGCATAAATTATGCACCGGTCCCTTGAATTTTTTTTTTCAACAATACCCCTTAGTAATAATTAATAATATTTATAATTAACAAATAATTAATAAATAATAATATTTAATAATATTTAATAAGTAGCAATAATTATTAAAAAATTATAATTAATAATTAATAATATTTAATAAGTAATATTAATTATTTATACCAACGATTTAATAATAATAATAATAATTAATTAAAAATAATTAATCAATAATATTTTTTATTAATAATAATTAATTATATTTAATTATTAATATTTCATAATAATAAAAATGAGTTATTATTATCATTAATAATTAATTTTATAATATTAATAATTAAAAATAATTAGTAATTAATAATATTTAATTATAATTAGGTCACAACGTAATTATATCTTTGTAGAATTTGAAAGCTTTATTTTCTCTCGTCAATGTTCTTTTTTTTTTTAGAAAATAACTCGTAGGATATAATAATAATCAATAATCAATAATCAATAATCAATATCAATAATCAATAATATAAATAAAGATGTGTGGGTGTCGCTCCCTGTTTTAGTTAGTATTAGTGCGACACTCCATCAAAACCTTTGATTTTTCTGCTCTGACTTAATTTGGTCCATTCCTTCGTATGTATGTTAATTTTTTTATGTGTTGCAATATGTGTTGCTTAGAATTGTACGTGTTCCCTTTATATTACATTATTAATATCCATTTTGATTATACTGCATCATTTTTATCACATAATTTATTTCAACCTCTCTCTCTTAGTAGCTTTTATGAGAAATTATGGAACAACATTTTTTATTTTGATAGTTTAGAAACTTAAGTCAAGAAAAGCAATTCAAATGCATAAGCAGACTACTAATTGTTAATTTTTTCATAATGATATAGATATTGCTTTTTTTACTACTGCGTTTTATGTAATTTTAGATATCTTCACAATTTTTTTCCATCAATTTTTTTTTTAGGAAAAGTCAGTCCTATACCCCTCTAATCTTGTCTAATTAGCAATATCTCCTCTAATCATTATTTTTGGATATATATCTCTCCAATCTAAATTGCTATGGATATATACCCTTTCTCATAAATTTCATAATATCTTTATTTAAAAAAATCAATTTCACAATTTTTTTACTAATGTGCCCTTAGCCCTTCCGTCCGTTCATCTTCCTCCTAAGTTTGAGGATACAACGAAATTAAAATAAATACAATAACATACATTAGAAATACAAATATCAGAATAAATTATAAGCAAAAATTATTTTTCCTTCGACAATCACTGGAGTATTCATGTCCCTCATGTTCCCTTAAAAATTTCAAATGCCAATGGAAGGATTGTCCCTGAATTATCATGGTTCATTTGTGTTAACATGTAATATTCGGTAGAATTTTCACACCATACCAGTAACGAGGAAACAAATGGCGGATAGGTACTGGGTCTCCAAGGCATCGAAACCCAACAGAAAAAAAGCTAGAGATTTCAACCGACTTCAGTCAAAATTCCAAATAGAAAAGAAACAGTAAAATGAGTATGATATCGATCGCAAGTTTTTTAAATAGGTTAAAAGAGAGACCAAGAATTGTCAGAGGGGTTTGAGGGTCGCTTTTCCAGTAAATCGTTTTTATTTTTGGAAGAGTTGTCCATATCTTTTAATTTCTTTGTACGTGCAGAACTCATGAGGAAGATGAATGGACTGAGGGTATTTTAGTCCCAAAAGTATGAAATTGATTTTTAAAAATAGAAGTATCATTAAATCAATGAAGAAGGGTAAATATCCATAGCAATTAACATTGGAGGGGTATATATCCAAAATTAATGATTGGAGGGGATATTTCCAATTAGACAAGATTGGAGGGGTATAGGACTGATTTTTTCTTTTTTTAGGTACCCAATTCCTCCATTCGTCCATGATGATAGTATATATATTTGCTGAATTTCATATTGATGGCAAATGTTAAATTCGTCAATATAAAACATTTCAACAATATTTTCTGTAGAAATTTATATTGATATTTTAAATTTTTATGGTATGGCCAATGTATGTTTCAATAGTTCTTCATTTTAGATCGAATTTAATGTTTCTAATATTTTTCCATCGCATTCCTCTCTTATTGTCAAATTACATCATAAAAATTATATCGTCAATATAAAATATTTCAACATATGGAGATATAATTTATTATTTCAACAAATAAAAGAGCGAATACTGACCACCAAATGCTTGAGGTGTGGCTCAAGCTACATATTTTTTTGTCGATAGGTCTTATTTTGGTTGGCGTTTTATAAAGAAAAATAGAGATGTCTAAAAGTGCTTTCAGGTAGATCAACTATCAGTCTAATTTTAGTTAGCTTTTTAGCATTGTTGAGGATTTTTTTTGTCTCTCTCAACCTATGGAATTAACTAAGAATATTATCATTATTATAACTTTATTTTATTACTAAACATGAATGAGTACTCTCAAGCTATGGAATTAACTGATGAGAAGATTAATTTATTATTACTTTCTTTTATTACTAAACTAGGAGTACAAGGATACAAATATTGATCTTTATCTCTTGGCACTCAATATCGCATCCTGTTACATTGAATAAACTATTTCCTATTTATAGAAATACAAATTAAATTCGGTAGAAAAAATATCTAGTATACAAACTAATTTCGAGATTTAAGCTAGCATCCTCGGTGCTGGCTGTCAATATACCGTCGTTTCGTGCGTTTCGTTTCGTTCCGTCCAAAACGGAAAAGAAATGGAGAGAAAATAGTTTCGTTTTAAAAAACGGAACGGAAACAAAATGTGATTTTGTCAACGTTACATAAACGAAACAGAAACAAAAGAGAATTTTAGTTTCATTATTGAAATACAACAGCTCTGTTATGTGCCCGTTTTCCACGTTTGATGGCGAGTATATACGCTTGTTCGAACTATTGGGCTCAGACTTCCCGCATGAAAATTGTTCATGATGGGCTATACTCGGTACCTCAAAGACTCTAACACATATTCTACATACATTGAACTCAAGACTCAATTCTTGCAAGAAGAATTCTAAAATTGTTGTGATTAAGGAAGCCCTTAGTATTATAAAAAAAAAAATGAAAACACTTCTTTTGAAGTATATACATTTCAATTATTCTTAAGACTTAGGGCCATTTGTTTGTGACTTAGAGGGTGCATTTCAATTATGCATCTTTAAATCACCAAACACTCATTACATAAGAAGCCTTTAGAGTGCATAACTTATTACACCTAAAGAGGTTGCATAAATTATGCACCGGTCCTTTGAATTTTTTTTTCAACAATACCTCTTAGTAATAATTAATAATATTTATAATTAACAAATAATTCATAAATAATAATATTTAATAATATTTAATAAGTAACAATAATTATTAAAAAATTATAATTAATAATTAATAATATTTAATAAGTAATATTAATTATTTATACCAAAGATTTAATAATAATAATAATAATTAATTAAAAATAATTAATCAATAATATTTTTTATTAATAAATAATTAATTATATTTAATTATTAATATTTCATAATAATAAAAATGAGTTATTATTATCATTAATAATTAATTTTATAATATTAATAATTAACAATAATTAGTAATTAATAATATTTAATTATAATTAGGTCACAACGTAATTATATCTTTGTAGAATTTGAAAGCTTTATTTTCTCTCGTCAATGTTCTTTTTTTTTCAGAAAATAACTCGTAGGATATAATAATAATCAATAATCTATAATCAATAATCAATATCAATAATCAATAATATAAATAAAGATGTGTGGGTGTCGCTCCCTGTTTTAGTTAGTATTAGTGCGACACTCCATCAAAACCTTTGATTTTTCTGCTCTGACTTAATTTGGTCCATTCCTTCATATGTATGTGTGGCGACTTTTTCGTCATTTCTCGAAGAACGATTGGATTTCCTCAAGAACGAGAACAAGCCTTAGATTCACCCCTCACGAGCCTGAGTTCAAGTGCTGATGCCTCTTAACGACCAGAGAACATCGACTAGAATCCATTCTCATAAGGGTTTATTAATTTGTGGATCCTTTCTTTCCAATAGGCGCAAGCCCCTATTGTTAATTACCCCGTGGTTTCCCACGAGAACCTCTGATTAAGAGATTCGAAAAATTAAATGTAATAGGCTAGAAAATTATTATTTAAATGATTTTTGGTTTAGACAAAGCTCAATTGATGGCACCAAACCTAATTGACGGGGCCCAATTGAGGGTACAAATGATTTATTTCTTTTGGGCTTAGACCGGATTCAATTGATGGCACCAGACCTAATTGACGGGGCCCAATTGAGGATGTCTAAAATGCATATAAAACTAAGGCTATCTAAAATTAAGAATATCTAAAATTTAAGAATAATTATTCGAAATTTATATTATGAGGGTGATTTGATTTCATGATCCTGAGCCATTTAGGGGTTCAAAGAATCGGTTTTCAGCCATTTAGGGGCTTGTGAAAACAAAGGGATTTGAGATTCTCGGCCATTTGAGGGCTTGTGAGAACAAAGGATTTGAGATTCTCGGCCATTTAGGGGCTGGTGAGAACAAGGAGCTTTTGGGAATTCTCGGCCATTTAGGGGCTTGTGAGAACGAAGGATTTGGAATTCTCGGCCATTTAGGGGCTTGTGAGAACGAGAGATTTAAAATTCTCGGCCATTTGAGGGCTTGTGAGAACAAAGGATTTGGAATTCTCGGCCATTTAGGGGCTTGAGAGAACAAAAGGGTTTGGGGTTCTCGGCCATTTAGGGGCTTGAGAGAACAAAAGGGTTTGGGGTTCTCGGCCATTTAGGGGCTTGAGAGAACAAAAGGATTTGGGGTCCTCGGCCATTTAGGGGCTTGAGAGAACAAAAGGATTTGGGGTTCTCGGCCATTTAGGGGCTTGAGAGAACAAAAGGATTTGGGGTTCTCGGCCATTTAGGGGCTTGAGAGAACAAAAAGATTTGGGGTCCTCGGCCATTTAGGGGCTTGAGAGAACAAAAGGATTTCAATTTCATTTGATTTGATTTGATCCAACTTGATAGGATTTGATTTAATTTGACTTGATTTGATTTAATTTGATTTGACTTGATTTAATTTGATTTGACTTGATTTAATTTGATTAGACTTGATTTATTTTTATTTGATTTAATTTGATTAGACTTGATTTATTTTTATTTGATTTAATTTGATTTAATTTAGCTTGATTTGTCTTGATTCGATTTAGAGAGATTTATTTCATAAAATTACACTTGATTTGAGTTTAACTTGATTTAGTCTCATTTAATGTGATTTATCTAATTATATTTTATGTTGTTTATTAATTAATTTATTTATTAGTTATCTATTATTCATTCCTTCATTTATTGAATTATTTGTTTACCATGTGTTTATTATTTATTTTATGATTTATTTATTTAGTATTTATGATTTATTTAACATTTATTATTTATTATTTATTTATGATTTATTGTTTATGTATGATTATTAAGTTACTTATTATTTACAATTTAAGACTTATTTGTAGTAACTTGTTCATTTAAAATTTATTTATTATTTATTTATTCATCATATTGGGATTTATTTATTATTTAATATTCATAATGATATATTTTTTTTTATTATTTGATGATTTATTTATGATTTATTATAATTAGTATTATTATTATTTTTATTTATTTTATTTCTTATATTATTTAAAATAAAAGGAAAATTTCTAAATATTACCAAATTTATCTTTAAATTTTGATTATACTTAACAAGAAAGTGATAAAATTACTTAGAAAATTTATTAAAATATTTGACCATTTTTCTAGGATTTATAAAATTAGATTTCTATAAGAAAAATACTTCAAAAATAAGAAACTATTTATTTTGACAAAATAGCATATAAAAATAATATTGGATTTAGTTTATTTATATTTTTAGAAATTTTTTGGATAGTTTATTTGGATTTTTCTGAGGTCCATACTATTTTTGGCGAATTTATAAAGTTTTTGGCAATTTATAAAATTCAATTTTAAAGGAAAATATTTAGAAATTATAAAAGGAACACCAAATGACATAAATTCATACAATAATATCAATAAATCTAGTTTCTACAGATTTTTAAGATTTTATGGATTTTTTTTTCTGAGTTTTTTTAGTATTTTAATGAATTTTTGAAATGTTGCGCTAATTTGGAATTTCATGATTGGTCCATGTCATTGGTTCTGTATTGATGTGGCAGCCATATTGATTTGATGAGGTGGAAGTTGAGTTTTAATAAAATCCTATTGGGCTTGAATCACACTTGAGCTTCGGCCTTTATTTTCTCCTCTTCTGATTTCTTTGTCCAAAATTTCACTAGGCTACACCATCCATGTTCACAGAAAACCGAAGAGGTCTTAGGCGCTGAACTTGATCGAAGAAAGGAGACGAATTCCATTTCTTTTGCTAACGGGCTCGCAAGACTGGCGGGTATGAATCCGCTAATGACTCCGGCCGCCGCAAAGTCAGGGGATAGGCTTGATAGCGTTGCGAGAGAGAGGGGAAGGCAATGGTGGTGTCAGCTTGGGTCGCGTCAGCTCAGCTCGACGGATGAACCGGGAGAAGGTACGGTGGTTCAGGGACTGGGTACCGATGGTATTTTAGAGAGTTTGGCATACCAGAGATGCATTCTTTGGCGTCAATGGGAGAAGGGGAGGATATAATAAGGTTCAATTCGGATTACTTTTATCAATTTTGGTGAAATGGAAAAGCATGAACTTTGTGGCAGTGGCAACCGTGAGCTTAAGCTTGCATTTGTTGTATTTCAATTTAATTTTCATATCTCTTTGTATTGACTACTATCCAATGACTATGGCTACAAATTTAAATTGTACTTCAGTTTAGTCTCTAAATCACACATGGCCAAACAGCTTAATACCACGAGATGATTTCTGTACCCAATTTTTTTTTGAACTAATAACAACTTACTCACTAATTCCTGTTTAATTTAATCAGTAGCAGCTCTTTATATATTAAAAGTAAAGAATTCAAAAGAAGAACGAGGGTGCTAAACACAACCACGGCATCATTTACTGTATAATTATGCAAACAAAATATTACAACAAACCACTAATTCGCAACCTTTATAAGTTTTATCTCAAATCAGGGACTTCTCACTGTTATCATTTTTATTTTTAACACTGAACCTTTATGTATACTTATCATGAAACCAAGTAGTACTATACGCTTATATTAATCATCATTATTTTCATTGAACCATAACATTTTCTTGGCTTGTGACAGATAGCACTTAACTTTTGCCAACTAGTCCTTGTTTTCTTCTATAATTACAGTCCAGACAAGCATTAGCTATATTAACTTTCCACAAATCAGGAGATTAGCACTTTCGTATGTAACTACAATGTCTTTTGAAACTGTTAGATTATATTCTTTACAAAGAAGATCCCTGACTAAAATTCAGCAGCATAACGGCTTAGTTCTTGGTTAATTATGACAAGCCCGTCGGCCATGTCAGATCCAGCAATAGATTGAGAACTGGGTTCTCTACTGAATCGAAGTCAAGGAGTATTGGATGAGAACTGGGTTCTCAAACCGAAAGAATCACACAATTTTATTTCTTGATATACTAATAATAATTAACAAAGAACTAGATCTAAACTACAGATTAACAACAAGGAAAAGAACTCAAATCAGCTTCCAAAGATCACAACTTTCTCCATTATGTTCCAAATTCGATTTACAAACCAGATTCTTACTCTTTTTCTCACCTGTTCTTCAATTACAATCAACGAATCAATCTGAAAATCACTTAATTTGACTCTTTTAAGTTTGCTCTCTAATTATTCTTTTTTTTTTTGAAAATGACTCTCTTATCTCTCTACTTAATCAAACTGGAGGCGCTGAAGAGGTCCCCTATTTCTTCACCCATGACCTTCTTTTATAGTCAGAAATTAGGGCAGCAGCTTGGAGAGGCTCCTTCACATCTCGCCGTCCGTTTTGATCCAATGGTTGCTGAAAGTGCTTGATTTCCACGGAGAGAAGATGGCCACGTTGATGGTCTTCCACTTTTACCGAGCATTCACGGTAAAATCGCAACCCTCTCCTTTTTTTCTTTCACCCTTCTCTCCTTCTCTCTCTTCTCTGTTGGAGGAGAAGAGCTCTTCGCCTGGGCCCCGCTTGTAAGTTTTAATGAGAGACAGAGAGATGGGTGATCCTGTTTCTTCTTGAGCCAATGAAGACATATAGCTGTCGTTGCATGAAACAGGTGCATCCAAAACTTTAATGGAATGGTAAATTTTTAAATCCAGCGCCCTACTTCTCCTCCTGGATCCGCTGCAATGGGGCGCACCCGACGGGCCTTTCTAATTTTTGTGGGATTTTCGTTCAATTTCCATTTAAATAAATCATTTATTTTGTTTCCAAGCAAAAATAATTCAGTTTAGAGCCTTCCCAAGGGTATATTTGGATGAAATTTTATGGGTAGGTTCATAAAAATATGGAAAATTTAATGGTTTAAAAGGTTTTGGAGAATTTCTCATGGATTTATTTTTGATAATTTCGTGGAGTTTTGGGGTTTCTTTGTAAAATAGAGGGTTTCTATTGATATTTTTGGCATTTTGAAATCATGATAATTCATCATAATTCCTAAGAAGTTTTTGGGTATTTTTTTGGGGAATTTTTAGAGTTTGTTTGGTATTTTTTTTTTTTGGATTTTTAGGCTTCTTGCATTTATTTGTCATAAAAAGGCTTATTTATTTCATGCAATTTGGCACAATATTTTGGGGTCAAACAAATGCCCCCCACTGGAATTGGTTGTGACAATTCTGAAATGGGAACAAGCGATTCCAGTGGTTTCTTCTGACCGCTTTCTTGACTCATTCTTCTTGGATCATGAAGTTCCATTCCTTCGGTACTCGTCGAACTTGTGTCTTGTCAACTTTCCATGCTCAAGGTTTTTCCATGAATTTCACACACTTTCCTTTGATTTGGGTGGGTATTTTGGCCCACACTTTATGTTTGTTTGCTTGGGTTTAGGGTATACATAAATCTGCACCACAATTTAGGCTGAGGGAATTTGGCCCACACCTATATTTCCTTGGGTTTGGATTTATATGGACTTTGCTTCCAACTTCCATTTCATTTCTTTCCTGACATCAACCTTGAGCGTTTTGACTTTCCTTGTACTTTTTTTTGTTCGAACATTTCCTATACTATATTTTGGCTGGTGGATTTTGTGGAGTTGGGAAAATTTGGTGGAAGAAATGACTTATAGGGCCATAAAAGGCAAGTCACCCTTTTATTTTCTTCACCCGCTCATGCTTACCCTCTCATTAGGTATAGGCACTCATCATAATGGCACTCAATTGGCATTGACACGGCATGGGCGCGATTGATGTGGGGTTTGGTGCCCTCAGATAGCTTCATAGGGCGGTGCCTTAATGCCTTCAGACGCCACAAAGGCTTAATCTTCATTAGGCATAGGTGTCTTGGAATACCACTAAGGCTTTCCTCGACACGGCTTCGCGTTCTCCAAGACTCGAAAGTCTCATCATCGACCGCGGATTATAACATAAGGGTAAATTTTCACAAAAGCGGGGCAGGTCTCTTTTCAAAAACTTACCCCTTTTATTGGCTAATATTTTGGGCTTATTTTGGGAACAAGATTTATTTATGGTGGAATTTTGGATTTTGTTGAAAATTTATTGGCTAAGATTTATAAAAAGGTTTTTTTTTTTTTGAGGTATCATTGGAATTTTGAATTTATTGGGCTTAATACACATATATACATTCCATTACACATTACTTTGATAAAAGAACTTTCCTCAGGAGTAGTACTTCTTCAGGTATCGGCCATTGATTGGTGGAATTGCACACTTTCCTTCCTTGTCCACCAGTTTGTAGGACCCTCCTTCGTACACCTCCTTGATGATGTAAGGCCCTTCCCAATTTGGGGCAAATTTTGGACCATGATGTCGCCCCAAGATGGGCCTTCGTAAGACCAACACCATATCTCCTTCCTTGAAAGCACGAGGCCTTACCATCTTGTCATAGGCCTTGGCCATTTGTGTTCTATACAGCTCCAAACTTTGTTGAGCCATTAACCTCTTTTCATCCATAGCATCTAATTCTTCGAGCCTTAAGCGGGCCCGCTTATCCATTGGTAATCCTGCATGCATGGCCACTCTTAGAGATGGGAGTTCAACTTCCAATGGTAATACCGCCTCCGTCCCAAATGCCAATGAGTAGGGAGTTGCTTGGGTAGGGGTTCTATAGGTCGTGCGATATGCCCAAAGCGCTTCTTGGAGTTTTTCATCCCAATTCCTGTGATTATTCCCTACTGTCTTCCTCAAGAGTTTAATCAAGACCTTATTGAAGGCTTCAGCTAGTCCATTAGCTCTTGGGTTATAAATAGAAGAATATTTTCACTTTATTTTGTGTTGCCTAGCAAAAGCATAGATCTCGCCACTCTTGAAAGCGGTGCCATTATCAGATGTGATTTTCCTTGGTGTACCAAAACGGTATAACACATGGTTCTTGAGAAACTGAATAACATCCTTACTTCTTACTTCTTTCAAGGGAACCGCTTCGGCCCATTTAGAGAAATAATCAGTGATTGCCAAAATGAACTTATGCCCTTTTGAAGATGGTGGATCAATGAGTCCGATCACATCCATTCCCCACATATCAAACGGCCAAGAGGCCACCGTTGGATGTAATGGATTAGGGTGTTGATGTATGAAATCACCGTGTACTTGGCACATGTGGCACTTCTTTGCTTGATTTTCACAATCCATAATCATGGTTGGCCAATAATATCCCATCCTCTTGATATGAAGCCTCATTTTAGGACCTGATTGATGAGCTCCACAAAAACCCGAATGCACTTCTTTCACAATCCTTTGGGCTTCTTCATATGACACACATCTCAACCACAATTGATCATAAGACCGTCTATACAACGTGTCATTCACATAGACATATCGGAGAATCCTCCGCTTCAATTGTTCTCTTTCGGCCCTTTCTGTAGGAAGAACTTGATACTTGAAGTAATCCACAAAAGGTTTCATCCAATCTTCCTTTTCATCTATTTCTACTTCCATGGTTTCATCTGGATCCATCAACAAATCCGCTTCCCATTCCTCCAAATCCACAAAAAAGTTGGCATTCATTCCTTTTTCAATCTCCAAAAGGTAAGGTGCAAGGGATCGTCGATTTCTTATGATGATTTGCACTTCCTCCCCATCAGGCTTGCTCAACTGAGTAGCTACTCGAGCCAAAGCATCAGCCATGCCATTGGAAGCTCTTGACACCTTTTCAAAAGTGATCTTTGAGAATTTGGCCATTAACTCTTGAGCTCTTTCATGATATTTCACTAATTCAGGCTTCTTCACATCAAATACTCCTTCAACTTGATTAAGGATCAATTGAGAATCTCCACACACCTTCATCTCCCTTATATTCATGCCAATTGCAAGCTCCAATCCCGCAATCAACGCCTCATATTCTGCTTCATTATTTGTGCATGGTTCGGTTAATGCTATCGAGTGGCGAAGGATGCCTCCTTGAGGTGTAACAAAAACCAAACCCACTCCCGCTCGAACTCGAGGTAGCTCGGGCCTCTTAGAAGGTTGTATAGCGGATGATCCATCAAAGAACATTACCCAACCTGCTTCCTTTTCCTCCAAACATAGGCTTTGTTCATCTGGGAACTCACAATTCAAAGGGGAGTCATCGGGGACAGGGTGTGCTGCCAGAAAATCGGCCATCGCTTGCCCTTTTATAGCCTTTTGAGAGGCATAAGTAATATCAAACTCCATGAGAGCAATGGCCCACCTTGCCAACCTTCCCGTTAACATGGGCCTAGTCATCAGATATTTTAACGGGTCCACCTTTGATATCAACGTGACATTGTGGGACAACATGTAGTGCCTTAGCTTCTTAGTGGCAAACACCAAAGCTAGGCAATGCTTTTCAATTGGACTATATGATTGTTCGGCTCCAACCAACATGCGACTCAAGTAGTATAGAGCATTCTCTTTCCCTTCTTCGTTCTCTTGAGCCAAAAGTGCACCCAGAGATCCATCCAAGGCTGTGGTATAGAGGATCAATGGCTTCCCTTGAATGGGTGCAGCGAGGACAGGTGGTTTCAGGAGGTACTTTTTTATGTCCTCGAAAGCCTTCTGACACTTTGCATCCCATTTGAAAGGTACATCTTTCTTGGTCAGGTGAGTGAACGGCTTAATTCTTCCAGAAAGATTAGCAATAAACCTCCTGACGTAAGCCAACTGCCCCTGTAGAGAGCGGAGTTGCTTGAGAGTCTTTGGGGGAGGCATTTCTCTAATCGCCTTGATTTTTGCGGGGTCAATTTCAATGCCCCTGTGTCTCACCACGAATCCCAGAAACTTTCCAGAAGACACCATGAATGCACACTTCAAAGGATTCATCTTCAAAGAATATTTCCTCAATCTTTCAAACACCACTCTTAAGTGCTCAAAATGTTCATCAATTGATCGGGCCTTAACTACCAAGTCATCCACATAGCACTCAACTATCTTGTGAATCAAATCATCAAATATCTTGGTCATTGCCCTTTGGTAAGTTGCCCCTGCGTTTTTCAATCCAAATGGCATTACCTTGTAACAAAAGATACCTATTGGCGTTCGAAAAGATGTGTGCCTTTGGTCTTCTTCATCCATAGGAATCTGATTATAGCCTGACGACCCATCCATGAAGGAATACACCACAAAAGAAGATGTGTAGTCGACTATCAATTCAGTCACGGGCAATGGAAAGTCGTCTTTTGGGCATGCCTTATTCAAGTCTCTAAAATCCACACACACTCGAATTTGTCCATTTTTCTTCTTCACCGGCACAATGTTAGCAACCCAAATGGGATTTTCTTCTTCCCTGATGAAACCTGCATCAATCAATTTCTTCACCTCTTCAACAACCTTCTCTTCAAGCTCGACCCGCATGCGCCTTGGGGCTTGCTTAACGGGTTTCACACTAGGATCTATCTTCAATTTGTGAGAAGCCAAACTAGGGTCAAGTCCTGGCATCTCTGTGTAATTCCACGCAAAACAGTCTTTATATTCCCTCAAGAGTGCTTTCAATTGCTCTTGCTTCTCAGGGGGAAGCGATGCACTTATGAATGTTGGCCGTGGGTCATCCTTGGTACCCAAATCTATCTCCAAAAGCTCGTCAATTGTGTTTTGACCTCCTTCTTCCAATTCTCGAGGTGCATTCTTTGCCACCTGTATGAACTCTTCCTCATTTTCTTCTGGTTGTGACTCAATGGGCGTTATACCCACCATGTGGCACTCAACGAATAAGACCTCTTCTTGAGGCGTTTGAAAACCTAATCCTTTGGTCTTCTTGAGCTTTCCATCTAGTCCCTTGACCCACATAGACTTTTCACTCCACAACTCTTGAAATACCTTCGCACTCCGCCTCGAAATTGGCTCCAAACAACGGGCCTTTTGAAACAAACCTATCAACCTTTTGTTATAGTGGCCCATTACTTCTATTCTCTCACATTCATCGTCTTCTTCTTCTAACCACTTCTCCCAATCATCAGACCAAGCTGCCCCATCCGATGGCTCCACACTTTCGGCTTTGTAGAATAAAATTCCCTTATGAAATATCATCCTCTTTTGGACTTTCTCCACTTTAGGAGGAACATAGAAAGTTTCCAAATCTTTTATTTGATTCACCTCTCTCGGGGTAAGTTCTTTAAAACAGCCCAGTGGGATTTGCTCTATAGCCATTGAGTCTTCACTTCTACCAAACCCCTCGTCAGAGTCAGTATCATATGCATAGATCACCTTTCTTTGCTTTTGATCTTTATCACTCGCCCCGCAAGGATTTTCACTTCGATCCTCTTCTTCATCTTTTATATAGAGCGGAGTCTTGACAGCACATGAGGTCTTGGCCCTTCCTTTCAGGATCACTTTTTCATTATCACCTCCATCTTCTTTTTCAGCTCGCCATCTCATTCGGGGGGAAGTACTCCTTTGCGAAGTTGGAGCGTAAAACCGCTCAATCTCTTCTAATTCCACTTCGTGTGCCCCATAATATTGTGGATCTCCCTTGATTGTCTTTTGCTCACCGTCATGTATGTATTTGACACATTGGTGGAGGGTTGATGGCACAAGGTAATTCTCATGCAACCATGGTCTTCCTAACAAAGCCTTGTATGATGTATCGGCATCAATTACATAAAATTTGACCAAGGTTTCGAGCTCTCCAAACTTCATAGGAAGAGTGATTGATCCCAATGCTCGTTCAGAGTTTTGGTTGAACCCATGAATATAGACATTCTCATCCAACAAACGCCTTCCTCCCAAAGCCAATTGATTCAATGATCTCAAAGGCAAGATGTTGATGGAGGACCCTGGATCTACCAACATTCGGCTTAGTTGATTTCCATTAGTTTTACCTGTAATATAGAGTGGTTGGTTATGCTGGGCCTTTCCCATCATTAGGTCCACATCTGTGAATGTAATCTGACTTTTGGGCTCCACATAAAGGGCCTCAGTCATATGTTTCTCCGCTAAATAAGCTTGAAACTTCTCGGGCTCTTGCAACACCTCCATCATTGTGTCTCTAAGCTCTTTCGACATCATCAACGCCTCAAATACACTGATCAGTGCAGGGGTGCGTCTCAAATGAGCCAAAATGTTGTATTCTCCAACAGTTTCTTTTGTCTTTTGACTTGGCCCTGGCTCTTCAACGGTTTCTTGCCCTTTGCCTTTACCTTTGGCCTTTTCATTCTCCTTGGGTGCTTGCCTTTCAGGGATGTTAGTGCCAGATCGAAGATTTAGGTGACACTCATTTTCTTCAAACATGCCTTTGGCAAAAAGACCTTGATACAACACATCATCTTCTTCTTCCTCAGAATCATAATAATAAATGACAAGTTCTCCTTCCTTTCCCATCCCCTTTAATTCTTCTCCTTTTGTTTCTTCTTGATTGATTTGCTTCACTAGCTTTTGCACTTGGCACTCTTCATGATCAGATTCTTCAGTTATCACTATAATGGCATTGCACTCCACATTACGCCTTTCATTCCTCTTTTGAAATACTGCATTGGCCTGAGCATGAGGAGCTGGTTCTTGCTTGAAACTTTGGGGTATGATAAGGTCCCCTTCCTTGATCATCCTCTCGAGGATATCTTTAAAGACATAGCAATCTCCAACAGGGTGCCCCAAGACCCTATGGTAGGCACAATAAGTCGGGTCATTTACCTTATTTTGCTCTTCGGGTCTTTTGCAAATAGGCAACTCTATAGCTTTTCCCTCCAACACTTGTTTGAGCAAGGCCGCTGTCTTTTCTTTCTTGAATGAATAGGGCTTACTCAAGCGCTCATTCAAAGGTGTTCGAATCCAACTACTTCCACTACTTCCACCACTATTGTTGTTTTTATTTCCTTTGAAACCACCATCTCGATTAGTGGAAGCTTCATTGGCCCCGGCTATCTTGAGAGGACCTTGCGTTCTATTGCCTTGATCATTTCTATTATTATTGTTGAATCGGGCCTCTCTAGGTGGCCCAATATGCACTACTCGCGCCACACGAGTCACAAGATCTTCATAGGTGTAAATGTCACTTCCAGATAACGGCCTCCGAATCCAATCATCCAAATTTTTTATCAAAAATTCTACGGCCTCCGCTTCGGGCATCTGGTGTGTGCACCTTATGTTCATGTTCCTCCACCGATTGATGTAATCCAGTGCTTTCTCTCCTTGTTTTGGCTTTTCAGAAGCTAGGTCGGCCATACTAATTCTTTGGGTCACCATAGCAAACTTAGACCTAAATATCTCTTCCATTTCATCCCATGTTTCAATTGAATCATTTTCAAGGGAAGAGTACCATTCAAATGCGGCACCCGTCAAACTTTGAGAGAATTGCCTAAAAAGAAGAGCTTCATCACAAGAGGTATTGCCACACGCATTCCTAAACTGCACCAAATGCTGATCAGGAGTAATACCCTCTTTTCCTGTGCCATCAAAGAGATTGAACTTTGGCACTTGGTAATTAGAAGGATAAGCAACTTGCTCATATTCTCTTGGGTAAGGCCTTCCACACCTCTTTCGAATGTTAACCAAACGGCCCGCTCCTGATGCTTGGAGCTGCTGATTTATCATATCTTGAATGATTTGCTTGGTCGGCTCCGATTTTCTTGCCCCTGTCCGAGATCGTGCCCCAGGAACTTCATCTTCCTCGGACTCATATTTAGACTTGCTCCTCTTTTCTTTAGAATGCCTTTTATACCCTCTTTCTTCTTCTTCTTCTGAAGACTCATACTTAATCTTATTCTTCTTTATTTTGGATGATTTTCTCTTACTTTTCTCCTCTTCTTCATCAGAAGTCTCATATCTGTTCTTGCTCTTTCTTTCTTTTACCATCTTCTTCTTGCCTCTTTCTTCTTCTTCATCAGAAGACCCATATTTATTCCTATTCTTCCTTTCTTTTGAAGCTTTTTTCTTATGTTTGTTCTCTTCTTCTGAAGAGGAGGAGTATTCTTTCTCAAGCTCTCCGAGCAAATTTTTCTTTTCCAAAAGTTTATACATTTTCTTAAGCAATTCCTTATCTTTCTCTCTTTCATCCATTAGTTGAGACATCTTCCTTTCATTTTTCTCCAATATACTCATCAATCGAGTATCCTTCCCTTCCATCCATCGATTTTTATCATCATCACTTTCTTGAGCGCTCTCAATTAGCACCTCTTCTTCTTGGGGAATATTGTGACTTGAAGACGTGTGATCTTTCTTATCTTTGCCATCCTTTTTGGTCAAAATAACTTCTTCGTCACCAGCCATATTCACAAAGGCATGTATCTCATTTTCTCCGCTTGTTCTAATCATGTTCACATAAGCATGAACCACCGGCTCTTTCTCACGCCAAACTAAGCGCCTCCTTTTGTTTTGTGACTCTTGATTAGCCACTTCAACAACCAAACGAGTTTCATCTTTGGGTACCCACATTTTCTTGGGCCTCTTTTCATCTCTCAAAGGTCCTAAACGTTCCTTTACAGGAATAATAGCTCTTCCACTTCCTTTCTGCCCCAGTCTCTCCTTCACGGGGGTTGATTCTCTCCTTTGCCCTTTTGGTCCCAATCTTTCATGGACTGGTACACGGGGAAACGCAAGTCTTTCCTTAACCGACTGCCTCCTTTGAGGATTTCTGCCCCGGAACTGGACCTGGTATTCAGGAGGAAATTCCTCCATTGTTTTTAATACGGCCTTAGGAGAGTTCTTCCGAACCAACCTAAGAGGCGCAAATGGATTGCTGACTGGGAGGTTAGGCCTTACCTCCAACTCATTCTTATACGCTCTCTGTACTTTCTTGATAGTTCTTGTGCCTTGGGAGACTGGCACATACACTTTTCTCACTGTTGCATTCTTTTGAGGATAATGACGGCGTCGGTGCCTCTTGTGGGAAGATGTTGAGCTTGGTGGGCCCTCTTTTGAGGCACAAGGGCCCATTCCCCCTCTTCAATACCGACCTCAATAGGAGTAGGATTTTCAGGAACCCTTGAAATCACCAATGGTTCCACTTGAGGCTCTTCAACAACGTGAGCAAGTTGAAAGCTCCCATCCTTCACTTGCACAATAGGCACAAAAGAGTGCCCATACGGCATAGCCCCATACATGAACTCATGTTGGTAAACGATCGGTACTCCGCCAATCCTGAACATTCCTGAAGGCTTGCTCATGTCAACTGGTGTAAACGCCATTTCCTGCAAGAGAACACCTCGAAATGTTATGGTTAGCAATATTTATTTAATGTTTTAATATTTACAAAACAATTTCCTAGCCTTATACATTTAATCCCTCAAATCTCAAAGATGAGAGGAGAAAGAGGTCCCACCGGGCGTGCCAGAGAATCTGTGGCGACTTTTTCATCATTTCTCGAAGAACGATTGGATTTCCTCAAGAACGAGAACAAGCCTTAGATTCACCCCTCACGAGCCTGAGTTCAAGTGCTGATGCCTCTTAACGACCAGAGAACATCGACTAGAATCCATTCTCATAAGGGTTTATTAATTTGTGGATCCTTTCTTTCCAATAGGCGCAAGCCCCTATTGTTAATTACCCCGTGGTTTCCCACGAGAACCTCTGATTAAGAGATTCGAAAAATTAAATGTAATAGGCTAGAAAATTATTATTTAAATGATTTTTGGTTTAGACAAAGCTCAATTGATGGCACCAAACCTAATTGACGGGGCCCAATTGAGGGTACAAATGATTTATTTCTTTTGGGCTTAGACCGGATTCAATTGATGGCACCAGACCTAATTGACGGGGCCCAATTGAGGATGTCTAAAATGCATATAAAACTAAGGCTATCTAAAATTAAGAATATCTAAAATTTAAGAATAATTAAAAATAAAATTAAACTAAAACTAAAACTGCCTACTTGAATTGGGACTAACACTGAAATTATCTATTCGAAATTTAAATTATGAGGGTGATTTGATTTCATGATCCTGAGCCATTTAGGGGTTCAAAGAATCGGTTTTCAGCCATTTAGGGGCTTGTGAAAACAAAGGGATTTGAGATTCTCGGCCATTTGAGGGCTTGTGAGAACAAAGGATTTGAGATTCTCGGCCATTTAGGGGCTGGTGAGAACAAGGAGCTTTTGGGAATTCTCGGCCATTTAGGGGCTTGTGAGAACGAAGGATTTGGAATTCTCGGCCATTTAGGGGCTTGTGAGAACGAGAGATTTAAAATTCTCGGCCATTTGAGGGCTTGTGAGAACAAAGGATTTGGAATTCTCGGCCATTTAGGGGCTTGAGAGAACAAAAGGGTTTGGGGTTCTCGGCCATTTAGGGGCTTGAGAGAACAAAAGGGTTTGGGGTTCTCGGCCATTTAGGGGCTTGAGAGAACAAAAGGATTTGGGGTCCTCGGCCATTTAGGGGCTTGAGAGAACAAAAGGATTTGGGGTTCTCGGCCATTTAGGGGCTTGAGAGAACAAAAGGATTTGGGGTTCTCGGCCATTTAGGGGCTTGAGAGAACAAAAAGATTTGGGGTCCTCGGCCATTTAGGGGCTTGAGAGAACAAAAGGATTTCAATTTCATTTGATTTGATTTGATCCAACTTGATAGGATTTGATTTAATTTGACTTGATTTGATTTAATTTGATTTGACTTGATTTAATTTGATTTGACTTGATTTAATTTGATTAGACTTGATTTATTTTTATTTGATTTAATTTGATTAGACTTGATTTATTTTTATTTGATTTAATTTGATTTAATTTAGCTTGATTTGTCTTGATTCGATTTAGAGAGATTTATTTCATAAAATTACACTTGATTTGAGTTTAACTTGATTTAGTCTCATTTAATGTGATTTATCTAATTATATTTTATGTTGTTTATTAATTAATTTATTTATTAGTTATCTATTATTCATTCCTTCATTTATTGAATTATTTGTTTACCATGTGTTTATTATTTATTTTATGATTTATTTATTTAGTATTTATGATTTATTTAACATTTATTATTTATTATTTATTTATGATTTATTGTTTATGTATGATTATTAAGTTACTTATTATTTACAATTTAAGACTTATTTGTAGTAACTTGTTCATTTAAAATTTATTTATTATTTATTTATTCATCATATTGGGATTTATTTATTATTTAATATTCATAATGATATATTTTTTTTTATTATTTGATGATTTATTTATGATTTATTATAATTAGTATTATTATTATTTTTATTTATTTTATTTCTTATATTATTTAAAATAAAAGGAAAATTTCTAAATATTACCAAATTTATCTTTAAATTTTGATTATACTTAACAAGAAAGTGATAAAATTACTTAGAAAATTTATTAAAATATTTGACCATTTTTCTAGGATTTATAAAATTAGATTTCTATAAGAAAAATACTTCAAAAATAAGAAACTATTTATTTTGACAAAATAGCATATAAAAATAATATTGGATTTAGTTTATTTATATTTTTAGAAATTTTTTGGATAGTTTATTTGGATTTTTCTGAGGTCCATACTATTTTTGGCGAATTTATAAAGTTTTTGGCAATTTATAAAATTCAATTTTAAAGGAAAATATTTAGAAATTATAAAAGGAACACCAAATGACATAAATTCATACAATAATATCAATAAATCTAGTTTCTACAGATTTTTAAGATTTTATGGATTTTTTTTTCTGAGTTTTTTTAGTATTTTAATGAATTTTTGAAATGTTGCGCTAATTTGGAATTTCATGATTGGTCCATGTCATTGGTTCTGTATTGATGTGGCAGCCATATTGATTTGATGAGGTGGAAGTTGAGTTTTAATAAAATCCTATTGGGCTTGAATCACACTTGAGCTTCGGCCTTTATTTTCTCCTCTTCTGATTTCTTTGTCCAAAATTTCACTAGGCTACACCATCCATGTTCACAGAAAACCGAAGAGGTCTTAGGCGCTGAACTTGATCGAAGAAAGGAGACGAATTCCATTTCTTTTGCTAACGGGCTCGCAAGACTGGCGGGTATGAATCCGCTAATGACTCCGGCCGCCGCAAAGTCAGGGGATAGGCTTGATAGCGTTGCGAGAGAGAGGGGAAGGCAATGGTGGTGTCAGCTTGGGTCGCGTCAGCTCAGCTCGACGGATGAACCGGGAGAAGGTACGGTGGTTCAGGGACTGGGTACCGATGGTATTTTAGAGAGTTTGGCATACCAGAGATGCATTCTTTGGCGTCAATGGGAGAAGGGGAGGATATAATAAGGTTCAATTCGGATTACTTTTATCAATTTTGGTGAAATGGAAAAGCATGAACTTTGTGGCAGTGGCAACCGTGAGCTTAAGCTTGCATTTGTTGTATTTCAATTTAATTTTCATATCTCTTTGTATTGACTACTATCCAATGACTATGGCTACAAATTTAAATTGTACTTCAGTTTAGTCTCTAAATCACACATGGCCAAACAGCTTAATACCACGAGATGATTTCTGTACCCAATTTTTTTTTGAACTAATAACAACTTACTCACTAATTCCTGTTTAATTTAATCAGTAGCAGCTCTTTATATATTAAAAGTAAAGAATTCAAAAGAAGAACGAGGGTGCTAAACACAACCACGGCATCATTTACTGTATAATTATGCAAACAAAATATTACAACAAACCACTAATTCGCAACCTTTATAAGTTTTATCTCAAATCAGGGACTTCTCACTGTTATCATTTTTATTTTTAACACTGAACCTTTATGTATACTTATCATGAAACCAAGTAGTACTATACGCTTATATTAATCATCATTATTTTCATTGAACCATAACATTTTCTTGGCTTGTGACAGATAGCACTTAACTTTTGCCAACTAGTCCTTGTTTTCTTCTATAATTACAGTCCAGACAAGCATTAGCTATATTAACTTTCCACAAATCAGGAGATTAGCACTTTCGTATGTAACTACAATGTCTTTTGAAACTGTTAGATTATATTCTTTACAAAGAAGATCCCTGACTAAAATTCAGCAGCATAACGGCTTAGTTCTTGGTTAATTATGACAAGCCCGTCGGCCATGTCAGATCCAGCAATAGATTGAGAACTGGGTTCTCTACTGAATCGAAGTCAAGGAGTATTGGATGAGAACTGGGTTCTCAAACCGAAAGAATCACACAATTTTATTTCTTGATATACTAATAATAATTAACAAAGAACTAGATCTAAACTACAGATTAACAACAAGGAAAAGAACTCAAATCAGCTTCCAAAGATCACAACTTTCTCCATTATGTTCCAAATTCGATTTACAAACCAGATTCTTACTCTTTTTCTCACCTGTTCTTCAATTACAATCAACGAATCAATCTGAAAATCACTTAATTTGACTCTTTTAAGTTTGCTCTCTAATTATTCTTTTTTTTTTTGAAAATGACTCTCTTATCTCTCTACTTAATCAAACTGGAGGCGCTGAAGAGGTCCCCTATTTCTTCACCCATGACCTTCTTTTATAGTCAGAAATTAGGGCAGCAGCTTGGAGAGGCTCCTTCACATCTCGCCGTCCGTTTTGATCCAATGGTTGCTGAAAGTGCTTGATTTCCACGGAGAGAAGATGGCCACGTTGATGGTCTTCCACTTTTACCGAGCATTCACGGTAAAATCGCAACCCTCTCCTTTTTTTCTTTCACCCTTCTCTCCTTCTCTCTCTTCTCTGTTGGAGGAGAAGAGCTCTTCGCCTGGGCCCCGCTTGTAAGTTTTAATGAGAGACAGAGAGATGGGTGATCCTGTTTCTTCTTGAGCCAATGAAGACATATAGCTGTCGTTGCATGAAACAGGTGCATCCAAAACTTTAATGGAATGGTAAATTTTTAAATCCAGCGCCCTACTTCTCCTCCTGGATCCGCTGCAATGGGGCGCACCCGACGGGCCTTTCTAATTTTTGTGGGATTTTCGTTCAATTTCCATTTAAATAAATCATTTATTTTGTTTCCAAGCAAAAATAATTCAGTTTAGAGCCTTCCCAAGGGTATATTTGGATGAAATTTTATGGGTAGGTTCATAAAAATATGGAAAATTTAATGGTTTAAAAGGTTTTGGAGAATTTCTCATGGATTTATTTTTGATAATTTCGTGGAGTTTTGGGGTTTCTTTGTAAAATAGAGGGTTTCTATTGATATTTTTGGCATTTTGAAATCATGATAATACATCATAATTCCTAAGAAGTTTTTGGGTATTTTTTTGGGGAATTTTTGGAGTTTGTTTGGTATTTTTTTTTTTGGATTTTTAGGCTTCTTGCATTTATTTGTCATAAAAAGGCTTATTTATTTCATGCAATTTGGCACAATATTTTGGGGTCAAACAGTATGTTAATTTTTTTATGTGTTGCAATATGTGTTGCTTAGAATTGTACGTGTTCCCTTTATATTGCATTATTAATATCCATTTTGATTATACTGCATCATTTTTATCACATAATTTATTTCAACCTCTCTCTCTTAGTTGCTTTTATGAGAAATTATGGAACAACATTTTTTATTTTGATAGTTTAGAAACTTAAGTCAATAAAAGTAATTCAAATGCATAAGCAGACTACTAATTGTTAATTTTTTTCATAATGATATAGATCTTGCTTTTTTTACTACTGCGTTTTTTTGTAATTTTAGATATCTTCACAATTTTTTCCCATCAATTTTTTTTTTAGGAAAAATCAGTCCTATACCCCTCTAATCTTGTCTAATTAGCAATATCCCCTCTAATCATTATTTTTGGATATATATCTCTCCAATCTAAATTGCTATAAATATATACCCTTTCTCATAAATTTCATAATATCTTTATTTAAAAAAATCAATTTCACAATTTTTTTACTAATGTGCCCTTAGCCCTTCTGTCCGTTCATCTTCCTCCTAAGTTTGAGGATACAACGAAATTAAAATAAATATAATAACATACATTAGAAATACAAATATCAGAATAAATTATAAGCAAAAATTATTTTTCCTTCGACAATCACTGGAGTATTCATGTCCCTCATGTTCCCTTAAAAATTTCAAATGCCAATGGAAGGATTGTCCCTGAATTATCATGGTTCATTTGTGTTAACATGTAATATTCGGTAGAATTTTCACACCATACCAGTAACGAGGAAACAAATGCCGGATAGGTACTGGGTCTCCAAGGCATCGAAACCCAACAGAAAAAAAGCTAGAGATTTCAATCGACTTCAGTCAAAATTCCAAATAGAAAAGAAACAGTAAAATGAGTATGATATCGATCGCAAGTTTTTTAAATAGGTTAAAAGAGAGACCAAGAATTGTCAGAGGGGTCTGAGGGTCGCTTTCCCATTAAATCGTTTTTATTTTTGGAAGAGTTGTCCATATCTTTTAATTTCTTTGTACGTGCAGAACTCATGAGGAAGATGAATGGACTGAGGGTATTTTAGTCCCAAAGGTATGAAATTGATTTTTAAAAATAAAAGTATCATTAAATCAATAAAGAAGGGTAAATTTCCATAGCAATTAACATTGGAGGGGTATATATCCAAAATTAATGATTGGAGGGGATATTTCCAATTAGACAAGATTGGAGGGGTATAGGACTGATTTTTCCTTTTTTTTTAGGTACCCAATTCCTCCATTCGTCCATGATGATAGTATATATTTGTTGAATTTCATATTGATGGTGAAGGTTATTATCCTATTGTCGACATGTTAGACGATTAATATTTTCTGTAGAAATTAATATTGATATTTTAAATTTTTAATGTATGACCAATGTACGTTTCAATAGTTCTTCATTTTAGCTTGAATTTAATTTTATGTTTCTAATATTTTTCCATCGCATTCCTCTCTTATTGTCGAATTACTTCACAAAAATTATATCGTCAATATAAAACATTTTATGTTTCTAATATTCACCTGTTTGATCTTCCACAACTAATTGGAGAAAGGATTACGGAAACTGCTAGGAGCCCTGGCCCAAGTGTACCGTGGCCTTGGTCGTGCAATTATCTGTTTGATCTCCCCAGCATGTCACGTGCTGGTAGCTCAATATAAGTCCTAGTAGCGTAAAACCCTAAGTGATGCAAATCACCACAACTCGACTTGCATAAATCTAAAATTGGTGAAACTTTTGAAAATTAGACTCATTATAGAATTTTTAGTTTTGGTAAAATTTTCTTTGCAAATGTTTGCAACTTATGAAAAAGAACGGGCATTTGAATTTGAGTTTGCATTTGATTTGATGAAGTGAAGCTAGGGTCCTTGACTTGATTTTTAGATTTCATGAGAGCTAAGAGTTGCACAAATTAAACAAAAAAGAGAACTAAACCCTTGTCCTTAGAATTAATTTTAATTTGCTTTATTTATTTTTAACTTGTGGAACTTTGAATAATCTCTTTTAATAAATTTTCGTTGCATCATTGGTTTGGGATATTTCGTTTATAGGTCTAAGTACAGTCTTACCCTTTAAGCTTAGATTATTGTTTGAGGACAAACAAAGATTCAAGTTTGGGGGGATTTGATGTCTCTTATTTTTATACGTATTTTGACCGTACTTAGCCCTTAATCATTGATCAAACCATCATAAATTGTCTCATAAATTGCCATATTTTCCAGGATATTGCTGCTGCCGTGCTTCTTGTTTTATTTTGTAGAATTACTTGGAAATCAAAGACGAGACGCGACTTTTTGTGAAGGGTGTACTGCATTCTCAGCCAGACGACTCATTCCTGACTCACACAGACGTGCCACAAGATCATAGGAGCCCAGAACAAAGCCTATCTCCAGCGTGGGCCTGATTCTCAGCCCATCCAGCAGACCCGAAGGGCCATTTCGCACCGAAATCCTCCCATTTCGGTCCGAAATGCGTTCCTGGAAAGTGCGAAATTGGAAATTTTCAGAGAAGGAAAGGAGTAAACCGCCTCTCCTTGACCTAGCCGCCTCTCCTTGACCTGCCGCCAGAGCACGTATTCTACTCTTGAGACCTGTTTTCCACCCTGATTACTTAGTGTTTTTGAGCGTTTCACTGATTTTCCTTGGAGTTCTTGCGAGTTTGGAGCAGAGCAGCAGCAGACAGCGAGATCTACATCGATTCCTTGGCCTTGGTAGCGAGTTATTTGCATAGAGACTATTGGTTTACTCTTTTTATGCTTTTATCTTGTTATTTCATGGCTTGTATCTTGTTTATTTGCATGATATTTATTGTTATGTGTGTTATGGATATTAGTGAGTAGTTTTATTATGTCTTAGGGGTAGTTAGTAGATTAGTTTGGTATTTTGTGATGACTTGATGGATTAATGATATATTATGTGATTTATTTAGTTGTGAATTGTTGTTTATGCTTAGTTAAATTACTTGTTTGATTGATGTTTACCTTTGGATGAATCGCGACGTCTTTAGGGCATTAAACTAAAAATCAAACTTGTGATTGATTAAGTACTTGAGGTAAGCCAATCGCTCGAAAGAGGAGGTTAGTTTAACGACCGAAAGGTGTAACTTTTAATGATCTGAAAAGACTTTAAATACCTCTGGAAATCCAACTAAATATTCTTAGATTTCTAAATACCAAAACGCGACGGCTGAGGTTTAGTTATTTACGTGGTAAAAGCCGGTCCCAAACCAAACCAGAACTAAAACGCGACAGCTGAAGTAAGGGTTTAGGTTTGGTCGTCAAGTAACCTTCACATAGTATCCCATAAAAATATCAAGTCAGAACAGAAGGTCTAAAGCGAGTTTTGGGATGAAACAGCATGGATTTCGCACCGAAATCCAGGCATTTCGGTCCGAAATAGGCTTCTGTCTCGGTGAAAATCGTGGGCAGAAGTGCTTTAGAGCCAAACTAATTGAACACACAACCCTAGGACATATTTTTGCATCTGTTTTAGTAAAAAGAATTTGAAAAATCACCCAAAAATATTTAATTATCTATTACTTATTTTATTACTTTATTTTTATTATATTTTACTTGATTGCATTTTATTTCAAAAATCATACAAAATTCATCTTTCTAGATTTTAAGAACGATTAAGTCCGGTAATCAACTAATCCGTCCCTGTGGGTTCGACCCTTAGCTTTACCAAACGACTAGTGAGGTATACCTTAGGAATAAATTTATTTGACCATATGTTTCAAACCTTCATCATGCGTCTTTTGCATCAAATGCAGCCCACAGATAAATAAATAGATTGTGAGGGGCTTGCCACAAACCACTTTGACAATCTTGCCATTACAATGTATAATTAAATATTTTATAATAAATATGCTCTGAATTATATTGTAGACAATATAAATTGTTTCAAATAGATTATTGTGATCATATGATTTAGAATGAGTGCAGAATTGCTGAAAATGCTCAAATATTGCTCAGAATAAGCTTTATTTCCTTATTTTATGTCTGTTTTATAAGTATAACTAAATATTTTCTAATGAATAACCTCTGAATTAACATTCTAATCAAATGACTTATAATGAGTGCAGAATCGCTTAAACTACTCAAATATTGCTCAGAATATGCTTTATTTGCTCATTTTATGCATATTTTCGATGTATAATTATATAATTTACAATAAATATGCTCTGAATAATATTGTAGATAATATAAAGTGTTCAAATATAGATTATAGTAATCAGATGACTTAGAATGAGTGCAGAATCGCTTAAAATGCTCAAATATTGCTCAGAATATGCTTTATTTGCTCATTTTATGCATATTTTCTATGATTAATTAAATATTTTATAATACATATGCTCTGAATTATATTTTAGACAATATGAAGTGTTTAGATATAGATTATTTTGAAAATATGATTAGAATGAGTGTAGAATTGCTTAAAATGCTCAAATATTAACCATAATATGCTTTATTTGCTTTGATGCATATTTTCCACGCATAAATAAATAATTTACAATAAATATACTCATAATTATATTGTAGACAATATCAAGTGTTCCAATATAGATTTTAGTGATAAGATGACTTAGAATCAGTGCAAAATAGCTTAAAATGCTCAAATATTGCCAGGAATATGGTTTATTTGCTCATTTTTTTTGCATATTTTCTATTTATTAATAATTAATATATAATAAATATGCTCTGAATTTTATTGTAGACAATAGAATGTTTTTAGTTCATTTAGAATGAGCATAGAATCTCTTAAAATGCTCAAATATTAACCAGAATTTTCTTTATTTCCTCATTTTTTATGCATATTTTCCACGCATAATTAAATAATTTAGAATAAATATGTTCTGAATTATATTGTAAACAATATAAAGTGTTCAAATATAGATTTTAGTGATCAAGATGACCTAGAATGAGTGCATAATCACTTCAAATGCCCAAATATTCCCGGAAGATGCTTTAATTGCTCATTTTATGCATATTTTCTATGTATAAAAAAATAATATATAACAAATATGCTCTGAATTTTATTGTAGACGATAGAAAGTGTTTAAATAAAGATTATTGTGATCAGATGATTTAGAATGAATGTAGAATCGCTTAAAATTATCAAATATTAACCAGAACATGCATTATTTGCTCATTTTATGCATAATTTCCACGCATAAATAAATAATTTACAATAAATATGCTCTGAATTATATTGTAGACAATATAAAATGTTTGCATATAGATTATTGTTATCAGAATCGCTTAAAATGTTCAAATAATAACCAGAATATGCTTTATTTGGTCATTTTATGTCTATTTTATATGTATAACTAAATATTTTCTAATGAGTAAGCTCAGAATTATATTCTAGACAACATCTGTAGATATATAATATAGGTTATTGTAATCAAATGACATATAACGAGTGCAGAATCGCTTAAATTACTCAAATATTGCTCCGGCTATGATTTATTTGTTCATTTTATGTATATTTTCTACGCATAATTATATAATTTACAATAAATATGCGCTGAATTATATTGTAGACAATACAAAGTGTTCAAATACAGATTATAGTGATCCGATAACTTAGAGTGAGTGCAGAATAGCTTAAAATGCTCAAATATTGCCTAGAATATGTTTTATACGCTTATTTTTCTTCGATATTTTCTATGTATAATTAAATATTTTATAATAAATAAGCTCTGAATTATATTTTAGACAATATAAAGTGTTTAAATATAAAAAATTGTGATCAGATGATTTATAATGAGTGTAGAATCACTTCAAATGCTCAAATATTAAGCAGAATATACTTTATTTAGTCATTTTATGCATATTTTCTATGTATAAATATATATTTTACAATAAATATGCTCTGAATTATATTGTATGCAATATAAAGTGTTCCAATATAGATTACAGTGATCAGTTGACTTAGAATGAGTGCAGAATAGCTTAAAATGCTCATAATAACGCAAAGAATATGCTTTATTTACTCATTTTCTGCATATTTTCTATATATAAATAATATTTTATAATAAATAAGCTCTGAATTATATTGTAGACAATGTTCCAATATAGATTATAGTGATCAGATGACTTACAATGAGTGCATAATCGCTTAAAATGCTCAAATTGTGCCAAGAATATGTTTTATTTGCTCATTTTATGCATATTTTCTTTGTATATTTAAATATTTTATAATAAATATGCTCTCAATTATATTTTAGACAATACAAAGTATTTAAATATAGATTATTGTGATCAGATGATTTACAATGAGTGTAGAATCGCTTGAAATGCTCAAATATTAACAAGAATATGATTTTGTTGCTTTGATGAATATTTTCCACGCATACATAAATAATTTACAACAAATATGCTCTGAATTATATTGTAGACAATATAAAGTGTTCCAATATAGATTTTAATGATCAGATGACTTAGAATGAGTGCATAACCCCTTAAAATGCTACAATATTTTCTAGAAGAAGCTTTATTTGCACATTTTTGGCCAGGCATATTTTCTATGTATAAATAAATAATATAAAATAAATATGCTCTGAATTTTATTCTAGACAATAGAAAGTGTTTAAATATAGATAATTGTGATCAGATGATTTAGAATGAGTGTTGAATCACTTAAAATGCTCAAATATCAACCAGAATATGCTTTATTTGCTCATTTTATGCATATTTTCCACGCATAAATAAATTAGTTACAATATATATGCTCTGACTTATATTGTAGACATGATAAAGTGTTCAAATATAGATTATGGTGATCAGATGACTTAGAATGAGTGCAGAATAGCTTAAAATGCACAAATATTGCCCAGAATATGCTTTAGTTGCTCATTTTATGCATATTTTGCACGCATAAATAAATATTTTACGATAAATATGCGCTGAATTATATTGTAAACAATATAAAGTGTTCCAATTTAGATTATAGTGATCAGATGACTTAGAATGAGTACAGAATCGCTTAAAATACTCAAATATTGCCTAGAATATGCTTTATATGCTTATTTTTTTTCCATATTTTCAATGTATAATTAAATATTTTATAATAAATAAGCTCTGAATTATATTTTAGACAATATAAAGTGTTTAAATATAGATTATTGTGATCAGAAGATTTATAATGAGTGTAGAATCACTTCAAAGCTCAATTATAACCAGTATATGCTTTATTTGCTCATTTTATGCATATTTTCTATGTATAAATAAATAATTTACAATAAATATGCTCTGAATTATATTGTAGACAATATAAAGTGTTTAGATATAGATTATTGTGATCAGATGAGTTAGAATAATTGTAGAATCGCTTAAAATGTTCAAATATTAACCAGAATATGCTTTACTTGGTCTTTTTATGTCTGTTTTATATGTATAACTAAATAATTTCTAATGAGTAAGCTCAGAATTATATTCTAGACAACATAATAGATGCAATATTTGTTATTGTAATCAAATGACATAAAATGAGTGCAGAATCGCTTAAACTACTCAAATATTGCTCCGAATATGCTTTTTTTTCATTTTATTTATATTTTCTATATGTAATTAAATAATTTACAATAAAATATGCGCTAAATTATATTGTAGACAATATAAAGTGTTCAAATACAGACTATAGTGATCCAATGACTTAGAATGAGTGCAGAATAGCTTAAAATACTCAAATATTGCCCAAAATAAGCTTTATTTGCTTATATTATGTATGCTTTATATGTATAACTAAATATTTTCTAAAGAGAAAGCTCTGAATTAAATTCTAGACAACATAAATAGATGAAATATAGGTTATTGTAATCAAATGACATATAATGAGTGCAAAATCACTAAAACTACTCAAATATTGCTCAGAACATGATTTATTTGTTCATCTTATGCATATTTTCAAACTATAATTAAATATTGTAGAATAAATATGCTCTAAATTATATTGTAGACAATATAAAGTTTTCAAATACATATTATAATAATCAGCTGACTTAGAATGAGTACAGAATCGCTTAAAATGCTCAAAGATTGCCCAGAATATGTTTTATATACTTATTTTATCCATAATTTCTAGGTATACTTAAATATTTTATAATAAATAAGATCTGAATTATATTATAGACAATATAAAGTGTTTAAATATAGATTATTGTAATAATATGATTTATACTGGGTGTAGAATCGCTTCAAATGCTCAAATATTAACCAGAATATGCTTTATTTAGTCATTTTATGCATATTTTCTATGTATAAATAAATAATTTACTATCAATATTCTCAGAATTATAATTTTGACAATATAAAGTGTTTACATATAGATAATTTTGATTAGATGATTTAGAATGAGTGTAGAATTGCTTTAAATGTTCAAATATTAACCAGAATATACTTTTATTTGGTCATTTTATGCAAATTTTCCTCGCATAAATAACTAATTTGCAATAAATATTCTCCGAATTATTATGTATACAATATAAAGTGTTTACGTAAAGATTATAGTGATCAGATGAGTTAGACTATGCTTTATTTGCTCATTTTATGCATATTTTCAATTTATAAATAAATAATTTATAAAAAAAAATGCTCTGAATTATATTGTGGACAATATAAAGTATTCCAATATAGATTATAGAGATCAGATGACTTAGAATGAGAGCATAATCGCTTAAAATGCTCAAATATGGCCCATAATATGCATTATTTCCTAATCTTATGCAAATTTTGTATGTATAATTAAATATTTTATATTAAATATGCTCTGAATTTTATTGTAGAAATAGAAAGTGCTTAAATATAGAGTATTGTGACCTGATAATTTAGAATGAGTGTAGAATCGCTTAAAATGCTCAAATATTAACCAGGTTATGGTTTGTCTTTTCATTTAATGCATATATTTCCACGCATAAATATTTTACGATAAATATGCTCTTAATTATATTGTAAAAAATATAAAGTGTTCCAATATAGATTATAATGATCAAATGACTTAGAATGAGTTCAGAATCGCTTAAAATACTTACTTATGCATATATTCTATGTATAATTAAATATTTAATAATAAATAAGCAGCGAATTATATTGTAGACGATATAAAGTGTCTAAACATAGATTATTGTGATCAGAAGATTTAGAATAAGTGTAGAATCGCTTCAAATGCTCAAATATTAACAAGAATATGCTTTATTTGTTCATTTTATGCATATTTTCCACGCATATATAAATTATTTACAATAAATATGCTCTGAATTATATTGTAGTCACGATAAAGTTTTCCAATATAGATTATAGTGATCTAATAAATTAGAATGAGTGCATAATCGCTTAAGATTCTCAAATATTGGCCTGAATATGCATTATTTGCTCATCTTATGCATATTTCCTATGTATAATTAAATATTTTGTGATAAATATACTCTGAATTTTATTGTAGACAATAGAAAGTGTTTAAATATAGATTATTACGATCAGATGATTTAGAATAAGTGAAGAATGGCTTAAAATGCTGCAAAATTAACGAGGATATGCTTTTATAACCTCATTTTATGCATATTTTCCATGCATAAATAAATAATTTACGATAAATATGCACTCAATTATATTTTAAACAATATAAAGTGTGCCAATATATATTATAGTGATCAGATGACTTATAATGAGTGCATAATCGCTTAAAATGCTGAAATATTACGCAGAATATACTTTATTTGCTCATTTTATGCATAATTTCTATGTATAATTAAATATTTTATAATAAATATGCTCTTAATTATATTATAGACAATAAAAAGTGTTTAAATATAGATTATTGTGATCAGATGATTTAGAATGAGTGCAGAATCGCTTAAAACGCTCATAATATTGACCAGGATATGCTTTATTTGTTCATTATATGCATATTTTATATTTATAAATAAATAATTTACATTACATATGCTTTGAATTATATTTTAGATATTATTAAGTGTTCAAATATAGATTATAGTGATTATATGACTTAGAATGAGTATAGAATCGCTTATAATGCTCAAATATTGCCCAGAGTATGCTTTGTTTGCTTATTTTATGCATATTTTATTTGTATAATTAAATATTTTATAATAAATAATCTCAGAATTATATTGTAGACAATTTAAAGTGTTTAAATATAGGTCACTGCACTCAGATGACTTATAATTAGTGTATAATCGCATAAAATTCTCAAATATTGACCAGAACAAGTTTTTTAGCTCATTCTTTCCATATTTTCCACGCATATATAAATAATTTACGATAAATATGCTCTGAGTTATATTGTAGACAATATAAAGTTTTACAAATATAGATTATAGTTTTCAGATGACTAAAAATGAGTGCAGAATCGCTTAAAATGCTCAAATTTTGCCCAAAATATGCTTTATCTGCACATTTTATGCATATTTACAATGAATGAATAAATAATTTTTATTAAATATGCTCTGAATTATAATGTAGAAATTATAAAGTGTTCAAATATTGATTATAGTGATCAGATGACTTAGAATGAGTGTAGAATCGCTTAAAATGCTCAAATATTGCCCAGAGTATGCTTTATTTGCTTATTCTATGCATATTTTGTTTGTATAATTAAATATTTTATAATAAATAAGCTCGGAATTATAGTGTAGACAATTTAAAGTGTTTAAATATAGGTTAGGGTACTCAGATGACTTATAATGAGTGTAGAATCGCATAAAATGCTCAAATATTGACCAGCATATGTTTTTTAGCTCATTTTATGCATATTTTTGACGCATAAATAAATAATTCACAATAATATGCTCTGAATTATATTGTAGACAATATATAGTGTTTACATACAAATTATAGTGATCAGATGAGTTAGAATGAGTGCAGAATAGCTTAAAATGCTCTTAATATTGACTAGAATATGCTTTATTTGCTCATTTTATGCATATTTCCTATGTATAAATAAAGATTTTTCATTAAATATGCTCAGAATTATATTTTAGACAATATAAAGTGTTCAATTATTGATTACAGTGATCAGATGACTTAGATGAGTGCCGAATCGCCTCAAATGCTCAAATATTGCCCAGAATATGCTATATTTGCTAATTTTATGAATGTTTTCTATGTACAATTAAATATTTTACAATAAATATGCTCATAATAATATTGCAGACAGTATAAAGTGTTTAAATATAGATTATAGCAATCAGATGACTTAGAATGAGTGAGAATCGCTTAAAATGCCCAAATATTGACCAGAACATGCATTATTTGCTTATTTTATGCATATTTTCTATGTATTATGAAATATTTTATAATAAAAAGCTCTAAATTATATTGTAGACAGTATGAAGTGTTTAAATATAGATTATTGTGATTAGATGGTTTAGAATGAGTGTAGAATCGCTTCAAATGCTCAAATTTTGACCAGAATATGCTTTATTTGCTTTTGTGCATATTTTCCACGAATAAATAAACAATTTACAATAAATATGCTCTAAATTATATTGTAGACAATATAATATGTTCCAATATTGATTTTAGTGATCAGATGACTTAGAATGAGTGCATAATCGCTTAAAATGCTCAAATATTGCCTAGAATTCGCTTTATTTGCTCATTTTCTCTATATTTTCTCTGTATAATTGAATTTTTATAATGAATATGCTTTGAATTTTATTGTTGACAACAGAAAGTGTTTAAATATAGATTATTGTGATCAGATTATTTGGAATGAGTGTAGATTCGCTTAAAATGCTTAAATATTTACCAGAATATGAGTGCAGAAAAAATGCTCAAATATTTACCAGAATATGAGTGCAGAATCAATTTATTTGCTCATTTTATGAATATTTTCTATGTATAAATATATAATTTATAATAAATATGCTCTGAATTATATTTTAGACAATATAAAGTGTTCAATTATTGATTACAGTGATCAGATGACTTAGAATGAGTGCCGAATCGCTTCAAATGCTGAAATATTGCCCAGAATATGCTATATTTGCTAATTTTATGCATGTTTTCTATGTATAATTAAATATTTTACAATAAATATGCTCATAATAATATTGTAGACAGTATAAGGTGTTCAAATATTGCTTATAGCGATCAGATGATTTAGAATGAGTGCAGAATCTGTAAAAACCCGTAAAATTCTAAAAATAAAAATTTGATTTCAAAATTAATAATTAAGCTTTAAACTAATTTTAATCGTTATAAAATGATGATTGATCTGAATTTAATCGAGAAATTCTTATAACTCATAACTTTATTTAAATTGTGATAATTAAAATATTTTATCAAAGTAAAACTTCAAGCAAACAAATAAACCCAAGTAGCAAAAATTCAATTATCTATTCTATAATTTTTGTATGGCCTAAATTTGTATCAAAATCTAAGTTTCACTGCTTGTATAATTCAAAATCCAAAATTCCATCAATTTGGACCGTTTGATCAAATTGTTGATGCTCCGATTATTCTGAGCCGTTTGATCAAATCCCTTCTCTCTCCCTCTTATCTCACCTCCTTCTGGAATTTCCGAAACGGGTCACCTCCTACCCGTCTCCCTCTTTCCGCCAACTCACTCTCTCTCTCGATGAATCCGCTCTCGCCTCCATGTCACACTCTCTCTTTCGCCAGCGTGGAGACGCGAGAACTCACCTCTCTCCTTCCCCAAATTCCGGACCTCCTTCACTCTCCCCCAATCCGATCGCACCAGTGGGACCCCTTCCTGCCCCTGGTTTTCTTCACACCATGGTTTCGCGAAACCACTCAGGAGCAAACCCCAACCCCACCTCGCTTTTCCTTGCCTCTTCTCCGCCTACCACCTCAGCTTGGAGACCCCACATTCTCTCTCTCCTTCGTCTATTAAGCAACCCTCAATGTCTCTCTCTCTCCCTCAATCCGAGCTGTCTCTCTCTCTCTTGCACCCATCCCCTCTCACTCAAACTCTCAGCCGAAACCCTCACCCCTCTCTTACTCTCACTGCCTCCCTCTCAAGCTCAACCGAAACCCTAATTTTTCTCTTTCACTGCCCCTCTCACACATTTTTCTCTCTCTCTCTCTCGAGTTTGACTAACAATGGAGCTTGGCGGCTGGTAACTGATGACAGAAGTGGTGGTGACGAGTGACAGTAGCTGAGCACCTCTCCTTCTCTCTTTTCCTCTTTGCTGCTATCTCGGTTCGATTACCTTTCTTCTCTCTTTTCCTTTGTTCTGTGATATGATTGAATTAATGAGGCTTGCACAAAAATTGAACTGTGCTCTGTGATGGCTTGACTATTGTACTGATGGTTTGTGTGTTAATGTCGTGCAATGCCTCCCCTTTGAACTGTCATGCTCTGTTGGCTCTATAGATCTATTGAATGTGTCACTGAACTGCTATGGGATAGTGGTGCTTGTGTTTGGATCCATGTGAGTTATTAAGTTGCTGTGAATGCATGATTAAAGCTATTGTTCGGTATGTTAACTGATTAGGTGTCTTTGTTTAAATCTGTGCTTGATTTTGGTTTTCGTTGAGTCTGTTAGTATTGCAAATGCTTGAATAAGGTTGTTTCCATATCTGTCAAATGGTTAGATGTCTCGAATAAACGTTTTGTGCTTGTTGTTATAGGATATTACTTGTTGTTTGATCATTTCAGTAGCTTGTATAGCTGTTATTAGAGCAATACATGTTGATTAGGCTATATCTCACTTGTAGGGTACTTTCTGGTCTGATGCCAGGCTGGTACAGGCTTGGTACCAGTCGGTTTACTCTCTGTGTGCTCACTGGTACAGTTTTCTTTAGGACCAGGGACCTATCTGTGAAATTTTCCGATTTTAGGACTGTTCTGCAAACATCTTTGAACTGAATTAGGACTTCTTTGTTATATAATCTGTTATTAGGGTCTAAAGTGTGAAAGTAGCGTGATTAAAAATGATTCAGGGTTATGTGTGTAAGATCTGTTTAACGGGTTCGGATTTGATCCCCGAAACCCGACTTCTCTGGGCTGGGCCCTTTTTCCTTTGTTCCGGGCCATGTGCTTTTTGCTCTGGAGGCCTGTTCGGCTTTATTCTCGTGGGCCTTTTTCCTTTGCCTTTGTGGGCTGTCCGAATTATTTATAAACTGAATTTAATTTTCTGGACTGGGCCAGGTCCAAAAATTAAAAAGAAAATAAATGTGGGCTTAATTAATTAAGTTAATTAAAATGGTTAACTTAAAATGATATTAGCTAAGTGGACCGATGTTAAGGTATATGACCCAAGTTAATTTGTTGCCTAAATAAATCAGATTAATACGTAAACTTAAAGACGGGAGATGATTTCAAATAGTCCATGAATATTTCGAAAATACAGATACAATGGAAAAATCTATATGGACTCATATGATCCCAAACACAATAAAACACCAACACATTAAAACATCAACACATTAATATTTATATACTATATACTAACTTTATTTGTATATAAGTAACATTATTTATATTTAACACTATTGGCATTTGTGTTTCATTTCTTTATATGTTATATTTGCATGTTTATTGAGTTTCATTTATTTTGAATGGAATAAAAGTATCAACACAATTTATATGCTATTTATAAATTTCCAACAAGGTTCTTGCATTCAAAAAGATACACAAAGTAAATATTTCATACTTGAGCAAAACACTATTAAAAACAATTTTCTAAAACTAAAAAAAAATATCTTCACGACTTGAACGAGTAGAATAGAACTGTAGGAATCCGTCAAAACGTCTTTCTTCACACCTATTTTATAAAGAAAACTCTGCCAAAATTTTTATAAAGTATTTTTATAAATCAGATAATATATTTTAATACCGAGTCTCCTTTCAGAAACTTAGATCCTTTATCCTAGTAGCTCAAACTTGAATCCAAATTGAGGGATAACATAGTGAACGTTAGTTCTAGTATTCTAGTTTAGTGTTCGTTCTGATTAGTCAGTTTTCACCAGGTGACCAGACGGACTATCAGGAGCCTGTAGACGATTACTACCCCGAGTACGAGGGTGGTGACGCAGAGCAGGACTTCACTGACCCTCCTGTAGAGTAGTCTCCTCGTCTTCGACTTTTTCAGGTGTGGATGCCTTAGGTTTTGTTTAATCTTTAGTTTAGTAATTAGATCATTATTATTTGTGTGCATATCATGTCATAAGCACTGCATAAAACACTTAATAACATATCATTAACTCAAAACTAGATTGCACTTATAGGATATGCATTGCATATTAATAATAATGTGATGAACAAACTAAAAAGTGCCCCTAATCAACACATGCATTTGGTGTGGATCAGGATAGCGAGACCGAGTGTGATAAGTTCGTTTTGCCTGGGGTTTCCATTATCGGGAGATTGCACCCAAGCTAAATGCCGGTGGTCTCCTTATGATAGAGATCGTGGGCAACGCGTTTCTGATGATCACTCAGCAGACCGACCGTTAGGCGGTACTGCGGTCACTTGATGGTTATTCTTATTATATTACCGTTTTGTCTCTCCGTTTGAAACTAGACTTGAACCTTAACATTGGATGAGTGTGCCACTTATATCAGACTACCTCTCGACCCCCATGAGTTCAGTTTACCGGTACCGTGATTTACTGCCCACTTCTTTAGCGGGAATGTGGGAACGGGGCGCAGTTGAGTTGTCGAGCACATGCTGAGTTAGGTGGATCTGTAGGCACGGTTCATGTCATATTGGGACTTGTGAGACTGATTCTGGATTTGATGTGTGACTTATGATTTGACCATTGAGTGCGGGTGCTTGACTCTCGTATTGATATATTTATTCACCGTATATTATTATACTATTATTATTCTCCGCTTCTCCAGATATTTTTCATATTTATTTGGGCATGATAGGACTTGTAGTTTAGCACATCATTTTTCTAAAGTTGACACTTAGATATTGCATTATAGGAATTAAAAGTGATTAACTAAATGGTTTACTTCTAGCTAGATATTAACCAGGACCTTGTTGGCTCACTCTATCACCACACTGAGTATTAATGTACTCATCCCACAATACTTTAATTTGTGGAGACAGGTTCAGGTTTGGCAGACACAGCAGATGAGATTTTAGCAGAAGACCAAGCCAAGCTGGAATAGTCGCTTTCCGCTTTATATTATTAGAATTTTATTTATCTTCTGGCTGGAAATTTTGATATGTGAATAATTTACCAGCCCATTGTTGTATGAACAAATGATGCCTTTATTATGTGATTATTATTTGTGACATTTGTATCTGTGACACTGTTTTATAGCCTTACGTGTACACAGTAGATTGTGTATGCGTGGCGGGGCTGTCCTCCCCAGATTATGGCTTGGTTTGGGGTGTGACAGAATCGCTTAAAATGCTCAAATATTGCCCAGAACATGCATTATTTGCTTATTTTACGCATATTTTCTATGTATTATTAAATATTTTATAATAAAAAGCTCTAAATTATATTGTAGACAGTATGAAGTGTTTAAATATAGATTATTGTGATTAGATGGTTTAGAATGAGTGTAGAATCGCTTCAAATGCTCAAATTTTAACCAGAATATGCTTTATTTGCTTTTGTGCATATTTTCCACGAATAAATAAGCAATTTACAATAAATATGCTCTAAATTATATTGTAGACAATATAATATGTTTCAATATTGATTTTAGTGATCAGATGACTTAGAATGAGTGCATAATCGCTTAAAATGCTCAAATATTGCCAAGAATTCGCTTTATTTGCTCATTTTATCTATATTCTCTCTGTATAATTGAATTTTTATAATGAATATGCTTTGAATTTTATTGTAGACAACAGAAAGTGTTTAAATATAGATTATTGTGATCAGATTATTTGGAATGAGTGTAGATTCGCTTAAAATGCTCAAATATTTACCAGAATATGAGTGCAGAATCAATTTATTTGCTCATTTTATGAATATTTTCTATGTATAAATATATAATTTATAATAAATATGCTCTGAATTATATTTTAGACAATATAAAGTGTTCAATTATTGATTACAGTGATCAGATGACTTAGAATGAGTGCCGAATCACTTCAAATTCTCAAATATTGCCCAGAATATGCTATATTTGCTCATTTTATGCATGTTTCCTATGTATAATTAAATATTTTACAATAAATATGCTCATAATAATATTGTAGACAGTATAAAGTGTTTAAATATAGATTATAACGATCAGATGACTTAGAATGAGTGCAGAATCGCTTAAAATGCTCAAGTATTGCCTAGAACATGCATTACTTGCTTATTTTACGCATATTTTCTATGTATTATTAAATATTTTATAATAAAAAGCTCTAAATTATTTTGTAGACAGTGTGAAGTGTTTAAATATAGATTATTGTGATTAGATGGTTTCGAATGAGTGTAGAATCGCTTCAAATGCTCAAATTTTAACCAGAATATGCTTTATTTGCTTTTGTGCATATTTTCCACGAATAAATAAGAAATTTACAATAAATATGCTCTAAATTATATTGTAGACGATATAATATGTTCGAATATTGATTTTAGTGATCAGATGACTTAGAATGAGTGCATTATCGCTTAAAATGCTCAAATATTGCCTGGAATTCGCTTTATCTGCTCATTTTATGCATATTTTCTCTGTATAAATATATAATTTATAATAAATATGCTTTGAATTTTATTGTAGACAACAGAAAGTGTTTAAATATAGATTAGTGTGATCAGATTATTTGGAATGAGTGTAGATTCGCTTAAAATGCTCAAATATTTACCAGAAAATGAGTGCAGAATCAATTTATTTGCTCATTTTATGCATATTTTCTATGTATAAATATATAATTTATAATAAATATGCTCTGAATTATATTTTAGACAATATAAAGTGTTCAATTATTGATTACAATGATCAGATGACTTAGAATGAGTGCCGAATCGCTTCACATGCTCAAATATTGCCCAGAATATGCTATATTTGCTCATTTTATGCCTGTTTTCTATGTATAATTAAATATTTTACGATAAATATGCTCATAATAATATTGCAGACAGTATAAGGTGTTTAAATATAGATTATAGCAATCAGATGATTTAGAATGAGTGCAGAATCGCTTAAAATGCTCTAATATTGCCTAGAATTCGCTTTATTTACTCATTTTATCTATATTTTCTCTGTATAATTGAATTTTTATAATGAATATGCTTTGAATTTTATTGTAGACAACAGAAAGTGTTTAAATATAGATTATTGTGATCAGATTATTTGGAATGAGTGTAGATTCGCTTAAATTGCTCAAATATTTACCAGAATATGAGTGCAGAATCAATTTATTTGCTCATTTTATGAATATTTTCTATGTATAAATATATAATTTATAATAAATATGCTCTGAATTATATTTTAGACAATATAAAGTGTTCAATTATTGATTACAGTGATCAGATGACTTAGAATGAGTGCCGAATCGCTTCAAATGCTCAAATATTGCCCAGAATATGCTATATTTGCTCATTTTATGCATGTTTCCTATGTATAATTAAATATTTTACAATAAATATGCTCATAATAATATTGTAGACAGTATAAAGTGTTTAAATATAGATTATAGCGATCAGATGACTTAGAATGAGTGCAGAATCGCTTAAAATGCTCAAGTATTGCCTAGAACATGCATTACTTGCTTATTTTACGCATATTTTCTATGTATTATTAAATATTTTATAATAAAAAGCTCTAAATTATTTTGTAGACAGTGTGAAGTGTTTAAATATAGATTATTGTGATTAGATGGTTTCGAATGAGTGTAGAATCGCTTCAAATGCTCAAATTTTAACCAGAATATGCTTTATTTGCTTTTGTGCATATTTTCCACGAATAAATAAGAAATTTACAATAAATATGCTCTAAATTATATTGTAGACGATATAATATGTTCGAATATTGATTTTAGTGATCAGATGACTTAGAATGAGTGCATTATCGCTTAAAATGCTCAAATATTGCCTGGAATTCGCTTTATCTGCTCATTTTATGCATATTTTCTCTGTATAAATATATAATTTATAATAAATATGCTCTGAATTTTATTGTAGACAACAGAAAGTGTTTAAATATAGATTAGTGTGATCAGATTATTTGGAATGAGTGTAGATTCGCTTAAAATGCTCAAATATTTACAAGAAAATGAGTGCAGAATCAATTTATTTGCTCATTTTATGCATATTTTCTATGTATAAATATATAATTTATAATAAATATGCTCTGAATTATATTTTAGACAATATAAAGTGTTCAATTATTGATTACAATGATCAGATGACTTAGAATGAGTGCCGAATCGCTTCACATGCTCAAATATTGCCCAGAATATGCTATATTTGCTCATTTTATGCCTGTTTTCTATGTATAATTAAATATTTTACGATAAATATGCTCATAATAATATTGCAGACAGTATAAGGTGTTTAAATATAGATTATAGCAATCAGATGATTTAGAATGAGTGCAGAATCGCTTAAAATGCTCTAATATGGCCTAGAATTCGCTTTATTTACTCATTTTATCTATATTTTCTCTGTATAATTGAATTTTTATAATGAATATGCTTTGAATTTTATTGTAGACAACAGAAAGTTTTTAAATATAGATTATTGTGATCAGATTATTTGGAATGAGTGTAGATTCGCTTAAAATGCTCAAATATTTACCAGAATATGAGTGCAGAATCAATTTATTTGCTCATTTTATGAATATTTTCTATGTATAAATATATAATTTATAATAAATATGCTCTGAATTATATTTTAGACAATATAAAGTGTTCAATTATTGATTACAGTGATCAGATGACTTAGAATGAGTGCCGAATCGCTTCAAATGCTCAAATATTGCCCAGAATATGCTATATTTGCTAATTTTATGCATGTTTTCTATGTATAATTAAATATTTTACAATAAATATGCTCATAATAATATTGTAGACAGTATAAGGTGTTTAAATATAGCTTATAGCGATCAGATGATTTAGAATGAGTGCAGAATCGCTTAAAATGCTCAAATATTGCCCAGAACATGCATTATTTGCTTATTTTACGCATATTTTCTATGTATTATTAAATATTTTATAATAAAAAGCTCTAAATTATATTGTAGACAGTATGAAGTGTTTAAATATAGATTATTGTGATTAGATGGTTTAGAATGAGTGTAGAATCGCTTCAAATGCTCAAATTTTAACCAGAATATGCTTTATTTGCTTTTGTGCATATTTTCCACGAATAAATAAGCAATTTACAATAAATATGCTCTAAATTATATTGTAGACAATATAATATGTTTCAATATTGATTTTAGTGATCAGATGACTTAGAATGAGTGCATAATCGCTTAAAATGCTCAAATATTGCCAAGAATTCGCTTTATTTGCTCATTTTATCTATATTTTCTCTGTATAATTGAATTTTTATAATGAATATGCTTTGAATTTTATTGTAGACAACAGAAAGTGTTTAAATATAGATTATTGTGATCAGATTATTTGGAATGAGTGTAGATTCGCTTAAAATGCTCAAATATTTACCAGAATATGAGTGCAGAATCAATTTATTTGCTCATTTTATGAATATTTTCTATGTATAAATATATAATTTATAATAAATATGCTCTGAATTATATTTTAGACAATATAAAGTGTTCAATTATTGATTACAGTGATCAGATGACTTAGAATGAGTGCCGAATCACTTCAAATTCTCAAATATTGCCCAGAATATGCTATATTTGCTCATTTTATGCATGTTTCCTATGTATAATTAAATATTTTACAATAAATATGCTCATAATAATATTGTAGACAGTATAAAGTGTTTAAATATAGATTATAACGATCAGATGACTTAGAATGAGTGCAGAATCGCATAAAATGCTCAAGTATTGCCTAGAACATGCATTACTTGCTTATTTTACGCATATTTTCTATGTATTATTAAATATTTTATAATAAAAAGCTCTAAATTATTTTGTAGACAGTGTGAAGTGTTTAAATATAGATTATTGTGATTAGATGGTTTCGAATGAGTGTAGAATCGCTTCAAATGCTCAAATTTTAACCAGAATATGCTTTATTTGCTTTTGTGCATATTTTCCACGAATAAATAAGAAATTTACAATAAATATGCTCTAAATTATATTGTAGACGATATAATATGTTCGAATATTGATTTTAGTGATCAGATGACTTAGAATGAGTGCATTATCGCTTAAAATGCTCAAATATTGCCTGGAATTCGCTTTATTAGCTCATTTTATGCATATTTTCTCTGTATAAATATATAATTTATAATAAATTTGCTCTGAATTTTATTGTAGACAACAGAAAGTGTTTAAATATAGATTAGTGTGATCAGATTATTTGGAATGAGTGTAGATTCGCTTAAAATGCTCAAATATTTACCGGAAAATGAGTGCAGAATCAATTTATTTGCTCATTTTATGCATATTTTCTATGTATAAATATATAATTTATAATAAATATGCTCTGAATTATATTTTAGACAATATAAAGTGTTCAATTATTGATTACAGTGATCAGATGACTTAGAATGAGTGCCGAATCGCTTCACATGCTCAAATATTGCCCAGAATATGCTATATTTGCTCATTTTATGCATGTTTTCTATGTATAATTAAATATTTTACTATAAATATGCTCATAATAATATTGCAGACAGTATAAGGTGTTTAAATATAGATTATAGCGATCAGATGATTTAGAATGAGTGCAGAATCGCTTAAAATGCTCAAATATTGCCCAGAACATGCATTATTTGCTTATTTTACGCATATTTTCTATGTATTATTAAATATTTTATAATAAAAAGCTCTAAATTATATTGTAGACAGTATGAAGTGTTTAAATATAGATTATTGTGATTAGATGGTTTAGAATGAGTGTAGAATCGCTTCAAATGCTCAAATTTTAACCAGAATATGCTTTATTTGCTTTTGTGCATATTTTCCACGAATAAATAAGCAATTTACAATAAATATGCTCTAAATTATATTGTAGACAATATAATATGTTTCAATATTGATTTTAGTGATCAGATGACTTAGAATAAGTGCATAATCGCTTAAAATGCTCAAATATTGCCTAGAATTTGCTTTATTTGCTCATTTTATCTATATTTTCTCTGTATAATTGAATTTTTATAATGAATATGCTTTGAATTTTATTGTAGACAACAGAAAGTGTTTAAATATAGATTATTGTGATCAGATTATTTGGAATGAGTGTAGATTCGCTTAAATTGCTCAAATATTTACCAGAATATGAGTGCAGAATCAATTTATTTGCTCATTTTATGAATATTTTCTATGTATAAATATATAATTTATAATAAATATGCTCTGAATTATATTTTAGACAATATAAAGTGTTCAATTATTGATTACAGTGATCAGATGACTTAGAATTAGTGCCGAATCGCTTCAAATGCTCAAATATTGCCCAGAATATGCTATATTTGCTCATTTTATGCATGTTTCCTATGTATAATTAAATATTTTACAATAAATATGCTCATAATAATATTGTAGACAGTATAAAGTGTTTAAATATAGATTATAGCGATCAGATGACTTAGAATGAGTGCAGAATCGCTTAAAATGCTCAAGTATTGCCTAGAACATGCATTACTTGCTTATTTTACGCATATTTTCTATGTATTATTAAATATTTTATAATAAAAAGCTCTAAATTATTTTGTAGACAGTGTGAAGTGTTTAAATATAGATTATTGTGATTAGATGGTTTCGAATGAGTGTAGAATCGCTTCAAATGCTCAAATTTTAACCAGAATATGCTTTATTTGCTTTTGTGCAAATTTTCCACGAATAAATAAGAAATTTACAATAAATATGCTCTAAATTATATTGTAGACGATATAATATGTTCGAATATTGATTTTAGTGATCAGATGACTTAGAATGAGTGCATAATCGATTAAAATGCTCAAATATTGCCTAGAATTCGCTTTATTTGCTCATTTTATCTATATTTTCTCTGTATAATTGAATTTTTATAATGAATATGCTTTGAATTTTATTGTAGACAACAGAAAGTGTTTAAATATAGATTATTGTGATCAGATTATTTGGAATGAGTGTAGATTCGCTTAAAATGCTCAAATATTTACCAGAATATGAGTGCAGAATCAATTTATTTGCTCATTTTATGCATATTTTCTATGTATAAATATATAATTTATAATAAATATGCTCTGAATTATATTTTAGACAATATAAAGTGTTCAATTATTGATTACAGTGATCAGATGACTTAGAATGAGTGCCGAATCGCTTCACATGCTCAAATATTGCCCAGAATATGCTATATTTGCTCATTTTATGCCTGTTTTCTATGTATAATTAAATATTTTACTATAAATATGCTCATAATAATATTGTAGACGGTATAAGGTATTTAAATATAGATTATAGCAATCAGATGATTTAGAATGAGTGCAGAATCGCTTAAAATGCTCTAATATTGCCTAGAATTCGCTTTATTTGCTCATTTTATCTATATTTTCTCTGTATAATTGAATTTTTATAATGAATATGCTTTGAATTTTATTGTAGACAACAGAAAGTGTTTAAATATAGATTATTGTGATCAGATTATTTGGAATGAGTGTAGATTCGCTTAAAATGCTCAAATATTTACCAGAATATGAGTGCAAAATCAATTTATTTGCTCATTTTATGAATATTTTCTATGTATAAATATATAATTTATAATAAATATGCTCTGAATTATATTGTAGACGATATAATATGTTCGAATATTGATTTTAGTGATCAGATGACTTAGAATGAGTGCATAATCGCTTAAAATGCTCAAATATTGCCTAGAATTCGCTTTATTTGCTCATTTTATCTATATTTTCTCTGTATAATTGAATTTTTATAATGAATATGCTTTGAATTTTATTGTAGACAACAGAAAGTGTTTAAATATAGATTATTGTGATCAGATTATTTGGAATGAGTGTAGATTCGCTTAAAATGCTCAAATATTTACCAGAATATGAGTGCAGAATCAATTTATTTGCTCATTTTATGAATATTTTCTATGTATAAATATATAATTTATAATAAATATGCTCTGAATTATATTTTAGACAATATAAAGTGTTCAATTATTGATTACAGTGATCAGATGACTTAGAATGAGTGCCGAATCGCTTCAAATGCTCAAATATTGCCAAGAATATGCTATAATTGCTAATTTTTTATGCATGTTTTCTATGTATAATTAAATATTTTACAATAAATATGCTCATAATAATATTGTAGACAGTATAAGGTGTTTAAACATAGATTATAGCGATCAGATGATTTAGAATGAGTGCAGAATCGCTTAAAATGCTCAAATATTGCCCAGAACATGCATTATTTGCTTATTTTACGCATATTTTCTATGTATTATTAAATATTTTATAATAAAAAGCTCTAAATTATATTGTAGACAGTATGAAGTGTTTAAATATAGATTATTGTGATTAGATGGTTTAGAATGAGTGTAGAATCACTTCAAATGCTCAAATTTTAACCAGAATATGCTTTATTTGCTGTTGTGCATATTTTCCACGAATAAATAAGCAATTTACAATAAATATGCTCTAAATTATATTGTAGACAATATAATATGTTTCAATATTGATTTTAGTGATCAGATGACTTAGAATGAGTGCATAATCGCTTAAAATGCTCAAATATTGCCTAGAATTCGTTTTATTTGGTCATTTTATCTATATTTTCTCTGTATAATTGATTTTTTATAATGAATATGCTTTGAATTTTATTGTAGACAACAGAAAGTGTTTAAATATAGATTATTGTGAGCAGATTATTTGGAATGAGTGTAGATTCGCTTAAAATGCTCAAATATTTACCAGAATATGAGTGCAGAATCAATTTATTTGCTCATTTTATGAATATTCTCTATGTATAAATATATAATTTATAATAAATATGCTCTGAATTATATTTTAGACAATATAAAGTGTTCAATTATTGATTACAGTGATCAGATGACTTAGAATGAGTGCCGAATCGGTTCAAATGCTCAAATATTGCCCAGAATATGCTATATTTGCTAATTTAATGCATGTTTTCTATGTATAATTAAATATTTTACAATAAATATGCTCATAATAATATTGTAGACAGTATAAGGTGTTTAAATATAGATTATAGCGATCAGATGATTTAGAATGAGTGCAGAATCGCCTAAAATGCTCAAATATTGCCCAGAACATGCATTATTTGCTTATTTTACGCATATTTTCTATTTATTATTAAATATTTTATAATAAAAAGCTCTAAATTATATTGTAGACAGTATGAAGTGTTTAAATATAGATTATTGTGATTAGATGGTTTAGAATGAGTGTAGAATCGCATTCAAATGGTCAAATTTTAACCAGAATATGCTTTATTTGCTTTTGTGCATATTTTCCACGAATAAATAAGCAATTTACAATAAATATGCTCGTAATAATATTGCAGACAGTATAAGGTGTTTAAATATAGATTATAGCAATCAGATGATTTAGAATGAGTGCAGAATTGCTTAAAATGCTCAAATATTGCCAAGAATTCGCTTTCTTTGCTCATTTTATCTATATTTTCTCTGTATAATTGAATTTTTATAATGAATATGCTTTGAATTTTATTGTAGACAACAGAAAGTGTTTAAATATAGATTATTGTGATCAGATTATTTGGAATGAGTGTAGATTCGCATAAAATGCTCAAATATTTACCAGAATATGAGTGCAGAATCAATTTATTCGCTCATTTTATGAATATTTTCTATGTATAAATATATAATTTATAATAAATATGCTCTGAATTATATTTTAGACAATATAAAGTGTTCAATTATTGATTACAGTGATCAGATGGCTTAGAATGAGTGCCGAATCGCTTCAAATGCTCAAATATTGCCCATAATATGCTATAATTGCTAATTTTATGCATGTTTTCTATGTATAATTAAATATTTTACAATAAATATGCTCATAATAATATTGTAGACAGTATAAGGTGTTTAAATATAGATTATAGCGATCAGATGATTTAGAATGAGTGCAGAATCGCTTAAAATGCTCAAATATTGCCCAGAACATGCATTATTTGCTTATTTTACGTATATTTTCTTTGTATTATTAAATATTTTATAATTAAAAGCTCTAAATTATATTGTAGACAGTATGAAGTGTTTAAATATAGATTATTGTGATTAGGTGGTTTAGAATGAGTGTAGAATCGCTTCAAATGCTCAAATTTTAACCAGAATATGCTTTATTTGCTGTTGTTCATATTTTCCACGAATAAATAAGCAATTTACAATAAATATGCTCTAAATTATATTGTAGACAACATAATATGTTTCAATATTGATTTTAGTGATCAGATGACTTAGAACGAGTGCATAATCGCTTAAAATGCTCAAATATTGCCTAGAATTCGTTTTATTTGCTCATTTTATCTATATTTTCTCTGTATAATTGATTTTTTATAATGAATATGCTTTGAATTTTATTGTAGACAACAGAAAGTGTTTAAATATAGATTAGTGTGATCAGATTATTTGGAATGAGTGTAGATTCGCTTAAAATGCCCAAATATTTACCAGAAAATGAGTGCAGAATCAATTTATTTGCTCATTTTATGCATATTTTCTATGTATAAATATATAATTTATAATAAATATGCTCTGAAGTATATTTTAGACAATATAAAGTGTTCAATTATTGATTACAGTGATCAGATGACTTAGAATGAGTGCCGAATCGCTTCACATGCTCAAATATTGCCCAGAATATGCTATATTTGCTCATTTTATGCATGTTTTCTATGTATAATTAAATATTTTACTATAAATATGCTCATAATAATATTGCAGACAGTATAAGGTGTTTAAATATAGATTATAGCGATCAGATGATTTAGAATGAGTGCAGAATCGCTTAAAATGCTCAAATATTGCCCAGAACATGCATTATTTGCTTATTTTACGCATATTTTCTATGTATTATTAAATATTTTATAATAAAAAGCTCTAAATTATATTGTAGACAGTATGAACTGTTTAAATATAGATTATTGTGATTAGATGGTTTAGAATGAGTGTAGAATCGCTTCAAATGCTCAAATTTTAACCAGAATATGCTTTATTTGCTTTTGTGCATATTTTCCACGAATAAATAAGCAATTTACAATAAATATGCTCTAAATTATATTGTAGACAATATAATATGTTTCAATATTGATTTTAGTGATCAGATGACTTAGAATAAGTGCATAATCGCTTAAAATGCTCAAATATTGCCTAGAATTCGCTTTATTTGCTCATTTTATCTATATTTTCTCTGTATAATAGAATTTTTATAATGAATATGCTTTGATTTTATTGTAGACAACAGAAAGTGTTTAAATATAGATTATTGTGATCAGATTATTTGGAATGAGTGTAGATTCGCTTAAAATGCTCAAATATTTACCAGAATATGAGTGCAGAATCAATTTATTTGCTCATTTTATGAATATTTTCTATGTATAAATATATAATTTATAATAAATATGCTCTGAATTATATTTTAGACAATATAAAGTGTTCAATTATTGATTACAGTGATCAGATGACTTAGAATGAGTGCCGAATCGCTTCAAATGCTCAAATATTGCCCAGAATATGCTATATTTGCTAATTTTATGCATGTTTTCTATGTATAATTAAATATTTTACAATAAATATGCTCATAATAATATTGTAGACAGTATAAGGTGTTTAAATATAGATTATAGCGATCAGATGATTTAGAATGAGTGCAGAATCGCTTAAAATGCTCAAATATTGCCCAGAACATGCATTATTTGCTTATTTTACGCATATTTTCTATGTATTATTAAATATTTTCTAATAAAAAGCTCTAAATTATATTGTAGAGAGTATGAAGTGTTTAAATATAGATTATTGTGATTAGATGGTTTAGAATGAGTGTAGATCGCTTCAAATGCTCAAATTTTAACCAGAATATGCTTTATTTGCTTTTGTGCATATTTTCCACGAATAAATAAGCAATTTACAATAAATATGCTCTAAATTATATTGTAGACGATATAATATGTTCGAATATTGATTTTAGTGATCAGATGACTTAGAATGAGTGCATAATCGCTTAAAATGCTCAAATATTGCCTAGAATTCGCTTTATTTGCTCATTTTATGCATATTTTCTCTGTATAAATATATAATTTATAATAAATATGCTCTGAATTTTATTTTAGACAACAGAAAGTGTTTAAATATAGATTAGTGTGATCAGATTATTTGGAATGAGTGTAGATTCGCTTAAAATGCTCAAATATTTACCAGAAAATGGGTGCAGAGTCAATTTATTTGCTCATTTTATGCATATTTTCTATGTATAAATATATAATTTATAATAAATATGCTCTGAATTATATTTTAGACAATATAAAGTGTTCAATTATTGATTACAGTGATCAGATGACTTAGAATGAGTGCCGAATCGCTTCACATGCTCAAATATTGTCCAGAATATGCTATATTTGCTCATTTTATGCATGTTTTCTATGTATAATTAAATATTTTACTATAAATATGCTCATAATAATATTGCAGACAGTATAAGGTGTTTAAATATAGATTATTTTTATATCAATACATAGAACTTATCAAGACACAAAAAGCTCTTTACACCAGATGCACAAACCAAAGATACAATTTTCAAGGGTAAAAATTAATTAAGAGGGGCAGAGCCGAGGCGTTGCGCGTTACTTATTGTATTGTCATATGTATTGTTTAGAGTTGTGTTTCTCTTTATGTTGCATTATTGAGATCCATTTTGATTATACCGCGTCATTTTTATCACATGATTTATTTCAATCTCTCTCTTAGTTGTTTCCATGAGAAATGATGGAATAATATTTTTTTATTTGTGATAGTTAATTATAAAACATTTCAACATATGGAGATATAATTTATTATTTATACCTTACCTGTTATAACACTTTAAATTAATTACAAACATAACAACCTAATTACAATCAACATTTATTATATGATAACATATTAAGTTTTTATTACTATCTCAAATAACGAGCGAAGCTCGATTTGCCCTCTAGTTTTATAAATAAAGACGTGTGGGTGTCAGAATTATTTAGTTAAATATCATCCGACACTTCAAGCATTGTGAAATAGTTGTGCAATAGCATTTTTTCTAATTTCTGTAATATGATACTTTGTAACTAATTGTGTGTCGGATGTTATTGCTCACAAAACTGACTCGGTTGAACATCATATAATAATTTGGCAACACATTGTTTTTGTTTCTGATTTTTATGATCCCTTCCTATTTTCATTTTCATAATGTCTCCATCTCTTTTGTGTTGCTTAGAGTCCCTCTCTATCTTAATTTCTCTTAATCACCATTCTTAATTTCAGTTTACAAAACATAAATTAAATTCATTCAATTGAAAATGGAAAAAAACATCATATCTTTTACGATATATATTTTTTATTTAAGTTATTATAAACATATTAAATTTCATAAATAATATCAACATATATAAATCATATTATTTCAGATAACTATAATTATATTTCCACACATAATTTTTTCTTTAAATTGATCAAACTCTATAACTTTAATCAAATCAAATTACCTACAATAACTAAACTATATTTCTATGGATAAATTTATCTTAATCATATATCTAAAAATAATATAATTAAACCATAGAAACATAATAAAAATATTCTTATTATAGATACCTACATCGAGCGAAGCTCGATATTCCCCTCTAGTAATAATAAAAGAGCGTACAAATATTGTCAATGTTCTACTCAAGTGTGCTGACCTCTACTTCTAATCAGAAGAGACGAAGAAATGTGAACTCCTTTTCAAGTTCAAATTAGAATAATTTATATCGATCGAATAAAGAGGGCAGAGATTAAGTCTATGTATAAAAGATGTTTTTAAGAGAACGTACATTACATTTGATTTTGAAAAGTTTCATAATACATAGAAAACTTCATATGAGCATCAAAAAAATTTGCATGCGGCAACAAAATATTAATATAATAGGCAATTACTAATCGTCTATTTTTTTTTTTTTTTAACATGTGATTTTATCATTTAATGTTGAGTGCTTCTACTTACTTTTTACAAGTTGTGCATGGCATTTGGAAGAAAAAAGCACTCATCTAAAGGGGCTTGTAAAATAAAATAAAATGATTTGTCAAAACGAAATTGTTATGGTTTTACAACTTAACAGTAGTATAAAAAAGTATGCACCTTTAATTAGAACCTATTAATTCTTGATACCCCCATCGATTTGCTTATGAACAGTACAATTTTTTTTTTTGCTTGAATTTCCAGTTGAATTACCGTCTAAAGTCAACAACCTTTCAATTTTATCTTCTAGCCACATTGCCTTTTTCTTTTTCGGTTTAAATTACGTGCATTGTCAACGATTTGGGTCGGTGTTTTGTGTTTTTTTGGCTGAACTTGCTAGGCGGTGGAATGTGTGCACCCTCACCCTCATGTACGTACTCATCCACATTATTCCAGCACAATTCACCTCCTCATAATCACCATTTACCCCACTCATATAACCTATTCTTTCACTCCATACCATACTCTGTTCCTCTCCCTCGCCTCCAACTCTTCCGCCTCCTCTCACCTTCTCCACCTCACTCGCCTTCCCCATCTCTCCTCCTCATATGAAGACTCTCTCGCCGCCTCTTGCGTTTTTTCCTCATTCCCTTTCCCTTCCCATTCCACCTCCTACTCTGCTCTCCTCTCCCTCCCTATCCACCGTTCCCTCTCCCTCCCCTTCCTCTCCTTCCCTATCCACCGTTCCCTCTCCCTCCCCTTCCTCTCCTCCTTTCCATTTCTCCTTGACCCAAATTCCCTCTCCTTCTGACCCTTCCTCTGCTGTCTTTTCCCTCACTATACCCACCTTCCATGCCTATGCTCATACCGGCTCTGTCACGACCCCTCTCACCTATGCCTACTATGGCCGAGTTGAAGACTTTAAGAAGTTGCGGTCTCTCGGTATCAGGTGACCGGTACGGTTGTGCTGGCACGGTATGGTAAGGTTTACAGGGGTGATATTGTCAAAAATGCGCAGGATGCTGGGGCTTCAGGAGTGTTGGTTTATAGTGATTATGAGGATTATGCTAAGGGGAAGGCTTTTCCAGCCGGGCCGTGGTTGCCAGAGTCAGGGGTTCAGGTGGGGTCCGTTTTCAGGGCCTTAGGTGACCCCACCACACCAGACTGGTCATGTAAAGCCGGTGAGGAGGAGTGCGAGCGGGTTAGCACAAAGAGATAGTGAGACGGGGGACATGCCAAGTGTTCCGTCTCTACCTATTTCTGGTAACAACGGAGAGAAGTTGCATAAGGCAATTGGAGGGAAAGTGACACCTGATGATTGGCAGGGACTAGAGGGAGCTCCCGTGTACCACCTTGGACCGGGTCCTGGGGTAGTCAATTTGACATATATTGTGAGTTAACATTCTCATCTAAGTTTCTATTGAACTAGCAAGCTGAAAAAAAAAGAAAATTCTATTAGATGTAATTTGGACATTGCTTCACTATTGCTTTGGAAATTTTTGACAGGGCAATGAAACCTTGAGGACAGTACAAAATATGTTTGCTGAGATTGAAGGGAAAGAAGAACCTGATCGGTAAGATTTTTTCCGAAGAAAACATGACGTATGCTCAAAAGTCAAAACACAAATTATGTTTAATTTTGCAAATTGCAACACTATGTCACTTATCTGGCAGAATTTAATATTCAATAATATGATTGATTTGCGGTTCAAACAATTTCAGAGGTACCAAAGTTTGTTGTGTATCACAAATTGGTACCTTGACTTTAAATTTGTCTCCCTGAAATTGTTAATGTTTTATCTTGATCAAATCATTCCACCTTTCAGTAAAATACACTAACAAGTGATGATAACACTGTCATTGTTAGCCAAAATCATTTGCTGTAAAGGGTAAAATTTTGTTTTCATCAATGTCGAGTTAAATGACTAATTTAATATATGAGAAAAAGGTTTTAAAGTGACAACCCATAAAAAATATTTTCCTTTGATTTTAGTTTGCATGCATACTATATTTACTTTCAAAAATCACTAAAAACTCATAATAAAAATATGAAAAATAATTAAATTCATCCAAACTAAGTTTTCATGCCTAAATCTGATTTTAAATCACTATTTATACTCTAAGTAGTTATGTTCATACAATAATAATTACATGCAAGCTTTTAAATTACCAAAATTTTACATGTATCATTGAAAATCCATAAAAATCATAATTAGTGTTCAAACAAAACATCCATAACCATTTTTCACCAAAAATCTAAGAAAATTCCGAAATATAAAGAATGTACCATGCATGCAAGATTTATTCACACAAAATCTTATTTAACCCATTATTTACCATTATCATCTATTACATTTGCCAAAAACCGAAATAAATAAAGTAAAATGGAAAACTTACATGAAAATCACTCAAAACCGAAAAAGATTAGGTTGCATGTCATCTCTTACTCCTCCACTATTTATTTATCATTTTTCCTGAATTTTCTCTAATGTTTCTCTATTTTTCGTTGGTGGTCTCTTTGGGCTCGGTTTGGAGAAAGAAGAAAGAATAAAAGAAGAGGGATAGATGGTGTTCTCCATGGCCCATGGTGAGAAAATATGCAGCGTGGGAGAGAGAAAGATAGATGAAAATTGATGTATTTGGTTTGAAGTTGGAGAGAGAGTGTGTGGAGAGTGATATACAAAATACACCCAAAATGAACCGCACTAAGGAATAATGAAATAAGCAATACAAAACTTATTATATAACATGAAAATATAATTTATTTGATGCACTTTCAATTAGAATTTATCATATCACATAATAAAATTTTTATGGTAATCATGAAATTTGAAATTTATAATAAGAGATAAAATATAATAATAATATATATATATTTTTTTTTGCTGAAACTTTTTCTCAATAACCATGAGATTATTTAGACATAAAATAAAATACAAATTTCATTACAATGATATTTAAAAATATAAAAGAATATTAACTCAAAATTTAGTATTGAGAAAAATATAAAAGAATATTAACTAAAACATTGTAATAGTTTTGACAATTTATTAATTATCGTAAGAGTTTTCTATTAAGTTCAGCTCTAACCCTTTGAATATGAATTGGAAACATTTTAGATATATATTTACTACACAAAAATATGAATCTAGACTTTCAAGCATAATTTAAGACATCCTAAGATAATTGATCGATATGATTAACACGTCATGAATCTTGATATGTGTCATTATTAATAAAAAAAAAAAAGTGTTATGGGGGTTGGTCGCGGCGAAGCCGCGACGACAAGTCCGCTAGTTTCAGAAAAAAATTAGATGACAAAAACCTCCCCTTTCTTAAAAAAAAAAAAAAAACAATAGTATCAAAAAGTAGCCAAATCAAAACTAACATTACGATCTACATCCATGTAAAATAAATGGAATTGATATGGTGGCTCAACTCCGAATCTCCGATCCAATCCAAATATCCAATACACAGCTACACACGCGAGAATCGAGATATTTATCGACAACAGAAAAAAGCGCCACGGTGGTCTCCGTAAACACATTGGTAAACTCCACGCGTACACAAAGCCCCACTTGACCAAACGGAAAACCCACTGCAGCGTCGGTCCGTGGACCCTACTCACTAACTCCCAAGTACAAAATATATCCCCAACCCCACCTGTCAGAGAAACCTTAATACAAAACACCAGGACCATAGTACGATTTCCCAGTCAGTTTAGCCTCGCTACCTCTGTATACAACAAATCAATTATATCAAAAATAAAAAAAAGGAAGCAAAAAATTGTCCGACAAAGGACAGCTCATTTCCACTTTTACCTACTGTTACCCCCAAACCCTTCTCTCTCTCTCTCTCTCTCTCTCTCCATCTCTCGCTTTCCTTCTCCGGCGATTCGCGATGGGCCGGCGCCGATTCTCCGACACGCCGCCGCCGCCTGACGATCTGAGGTGTCGTCGCTCCGACGGGAGGGATTGGCGCTGTCCTCAGCCTTCTCTCCCTGGTCTTTCGCTCTGCGTCTACCACCACCGCCGCAGTTACAAAAACCCTAACCCTGGCTCCAGTCCTAGTCCGGGTTCGAGCTCTAATCCGCCTCCGGCGACTCCTCCTACTAGCGCTGATGAGAAGAAGCCTTGGAAGTTACGGATTCGAAACCCTAAGCGACCTGCTTCGCCGTCCGAGGAAGGAGGTGCAATGGAGACTCCCAAATCTGAGCGTAACGAAGATCAGAAATCGAGCCAGCGTAGGAAGACTAACCCTGATCCGCCCACTTCGCCTCCTTCAGGTAGTTGCTTATTTTTAAAGTAGTGTGAGAGAATTTGCGTAATTTTAGTAGATCAGAGGGTTTAGGGTATGGGATTTGTGTGGGATGGAGAATCTGGGTTTAATTTATAAATTAGTGGGGATTAGAGAAGTGGGATTTTTAATCTTTGAAAACTACTAGCTGGGTTCTTGCAAAAAAATTAAGTTCACACTCTTTCTTAAACCCAAATAAGTGTAGAATTGTGACCGTCTCCAAAGAAGTTTAATATTTGGAGATTTGTTGACACAATCTATAATGACGCCTATTGTGCTAGCTCCAAAGAAGTTTAATATTTGAAGTTTAATCTTCAGAAGAAACTGCAAATGGAAACACTAAAATGACGCCTATTGTGCTAGCTCTGGTGAACTCAAAGGGAACCAAGGACAAGGACGAGCCAGAAGAAATGCAAACTGAAGGCACAGAGGGAAGGAGGCGGCGAGCCCCAAGATCAAGTCAGACAGAGACACCAACTCCTGTTCCTGTTGATTCAGAACGATGCAAGAGATCTGATGGAAGAGGCTGGCAGTGCAAGGCCAAAGCTTCCCCTGGTGTGGGCTATTGTGAACACCACTACAAGAGGGTATTTCCTTTGTTGCTTTTATTATAATTTCAGAGATATGTTTCTTGGTACAGGCTCTAGAATTCTCGATTTCTTGGTCAGTACAAGAACAGCTTATGTTAAATGCTATAGTGTTTCATTTATTACTATGTGCTGAAACTTCATTGGCATTGTAGTTGATTCTCTATTTAAATTTCTTTGTTCTCATTCATTGGTGTGAGATCAGAGACTGCATAAATATGTTAGTATCCATCTGGCGACAATTGATTTATTATTACCTGAAGGAGAAAAATATCTACAGAGCAGCTTTCATACAGCCAATTATGTGGGTAATGAAAATATAGCTTGTCCAGTTAGTATTTTGAAACATCACTTAATACTTGGTACTGGTTATGCAAGTGTTCTAGTCTTCTAGATGCGAACTTCATAGCAAAAATGATGAATTATATGTGCATTAGGCATCTTTATTGTGTATTATTTTCTGAAGCAAACAATTATTTGCTCTTCTAATTTAGGTCAAGCTCCTCAAGGATTTGAGAATGAAGAAGAATGCACTAGGTGGTACTCAGGGGAGGAAGAAGTTGTCGGCAGCAGCTGTAGCCGCAGCTGTCAAGCGGCATGCCGAGAAGCAGCAGCAGGTCGTGACGTATGCATCACCGGAAAACACTCAGGAGGAAACTATGCTGCTACCAAAAGGATTAATGACGATTTCTCCCATGGTTGGCAGTGCGGTGACAGTGAGGGGTTCAGTTGAAGATAAGAAGGTAGGTGTTGATCCTGCTCCTATTATGGTGCGGCCAATTCGGTCTAAGAACTGCCCGCCTGAGCCTGTGGGGCCCGTCAAGGTTAGACCCTTTTGATTGTAACTATTCTACATGACATTTTTAAATATTGTACAATATTAGTCCATTGTCTTGGTAGTAAATGTGAACTGTTATCTTGAATTTTATATTATATTTTTCCCCTTTTTGTGGTTTCCATTGATACTGTTCTACATGTCAGTCTCAAATACTGTACTATATAGTTCCTCCCCCCTCGCTTGCCCCTGGCGGCGGTTTCCCTCGGGTTATTTTATGTTGAGTAGACCTTTTATGCAGGGTTCTATACATGTTGTGCTGGTTATAGTTTGGTGGCATATATTTGACAGGTGAGGCTCACTCGATAGCTACAAGCTGTCCTAGAGGAATTGAGAAAGTGTAATTCGTATAATCTATCTATAGTTTTCTTTGGATGGTTTAAACTTGTTGTCAAAGCTATTGAAGGATCTGGCTACCATTTTCTTTTTGTTTAATAACAAATTATACCTCAATGTTCTCTTTCTTTTGGATTGGCAGGTGTTACCTCTTGGTGGTAAAGGTATAAAGAAGGATAGGAAAAGAACATGCCACAGATGTGGGGAGGCCAAAGCAGGGGTAATTGTCAGGTGCTTGACTTGTAGGAAGTATTACTTCTGTTTCAAGTGCATAAAGAAATGGTCAGTTTACGATATTTACCTTTGCTATTTTTTTTTTTTATAAAATGATTTGCTGCTTTTGCTTATTTTATTTACTGTCAATTTGTTTTCAAAACAGGTATTATGGGATGTCAAAAGCTGATATAAAATCTAAATGCCCAGTCTGTCGGGGCTGTTGCACTTGCAAAACATGCACAGTTGGACAAAAAAATGCGAATGCTCATGATGCAGCTCAGGTGCAACTTTTTTGTAGGAATCATTTTTGAAAAACCTTCAATTGAAAACACATATCCTAAGAGGAAACTTGCAGTATATTCCTGTATTTTTTGGTAATTTTGACAAAAAAAACTTGTATTACGTATGAAATATAATGGCAACACTATTTGTTATAAACTAACTAGACCGTAGTGTAAGACTAACTCAATGCTAAAATAATAATAACTTGATAATAAAATTTAAATTTTAAAATCCAATGATGACATATCTTATTTCATTGTTATTAGTTAATAAAGAACAACTAATTCAGAGAACCTTTATTTCCTTTATTCATCAATTACAATAATGTTTTATTTGGATAATACGCTCTTGAAATTTTTAGTACAGTACACCTTAGCTAGAATTGGGTTACCAAGGAACTTGAGTCCTATGTCATGCTGTCAGGTTTTTCATACTTGCTTATTTATTGTCTATTTTGTGGCATAAAATAGAATGAAGGTGAAAATGGGCAGCCAAAGGATGTGAATGTAAAATACGCAACTTCTCCATTTTCCCAGCTGCTACCTGCTATAAATAAGTTCAACGTTGACCAGCTTGATGAATTGGAAATAGAAGCCAAGAAACAAAGTAACATCATTTTTAGGCCACTTACATTCCTGAATAGAATTATAGCATTTTGATGATTCGTACTTTTGTTTATAATTATATTTTACTTTCTCATCAGGGAAAAGGGTGTCATGTGTTCATGTTCAGATGCTAGAAAGGGGTCGTGAGGAAGAGCTTAACTGGTAATCTCTTTGATTCTGATGTGAATGTTTGAGTTTGAATTTTAATTAAAAACAGTGTGCACCATCAAGATAAAAAACTGCTTTGCAATCTACAAAGCAATAAAAAAAGCTGTAGAATTATTGCTTGAAACTGTTTCTGATCATTCTTTAGTTTCAGAAACTAAGGTACACAAAGGTATCTGGCAGCACATACTTGTGAACTCCTTGGCCTTTACCATATCCACCATCTTTCTTATTTGGGCTTGACAATTTTGAATTGAAACAGCAATAACTGTGGGGACTTGATTCTGGATTTCTCGAGGATCTGCCCAAAGTGCTCCTACAAACTCTGCATCACCTGTTGCCAAAAGCTACGCAAAGAAGAAACAACTGATAAACTGAAGGCAAGCGACTTAATGAACTGCAAGTCCGGTTCATGCAAGTCTACTCCTCTTTTCCACGAGTGTGGCCTCAGGTGTCCATCTAAAGAACTTGGTGGCTGTGATGACTCTTCTTTAGGTTTAGTTTATTTGTTTCCCGCTGGTTGGTCAGAGGCACTAACTATTAGTCAAGAAAAGAAACAGGTAAATGCATCCAACAGCACTCACACTGAAAGTAGAGATGCTGTTTCCTCACATTGCCCCTCTCGTGCCAATGGCAAGGTTAGCCAGTTATCTAGTAAGCCCCAAGAGGCCTTGTCTGGTTTCCTATAGGGTGAGGTGCAACTCTCCATTACTTGAATTTTAGAGGTAAACAGCATGTCTGAGATGGTAGAGTCGTTTGTGCTGTGGATGTAAAAATGATATTGGGAGCTGAGTGGTGGTGTGAAATTGTCTAGATCTCTGAATACTGATTATTAACTGTCATTTTCATTGTAGTGAGGTTAGTGAATTGCTTTGTTGTGTATTGTTATTTGAGATTGGTTAAATCCTTGATTGTAGAAAGCTTATGTTGGTTTTAGTTAGATTGCAGGACTATGTTTAAAAGTTTTTAACATGTTTTAGGGCATAAAGTGGTAAATTAGGTTATGGATTGGTGCTACTATGAGTGAATTGTGCAATTTCTGATTTCCAAATAATCCTTCATATGAGGTCAACTTTGTAATTGTTATTATGGTAAAGTTGGAATATAAAGGCAACGTTGTTACGTTTTCTGGTTGTGTGTGTTTGTCCGATAGTCATTAAATAAAGATATGCAATAGGCCCAAATTAATTTTTTTTAGTACTTGAAGGTTGACTTTTGTTGCCAACTTTTCTTAAGGTCAAAAATATATTAAGAAAGTTGGCATCAAACGGCCATCCGTGACGGGCAATGTCAATGCTCACATCCCTGGATCTTTGTACAACCGCTAAAACCAAAGAGACCTAAGCTTAACCTAACAGCAACCTCAAAAAGCGTATACTGCACCAAAAAGTCCAAACTAAGGAGACAAGTTCAATTAAATCAAAATCATGTTCAGAGATAACGACGAAAGTAAAGTTAAATTAAATAACTGTTTTTTTTTTTTTTTTTCTGGCAAGTGATTATAATTACAAATCACATTGCACATACTTTTGGAGGACGAATGTAGAGCTGATAATAGCGGAACAGCGGGCTATTCACTTTTTGAAGCAGTATAGGAGAATGTGAAGTTTAATATGGATGATCAATGAACAATGATTTAGTCGTTTTCATTTTAGTAATTTATAAAACGGAGTTAAGCCCCCAAAGCTTCTTATTATTGTCTCTTAATACCGTAGACCTCCTTTCACAAGGGAAAGGCCGGGTACGAGGAAACGACGACACAACCAACCATTTGTGCTGGGCATTCCGACCGGGGAGAACAGGCCGTTCTAGAAGGCCGTGCTAAAATTCGGAATGTAATTGGTAAGACCAAAAGTTTTCATATATAGATGATAATTTTAGGAAAACACGATGGAATACGCCCATTTTAGTGGGCCATGATGTAACAATTCATTGGAATGAAGAGAAATCGAGAGTTTTATACAGATCAACCAAGCTTCCATTGGCATGAACTTTTTTATGTGTAACATGAATTATGTGACACAGTGCCTAGAAATTCTAATGGAGCTATACTTACTGAGAAATACAAACGCTCACATTATCACTGTAATCTGGGAAATATATTTATACCCATCCTCAGTTTTTCACAATATCAAATTCAACTTACCTCGTTTTAATTTTTCATTTGTGCAGAGAAACAATTATAAGAGAGAAGGGCTTCTAATTTTTTTGCAAGAAACTGGTATAAGGGCAAACTAATTATACAGTGTTTGGTACCAGGGCATTCATGACAGAATCAACAACACATTAAATATAGGGAATTCTATATATTATATTCTGAACTTTTGCAAAATTTCTAAAAATTTCATAAAACTAAAATAATAATTAAACAAAACAATTGGAGTCGCTCTTCCTAGACACCCCAACTACACTCTCCAAACTTCATCAGGGCTCTCCTCTGAAATCTGATGAGGCCCTTTCTCCAGGTCATCTCTAAAGTAATAGTCACCATCACCTCAGCATCCTTGACATCAAAATCTAACCGTTAGTCCAAATTATCAATGGCATTCTTTAACCAGGGAATAATCAAGCCCCCATTTCTCTCTGTCCTCATTTCTTCAGTCGTCTCTCTCTCTCAATAAGTGAGGCAACAGTCTGAATAGTACAGCAGGGATGCATCTCGTATCCCTTAGATAAAGCATTTTCAGGTGTAAAATCTCAGCAAGCTCTACAGGGGTGAAATCATCAAAGTGGAAGAACTTCTCAACCCGTCTGCGAAAACCTTCATTTGCATCAATCACACTCTTCATAGGTACTCGGTACCCAGCAAAAATGATGACAGTTTTGCCTTCGTCCATGACCAACATGATTTCCTCAAGTGCCTCTATCCCATAGTCCTTGTTACTAGACTTATTTGGCATCAGCCTGTATGCCTCGTCCACAAAGAGTATCCCTTGTTAGAAAATAGAAATAAAATATTAATTCATCATAATATTTCTTAATTAACACTAATTAACAGCCAAGATCATCCAAAAGCATCCCCCGGGCCTACTTGTGCATTTGCATCTTCATTTTGTAGTTCAACAACATGAGAAATAGATACTTCAAACTCGGCGATAGCTTCTGCCTCTCGATAGCTTCTCCCCCGGGCCTACAAGTGCTTTTCTCTCTGTCTCCATCATTTGATACCGAATAAGAATGTTTCTCAATTCCTCATAAGTGGGATTTGCCGGCAGATGGTCTGTTGGAGCTTCCCTTCCTAATAATGAGCAATGAAAACTTGAAAATAGGATGGAACTAAGCAAAAATACAAAGCATTATACAAATTTGAAAACATATATGGCTATTAGGGGTGTGATAGATGACAGATTTGCTCTAATATGCAAAATAAAGATACCCCAAATTTAGAACTGATTTTGTAGAACTGATTTCGCATACTTTTGGGGGATGAATGTAGAACTGATTATGATAGATGACAGATTTCGCATACTTTTGGGGCATGACTGTAGAACTGATTATGTACCAGTTCATGGGACGTTTAGGCGATCTGGTTAAAATTATTATTATTTTTTTTTCATATGAGAAGTTCTTTGATCAAAATAAACAGATTTGATTTCATTTGACTGAAATTTTTATGCTGGTAAACACAACAGAATCCTCAGAAATGGATTCTAATAAAATGAAATCGAATGTAATCCCACATGAAAAATATTTTGATCAAAGACTAAGAGATTGACAATTTTATGTAGATCATCCATTTTTTTTCTTGTGGCATGAGATTTTTTATCTAGAACTTGATACAAAATAGACGCTTCAGGTTTTATTTCTCTTTAGTCCGTTTAAGTTTATGATATATATTGCGAGAAAAAGGCATTTTTTCGGAAAAGAAAAACAAAAGAGAAAAAGTAAACCCACCAAATCTAGCACCGCCATCGACGGGGAGAGAGGCTTCTCCTCCGCCATTCTTTTATTCTCGTCTTCTCTTTTTCTTTTTCTTTTTCAATGATTTGCTAATCATGTTACATGATGTCTTTCCACCCCATCTTTTTATTCTCGACATTTTTCTTCCGCTCTACTATTTTCTGACTTCTCACCTTTTTACTCTTCTTTTCTGATATTCTCCATTTTCTGACATGAATGGTTTAATAAATATACCGTTCGTAATTATATTATGGTTTTAGTGGTGGTTTTTTTTAGGTTTCTTAACAACCACGAAATGATTATTCTTATTAGACGCTGAAGTGAAATCAAGAAGAAGAAGCCTACGAAGAAGGAGATATTCCATGTTGAAAGTCCTTTTCGTTTTATTTTCTTTCAATTTTCAATAATTGTGTGATGTAATTATAGTTTATTTGATTATGTGTGTGTTTCTATATGTATATTAATATGTTTGGTTATTTGGATTGATATGTATGATGTTGTAGCTTAAAAAAGTGTATACTGGTATGTACTATTGATGGTAAGATTTTTATTAATAACATGTTTAGCATACGGGCCCTTTCCTAAAAAAAAATAAAAAAAATAAATAGACGCTCCCGGATAAAATTAAATTCACAATTGTTCGAACATTGAAACTTGAAAGCAAGCAATGTTTTCAATATCCTACCGACCTACCGGCATCCATACCAGCCAGGTAAGTATAAATCCGATATTTTTGGTATTTTTTGAAATTTACCGATAATTTGTCTCACAATACCGAATACGGCCTTTTCGATACTCCGTATCATCGAAAATTTTCGGTAATCGATAAGGTATTGAAAACGGAGCTTGAAAGTGATTCAGAAGGTGTCGCATCTCGGACAACCCCGCCATATATGTCAGCAACGATCAAAGAATAGAAGGCCGTCAAAAGCATGTACAATATCAAATAATTCATATAAAATTGCCATGTCATTAATTACTATGTATAAGTGTTCATGCAAACTTATCAAATATTTAACTATTAGAGAGTTCATAATGTCTAAATAAAACAAAAAGATAAACAATTTCATGTAGTCAACATGGCAGCACCATATCCGAGACAGTCAATACCTTAGCTTTCCACTAGATTTCGTCACCTATAAATGATAAAATAAAAACCGGTGAGAAACATATTGCCTCTCAGTATTTTTTCTTAAAGAAAAGTCAATATATATATATAGAGAACATATGGTGCATACTAATGTACGAGAGCTTCGGTGTATATTGATCCAAACTCTTTGATCTGTTTCAAAATGACCGATCCAAACCGTCCAATATATTCTCCCTATTGTAATCTCTTTGCATACCAAATTTTATATTTTTTAAATTTTTTTACTATTTTTTTTGAAATTTTAGAAAATCGATAATCTATTTTTTTTTTCTGAATCGTTCAAAACTAGCAGTTTTTAAAAATCTGAAAACAATACTTAAAAATTTCGAAAAAATGTAAAATTTGGTCGGCAAGGAGATTTCAATAGGGAGATCATATTGGACGGTTTGGATCTGTCATTTTGATGCTAATCGAAGGGTTTGGGTCAGTATGCACCGAAGCTCCCGTACATTAGTATGCACCATATGTTTTCTATATATATATAGAGTTTAGCTACGGTGAGTCGCGATCAAAACTCCTAGATCTAGTTCAAAATGACCGATCCAAACCATCCAATATGATCTCCCTATTGAAATCTCCACGTAGACCAGATTTTTCATTTTTTTTGCAAATTTTAAGTATTTTTTTGAAATTTTAGAAAATCGTTAATCTAATTAGTTCTGAACCATTCAAGAATAGCAGTTTATAAAAATCCGAAAAAAATACTGAAAATTTTTGAAAAAATAAAAAATTTGGTCTGCATGGAGATTTCAATAAGAGATCATATTGGACGATTTGGATCGGTCATTTTGAATTAGATCTAGGAGTTTTGATCGCGACTCACCGGAGGGTCCGTGAGTTGCGACTCACCGTAGCTAAACTCATATATATATATATATAGAGAATGGATATAGAACGCTGATGTGTACGAATCGTCCCCGTACACATGAGTCGTTTTTCGAGATCCAAAATTCAAACGGCCGATCCGAACTGTTCAATTTGTTCTCCATATTGAAAAACCCTCGGAGACCAAATTTTACATTTTTTCGAATTTTTTTACTATATATTATGATATTTTCAAATTGGAGGGCCTGAAATACTCCAATTGTAGTGTTTTTTGAAAATATCATAATATATAGTAAAAAAATTCGAAAAAATGTAAAATTTGGTCTCCGAGGGTTTTTCAATATGGAGAACAACTTGAACAGTTCGGATCGGCCGTTTGAATTTTGAATCTCGAAAAACGACTCATGTGTACGGGGACGATCCGTACACATCAGTGTTCTATATCCATCCTCTATATATATATATATATATATATATATATATATATATATATATATATATATATAGAGTTTTGCTATGGTGAGTCGCAACTCACGAAGCCTTCCGTGAGTGGCGATCAAAACTCATGGATCTGATTCAAAATGACCGATCCAAACCGTCCAATATGATATCCATATTGAAATCTCCTTGGAGATCAAATTTTATATTTTTTCGAAATTTTTAAGTATTTTTTTTGGAATTTTAGAAAATCACTAATCTAATTAATTATGTACCGTTCAAAAACAGCAGTTTTCAAAAATCCGAAAAAAATACTTAAAAATTTCGAAAAAAATATAAAATTTGGTCTGGAAGGAGATTTCAAGATGGAGATCATATTGGACGATTTGGATCGGTCATTTTGAATCAGATCCAAGAGTTTTGATCGCAACTTACGGAAGGCTCCGTGAGTTGCAACTCACCAAAGCAAAACTCTCTCTCTCTCTCTCTCTATATATATATATATATATATAGAGTTTTGCTATGGTGAGTTGCAACTCACGAAGCCTTCCGTGAGTTGCAATCAAAACTGTTAGATCTGATTTGAAATGACCGATTCAAACTTTCCAATATGATCTCCATATTGAAATCTCATTGGAGACAAAATTTTATATTTTTTCGAAATTTTTAAGTAATTTTTTTGAATTTTTAAAAACTGCTGTTTTTGAACAGTACATAATTAATTAGATTAACAATTTTCTAAAATTCCAAAAAAATACTTAAAAATTTCGAAAAAATATAAAATTTGGTCTGCAAAGAAATTTTAATATGGAGATCATATTAGACGGTTTGGATCGGTCATTTCAAATCAGATCTAACAGTTTTGATCGCAACTCACGGAAAGCTCCGTGAGTTGCAACTCACCATACAAAACTCTATATATATATATAGAGCAATGCAGTAGGAAACAAATCGTATGCTTACTTATGACATGCCAAATAAGTAAATATAAACTTAGTGTAGCGGAATACTAAATCTTATATTATACTTTAATATACGAGATTTCAAATAGTATTCTTTTCTTTTATTATACAATTGTTCAAACGGGAGGCCAGCTGGCTGAGCCACCCTCAAGTTTGGCTCGAGTCAGTCGAGTGTGCGACTATCTAACGCCCAGAGAGCTACCTGAACTCTACTGTGTAATCCCGAAGAATCTCACTTATATTTTCACTTAAAATGTAATAATAGTTGAGCCAAAAATCCCAGAGCTGCATTAAAACTAAATCACATTTCATCCTTAACATTTCATGTCGGATCACTTCTTTCATACTTATCAAAAAGAGTAAGCTCCATTACACAGATCCTAAGTGTCACGAAATCATGCATATACACAAAAATATATACTAGATCATTCTATTTAAATTCCATAGTGCTTGAAATCCTTTACTGACTATGACACGTAAATTATTCATGTATAGGTAATTCATTAAAACTAACTCCTAAGTATATGGTTATAACAATGTTATGTATTGAAATTTCTTACAACTTAATAACTTGCAAACACTAATTGTTCATTCACAACGTGTCAACGTTTATTAGTAATAACAGTCACAAAACAAATCAGTGGCATATTGTTGTGAAGTAAGAGTAAAAAATTACAACTGTTTTGAAATTAAACAGTTGCTATATATTTTTCAAAAAAAAAAAAAAAAAAAATCGAGTCCGAAATGGCTAATGGCATGGTGTTCCAAAAAGGCAATGATGTGTGTGTGTGATTATTGTGTAGGCAGGGTTAACAAAGTGGCATAGTGACATACTGACATACACCATTTGGTTTTATTAATTATTCTCGTATAGGATGAGACACGTTGTGCCCGTTCTGAAGTCACACTTGTTGTCTGATATTAGCTTCGTTATTAATTACTCTCCGTCCCAATGGTGATTCAGTTATTTAATATTTATCTCAGCAACTATTTTTTTTTTCCATAGTTTGTTACTATATTTCACGTACTCCACTTTATTAATATACCAATCTCACCGGCGAGAAGGTGCTAAGAAGTTTCCTAAAGTCATATAAAACAATTGAATGCTCCTTCGTAGATTCCTTTTCCTCGGGATAATATCATTATTAATTAGGATTAAAGTCAAACTATTGATTGGTTAATTTTATAATCCAGAATTTTCTTCGGTATAGTATGTGACATAGGATATACAAGAAGTTTAGTAGCGTCTAAATGTGTAAGTAACGGTTGATTAATTTTATATGATATGGAGGAGGATCACGGCAGTCAGGATATATATATAGTGAGTTCTATAATGGATCATACACCATATATATCAATACCAAATTCTAAAATAAATTGTCAGCCTACCTATACCAGTTCTCCCTAACTACAAAGACTCTGCATCCAGATCTAGCTTTAAGGTATCCGCTCATAACACTCGCACTCAATCATAGATAAGCCAAACTAAAAAATCATTCAAACAAAGATGGCACCAGTGTCGAATGAGTATGAGGTCATGATCAGGTCGGTCGAGACAATTTTTCCTATGGTACCTGTTCAGAAGCACAGGCTACCTCTGTCGAACTTTGATCTTCTCCTCCCTCCTGTTCTTGCCCGTCATTATTTCTTCTTCCAGAAACCTACAGCAACAACTGTCACCAAAGATGCCTCTGCGGGGTTCACTTCCTTCCCAATCATGGTTGCAGCGCTCAAAGCGGCTCTTTCAAAGGTCACATTTACATTAGAATTTGTATCTTTAAGCTATTTAAAAAAAGAGAAAAAGTTAACACGGTTTTCCAAAAATATTTGTTGATATATATATATAGGAGTTAGGGTAAATAATTAAGTGTATGTACAATAATTTGTTGCTTAAGACAGTTCAATTCAGAATAATAATTCTGAAGTTCCATGTAAGAAGTATCTCAAGTAGATTAAGATTTCCCTTTATAAACAACTTGTCTGGAAACACATTAAGCACTTTGATGAAGGTTTGAAACCTAGGTCAAATAAATTTATTCCTAAGGTTTACCTCACTAGTCGTTTGGTAAAGCTAAGGGTCGAACCCACAGGGACGGATTAGTTGATTACCGGACTTAATCGTTCTTAAAATCTAGAGAGATGAATTTTGTATGATTTTCGAAATAAGATGCAATCAAGTAAAATATAATAAAAATAAAGTAATAAAATAAGTAATAGATAATTAAATATTTTTGGGTGATTTTTCAAATTCTTTTTACTAAAACAGATGCAAAAATATGTCCTAGGGTTGTGTGTTCAATTAGTTTGGCTCTAAAGCACTTCTGCCCACGATTTTCACCGAGACAGAAGCCTATTTCGGACCGAAATGCCTGGATTTCGGTGCGAAATCCATGCTGTTTCGTCCCAAAACTCGCTTTAGACCTTCTGTTCTGACTTGATATTTTTATGGGATACTATGTGAAGGTTACTTGACGACCAAACCTAAACCCTAACTTCAGCTGTCGCGTTTTAGTTCTGGTTTGGTTTGGGACCGGCTTTTACCACGTAAATAACTAAACCTCAGCCGTCGCGTTTTGGTATTTAGAAATCTAAGAATATTTAGTTGGATTTCCAGAGGTATTTAAAGTCTTTTCAGATCATTAAAAGTTACACCTTTCGGTCGTTAAACTAACCTCCTCTTTCGAGCGATTGGCTTACCTCAAGTACTTAATCAACTACAAGTTTGGTTTATAGTTTAATGCCCTAAAGACGTCGCGATTCATCCATAGGTAAACATCAATCAAACAAATAATTTAACTAAGCATAAACAACAATTCACAACTAAATAAATCACATAATATATCATAAATCCATCAAGTCATCACAAAATACCAAACTAATCTACTAACTACCCCTAAGACATAATAAAACTACTCACACATAGTCATGACACACATAACAATAAATATCATGCAAATAAACAAGATACAAGCCATGAAATAACAAGATAAAAGCATAAAAAGAGTAAACCAATAGTCTCTATGCAAATAACTCGCTACCAAGACCAAGGAATCGATGTAGATCTCTCTGTCTGCTGCTGCTCTGCTCCAAACTCACAAGAACTCCAAGGAAAATCAATGAAACGCTCAAAAACGCTAAGTAACAAGGGTGGAAAATAGGTCTAGAGAGTAGAATACGTGCTCTGGCGGCAGGAAATGCATATATATCATCCCAGGAGGCGGCTAGGTCAAGGAGAGGCGGTTTGCTCCTTTCCTTCTTCGAAAATTTCCAAGTTCGCACTTTCCAGAAACGCATTTCGGTGCGAAATGACACCATTTCGGTGCGAAATGACACCATTTCGGTGCGAAATGGCGCTTCGGATCTGCTGGATGGGCTGAGAATCAGGCCCACGCTGGAGATAGGCTCGGCTCTGGACTCCTGTGGTCTTGTGGCACGTGTGTGTGGGCCAGGAATGAGTCATCTGGCTGAGAATGCGGCACATCCTTCACAAAAGTCGTGTTTCGCCGTTGATTTCCAAGCAATTCTACAAAATAAAACAAGAAGCACGGCAGCAGCAATATCCTGAAAAATATAGCAATTTATGAGACAATTTATGATGGTTTGATCAATGATTAAGGGCTAAGTACGGTCAAAATACGTATAAAAATAAGAGACATCAAATCCCCCCAAACTTGAATCTTTGTTTGTCCTCAAACAATAATCTAAGCTTAAAGGGTAAGACTGTACTTAGACCTATAAACGAAATATCCCAAACCAATGATGCAACGAAAATTTATTAAAAGAGATTATTCAAGGTTCCACAAGTTAAAAATAAATGAAACAAATTAAAATTAATTCTAAGGATAAGGGTTTAGTTCTCTTTTTGTTTAATTTGTGCAACTCTTAGTTCTCATGAAATCTCAAAATCAAATCAAGGACCCTAGCTTCACTTCATCAAATCAAATGCAAACTCAAATTCAAATGCCCGTTCTTTTTCATAAGTTGCAAACGTTTGCAAAGAAAGTTTTATCAAAACTAAAAATTCTATATTGAGTCTAATTTTCAAAAGTTTCACCAATTTTGGATTTGTGCAAGTCGAGTTGTGGTGATTTGCATCACTTAGGGTTTTACGCTACTAGGACTTACATTGAGCTACCAGCACGTGACATACTGGGGAGATCAAACAGATAATTGCACGACCAAGACCACGGTACACTTGGGCCAAGGCTCCTAGCAATTTCCGTAATCCTTTCTCCAATTAGTTGTGGAAGATCAAACAGGTGATCACACGACCAAGGCCACGGTACACTTGGGCCAGGGCTCCTAGTGACACCCGTTATCATGTCTCCATTTATTTGGGTTTTATTTGAAGTCCATTCGCACCCTCATGCTCACAACTATTTTGATTTATTCGATTTAAGTTTGCTTGTTGGTGATTCAAGCGTTCAAGAACAAACTAGACTCATTTTGAAATTTTTTTAAAATTGATAAAACATCCTTTAAACAAAAATTCACAAAAGACAAAATCGTTCACTCGGCAAAAACTTGTGAGGATTGACTAACAATGAATTGATAATTCTAAGCATCCAATTTCAGGTCCTATCATATCAAACAATCATTCAATTGATCTATTGGTGCACAAACTAATCCTAAAATCTCCTAAACAAACGTTTATCCTTAAGAAAATAATTTTAAAATTGCTTTAAAAATTCAAACAAGTGTGAAACAGTGAATAATATATCAATAGAAACCTCACAGTGATAATGCAGGCATCAGAAAAAAACAAAATCAAAAGTTCAAAAAATTTTCCCAAATTCCAGAAGGCATTTCGCACCGAAATGGAACCATTTCGGTCCGAAATGGACATGAAAAATTCTCAAAAATGTCTTAGACAAATGCAATTCAACCCAAAATTTTTATTTCCATCTTCTTTTCCCCCCCCAAACTGATTCAAGCACTGTCCCAGTGCGTCACAATCACAGAAAATAGAAAAATAAAAGAGAGGGAAATAAAAATTGTACCAAATCAATGAGAAGAAGATGGCCCGGCCCCACCATGTGGCGGTGACTCGTCCCCGTCATCCTCGTCTGAATCACCAGTGGAGGAATCCTGTGGCCAAGATCCATAGCGCAAAAAGTACTCGTGCGCATCAACCTGTCTCTCGATATGTCGGATCCTGGCATCCTGCTCCACCTGAACTCTGAGACCCTCGCGCACCATGCCTCTAGTCTCTCTCCCCTCAACCAGTAGGGTCTGCATGAGGCCAGTCAAGTGCGCCATGGATCCATAGGGGACAGAATCCGGTCTATCAACATCCATAGGCAAAGGCATAGGCGGAGGCGGCATAGGAGGTGGGGCTCCATCCACGTATCCATGGGGAACAAGCCATGTACGATGATCACTCCTATCAATGGGAAGGGGATAGGGTAGCAAGAAACTGACACGATCTCTCATCAACCATCTAAATCGTCGTGCACCCCCAAATGTCACAAACTCCAAATACTTCATCTCCCTATATCTCTCCGGGGTAGCCCGGTGCCATGCTCCACAATCCGTCCTCGCTGGAATAGGTACATCCGGTCCGATACCATGCATAATGATAAGCGTGACATAAGCGCCCATAGAAATGGCTCCAGTGCCTCCCTGGTCACGCTGTGCAATCCAATGGTCAACCATAAGCTTGGGTATGCAGATCTCCTGAGGCTCAGGCTGTAACATGAGGTGCATAAGAATGAGGTCCTCGGCTCTGGCTCTACGCATGGTCTCACCTCGAGCAAAGATGGTAGAAGCAATAGAACGGTGTAGAATCCTCAAGGTGGGATGCTCAATCAAAAACCCATGTGTGTCTGAGCCAGCGGAGCGGGTGATCCGAGTCCACAATAACTCTCTATCAACCATAGACCCCAACTCCATGATGCCCCGAGGCTGATGTCCTTGCTTAAACCCGAAAAGATCTCCAAGGTTATCCAAAGGTATTCTCCACAGGGAATCCCGCAATCTAAACTCAATCTGATGGACCCCGTTCAACTCAAATGTCACCAAGGATGAGAGAAACTCCAAAGTCAAATTCTTATACGCATAGCAATCATGCATCCAAAACTTAGGCTCAATCCCAATCGCCCCCGTTAATTCCAAAAATTGGTCACCAATTCCCATTTCATGCAATACCCCTAAATCTACCAATCTGGTGTGCTCAATCGGCCTCTTGTAGATCTTTTTGAAACCCTCAAATTGCCGCTTTGACGGCATATGAAATCCATACTTACGCTCATACGGGGCGGCAGCGGGATCATACTGCTCTAACGGGTCTACCTGAACAGGGGGTGGAACGGGTGCACCACCACGGCCCTGTGACCTTGTCCTCGGCCGGTTTGGATCCATTTTTCACAAAATACCACAATCCAGATTACGATTTCGCAGCGAAATGAGGCTATTTCGCACCGAAATGACCACTGTCAGACTAGAAAAATGCACTTCCCGTCCTCCAAAAATCCTCAAACTTTCTCAAAAAATCAGAAACAAAGAAACACACCCCCGACACCCTATTTCGTGGTCTAGAAATCCCCAGAAAAATTTAACTCGAGAGATTTGGGAACGGGTCAAACCTTAAATGTCTTGAAAACTCAAAATCCGCAGCAAGGACCCAGAGAACCACTTGTAGACTCTTCCTAGACCCGAGGAGAACTCTACTGCAGCGAGCAAACTCGATTTCGGGGCAATCTCTCCCCAAACCCGAAATCTTCTCTTCAATTTTTCTTCTTGTGTGTCGATTTTCTTGCAAATCCGAGTGGAGAATATGGAAGAGGGCTGTGAGAGGAGTGGATAGATGGTTCGATCTGTGGAAATGGTGGTGGGAGGGTTGGTGTGCGTGGAAGAATGGGAGGTTTCGGCTTGGAGAGGAAGGCACGGGGGAAGAGAGTGAAGAGGCGCAATTTGGGAGAGAAGAGGGACGGTTGGGAATGATGGGAATTTAATTTGATTTTTGTGGATTTAGGTATGGGTCTTGGGAATGGGCTAATGTGAGTTCTCTTCTAGAATTTGAACTGGGCCGCCTGTATAAAAATTATAAAAATAAATTAGACAGCCCAAGAAGTCCAGAGGCAAATTATGGAAAAATAATCAATTAAAATCTCGGCCCAAAGAATTCCCGTCAGCGAGATTTCGCACCGAAATCTGGTGATTTCGGTCCGAAATGGTCAGTTAAAAATGAAAAATTGTGTGCTCTGGATGCCCATTTTCCCTCAAAATTTTTCAATAAATCCCCAATGAAATTTCCCACAATCGTGTGAAATAAAAATCAAGAAATAGTGGGCAAAAATAAAGAAATGGAGTGGGGAATTGTTTCTCGTCCGGGATTTTTCCAAGTCAAGGTGCGGTGCAACTCGCATGAGGTCGTGCGTGGCCACTGTTTTTGATTTCTTTTCTGGCCTGAGGTGCTCTAGCGCGAGTTGTGCCTCCCTTGCCTTCATCGATTCCTTTTCCTACATGCCAACGATAAGAGAAGTGTTAAATAACTAATTTTTATGCCATTTTTTTTTTATTTTCCAAATTTTTTTTGTGTGTTTTCTTGATTTAGAAAGATAAATAAAACTCTAAGAACCCTTGGGTTGCCTCCCAAGAAGCGCTCTTTTTAGGTCATTAGCTTGACCCCTTTGTTTGGCTACGTCTCACTCGGAGATTCGGTAAAGTAGACGCGTGCCACTTGCCCGATGTCTTCCGTGGCGATGTAGTGCTTTAACCTTTGACCATTGACTTTGAAAGGCTCCGAATCCTTGTCACAAATGTCAATAGCGCCAAATGGATAGACTTTCACCACTCGAAAAGGTCCCGACCACCTTGACTTCAACTTGCCAGGAAAGAGCCTCAACCTCGAGTTGAACAACAAGACCAAATCTCCTTCCTTGAACTCCCTTCTCATTATTTTCCTATCATGCACAAGTTTTGTTTTTTCCTTGTAAAATTTTGCATTTTCATAGGAATTGAGACGTACCTCATCAAGTTCATGCAAGTCCAAGATACGCTTTTCGCCAGCTTTAAGCAAATCCATGTTGATGGCTCGTGTTGCCCAATATGCCCTATGCTCAAGTTCAACTGGTAAGTGGCAAGGTTTACCATAAACAAGCTTGAAAGGACTCATACCTATGGGAGTTTTAAATGCAGTGCGGTAAGCCCAAAGTGCATCATCAAGCTTGTTTGCCCAATCCTTGCGCGTGCGTGCCACGGTCTTTTCCAAGATGCTCTTGATTTCTCGATTCGAGACCTCCACTTGACCATTTGTTTGTGGGTGATATGCTGTGGCAACCTTGTGTATGACACCATGCTTCTTCAAAAGGCCATCGAAATGTCGATTGATGAAGTGCTTGCCACCATCGCTTATCACCGCCCTTGGCACTCCAAAGCGTGGAAAGATGATCTTGGAGAAGAGCTTGATCACTGAGTTTGAGTCAGCTGCCTTGCATGCAATGGCCTCCACCCACTTTGAGACATAATCAACAGCCACCAAGATGTACTCAAATCCTTGTGAACTCGGAAACGGTCCCATGAAATCCACACCCCATACATCAAAAATCTCGACTTCAAGGATAGGATTGAGTGGCATCTCGTTCCTCTTTGAAATGTTACCTGTCCTCTGACACAAATCACAAGAAGAGACAAAAGAGTAAGCGTCTTTGAAAAGAGTGGGCCAGAAAAAACCTGATTGGAGTACTTTGGCTGCCGTTTTTGAGAAAGAGGCGTGGCCACCATAGGCAGAGGAGTGGCAACTAGCAAGGATTGGTTTGACCTCTTCATAGGGCACACATCTCCTAAAGATATTGTCGATGCCGATCTTGAAAAGGTGAGGCTCTTCCCAAAAATAATATTTCGCGTCTGATTTCAGCTTTTTCCTCTGTTGGGAAGACATGTCGGAGGGCAAGTACCCACTGGCCAGAAAATTTGCCAAATCCGCAAACCATGGCTCACTATTTTTCGCTCCAGAACTCTCATTTCGCACCGAAACCGATCCATTTCGGTCCGAAATGGATGCCAAAGCCATGATTTCAGCCATTATTTTGTCGAAATCTCCCTCTTCTGCCACTGATTGGATGTTATCCTGTACAAAGAACAGCTTTTCATCAGGGAAAGAATCATTAATTGGAATTTTATTACCTTCTTCCCAATGGAGACGTGATAGGTGGTCCGCAACCGAGTTTTCCGTGCCCTTTTTATCCTTAATCTCAAGGTCAAACTCTTGGAGAAGTAGTACCCAGCGAATCAACCTGGGTTTGGCATCCTTTTTACTCAAGAGATATCGGATTGCAGCATGGTCGGTGTAGACGATCACCTTGGATCCCACCAAATAGGACCTAAACTTGTCAAGCGCGAAAACGATGGCGAGAAGCTCTTTCTCCGTGGTTGTGTAATTGACTTGGGCAGGGTCTAGCACCTTGCTAGCGTAGTATATAGCCACTGGCTTCTTATCCTTGCGCTGCCCTAAGACTGCACCAACTGCATAGTCACTCGCGTCGCACATGAGCTCGAAAGGTTGGGTCCAATCTGGTGGTTGTAGGATGGGAGCCGAGACAAGAGCCTCCTTCAACCTACAAAAAGCATCAATACACTCATCAGTCACAATGAATTCATTATCTTTTATCAAAAGGTTAGTTAGAGGTTTAGCAATTTTTGAAAAATCTTTGATAAAGCGGCGATAGAATCCGGCGTGTCCCAAGAAACTCCTAACATCCTTGACATTTTTAGGCATGTCGAGTTTTTCTATCACCTCCACCTTTGCTTTGTCAACCTCTATCCCCTTTGACGTGACCATGTGTCCCAAAACAACGCCTTGTTGCACCATAAAGTGGCACTTTTCCCAATTCAAAACTAAATTCACCTCTTCACAACGCTGCAAAACTTTGGAAAGGCTAGTTAGACAAGAATCAAAACAAGTGCCATAAACAGAGAAATCATCCATAAACACTTCCATGTCTTTTTCAATAAAATCAGAGAAAATAGCCATCATGGCTCTTTGGAAGGTAGCTGGTGCATTACAAAGACCAAAAGGCATACGCTTGTACGCAAAGGTACCCCAAGGACAGGTAAAAGTGGTTTTGTCTTGGTCATTTGGATGGATTGGTATTTGGAAAAAACCTGAATAACCATCTAAATAACAAAAATAAGAGTGATTAGCAAGCCTTTCAAGCAACTGGTCAACAAAGGGCAATGGAAAATGGTCTTTGCGTGTCGCCGCGTTGAGTTTGCGGTAATCGATGCACATCCTCCATCCAGTCACTATCCTGGTTTGAATCATCTCTCCTTTCTCGTTTTGCACCACCGTCGTACCTCCCTTTTTCGGCACCACATGTATCGGGCTCACCCATTTGCTATCTGAGATTGAGTAGATGATGCCCGCATCATGGAGCTTCTGTACCTCCTTTCTGACCACTTCCGTGAGGTTGGGGTTGAGCCTTCGCTGCCCCTCTCTTGATGGTTTGTGGTCATCTTCCAATAAGATCCTGTGGGAGCAAATCAAGGGATCGATACCCTTCAAATCAGCAATGGAATAACCAATTGCTCCCTTGTGCGCTCGAAGTACCACCAATAGTTTTTCTGTTTCTGCATCACTCAACCCAGAGTTAACGATAACAGGGAACGTTTGACTTGGGCCGAGAAATTCATACCTGAGAGTCTCTGGCAGAGGCTTGAGATCAACTTGGGGGGCCTCTGTTGATGGGGAAACGGGAGGATTTGGCTCAGAAACGCCAGTTTGCATCGAATTGACCTCCTCCAGGGGACCATTTCGCACCGAAATGATATCATTTCGACCCGAAATGGGTACAGGCAGAGGCAATTCTTCGCTGTCTTGCTCGATTTCTTCTTCCTCCAAGGTTTCCTCGACTCCTATGGCTTCCTGCATGTCATAGAGAAAAGATTGGTAAGTATCCAGAGCAGTTTCATATTGAATTTCAAGTAATTTTTCAATATTAGGCTCAATTTCTTTAATCATGAAACATGTCCTAGGGGGACTTGGGCACTTCATGGCATGCTCAATGGAAAAGTGCAGCGTCTCCCCCCCTATTCTGACCAAAATGGTGCCGTCTCTGGCATCCATCAACACACCTGCCGTCCTTAGGAATGGACGCCCCAAAATGATTGGTACCTCCTCGTCTTCCTTCATTTCCAATACCACAAAATCACATGGGACAACAAATTTTCCTATACAAACAGGTACATCATCCAATTCTCCTAATGGCAACCTTACAGAAGAATCCGCAAGGTGCACTGTCATTATTGAAGGCCTTAATTCCCCAAACCCAATTCTCTCATACACAGTCCTTGGCATTACACTCACACTCGCCCCCATATCACACAAAGCTTGTTTAATCATGACTTTTCCAATTGTACAAGGTAAAGCAAATCTTCCTGGGTCAGGGAGCTTAGGTGGCATCTTGCTTGACATGAGCACCGCCTTGAGCTCCTCAATGGACTTTTTACCTGTACACAATTCTTTCAAAAACTTAGCATAAATAGGGAATTGAGTGAACACGTCAGTTATAGGAATTGAAATTTGAACATCTTTTAACATTTCCCAAAACCGTTTGAACTGTATACCCTCCTTTTCTCTGGCCAACCTCCTGGGGAATGGGACAGGGGGTTGGTAGGGGACCACTGGAGTCGGCCCCTCCTTAGATTTCTTCTTTTGGGGCTCCTTTTCAGCCCCTGGGGGTGTCATTTCGGTGCGAAATGGAGGGATTTCGGACCGAAATGGAACCTCTGGACTAGATTTTTCGACTGCTGGCACCTCAATTTCCGGGCCAGAGGGCGTGGCTGTATTCTGGAGCGGTGGAAATGGCAGAAATTGCTCCAGAACTGGCTCTCCCACTTGCTGGACGTCATCTTGACCGCGTGGTTGTGTCTCGGCCCACGCCGGCATTGGAGGATCATCATATTGCTTGCCGCTTCTCAACGAGTGCAGGGCTTTGCACTCCGCATTTGGATTGACTTGAGGTTTGCTTGGAAATTTTCCTTGCTCCCTCGCGAGATGTGTCTCCATCAATTGCTTCAACCTAGAAACAGCACCGATTTTTGATTTTAGTTCCTCAATTCCTTCGGCCAACATATAATTGTATTTACCTTGTTCATGCATGAAATTTTGGACAACAAATGGTACACCATTCTTGTTATAAAAAGGTCTCTTTTGAAAATCTTTGGTGTTTTCATTTGATTGTGCATTTTTGTACAAGGTTGGTGGGTTGGTAGGGACTTGCAAATGTGAAGGGGCAAAAGGGAGTTTTCTAAAGTCTGGATTATTCAATTGGTTCCAATCCCTTTGTTCTCCCTCTTGTAAGGAATAACTACGACTAAAGACATTTCGTGGGAAGTAGGAAGGCTCGTTATTGATCGAGTTGACTTGTTGTGGGCCATCCGGTTGCGCCATTGGGCATTGAAGGGATGTGTGCCCCTCTTCACCGCACGCTCCACATGTGTTCGAGTTGAGGTGGGAGCCTTGGAGAGAGTGATATGCGGCCAACTCCGCTTCTAGCTCGACAATCCTTCTATCCCTCGTCGAGAGCTCGTTCACATGTTGCTTCCCACTTGATCGGCGTTGGTTGACTTGTGGCATCCAGTTGTATTGCCTTGCACATTGCTCGATCAAGTCTCGTCCTCGCAACGAATCCATCTTCAAGAAGCTTCCACCACCTGAAAGAGAATCCAAGTTAATCTTAATGTTGTCATAAAGACCATTATAGAAATTCTTAAGAATAAGCCAATCTTGAATTCCATGGTGTGGACAAGAGTTCTCTAAATCCCTAAATCTTTCCCAAGCAGCTTCCATAGACTCATCATCACTTTGCTGGAAATTGTTCAGTTCAGTCCTAATTTTGTCAGCCCTACCATCAGGGAAGTATTTCTCAAGAAAAATTTGGGCCATGTCATTCCAAGTTCTAATTGACCCCTTTTTGAGAGTTTTGTACCATTTTTGGGCTTTGTCCTTAAGACTAAACCTAAACAGCATGAGTCTAATGGCATTTTGAGGCACCCCGTTAATTTTGATCAATCTAGTGTATTCAGTAAAAGTTTGCAAATGTGCATGGGGGTCCTCGTGCTCGTCTCCATGGAAAGAGTTTTGTTGGACGGCTGTGACATGGGCGGGGAGGATTTGCATGTTGTTCGCTTCAACCCCTTGAATAACCACTGGCCCGGCAATGTCCTTGACTCGCGGAGCGCAATAGTCCATGAGAGATTTGTTGGGGTTATCAGCTGCATCTTCTCCATCGGAGTTCCCATGGACGCTTTCCTCGTCCAATGTCCATCGGCGCCTGTCTTCCTCAAGCTCGCGCCTTTGGTTATCCACACGCCTCCTCTCGGCCATGATACGAGCTTCCCTCTGCTCCAGTTGGATCCTCAGGGCCTCAAGGCGCTCAGCCTCTGCTGCTACATCGACAGGTGCACCAGTTCCTGCCATCACGCTCGCTGTTTCACTCTCTGGTTGAGGATTTCGCACCGAAATGGGAGGATTTCGGACCGAAATGGGATCTGGCAGGGCCGAAACTGCTTGCTGCTGCTCCGGATCCTCCTCCAATCCACGTAGGAAGTAACGTCGCACAGGAGGTGGAGGTTGAGAGTGGACTCCCTTGATGAAGGTTTGAAACCTAGGTCAAATAAATTTATTCCTAAGGTTTACCTCACTAGTCGTTTGGTAAAGCTAAGGATCGAACCCACAGGGACGGATTAGTTGATTACCGGACTTAATCGTTCTTAAAATCTAGAGAGATGAATTTTGTATGATTTTCGAAATAAGATGCAATCAAGTAAAATATAATAAAAATAAAGTAATAAAATAAGTAATAGATAATTAAATATTTTTGGGTGATTTTTCAAATTCTTTTTACTAAAACAGATGCAAAAATATGTCCTAGGGTTGTGTGTTCAATTAGTTTGGCTCTAAAGCACTTCTGCCCACGATTTTCACCGAGACAGAAGCCTATTTCGGACCGAAATGCCTGGATTTCGGTGCGAAATCCATGCTGTTTCGTCCCAAAACTCGCTTTAGACCTTCTGTTCTGACTTGATATTTTTATGGGATACTATGTGAAGGTTACTTGACGACCAAACCTAAACCCTAACTTCAGCTGTCGCGTTTTAGTTCTGGTTTGGTTTGGGACCGGCTTTTACCACGTAAATAACTAAACCTCAGCCGTCGCGTTTTGGTATTTAGAAATCTAAGAATATTTAGTTGGATTTCCAGAGGTATTTAAAGTCTTTTCAGATCATTAAAAGTTACACCTTTCGGTCGTTAAACTAACCTCCTCTTTCGAGCGATTGGCTTACCTCAAGTACTTAATCAACTACAAGTTTGGTTTATAGTTTAATGCCCTAAAGACGTCGCGATTCATCCATAGGTAAACATCAATCAAACAAATAATTTAACTAAGCATAAACAACAATTCACAACTAAATAAATCACATAATATATCATAAATCCATCAAGTCATCACAAAATACCAAACTAATCTACTAACTACCCCTAAGACATAATAAAACTACTCACACATAGTCATGACACACATAACAATAAATATCATGCAAATAAACAAGATACAAGCCATGAAATAACAAGATAAAAGCATAAAAAGAGTAAACCAATAGTCTCTATGCAAATAACTCGCTACCAAGACCAAGGAATCGATGTAGATCTCTCTGTCTGCTGCTGCTCTGCTCCAAACTCACAAGAACTCCAAGGAAAATCAATGAAACGCTCAAAAACGCTAAGTAACAAGGGTGGAAAATAGGTCTAGAGAGTAGAATACGTGCTCTGGCGGCAGGAAATGCATATATATCATCCCAGGAGGCGGCTAGGTCAAGGAGAGGCGGTTTGCTCCTTTCCTTCTTCGAAAATTTCCAAGTTCGCACTTTCCAGAAACGCATTTCGGTGCGAAATGACACCATTTCGGTGCGAAATGGCGCTTCGGATCTGCTGGATGGGCTGAGAATCAGGCCCACGCTGGAGATAGGCTCGGCTCTGGACTCCTGTGGTCTTGTGGCACGTGTGTGTGGGCCAGGAATGAGTCATCTGGCTGAGAATGCGGCACATCCTTCACAAAAGTCGTGTTTCGCCGTTGATTTCCAAGCAATTCTACAAAATAAAACAAGAAGCACGGCAGCAGCAATATCCTGGAAAATATAGCAATTTATGAGACAATTTATGATGGTTTGATCAATGATTAAGGGCTAAGTACGGTCAAAATACGTATAAAAATAAGAGACATCACACTTGTAACGTTACATTTGGAATACATAGTGAGGAAAGCAAAATTTCACTAAATAATGTCACATCTCTCAACATTTAATTAGTATTCATGAGATAGCAAATATTTCAGTTTTAAAAATTGGCCCAAAATATATATTATTTTACCAGCAATTAATATATTATCTTCAGAGTTCAAACAAGTACTAGACGGATATGCTGCTGAAAATTGATGGTTTTCTTATAAATATCAGGTCCTGGTCATATACTACCCCTTGGCTGGTGAGGTTGTGACTAACTCTGTTGGTGAACCAGAAATACTATGCAACAGCACTGGTGTCGATCTGATAGAGGCATATGCTGATGTCGAGCTGAGGGAACTCAATTTGTACAACCCAGATGACGCTGTGGCGGCTAAACTCCTGCCCAAGAACTCAAATTACACTCTCTGCATTCAGGTTTGTTACTTGAGTGTACAGTACACCTGCTACAAAAAATAATCAATACCTGGTATACTCTGGTATTTTTTGCTTCTATTTCTGCATGAGTACCTTTCTCTGAATTCCTACTTCTGCTGCTTTGTTCATGTATGTTGAAAAATTAATGTTAACTCTATTAATTAAACATAATTCTTACCATATATTAATGAAATTTCTATACATAGAAATAATTAATTTTCTGCTCTTGTCAGCATTTGAACGGTTTGAGCAGTTGGAGCGCTGAAAGGCATATACAATATGATAATGTATATAACAACGGCCACCAAAAAAATAATCTGCTTGCACAAAATTTCAACACGATCAACTTAATTATGGGAAAAACATAAACTTAAAAATTCTGTGTAGAGTATTTTCCTTGAATTTGGTATTATAGCATTCTAAATAGGTTACTGAACAATTGAGCATTAGGCATTTGACGGAATTGCTCCACTACAACATGCAGGTTACTGAGCTAAGATGTGGTGCTATGGTGATTGGATGTGCATTTGACCACCGCGTAGCAGATGCTTACTCATTCTTCATGTTTATGTCAGCATGGGCAAATATTACTCTCAATAAGCCTATCAACCAAATGCCTTCCTTTTGCAGGTTTCTCCTCTCTTCTCGGATCATCTCTTCTTCAAACTCGTCTGATCCCATTTACGACCAAATTTTTACTCCTCTTTCACTTCAGCCACCATTAAATCCTGAAATATCCTCAAAAACCAGAGTCAATCACATTTATTACATTTCTGCTGTTGACATTGCAAGACTCCAAGAATTATCTGGCCATAGTCATAGCAAGTTAGTTTGCTTTATTGCCTATTTCTGGAAAATTTTGGCAAGAACTGCCTGCCGAGGTGAAAAATTATGTTCCATGGGAGCAGTTGTGAATGGTCGATCATTCATGAAAACAGTTCATGGTGATAATTTCATGGAGAATTATTTTGGAAATGTTTTATCTATTCCTTTTGGAAATTTACAAGCGAAAACCTTGATTGATATGACACTTGCTGAGGTGGTAGAGGAAGTATATAAATGGCTATCACCAGCCACAAAAGAGGACCATTTCTTAGGTCTACTTGAATGGGTGAAGGCCCACAAGCCTAAGCCAATACTAGCAACAGCATTCCTCGGAGATTGCAAGGAAGAGGATGAATCGTTTTCTTGTGTGGTGTCATCCGGAAGAAGGTTTCCTGAAATTAATTTTGGTTGGGGGAATGCTACATTTTCGTCATGCCATTTTCCCGTGGGAGAAAATGGTGGGTACTTGTTCCCCATTCAACAGTCTAATACCGGAGATTGGGTAGTGTACGCACAGGTGCCACCAAGAATTGTTGCAGCCATGGAGCAAGAGCCGACAATTTTCCGTCCATTGAGGTCTTTGGATGAATACAAGTCGAGATCAAGTCGGGCTAGGTTGTAACAGTGACAACACAATTCTCAACCATGAGGAGAGGCAAAAATAATGTTGTTTCTTATAAAAATAAAATAAAATTGATGAGTTAATTATGACCTTAATTACTTCTCTCCGGTGCTTGATCTTACAAGATTAGCAAGAGACGGTTGTATGATGTTAACCAAAAAATTATAAGTGGGTCGGTGATACTTTATCATTTTATATCTTATTTTGTTGCATGAATGGGAATAATTTAATAAAATAATTTTTTTTATATACTTATTTATGCCCCCCGACTACTGAAATTTTATTTTAGGCAAAATTGGATATAACCCCTGCTTGATCTGGGTATAACCCCTGTAATCTTTAAAATTGGATATAACCCCTCTAATAATCTTTATCATGGATATAACTATAACCCCTTTTAAATGATTTAAACTATTGTTTAATTAGAAAAATCAGCACCAGTAACTTTATGACCAAATTGCCCTCTGCCAAGAAACCTTTTAACTTCCTCCCTTCCATCCTTCTATGCCGAATAACAATTTAGGTAGACTAAATCCTCCCACCCCCACCACCCCCAATGTATTACTGGTATGATGAATAATAGCTTTATACAGAATGTTTTAGTTGTTGTGCTTTTGCAAATCTACAGTTGCATATATTTATCGTATTTCTATTAATTTAAAGACTGGATACAAGTGCTTCCCTGAAAATATAAAAAGAATTAATTAACTAATTATTGGTAAGTAAATTTCAAAATAACAGAAAAAAAATTGCAACTTGAAAAAATATTAATTGGCTAATTATTGACTACATCACTTTTATGTAAATTCTTCTACCAGAAGATTCATTGCAAAAATCAAATTATATATTCCTTCTACAAACTTATTATTTTGAGAAATAGCATGGAGGTGAAGCAACGAAATGCATGGAACCTAGAAAGTAGCAACTGAAATTGGCGATATCCATACATGCAACAATAATCCATAAAACTAATAGCAATTATGGGTTCTGATCAGGTTCTGCATCGATAAATAAAATATCATTTTTAAAAATTGTTTTGAATAATCTTGGATGAAAAAGAGTCCTCAATCCTCATTTAAATTTGTCTCCATTCTTATTCGGCAAAGGGAGATTGGGAGAGAGATTAGCGATTTAGAAAGAGTTTTACCATCGTCGATATGAGAAAGGACGAAACATTTTTGGTAAAGAGGCTAGAACTTGGTAGCATCAATATCGGGAAGAAAAAGGAGGAAGAGGAAAAGTTTCTCTTCCTAGAAGGACAATTTGGTCATCAAATTATTCTACAGACTTTTTTCAATTAAAAAAGAATTTAAATCATTTAAAAGGGTTATATCCCTGATAAAGATGATTAGGTGGGGTTATATCCAGCTTTAAAGATTAGAGGGGGTTATACCTAGATCAAAAAGATTTTAGAGAGTTTTTTTTGAAGAAAAATAAGGGTCAAGCCCATATCTTATATTAATTAAAAAAGAGTACAAAATGTTCAGCCAGTAGCTGATGATAAAAGCCAAAACCAAATGAAGCAAAACAAAGATTTGAAGTCTAAAAACAAAGAGCAAAAAAAAAAAAAAAAAAAAAAAAAAAAAAAAAAAAAAAACTAAAACTATCTTCTAAGTGTTGTCCACTCCAAAAGAATCTCATGCACTAAATCCAGCTCAGACTTGATCCTGTCTTTGAAAATTCTACTGCATCTTTCTCTCCAGACAACGAAAAATGCTATTCCAAAAAGATCTTTAATTGGTTCTTTTATTGTGCTATCAATGAGAATGTCAGAGTGTAGAACTGAAGTCATCACGCAGTTTCTTGACAGCAAGAGCACCCTGAGATGCTGGTAAAAGATACATGAATTGAAAAGATGAGAGACAGATTCAGTATCGTTAAGACATAAAGAACACCTGTTCGGTAAGCTCCATCCCCTCTTTTGCAAGTTGTCTAGGGTTGCAATTCTATTCTGAAACATGAGCCACAAGAAAACTTTAAACCTGGGAGGGATTCTCATCTTCCAAATCGGCTGTAGAGAAGATGAGTGTGAAGGGTGAAGCTTGATAAGTTTGTAGACAGAGTTAGTAGTAAAAGAAGGAGAGGTGGTGGATAATTTCCAGAGTGCAGAATCCGATGATGAAGAGTCAAAATGTATAGTAGAAGCAAAGAGCAGCAAAGAGTTTAATTGAGCAGTAGCTAGCTGAGAAGAAGAAAAGAGAGGTGAGAAAAGTGAGAGAGGGTTTTGCATTGTTGAGACAAACCTGTTTACAGAGATATTGTGGTCCAAAGCAAAGGAGAATAGCTCTGGAAAAGTAAATTTTAGAATTTGAGAACTCCAATTGTGAAGCCAGAATAGAGTTTTGTTCCCATCAGATGAGTTCATAACCAGTCCCACATTTAGAAGATTTGCGCAGCTTCTTAGTGACACAGTGAGTTTACTGTTGGTGGGAAAAAGAGATAAGGAATTATTTTGTAGAGTTGAGGCAATCGATTTCCAAAGAGAGAAAGAAGGACTTGCCCACTTCCAAAGCCATTTAACCAAAAGAGCATTGTTTAACGCAGCCAAATCCATAACCCCCAGTCCCCCTACTTGTTTTGGCTTGATTACACACTTCCAGTTCATCATGATTAACTTTCTCTTTCCCAAATTGACCCCATGCCATAAAAAATTCCTCCTGCAAGCATCAATTCTTTTAATCACCCAAACGGGCAGCTTGAACACAGTCATAAAATAAAATGGAAGTGAGGACAAGGTTGAGTTAATGAGGACCAATCTTCCAGCTATTGAGAGGAGTGAAGCAGACCACCCTTGTAATTTTTGTTGAAACCTATTAAGGAGAGGTAGATAATCACTCTTTTTCAGAGGCCTGTTGGACAGTGGAAGACCTAGATAGGTTATGGAAAAAGATGAAATTCTGCAACCAAAAACAACAGCAATGGATTGAGTGAGAGGTGCATCACAGTGAATAGTCAACAAATCAGACTTAAGTGGACTGAGTTGCAATCCAGAGATGCAATAAAAAGCACTGAAGACCACCTTAATGAACTTGGCTTGCTTAACAGAGTGTTTGAAGAAAATTAATGCATCATCCGCATAGAAAAGGCTTGCATGCATTCCCAAAAGAGGCACTGGAAGAGCACCTAAACTAGTCAGCCTAGCTAGCCATCGTGAGAGAAAATCGAAAGCCAAAATAAAAAGATAAGGTGAGAGAGGATCACCCTGCCTCACCCCTCTCTTTAGAATTATCTTTTTCCCGGCAATCCCATTAAGGATAACTCTAGAATTACCAGAGAGGACACAATCCAAGATAGTGCAAACGAAACCTCGAGGGAAGCCGAGAGCTTGAAGAACATTTGAGATGAAAGACCAGCTTAGAGTGTCAAAGGCCTTATGTATATCAGCCTTTAAAATCGCAATTGGAGTTTTAGATTTAGAAGCATGACACAACACTTCTTGTGCATAAAGAAAATTGTCAGTAATTGACCTTCCTTGTAAGAATCCAGTCTGGTTTTGAGTAACCAAGTCAGCAAGTAAAGGTGTGACTCTTGAAGTTAAAATTTTCGAAAAAATTCTTTGAATAGAGTGAATGATGCTGACTGGCCTATAATCAGCAACCGAAAAAGGAGAGTCACTCTTGGGAATAAGTGCAATGATTGAAGAGTTGAGAGGGTCCAAGGAGCCAAGTTGCATAGCATGATTAAGAACTGAAGTAACTTCAGGAGCTAGTTCTTGTGCAAAAGCTTTAAAAAAATCTCCCGTAAAACCATCGGGTCCCGGTGATCTATTTGAAGGCCAAGAGCTGATAGCTTGTAACACCTCGTCTTGAGAAATTGGCAAAAGCAGGGAGGAGAAGTCCACATTAGAAACATCATGGTATAGGCATGACCACTCAATGTTTGTGTCATCAAGAGAAGAAGACCCCATCAATGAACAGTAGAAATCAAAGAAGGCTCTTCCCTTTGACTTATGATCTGTGATTGAAACACCATTGACATCCAACTTTTGTACAAGGTTCCTCCTCTTATTGCTGGAGGCTTTGGAGTGAAAAAATGCAGTATTTCTATCTCCTTCCAATCTCCATTTTAGAGAAGACCTTTGCTTCCAGATATTTTCTTCAACTGTTGCCAGATCAGTAAGCCTCCTTTTGAGTAAACATTTCAATACTTTCTCCAGAGGGGTTAGTAACCTTGATTCCATCACCTTATCACATCTCTCTAAGAAAGATCTAATGAACAAAGATTGTTGTCTAACAACTGAAATTCTTTCTTTTGCCCAAAGCTTAATCTCCTTGGAAAGTTTCAGCATCTTGTCATGTAATTGCAGAGGAGTAGTAGCAGTTGGATGAGAAAACCAAAAATTCAGGACTAGATCTGTAAATTCTGCATAGCCGAGACAGAAATTTTCAAACCTAAAAAGATTTGAAGGCCTGAAACCAGAACTGATAGCGCAAAGTAAAGGACAATGGTCAGAATAAGTATTTGGCAAGAGTTGCTGGGAAACATTAGGAAATTTTGAAGTGAGTGCCAAATTGACAAAGAATCTATCCAATTTGGACATAGTTGGAGTAGCCCTGTTGTTAGACCAAGTATAGATTCTCCCTGGCAGGTACAAATCAACAAGATTAAGAGAAGAGATTGCATCTGCAAAAGCTTGTACATCACGCTGTGAGTGGCTCGAACCAGTTGATTTGTCATCTGCAAGGATAATGTTGAAATTGTTGGAGTTATGTCCTAGAAGTCAATATTTAATGACTTATTTTCTTAGTTTATGTTAATGATGATATTTGATCATTTGTTCCTAGAGTTTATTATTGACAGATCATTCAGGTTGAGGATCTGAATTGTAGATCTCTGTGGATCATTCATTAGAATGACAATAATAAATCTAAATCGTCCATAATCTTGATAATTAACAAGGAACATTAATTATCATAAAAGATTAGTATGCAAGTTAAGTGATGATTAAGTTCTACAAATCATAGGTAAGGAGTTACCAACTTAATTGCATATGTGTATGTTACTGGAACATAGTACAGGACTTGACCCAATGAAATAAACATTTGGATTGTGTTATGTGTCATTGTTTATTTCATATGAGTTTGATTCTAAGTTTGAGATGTTCACCTTTTCCACATGAGGATAGGTTCAATAAATATCGTCTAACGTTGATTCCTGATAAAGGCTGCTATAAGGACTTTATTTATGTTCTCTTGAATTGTGCGGGGAAAAGTTGTTCATCAAGAAAACCGTATGTCCCTCATTAGTATACCTAGTGAGTGATGATATCTGTTTGGGCCCCTTGATGGAGTTGGATCGTATGCATGCAAACTAGACGATCAACTCTAGATCAAGAAATGTATAATCTGCAAGAATGACACATTCCTATCTTGGATTATACAAGGATATCATGTGACATAAGAATCAGACAAAGAAATACTAATATTTCTTATGCAGGATTGAGATATTGTAACGGTACATTATTTATACGAATTGGGAGTCATAACGTGTTGCTAGATACCGCTTATGATTATTGGAAATAAATAACGATTTATTTCCATGGCCAACATAGTATAAATCCTCAAATAGGGTCGCACAAATAAGATATTGACCACACGTGCATTATTTATTCATATTGGAGAATACGAGACATGATAAGTTGATTAATTAATTATATGTTGTTATGAACCATAATAATTAATTATATCAAATGGATCATGTTAGAAATAATTTAATGCATAAAGCTCTTCAAGAATTAATTATTAATAAGTTAATAATTAATTATATACAACACATATAATTTCTAGAATTATATTGAGCTAATGGCTTTTATTTAGTTAGTAAATTAAAAGCCCAAATTAAAGAGAATTAAAGGAGATTCATTAATTGGTGAATTAATGAATAAAGGCCTTTTATTGAGATAGCCCAAGAAAGCCCATTAGGTGGCCTCTTAGGGTGGATGACATACTTGTAAATAGCTACAAGTGTGGATGAGAGATGGGTGGTCTATAAATAGGGGGTTCTTTTAGAGAGCAAACCCTAGCCACCACACCCTCTCTTCCTCTTCTCCCATGCGCCATCTCTCCCTCTCATTCTCTCTTGAGCTCATGTGTTGAGCACCCCTATCCCATCTCTCTTCCTCCATTAAAATAGTTTAATAGAAAGAGAAACTTGGATTTGAAAAGGGGAGAGCTTGGACTTGAGAGAAACTAGCATCTCTCTCAAGTCGTGGTTGCTATCTTTGGTGGGCTAGAGGCGATCAAGATGGTGGAGGTGGTGGAGCACGCACCCCATCGACTCCCATGCCATGGATTCGAGCCTCATGAATACAATTTCATGAGAGGTAAACTTTCTCCTACTTTCTCTCTTGATTTGATGTGTGAATGCTTTAGCACTAGATCCTTGTCTTGCTTGATGTTTAATGGAGATTAATTAGTTGTAATTGATCTAAAATTAAAATATGAGCATTTCCTAACAGTGGTATCAGAGCTATGGTCGTGCTTAAGGTTTTTCACACTTAATTAAGTGAGAATTCGTAATTAATTAAGTTAATTAGTGATGTGCATGCTTGCTGGCCCTGGAAAGGCTATTTTCTGTCTTGTTGCTTGTTTTTCGTGGTGTAAAGCTCTCTGAAATTTTTTCCTTCTTATTGGAGGTTGTAGATCTTTGAGTTGTGGTTGTTTTCCCACTGGAATCATTGAAATTCGATTTAAAATGAATTTTTAGTGATTTAAACGGTAACGGTGCGCAGACCCGTTATTCTGCTGCACAGTTCTGTTGTTGTGGTTGGTAACAAATAAGTTTGTATACAAAGTACCTGTAACTTTTAGATAGGATTAATCTAAACTTGATGCTCTTTCTGGATATGTAAATTTTGTTGCATATTTCGGATCTTATGTGGGCGTTCAAGGATGAAAAGTGATGAAGTTGTCAGATCTGTTTTTTCAAACAAACCGATTGTTTTGAAAAACTGTACTTATTGAGAAACTTTTATGGAAAAGTGTTAAAATGGAAATGTTCTCCTTTAAGTCTGGAATCTGCGAAAATTAATTTCATAGATTTTCATTGAGATTTGATACCTCAACCGAGTGAAACCTTTTTGGTCGACGGTCTGTTCCAGAACAGGATACCTTGCTTAAATGCTTGTTATCTCGTTGATCTTGAATATAACTTGTGGATTTTCTTTTCATGGAATGATAGCCTATTGTATGTAGTATTTTTATATGTAAATTGTTTGCTGGAAAAATATCAAGGGGATGATCATACAGACCAAAAGGTTGAGACCAATAACAGAATTTTCTCTAACGGTGCTTCGCGCACAATCTGAGGTTTTGTCTTTTTTGGTTCTCCCTGATGGTAATTGATCTCTCCTTGAGATTTTTACAGGTAATCACAATCTTTGTAAGGAGTTCTCTGGATTTATTTCAGATTTTTTGGAGACCGAATTATTTTGAATTTTTTCGGGTCCCGAATTTCGTATTTTAATTAGTTAAAATAGTTTCTAATTAATCAATTTATTGAAATGTTAATTAGAAGACTCCTTAAATACCCTCCTTTCTGTTTTGATAGTTGGATTTAATTTAAAAGGGCTTAAACAATTAGTTGTTAAGGTTAAGCCTTCTTCGCATTCGAAAAACTTGAGCAACAAGTATGCACAAAGATTCTAATTAATGAAATTAATTAAGAACAAGTGAATCATGTATATTGTATATGTGCTAACTTTGTTTTGTAGGAGGATGTGGGTTTGATATGGCTCAAGATGTCAATGCCTTGTGTGTTGTAAAATGTTGTGAATGCATGTGATTGCTTGTAAAGTGGCCTAAGGTGCCTTGATAATTAATTGGTTAATTTTTGATGTAACTTGTGAGGCTTGCATGCCCCTAAGGCCTAGGCGGGGTTTTAGAAATTTTATCACATGTATTTATTTCCCGTAATTATTAGATAGGATCTTAGTAATTAGTGGGAGGGCTTGATTAGATTAGTCTCGTTACATGGAGATGCGACGAAGATTAATGCAAGCGGGAGCCATACAAACCCACGGCAATGCTTGAGATGCTTATGTTATGTGATTGTTTGTGAATGCCTTGAATTGTCATAGGTAGGTATGGGTGTATGCTTACACGACCACCAAATAAGAGTCACTTATTTTGTCCCAAACTAAATTGATTAAGTCGACCGCCTTCCTTCTCTCTATCCCCTTCACGTCAATAGCCAATCATGGCGCGGTCCGCCATAGCGGACGTCATGGTTGTCAACCTTGATAGTCGGGGTACAAATGAAAAGATTTGTTAGGAGCAAATAGAGAGAGGTTGCTTATCGATGGACCCAACAAGTTTTCTTGGACATCGGGGCGAAGTTTGTAAATATACTTAGATATTCACAAACCAAGAGTCGTATGGTTGATATGATTGGTTGGAGAACCTACCTTGTCTAGTTAAGTAGGGTGTCGTGCCATAGCAGGCTCTACTTAATGAAAATGGGGATCTTGGAAAACCAACTACATTTGGACATTAAATAAATGTAGTGGGAGTTTTTGTTTATCATTCCATAAACAAAACATTGCATAAACTAAATGACCTTAAATTGAAATTGTTATAGATATTAATATGTTAATTTCGTTGCGATCAATCTTTGGAAAACGACAAACTCGTTTCTAAGGTATTTACTTGGAGAAGAAATACCGATTCATAAGACATGTTCTTGGAAATGAGAAACTTGAGCAAGTTTAATCCCAAAAACGTTCCTCGACTTCCCGAACATAGCTTCGCAATGATTGATTAGTTTCGACGAAAATTATTCAATAAAGCGAATGCCTATATCCTTTTAGAACTTCTAGATTTTTGAATTGGAGAATTCATAAGGACTAGACTAGACTTTCACGCTATCATCCACTTACTCAAGAAGGCGTTCTTAGAGAAAGTAAAGATAGACTCAATCATTTATGATCGAGTAATGGAGTGTGAGTTAACCAAGAGACTCTTCTTATAAGAAGATAAATATTTCATTAGCTTGCGAACCGAAAGGTTTGAGTAGCTAATTGACAACTAGAGATACTAAGATCTCCAATATCAAGGATTGTTGATATTGTCATACAATCTCTTTCTATGGATAAAGGATACATTGTTCGCACACTTGTTAGTGCTAAAAGTAATTGGTTAAGTATTAAAGGAATACTTCACCAAGATATGAGTTGAAATTTTGAGACCCTCACTAGTGACCGTGTGTCACATGAGATGTTTCATTTGCCATTTATGAGAGGCATTTGAAAGGTTGTCCGAAATACCATGATGTTATAAACCTTAAGATATTTGTCGTTCAAATTATCTCACTATCTCTAATTCACACTAGTAATTAGGTGCTAGTTCATGTGCTCGCATTTAACGAAATGTGTAGGCAATGATGAATAAGAGAAAGTTTGAGATAAGTAAAGTAAACTCCGTTTTTGGAAATGGCTTATACGTCTAAGCCACTACCATTGAATACGTAGAGTTATCTTTACTAAATAAAGAGTTTGTTTAGGAATTTGAGGTTGTATACCTTATTCCAAACATCCCATAAAACCTTATCTCCATTTCATATTTGATGATGGATGATCATGTTTTGTAATAGAGAAATGTTGTTCTCTTATTGTTATAAATTTGTGTATAAGATTTCATGCATCTTAATTGAATTTGCTTGAAATAGATTAACAAATTTTGAATGACAAATATGTAAGACTTCGCATAAAGTATTTGACTTTTATGTAAAATAGTTGCTTAGTCGAATATAAACAAGAATCGCATTATGAGAGTCTACGTAACGTGGAGCTCGTAAATCAATTTGATTGCAAAGAATCGCATTATGAGAGTCTACGTAACGTGGAGCTCGTAAATCAATTCGATTGCAAATCAATTGAAATTCATGCGAATCGTGTTTGTTAAAAGACAAAAGCGCCTTTGACCTACGAAGGTTTAAAGGACAAGTAACCTTATTAAGACTTATACATATTGATGTATATAGACTTATAGGACTTGTGCAATTGAAAGGTTGTTGACACTTTACCACTTGACCAACGATCATTGTAGATATTAACGTATCTATTTGATATGGTATAAGTATGAATCTTTTGACAAGATCAAAAGGATCTCAAGAGTAAAGTTGAAAAACTATTCAATAAAAGCAAAAGTCTTAAGATGGATCATGGTAAATAGTTCAGTCATATAGTTTGATGTATTACCTAAAGAGTATGAAATACGTTTCACTACTCGCTTCATGAGGAACATTGAAAAAATGTATCCAAGGATGAAGGTATCGAACATAGTTTGATATAGTTCGATCGGTAATAAATCAAATTGACTTGTTCGACTCATGTAAGGGATTTGTGTTTGAGGACAATATTGTTTACACTGAATAAAAATTCCATCGAAGTCTATTGAGAAAGATATCTTACGAGATTCGATCTCTAGGTATATTGTTTCTCAAGATTTGGTATTGAGAAGCTTATTTCAAAGTTAGATTGATTGATAAGCTTGGACCCAAATAAGACGCTTAATATGATGTAGGATATCTTGAACTAACCGAAAGGTACTACTTCAACGAACATGATAAGAACAAAGTAGTTGTTGCTCATCATAACGTATTCTTGAAGAATGATATTCTCAAGAAGAAGTAGTGGGAGTAAAGTGAGCATTGAAGGAGTTTATGCGTCACTACAAGAAGTACATTTATAGGAAACTTGTCACTCCATACATGGTGCTTAGTGGGAGTTGAGCGGAACTCTATTCACAAGTAGTTGTGAAAGGAAGAAGTTTATAAACACGCTCACTTCTAAAGAGTGCTCAAACATCTCACGAATGGATGATGTTCGAGAAACTCATGCAATATATTAGGATCAAGAACTTACTCTACAAGATGTTGTAGAAGTAGTTTACTGACCTCAAGCACCAATCCTACAAAGATCAACGAGAATGAATTGCCTAAACTGAAAGGTACATAGGTTTCACAACATCCTCGTACTTGACATATGAGGATTCGTTGATAAATAAAGAAGCGATGGAAAGACCCGATTCCACAAGTATGGTTTGAATCTATATGATCTTTAAGTACAATCCATATATATAACAACAAGGTATAGACCTTGATTGATGTTCAAGAAGGAGCGATCCATCTAGAACATTTAGATCTTTAAAAGGAAAGATAGATATGGATAACAAGTCGACTTTGTACAAAGCACAATTTCATGATTGATGCTATGTCTAAGTCGATAACAAGTCGACTATGTACAAAGCACAATTTCATGATTGATGCTATGTCTAAGTCGATAACCAGTCGACTATATACAAAGCACAATTTCATGATTGATGCTATGTCTAAGTCGATAACAAGTTGACCATGTACAAAGCACGGCTTCTCGCTTGTAGCTGTGTATAAGTCAATAAAGATCATTCTAACAATAGTTATATTTCGTATATATAGATATATGGAAAGATACATCAAAACCGTCTTCTTCGATTGAATGAAGGAAGTTGTAGTGTATTTGACACAAACCGAGGATTTGTTGTATTGTTAGAAACATATATATGCTTCAATGATCCATTAATGGATTGAAGCAAGTATTGTGGAAATTGGAATAAACATTTTGACAAGGAAGTCAAGGAGTTGCACTTCGTCAAAAGTATCTTATATAGATAAGATATTCAGTGGGAGCATGATTGTGTTACATGTATTGTACAAGATACAAGACATTAATTGGGAATAACATTAAGAAAATGAATATTGTCAAGATCTCATTGGAGAATGTTTTTCTCAATTGAGAACTTGGGTAAGTCACCTAAATCCAAGGAAACAAAATCTATGGAGATAGATTATGATGGATGTCAGGTTTGAGCAAAATGTGCATATAATGACAAGGTGTTATAGTTACACGAAAAGATAGACTCCTAGAAAGGATGTCTAACCACATTGTATGGCATACACTTCAGTGCTACTCGGTGTGTTGCAACTCAATTCGAGAAGAGTGCACGATACAATTCGAGCATCCTTCTGTTATGAGTTTCATTATGTACGCCATACTTATGCACATGCCCCTATGTGTTGTAACCAAGGAGTATGACAAGCAGTTGTCAACTGGATACAAAGAAAAACACGTTTGGACAATAATCGAGAATATCTTCGAGTATCTTATGAGAAAGAATGATATGTTTTTCCATCTGATAAGATAAAAGAAAGCTCATATAAATTGATATATTGATGCTAGTTTTCGAAAGATTGATATAAATACAATTGAGCTACATATTTTGTTTAAATGTGGTGTTGTAAGTTTAGAAGGTGTTCTAAATGGGATATTACAACCGTTTCCGTCACCAAAACAAAATATATAGCAACTTGTGAAGCAATGAAAGAATGTAGTAAGGATCGTGAAGTTCTCAGTCAAGCTAATATGGTTCTATGCATCTCGAACCATAGCTTAAACTTGAAGAACCCAATATTAAATTGGTGATCCAACTAAGATCTATGACGATGTCACTTGATCTCACATGATGATGATCAAGAACACATATATAGGAGTATATATGTATATAGGGTCAAATAAAATTTGATAGGTTCGCGGACACAGCGAACACTCTAACTTAACCTCTACCTTAAGCGGTATACGAGATGCAATTGTGCATCCATGCGTGATGGACGTATGAGTAACTTGCTTTAAGTGTATTACATCTTTTGAGGTTCGAGACATGTATATATATAGATATATGACATTGTTCTAAATTCTTCACTGGCTAGAAGTCACTATTGATTGACTCTAGGCCAAGTGGGAGATTGTTGGAGTTATGTCCTAGAAGTCAATATTTAATGACTTATTTTCTTAGTTTATGTTAATGATGATATTTGATCATTTGTTCCTAGAGTTTATTATTGACAGATCATTCAGGTTGAGGATCTGAATTGTAGATCTCTGTGGATCATTCATTAGAATGACAATAATAAATCTAAATCGTCCATAATCTTGATAATTAACAAGGAACATTAATTATCATAAAAGATTAGTATGCAAGTTAAGTGATGATTAAGTTCTACAAATCATAGGTAAGGAGTTACCAACTTAATTGCATATGTGTATGTTACTGGAACATAGTACAGGACTTGACCCAATGAAATAAACATTTGGATTGTGTTATGTGTCATTGTTTATTTCATATGAGTTTGATTCTAAGTTTGAGATGTTCACCTTTTCCACATGAGGATAGGTTCAATAAATATCGTCTAACGTTGATTCCTGATAAAGGCTGCTATAAGGACTTTATTTATGTTCTCTTGAATTGTGCGGGGAAAAGTTGTTCATCAAGAAAACCGTATGTCCCTCATTAGTATACCTAGTGAGTGATGATATCTGTTTGGGCCCCTTGATGGAGTTGGATCGTATGCATGCAAACTAGACGATCAACTCTAGATCAAGAAATGTATAATCTGCAAGAATGACACATTCCTATCTTGGATTATACAAGGATATCATGTGACATAAGAATCAGACAAAGAAATACTAATATTTCTTATGCAGGATTGAGATATTGTAACGGTACATTATTTATACGAATTGGGAGTCATAACGTGTTGCTAGATACCGCTTATGATTATTGGAAATAAATAACGATTTATTTCCATGGCCAACATAGTATAAATCCTCAAATAGGGTCGCACAAATAAGATATTGACCACACGTGCATTATTTATTCATATTGGAGAATACGAGACATGATAAGTTGATTAATTAATTATATGTTGTTATGAACCATAATAATTAATTATATCAAATGGATCATGTTAGAAATAATTTAATGCATAAAGCTCTTCAAGAATTAATTATTAATAAGTTAATAATTAATTATATACAACACATATAATTTCTAGAATTATATTGAGCTAATGGCTTTTATTTAGTTAGTAAATTAAAAGCCCAAATTAAAGAGAATTAAAGGGGATTCATTAATTGGTGAATTAATGAATAAAGGCCTTTTATTGAGATAGCCCAAGAAAGCCCATTAGGTGGCCTCTTAGGGTGGATGGCATACTTGTAAATAGCTACAAGTGTGGATGAGAGATGGGTGGTCTATAAATAGGGGGTTCTTTTAGAGAGCAAACCCTAGCCACCACACCCTCTCTTCCTCTTCTCCCATGCGCCATCTCTCCCTCTCATTCTCTCTTGAGCTCATGTGTTGAGCACCCCTATCCCATCTCTCTTCCTCCATTAAAATAGTTTAATAGAAAGAGAAACTTGGATTTGAAAAGGGGAGAGCTTGGACTTGAGAGAAACTAGCATCTCTCTCAAGTCGTGGTTGCTATCTTTGGTGGGCTAGAGGCGATCAAGATGGTGGAGGTGGTGGAGCACGCACCCCATCGACTCCCATGCCATGGATTCGAGCCTCATGAATACAATTTCATGAGAGGTAAACTTTCTCCTACTTTCTCTCTTGATTTGATGTGTGAATGCTTTAGCACTAGATCCTTGTCTTGCTTGATGTTTAATGGAGATTAATTAGTTGTAATTGATCTAAAATTAAAATATGAGCATTTCCTAACAGAAATCCCCGTACAAAATCCAAGGAACAGAAGAAATTGGAGCAAAAGAGGAGATAGAAGAGATAAACTCTGGCCTTCCAACTGGAGTCGAGGGGCCATAAACAGTTGTTAAACGCATGAGAGAACCATCTTCCAGAAAAGTAAAATCAGCAGACAAGACATTTCTATTTGCAGCAGCATTATCACAAATTACTATTCTTGAATTCCAAGCCAGTAAAATGCCTCCACAAGTATTTTGAGCATCAACAGCAAGAAAAGAAGAAAGATTAGAGCCACAACATTCCTTTACCAAATCGCCAGTTACTGTATCCCATTTTGTTTCTTGAAAGCAGACAAAATCCGGTTTCTCAATTAAAACTGTTTGTCTAACCGCCAATTTTTTGTCTTTATCATTTAGTCCACGAACATTCCAACACAGAAATTTTTGCTTATGATTCATGAGACAGAGGAGATAAGGCAACGTAATTGAGAGAGACGGAGAAAAGAGTAAGAAGAAAAGTAAATTTCATTGAACTGATATAAGAAGCAACAGAAGCTAAATTCATCATAAATGAACCAAAAGTAACACACTTTGAAACCAAAAAAAGAGACATAGAGAGACTAAGCTATCCCAGCATCTGCCAGAATTTTCCTCATCTCTGGCGTCATATCAAATCCAGCTAAGTTGACTACCAGTTCAGCCTGGCACAAGGTTGGTGGGTCCTCTCCTTTAAGGAATTCCTCTACAGTCTTTGCCAAATTGGAGTGAGATTTTGCAGCTGTGGCCTGAGTATTATCAGCATATTGCACCTTTTGAGCTTTGGAGATTGCTGAGATGTAAGAACCAGAAAGCTTGGTTTTGAGACGAGCACTTCTTCTTGGCTCAGAAGTGGAGAGCTTCGACTTTGGTGGCGACGTGGCAGGAGAGGGAGTAAGAGCTTCCTTAACTGAAGTTGAATCAAAACCTGGTGGTGGGCCTTTGAAGAGAGAAACATCAAAAGAACTATATGTGTCTTCCAAAGATGGCCCATTAGTAAGAAAATAAGGAGAAGAAAGTTGAGTAGTGAGATTCAAACCCGATTCTTCATCAGAAATCGCTTCAGTAGTTGGCAACAGTTACTCATCTAAATCAGTTAGAGTAGCATGAGGGACAAAAGCATTAGCTGGGGCGGCTGCAGGTGTAGCAAATTGAAAGAAATTGCCAGTCAAAAAAGGTTGTTGTAAAGGCAAAGTATTGAGATGAACGTTGGATGTAGCAAAAGCCACAAGAAGGGCATTGAAAAGCCAGCTTACAGGCTGTGAGGGAGTGATGGCAAGATAATTGTCTCTAGTTGCAAGAGATGAATTAGTCAACTGGAGGAGTCCAGTTTGTTGTTGAACTGGCACAGAGATAGGAGACTGCTGAACTGGAGCAGAAGTAGCAGGTACATGGTTGTTGACAGAATTCACAAAAGGAGACAAACTAGCAGAAACAGGATCAGTAATGTTGTCAGAATCTGTCGAAGGAGGCAGCAGCTGCGGAGGTGGAGGTGAAGGTGGCAGTGGGATTGAATCAGAGGTAATAAGAAGTGTTTGGTCTTTGGGAGGAGAAGAAGAAAGAACCGAGTCATCCCTCTTAGCAGTAAAATCAGAAATCGAAGAGTCTCCATTAGATAATAAAGGACAAATTTTGACATTATGACCAAAATTAAGGCAGAGAATGCACCTCTTTGGCAAGCTGCAACTTGATTTAAAATGTCCTTTAAAGAGGCAGTTGAAGCATTTCTTTTCCTTCTTAAAAGAAAGAACTTTGGAAGCAATGAAGTTCTTGACATCAGTTTTTTGCAAATGCTTCAGAGAGGACTTAGCCTTTTTGTGCAGCACCTCAGTCCAGGAGGGAGTTTGATCAAACTGATTTTGTTTCTGCGCAAGCTTGGCAGGAAGCGTTTTTGCAACAAAATCTTTCCTCTTAGGAGGGAGATCAAAGCAAGCAAATCTTTTTTGAAAAGATTTAGAAGTGACCAATCTGAGAGAGAAGATGGATAGAGACGGCTTGGGGAGTAGAGGAGCGATCCTTGATTTGACATTAGTAACCCCATGAGAGGGGAAAGACTTTTTTTGGGGTGGAATTGGCAAATTGACGGGAGCAGATGAGGGTTTATTTGAGATGTAGACATCCAGTAAAGGGGGTGGAGGTGGAGAGGGGATTGCCGAAGGAAAGAGGCCTTTGGTTGTTACCTTCGCTGTTGCTGTTGTTGTCGCTTGAGGAATCGCCTGAGGAGTCACCTTAGGAGCCGCCATCCTTCGCCTAAGGACTGCCCTTGCTCTTTCAGAGAGTTATATCCAATTTTTTCTTTATTTTACTGTATGACCACCAAGAACTACCATCAATGGCATTCATTCATCAATGGGGACGTGAGAATGTTGCCCAAGGTTGCAGGGCAAGGAAATCGCGTCGTGGCACCTCTTCGTGAGGAGGGTTTAAACTCTTCCTTTTTCTCATACGTTACAGAGCCGGTAATAAAAGAGAGAACGAAAAAGAAGGGTCCCAACTGGACATCTCTAATTTGGAAATTTTTTTATTAATTAGAACGGTCCAGATTTTGTACAGAATGAAATAAATTCGAATATAAAGTGACACTTGACCAAAAATCGATCTAAGAACATGGTTAAATTGCACATTTCGCGCTCTATGATTCTAACTGTTATATTATGGCCTTTTGACAAATGCCACTTTCCAAAAAATTTGTTTTATATAAAGCATGTTTTATTTCATAATCAATTTAGAATTGATAATTTAATTAAGAATATATACACATTTTTTAAAATTTCTGAAAATTTTAAAATGTCACAGTAAGAAAACCTCCATTCAGAAAGACCACAAAATTAAAGAATTGCACTAAGCTATACCTCTGAGAAATACAAACGCTCAAATTATCACTGTAATATGGGAAATACATCTGTATCCATCCTTAATTTCTTTGGAAAATCAAATTCAACTATGCAAGTTACCTCAGAATTCAGATTTAGTTTTAATTTGTGCAAAGAAACAATTATAGGAGAGGTTTTTCCTATACGTCTTGCAGGAAACTGGTACAAGGGCAAAAGACGCCATACTGCATTTTAAATCACTGTATTACATACTTTCGGACAATGAATGTAGAGCTGATAATAGTGGAACTGTGGGCTATTCATTTATGAAGCAATATAGGAATATGTGAAGTTTAATATGGATTATCAACATAGAAAATAGATTTAAGGCCACGAAGTTTGTTATTGTTCTCTTAATACGTAGACTTCCTTTCAGAAGGGAAAGGCCTGGTACGACGACAACCAACTATTTGTGCCGAACACCGTGCTAAAGAAAAGAACTTATTTATATTTGTAAATTCGGATTATAATTTGCAAGACCGAAAGTTTCCTAATTCCTGTATGGATGATAAGTTTGGGAAAACACAATAATATATGAAACACACCCACTTTAGTGGGCCATGATTTACAATCGAGGTTTATAAATCAACCAAGCTTTCACATGGATGCTCAATGACAAAAATAAATTTTCAATTATAATAGTTCGAAAAGTGATTCAGGAAGGAAAACTCCATTCAAAAAGTAGATCAAAATATTGAACTGAAATAAGACCTACAATTCTGAGAAATACAAACGCTCACACTATCACTGTAATCTGGGAAATACATCTATACCCCATCCTCAGTTATTCCGGATATTAAATTCAAATTACCACATTTTGATTTTACATTTTGTGCAGAGAAACAATTATAAGAGAGAAGAGTTTCCTATGTTTTGCAGAAAACTGGTAGAAGAGCAAGCTAACCATACAGTGTTTTGTACCAGGACATTCATGACAAAATCAATAATAACACACTAATCATTGGGAATGCTATAATGATATTGTCAACTTTTGCAAAAATTTCCAAAATCAACAATAATAGTTAAACAAAACAATTGTCACCCATCCTAGACACCCGAACTACACTCTCTAAACTTCATCAGGGCTCACAGACGCCAAAACATAGCGGAAACCAAGTAAAACAAGGAGGTAATTTCAGTAAACACGTGATGGTTTATAACCATATACCCACAAGAATGAAGCTATGAGTTGGTACCATTTGAGAATCAACAAACAATAGCACAACCAAGGAATATCACAAGAAAATAAAGATGTGACACAAGATATGTGGAAAACCCGAAAGACAAAAACCTCGGGAGCGATCGGTCCAAATGCACTAAATCAAAGAGTTTGTCTTACAAATCATGGAGATCAACAAGCTATCTACTCAAGCTAATATGGTTCTGTGCATCTCCAACTAAGATCTATGACGATGGCACTTGATCTCACATGATGATGATCAAGAACACATATATAGGAGTATATATGTATATAGGGTCAAACAAAATTGGATAGGTTCGCGGACACAGCGAACACTCTAACTTAACCTCTACCTTAAGCGGTATACGAGATGCAGTTGTGCATCCATGCGTGATGGACGTATGAGTAACTTGCTTTAAGTGTATAATATCTTTTGAGGTTCGAGACATGTATATATATGGATATATGATATTGTTCTAAATTCTTCACTGGCTAGAAGTCGCTATTGATTGACTCTAGGCCAAGTGGGAGATTGTTGGAGTTATGTCCTAGAAGTCAATATTTAATGACTTATTTGTTCCTAGAGTTTATTATTGACAGATCATTTATGTTGAGGATCTGAATTGTAGATCTCTGTGGATCATTCATTAGAATGACAATAATAAATCTAAATCGTCCATAATCTTGATAATTAACAAGGAACATTAATTATCATAAAAGATTAGTATGCAAGTTAAGTGATGATTAAGTTCTACAAATCATAGGTAAGGAGTTACCAACTTAATTGCATATGTGTATGTTATTGGAACATAGTACAGGACTTGACCCAATGAAATAAACATATGGATTGTGTTAAGTGTCATTGTTTATTTCATATAAGTTTGATTCTAAGTTTGAGATGTTCACCTTTTCCGCATGAGGATAGGTTCAATAAATATCGTCTAACGTTGATTTCTGATAAAGGCTGCTATAAGGACTTTATTTATGTTCTCTTGAATTGTGCGGGAAAAAGTTGTTCATCAAGAAAACCGTATGTCCCTCATTAGTATACCTAGTGAGTGATGATATCTGTTTGGGCCCCTTGATGGAGTTGGATCGTATGCATGCAAACTAGACGATCAACTCTAGATCAAGAAATGTATAATCTGCAAGAATGACACACTCCTATCTTTGATTATACAATGATATCATGTGACATAAGAATCAGACAAGGAAATACTTATATTTCTTGTGCAGGATTAAGATATTGTAACGGTACATTATTTATGCGAATTGGAAATCATAACGTGTTGCTAGATACCGCTTATGATTATTGGAAATAAATAACGTTTTATTTTCATGGCCAACATAGCATAAATCCTCAATAGGTCGCACAAATAGGACTCTAACCACACGGTGCATTATTTGTTTATTCACAACAGTGAGTGTTGCGAAATATGATAAGTTGATTAATTAATTATATACCATTGTGAACCGTTATAATTAATTAAGTCAAAAGGATCATATGAAAACAAATTAATGCATTAGCTAATCCAAAGTTAATTATTAATGAGTTAATAAATAATTATGTTCAATACACTTTAATTAGTTTGAGCTATTTGGGCTTCTAGTTATTTAATTAATTAAAGGCCCGATTTGAGGAAGGGTGAAGGAGTAATTAATTGGATGTTTATTGGGCTATTGCAACATTTGATGTAGCCCAAAATGGCCCTATTAATTTTAGCTAGAGCCCTAGTGGCATACTTGTAAATAGTTCAAAAAGAGGATGAGAGTTGTTGGCTATATAAAGGGGTCACCTCTTGGAAAAGCCCTAGCCTCCATCCACATTCTCTCTCCTCTCTTCCTAGCTGCCCCCTCCTTCCTCTTCCTCTCTTGCTCATGTGTTGAGCTCCATTCCTTCTTCTCCTCCATTAAAATAGTTAATAGGAAGAAGAGGTTTATAGAGGGGATTAGGTAAGAGCTCTTGAAAGCTAGCACTTTCAAGGAGCTCGTGGTTAGCTCCTTGGTGGGCTTGAGGCGCCATAGATGGTGGAGGTGGTGGAGCACGCACCCCATCGACTCCAATGCCATGGAATCGAGCCTCTTTGTTGCTACACAAAGAGAGGTATAAATCTCCTACTCTCATCTTGAAATGCTTGTGAATGATGTTGAAACCTAGATCTCTTATGTTTAGTTGTTGTTTCTTGCTATTTGGTGGCACAAAAATCGAAATTGAACACTTACTAACAAATTTAATCCCCCAGAACAAAGAAACTGATACATAGACTTGACAGTGTACTCTCCAGAGTTATGCCAATGCCAAGTAATATCATCTTGGCTATTTTGAAAGTCAAAATGCTTTAGATAATTGGACAAAATAAACTTTTCTTCCCTCATAGCAACAGACACTCCCCTCTTAAGAAAAAAATTAATATCCCCCATCTCCAAACTTTAGCCACACTTATTTGCTTCTTTTTAGTTTTGCCATAAGTTTCACGGAATTTTGTTGCCAAGATTCCCAAATCAGTCCATCGATCCCACCAAAATTTAGTAGAAACCCCATCATGCACTTGTTTACTAAAACCTAATCTCATAATGGGTAAAATGGAATTGACATGTCTCCAAAAAGGAGAATAGACTGAAGGAGCTCTATTAGCATACTTCTCAGTAATTAAATCCTTCCAAATCCCTTGATGATCAGGACTATACAATTTCCACAACCATTTTTCTAACAAAGCTTTATTCATCAAACCTAAGTTTAAAATACCCCAACCCCCATCTTCTTTAGATCTACAGATTCTATCCCAACACACTAGATTATATTTCTTTCTTTCATTAGTCCCTAATTTTTCCCATTAAAAGTCTCTTCTAAGCTTGTCAATTTCTTCTATAACCCGTTTGGGAAACAGATGAAAAGACATCAAGTAAAAGGGAAGAGCAGAAATCACAGAATTTAGTAAAACTAATCTGCCTCCTAAAGAAAGAAGATGTTTCTCCAACCAGCTAACTTTATTTTAACTTTATTGATCACATTATGCCAATCAGCCTTAGTTGGCTTCTTCCAATGCAATGGAGAGCCTAAGTACTTTATTGGGAGGGAGCCTAATATACAGTTTAAAGAGCTAGCTAAGGAAGAAGCTAGTTGACTGTCTAGATTTAGAGGGACCAGTTCACTCTTTGCAAAGTTAACTTTGAGACCAGAAATGGATTCAAAAGTTTTAAGAACCCAATGCATTTTTTCTAGCATACTTTGATCAGCTTTGAGAAACAATAATGTATCATATGCATACTGCAGATGAATTAATTGTTGACTATTATTTAACAAAGGTCCTAATCCCTGAAAATGTCCATTCTCTATCCCTTTTTGTATTATTTTAGATAACCCTTCAGCAGCTAAAATAAAGAGATAAGGAGATAAAGGATCTCCCCGCCTTAGCCCCTTGTGACAATGAAAAAATTTCCCTTGGTAACCATTAACCAAAACAGAAGCCATTCCCCCTCTCGGTAATTTATCTATCCAATCTACCCAATTACTAGAGAATCCTCTTTGTCTAAAAGAAGTTTAAAGATAATCCCAACTTAAATTATCAAAAGCCTTCTCAAAATCCAATTTGAGAAGAACCCCTTTTTTCTTATGTGTAGCAGACCAATGTAGTAATTCATGAGCTGCTACTACTCCATATAGAATGAATCTTCCTTTTAGGAAGGCACTTTGGTGTGTCCCTATTAGTTTATTCAACACAGGAGCTAACCTAGTAGCTAAAACCTTAGTGAATATCTTATAGCTACAATTTAGTAATCCTATAGGTCTAAAATCAGTAACTTTACTTGCATCTTCTAGCTTGGGAATCAGTAACTTTACTTGCATCTTCTAGCTTAGTAATCCTATAGAAAGCCTGAAACATATCCATTAAATTAGTGGTCTATATCAAGGTCAGATTTTTAAATAGAAAAAAATAAAGTTACTACCAAATTAGCTATTTATTTAAAAAAGAAAGACTAAATTATTGATTTTATCATATCTTTATTGCTTAACATGTAAAATTCTATATGAAACAAAAATAATATCAATATTTTATTTTCTTATTTGCCAACATATTGAGGGCATCTTTTGCTAGTTTTTTGAAGTGAGAAATTCTTTTTGATCAAAATAAACATATTTGATTTCATTTAACCGAAATGTTTATGTTTTCAAACACAACGAAATCTCGAGAAATGAATTCTAATTCAAAGAAATCGAATATAATCCCACTTGAAAAATGTTGTGAACAAAGCTAAGAGAAAGAGAAAGGTTCTAGTGCCACAAGTTTTTGGTGCCACAAACATCACAACTTCTCTTTTTCATTAATATTTCAACATTTATAAATTCAATTTTCAAATCTAAACTATTGATCTTATTCAGTTTTATGAGCGATGCATTTCTATATAATTTTTATAAATTGAATTTTTAAATTTTGAAATATTAATATTGTGAAATATTATATAGAAATCGAATATAATCCCACTTGAAAAATTTGTGGTATTAAAATCTTATGGCATTAGAACCCTGCTTATCCAAACGGTTGATTTTATTCAATTTAATTGATAGTTTTATGTCGACCAACTAAGCTTTTTTTTTATTGGCATGGTTTTTTTTTTTTAAAAAAAAAAATCTAGAACCTGATACAATGCTTACAAATGGATGCTCAAACATAAAATTGAATTCACAATTGTAATTGTTCGAACATTGAAACTTAAAAGTGATTCAGAAAGTGTCACGCCACGGACAACCCCGCCATACACGTTAGCAACTTAATATTTATAGAGCAATGAAGTAGAAACGTAACACTATGCCAAAATCCAATCAAGATTAAATTTAATATTTTAAATTTATCAAATATTAATGGGAATAAATACATTAGAGACTAAGAAAAAAAAATTCGATCGACTTAATAAAATAAGAAAATTTGTTATACTAATATTGTAGTATAATATCTAAGAATTTGTCAAAATAAAATAACATACATCTCGTGAAAACGATATGATCAAGAAATAAAAAAATAAATACAATTATGTATGATCCTAAGTCAAAAATATTACAAAAGTGCTCAAATTTATAAGAAGCAATTAATGAAAATATTAGCTAACAAAGGATGAAATTTTAGAAGCCTAAATGAATAAATTCTGATTATTATAACATTAAGGCTGATGAAATCAAGTTTCAAACCAACCTAGACCATTGGATCGTGGTATTTAACTCCTGATTTTTATCAGCCATTGGATTTAAGTCTGGACCTTTCCTCTGCTTTTTCTGCCTTGCGTCCGAACCCAACCTCATCTTTCTTATCTGTTTTCGCTACTTCCGATTGGCTCGCGCAAATGAAGAAACCCATGCCCGTTTGATTGCCCCGTCCATCATCCCAAAGTGGAGTTCAGGTCTAAATGTTTTAAGTAACGGTTGAATAATTTTATATGATGATGGACGAGAAACACGACAGTCAAGACAGTGAGTTCTATTGTGGACCATACATCATATATCAATACTAAATTCTCAAACAAATTGTCAGCCTAGCTATACCAGTTCTCCATAACTATAAACACTCGGCATCCAAATCTAGCTTTAAGGTATCCGTTCATAATACTCGCACTCAATCATATATAGATAAGCCAAACTAAAAAGGCACACAATAAAAGATGGCATCAGGGTCAAACGAGTATGAAGTCATGATCAGGTCGGTCGACACAGTGTTTCCTATGGTACTGCTTCAGAAGCACAGGCTACCTCTGTCGAACTTTGATCTACTCCTCCCTCCTGCTCTCGTCCGTTATTATTTCTGCTTCCAGAAACCTACAGAAACAACTGTCACCGAAGATGCCTCTGCTGGGTTCAGTACCTTCCCAATCATGGTTGCAGCTCTCAAAGCGGCTCTTTCAAAGGTTACATTTAGATTAGAATTTGTATCTTTAAGCTATTTAAAAAAGTGAAGAAGTTAACATGGTTTCCAAAAATATAAGTTGAAATAGCTATAGGGTTAGGTTAAATAATTAAGTGTTTGTACAATAATTTGTTGCTTAAGACAGTTCAATTCAGAATAATAATTCTGAAGTTCCATGTAAGAACTATGTCAAGGAGTAGAATAAGATTTCCCTTTATAAACAAATTATCTGGAAGCACATTAAGTACTTGCAACGTTAGATTTGGAATACATAGTGAGGAAAGGAGAATATCACTAATAAATAATGTCATATCTCTCAACAATTATTTAATACTCATGAGGTAACAAATATTTGAGTTTTCAAAATTGGCCCAAAAAAGTAAGTTTTTTTCTGGCAATTAATATATTATCTTCAGAGTTCAAACAAGTTCTAGATGGATATGCTGTTGAACTTGATGGTTTTTTCTATATAATTAGCAGGTCCTGGTCTTATACTATCCCTTGGCTGGTGAGGTAGTGACCAACTCTGTTGGTGAACCAGAAATACTATGCGACAGCAGAGGTGTCGATCTGATAGAGGCGTATGCTGATGTCGAGCTGAGGGAGCTCAATTTGTACAACCCAGATGACAGTGTGGAGGCTAAACTCCTGCCCAAGAACACAAATGACACTCTCTGCTTTCAGGTTTGTAACTTGAGAGTACATTACACCTTCTACAAAAATAATCAATACCTGGTATTCTGGTAGTTTTTGCTTCTATTTCAGTATGAGTACCTATCACTGAACTCCTACTTCTTCAGCTTTGTTCATTTATGTTGAAAGATTAGTGATAAATCTATTAATTGAACAGAACTCTTATCATCTATTACTGAAATTTCTATACATAGAAATAATTAATTTTCTACTCTTCTCAGCATTTGAATGGTTTGAGCAGTTAGAGCCCTAAGAGGTACATACAATATGATAATATATATAACAACGTCCACCAAAAAATTAATCTGCTTGTACAAAATTTCAACACCATCAACTTGCCAGAAAAACAAACTTAACTATAAAATTCTGCGTAGTGTTCCTTGAATTTGGTATTATAGTATTCTACATAGGTTACTGAGCAATTGAGCATTAGGCATTTGACAAAACTGCACTACACTACAAAACGCAGATTACTGAGCTAAGATGTGGTGCTATGGTGATTGGATGTGCATTTGACCACCGCATAGCAGATGGTTACTCATTCTTCATGTTTATGTCAGCATGGGCAAATATTGCTCTCAACAAGCCTATCAACCAAATGCCTTCCTTTTGCAGGTTTCTCCTCTCTTCTCGGATCATCTCTTCTTCAAACTCGTTTGATCCCATTTACGACCAAATTTTTACTCCTCTTTCACTTCAGCCACCACCAAATCCTGAAACATCCTCAGAAACCCGAGTCAATCACATTTATTACATTTCTGTCGTTGACATTGACAGACTCCAAGAATTATCTGGCCATGGTCATAGCAAGTTAGTTTGCTTTATTGCCTATTTCTGGAAAATTTTGGCAACAACCGCCTGCCGAGGAGAAAAATTATGTTCCATGGGAGCAATTGTGAATGGTCGATCATTCATGAAAACAGTTCACGGTGATAATTTCATGGAGAATTATTTTGGCAATGTTTTATCTGTTCCATTTGGAAATTTACAAGCGAAAACCTTGATTGATATGACACTTGCTGAGGTGGCAGAGGAGGTAAATAAATGGCTATCACCAGCCACAAAAGAGGATCATTTCTTGGGTCTACTCGAATGGGTGGAGGTCCACAAGCCTAAGCCAATACTAGCTACCGCATATGTTGGAGATTGCGAGGAAGAGGATGAATCGATATCTTGTGTGGTATCGTCCGGAAGAAGGTTTCCTGAAATTAATTTTGGTTGGGGGAATGCTATATTTTCGTCAAGCCATTTTCCCGTGGGAGAAAAGAGTGGGTACTTATTCCCCATTCCACAGTCCAATACTGGGGATTGGGTAGTGTACGCACAGGTGGCACCAAGAATTGTTGCAGCCATGGAGCAAGAGCCGACAATTTTCCGTCCATTGAGGTCTTTGGATGTATACAAGTCGAGATCGAGTCAGGCTAGGTTGTAACAGTGCCAACACAATTCACAGCCATGAGGAGAGGCAAAAGTAATGTTGTTTCTTAAAAAAAAATAAATAAATAGTTGAGTAATTTATGACCTTAATTTTATTACTTTTCTCCGGTGCTTGTTGTTACAAGTTTATCAAGATAAACGGTTGTATGATGTTAACCAAAAATTATATGTGGGTCGGTGATACTATGTCATTTTATATCTTCTATTTTGTTGCATGGGAATAATTTAATAAAATAATTTTTTTTATATACTTATTTATGCCGCCCTGACTGCTGAAATTTTATTTTACTGTATGGCCACCAAGAACTACCATCAATGGCATTCATTCATCAATGGGGACGTGAGAATGTTGCCCAAGGTGGCTGGGGGCAAGGAAACCGCGTCATGGCACCTCTTCATTAGGAGGATTTGAACTCTTCCTTTTCTCATACGTTACAGTGTTGGGTTTGCTTTAAGGACAAAGGATTGACAGTTCTAACAGATCAAGCAATAAGCAACCCATTAAATTAAACAACAGACTCGCTGAACCAACAGTTGGGACGGGCCGTCCCAGAAATGGAGCGGACCGTTCCAATACACCGGCAAAACAGAAAAGAGCGGAAGCATACCTAAACTGGCCATCGGAGCAGTCTGTGCTTGTTGCTCACGTCTCTTGTACACCTGAGGGCCTTGATTGTCGACTTGCATATGCCAAAGGCGGGAGAGAGACCTTCCAAAGGATCAGATCTTGCCTTGGTACCCTAATGCCTAAACTAGGGCACCTACCCTTACTATTTGATGGAAGAATAGAGAGAGAGGCAGAGATGGCTGTTATCGACATACGTATACAGCACAAACTCGTGGATTGATCTGTCCCTTGGGGACCAACCCCGTATTTATAGGCCAAAGGCTTCTTGGCCACCAAACAATTTCCATATCGGTCCATCATCAATATGGAATTTGTTTCCAACTATAACCACGTACAATTAGGCAACACATCTATGCACAAAATCTAGCAATTAATTACAGCCACGTTCAGCTATTACCATTTCTGAATTAACTTGGAAACCAAGCAGAATCTGCCCATACCAAATAGATTGTTTCCTTATCTGGCGCATGAATTGGGACGGTCCGTTCTAGTCCTAGAACGGTCCGTTCTGAATGCGTCCAGATCAGTCGCCCCATCCTGGGACGGGCCGGTCAGTCGACTGGTCAGACTAGACCATGGACTGTCCGTTCTGAAGTTAGGATGGTCCGTTCCAATCCTGGAACGGGTCGTTCCAGCCAAGGCTCGTCAGCCTATTTGGCTAGAAACAATCCAACAATCTCCCACTTGGGCTATTATGCTTAGTGTTGTCCAAATTACTTAACTTAATGAGCTCATATTTCTATGGTAATTAATTTTGTGCCCTTAATTCCGTCCATCATCTACAACAGTAGAAGACCAAGGAAGCTTTCGCTGCATTATAGCCATTACAGGCTTCTAATCCTGTAAAGCCGTCACAACTAAACCCACAATGATCACAATACTATCACAAATGAATGACATTGAATTTTAGATGTGTGTAAGTGGTGTGGAAAATACACGCAAGTGTGACTGCCTCGTGTCTATTTCCAATTTTTATTGGTCACCCAAAAACTGAAGTGAGGTCAACATAAATGGAATTAGGATATAAAACTGAAAACTGAAACTTTATTCATTTCTGCAGAAATTCATTACATATTGAATAAACTGAAAAACATTGTCCAATCTAGCACTCCCACTGAACAAAACTCCCACTAAAGCCCAATATCCTCAATAGAAATTACACCCATATTAGTCACATGTTTCAGGAACTGACTGGGTATAAGCGCCTTAGTGAGTGGATCCGCTATCATTGAGTTTGTTCCAATGTGCTCGATTGACAATAATTTATCCTCAATTCCTTGCTTAACAAACAGAAACTTGACATCGATGTGCTTTGAGTTGGCTGAGCTTCTGTTGTTGTTAGCATACATGACTGCTGAGTTATTGTCACAAAACATCTTAAGTGGCGCCTGGATGGTGTCCACTACGCGCAGCCCAGTGACAAAATTTCGCAACCATATCCCAAATAGTGATGCCTCATAGCAAGCCACGCATTCTGCTGCCATGGTGGAAGATGCCACTAGGGATTGTTTGGCACTCTTCCATGAAACAGCTCCACCTGCCATCATGAAGATGAAACCTGTGGTTGACTTCAAGCTATCTCGACATCCCGCAAAGTCGGAATCAGAATATCCTATGACCTCCAGCCTATCTGATCTCCGGTACACTAGTGCATAGTCCTTGGTTCTTGAAAGGTATCTCAAGACTCGTTTGGCTGCCTGAATGTGTTGAATACCTGGATTGTGCAAATATCTGCCTAGCATTCCTGTAATAAAAGCAATGTCTGGACGTGTACACACTTGAGCATACATTATACTTCCAACCATGGAAGAATACTTATTGTCCTTTACTTGCTTCTTTTCAAATTGGGTTTTGGGACATTGTTCAAGACTGAACTTGTCTCCCTTAGCCACAGGGGTCTCTGTTGGTTTGCATTTTCCTAAGTCATACCGCTTGAGCACCTGATCGATATAGGCTCTTTGTGATAGGCCCAAGATACCTCGAGAGCGATCTCTAATTATCTTAAGGCCCAACACGTATGATGCATCACCAAGATCTTTCATTTCAAAATGCCTAAATAGAAATTTCTTAGTCTCGTGCAACATATCCTTATCATTTGTGGCAAGCAGTATGTCATCCACATACAAAACCAAGAAAGAATATTTACTCCCACTGAACTTGTGGTATATACAATTATCCGACGGGTTACTCTCAAAACCAAATGAGAGAATCACTCGATGGAATTTGTGATACCACTGTCGAGACGCTTGCTTGAGCCCATAAATGGATTTCTTAAGTTTGCAAACCATCTTCTTTGGATCATCCGATACAAAGTGAGGTGGTTGCACCATATAAATGGTTTCATCAATGTCTCCATTGAGAAACGCAGTCTTAACATCCATTTGATGAAGTTCAAGATCTAAATGTGCCACAAGTGCCATGATCACTCTAAAAGAGTCTTTTGATGAAACTGGAGAGAAAGTCTCTTTGTAATCAATACCTTCCTTTTGAGTGAATCTTTTAGCGACAAGACGTGCCTTATGCCTTTCCACATTACCCATAGAATCCCTTTTGGTCTTAAAAATCCATTTGCAACCAATGGGTTTCTTTCCTTCTGGTAATGGTACTAAGTCCCAAACATCATTGTCATACATGGACTTCATCTCTTCATTCATGGCATCAATCCACTTTTGTGAGTTTGGACTGTCTAAGGCCTGACGAAGATCACAAGGATCTTCCATCATCCCAATGTCAAACTCATGTTCCTGAAGATAGACCACATAATCGTTAGGTATTGCTGGTCTTTTCTCCCTAGTGGATCTCCTGCGCACAGGTTCTTGAGGTGGTTGCAGTTGTTCAATGACACCATTATCTTGATTATTTTCAGAATCTAAGTCCATAGGATCTGGAACAGGATCTGTTTCCTGAATCAAACGATCCGTTTGAGTCCACAAAGGATTGTTATCATTTCCAGGATCAACCCTGGGCACTGTCTCTATAATCAATCGATCCGTTTCAGTCCTGTCACGGTCCGATTGAATATCAGTGCTCTCATTTTCTTCTTCAAAGACAATATCCTTATGTGTCATATCTCCCCCCACAACCAAAACATCCTCAAAGAACTTAGCAACAATCGTCTCAAAAATATTCTTATTAGTGGGATCGTAAAACTTATAACCCCTTGAACGTTTGGCATAACCAATAAAATAACAACTAACTGTCCTTTCGTCCAATTTCTTCTCATTTGGCCTATAAGGCCGAGCTTCAGCTGGACATCCCCAAATACGGCAATGTTGTAGACTCGGTTTCCTACCAGTCCACATTTCGTAAGGAGTTTTGTTGTTATTTGCCTTGGTCGGTACACGATTAAGCAAATAGGCTGCTGTTTTAAGCGCTTCTCCCCAGAGTGATTTAGGCAAATTTGTATGACTAAGCATACTCCTAACCATGTCCTTCAATGTTCTGTTTCGCCTTTCGGCTACTCCATTCATGCTAGGCGATCCTGGCATGGTGTATTGAGGGACAATGCCATTTTCTTCTAAGAACTTAGCAAAAGGCCCTGGACGTTGTTCACCTGAACCGTCATATCTACCATAGTATTCACCACCATGGTCAGATTTGACTTGTTTAATTTTCTTATTGAGTTGCAACTCAACTTCAAGTTTAAACGATTTGAACATGTCCAAAGCTTGCGCTTTCTCACTTAATAGATATAGATAGCCAAATCTAGAGTAATCATCTATTAAATTGATAAAGTAAGATTGACCATTCCTAGTAGGTGTAGGAAATGGTCCACAAATATCCGTATGAATCAGTTCTAAGACATCACTAGTTCGATTTGCATCATATCTCCTTATGTTGGTTTGTTTTCCTTTAACACAACTAACACATGGGCCTAAATCTGTCATGTCTAAAGGATCAAGTATTTCACTTTGCACTAGCCTTTCAATTCTCTTTTGAGAAATGTGACCTAATCGCTTATGCCAAAGTGAACCTGAATTCTCATGAGTTAATTTACGCTTAACACTTCTAGTACTAGTATGCAGATTTTCATTATATGAAGCAACAATTTCCAAAGAATATAGATTGTCATACACAGAAAGAAAACCAGAACCAATGCATTCAGAATTATTAGATAACATAAATTTTCCATTTCCAAAAGAACAACAATAACCAAATTTGTCCAACACAGAAATAAAAATTAAATTCCGTCTAAAAGACGGTACAACAAAAGTCTCATATAAATCCAAATACAATCCGGTCTTTAGTAACAATCTAAAGTGCCCAATTGCTTCAACTTGTGTCTTCTTGCCATCGCCTACGTAGATGTATCTTTCACCATCATTTGGCTTTCGACAACTCAGGCAACCCTGCATAGAGATACTTATGTGAGTTGTTGCACCAGAATCAATCCACCAAGTATCATTTGAAGTCAAATTAACTTCTGAACAAACCAAAGAGAGAGACATACCTTTCTTCTTGCGCCAAGCTGCATAGCCATCGCAAGCATCCTTCTTATGTCCCTCCTCGCCACAGAAGTAGCACCCATTTGGATTCTTGGATTTCTTCCCAGTCTTCCCCTTATTGGGTTCCTTCCTAGGCTCCGAAGTAGCAGCCTTATTCTTATCTTGTTTCTTCTTCCCTTTATTCTTGGACGTGGAAGCAACGTTAGCACTATGTGTCTTATCAAGCTTAAGCCTATCCTCTTCTTGAACCAAGTGCGAAATTAGTTCATTCAGAGTCCACTTCTCCTTAGTACAGTTATAAGTAACCTTGAAATGGTTATACTGACTAGGGAGAGAGTTGAGCACCAGACACACCTGAATTTCTTCAGATATATCCAACTTAAGGGCTCGTAGCTTAGCAGCAAAATTAGACACTTCCAAAATGTACTCCCGAATGTTGCCTTTACCATTATACTTCATAGAGGTGAGTTTTGCCATGAATGTGCATATTTCAGCTTTCTCATTCTTGGCAAATCTCTTCTCAATATCGTCCAAGAAGGCCTTAGCCTCTCCGGAATCAGAAATAGTACCCTAAATGCCTCTGGGATTGTCTTCTTAATGATCAATAAACACATACGGTTGGAGCGATTCCATTGAGATACACTTTGAATGTGTTGATTGCTGCTGAGAGCAGTAATCTCATCTGGTTTATCCCCCATAAGTGCATGGTCAAGATCTAGACAACCGAGAACCAACATTAAGTTCTCTTTCCATTCCTTAAAATTGGAACCAGACAGCATAGGAATGCTGTTAATGCTAGCTGGAATATTTGCTGAAATTTTAACCAAAGACAAAAAAACACTAATGTTAATAACCATAATGTATAATTTAAATCATAAAAAAATATAAAGATCTTAATCCCATCTACTAATCTTTATTCATTTGCATGTGCTCTTTGGAGTCTCCAAGCAAACTTCAATTGACTAGGTGTAGTATCAAATGTAACGATTCATAACATGTCAATCAATTAACCTTCCTTTGGGCCGATTAATTGATTACACGTAAAACCTTACAATCATTACCAATTTGATTCTACCAATAATTGTACATGTAGCCTTTTAAACCATGTCCTTCCTTTGGGCCGATCCACGATCCAAAAGTCACATGCACCAAAACACACTTGTATTTGAGCCTTCGAACCAACCAATAAAGTGAGAGCCCACGTTGGTGAGATGACAATACAATTGGTCCAATTCTCAAATACAACTTATTTTACCTTTATATTAGACTTAAAATATACCTAAACTTAGACTTTTCATTATGCACATCTATCTTAATATGAAAAGCCTATCAAACACTGACCTAGGATGATTTAGACTAAACAACAAAGTTGCAAACCTTAAGGTATAACAAAAAACGTATGGCACTCATACGAACCAACAAAACTGGAACGGACCGTTTTGGTGAGAGAACGGTCCACCCTAAACAGACCAGAAGAGAACCAAAGAGATATGCGACCATACATGGCAGTATGAGACACATTTAAGGTAAGAGAAGAAAGCGGTGATTTCCCGTTCGGCCAGCAGCCATTGAAATTATACCATATCCAGGCAGGATTCCCAGAAAAGGTCAGGGTCATATGGACACTTAGGCGCCGACCTTATTTTCTGCGACAGAACCTGTCCTCATGACAATATGCGTATAACCCAACGCTTACAACTCTTACTATTGAAAACCACAGCGAGGTGAGAAGGGAGGGATGCATTAAATGTCATCTATACCTAATCAGTACAGACAACCCAAAAACTAAACTGAAATTTGGCTTAAAACCTACACAATCTGGTTCTTAGAACGGACCGCCCTGGTATTGGGCCGGACCGCCCTAACTATCTGGTCAATACCTAACAGTTTGCAACGAAACTGGAGTGGAACGGACCGCCCCGGAGTGGAACGGACCGTTTGAAAGACCGCAGAGAGAGTAGAAAGATATCGTCCTAAACTAGGTCAAGAAATCCTACAGATTTCTTTCCTATCCTGACAAAAAAACTACTCTAATCTAAATCATCCAATTAAAAGGTCAGATTTTAACTACTTTGAAATTCAAAACTTAATTTTAATTTTCAAAATCTTTTCAACAAAGCAATTGCAAATTTTCAAAACAATTTTGAAAGTAACAAAGGGCTAAAACAAAACAAACAATTCAATAACAGTTCAAGTAATGGCCCTTTGGGTCCAATTAGCAATCACAAAGAACAGATCTGGCATAACGATCGTCAAACGAAAAGAAACAGTTCAAAAACAGTTCAGAACAAGTTGGAACGGTCCGTTCGAGCCATGAAACGGACCGCCCTATAAGCCAGAGGAGCAGATCCCAAAAACAAAACACAATTCTCACCAAATCAATTCAGCAAAAAACAAACTTTATGTGTAAAAACTATTGGCTCACGATGAGTGGCTCTTATACCACTTGTTGGGTTTGCTTTAAGGACAAAGGATTGACAGTTCTAACAGATCAAGCAATAAGCAACCCATTAAATTAAACAACAGACTCGCTGAACCAACAGTTGGGACGGGCCGTCCCAGAAATGGAGCGGACCGTTCCAATACATCGGCAAAACAGAAAAGAGCGGAAGGATACCTAAACTGGCCATCGGAGCAGTCTGTGCTTGTTGCTCACGTCTCTTGTACACCTGAGGGCCTTGATTGTCGACTTGCATATGCCAAAGGCGGGAGAGAGACCTTCCAAAGGATCAGATCTTGCCTTGGTACCCTAATGCCTAAACTAGCACCTACCCTTACTATTTGATGGAAGAATAGAGAGAGAGGCAGAGATGGCTGTTATCGACATACGTATACATCACAAACTCGTGGATTGATCTGTCCCTTGGGGACCAACCCCGTATTTATAGGCCGGCTTCTTGGCCACCAAACAATTTCCATATCGGTCCATCATCAATATGGGATTTGTTTCCAACTATAACCACGTACAATTAGGCAACACATCTATGCACAAAATCTAGCAATTAATTACAGCCACGTTCAGCTATTACCATTTCTGAATTAACTTGGAAACCAAGCAGAATCTGCCCATACCAAATAGATTGTTTCCTTATCTGGCGCATGAATTGGGACGGTCCGTTCTAGTCCTAGAACGGTCCGTTCTGAATGCGTCCAAATCAGTCGCCCCATCCTGGGACGGGCCGGTCAGTCGACTGGTCAGACTAGACCATGGACTGTCCGTTCTGAAGTTAGGATGGTCCGTTCCAATCCTGGAACGGGTCGTTCCAGCCAAGGCTCGTCAGCCTATTTGGCTAGAAACAATCCAACATACAGAGCCACTAATAAAAGAGAGGACGAAAAAGAAGGGTCCCAACTGGACATCACCAATTTCGAAATTTTTTTTATTAATTAGAAGGATCCATATTTTGTTAGAATGAAATAAATTCGAATGACACTTGACCAAAAATCGATCTAAGAACATGGTTAAATTGCACATTTCGTGCTCTATGATTCTAACTGTTACATTATGGCCTTTTGACAGATGCGTCTTTCCAAAAAAATTGTTTTATATCAAACATGTTTTATTTCATAATAAATTTAGAATTAATAAGTTAATTAAGAATATATACAAAGTTTTTAATTTCTGAAAATTTTAAAATGTCGCAGAAAGGAAAACTCCATTCAGAAAGACCAAAATTAAAGAATTGCACTAAGCTATACCAATGACAAATACAAACGCTCACGTTATCACTGTAATATGGGAAATACATCTGTATCCATCTTCAATTTCTTTGGAAAATCAAATTCAACTATTCAAGCTACCTCAGATTCAGTTTTAGTTTGTGCAAAGAAACAATTATAGGAGAGGAGGTTTCATATACGTCTTGCAGGAAACTGGTACAAGGGCAAAAGAAGCCATATTGCGTTTTAAATCACTGTATCACATACTTTCGGACAATGAATGTAGAGATTATAATAGTGAAACTGTGGGCTATTCATTTTTGAAGCAATATAGGAATATGTGAAGTTTAATATGGATTATCAACAAAGAAAACAGATTTAAGCCCCCAAAGTTTGTTATTGTTCTCTTAATACGTAGACTTCCTTTCAGAAAGGGAAGGCTTGGTTCGACGGCAACCAACTATTTGTGCTGGACACTGCGCTAAGGAAAAGAACTTATTTATATTTGTAAATTCGAATTATAATTTGCAAGACCGAAAGTTTCTTATATGGATGATAAGTTTGGGAAAATACAATAATGAAACACACCCACTTTAGTGGGCCATGATTTACAATCGAGGGTTTTATAAATCAACCAAGCTTTCACATGACAAAAATGGTATTTTTATCTTGAAGCTGTACAATGCTTACAAATGGATGCTCAATGACAAAAATAAATTCAAAATTATAATAGTTCGAAAAGTGATTCAGGAAGGAAAACTCCATTCAAAAAGTAGACCAAAATATTCAATTGAAATAAGAACTACAATTCTGAGAAATACAAACGCTCACACTATCACTGTAATCTGGGAAATACATCTATACCCATCCTCAGTTATTCCGGATATCAAATTCAAATTACCTCATTTTGATTTTACATTTTGTGCAGAGAATCAATTATAAGAGAGAGGGGTTTCCTATATTTTGCAGGAAACTGGTAGAAGAGCAAACTAACCATACAGTGTTTGGTACCAGGATATTCATGACAGAATCAATAATAACACATTAATCATTGGGAATGCTATACATGATATTGTCAACTTTTGCAAAAATTTCCGAAACTTAAATAATAGATAAACAAAACAATTGTCAGTCATCCTAGACAGTAGACACCCCAAGGTCCCCAACTACACTCTCCAAACTTCATCAGGGCTCTCCTCTGAAATCTGATGAAGCCCCTTCTCCAAGTCATCTAAAGTAATAGTCACCATAACCTCAGCATCCTCGACATCAAAATCTAACCGTTCATCCAAATTATCCCGGGCATTCTTCAACAAGGGAATAATCAAGCCCCCATTCCTCTCTGTCCTCATTTTTTCAGTCATCTCTCTCTCAATAAGTGAGGCAACAGTCTGAATAGTACAGCAGGGATGCATCTTGTATCCCTTCAGATAAGACATTTTCAGGTGTAAAATCTCAGCAAGCTCTACAGGTGTGAAGTCATCAAAGTGGAAGAACTTCTCAACCCGTCTGCGAAAACCTTCATTGGCGTCAATCACACGCTTCATAGGTTTGGGGTACCCAGCAAAAATAATGACACTCTTGCCTTCGTCCATGACAGACATGATTTCCTCAAGTGCCTCAATCCCATAGTCCTTGTTACCAGACTTATGAGGCATCAGCCTATATGCCTCGTCCACAAAGAGTATCCCTCCCTCTGCTTTTGCTATCTGTGGACACACAGGGTTGGTTTGATTATAGTGGACTGCAATTACATGCATTAACACTTCATTTAAATTTCCCACATGTTCCTTGTCTAAGATTCTGTTATGTTTCTATTTGGCAATATAGGTAATGCTTCTCTAGCGGAATATAGCTATTTAGATGAAATGATAGACACCAAAATTTTAAAGAAGGCAGCTAAGTTACCATTTTTCTCGTCTTTAGTCCTGTATGGCCCACATATCGACCAACAAGGTCTGTCCTTTGCACAACAGTTACTCTGTCGGTAGGTAAAATTCCTACACGGTGTAGAACCTTGCCAAGGATACGAGCAACCATTGTTTTACCTGACACATAAATATTAATGAATTAGCCTAATTGAAGCTCTTTTCACCCATGTAAGAAAAGAGAGAACTAAATCAAGAGGTAACGTATTAATATTATTAAAAATGTTGTGCAGAATTGTAAATGGTAGTCTCAAGCAGTTTTACCTGTCCCGGGATTACCCAAGAAAGCCATATGCGGGACTTTTCTTTGCTCAATATCCAAGCCCATGGCCCTCCGCTTCTCATCCAAAAAAAATCCCCCGGGCCCACTTGCGCATTTGCATCTTCAACTTTTGTAGTCCAACAATATGAGAAATAGATTCTTCAAACTCAGCCAGAGCTTCTGCCTCTCGACATGATTCAAGTGCTTTTCTCTTTCTGCCCATCATTTGATACCAAACAAGAATATTTCTCAATTCCTCATAATTGGGACCTGCCAGCAGATGGTCTGTTGGAGGCTTCCCTTCCTAATTATGAGCAATGAAAAATTGAAAATAGGATGGAACTAAGCAAAAATACAAAGCATTATATATAAAATTGAAAATATATACAGGCTAATAGGGGTGTGATAGATTGATAAATTTACTCCATTATGGAAAATAAAGATACACCTAAAATAAAAAATATGGAGAAGTATATTTCTTGCTTGAATTAAGACATTCTCATTCATAAGAGATTATAGAATTTAATTATTTTTTTAAATTAGAAGATTTTGTACATATAATGTAAATTAAAATTTTTTTAGGAGATAATTTTTTTTTCCTTGTAGGAAAAGTAAATTCAAAATCGCAGTTTCACATACTTTTTTTTTAGACACTCTTGGCGGTGGCAGCCATCTATAGTATTAATAAAACTTGGTGCCGCTATTTTTTGCGGATTCTCAGCCGTCCGATCAGATATGATTGCTTAAAATATTTCAGCATTCTTCTTTTTTTTGGAAATAAATTAAAAATAGTCCTACCAAAAAAATAGTTGTACCAATTAAAAATAGTCGTATCAATCATTAACAATGGAAAGATTTTTTTGAAAAAAAAATTTATGTCAAGTTTATTTAGCGACTTTCTAATTTTCAACTTACAAAATAGTTGTACCAATTAAAAATAGTTGTACCAATTAAAAATAGTCGTACCAATCATTAATAAAAATAAAAAATTTTCTAAAAAAAATTATGTCAAGTTTATTGAGCAACTTTCTAAATTTTAAATTACAAATTTTTGTCTATAAATTTTGACAAGTTTTTTATGATAGATTTTTTATATTTTATATTAGAAATTTTTATACTTTACATAACGCAGCGAAGCTGCGACAGCCATATCTAGTGTAAATAAAGGTGAAAAAACAAAAATAAAAAAGACAACCTTCCTAGAAACTACACGAACCTGGGCTGAGAAGAACCAAGGGCCCAAAAAAGGAAGAAAAAAAAAAATCAAACTGAAAATTCCATCCTCTAAGCATGATTACAAAAATTAATGCATCCTTAATTAGCAGCAAGCGACACCAAAAAGACTTGCAATTTTATTTTTGATTAGCTTATTTTAGAAATCCTTAATATACATTCTATATTATCTAGAATTGCATTTTGATTCAGAAAAGAAAACTCCTCTGAGAAATACAAACAGTCACAATATCACTGTAATATGGGAAATACATCCGTACCCATTCTCAATTTCTTTGAAAATGAAATTCAACTATTATTCTCAATTTCTTTGGAAATACGGTGGTTTGAGGTATTTGGTCTGTATTACCAAATTACTATCATTTGCACATTCCTAAGTCTCACCGAACCTATCTTGATGAAATTAAATAATCAACTTGATTTGAAAAAGAAGATTCTACCAAAATGTGCTAAGCCGTCGCCACTGCTCCGTTGTCCCATGAACCCACATCACAATTTCTTCAACTTTCTCTTCACCTCTCTTCTCCTCTCCAAGCCGGTGCTTTGGGCACTGGTATGCATGGAGAGGGTCTTTATATAGGCGGAATTGCTTTGGCCACCAAGAACTACCATTAATGGCATTCATTCATCAATAGGAGAGGTGAAGGAACGTGAGAACGCTGCCCAAGGTGGCCAGCTGCGAGGAAACCGCGTGGGGAAGGTCAGGGGACGCAGTATAGAGGCGTCATGGCACCTCTTTCTGAGCAGGGTTTAAACACTTCATTTTTCTCATGCGTTACACTAGCCAGCCAGTAATAAAAGAGAGAACGAAGAAGGGTCCCTATTACGGAATTTTTTTTATTAATTTGAACGGTCCAGATTTTGCACAAAATCAAGTAAATTTAAATATAGAGTGATCCTTGACCAAAAATCGGTCTATGAACATGGTTAAACTGCACATTTCGTGCTCTATGATTCTAACTATTACATAATGGCCTTTTGATAAACGTGTCTTTCAATAAAATTTGTTTTATATAAAACATATATGTTTTATTTCATTTGTAAATTTAGAATTGATAATTTACTTAATAATATATATACATTTTTTTTCTTTCTGAAAATTTTAAAATGTCACAGCCATTCAGAAAGACTAAAATTATAAAATTGCACTAAGCTATACCTCTGGGCCCTGGGAAATACAAACTCACAATATCACTGTAAAATAGGATATACATCTGTACCCATCCTCAATTTATTTGGAAATTCAAATTAAACTATTCAAGTTACTTCAGTTTCAGACTTTCAGTATATTTCTTGCTTGAATTAAGCCATTCTCATTAATAAGAGGGCTAAATTATAGAATTTAGAATTTTTTTTTATATATAGAAGAACTAGTACATTTAATGTAAATAGAAATTTTTTAGAAGAAATTATCTTTTTCCTTGCAAGTGAAGTAAACTCTAAATTGTTGTTTCGCATACTTTTGGGGATGAATGTAGAACTGATTGATTATGTACCAGTTCAGTGGACATTAAGGCTCAGGTTAAAATTACTTTTTTTCTCATATGAGAAATTCTTTGATCAAAATAAACAGATTTGATTTCATTTAACCGAAATTTTAATGTTATTAAACACAAAAAAATCATGAGAAATGTAATAAAAAGAAATCGAATATAATCCCACAAGAAAAATATATTGAACAAAGCCTAAGAGAAATCGATGGATTTATGTAGATTAACTATAAGCTTTTTTTTATTGGCATGGGTTTTTTTAATCTAGAACCTGATACAATACTTACAAATGATGCTCAAGGAAAAAATTAAATTCATCACAATTGTAATTGTTCGAATATTGAAACTTGAAAGTGATTCAGAAAGTGTCAAGCCCCGCCCCGGACAACCCCACCATACACGTTAACAACGGTCAACGCATACAAGGAAGTCAAAAGTATGTACAATATCAAATAATTCATATAAAACTGCCATGTCATTAATTACTACGTATAAGAGTTCATTCAAGCTTATCAAAATATTTGTAATTATAGCATTTTAGAGTTCATAACGTCTAAATAAAATGTACAGATAACCAACTTCTTGACTTCATGGCAGCACCGTATCCCAGACATTACACCTTAGCTTTTAATTTCAGATTTCCTCACCTATAAAAACAAAATAAAAACGGGTGAGAACAATATATATAAGCTCTCAGTATGTTTTCTTTTAAAGAAAAGAAATCAATATATATATTTATAATAAAGCAATGCAGTAGGAAACAAATCGTTTACTAACAACTCAAATAAGTAAATATATAAACTTAGTGCAGTGGAATACTAAATCTTATATTTTAATTTAATATTTCGAGATTTCAAATAGTGTTCTTTTCTTTTATCAAACAAATTTTCATACGGGAGGCCGGCCAAGCCGCCCTCAAGATTGGTTCGAGTGTGCACACTATCTGACGCTTAGAGAGCTACCCTTAACTCTACTTTAATCTCGAAGGATCTCACTTATATTTTCACTTATTTGCTCGGAAGATGCACTTAAAACGTCATCATGGTTGAGCCAAAATTCAAGAGATGCGTTAAAACTGAATGACATTTCATTAATTCTTAACATTTCATGTAGGATCACTTCTTTCATACTAATAAAAAAGAGTACGCTCTACTATACAGATTCTAAAGTGTCACGGAGACATATACACGAAATTATATACTAGATCATTCTATTTAAATACCACAGTGTTTGAAAACTTTTACTGACTATGATACGTAAATTATTCATGTATTAGCTAATTCATTAAAACTAACTCCTACGATTCTACGAATATAATAATATCAAGGTCCTGTATGAAAATTCTAACAACTTACAAGTTAATAACTTGCAAACACTACCACTGAGAAAGGCTTCTGTAATTGTGCATTAACAACTTTTATTGGTAAAAACAGTAAAAAAAAAAGAAGAAAAAATCAGTGGCTCTGTTATAAAATAAGTGTTAAATTTTACAACTGCATGTTTTGAAATTAAATAATCGCTATTATTCAAAAAAAAAATCGAATCTGAAATGGCATATGGCATGGTATTCCAAATAGTCAATGATGTGCGTGATTATCGTATAGCAGAGTTAACAAAATATGACGCATTCTGAGTGGACCATTATCCTCTGGGGCTCAAAAAAAAAATTTAATAAATAAAACAGCACTGCAAATTTCTTACCATCAATCGTCGGATCTAATTTCAACGGACAGATTTTTACGAACAGCATGAATCTCGACAGATTTAGTATTAATCACGGAGCATCCATTATTGATCGGACTGCCACCGATGAATTATTTGCACTGCAGGTTTATTTCGTTTTATTGTGAGTGGCATACTGACATCCGCCATTTGGTTTTATTAATTATTCTCATATAGGACATGCATGAGACATGTTCTCAAGTCAAACTTGTTTGATATTAGCTTCGTTATTATCCCTGCAACATTTTTTTTTCCTTCGTTTGTACTATATTTCGCGTACTTTATATAACTTATTATCAATCTCACCGCCGAGAAAGATGCCAAGAAGTTTCCTGAACTCATACAAAAGAATTGTATGCGCTTTCTAAGCTAGGTAGATTCCTTTTCCACTACATAACATGATATATATCATTATTAATTAGGACTAATTAAAGTCAAACTAAAAATTGGTTGATTTTATAATCCGGATATTTCTTCGGTATAATATGTGACATAGGATATTATACATACGGAGGAATAGCCAAAATGTTTTGCACATTCTAAATGCCTAATAAACAGTTGATTAATTTTATAAGACGATGGAGGAGGAACACGTCAGTCAGGAGTCAGGACAGCAAGTTCTATAGACTATAGTGGGTCATAGGAACAAGTCAGTCAGGAGTGAGTTCGATAGTGGGGAATAGACCGTATATATCAATACCAAATTCTAAAATGAATTGTCAGCCTAGCTATATATACCTACTCTCCCAAACTATAAACACCCTGCATCCAAATCTAGCTTTAAGGTATCCGCTCATAACACTCGAACTCAATCATAGATAGCCAAACTAAAAAGGCAAACAATAAAAGATGGCATCAGGGTCAAATGAGTATGAGGTCATGATCAGGTCGGTCGAGACAGTGGTTCCTATGGTACAGCTTCAGAAGCACAGGCTGCCTCTGTCGAACTTTGATCTCCTCGTCCCTACTGTTGTCCATCATTATTTCTGCTTCCAGAAACCTACACTAACAACTGTCACTGAAGATGCCTCTGCAGGGTTCACTACCTTCCCAACCATGGTTGCAGCCCTCAAAGTAGCTCTTTCAAAGGTCACATGTTACATTATAATTTGTATCTTGAAGCTATTAAAAAGTGAAGAAGTTAACATGATTTTCCAAAATTATTAGTTGAAATATACATAGGAGTCAGGTCAAATAATTAAGTGTATGTACAATAATTTGTTTCTTAAGACCGTTCAATTCAGAATAATAATTCTGAAGTTCCATGTAATAAGTAAGAACTATCTGAAGGAGTAGATTAATATTTCCCTTTATAAACAAATTATCTGGAAGCACATTAAGTACTTGTATCGTTAGATTTGGCATACATAGTGTGGAAAGCATAATATCACTAAATAATATCACATCGCCAAACAATTAATTGGTACTCATAAGGTAACAAATATTTCAGTTTTCAAAATTGGCCCAAAATATTTTTCTTACTTCCAATTAATTTATCATCTTCAGAGTTCAAACAAGTATTAGACAGATATGCTGCTGAAATTGATGGTTTTCTATATAACTAGCAGGTCCTGGTCATGTACTACCCCCTAGCTGGTGAGGTTGTGACTAACTCTGTTGGTGAACAAGAAATACTATGCAACAACAGAGGTGTCGATCTGATAGAGGCATATGCTGATGTCGAGCTGACGGAGCTCAATTTGTACAATCCAGATGACAGCGTGGAGGCTAAACTCCTGCCCAAAAACACAGAGGACCCTCTGCATTCAGGTTTGTTACTTGAGTGTACAGTACACCTGCTACAAAAATAATAATACCTGGTATGGTCTGGTAGTTTTTGCTTCTATTTCTGCATGAGTACCAATCTCTGAAGCATTCGTGGCACTTGCTACACCTGGTGAATTGGCTCATTGATTTCCACTTATTTGTAGAGAAGACTAATTCAATTACGCTACTTCTGCAGCTTTGTTCATATATGCTGAAAAATTAGTGATAACTCAATTAATTGAACAGAACTCTTACCATCTATTACTGAAATTTCTATGCATAGAAATAATTAATTTTCAACTCTTGTCAGCATTTAAACTGTTTGAGCAGTTGTAGCGCTAAGAGGCACATAGAATACGATAATGTATATAACAACAGCCACCAAAAAGTTAATCACCTTGTACAAAATTTCAACACAATCAACTTATGGGAAAAACAAACTTAAAAATTCTGTGTAGTGTATTCTTGAATTTGGTATTATAGTATTCTACATAGGTTAATGAGCATTAGGCATTTGACAAAATTGCTCCACTACAAAATGCAGGTTACTGAGCTAAGATGTGGTGCTCTGGTGATTGGATGTACATTTAACCACCGTGTAGCAGATGCTTACTCATTCTTCATGTTTATGACAGCATGGGCAAATATTGTTCTCAACAAGCCTATCAATCAAATGCCTTCCTTTTGCAGGTTTCTCCTCTCTTCTCAGAACATCTCTTCTTCAAACTCATCTGATCCCATTTACGACCAATTTTTTACTCCTCTTTCACTTCAGTCACCACCAAATCCTAAAATATCCTCAGAAACTCGAGTCAATCACATTTATTACATTTCTGCTGTTGACATTGCGAGGCTCCAAGAATTATGTGGCCACAGTCATAGCAAGTTAGTTTGCTTTATTGCCTATTTCTGGAAAATTTTGGCAAGATCCGCCAGCCGAGGTGAAAAATTATGTTCCATGGGAGCAATCGTGAATGGTCGATCATTCATGAAAACAGTTCATGGTGAAAATTTCATGGATAATTATTTTGGTAATGTTTTATCTTTTCCGTATGGAAATTTACAAGCGAAATCCTTGATTGATATGACACTTACTGAGGTGGCAGAGGAAGTAAATAAATGGCTATCAGCAGCCACAAAAGAGGACCATTTCTTGGGTCTAGTCGAATGGTTGGAGGCCCACCGGCTTAAACCAATCGTACCAACGGTATTCCTCGGCAAGGAAGAGGATAAATCGATTTCTTGTGTGGTATCATCCGGAAGAAGCTTTCCTGAAATTAATTTTGGTTGGGGAAATGCTACATTTTCGTCATGCCATTTTCCCGTGAGAGAAAAGGGTGGGTACTTGTTCACCATTCCACAGTTCAATACCGGGGATTGGGTAGTTTACGCACAGTTGGCCCCAAGAATTGTTGCAGCCATGGAGAAAGAGCCGACAATTTTCCGTCCATTGAGGTCTTTGGATGTATACAAGTCGAGATCGAGTCGGGCTAGGTTGTAATAGTGACAACACAATTCTCAGCCCTGAGGAGAGGCAAAAAGACTAATGCTGTTTCTTAAAAAAAAAAATAATAATAAAATAAAATAGATGAGAGTAATTTGTGGCCTTACTTTCCTCCGGTGCTTGATCTTACTAGATTAGATTACCAAGAGACACGGTTGTATGATGTTAACCAAAATATTGTCAATTTGTATCTTCGGATTTTGTGGTATTAATTCGAATAATTTAATAAAGATAAAATTTTCTTTTATATACTTATTAATAGCCCCCAACGCTGAAATTTTATTTTACTGTATGGCCACCAAGACCTACATCAATGGCATTTATTTATCAAGGTGGCAGTTCACTGGACTATCATATATATATATTTGGAGAAGTATATATATTTTTTAAATTAGAAGAACTAGTACATGTGATGTAATTAGCAATTTTTTTTAGGAGAAATAATATTTTTCCTTGCAAGTGAGGTAAACTCTAAATCGCTGTTTCGCATACTTTTGGGGGATGAATTAATGTAGAACTGATTATGTACCAGTTCATTGGACGTTAAGGCTCTGATTAATTTTTTTTTTATGTGAGAAATTCTTTGATCACAATAAATAGATTTTATTTCATTTGACCGAAATTATTATGTTATTAAACACAACGGAATCCTGAGAAATGAATATTTCTAATCAAATGAAATGAATGTAATCCCACATGAAAAATATTTTGATCAAAACGTAAGAGAAATATAGAATTTTGTGTAGATCAACCAAGCTTTTTTTTTTATCTCGAACCTGATACAACTCTTATAAATGGAGGCTCAAGGACAAAAATAAATTCACAATTGTAATTACTCGAACGTTGAAACTTGAATTTTGAAAGTGATTCAGAAAGTGTAACACCCCACACTCCGCCGAACACGTCAGCAACGGTCAATGCATACAAGCCAGTCAAAAGCATGTACAATATCAAATAATTTATATAAAACTGCCTTGTCATTAATTACTATGCATAATTAATATTTGTAACTATAGCATTTTAGAGTCCATAATGTTCAAATAAAGCAAAAAGAAAAAGAATTTTTTGACTTTATGGCAGCACCATATCTGAGACATAGTCAACACTTTAATTAGCTTTTAATTTCAGATTTCTTCACCTATAAATGCTAAAATAAAAACCGGTGAGAAATATATTGCCTCTCAGTACTTCTTTTTAAAACAAAGAAAAGAAGTCAATATATATATAGAGCAATGCAGTAGGAAACAAATCATATGTTAATTTACTAACATGCCAATAACTAAATATAAACTTAGTGCAGCGGATCGAATACTAAATCTTATATTTTAATTTAATATATCGACATTTCCAATAGTATTCTTTTCTTTTATCAAGTAAATTTTCATATGGGAGGCCCGGCCGAGCCGCCATCAAGGTTTGGCTCGAGTGTGCACATTATCTGACGCCCAGAGAGCTACCTGAATTCTACTTTAATCCCGAAATCTCACTTATAATTTCACTTATTTGCTCGGAGGAGCCACTTAAAACTTCATCATATATGGTTGAGCCAAAATCCAAGAGGTGCATTAAAACTGAATCACATTTCATGTCGGATCACTTTTTTCATACTTATCAAAAAGAGTACGCTCCACTATATATACAGATCCTAAGTGTCACGAAAACATATACACGAAATTATATATATATATACTTGGTCATTCTATTTAAATTCCGGTGTTTGAAAACCTTTACTGAGTAGTGACTATGATACGCAAATTATTCCTGTATAGCTAATTCATTAAAACTAACTCCTAAAAATATTGTAATAGCAACGTTCTGTATGAAATTTGTTGAAATTCTTACAACTTAAAAGTAATAACTTCCAAATACTACCACAGAAAAAGGCTTCTGTAAATGTGCATTAACAACTTTTATAGTAAAAATAGTCACAAAAAAAAAAATTTAATCAGTGGCTCTGTTGTCAAAATAAGTTTAAAAATTTACAACTGTTTTGAAATTAAATAGTTGCTACTTTTCAACCAAAAAAAAAAAAAAAAAAAAAATCGAATCTGAAATGGCATATGGCATGATGTTCCAAAAAGGCAATCATGTGTGTGATTATTGTATAGCAGGGTTAACAACAGATGACGCATTCTGTCTAAGTGGCATACTGACATCCACCATTTGGTTTATTAATTATTCTCACATAGGACATGAGACATGTTCTCAAGTCAAACTTGTTGCTTGATATTTGCTTCGTTATTAGTCTGCACCCCATGGTTTCAATATTTAATATTTATGTCTGGAACAATTATTTTTTTCCTTCGGTTGTTACTACATTTCGCGTACTCCACTTTATATAATTTATCAATCTCACCGTCGATTAGGTGCCAAGAAGTTTCCTAAGGTCATATAAAACAATTGAATACGCTTTCTAAGATACGTAGATTCCTTTTCCTCTAATATGAAATATATATTATTATTAATTAAGACTACAGTCAAACTAAAAATTGATTTATTTTATAATCCAGATTTTTCTTCGGTATAATATGTGACATAGGATACACATATGGAATAGCCAAGAAGTTTTGCAAAGTTTAAATGCCTCATTAACAGTTGATTTATTTTATAAGATGATGGAGGAGGAACACCTCAGTAAGGACAGTGAGTTATATTTATAGTAGGTCATAGGAACACGTCAGTCAGGAGTCAGGACAGTGAGTTCTATAGTGGGTCATACATCGTATATATATCAATATTCAATACCAAATTCTAAAATAAATTGTCAGCCCAGCTATACCGGTTCTCCTTAACTATAAACACCCTGCGTCCAAATCTAGCTTTAAGGTATCCGCTCATAACACTCACGCTCAATCATACATAAGCCAAACTAAAAAAGCACACAATAGAAGATGGCATCAGGGTCAAATGAGTATGAAGTCATGATCAGGTCGGTCGAGACAGTGGTTCCTATGGTACAGCTTCAGAAGCACAGGCTGCCTCTGTCAAACTTTGATCTCCTCCTCTCTCCTACAACTATCGCCCGTCATTATTTCTGCTTCCAGAAACCTACACCAACTATTGACACCGAAGATGCCTCTTCGGGATTCAATACCTTCCCAACCATGGTTGCAGCACTCAAAGTGGCTCTTTCAAAGGTCACAGTTACATTATAATTTGTATCTTTAAGCTATTTAAAAAAGTGAAGAAGTTAACATGATTATCCAAACATATTAGTTGAAATATACATAGGATTTAGGTCAAATAGTTAAGTGTATATGCACACTAATTTGTCGCTTAATTAAAACTGTTCAATTCAGAATAATAATTCTGATGTTCCATGTACGCACTAAGAAGTAAGAACTATCTGAAGGAGTAGATTAAGCTTTCCCTATATAAACAAATTAACTGGAAACACATTAAGTACTTGTAACGTTAGATTTGGCATACATAGTGACAAAAGGAGAATATCACTAAATAATGTCACACCTCTCCACAATTAATTAGTACCATGAGGTAACAAATATTTCAGTTTTCAAAATTGGCCCAATTTTTTTTTTTTTACCAGCATATATATTATCTTCAGAGTTCAAACAAGTACAGAGGGATATGCTGCTGAAATTGATGGTTTTCTATATAAATAACAGGTCCTGGTCATATACTACCCCCTGGCAGGTGAGGTCGTGACTAACTCTGTTGGTGAACAAGAAATTCTATGCAACAACAGAGGTGTCGATTTGATAGAGGCATATGCTGATGTCGAGCTGAGGGAGCTCAATTTGTATAATCCAGATGACAGTGTGGAGGCTAAGCTCCTGCCCAAGAACACAAATGACATTCTCTGCATTCAGGTTTGCTACTCGAGTGTATAGTACACCTGCTACAAAATAATCAATACCTGGTACTCTTGTAGTTTTTGCTTCTATATCAGCATGAGTACCTTTCTTTGAACTCATATAGCAGCTCTGTTCATGTATGTTGAGAAATTAGTGATAACTCAATTAATTAAACAGAACACATCATCTATTACTGAAATTTCCATACATAGAAATAATTAATTTTCTAGTTTTGTGAGCATTCAAATTGTATGACCAGTTGGAGCGCTAAAAAAGGTACATACAATATTATAATGTATATAACAACGGCCACCAAAAAACATAATCAGCTCGTACAAAATTTCAACCCAATCAACTTATGGAAAAAACAAACTCAGCTTAAAAATTCTTTGTAGTGTATTTTCCTTGAATATGGTATTACAGTATTCTATATAGGTTACTGAGCAGGCATTTGACAAAAATGCGCCACTACAAAATGCAGGTTACAGAGCTAAGATGTGGAGCTATGGTGATTGGATGTGCATTTCACCACCGCGCAGCAGATGCTTACTCATTCTTCATGTTTATGTCAGCATGGGCAAATATTGTTCTCAATAAGCCTATCAATCAAATGCCTTCCTTTTGCAGGTTTCTCCTCTCTCCTCGGAGCATCTCTTCTTCAAAGTCATCAGATCCCATTTACGACCAATTTTTTACTCCTATTTCACTTCAGCCACCACCAAATCCTGAAATATCCTCAGAAACTCGAGTCAATCACATTTATTACATTTCTGCTGTTGACATTGCGAGACTCCAAGAATTATCTGGCCATAGTCATAGCAAGTTAGTTTGCTTTATTGCCTATTTCTGGAAAATTTTGGCAAGATCCGCCTGCCGAGATGAAAAATTATGTTCCCTGGGAGCAATCGTGAATGGTCGATCATTCATGAAAACAGTTCATGGTGATAATTTCATGGAGAATTATTTTGGCAATGTTTTATCTTTTCCGTTTGGAAATTTACAAGCGAAAACCTTAATTGATATGACACTTGCTGAGGTGGCAGATGAAGTAAATAAATGGCTATCACCAGCCACAAAAGAGGACCATTTTTTGGGTCTACTCGAATGGGTGGAGGCCCACCGGCCTAAGCAAATACTAGCAACAGTATACCACGGCAAGGGAGAGGATAAATCAATTTCTTGTGTGGTGTCGTCCGGAAGAAGGTTTCCTGAAATTAATTTTGGTTGGGGGAATGCTACATTTTCGTCATGCCATTTTCCCGTAGGACAAAAGGGTGGGTACTTATTCACCATTCCACTGTCCAATACCGGGGATTGGATAGTTTACACAAAGGTGGCACCAGGAATTGTTGCAGCCATGGAGCAAGAGCCGACAATTTTCCGTCCATTGAGGTCTTTGGATGTATACAAGTCGAGATCAAGATGGGCTAGGTTGTAACAGTGACGACACAGTTCTCAGAAAAAAAAAATAATGTTGTTTCTTAAAAAAAAATAAAATATATGAGTTATTTATGACCTTACTTTTCTCCTGTGCTTGGTCTTACAAGGTTACAAAGAAAAGGTTGTATGATAACCAAAAAAATTGTCAAGTGGGTCTGTGACATTATGTCATTTTATATCTTTATATTTTGTTGTGTATACTTCTTTATGACCCCCGACTGTTGAAATTTATTTTACTGTAAGGCCACCAAGAACTACCATTAATGGCATTCATTCATCAATGGGGACGTGAGAATGCTGCCTAAGGTAGCTAGGGGCGAGGAAACCGCATGGGATGTTCCCCTTTAAATAATAAAGCATATTTTATTTCATAATGAATAGAATTGGTAATTTAATTAAGAATATAAATACTTTTTTTTTTCTGAAAATTTTAAAATGTCACAGAAAGGAAAACTCCATTGAGAAAGAACAAAATTTAAAAAATACACTAAGCTATACCTCTGAGAAATACAAACGCTCACATTATCACTGTATATGGGGAATACATCTGCACCGATCCTCAATTTCTTTGAAAATCAAATTCAACTTGTCACACCCCGAACCAAATCAGAATTCGAGGAGGACAACCCGCCACGTGCATACACTCCATTGTATACACGTAAGGCTAAATTTTAGTGTCTCAGATACAATAAATCACAAAATAATGTCACAAGAATAATATAAAATAAAAAGTACACAAAAGAACGACATCTGAAGCAACTCAGATATCATATGACATCTTCCAGCAGCGGTAAGCAATCTCTAACTTCGGATCGTCTTCAGTCAGACCTGAACCTGTCTCCACAATCAAAGTATGTGGGATGAGTACGCGAATACTCAGTGTGGTGGTAGGTAAGCCTACAAGGTTCTGGTTAAACTAAAGCTAGAACTAAACCATACTTAAGTTAAACACTTTTTAAGTTCCTATCAATGCAATTCTAAGTGTGAATCTAATGATCTTATGATGCATTTCTAACTAACATGATGTGCCCAAGAGAGAAGAGAAGAATATCTGGATTTTCTGGAATATAAAATATACGAGAAATAGATATACATAATTATACGAGAGAATCAAACACCCACTCTCAATAGTCAAGTCATTAGTCACATAAAATCCGGAATCAATCTCACAATCCCATAATGAACTGGACCTATGCCTAGATCTGCCTGAGCCCCGAAGGCCAGCTCGATGAGCCCCGAAGGCCAGCTCCAAGCCCACAGCCCCCGTCGAGGAGTGGGTCAGTAGACGCGGTACCGGTGTACTGAAACGTGGGAGATCGAGAGGTAGTCTAATACTGGCATAAAATCCTACGAAGGACCAGTCAAGCTAAACAAATCGGATATACATACTATAAACATTAACCAAATGACCGCAGTACCGCCTGACGGTCGGTCTGCTGAGTGATCATAAGTAACGCCTCATCCGTGATCGCCATTATAAGAAGACCACCGGCATTCAGCTTGGGTGCAATCTTCCGATAATAGAAATCCCAGTCAAAACGCTCTTATCTCACTCGGTCTCACTATCATGTGCCCTACCAGATGCAAGTGTTGATTTAGGAGCACTTTTAAGTATTTAAATCACTTTTATTATTACAGATGATATCCTATCCATGCAAGCTAATAATTAATAGATGAGATGTACTTAATTGTTTACTTAATGTTAATAACATGCTATGCACACATTAAATTAAAGATCTAATTCTTAATCTAAAGTTTAAATAAAACCTAAGGCATCCACACCTGGAATGACGGGCATAGAAAGAAGGTTGCTGCTAACATCAGTGAAGTCTTGGTCTCCTCTTTGCAACTCTTACTCAGATTGGTAGTTGGTAAACTATATCTGAATAGTCTGACTGAGTACCTGACGATCAGAAACGTAAGCGTTAGACTAGCGATCTACCCAGTTGTCCCATAATTAACATCAAGTGCTGGTTATGTGTCCTAAACCATACTTAAAAGAAAAAGGGTTATATTTTGAAATATATTATTAAATTGACTTAAATACTTTGTAAGATTTCGACAAAGTTTCATCTAAAACTAGTGTGAAGAAATATTTATTAAGTTAGATTATTGTTCTTACTTTTAGAAATAATTTGGAAAAGTTTAATTTAGAAAACAAGATGTGAAGAAAGACGTACGGTCGAATTTATAGCAGCTTAATCTACACGTTTGTGTCGCGTCACTTTTAGTTTGTCTTTAGAAATCACTTTGATGCTAAAAGTCACAACTAAAGGATATTAAGTTTAGCTAAACAAGTATTTTAATCTAAATGCGCTTAGACCTTTAAAGTACTAGTTTTAGAGAATCCTTACACTCTTTTCATTAATATTAATTAACCTATTTTATTATGTAGTTGTGTTACTTTTATGATGTTTATGTTATTTAAGGTACCTTTGTAATATATAAGTATAGTAAATTTAAAACTAGTAACTTTCATATTATAACAATTGTCAAATTTTATATCTATTATTTTAGAAAAGTATGAAGTTAATATTGGATCAACATGTTACTAATATTTGTATAAACATATTATCAATACTTGTTTATAGTATTAAAAATCATTTTGTAATTGTATTATATATGTTACTTTTACTAATTATTGTCCACGTGCTTATTTAAGAAATATATAAATGAGTTTGATAGTGTACTTACCATATTAAAGTTATCGATTGCATAAATGACATAAGAAGTTTTATATTCCTATTTTATTAGCACTTGTCTTATCTTATCTAATATTAACATCTCACAATCAATATTCTTTTAGAAGTGTAAATGACTTGTTTAAAATTACTAGCTTGCTTTAAGAATTATCTGATGAATTTATTTGTGTGTAACTAACATAATTATCATATTTGTTAGATTTCGTGAAACACTTGTCTAATAAAAAGATATGTTAACTTATATTGGTTATATCAAAAGCATATGTAACTTATTAATTATTATCTATTTTAAATTGGCAAGTATGCAACAGTGTTATTTATAAAGGATATTTTATTAAACGAGTATAATGTGTATATATATAAGTTAGATTTCATTATGTTTATGTGATGTTTAGTTATTATATTTATATTCACAAAAGTATGCACTTAAGAAACTAATTATTATTTTTCGAATACTTATATTCTTCTACTGATGATTGGCTTTTACCATTTGTGTTATGACTTAAAATGATCTAGTTAAGATACTATTACTAACATCATTAAGTTTAAGTTGTACAATTATTTATATAATTTTCCATATATTAGTGCTGTATTTACAAATTATTTATAAATTCAGTTTTATGAGAACTATTATGTCAAAGTCATATAACTAATTGAAATACTATTAATAATTCTATTGTATATTTATTTTAACGTGCTTTGATCCAAAGAGGCATCTTTTGATAAAACTTAGAATAATAGTTGAACTCAATTAAGATTATTAAAAGAATTTCGAGTTCATTTTGTTTTATTTTATTGTGGGATCATATCGTGTCTGATAATCACTGTATATGTTTTGCGGATAAGTCTATTAATCTCCCACATTTCTCTTTACGCTCAAACTCCGATTTCATTAGTTATGTTTCCGAATTAAGATAATGGCGTATCTTGACTAATGTCAATTTATAAATTTTATTCCTTTCTTTTGGTTCCAAGTTCCAACATTTTATTCACGGCCAACAACACCAAATACACCATGCATGAGTGTTATAATTATATTAAGCCTTCAATTATGTACTAATTATTTCTTAAACAAAACTCCATTTTAATATCTCGGTCCAGTAAAGTAGGAACTGGGCCATTATTAGGCAAGTCATTATAATCCTTTACTATTTATTTCTAGTTTTGTTCTCAAAGTCCAATTATAATCTTTTACTATTAATTTCCATATTCTGAATGTTACTCTCGGCCATTTCCAGTAGGCAATAAACTTCAAATGTTATTCTTTTATTAAATCTTGGTTTTTAATCAGTTTATAGTCTATTAAGTATTGATAGATTCTTAATTTAATTTGCATTATAGACCTTATAACAGTATCTATTGGTAAACAGTCCTTATACAGTTCAAAGAAGTTTACTAATAGGTCCTTAGCAGAAAGTTTTCTTTACAAATCAGTCCTCACGATCATAAAAGTGTACCAGTAAGTTAGATTGAGCAAAACCAAACTGGTACCAACACAATACAAGGTCCATAAGGGCCTCGCAAAACAGAATAATTACTAAACCTCATACAAGCATCAGATTTTGCATAAGTGATAATTTCTAAAGAATATCAATTGGTTTCACACAAGAACAACTACATATTTGATATCTAATCATTTATTCACATACTCAAATTAATTAAGCTATTCCTTAGACAAATTCTAGTGCACATACTGCCAAGATTTGATTGATATAAGCCATTACTCAACTAAGCATCCAATTCGGCCAAGCAACATAATTCAAAGGAGACAATCAAAGCACATGCACGTGCATCTCAAATCCAACATAACAGCAAGCAAATGGAAAAGGGAAAATAACCAAACCGAAATTGCTTTAAATAAGTTAGAGGGTAGAGGATTTGAGGAAGAAAGGAATCGGCCAATCAACCACCGAGCATCACCATTGCGTTAACCTCGTCTCTGCTGCCTTCTTCACCAGCGCCTTAGCCACCCAGGAGAGGAAAATCGAGAGGTCTATGGTCCCGAGATGGGTACCAGTGAGTGAGGTTCGGGTCTGGTGAGCACGAGCTCGGTACAGGGAAATGGAATATGATGGGATTCTTTGTTTCGATTGAGAGGAGAGAGGAGAGCTGTGAGAGTTGTTCAGAGAGGGGGTTCGGTTTTGGAAAGAGATGAGGGACAGTGAGAACGAAAGAGAGAGGGGTTCTGTGTTTGGTGAGTTAGAGAGATAAGAGTGGTGGGTTTCTTCTGTGGTTTGAGTGGGTGTGAAAACAGAGAAGAGAGAAGGAGATTAAAAGAGAGAGGGGAAAAGAGAGGGGCCATCTGCGATGGTTTTGCAGAGAGGGAAAGTGGAGAAGAACCGAAACCACCCGGTTTCTCTTCGTCGCAGAGGTGTCAGAAGGCGTGGGTGTCGCGGACGCGAAATGAGGGAGGAGAGGCGGAGAGCTGGAGTGAAGAAGCTCTCGCGTCCGGGATCTTCTGTGGCAGCGATCAAATGGACATGGTGCAACGATTGAAGGGAGATTGATCCAACGGTAGAGATTAATCAAGGGAATTAAACAACAGATCAGACGGTCAGAAAAATTCGGAGAAATTGAATTGACCTCACGGTCCAGATTGATGGAAATTGAATTTGGATTTAACAAAGTGAAACTTGGATTTTGATACAGTTTAGGCCAAAGACATTTTATAGAACATGCAATTGAGTATTTATTATTTGAATTTAGTTGTTTGTTTGAAGTTTTTCTTAGATAAAACATTTTAATTATTACTTTTCAAATTAAGTTATGATTTCTTTTCTTTTTTTTTTCGATTAGATTCAGATCAACTACCATTTTATAACAATTAAAATTGGTTCAAAGCTTAAATATTATTTTTGAAACTAAATTTTATTTTAGAATTTTACGGGCCATTAAATTTGTAAGTTGTTGCCAATTTTATTTACCTTAACTTTAATCAATTTATTGAATTTTAAATTTTAAACAGTTTTGAAACCTACGGGTTTTCACACAACTATTCCAGTTCCCTCAGATTCAATTTTTATTTGTGCAAAGAAACAATTGTAAGAAAGGAGGTTTCCTGTGTTTTGCAGAGAAACTGGTAGAAGGGCAAAAGAAGCCCTATTGCGTTTTGCACCTGGGATTCATGACAGAACATATAACACATTAATAATTGGGAAATACATCTATACATAATATTCTGAACTTTTGAGATCGGACTAACGAACTTTCCAAAAATAAAAATAATCTAGTAATCAAAACAATTTCACTCAACCTAGACACCTGACTACACTCTCCAAACTTCATCGGGGCTCTCCTCTGAAATCTGGTGAAGCCCCTTCTTCAAGTCATCTAAAGTAATAGTCACCATCACATCAACATCCTCAACATCAAAATCTAACTGTTCGTCCAAGTTATCCCGGGCATTCTTCAGCCAGGGAATAATCAAACCCCCATTCCTCTCCTTCCTCAATTTTTCAGTAGTTTCCCTCTCGATAAGTGAGGCAACAGTCTAAATAGTACAGCAGGGGTGCAACTTGTACAATCAGGCAAGGCATTTCCAGATGTAAAATCTCAGCAAGTTCTACAGGGGTGAAATCATCAAAGTAGAAGAACTTACAACTTGTCAGCAAAAACTCTCATTTGCATCAATCTCACGCTTCATAGATTCGCAGTACCCAGAAGAAATGTTGACAATTTTGCCATCGTCCATGTCCGACATGATCTCCTCAAGAGCCTCTAACCCATAGTCCTTGTTACCAGACTTATGAGGCATCAGCCTGTATGCCGCATCCACAAAGAGTATCCCTCCCTCTGCTTTTGCTATCTGTGGATACACAGGTTGGTTTCATTATAGTGAACTCTGGCAATTGCATGCATTAACACTTCATTTAAATTTCGCACATGTTCCTTGTCTAGTGATTCTGGTAAATATGTTTCTATTTGGCAATATAAGTAATGTTTCTCTGGTGGAATACAGCTATTTTTTTATTTTATTTTTTTAATAAAAGCCAATAGGCTTCAATGCATTCAAAAAGAGTGCCAGTACAACTAATCATCGACCTCAAATCAGTACAAATAAAAAACCTGGTGCCAGAACCTACTGAACAAACCTAACAACCGAAAAAACACTACATACTTAAAAAAAAATTAAAAAAAAATAGTAATAACTTAACAGCTTGCAAACGAAATTAACCTAAATTAAAACAAATTAACTCAGCACCAAGTAAAAAAATGGGAAAAAACATCAAGGATGCGCCTCTTGCACCCTTTGGAAGTAGGCCACATCAATTTCTCTGTCTATAGAGCCATACTGTTGAGGCGCCAAATGTGCTTGCCCCCTTAAATTAATTTGACCCCTCCTTGCCAAGTGTGCCAGACTGTGAGCTTGATGAACCACTTCCCTCCGTGCATGGTGTAAGGTCGCTCCTTGCTGTCTCCTCTCCAAATTGACAATAATCAGAATCAACTAGCCTTGTTGCTCTCCATGAGGGTATATTAGAACTATCCCCTTGATTTACTGTCAGCACCAAATTGTTCCAGTCCGAGAAGAAGTGCACTATTTCAGACTGTGTCATCTCCATGTACACGTAAATATATGTTAAAGCTTCTTGCAATGCCCTTGTCTCTGCCTGGAAAGGATCATGGGCCTTGAAACAGTGCATCCCCATTGAGTGAACAATCCCCTTCTCATAAATAATGTAAGCTGCTCATGAATTTCCACAGCATTCCCATGAGGCGTCCAATAGTACCTGCCACCCCTCCTGATAATACTGGTACTATTCCATGTGCATCGTACCAGTATTTCTCTGAACTGTTTCCTCCCTTGGATGAAATGATAGACACCAAAATTCAAAAGAGGGCAGCTAAGTTACCTTTTTTCTCGTCTTTGGTCCTGTTTGGCCCACATTGACGAACAAGGTCTGTCCAGTCCTTTGCATAATGGTTACTCTATTGGTAGGTAAAATTCCTAATCGGTGTAGCGGCTGAAGAAAATAATAGTTTGAGGAGTTTTGAGCAATTAAACTAAATTTTTAAAGCTTCCAAAAACACAACAACTAATGGATCTAGCAGGTCTTAAAATAAATTGATATTCAAAGGGGCACTGTTTTATCATGATAACACAAGTTTAAAACAAAAATGCAACTGCAATTCTTTTTATTATCAATTTCAAAATAACCAAGTTTCCCATAGCCAGGAAAATAAAAAAGAAAAATCCCATACATTTGTTTCTATGGTGTAGCCTGGCAGCTAACTGGTAACCACAAGCTGAAAGATGGGTAGTGTAATGAATTAGTAAAATGAACAAACCTTGCATTATAGATAAGAGAATATCACAATAGAAGATCTCAAGCAGAACAATTTAGTACGATCCATACTGAAATAGAAATAAAATAAGGTCTGAGCTTTTCAAGATACATTATTACTGGTAATAATTCATTTATACTAAATCAAAACAATAGCAACTGCACAGACAAGTGCCAAAGTATATCACCATATTACTAATTACCTTTAGGCACAAGCATTTTTTTTATTTTAATTTCTTAATTTTAAATTATTTTATTTTATAATTTTAAATATATTTTATATTTAAATCTCTAGATGCTTCCTTCAAGCTAAATAAGATACTTGCCAATGAAACTGGAAGCAACAGAACAATACCGTGAAAAAAAAAAAAAATTGTATCTGCATTAAGTAAGTGTGATAGAATAATAATCCATGGATATATCATGGAATCAAGGTTGTTTGTATTTCCAAAAGAATGTTCTAACAAAACCAACGAAATCAACTGAGCAAGAAACTTAAAGTTTCAAATGAAAAGAAAAGAAAAACAGAAAATTGAAGAACCAGAAAAGAAAATGAAGGATTGAGAAATTGAGAAAAAAAAAAATGGTTTACCAACAACGGCAACAATTGTAAATACATTCTTTCTTTCGGATGATGCCTTGACATTGTTCTTGTATGATCTGAAATTCTTGCACGAGCTGTCAGTGCTCGAGAGGGAAGCGCCGATGTCAACCACAGCCATCATTTGAGAGAGATGCAAAGCTCGAGACAGAGAGAGATGATGCCACGCTGAGGTACATGTAACTTTTGTGGTACAGATATGCCAGAGAGGGTAGATCAGATCATGCGGTGGAGATTTGATGGAATAGGGTTTAGTCGACAGCAGCATAGTTTTTTCCGCCGTAGTTCTCTGCAATTGACCAATAGCAACAGTCGTAGAATCTTATACGAAATAAATGAAACAAACGGTTGAAACGAAACGAAACACCCCATTTTCGTTAATCGTTTCGTTATATCAACGAAACTGTGTATGTTCGCGTTAACCCTTTTGTTCCTGAAATGAAACCAAATTTCTTACCGTTGTCATTTTGTTTCGGACGAACGATTGGACGGTTGCTACGATTTACGTTTTCAGACCTAATTTTACCTGTCCCGGGGATACAAGAAAGCCATATGTGGGACTTTTCTTTGCTCAATATCCAAGCCCATGGATCATTGTATCGTCGCTTCTCATCCAAAAGCATCTCCGGGTCCACTTGCGCATTTACATCTTCATCTTTTGTAGTCCAATAACATGAGAAATAGATTCTTCAAAGTCGGCGTAGCTTCTGCCTCTCGGCACGATTATATGTCAAGATATGGTTTACCAAAAAGCTGGTTCAAAAGATTCAGCGCATGATTGTCAGGATATCAATTCAGCCAGTGATATGTTAAAAGTTCTTGGCCCTTGGCCTATTTTTCGGAAGACCGTTTCAATAGGACCGGATCGATCCTTAGACGAAATTACAACAGACTACGACTTGGAGGGCCGGTCTTTTGAAAGACCGAATCTAATATTTTGAAAAGACGGATTTTGAAGGGTCGGATCTCAAAGGACCAGGTCCGGTCAAATCCGATCCGACCTGAAGCGTTAAGTTTTGAAGCTGTTTTCATTATTTGTTCTGGGCTGTATATGAGCTGAGCTTGAGCGAGTTGGGGGCAACTCAAACTCAGCTCGGTTGTAACTCGAGTTGAGTTGAGTCGAGTTAGAAATACTTTTGAGCTTTTTAAACTGGCTCAAACTCAGCTCGTCCCAACTGATATCTACTGAGCTAGAGACGACTCAAGCCAAAAGAAAGCTGCAATTTCTAGTTTTGGCGGTGGAAACCTTCACCAAATGTATAAATAGGATGAAAGAAAAGGTGCCACTATCCAATTGATTCTTAGAATGCTTTTGGAAATCAACCAGCCTTGTGAACCAGTTGCCTATCCAGGCTATCCATACACACGAGCTAACTTGAAATAAATATATATCCTTCAAATTTTTACTTATTTAATTCATATGTTATTCTAGTATTAATTCTTTTTTGACATATACAATATTGTAAACAATAAAATTATTCTCTTTTATATTCTTTCTATTGATTTGAAACAAAATATGTCTCGAAACTCGATCTATTATATATAATATTAGTTAAAATAAAAACATATAAGAAGAAAATTCTTATTATTAATTTATAGGTTATTAATTTATGATGATGATACATATCTGAAATACAAATTTATAATGTCACGAGTCGGCTCACGAGTTGCGAGCTGAGTTGACCTCAACTCAAACTCGACTCATCAACCAACCGAGTTAGTTTAGCTCGAGTTTTACCAACTCGAGCCCTGTTGGCTCGAGTTACAATCGAGCTTTTTCTGAATCGAGTTCGAGTTAGCTCATGAGTTACGAGTTTTTTGCTCACCCTTTTGTTCCATTATTTCTAAATATGTAATATTATAACTTACTAAAGTTTGATAGCTTTAATAATCACGCCTATGAACAGTGACTTTTATGAATTTCTATAGTTTTTCGTCCAAATTATTTATGCCTTTGCTTTAGGATTGTGCGGTTAGATTTACAGATGGGGAATCTGAGTTGGGTTTGTTACAGTGAACTTGGTGTATGGAATTTAATGAGAACTTAAGAGTTTCTGTTGGGCCCACCATTTGGTGGTCCAATGATGTAAATGTTGCACTGTGTTTCCTTTTTTTTTCTATGATTAAACCCTGATCGGTTCCTCTCTCTTTTCTCTCTCACTCTTTCTCCCATCTTTATTATTTTGACCGCATATTTGGGAAAAAAAAAGGAAAATAAGAAAATTAAAAAATTCACAATAAAATCCGAAAATAAGAAAAATTATTTAAAACACAAGTTTATATGTCCAAACCAGATTTTTAATTCCTATTTATGTAAAAAAAAAAAATTTCTTATAAATATAATTGCATGCAAGCTTAGATATGGCTAAAAATGCACATGCATTTCCCTCTCTCTCCCATATTTGTTCTTTTGATCGCACATTTGGAGAAAAAAAAGGAAAATAAGGAAATCCAAAAATTCACAATAAAATCTGAAAATAAGAAAAATCATTTAAAACACAAGTTTCTATGTCCAAACCAGGTTTTTAATTCCTGTTTATGTCAAAAAAAACTAATTTGTTATAAATATTATTACATGCAAGCTTAGATATGGCTAAAAATGTACATGCATTTCCATCTCTCTCATCTCTATTTTTTTCTTTTGACCGCACATTTGGGAAAAAAAGGAAAATAAGAAAATTCGAAAATTCACAATAAAATCCGAAAAAAAAGAAAAATAATTAAAAACAAAAGATTCTATGTCCAAACTAGATTTTTAATGCCTATTTACGTCAGAAAAAATTAATTTCTTGTAAATATAATTACATGCAAGCTTAGATATTGCTAAAAATGCAGATGCACTGTAAGAAATTTTTGAACAACTAAAATTAACACTCAAATAACACCTATGCAACCATTATTTACTAAAAATCTTAGAAAAATATAAATTAAAATTAATATCTTGAATGTACAATTTTTCAGCAGAAAATCTTATTTATCACATTATTTACCACTCTCAACAAATAAATTTAATAAAAACCGAAATAAAAAGAGTAAAGAGAAGATCTTACATGCAAAATGGTCAAAATAGAAAATAAATTGGTTGCATGTGTTCTTCTCCACAACTATTCTTAATTTCCTACTTTTTCGAATTTTGTAGAATTTTTCTGTATTTTTTTCATGTGGGTTGATGTGGGTGAAGAATGAAGAGGAACTAGCTTCGTGGGTGAAGAAGTAGAAGGCAAATAGGAATCTAGGTTGGGAAGGGAGAGAGTAAAAATGAGTAATTGCAAATGGGTGTGGTCAGCTCAAAATAGGAGAAAGGATGCGCATTCTCCAAGTGAGAAAAGTAATAAACAATGCCACAAATGAAAATTGCAATTTGTACCCAAAATAGACTCCCACAAATATAAGATGACGTGTTCACTGAATTGATGAGAATGCAACATCTCATGGGAAAAAATTATTCGCATGTTCAATGAGAAAATATTTGACCTAATGAAGTAACGAGTGTATCGACTTTTTTTCTTTTCATACAATTAGATTTGTTATTTGAGTTGGCAATGTGCTACTGCATTGCTTCAATTGTTTTGTCAAATGAAAATTGAAGTTTTTACCTTACCTTCTTTTTTGTGTAAAAATACAATAACTAAAGCAATTCAAAAATGGATATAGGCTGTGATTAGAATTAGTTTTTTTTTATATTAGTTTATGATTTAATTTCAGCAATTCTTATTTTCCTTTCATTTACTTTTAATTGTTACTTGTCAGAGACTAAGATTCCAGGATCAATTAGTTGAATTTCTCATGGCGGCTCAAATATTTTAAAAACATCAAGTTTTTTATTGTGAATTATAGTATTATTTATTTATTTAATGCTTACCAACAAAATTTCTTATTAGTGCATAATCTTAAATATTATCTTACCAACAATATTTGTAAAGAAAAAAAAAATCAATTAAATATTGTTGAAATAACAGTAACTAAATATGGTGATAGTATCCACTTGCTTGATGCAATTTTTTATTTCATATCTTCTCCGATTCCATGAAATATTATGCCGTTTAGGTGTTAATTTTGATAACGAATCAAATCTCTCTATATAATAATTACTCTAAATATATCCACTGCATATATTATTCATTTTTTATCCAACTCCCAATCTCTCTCAATCTCTATCACGGTTAGCTAAAATTCAATTGGAAAATCAATCAAATTTGCTTTTCTTTTTAGTTTAAATTACAATATGGCTAATTGGATAATAAAACAATGGATCTGTCTCATGCATCTAACAATGGAGGCTCTTCTTCTCAACACCCTAACCAAATTCCACTATTCACAAATCCAATGTTTCAAGTTCAACCTGGTGCTTTTCCTGACATATCTGTTCAGCCTTAATTTAATTGGAAATATTAAATTAATTGCAATAGAAATTTTAGAAATAGATTAATTAATTTTATAATGATTATTTGTGCAAAATAAAAAATTTTTACTATGAAATCATGAGAAAAATATCACATATATCATATGAAATCCTTTGAGTCCTTTATGTCCTTAAGTCCGGCCCTTTGAAAGACCAAGGGCTTAGAAGGGCCGGATTTTCAAAGGGCCGGACTACCAATTTAAAAATAAAACCCGTTTGATCCGATCCTTTTTGGGTCCTTACTTGAACCCGGTCCGGTCCGGCCTTTATGTCAAACCCGTCAAGTCCGGTCCTTTGAAATACGAACCATCCCTTTTGACTTTCACTAGATTCAGCGCACAAATCAAGGCTTGCACTGCCAGATTAGTTAAGGACTTAGGCGCTATATTTTGAAGATTTGTTATTAGATAGCAATATGTGTTATACTTAAAAAGGTCATGTACTGTACAGGATATAGTTTATTATGGTATTGAAGATTATTTCCAAATTTTGATGTACAGAGTTGTATAAGGAGAGGGGAGGCGCAATTTGTAAAGCACATAAGCTTTTCAATACAAAATCATTTTCTCAAAGTTAATTCAAAGTTTCTCAATGATTGATATTTTGGCACTACATCCCTTTATGCTGATAATATCAGTGCTATTCACATCTCTAATGATCTTGTTTTTCATGAAAGAACCAAATATATTGAGGTTGACTGCCATTAATTATATTCGTGAAGCTGCTGTGGAAAATAATCTGATTACACTACCTCATGTGTCTTCTATTCTTCAAACGACTGATGTTTTTACAAAGACGCTTAAAGTGGCACGATATAATTTTTTAATAAACAAATTAATGCTGGTTAATTACCATCATCAACTTGAGGGCATGTCAAGATATGATTTACCAGAACGCTAGTTCAAAAGATTCAGCGGAAGATTATCAGGATATTGATTCATCGCACAAATCAAGACTTGCAGTGCCGGATTAGTTAAGGACTTAGGCACTATATTTTGAAGATTTGTTATTGATAGCAATATGTGTTATAACTTAGAATGATCATGTACCGTATAGATGATGAGTATGTTTGGTAGCGTGTGAACAAGATGGTGTGAACAAGGAACAAAGAACATGGGATGTATACGGCAGTTCACAAGAGTTGTTCGTGGCCTGTTCGCAAAAAAGTGGGAACAAAGAACAGGGGTGTTGTTCGCTGTTCACGAACACCTGTTCGTTGTTTGGTTCCAAGGTTTGACGTAAAGAGTTGTATAAGGATAGGGGAGGCACAATTTGTAAAGCACACAAGTTTTTCAATACAGAATCATTTTCTCAAAGTTAATTCAAAAGTTTCTCTAAGTTTGTCAGATACTCAGATTCAAGTGTTTTTCTTTCTCTCTCCATCATTTGATATCGAAAAAGAATGTTTCTCAATTCCTCATAATTAAGTTGGACTTGCCGGCAGATGGCCGGACTTCCCTTCCTAATAACGAGCAATGAAAAATTGAAAATAGGATGGAACTAAACAAAAATACAAAGCATTATACAAATTTGAAAACATATATGGCTAATAGGGGTGTGATAGATTACAGATGTAACATAGCAAAATACCAGACCCATTTAAATTAATTAGGTAAATTAATTTAAGGGGATTAGGTGAAATTATTAGGAATTTATATAAATGTTTAGAATAAATTATGTTAATTAAGAAATAAGTATATCATGGATAGTTAAATCAAAAGTAACAGTAAAATCAACTCGAAATCGAAAATTTTAACTTTGTGTAGTATCTAAAAATTATGCACATAATTTTAGTAATATTGAGATTTAAGAAATATTAACTAATTGATCTTAGATTAATTAAATCCTAATAAAAACAATTAAAACTATTAAACTATATGAGTAGCAGCATCTGTGGCTACACCATCTTCGCCATAGCGGATCCAGAGAGGAAAACCACGCTGAAAATCAACTGAGTCGCCGAAGCAGCTGCGTGTCTTCATCTCTTTCTCTCCTTTCTCTTTCGATTTTCGCCGATCGTTCGATTTCTTCTCTCTTTTCTCCGGCGGATTTATGGAAAAATCGCCGTGGGATCGAGTGTGGCTAGCCAATCTCTTCGAAGCCACCGCCATTTCCTTGGCAAAGTAGCCATCAGGGTTCCTCCGCGTGGGGAACGATGATAGGCCGTGGGTATGAGTTGGAATTGGAGATTCGTGCTTGGAATCTCGACTGCTGACTCCTCTCTTCTCTCTCTTTGCTGTCGCCTTGGCTATATAAGCCCCAACTCGACTGAGGTGAGTTTTTGGCCGGTTTTAAAAATTTTCCTTAAAAAGAAAAAGAGTGAATTCGAGAGAGAAAAGAGGAGAATAAGCAGAGAGATCTAAGGTATGAGTTTATGATGATGATTTTTGAGTTTTTCTTGTTTACAAACCGAGCTAAAATGTTTGAATTGTGTAATTAGGGTTTTGAGCTCGGGTTGGTGATGAACTGTGCTTGTAACTGTGAAATGTTGAGTTTGATAGGGTTAATTTGGTTAGATAGTTGATTAAAACCTGCTATTTATGATAGGAATTGTTAGAAATTGATTATATGAAAGTGTTGAACTCGGTTTTAGGCCAATAAACCAAAATCTCGAAATTCTGTTGAGTATTGAGCTCAACTGAGCACAGAGGAGACTTCTTTGGTGCTTGTTGTGTGTATATGGGAGGTGGTACCAGCCTTTGGTATGGTGGTTGTACCACTGGTACTTCTCTGGTATCGTCGGCGATTCTGTCATTAATGACAGGGGCTGATTTGTAAAGAAATTTAGGTCTGAGGACCTAGTTGTAAGGGAAAAGGACCTAAAAGTTATTAAAAAGGGTCTTTTTGTGAAGCAAAAGGGCTCAGATGTGAAATAAAATGATCTGAGGGCCCTAGGTGAAATGTCGGATGAAATAATGGGTTCGGATCTTACCCCTCTGTCGGATCCGTGTCGGACCCGTTGCGACTGGCTCAGGTCAACTGGCCAGTTTGACCTGGCTCAGCCGTGTGGAGAAGTGGATTGAGCTGTGTTTTGGATTGGGCTTGGCCGAAAAAAAAAAAAAAAATTCCCTGTTGGCCCAGTGCGAATTAATTAGCCCAGTAAAAAAAAAATGTGGGCTCAAGCCCATGGCAGATTTTTGGACCTAAATTTAAAACTTAACTTATAATTAAGTTATTTAATGAAGGCTTAAGGATTTAATTAAATAATTAGGGAAACTGCCACATTAAAAATGTTGGGTATTTCTCTAATTTGACGGTTTTCAGGAAATGATGAAATAGTCCGAGTGAGTCAAGAACAGATACGTGACAAAAATCACCGACTAAACTGATCCCAAATTAAACAAACAAAATAACTTTGATTTTTGTTTTTGCTTTTTTTTAGAATTTAAATTTCTTATTTAACTTTTATTTTAATTCAAATATTTTCGAAAAATAATTTAAGTATATTTTAAATAAACTAAAAATATATTTTTATTATTCAAAATAAAAATTCAAAGGAAAAATAAAAAATAAATAAAATCTAGATAAAAAAATTTTAAAGATTTAAAAAAAATTAAAATAAAAAAATAAAAATATATGATAAAAATAAAAAAATAAATAATAAAATAAAATAAATAATAAAAATATATAATAAATAAATAAATAAAATAAAATAATAAATAAATATCATAAATAAAAATAAATTAAAAATAAATTAGTTAGAACATAAGTATATATATATATATAGATATAGATATATATATATATATATATATATATATACGTATATAATGATTTATAAACACATATAAAAAAAAAAACTAGACTAATAATTATGAAACTACCAGAACTACTGAAAACACAAGCAATTACTAGAAATTTAGTCGGGACAGTCAAAATTGAACTTTAGTTAGTTAAGGAGAAACATTAGGATAGATAATGGTTAGATTAAGTCCTAATGTTAAGCCCTAATAAGTTCCTCACCTCCTTACAGGGGAGACTACTGAAGAAGGAGTCGGACCGGACTTGAATACAGGTGCGGACACGTGGTTTTCTATAGAATGATAGTCCTAACAATAATATTAAATGCATGACATGTTGTTAATTCCTTTTGATGCATTGCCCTTTGATCATTTAGATTTAGGAACAGATATTACAACTCAATCTTCATGTTGATATTAATCTCCTTTGATCAAGTTGATATGAATTAGGCAAGCTTTGCAACATCCTTTGAAATTAGCCTGAATCCTTGAGAAATCACGATATTCTTGCCTGATAATCTTGAAAACATGACATGAAAGTCAATATCACTCTCCGGAGTCGGTCGGCCACCGGCTTCGGCCAGTTCAGTAGCGCTATTTGAATATGGAATTCTCTCATGCCACCTGATATGTCAGGTAAGGGAAAGGTCTCCTCTTGTGCCCAGCCGGTTGGGAAAGGAACCTGAGTGAGATTTGATGATTACTTACTTGATGTGATTTATTTTCTGACTGTTACATGATTCTGCCTTGATTTATTTTATCATGCATTGCTTTTCAGTCCATCATGGTGCTGATAGGCCTTTTTCTTCTCCGCTGTTCGGTATGCAGACGGATAGAGATTGGCATTACTTTGCTCTCGATTCATTATTTACTATTATTATTGTGATCATTTATTTATTTATGATTGTTATTATTGTGGGAATTATTTCTGGACTAAGATTTCGACCAGAAATCCACGTCTGGAACTAAAACCCGCACTGAGAATTATATTCTCACATCCGTGTTGTTTTGCATGTTTTCCTCGGCAGTTGGGGGTTCCAGACGACACACCGGCCATTGAGAGGTCCGCCCTTGATGACTTTTGATGGGTCCCACGTCCATCTACGTACCTATATACCTCACATGCGCACAGTTATATCGTATCATGTGTCCTTAGCCCCTACTGGAGTTTATTTTTATATTGAGTATGTTCCACCACCGCCACCTGCCCCTCCATCTCCACCAGTGACCCCACCACCCACACCGGAGCCTGTTGTGAGTCCCATTCTCATAGACGAGGATGGGGATGAGATCTTAGATGAGTGACTTTGTGCCTGTCTTGTTATGCTAGTATGGATATTTAGACTGGGAGACGGTTTTGGTTTTACATTATACTAGTTCCTATAGACATAGGAGTCGTGGACTAGTATATATGTTGTATATATTTATAGTCTCCAGTCTTGATCCATAGTTATAAGCGTGTTGTGTGATACTTTATTTTGAGACTTGTACGGGATGCGCATGTGATATGTATTATATATGTGTGTTGTGACTTATTGCTTGTCTGTGTATGCCATATTACTTGCCTTGTGATAGATAATATTTGCTTATATTATCTGTGATTGGTGATCGTCTAATTTTATTTGGAAAAAAAAAATGAACTAATTTTTGCACGACTAAGCCTTACGGGAGTACATTATTTGTACTTTCGTGGCGGGAAATCTGTTACATCTTGCTGCGGGGTGTGACAACAGATTTGCTCCAATATGCAAAATAAAGACCCCTCAAAAATAGGATTTTTTTTTTTGTAAAAGAAAGTTAGTACGTAGAATTTAGCCTTTTGGTATATTTAAATAGAAATTTATTTATGAAGAAGTATATTTCTTGCTTGAATTAAGCCATTCTTACAAAATAAGAGGGCTACATTATAGAATTTAGATTTTTTTTTAAAAAAAATAGAAGAACTAGTAAATGCAATGTAAATAGCAATTTTTTAGGATAAATAATCTTTTTCCAAGTAAACTCCAAATCACTGTTTCGCATACTTTTGGGGGATGAATGTAGAACTGATTGTTTTACCAGTTCATTGGACCGAACGTTAAGGCTTTGATTAAAATTATTATTATTATTTCATGTGAGAAATCCTTTGATCAAAATAAACAGATTTGATTTCATTTGACCGATTTTTTATGTTATTAAACACAACGGAATCCTGAGAAATGAATTCTAATCAAATGAAATCGAATGTAATCCCACATGAAAAATATTTTGATCAAAGGCTAATAGAAATCTAGAATTTTATATAGATCAACCAAGCTTTTTTTTTCATTGGCATGGGCTTTTTATCTAGAACCTGATACAACGCTTACAAATGGATGCTCAAGGACAAAAATAAATTCACAATTGTAGTTATTCGCACGTTGAAACTTGAATTCTTGAAAGTGATTCAGAACCCGCCGTACACGCCAGCAACAGTCAACGCATACAAAGCGGTCAAAAGCATGTACAATATCCAATAATTTATATAAAACTGCCATGTAATTAATTACTATGTATAAGAGTTCATGCAAAATTAACAAAATATATGTAACTATAGCATTTTAGAGTTCAGAATGTTTAAAACTTTAAATAAAAACAAAAAGATAAACAACTTTTGACCTTCGTGGCAGCACCATATCTGAGACAACACCTTAGCTTTAAATTTCAGATTTCTTCACCTATAAATGATAAAATAAAACCGGTAAGAACCATATTGCCTCGCAGTACTTTTTTTTAAAAAAAAAAAAACAAAAAGAAACCACCATAGAAAAGGGCTTCTTCAACTGTTCATTAACAATTTTTATTAGTAAAAACAGTCACAAAACAAATCAATGGAATTGTTGAAAAATAAGAGTAGAAGTTTATAACTGTTTTGATATTTTATAGTCGTTATATTAAAAAAAAACCCCTCAAATTCGAAATGGCATATGGCATGGTGTTCTAAAACGGAGATGATGTGTGTGATTATTGTATAGGCAGAGTTAACAAAATATGAAGCATGCTGAGTGGCATACTGACATCCACCATTTGGTTTTATTAATTATTTTAGTATAGGACATATATAAGCATGTTCTCAAGTAAAACTTGTTTGATATTAGCTTCGTATTACTCTGCACTCCAGGGTGATTTCAGTATTTGATATTTATCTCTGCAACAAATTTATCAATCTCACTGCCGAGGTGCCAAGAAGTTTCCTAAGTAGATTCCTTTTCCTCGGTATAATATGACATATATCAATATCACTATTAATTAGTACTAAAGTTGATTTAATTGATTTTATTATCCAGATTTTTCTTCGGTATAATGTGCGACATAGGATATACATATGGAGGAATATCAAAGGAAGTTTAGTAACGTCTAAATGTCTAAGTAACGGTTGATTAATTTTATATGATGATGGAGGAGGAACACACCATATATCTACAAAACTCTAAATTAAATTGTCAGCCTAGCTATACCAGTTTCTCCCTAACTATAAACACTCTGCATCCAGATCTAGCTTTAAGGTATCCACACATAACACTCCCACTCAATCATAGATAAGCCAAACTAAAAAACCACACAATAAAAGATGTCATCAGGGTCAAATGACTATGAGGTCATCATCAGGTCGGTCGAGACGGTGGTTCCTATGGTACTGGTTCAGAAGCACAGGCTGCCTCTGTCGAACTTTGATCTCCTCCTTTCTCCTACAACTATCGCCCGTCATTATTTTTGCTTTCAGAAACCAACACCAACAACTGTATCCGAAGATACCTCCGCGGGGTTCACTACCTTCCCAACTATGGTTGCAGCCCTCAAAGTGGCTCTTTCAAAGGTCACAGTTACATTATAATTTGAATCTTTAAGCTATTTAAAAAAGTGAAGAAGTTAACATAATTTTCCAAAAATATTAGTTGAAATATGCATATATAGGAGTTAGGTCAAATAATTAAGTGTATGCACAATAATTCGTTGCTTAAGACTGTTCAATTCAGAATAATAATTCTGAAGTTCCATGAAAGAAGTAAGAACTATCTGAAGGAGTAGATTAGGCTTTCCCTTTAAAAACAAATTGTCTGGAAACACATTAAGTATTTGTAACGTTAGATTTTGCATACATAGCGAGGAAAGCAGAATATCACTAAATAATTAATGTCACATCTCTCTCAACAATTAATTAGTACTATGAGGTAACAAATATTTCAGTTTTCAAAATTGGCCCAAAATATTTTATTACTAGCAATTATATATTATCTTCAGAGTTCAAACAAGTACTAGACGGATATGCTGCTGAAATTAATGGTTTTCTATATAACTAGCAGGTTCTGGTCATATACTACCCCCTGGCTGGTGAGGTTGTGACTAACTCTGTTGGTGAACAAGAAATACTATGCAACAACAGAGGTGTTGATCTGATAGAGGCATATGCTGATGTCGAGCTGAGGGAGCTCAACTTGTACAACCCAGATCACAGTGTGGAGGCTAAACTCCTGCCCAAGAACACAAATGATATTCTCTGCATTCAGGTTTGTTACTCGAATGCACATTACACCTGCTACAAAATAATCAATACCTGGTACTCTGGTAGTTTTTGCTTCTATTTCAGCATGAGTACCTATCTTTGAACTCCTACTTCTGCAGCTTTGTTTATGTATGTTGAGAAATTAGTGATAATTCTATTAATTAAACAGAACACTTATCATCTATTACTGGAATTAACATACATAGAAATAATTAATTTTCTACTCTTGTCAGTATTCAAATTGTATGAGCAGGTGGAGCGCTAAGAGGTACATACAATATTGTAATTTATATAACAACGGCCACCAAAAAAAATAATCAGCTTGTAAAAAATTTCAACACAATCAACTTGTGGGAAAAGCGAACTTAACTTAAAAATTTTGTGTAGTATATTTTCCTTGAATTTGGTATTACAGTATTCTAAATAGGTTAGTAGGTTACTGAGCTGGCATTTGACAAAAATGCTCCACTACAAAATGCAGGTTACAGAGCTAAGATGTGGTGCTATGGTTATTGGATGTGCAATTCACCACCGCACAGCGGATGCTCACTCACTCTTCATGTTTATGTCAGCATGGGCAAATATTGTTCTCAACAAGCCTATCAATCAAATGCCTTCCTTTTGCAGGTTTCTCAACTCTTGTCGGAGTATCTCTTCTTCAAACTCATCTGATCCCATTTATGACCAAATTTTTACTCCTATTTCACTTCTGCCACCACCATATCCTGAACTATCCTTGGAAACCCGAGTCAATCGCATTTATTACATTTCTGCTGCTGACATTGCGAGACTCCAAGAATCATCAGGCCATAATCATAGCAAGTTAGTTTGCTTTATTGCCTATTTCTGGAAAATTTTGGCAAGATCCGCCTGCCAAGGTGAAAAATTATGTTCCATGGGAGCAATTGTGAATGGTCGATCATTCATGAAAACAGTTCACGGTGATAATTTTATGGAGAATTATTTTGGCAATGTTTTATCTTTTCCGTTTGGAAATTTACAAACGAATGCCTTGATTGAAATGACACTGGCTGAGGTGGCAGAGGAAGTAAATAAATGGCTATCAGCAGCCACAAAAGAGGACCATTTCTTGGGTCTTCTCCAATGGGTGGAGGCCCACCGGCCTAAGCCAATAGTACCAACAGTATACCTCGGCAAGGAGGAGGATAAATCAATTTCTTGTGTGGTGTCATCCGGAAGAAGGTTTCCTGAAATTAATTTTGGTTGGGGGAATGCTACATTTTCGTCATGCCATTTTCCCGTGAGAGATAAGGGTGGATACTTGTTTCCGATTCAGCAGCCAAATACCGGGGATTGGGTAGTATACGCACAGGTGGCACCAAGAATTGTTGCAGCCATGGAGCAAGAGCCGACAATTTTCCGTCCATTGAGGTCTTTGGAGGAATACAAGTCGAGATCAAGTCGGGCTAGGTTGTAACAGTGACAACACAATTCTCAACCATGAGGAGAGGCAAAAATAATGTTGTTTCTTATAAAAATAAAATAAAATTGATGAGTTATTTATGACCTTAATTACTTCTCTCCGGTGCTTGATCTTACAAGATTAGCAAGAGACGGTTGTATGATGTTAACCAAAAAATTGTAAGCGGGTCTGTGACATTATCATTATGTCATGTTATATCTTTATATTTTGTTGTATGGGAATAATTTATTAAAATAAGATTTTCTTTTGTAACAAGGGTGTGTGCTGTGTAATTCTCCAATTATTGAAACTACAACACACTTGTTCTGTGAATGCAACTATATCTCACAGCTCTGGTCAAAACTAAACCAGCAATTTCCCTCTCGAATGCCACTGAGTATACCCGACTTAAATTTTCTTTGGAATCTAATTCTGACTGGTAACAACAGGAGGCTGCCTAATGTTAAAGCTATCATCACATTAACAGCCACCTGGGCTATTTGGCTAGAAAGAAATAATAGAGTGTTCAATCGTGAAACCAGAAGTGCAGACTCCCTGTTGCATTGGATCATCTCTCAGCAAGCTCTCTTCCGGAAACACTGCTGTTCTTAGCTGTTTGTTTGTTTAGATTTCTTTTCTGTTTTTTTTTTTTTTTCTCACTTGATAGCCACTATCAAGTCATTCTCTAAAAAAAAAAAGATTTTCTTTTATATATTCTTTATGCCCCGATTGCTGAAATTTTATTTTACTGTATGGCTGCTCCAATACAAATTTCGATAAATTATTAATAATATTTTCTATGTTTTTAAATTAATTTCAATGAACATTCTAGATCTTATTGTTGTTGAGCAGCGCATTAGAACATTTTTTAATCGCCATAGAAGTTCTCACGTCAATCAAACTCGATTTCTCACGACGATAATGATCGAACTTCGCGTGTAGTTATATGCACACCTTTATGGGGCCGGCCACAAAATTTCCCTCTTCTTTCCTTTTCGGTCTTGCTTAGCTTAGGTTATACATTTATGCTCTAAAAAATTTTGTCAAAAGGTGATGGAATGGAATGGAAGGAGAAGATGATAAAAATGGAATGAAGCTAATAAAACCTTGCTCCAATGCACGCATATGTAGTTAAACTTAGACGCCTCACATTAGTACATAAAAAAACGATATTACCCTTTTAAAACTTTTCATTGATTATTAAAGGAACATCAGGTCTACAGTCATCAAAAGAAGGGACGTCATCATCAAGAGAAGGGACGAAATCACGAAAGACAGTATTGGTAGAAAAACAAACGATCACATTATCACTGTAATATGGGAAATACATCCGTACCCACCCTCAATTTCTTTGTAAATCAAATTCAACTATTCAAGTTACCTCAGCTTCAGTTTTTATTTGTGCAAAGAAACAATTATAAGAGAGGAGGTTTCCTACGTTTTGCAGGAAACTGGTAGAAGGGCAAAAGAAGCCATATTGCGTTTTGCACCAGGGATTTCTGATAGAACAAATAACACATTAATCATTCGCAAATACATCTATACATGATATTCGGAACTTTTTCCATTGGACTAATGAACTTTCCAAAAACAAAAATAATTAAGTAATCAAAAAAATTTCACTCAACCTAGACACCAGACTGCATTCTCCAAACTTCATCGGGGCTCTCCTCTGAGATCTGGTGAAGCCCCTTCTTCAAGTCATCTAAAGTAATAGTCACCATCACCTCAACATCCTCAACATCAAAATCTAACCGTTCGTCCAAGTTGTCCCGGGCATTCTTCAGCCAGGGAATAATCAAACCCCCATTCCTCTCCTTCCTCAATTTTTCGGTAGTTTCCCTCTCGATAAGTGAGGCAACAGTCTGAATAGTACAGCAGGGGTGCAACTTGTACCCCTTTAGGCAAGGCATTTTCAGATGTAAAATCTCAGCAAGTTCTATAGGGGTAAAATCATCAAAGTAGAAGAACTTCTCAACTCGTCGGCGAAAACCCTCATTTGCATCAATCACACGCTTCATAGGTTCGCGGTACCCAGCAAAAATGATGACAATTTTTCCTTCGTCCATGACCGACATGATCTCCTCAAGAGCCTCTAACCCATAGTCCTTGTCATCAGATTTCTGCATTGGTATTAGCCTGTATGCCTCGTCCACAAATAGTATTCCTCCCTCTGCTTCTTTTATCTATGGATGAATAGGTTGGTTTGATTCAGTTCAATACAACAAACTTTGAACTCTGGTAATTGAATGCATTAACTTTTCAGTCAATCGGTGCTTGTTCCTTGTTCATTGATACTGGTGTTTTCTTTTTTATCTTATTTATTTATTTATTTTTTGCAATTGAATAAGAGTTAACTAGTGCAGTATAAATAGTGCTATTTGGATGAAAGATATGTTATGGCAGCTTCCTTTCTATATTATAAATTCAGATGCATTCTAGGATAAAATTTTGACATAATTAGTAAAATATTAATGTCTAGGAGAAAGAGCAGACCAAAAAATTGTAAAAGAGGGCATCTCGTATACCTTTCGTCTTGTCTTTGGTCCTGTGTGCCCCACAAATTCACCAACAAGGTCTGTCCTTTGCACAACAGTGACTCTGTCAGTAGGCAAAATCCCTACACGGTGTAGAAGCTTGCCAAGGATATGAGCAACCATGGTTTTACCTAAAACCAAATGAAATTAACATATTAGTCTGATTGAAGCTTCAATTTGAGCTCTTTACACAAGTAATGGATAAGAAGAAATTAACACAAAAGGAGGTAATATATTAAAAAAAGGATATGCAGAATTGCGAATGATAGTCTCAAGCAGTCGTACCTGTCCCAGGGTTACCTAAGAAAGCCATATGTGGGACTTTTCTTTCCTCAATGTCCAACCCCATGGCCCGTCGCTTTTCATCTAAAAGCATCCCCCGGGCCCACTTGCGCATTTGCATCTTCATCTTTTTTAATCCAACAACATGAGATATAGATTCATCAAACTCAGCCATTGCTTTCGCCTCTCGACATGATTCAAGTGCCTTTCTCTTTCTCTGCATCACTTGATGGTTAATAAGAATGTTTCTCAATTCCTCATAGGTAGAACCTGCTGGCAGATGGTCTATTGGAGTCTTTCCTTCCTGATTAAGGGCAATGAAATTAGAATGGGCCTATGCAAAATTAACAAGCATGATGACGTAAAATTGAATCAATATAAAGAAATTAAGGCCGTACATTGTCTTTTATGCTACAGTCAGCATTATGGCCAATTAACATGCTAACAATGGTGCAGTCGCCTGAAGGGATTGCATGCCAAACTGCAAGATGCAATGGTGTCATGCCATTCTGCAACATGTAAAACAGCACAAAACAAAAAAGAAATATACCAACAGTCAAAACCTTGAATGTTACATATACTAGTTTGTCTGTTTCAGGTACACTGAACAATTTCTTAAATTGACTTGAGACCAGGACTGTCAAAGCTAGGTACATTTCATCAAATTCAATAATAAATCATGAGTGTGGTTAACTACATTCATAAATGAGTAGTAGAGTCAAGTAAAATTACATTGGCTTTGGCTTCAAGAGCAGCTCCACGTTGAAGAAGCAACTCAGCAGATTTGCAAGAACTGTTTTTTATTGCAAGATGAAGAGGTGTTTCTCCATACTGTCAAAGAAACTTTCATATTCAATACATATTTGATAATTTAAAATATAGAATGCACATGCTTGGACATATTATATTATGGGTGATCTAAGTGAATTACCGTGTTCCTGGCCTCCAGTTCTACCATTTCAGGACCCATCCAGTCAAGCAGAAACTTCACAATCTCAGAATCATTTTTGGCTGAAGCAATGTGAAGAGGTGTTTCACGCATCTAAACAGGTAACAACAAAATAAATAACATATTCTCTATTCGAATTTCAAAACATCAGAAATTAATTGATTGAATTCAAAGCAAGGAATAACTGTCCGGACCCAGGATAACATATTAGACAAAACAAATAAATCATTAACAAAAAGAAAAAAGAATGAAAAAAAATCAAATTTTGGGATGTAAATCAACAATCAGCAAAAATTGTAAAGATGGCCAAGTCGAAATCCAACGGGAAACAAATAAAAATTAAGAAATCAAATTACCACAGAATCTCTTGCGTTAAGAAGCGAAGGGTTCTCCTGGAGCATTCTATCGAGGCCATGGAGAAACCCATTTCGCGCGCAGCCATGAATGGTCTCTGGTTTAAGAGGTCTCATTTCATTCCGAGATCCTCCATTCTGGCTACCTGGCATCTCGTAATTCTTCAATTCCTTCTCTTGGTCGTTGTGAGTGTGAGTTGAGAAGGAGAGAATGACTTCGAAAGAGATCTCTATCGACTCCTTGATATGGCGAGAAAACTGGGGTGATGCTCATTTCGCCATTTTGGGTGCGTAAATCTGAAGATCTGTGCACTAATGGAGGCGCCGATTTGTGAAATTGGTGCCTCTTCTCTTTTTCTTTTTCGAGAAGAGAAATTGGATTTTGGAGACTGGAGGCAACGGCTGGGAGGAAGAGATGGAGGAATGAATCAAATTTCTTTTTAACTTTTTATTTAATTATTTTTGTTTCGGTGGCATTTAGTGAAATGCACTGTGTTGGGCCCACAAGCTTAACTGGAAACGATACGATTCATTTTTTTTTCTAAATTTTCTTTACTTTTTGTTCAGCTGTGGCGATTACTATAAAGGTTATAGTGTATCGAGTCATTATGACAGAGTATTTTATTTAAAAAAAGTTACAGTAGGCTGTCAGCAATTTGGTTGAAGTAGTTTTTGTTCATATTCTCAAACGACGCAAAATATTTGGAGTCTACTATTTAGTGTATTATTTTTTTCCAGTTAATTCTTATGCAACAATGATTCGTAGAATCCCTCAAGAACTCTGGAGGTTGACAAGATACTTGTACATAACATTGTCAATATTATAGGCTTTGTAGTTTGTAGTTGTTAAAAAAATAAAATTTCGATTTCCTCCCTTTTCAAATTACGTCGTAGTCTTATGCTATTATGCATTTCGTACGAAACCACCCTCAAATATTAATAAAAACTTTGATATTTATTCAAGTACTTAAACGTTTTATATTTTTTTAGGCCTTTTATTTTAAAAAGAACATCTAAGAATTGTATTTTCTAACATCCTTAATTTGGAGAATCATTTAAATAAATTTTATTTAAAACATAACAAGATTGAACTTTTAGTCTTATAACTAGGCTAACGCTTTTTGAGTGGATGTTGCTAATACAAAACCTGAAAGATGCTAATACAAAACCTGAAAGAAAAAAGAAATTATATATTAAAAAGTTAAAAACTTAAGTCCATCTTTAGTAAAAAAAAAATAGAAATTCAAAAGAAAAAATCTATTTAATAAAATAAAATACGGAAGAATTGTGCGGTATGTCTATACTAAGTCACTGTAGATAAATATTTTATTCGATGAAGAAGCTTGCCGAGGACAAGATACCAAGGTTCTACTTCTACCTGACACAAACAAAACATGAATGTATTCACCTGATTAAAATTTCGACCTCAAGCTCTTTACACAAGAGAAAAACGAAAGAAAAAAAGATAAATAATGCATGAAAAAAGAGTATAATAAATTGCAAATGGCACCGTTTGGATCAATTCTACTTGTCAGAGGATCTAAGAAAGCCCCATGTGGGACTATTCTTTCCTCAAAATATAAGCCCAAAAGTAACTTCGGGCCCATTTGTTCACATTTGCATTTTTCATATTAAAGGTCTTGTAGTTCAATATAATTGAGAAGGTAAAAGCCATTTAGAGAGAGATTCCTAAGGACAAATCTCTATCTCTTCTCTACTACTTATAAATGCACCTAGAGAAAGGTCGCAACAATTTTTGTTAACAATTTTTATACCGTTGATCTGTAAATGTATGGTTAGATCTGTCTCAATACATCTCTATGCGCAAACAAGGTAAGAATTATCTCGATTTTGAATTACTGCACAAAAGGAAAAAAATTTTCTTTGGATTTGATTGGTTTTCCATCTAATATAGAAACAAATTGAATAATATATGTATTAGTATCGGTTGTAAATTAAGAAACATATTTTTATTGTCTAATATTATTTTATTTTTTTATTTGCCCACACATGAGGGCATCTTATGCTAGTACTGTTTAAATTTATTTATATTAGAATTTAATTGGTAATTTGAATTTTAAAAAATAAAATCATCTCCAGAAATAAATCAGAAAAAGGGGGGGGGGGGGGGGGGGAATAACATAATGAAATTTGGGGAGGTAACTAACGAAATAAGCAGCATAATAAATTTATAAAATAATGACAAGTCCCAAACCATTAAATTATAAATAATATAAAAGAGTGTTGTTACATAAATAAGAATGCAAAAATATGAGCTACGAATATATAATGTATTAACACGAGAAATGCGACGGTCAAAGCGATATAGACGGAGGGCGTCAAAGTCAAAAGTTCAAATGATCGATCTAAACCATTCAATGTGGTTATCATATTAAAATTTTCTTTGCCAACCAAATTTTACATTCTTTTAAAATTTAAAAAATTCTCAATCTAATTAGTTTTGAACCCTCCAATAATAATTAAAATCTAAGAAATAGTAGAAATAGCTCAAAAAATTATAAAATTAATTTGATCGGCAAGAAGATTTTAATATGAAGAACATAGGTTTGGATCGGTAATCTAAACTTTTGGATTTTAAGATCTAGTCGCATCTGATGGAGCGATCCGTTGAATTGCTTTGACCGTAGTGTTTCTCTTATCACAATAATGGCTAAGTATGTTACATTCGTACAACCACTGGGACATATCTCGTAATATTTCTAATTTTATATCATACTGTAAATATTAATACTAAGTAATTAATGTATTGGAAGGGCCTAGTTAAGTGCTCCACTATTAATGAGCTAAAATATTCGTATGAACGCAGTAACTGTTGTAATCAAAACAACATACGTAAAACAAAAGTGAACTTTGTTTATTATTTTTTTTAATAAAAATAGGGGGCAAGCCCCTATCTTATAATAATTAACAGAGTAATTATTTTTTTGAATAAAAGTGAACTTTGTTTATATAATTAACAGAGTAATTATTATTCGTTATTAATTAAGCGCGTGTTTGAACAATTATTAGATATGCTATGAGAATTACAAGCAATCATCTAACTTCTGCCGGCAACTTAACGGAGTGTTTAGAACAATTATCCGAGAAAACTTGTTTGAAGTTCCAAATTAAAATTTTCACTACATGTGGGTGCCCACAATTTCTAAAATTCAATCGAAAACCTTATAAATAGACCGAGTGGTTTTGTGTGACCAAACATTGTTGGTTTAGATAGAAATATTTTGATAGGTAAGCAGTTAATATGAAGAATTTATTTTCCGAATATAAAATTTTTTTGTCACATAATTTTCCAATGTTTACCTTCAACTAGAGTGCTGGAGCAACAGTTGATTGTTGTCACATACTTTTGGAAACCTTTCATTGTAGCATCAATCGGAACGAAGATGTCACACACACACACACACACACACAAACTGACTTATTGAATTCATGCAATACTAATGCAACGCATGAGCAATTTAGACAAGTCATGAGAAATGAGTGAAAAGTTTGGAGGATGGCTTCTTCAAAACTGGAACTTGAAAATGACAACAAACATAAATGTTATATCTTAACAGTTGTGCGCGCAAACTAGCTAGAGCTAACAACACGTGCGTACATTTGCTTCATCACAAAATGAGATATTAGAAGAATGTCAAGAAAAGTAAGTTTAATTAGCACTAAAGGACGACTCATAAGAGTATTTGTCTATTTGATAAACAAGAGATTAAATGATAATTTTATTCTAACTTTTATCTTGATATCATTAATTGATCATTCATATAGTTATAATAAACTAAGGTAATGTAAAACTAGTTTAGTAAATAAAATTTTACAATGTCTTTTGTTCAAGTTAATAGTGTGATTATATGGGCAACATTAAATAAACATGTTGGAAAAGAAAAATTATATATTGATTGGCGTTGTGACTTGAGTTATTGAATTAGAAGAACATGATTTTTTTCCTAGCATAGCGATAAATAAAAACAATTGTTTCATAACTTTAATTATTTTGTCAAATTTATTTATATTATTTTTGTCAAGTTAGACTACAACATTAATTGTTTTTGAAGTTTTATTGCATGATATTAAAATTTGTTTTTATACAGCATTATGGTAAACAAGAGAGCTGTCCATTTAGCATTGGTGCACAAACAAATAGAATTGGTACATGTTAGCATTCTTTGGATCTGGAAGTGAATTTTAGAACTCATGGGAGATTTAAAGGATAAAATTAAGAGATTTAAAAAAATTGTCTCAATTCAATGAATTCATACTATTTCCCCGTGATTCTATGATTCAAAAGGAAAAATCAAGTGCAGAAGATCGATTTGAGAAAATGGTATATCAACCTTTTTAAACATGAGATTCCAATAATGATAAAAAAAAAATGAAAAAAAAAATTGCTTAAGAATACATGTTATTTTGAACAATAGGAATTTCGAGCATAAGAATACATTTGACTGTTTATAAACATCTTATTTGTTACTCTATTTTGTTTTTCTTATTTTTTTTTTCTCTCAATAGAGTGCGTATGTATTAGATTAATAAAGGGCATTAGTGGTACAATAAGTGGTAATGAATAATAAGGATAATTAGATGAGCTATAACAAAGTCAAGATTTTTATTGATATCTTCTAATTAACTAGGCTGGGTTAGAGTCCATATTAGGGTTCGGGACGAATATACTTGTCAAATATTTTGAAATTTTAGTCTTAAGAAAAGATGCCTACAAGCATGTTCACTTACAAATACTAGATGTACCTCATTATACGATTAGGCGTTCAATAGATGAATCGTTACAACCTCACGACGAGATATCTACAATTTGAGGGTGTGTTAGGCACGCATGAGGTTAGTAGGGTCAGTGGTGTAAGGTTAGTACTTTTTGAGATTTTCGAGGTACTTTTTGGAATTTCGAGGTAAAATAGTGAGGGGATGAGATTTTCGAGGTAGTCCCACTAACCCCAGTAAACCCTCTAACCCACTAACGGCTAAGTCTTTACACTCATCATTTTCGCATTAATTTTGGTAATCTCCAGATTTTAGTTTAGCTAACTTTTGTTCTTTTTTCTTTTTTTTTTAAAGTTTATACGGGTTTGGTTGGAAGACATATTATTGCACTTTGTTCTTAAAATTGTGAGTCACAATTGTTAGATTAATCTTTTAGATTAATGCGCTTTGTTCTTAGATTACAAAATCGAAATTTACATTTTCTTTTGAATTTTTAAACTATTTTTTCAGATTAAAAACATCATTGTTTTAAATGGTTTATTAATTTTTTTAGATTGATGATTTTCTAAAAATTTGAAAAAATGGTAAAGAAATTTGAAAAAAAAATAAAATTTGATTTCTTACTGGATGTTAACATTGAAACATTTGAATTGATCGTTTGAAGCTCAAAAATTAAAGAAAGAGCAGAATGGACAAACTCCGCAGTCCAAACTCTAACCTTGTTGGTACGAAAATGTTTAAATTTATATAAATTTTGCCAAAATCACCCTAGGCAAATAAAAATCCTGACAGTTCTAACCCCGAAAGTTAAAAACCCGAACCCTTGGCCCTTTTCGCTTTTCTAATTTCGTTTCTTCCGTTTTCGCAGAACAAGGGTAAATTTGGAACTCGCTTCTCCTTTTCTTAATTTCTTCCGCTTGAAATTCCTTTCTCGCAATCTAACTCCGACTGTCGACTCGACGATTTACCAGAAAGCAAAACACAAGCAGCAGCTGCTGTGCTCCGGACAGCGCCAGCCCAGCTAAAGGGTTTCCAGGTTTTCCTCTTTTTTACAATATACGAATATGATCTTCATTCATTCTTTGTTAATTTCATTCCCTCATTCAACAGTCAACACTGGGTTTTCTTATTTGCGCTTGTCTACTCTATACCAAATTGGGTTAATATTTTTGTGCCTCAGCCACAGCCTGATTCTTGGTATTTTGTACTGGTAATTATGGGTTAGTCTGCTCATTTCACTAGACTATGATTCTGATGCTACTCTCTCTCTCACACACTCTCAGAGAGAAGCTACAATTGTCTAGTTTCAAATATGGGATGCAAGTTTGCTGATCTGTTATTATTGTAAAAGTCCAGATACTGATTGCAAATTAATTGACCTGTAATTGCTATTCCAAACTAAATTTTATGTGTGAGACTAAGATTGTTATGGTGGTGGCTTCATACTTCTTTTACTAATATATCTGTATTTTTCCAATACTTGTTGGGGGCATCAGCATCAGAAAAATGTTTCCAATTAGTATATATACCGGGGGTTCTATTGAAAATGGAGAAATGGGTGTAACCTACAACAAGCCACCATCAGCTTCCTACCCTGCACAAGACGACATCACCTTTGACGAGTTGAAAAGGAAAATATTCGAACTAACTGGGTTAAATGAGGATGAAAATGGCATAAATGTGAATGCTCGGTGGAATGCTGGGGCTGGTGAGTCCCACTGTTTTGTGCTACTTCCTATATGCGAGAACAACATGTGGCGGATGCTGGTGGAAAGGACGCTGTCAGGTTTGACAGGGTGGAGCATTGTTGAGTTGTTTGTCGAGGCAGTCCCGAACTCGGGTTGTACACAGAATGATCCTGGGGAGAAGTCTCAATCAAATGTGGAATGTGGAGAAAAAACACATACTGTGGGTGAAGAGGATCAGGATGATTCTCAGGAGCTGACAGATGAGGAATCTTTCGATTTTAAGCCAACCGATAATTCAGCTCTGTATGTGGGTAGATCATTCGACAGAAAAGATGATCTGAGACGGGCTCTTATAGAATATCATATCAAACAAAACAGGGAATTTGTGGTAGTAGCATCTAACAACTGTAGATACACTGTGAAATGTGTGGGCCCCAAGTGTGGATGGAGGCTATACTCAAAGCAAGTAGAGGGAAACTACTTCCAGATAAAACAAATTAAAGGTAAGCATGTGTGTTCTAACGAAGTAGGAGATGGGAAGGACCATATTAACTTGACGGCTGATTTCATATCTGAATTGATACTAGACCTGATTAAAAAGAGAGGTGATGTGTGCACACTTAAAGAAATCCAGGACTTTGTGCATGAGCTGTACGGGCGCATGCCATCTTACAACAAGGCTTGGAGGGCAAAAGAGCTTGCGGTCGCTCACTTATTTGGTGAGTGGAAAGAGTCGTACGTGAAGTTAGTCCCTTATCTCAATGCTATTCAGGTTGCAAACCCTGGAACTAAAGTGGAGTGGTGATCAGATAATTCAACAGACAACCCGAATGTGAGGCTTTTTAGAGGGGTCGCATGGGCATTCTCTCCAGCCATTGAGGGTTTCAAGCAATGTCGACCGGTGATCAGCGTTGACAGCATGATTTTGTGTGGTAAATATGGCGGTACTATGCTTATTGCAGTTGCTTATGATGCAGAAGATCAGATACTTCCTTTGGCCTTTGCTGTGATAAAGGACGAAGATGATGAATCATGGAGTTGGTTCATGCGCTGCATGCGACTGGAAGTGGTGGGCCCACGCCCGCTCTGTGTTATTTCAGATCGGCGCGACTCTCTCTTGAAACTTTTCAACCAGCCAGACAGTGGCTGGTGCACTGGTTCTGGGCAGGCCTGCTACCGGTACTGCTCCCGTTACCTTTCTGAGAACATTCGTTCTTCTTTTAAGAAAGATTACCTGGCCAAATTGGTCAAGTGGGTTTCGAGGCAAAACCAACCAAGCAAATTTCGTCTGGGGATGTTGCGAATTCTAGAAACCAATCGAAAGGCACACAATTGGTTGGTCAAATTAGGTGCAAGACCTGACGACAAGAGTGCATACCATTTATGGTCACTGTGTGAGGATGGTGGTTGCCGGTATGGAATCATGGCAGTAAATGGGAATGAGCGTGTCTTTAACTTATTTCCCCAAATTCAGATGTTACCCATCAAAGCTCTTGTACAGCTGACATTTACCATGTCAGCTGAAACATCTGCAAAAAGCAGAGAAGCTGCTAGTAAAATTGAAGCTGAGAAGCAGTTGTGGTCAAACAAAGTCACAGCCAGTTTGGAAGCAAGAAAGGTGAAGATGAGCGAACACAAAGTCATAAGCATCTCAGATGATGAGTTTGAGGTTGAAACCAGATCCAAGGTCAAGCAGACTGTAAGACTTGGCCATGACCAGAGGGGCTGCAGCTGTCAGAAACCCCAGCTCACTGGCATCGCTTGTTCCCATCTGCTTGCTGTTTGCGCATTCCGCTCCTTGAATGCGGACGAATTGGTAGATGAAGCTTACAGTGCTTGTCAGCTCTTGGCAACATGGGCCCCACAGTTCCATCCTCCTGGCAGTCCAGAGGAATGGCCGGACTATGCAGGTGTTTCTTACTCGCCCGACTGTAACAGCATAAATCGAGGGAGGAGGAAGGTTGTTTCAAGTCCTAATGTTCCTGCAAAGCTAAAAAGATCCAGTTAAAGACTACTGCTTGATAAACCAATGCACTTCAGGTAGCTCCCCAGACAATTATACTGGTACAGACTATTGTGATTTAGTTATTCCCTATTTTTTTTCGAAAATTTCCATACAAATGGATTCTGTTGTTTACTGATTTAGTTAATTTTAGAGCCTAGAGTGAGGCATAGAAAGCACTATTGAGAGGACAGCTGATCAATTTCGTTTGGGACAGTATTATCTGGAGCAACATATTTGTTAGGAACAATTCAAAAAGGTCTTTTTCATTATTTAATATCAATATTCTGGTTGTATGTTACTTTGCTTTTCAGTTCAATTGAAAGTGGTGGGGTTTTCACCCATTTTTTCCAAAAAAAATTATTATTATTATTTAATGTCAATATAGCAATTTCAGTTTAGTGAACAGAAAAGGTAATACAGCAGAATATACAGATTGCACTGCTACACTACTCTTTATTCTTAAAGTTGGGTTCGGGAAAAGTCCTTTTCAGTTTTCAGAATTCCTGTGGTGCTATTACTCTTTGCTTCTTATAAGTTTTCTTCTTTTTAGTTTAACCTTGCCTGTGATTCTCTTTTGTGGCAGGGCATACTCTTTGACTGTAGCAGCTGTGTAGTTGGCGTTGACTATTAGAAACCTATTTTGTTAGAAAATGATCTAATATTATGCGTAGTGTAATATAATCAAAGTCAATTATGTTTTGTTCTCCTCGTGTGGAGTTGTAGACTTGTAGCCTTCTTCAAGACAAGAAATTAACTTTTTTTTTTGTGCATAATCTATGATGTTAATGGTAGATTTATTGAAATTTGATTGTTCCATTGGTGATCACAAATTGTTGTTTCTTCTTGAGAACTCATGTAAACATGTCATAAATAATATTAATATAACAATGCAACTACACACCCTTAATTACCTATAATGAATAATCAAATTATGTTCAATGACAATAACTAGTGGAAATCACAACGGTCCACAATGCTTACGAGCACCAAATAACAAATAGAAGCAGCAAATTCAATATATCAAAGTTGGTATAACCATGGAACCTCGTTTGAACAACTACAATCATAACTAATCAATAATTATAACTCTGTTTAGCTTACACGCTATACCGAGAAAGCTACTCAAAATAAATAACGAGGAAGGAAAAAAGAATTGCATACATTCTTTTATAAAGCAATGAAAAAAAAAAAATCCAACGTAACATCACAGGATAATTTACTACTAAATATAACTATCTACCTATATTATATCTGGAAACACATGACCATGGGTCTCAATCTCAAAGATGGTGTAAATTAGGGACAAACCATTGTGGTGATCCACTCAAATCACGAGCGAGATATTCAATAGCACCAGTATCGATATTCATAATTTTGACATCATATAAGGGCGGTCTTTCACGATACATGTAATTCATGCCAACCAATCTCATAAAGTAGATGCTGTTTCTTTTGATCATGGCTGAGTCATTAGCTTCAAGTGTCAAGGCATAGTGCAAGTCGATGAACAATGCATGATCACCAATGCTTGTAACCTTAACCCAACATGGTGAACCATTTTTGTTTTCATCCAATTTATACACATCAAACCATTCACACATAGGAGGTTTACACATAGGAGGTTGTTGACCCTGATCACCATATCGTATAACTCTCAAAATATCTCCAGAAGCCTCCACAAGATAGTTAATTATGTGATTTGGATAACCTTCAATTGGTGGTACAACACAAACCAAAGAACCAGTAGCAATATCTGTAATTATAGTAATTCCAGTGGCTCTCTCTACACTGTAAAGCATGCGTTTAAGATAAAAGTGGCTGCAGGTTACATAGCTTGAGTCTAAGTTCACTTCATGCCAGTTATCTTGTCCAGGACGCCAAGAAACCAATATAAGATTTTGTAAACCAGATTTTCCATAACATATCACATATTCCTGCAATTGATTTTGCCATGTCCCGATATAGTGAGCGTATTCACCAAAATCATATGCAGGGAGGATAAATTCGTGATTGTTAAGTGGATTGAAAAGAGAAAGTTGACCGATTACAGGGCCAAGAGTTGAGTAGCCACATATGTTTTGCAAACTAGACCGGTCATAATGGTTCGATCTTGAACCAGTCACCAAGCCGGTCCATATGTCTGCAAAAACTGCCTTGAGATTGCGCTGTCGAGAACTGGTAACTTGTTTGTTTAACTCATTTTGGTGGGGGTAGAACCGTGAAAGCATATATATATACCCTTCTGACGGTCCTTTAAACTCCTTAACAAAAAACTCCTTGACAAAAGAGTTTGGAGTGTGGAAATTGTAAAATTTGTCCAAAGGAATGGAGTAGAATGCCACTTTTAGATCACGAGGATTTATGTGGTTTCTGAAAATCCAAGGAAATTGTGGAGGAAGACTGCTGACCGGGGTAGAGGAGCACCACGAAGTACAAACAGCACGAAATCGAACAAAATCAGTGATTTCACCGACCTTTTTGGCAATGAGATTCAGCACATCTGGTGGAAGAGATGACCAATCTCTTTCTTGAGCTTCATTCGACTCCATTACAACTAAATTGGTAGTTCGCTACGATATAAACAGAGACAAAACACAGTTAGATAGGTAGAGACAAGTTTGCAGCTGTCAGGTCTAAAAATAAAGAATAAAAATTTAATATTAATTCATCATACATGGCAACTTCATATTTATAACATGCATGCGTTGGTGGCATGGTATACAACCAAAGCAGAAAAGCAATTGAATGCTAATTACACAATTAATTAATTAATTACCATGATAGTTAAGCCGGATCCAAGGTGTAATCAAGCAAATTACGCAACCAAAAAGTCATATTCAACAGTAATAAATTAAAAATTATTAAATTGATTTTTTTTATAACAATCTTTCACTACAGGAAAAAAAAAACAAAACACAAATTAAATAACTCGTTACAAATTCATATTTGGAGGAGGGGGGAAAATCAATGATTGTCAACTACAAAAACTCGAGGGACATGATCTACTACAGAAAAAAAAAATTATAAATAAATAACTCGCTACAGATTCATATTCGGAAAAGGGGTGAAAATCAGTGACAATTAGAAACTCGAGAGACATCTACATAAGTACAGTTCCCATGCACATTATACTTTGAAAAGTAAAATATAAAGTAGCTAATCATATATAGATATGGACTATAGATATGTCAATATACCCTATTAAACTAATCATTTTTCGCTCATTGTACTTGAAAGTAAATAATGTAGCTAAGCCATAAATAGGAATGGACTATAGATATGTCCATATAGCCCTATCAAACTAAACTTTTTTGCAAAAGAAAAAAAGAAAAAGAAAACACACAAACAATTCCGTTTAAGCCAGATTAAGCATAGATGGTTTTGTTATTACCAAATTTAGAGAGACAATGCACTAGTAAAAGGAGCTATAAGAAACGAAATTAAGTCTCCCAAAAAGGAAATGGAAGAGAATCAACTAATCTGATCAAGAAGGGTGCTAAGTTGCTTACCTTAATTAAGGTTGGGGTGTTCAATGAAGAGAAAAATCAGTTCGTGTAGGTGTATCAAACTTTCTATTTGAGTGGAGATTAAGTCCACTAAGGGTCCGCTCCAGACGAAGGGGCTCGGGAGAAAAGTAAAGGAACTCGGTACATCCCAAATCGAAGAGTAACCGATCTCTTCCTCTCGCTGTCTCTATAGTACCTTCGTTTTCATTGATTTCTCCCTTGGAGCAAGATACTCGTACTCTCTCTCCTTTCTTTCGCTCCGAGTACTTCCTTCTGGAGCGAGCGGACTCTAAGGATTGTGCAAGACACGATGGTTAGTCAACGATGGCTGAGACCGAATGCATGGGCCCCACCATGTGCTCCCAAACGACTTTTTTACAACGGATCCAATGCGACTTGGTTGACGTATGACTTTTGTGCTGGAGACCCGGAGTGCATCCCGGCTTTGGTCTATGAGAAGTGAGAATGAGAATCACTGATTAGATTGGTCAAACACAAACTATTTTAAAGGGGAGAAAAAATTTACAATTCTAAGATGCCAATATAATATTCCGACAGGCATTTTGAATTAACAAATTACTTAGGACAGGCTTTGATTTTTTTTTTTCTTTAAATCAGACAATACCTTATTTCCATCATATAAGAAATAATTAGTTTAAACTTAAAGTTGTTGTACCAAATAAGTAAAGAGTATACTAAAAATGATTATTTTTAATTATTATGAACTAGTTCATTAAACTCCTCACAACTTACAAACATTTCAAAATATCATTCCTTCTAGTACCAGTGATATCCTAGGCGGCAACTGTAAAGTTTTGATTTGGATGGAATCCAATGTTTTCAGTGCTCAAGGAATTAATTAGTTGATATGAAAGAAATAGCTATTACTACATAAACTTTATATAGAAACAACAAGGAAAAAAGACCATAACAGTGATGTAAGTGCATATATAAGTAGCTTATTCAGTGTAACGAGGGGCCGTTGACCCCATATAGACCAGTATTCGAATTATATACGTACATAAAATTTGCATAGTATGATCTTCTGACTATTTGTAGACAGAAAAAACTTTGCTTTGGTTTTAATAAAAATATAATTTTACTTCAAGTTTGTTCATAATTATATATGATATTTATTTTTAATGCTTTGTAACAATGAGCTTTATCTTTTTTTTTTCTATTTTTCTTTTTTTTAAATTTACTTGTAATACTTATTGTTGGTTAATAAAATTTGGTAAATTGCAATCGGCGAATTGATAAACATAATCATTTGGCAACGGCTGGGAGGAAGAGATGGAAGAATGCATCAAATTTCTTTTAACTTTTTCTTTATTTACTTTTGTTTCGGTGGCATTTAATGAAATGCACTGTGTTGGGCCCACAAGCTTAACTGGATATGATACGATTCATTTTTTTTCTAAATTTTCTTTACTTTTTGTTCAGCTGTGGCGATTACTATAAGGTTATAGTGTATCGAGTCATTATGACAGAGTATTTTATTTAAAAAAAGTTACAGTAGGCTGTCAGCAATTTGGTTGAAGTAGTTTTTGTTCTTATTTTCAAACGACGCAAAAAAATTTTGAGTCTACTATTTAGTGTATTATTTTTTTTTCCAGTTAATTCTTATATGCAACAATAATTCGTAGAATCCCTCAAAAACTCTGGAGGTCGACGAGATACTTGTACATAACATTGTCAATATTATAGGCTTTGTAGTTTGTAGTTGTTAAAAAAAAAAATAAAATTTCGATTTCCTCCCTTTTCAAATTACGTCGTAGTCTTATGCTATTATGCATTTCGTACGAAACCACCCTCAAATATTAATAAAAACTTTGATATTTATTCAAGTACTTAAACGTTTTATATTTTTTTAGGCCTTTTATTTTAAAAAGAACATCTAAGAATTGTATTTTCTAACATCCTTAATTTGGATAATCATTTAAATAAATTTTATTTAAAACATAACAAGATTGAACTTTTAGTCTTATAACTAGGCTAACGCTTTTTGAGTGGATGTTGCTAATACAAAACCTGAAAGAAAAAAAATTATATATTAAAAAGTAAAAAACTTAAGTCCATCTTTAGTAAAAAAAAATAGAAATTCAAAAGAAAAAATCTCTTTAATAAAATAAAGTACGGAAGAACTGTGCGGTATCTCTATACAAGTCACTGTAGATAAATATTTTATTTGATGCAGAAGCTTGCCGAGGACAAGCTACCAAGGTTCTACTTACCTGACACAAAACAAAACATGAATGTATTCACCTGATTAAAATTTCGACTTCAAGCTCTTTACGCAAGAGAAAAACGAAAGAAAATAGATAAATAATGCATGAAAAAGAGTATAATAAATTGCAAATGGCTTTTACCTTCTCAATTCTACTTGTCAGAGGATCTAAGAAAGCCCCATGTGGGACTATTCTTTCCTCAAAATATAAGCCCAAAAGTAATTTCGGGCCCATTTGTTCACATTTGCATTTTTCATATTAAAGGTCTTGTAGTTCAATATAATTGAGAAGGTAAAAGCCATTTAGAGAGAGATTCCTAAGGACAAATACTGTTTAACTTTATTTATATCAGAATCTAATTGGTAATTTGAATTTTAAAAAAAATAACAATCTTCTCCAGAAATAAATCAGAAAAAAAGGGAGGGGGGGGGGGGGGGGGGGAATAATATAATGAAATTTGGGGAGGTAACTAACGAAATAAGCAGCATAATAAATTTATAAAATAATGAAAAGTCCCAAACCATTTATAAATAATATAAAAGAGTGTTGTTACATAAATAAGAATGCAAAAATATGAGCTACGAAAATTTAATGTATTAACACGAGAAATGCGACGGCCAAAGCGATATGGACGGAGGGCGTCAAAGTCAAAAGTTCAAATGATCGTTCTAAACCATTCAATGTGGTTATCATATTAAAAATTTCTTTGCCAACTGAAGTTTACATTCTTGTAAAATTTAAAAAATTCTCAATCTATAATTAGTTTTGAACCCTCCAATAATAACATTTTTTTAAATCTAAAAAAATAGTAGAAATAGCTCAAAAAATTGTAAAATTAATTTGATCGACAAGAAGATTTTAATATGAAGAACATAGGTTTGGATCGGTAATTTAAACTTTTGGATTTTAAGATCTAGTCACATCTGATGGAGCGATTCGTTGAATTGCTTTGACCGTAGTGTTTCTCTTATCACAATAATGGTTATGTTACATTCGTACAACCACTGGGAATTATCTCGTAATATTTCTAATTTTATATCATACTGTAAATATTAATACTAAGTAACTAATGTATTGGAAGGGCCTAGTTAAGTGCTCCACTATTAATGAGCTAAAATATTCGTATGAACGCAGTAACTGTTGTAATCAAAACAACATACGTAAAACAAAAGTGTACTTTGTTTATATAATTAACAGAGTAATTATTATTCGTTATTAATTAAGCGCGTGTTTGAACAATTATTAGATATGCTATGAGAATTACAAGCAATCATCTAACTTCTGCCAGCAACTTAACGGAGTGTTTAGAACAATTATCCGAGAAAACTTGTTTGAAGTTCCAAATTAAAATTTTCACTACATGTGGGTGCCCACAATTTCTAAAATTCAATCGAAAACCTTATAAATAGACCGAGTGGTTTTGTGTTACCAAACATTGTTGGTTTAGATAGAAATATTTTGATAGGTAAGCAGTTAATATGAAGAATTTATTTTCAGAATATATATAAAATTTTTTTGCCACATAATTTTCAAATGTTTACCTTCAACTAGAGTGCTGGAGCAACAGTTGATTCTTTGTCACATACTTTTGGAAATCTTTCATCGTAGCATCAATTGGAACGAAGATGTCGCTCACACACACACACACACAAAAACTGACTTATTGAATTCATGCAATACTAATGCAACGCATGAGCAATTTAGACAAGTCATGAGAAATGAGTGAAAAGTTTGGAGGATGGCTTCTTCAAAACTGGAACTTGAAAACGACAACAAACATAAATGTTATATCTTAACATTTGTGCTTTATGCGCAAACTAGCTAGAGCTAACAACACGTGCGTACATTTGCTTCATCACAAAATGAGATATTAGAAGAATGTCAAGAAAAGTAAGTTTAGCACCAAAGGACGACTCATAAGAGTATTTGTCTATTTGATAAACAAGAGATTAAATGATAATTTTATTCTAACGTTTATCTTGATATCATTAATTGATCATTCATATAATTATTATAAACTAAGGTAATGTAAAAATAGTAAATAAAATTATACAATGTCTTTTGTTCAAGTTAATAGTGTGCATTATATGGGCAACATTAAATAAATATGTTGAAAAAGAAAAATTATATATTGATTGGCGTTGTGACTTGAGTTATTGAATTAGAAGAACATGATTTTTTTCCTAGCATAGCGATAAATAAAAACAATTGTTTCATATAACTTTAATTATTTTGTCAAATTTATTTATATTATTTTTGTCAAGTTAGACTACAACATTAATTGTTTTTGAAGTTTTATTGCATATTAAAAATTTGTTGTTATACAGCATTATGGTAAACAAGAGATCTAGCTGTCCATTAATTAGCATTGGTGCACAAGCAAAGAGAATTTGTACATGTTAGCATTCTTTGGATCTGAAAGTGAATTTTAGAACTCATGGGAGATTTAAAGGATACAATAAAGAGATTTTAAAAAAAGACCGTCTCAATTTAATGAATTCATCCTATTTCCCCGTGATTCTATGATTCAAAAGGAAAAATCAAATGCAGAAGATCAATTTGCAAAAATGGTAAATCAACCTTTTTGAACATGAGATTCCAATAATGATAAAAAAAAATGAAAAGAAAATTGCTTAAGAATGTGTGTTATTTTGAAAAATAGGAATTTCGAGCATAAGAATACGTTTGACTATTTATAAACATCTTATTTGTTACTCTCATTTTTTTTTTCTTATTTTTTTTTTCTCTCAATAGAATGTGTATGTATTAGATTAATAAAGGTCATTAGTGGTACAATAAGTGGTAATGAATAATAAGGATAATTAGATAAGCTATAACAAAGTCAAGATTTTTATTGATATCTTCTAATTAACTAGCTAGGCTGGGTTAGAGTCCATATTAGGGTTCGGGACGAATATACTTGTCAAATATTTTGAAATTTTAGTCATAAGAAAAGATGCCTACCAAGCATGTTCACTTACAGATACTAGATGTACCTCATTATACGATTAGGCGTTCAATAGATGAATCGTTACAACCTCACGACGAGATATCTACAATTTGAACGGCTAAGTCTTTACACTCATCATTTTCGCATTAATTTTGGTAATCTCCAGATTTTAGTTTAGCTAACTTTTGTTCTTTTTTCTTTTTGTTTTAAACTTTATACGGGTTTGGTTGGAAGACATATTATTGCACTTTGTTCTTAAAATTGTGAGTCACAATTGTTAGATTAATCTTTTAGATTAATGCGCTTTGTTCTTAGATTACAAAATCAAAATTTACATTTTCTTTTGAATTTTTAAACTATTTTTTCAGATTAAAAAAATCATTGTTTTAAATGGTTTATTAATTTTTTTAGATTGATGATTTTCTAAAAATTTGAAAAAATGGTAAAGAAATTTGAAAAAAAAAATTTGATTTCTTACTGGATGTTAACATTGAAACATTTGAATTGATCGTTTGAAGCTCAAAAATTAAAGAACGAGCAGAATGGACAAACTCCGCAGCCCAAACTATAACCTTGTTGGTACGAAAATGTCTAAATTTATATAAATTTTGCCAAAAGCACCCTAAGCAAATAAAAATCCTGACAGTTCTACCCCCGAAAGTTAAAAAGCCGAACCCTTGGCCCTTTTCGCTTTCTAAGTTCGTTTCTTCCGTTTTCGCAGAACAAGGGTAAATTTGGAACTCGCTTCTCCTTTTCTTAATTTCTTCCGCTTGAAATTCCTTTCTCGCAATCTAACTCCGACTGTCGACTCGACGATTTACCAGAAAGCAAAACACAAGCAGCAGCTGCTGTGCTCCGGACAGCGCCAGCCCAGCTAAAGGGTTTCCAGGTTTTCCTCTTTTTTACAATATACGAATATGATCTTCATTCATTCTTTGTTAATTTCATTCCCTCATTCAACAGTCAACACTGGGTTTTCTTATTTGCGCTTGTCTACTCTATACCAAATTGGGTTAATATTTTTGTGCCTCAGCCACAGCCTGATTCTTGGTATTTTGTACTGGTAATTATGGGTTAGTCTGCTCATTTCACTAGACTATGATTCTGATGCTACTCTCTCTCTCACACACTCTCAGAGAGAAGCTACAATTGTCTAGTTTCAAATATGGGATGCAAGTTTGCTGATCTGTTATTATTGTAAAAGTCCAGATACTGATTGCAAATTAATTGACCTGTAATTGCTATTCCAAACTAAATTTTATGTGTGAGACTAAGATTGTTATGGTGGTGGCTTCATACTTCTTTTACTAATATATCTGTATTTTTCCAATACTTGTTGGGGGCATCAGCATCAGAAAAATGTTTCCAATTAGTATATATACCGGGGGTTCTATTGAAAATGGAGAAATGGGTGTAACCTACAACAAGCCACCATCAGCTTCCTACCCTGCACAAGACGACATCACCTTTGACGAGTTGAAAAGGAAAATATTCGAACTAACTGGGTTAAATGAGGATGAAAATGGCATAAATGTGAATGCTCGGTGGAATGCTGGGGCTGGTGAGTCCCACTGTTTTGTGCTACTTCCTATATGCGAGAACAACATGTGGCGGATGCTGGTGGAAAGGACGCTGTCAGGTTTGACAGGGTGGAGCATTGTTGAGTTGTTTGTCGAGGCAGTCCCGAACTCGGATTGTACACAGAATGATCATGGGGAGAAGTCTCAATCAAATGTGGAATGTGGAGAAAAGACGCATACTGTGGGTGAAGAGGATCAGGATGATTCTCAGGAGCTGACAGATGAGGAATCTTTCGATTTTAAGCCAACCGATAATTCAGCTCTGTATGTGGGTAGATCATTCGACAGAAAAGATGATCTGAGACGGGCTCTTATAGAATATCATATCAAACAAAACAGGGAATTTGTGGTAGTAGCATCTAACTACTGTAGATACACTGTGAAATGTGTGGCCCCCAAGTGTGGATGGAGGCTGTACTCAAAGCAAGTAGAGGGAAACTACTTCCAGATAAAACAAATTAAAGGTAAGCATGTGTGTTCTAACGAAGTAGGAGATGGGAAGGACCATATTAACTTGACGGCTGATTTCATATCTGAATTGATACTAGACCTGATTAAAAAGAGAGGTGATGTGTGCACACTTAAAGAAATCCAGGACTTTGTGCATGAGCTGTACGGGCGCATGCCATCTTACAACAAGGCTTGGAGGGCAAAAGAGCTTGCGGTCGCTCACTTATTTGGTGAGTGGAAAGAGTCGTACGTGAAGTTAGCCCCTTATCTCAATGCTATTCAGGTTGCAAACCCTGGAACTAAAGTGGAGTGGTGGTCAGATAATTCAACAGACAACCCGAATGTGAGGCTTTTTAGAGGGGTCGCATGGGCATTCTCTCCAGCCATTGAGGGTTTCAAGCAATGTCGACCGGTGATCAGCGTTGACAGCATGATTTTGTGTGGTAAATATGGCGGTACTATGCTTATTGCAGTTGCTTATGATGCAGAAGATCAGATACTTCCTTTGGCCTTTGCCGTGATAAAGGACGAAGATGATGAATCATGGAGTTGGTTCATGCGCTGGATGCGACCAGAAGTGGTGGGCCCACGCCCGCTCTGTGTTATTTCAGATCGGCGCGACTCTCTCTTGAAACTTTTCAACCAGCCAGACAGTGGCTGGTGCACTGGTTCTGGGCAGGCCTGCTACCGGTACTGCTCCCGTTACCTTTCTGAGAACATTCGTTCTTCTTTTAAGAAAGATTACTTGGCCAAATTGGTCAAGTGGGTTTCGAGGCAAAACCAACCAAGCAAATTTCGTCTGGGGATGTTGCGAATTCTAGAAACCAATCGAAAGGCACACAATTGGTTGGTCAAGTTAGGTGCAAGACCTGACGACAAGAGTGCATACCATTTATGGTCACTGTGTGAGGATGGTGGTTGCCGGTATGGAATCATGGCAGTAAATGGGAATGAGCGTGTCTTTAACTTATTTCCCCAAATTCAGATGTTACCCATCAAAGCTCTTGTACAGCTGACATTTACCATGTCAGCTGAAACATCTGCAAAAAGCAGAGAAGCTGCTAGTAAAATTGAAGCTGAGAAGCAGTTGTGGTCAAACAAAGTCACAGCCAGTTTGGAAGCAAGAAAGGCGAAGATGAGCGAACACAAAGTCATAAGCATCTCAGATGATGAGTTTGAGGTTGAAACCAGATCCAAGGTCAAGCAGACTGTAAGACTTGGCCATGACCAGAGGGGCTGCAGCTGTCAGAAACCCCAGCTCACTGGCATCCCTTGTTCCCATCTGCTTGCTGTTTGCGCATTCCGCTCCTTGAATGCGGACGAATTGGTAGATGAAGCTTACAGTGCTCGTCAGCTCTTGGCAACATGGGCCCCACAGTTCCATCCTCCTGGCAGTCCAGAGGAATGGCCGGACTATGCAGGTGTTTCTTACTCGCCCGACTGTAACAGCATAAATCGAGGGAGGAGGAGGAAGGTTATTTCAAGTCCTAATGTTCCTGCAAAGCTAAAAAGGTCCAGTTAAAGACTACTGCTTGATAAACCAATGCACTTCAGGTAGCTCCCCAGACAATTGTACTGGTACAGACTGATGTGATTTAGTAATTCCCTATTTTTTTTCGAAAATTTCCATACAAATGGATTCTGGTGTTTACTGATTTAGTTAATTTTAGAGCCTAGAGTGAGGCATAGAAAGCACTATTGAGAGGACAGCTGATCCATTTCGTTTGGGACAGTATTATCTGGAGCAACATATTTGTTAGGAACAATTCAAAAAGGTCTTTTTCATTATTTAATGTCAATATTCTGGTTGTATGTTACTTTGCTTTTCAGTTCAATTGAAAGTGGTGGGGTTTTCACCCATTTTTTCCAAAAAAAATAATAATTATTATTATTTAATGTCAATATAGCAATTTCAGTTTAGTGAACAGAAAAGGGAATACAGCAGAATATACAGATTGCACTGCTACACTACTCTTTATTCTTAAAGTTGGGTTCGGGAAAAGTCCTTTTCAGTTTTCATAATTCCTGTGGTGCTATTACTCTTTGCTTCTTATAAGTTTTCTTCTTTTTAGTTTAACCTTACCTGTGATTCTCTTTTGTGGCAGGGCATACTCTTTGACTGTAACAGCTGTGTAGTTGGCGTTGACTATTAGAAACCTATTTTGTTAGAAAATGATCTAATATTATGCGTAGTGTAATATAATCAAAGTCAATTATGTTTTGTTCTCCTCGTGTGGAGTTGTAGACTTGTAGCCTTTTTCAAGACAAGAAATTAACTTTTTTTTTGTGCATAATCTATGATGTTAATGGTAGATTTATTGAAATTTGATTGTTCCATTGGTGATCACAAATTATGGTTTCTGCTTGAGAACTCATGTAAACATGTCATAAATAATATTAATATAACAATGCAACTACACACCCTTAATTACCTATAATGAATAATCAAATTATGTTCAATGACATTAACTAGTGGAAATCACAACGGTCCACAATGCTTACGAGCACCAAATAACAATTAGAAGCAGCAAATTCAATATATCAAAGATGGTATAACCATGGAACCTCGTTTGAACAACTACAATCATAACTAATCAATAATTATAACTCTGTTTAGCTTACACGCTTTACCGAGAAAGCTACTCAAAATAAATAACGAGGAAGGAAAAAAGAATTGCATACATTCTTTTATAAAGCAATGAAAAAAAAAATCCAACATAACATCACAGGATAATTTACTACTATATATAACTATCTACCTATATATTATATCTGGAAACACATGACCATGGGTCTCAATCTCAAAGATGGTGTAAATTAGGGACAAACCATTGTGGTGATCCACTCAAATCAAAGCCGGTCCATATGTCTGCAAAAACTGCCTTGAGATTGCGCTGTCGAGAACTGGTAACTTGTTTGTTTAACTCATTTTGGTGGGGGTAGAACCGTGAAAGCATATATATATACCCTTCTGACGGTCCTTTAAACTCCTTAACAAAAAACTCCTTGACAAAAGAGTTTGGAGTGTGGAAATTGTAAAATTTGTCCAAAGGAATGGAGTAGAATGCCACTTTTAGATCACGAGGATTTATGTGGTTTCTGAAAATCCAAGGAAATTGTGGAGGAAGACTGCTGACCGGGGTAGAGGAGCACCACGAAGTACAAACAGCACGAAATCGAACAAAATCAGTGATTTCACCGACCTTTTTGGCAATGAGATTCAGCACATCTGGTGGAAGAGATGACCAATCTCTTTCTTGAGCTTCATTCGACTCCATTACAACTAAATTGGTAGTTCGCTACGATATAAACAGAGACAAAACACAATTAGATTGGTAGAGACAAGTTTACATCTGTCAGGTCTAAAAAGAAAGAATCAAAATTTACTATTAATTCATCATACATGGCAACTTCATATTTATAACATGCATGCGTTGGTGGCATGGTATACAACCAAAGCAGAAAAGCAATTGAATGCTAATTACACAATTAATTAATTATTTACCATGATAGTTAAGCCGGATCCAAGGTGTAATCAAGCAAATTACGCAACCACAAAGTCATATTCAACAGTAATAAATTAAAAATTATTAAATTGATTTTTTTACAACAATCTTTCACTACAGGAAAAAAAAAAAAACAAAACACAAATTAAATAACTCGTTACAAATTCATATTTGGAGGAGGGGGAAAAATCAATGATTGTCAACTACAAAAACTCGAGGGACATGATCTACTACAGAAAAAAAAAATTATAAATAAATAACTCGCTACAGATTCATATTCGGAAAAGGGGTGAAAATCAGTGACAATTAGAAACTCGAGAGACATCTACATAAGTACAGTTCCCATGCACATTATACTTTGAAAAGTAAAATATAAAGTAGCTAATCATATATAGATATGGACTATAGATATGTCAATATACCCTATTAAACTAATCATTTTTCGCTCATTGTACTTGAAAGTAAATAATGTAGCTAAGCCATAAATAGGAATGGACTATAGATATGTCCATATAGCCCTATCAAACTAAACATTTTTGAAAAAGAAAAAAGATAAAGAAAACACACAGACAATTCCGTTTAAGCCAGATTAAGCATAGATGGTTTTGTTATTACCAAATTTAGAGAGACAATGCACTAGTAAAAGGAGCTATAAGAAACGAAATTAAGTCTCCCAAAAAGGAAATGGAAGTGAATCAACTAATCTGATCAAGAAGGGTGCCAAGTTGCTTACCTTAATTAAGGTTGTGGTGTTCAATGAAGAGAAAAATCTGTTCGTGTAGGTGTATCAAACTTTCTATTTGAGTGGAGATTAAGCCCACTAAGGGTCCGCTTCAGACGAAGGAATTCGGGAGAGGAGTAAAGAGACTCGGTACATCCTAAATCGGAGAGTAACCGATCTCTCCCTCTCGTTGTCTCTATAGTACCCGTCGTTTCCGTCGATTTCTCATTTTGGAGCAAGGTACTTCCCCTCGGAACCAAATCCTGTGTTGCGCTACACACGGTGTAGCGCACACACGGGCCGTCCGATTTTGATCTGATGGATAAGGGAGTCCCGTGAAAATAACCAGATTCATAGGCCCGAAAAAAAATGAACCGCCCGATCAAAATCGAACGGCTGGTGGGTGCGCTACACGGCGTGTAGCGCAACACCAGATCAGGGTCCCTTCCCCTCTCTCTCCTTTTCCTTCGCTCCGAGTATTTCGCGGACTCTAAGGATTGGAATTCACATCCTCTGGACTGCGGAAAGGAGAAATTCACTGGACTTCGTGAGATCTGAACCGTCTGATTTAATCTCAACGGCTATAAGGAAGCCCCGTGCATTCCACCACACCCGAAAAAAATATTGGCCCGAAAAAATTCAACCGTTCTGATCAAATCGGACGGCTCGGGTCAAAGAAGTCCACTGGACTTCTTCTAAGGAAGTCCAGAGGATGGGTGTCCCTAAGGATTGTGTAGGACACGATGGTTATTGGTTAGTCAACAATGGCTGAGATAAAATGCATGGGCCCCACCATGTGCTCCCACACGACTTTTTTACAACGGATCCAATGCGACTTGGTTGACGTATGACTTTTGTGCTGGAGAACCCGGAGTGCATCCCGGCTTTGGTCTATGAGAAGTGAGAATGAGAATCACTGGTTAGAATATTGGTCAAACACAAACTATTTTAAAGGGAAGAAAAAATTTACAATTCTAAGATGCCAATATAATATTCCGACAAGCATTTTGAATTAACAAATTACTTAGGACATGCTTTGATTTTATTTTCTTTAAATGAGACAATACCTTATTTCCATCATATAAGAATTAGTTTAAACTTTAAAGTTGTTGTACCGAATAATTTAAGAGTATACTAAAAATGATTTTTTTTTTATTATTATGAACTAACTAGTTCATTAAACTCCTAACAAACATTTCAAAATATCATTCATTCTAGTACCAGTGATATCCTAGGCGGCATAACTGTAAAGTTCTGATTTGGATGGAATCCAATGTTTTCAGTGCTCAAGGAATTAATTAGTTGATATGAAAGAAATAGCTACTACTACATAAACTTTATATAGAAACAACAAGAAAAAAAGACCATAACAGTGATGTAAGTGCATATATAAGTAGCTTATTCAGTGTAATGAGGGGCCGTTGACCCCATATATATAGACAAGTAGAATTATATACGTACATAAAATTTGCATAGTATGATCTTCTGACTATTTGTAGACAGAATAAACTTTGATTTTGTTTTAATAAAAATATAATTTTACTTCAAGTTTGTTCATAATTTGATATTTATTTTTAATGCTTTGTAACAATGAGCTTTATCTTTATTTTTCTGCTTTTCTTTTTTTAAAAATTTACTTGTAATACTTATTGTTGGTTAATAAAATTTGGTAAATTGCAATCAGCGAATTGATAAACATAATCATTTGACATATTAAATACTAATTTTCAGAATATGTAAATCATATAAAATAATAAGGCATGAGTTTCAATTTGAAGTCTTTTAACAAAGAAGTGATCTAGTGACAACTTAACTTGGTCCACCAAGGAGATTAACCACGTTCCAAAGGGGGTCCTTTTATAGAGCTCAAACCCTAGGAAAAACTTCTCCAAAATTACACCTCTTGCCACCCAAGGGGCAGTCACACATTGGGCCTTAAATGGGCCAGTTCTCACACTCATTTGGGTCATTAATTCATATAATTAATGTCCCATTAGCTTGCTTTATAATTGAGCTATATATTTTTCTATTAAATAATGACCCAATTAATCAATATAACTATTTATATTAAAATGTGTTGATCTAAAATTAATTATTAACTCATTAATAATTATTTCGAGATTAGATAATACATTAATTTATTTCTATATGATCTTTTTGGGTTAATTAATTATAACGGTTCATAACGGTATATAATTAATTAATCAACTTATCATATTTCCGCAATACTCACTGTTGCGAATAAATAGATAATGCATTGTGTGGTCAAAGTCCTATTTCTGTGACCCTTTGAGGATTTATGCTATGTTGGCCATCAAAATAAATCATTATCTAATTCTAATAATCATAAGCGATATCTAGCAACACGTTATGATTCCCAATTCGCATAAATAATGTACCGTTACAATATCTCAATCTTGGATAAGAAATAATAGTATTTCCTTGTCTGATTCTTATGTCACATGATATCATTGTATAATCCAAGATAGGAATGTGTCATTCTTGCTAATTATACATTTCTTGATCTAGAGTCGATCGTCTAGTTTGCATGCATACGATCAAACTCCATCAAGGGGCCCAAACATATATCATCACTCATTAAGTGTATTAATGAGGGACATACGGTTTTCTTGATGAACAACTTTTCCCCGCACAATTCAAGAGAGCATAAATAAAGTCCGTATAACAGCCTTTATCATGAATCAACGTTAGACGATATTTATAGAACCTATCCTCATGTGGAAAAGTTGAACATCTCAAACATAGAATCAAACTCATATGAAATAAACAATGACACATAACACGATCCATATGTTTATTTCATTGGGTCAAGTCCTGTACTATGTTCCAATAACATACACATATGCAATTAAGTTGGTAACTCCTTACCTATGATTTGTAGAACTTAATCATCACTTAACTTGCATACTAATCTTATTCGATAATTAATGTTTCTTGTTAATTATCAAGATTATGGACGATTTAGATTTATTATTGTCATTCAAATGAATGATCCACAAAGATCTACAATTCAGATCCTCAACCTGAATGATATGTCAATAATAAACTCTAGAAACAAATGATTAAATATCATCAGTAACATAAACTAAGAAAATAAGTCGTTAAATATTGACTTCTAGGACATAACTCCAACACGTGCATGTAACCAAATTGATAGGCCCGAACTGATGAAAAATACTTAAAAATTTGGAAATTAAAAAAAAAAAATACTTAAAAATTTCAAAAAAATGAAAAATTTGGTCTGCATGAAGATTTCAATAGGGAGATCATATTCAATGGTTTGAATCGGTCATTTTGAACTCGATCTAGGAGTTTTGATGACGACTCACTGGAGGGTATATATATATATATATATATATATATATATATATATATATATATATATATATATATATATATATATATATATATATATATATAGAGAGAGAGAGAGAGAGAGAGAGAGAGAAAGCTTTCAATCAAAGCGCTTTGACCGGAGTCCCGGTTAAACCCCGTCAGTTCTCAATTTTGAAAATTTAAATGACCGATCCAAATCGCTCAATATGATTTCTATATTGAAATCTCCATGCACACCAAATTTTATATTTTTTTGAAATTTTTAAGTATTTTTTTCAGATTTTAGAAAATCGTTAATCTAATTTGTTCTGAACCCTTCAAAAACTGCAGTTTTTAAAAATCCGAAAAAAAATACTTAAAAATTTCAAAAAAATGTAAAATCTGGTGTGCAAGGAGATTTCAATATGGAGATCATATTGAGCGGTTTGGATCGGTATTTAAACTTTCAAAATTGAGAACTAACGGGGTTTAACCGGGATTTCGGTCAAAGCGCTTCTATTGAATCCTTCCTCTATATATATATATATATATATATATAGAGAGAGAGAGAGAGAGAGAGAGAGAAACATATGGTGCATTGCAATGCACGGAGGCTTCGGTGCATTGCGATCGTTTTGGACGGTGGTTTCACAAATTAACAAATCTAATTTAACCAATCCAACGTACATATTGAAATCTCATGTCAACCAAAATTTTACATTTTTTGAAATTTTTTTACTATTTTTTATGAATTTTTTGGAACTTGCCATTTTTGGATATAAATTAGTAGTAGGAATATTCCAAAAACAACAAAAATGAAAAAATTCATTTTTATTAAATTGTGAATTATTTCCTTCCAATAGGCGCAAGCCCCTATTGTTAACTATCCCGTGATGAATCACGATAACCTCTAATTAAGGGATTCGAGAAATTATATGTCGTATGTTAGAAAAGTTATCTCAATATACTTTTGGTTTAGACTAGACTCAATTAATGGTATCAGGCTTAATTGGACACAATTGAGGATTTATTTCTTTTGGCTTAAACCGGACTCAATTAACGGTACCAAACCTAATTAACGGGACCTAATTGAGGACATATAAAAACTTTATCTAAAGATTTTTTTTATATTTGCTTTATCAGATAGGTTTTGGACTATAGCTTGGTTTCGGCGATTTGTAGAAATTGGTTCTCGATCATTTGACGATTTAGAAGAACAAAATAATTTGACTTTTGCAATCCTTGACCACTTGGCGACTTGTAAGAATTGGGTCTTGGTCATTTGGCGACTTGTAAGAACGAGAGAGCTTGATTTTGCAATATTTGGTCATTTGGCGACTCGTAAGAATTGGTTCACAATTATTTGGCGACTTAGAAGAACAAAAGTATTTAACTTTTGCAATTCTTGGCCATTTGACAATTTGTAAAAATTGGTTCTTGGTCATTTGGCAACTTAGAAGAACAAAAGAACTTGATTTTTCATTTCTTGGCCATTTGGCGGCTTGTAAAAATTGAGTCTCGGTCATTTGGCGACTTATGAGAATTGATTTTGAGTCTTGAACTTTTGAATTTCTATTTTTCGTGTTTTTCGAATTTGAATTGACTTCGATGTTATTTGGACTTTGGGGGTTTAGGCAATTGATTTCTTGGATTCATTTGGTCTTTGAGAATTTTCTAAAATGAGATGTGGTAATTTCTTTGAGCCATTTTGGAGTTAGGTCACTTATTTCATGGGTAAAACGATTCAAAAATAGGAAAGGCTATTATTTTGGTGGGTTTTGGTATTGAATATTAGTGAATTTGGTTTCTTAGGATTTTTCTGAATTTATGGATATTTTATTTGGATTTTATGGAGCTTCCTACTAATTTTGGTGAATTTTTAAAATGTTGGCTGATATGGAGGCTTCTGATTGGGCCACGTAGACACAATACTTGATCTGCCGGCTAATTGTACTAAGCGCCCTTTCTATTGTGTTGTTCTCTTCATGTAACGAGTGGATGAAACTGCTGTACACTATACGTCACAGAGGATCCTTAGAGTTGAGGCGCTACTCCTCTTTAAAACAAAACTGACGATGGATCTTATTTCCTTCTTTAACGGGTTCGTAAAATTTCGGATCTGAATCCGCTAACAAATTCAGTCAGCGCAAGGTCAAGTGACGGGCTCGATGGAATCGTGGCACTGAGAGGAGTCTGATGGTAAGCTTGGTTTTCGTTGCGTCGGCCCTTAACGGTGGGGGAGCCGGACACTGACACGATGGGGTTTTTAGAGACGTGATTGTACTAGAGAGAGGGTTTACGACATCATGCAGGTAAGGAGAGATGGTATGTGACTCTAATTCGGCTTACGTTTGCTTGTCTCAGTAGAAGGGTCAAAATTGGTACTGTGTGGCGTGGAGAGGTACTGAGATAATTATTGAGGTTTGGTTTGGTTTAGCTTGGTTGGGGAGTCACGTTCAAATAATTATTATTATTATTATTTTTTTGATTCTTATGCATCTATGTGCTAATTTCTATTAAGACTTTCTAATTTACGTGTTTTTGTTTTAACATATAACTTATGTATTTTTATTTCACACGTGTTCTGGTACAAGGAATTTCATTATGGCATGCTTTAATATGGCATAAGCTTAGTATAAACGTCAGTATATGGTACCACTTTAGTTATTCTACATCACAATTGCCATTTCTCTTATGCACACTGTTGGATTATTTCTAGATCATGCGCAGATTTAGAAATAATCTAGAAGGTGGGCTAATTCTGGCTTAGTAATTCTGCTAATTATGAATATTGTTAAGTATGGTAATATGCTAAACGTGACTGTATTAGAAAAGTATGGTTTTGTACAAAAGATGTGTTGCCTTTAATAGGTGGTTAATTTAGGAAAGTCATGTTCTATATTTGTGATGGATGAATATAGAAGATGAGTGCATACCAAGTTACCTTGGCTTATATATATGGGATTGGTCTCCAAGGGACAAGACATCCATGAATTCTGCTACATACATGTGTTGATAGCAGCAATTCTGCCTCTCTCCCTAATACTTCCATCAATTAGAGAGAGATAGTGCTTTTGTTTAGGCTAAAGGCATCAAAGGGCAAGTCTTGAACTCTTGGAAGGCCTTCTCCCCACCTTGGTGGCTTTCTCACGACATCAAGGATCTCAACAATCAAGCAAGACGTGCTCTACATCAAGATCCTGGCCATAGCAATGGATTCAGGTATGCTTCCGCTCAAGAATTTAGTTTCGGTGTTTTGGAACGGTTTGTTCCACTGCTGGTTCTGCGAGTTCTTTAGTTGTTTTCTGGTTTGCTATTTGATCTGTTAGAATTGTTATTCCTTTGACTTTAAAGCAAACCCAACAAGTGGTATCAGAGCCACTCGTCATGAGCCAGTAGAATAAACACAAATTTTGGTTTTGAATGTTTGATTTGGTGATTTTTTGGATTGATCGAAAATTATTTTTTCTAAAAAAACTATTTTCGATTCGTTTTGTTTCAAATTGATTTCAAATTAGTTATTTTAAGAGATTTTGAAAATATAGTTAAAGCTTTATGGAATTTCAAAATCGTTTTGTTTCAAATCGATTTGATATTGCATTTTTTTTTTGTCTAAAAAAAAAAAATTTTGCATATTTGGATTCTAAAATTGAACCTTCAATTTTAGTGTTTATTTTTGGCATGGTAAATAGTTATTGATTTCGATCTTTTTTGTATTTTTTTTTACCATGTATTATTTTTTAATAAGCTATTTTTGTACGGTTAAAATTAAGTTAGCTTATTAAAGTATTTAAGTAAATATTTGATTATATTTTAGTATTTCTATTTTTGGCATTTAACCCTTTATACTATATGGTTAATTATGATTGGAAATTTTAATATAATCAATATTTAAATTTGGATATAATTGACATGGTTGGTTATTTATGGATTTGGTAACTAAGAAGATCGAAATACCAATCATTAAAAATCTGATCTACTAAAATTGGATGATTTAGAATTAGAGTAGATTATTTGGTTAGGAGAGAAATCTTTAGGGTTTCTCGATTTAGATTAGGACGTTTTCTTCTACTCTATCTACGGTCCATCAACGATTTGTTTCACTCCGAGACAATCGTTCTACTTCAGTTTTGGTTGCAAACTTTTAGGTTATGACCAGAATCGAGTTGAGGGCCTACTAGATGCCATAGTGGCCCGCTAGGAAAGATTTGTATGGTTTTGTTAGAAACTGACCAAAATTCGGTTTAACAACCCTCTTAGATGGTATGTACAGGTTTTGTACATTCCGTTTTTGTCCAGTTTTCTCTCCTCTTCTTATCTCTGCCATGGTTTTCATTAGTAAGAGCTGTAAGCGTTGGATTACTCCATGTTGTCATGAGGACAAGTTCTGTCGCAGAAAATAAGGTCGGCGCCTAAGTGTCCATATGACCCTGACCTTTTCTGGGAATCTTGCCTGGATGTGGTGTAATTTTAATGGCTGCTGGCTGAAGAGGAAACCATCGCTTTCTTTTCTTACCTTAATGTAATGCATACTAGTTTGTATGGTTACATATTTCTATGGTTCTCTTTCTGGTCTCTTTGGGTAGTTTGTTACTTACCAAAACAAACTACATAAGGTTTAGTAGTCTATATAAGTACTATATGGTCTATTGTATGTATACCTTAAGGTTTCGCAACCGAGTCTTAAGTCTAAATCATCCTAGGTCAGTATTTAGTTAGGCTTTTCATATTAGGATTGATGTGCATAATGAAAAGTCTAGGTTAAGGTATATTTTAAATCGAATATAAAGGTAACTTTAGTTGTATTTGAGAAGTTGGGCCAGCCCTAATGTCATCCCACTAATGGGCTCTCACATTAACGGTTGTCTCAAAGGCCCAAATACAAGTGTATTAAGGTGCATGTGACTTTTAAATTATGGATCGGCCCAAAGGAAGGACATAATTTAAAAGGCTACATGTACAATGTTTGGGTAGAATCAAATGGGTAATGATTGTGAGGTTTTACATATAATTAATTAATCGGCCCAAAGGAAGGTTAATTGATTGATATGTTGTAAATCGTTACATTTGATACTACACCTAGTCGATTGAAGTTTGTAAGAAGACTCCAAAGAGCACTTGCAAATTGATAAAGACTAGTAGATGGGATTTGGACCTTTATATTGTGATTTATTGTTATACAATTAAAGATTAATGTAAGTGCATATCTAGCATCTTTAAAGTTCCAACTTAAAATTTAAAGATTCTCAAGTTGGTTTGATCTTGACCATGTGTTAAGGACCAATAATCCCATTGAGGTCAAAACAAATAATCTTATGATCATTTAGTAAAAACCGTTCTTGAGACATTTAAGAGGCATTGTTTCTAATTTCATTGAGGCTAAAGAATTCATATGTGGAAATTTGTTTTGCATGAATGTGAAGAGTAATCAATTGAAATCTGTAAGGTAACTCTAAAGAGCATTTACAGATGGATAGTTATTACATTGATGTTTTTCATGGCAAAACGCTTAAGTCCTTCAATATAGTTAAGAATTCTTGGAGAAAGTTTAGAAAATGTATCTGTTAAGAATAAGTAGGTATTTGAAATCTGTAAGAAGACTCCAAAGAACACTTACAGATGAACAATAGTTACATTTGGACATTCATTACAGATACACTTCAGGAATTTAAATATAAAATCAACATAAGGGAGTACATTTGGAGATGTCATTTTGTACTTCAAAATTATAAGCACTAAAATGTATCGTAAGATAATAAGGTTATTTAGTGCTTATTTTTCTTCCTATTTTGCTCAAGATGAGTTATGTAATCCTCAACTTGAATATGGTGAAGGAAGAAAATAAATTGAAGGTCAGAAATATGGTACTCAAAGTTGGTTTTGACTCCAAGAATATAAGGAAATTAGAAACATAAAATTTAAGAATAAAACTGCAAATTTGGAATCATAAAGAAACCCAATAAAGTTATAGTTCAGAAACTGATTGAAAAGTCAGAATCTAGAGGGTTATTCTTCTATGAAAACAAGAGCATTTAAGGAAATATTGTACTTGGGGGTGCCAAGAATAATATTATACTTCTTGCTAACATTTAGGCATAAGTTATTTTAGTATCAATATACACATAGTGGATTGATTCGGATGATCAACCTACATATGTATTTCTAGAATTTTCCTTTTGATTGTCAAAAGTCAAATGATGGTGAAAGATACATCCTTATAGTGGTGACAACAAGACAATCAATTTTAGAAGCTATAATATCCATAGGTTGTATTTTAGTAATGGATCGATCATATTGGACTTACATGAGACATTTATAATTTCATTTTAATGAAGTTTCAACTCTATCTCAAATCAACAAATATGGATTTATTTGTTCTTTTAAGAATAGAAATTTGGTTTTGTCTCATAGTCCAAAATAAGGTAGATCCATTTCTTCTTCAGTTTATAACGACCTTGTATGGAAATAATAGCTTATATAAGGAAAACATGTAATTGGATACTAAAATTTTATGCATAAATTAACTATTGAGAATTCATGAATACTTTGGCACAAAAGCTTAAGTTATATCTCTTAAGGAGAAAATATATTTTGTGCAAAGTTATAATTTCTCAATTCATTAAGAAAAGCAGTTTATATTCTTAAGGAAAGTATCAACTAAAACAATTACAATAAAATCTCATATAAAATGTAGACTGAAAAGTCCACATATTATATTTGGGATATCTAACAAAACTCGGCTTTATAAGCCACAAGAGAAATAGTTAGATGAAAGGATAATTGATTGTTTAGTTGGTTATGCTAAAAGATCAAAAGAGTACCCAAATTATTATGTCCCACAATTTAAGATTAAGTTTTTAGAGACAAATTAAGATAAGTTCTTTGAGGAAGTTTTGGTTGAGAGGGGAGAGATGACACATATTTGGATATTATCTTCAAGGTGAAACCACATGCGTTGATTCTCAAAGAAACTATTTCAGGACTAAAATAGACCATTTGAGAATCAATACAGAACATAAGGGCTAAATCTGAGTAGGAGATGGACCTTTTGAGGACTCAAAATGGACCATTCTAATTATAGAAATCAACACAGACTATTTGAAGACTCAATAGACTGTTTGACTCGAGCCATAAATCTGAGCAAGAGATAAACTGGTTGGGGACCCAAACAGATTGCTCAAACTCAGAAAAGTCAAATTGGTTGCTTAAGGACTTAAGAAAACTGTTTGACTCAAAATAAGACTTTGCTATGGATTTATGGAATTAGATCCTGGTAACAATTAAATTGAAGATAATGTTGTCATTACACAACTGCAAACACCTCAAGAACTCGTACTTACAAGATCCACTAGGAAGAAAAGACAAACAATATTGGACGATTATGTTGTCTATCTTTAAGAACATGAGTTTAAAACTCAGAGAAGTGGATTAATGCCATAAACAAAGAGATAAAGTTCATATGTGATAATGATATTTGGGACTTAGTAACATTACCTAAAGGAAAGAAACTCATTGGTTGCAAATGGACATTTAATACCAAAGGGATTTTATAGGAAATGTGAAAAGACATAAGGCACATCTTATCACCAAGTGTTTCACCTAAAATGAATAAATTACCATAAAGAGATTTTCCCTTTAGTTCTTATTGAAAGACTCTTTTAGGGTAATTATGGCAATTTTAGTACAATTTTCAATCTCGAGTTTTATTAAATAGATGTTAAGACTGTTCTTCAATGGAAACATTGGTGAAACATTCTATATGGTGCAACCATTCTATTTTTGAATCGGATGATACAAATAAAATAGTTGCAAATTTAAAATCTATTTATGAACTCAAAATAAGTGTCTCAGCAGTGATATTACAGATTTTATCAAGTCATTATCTCATTTGGTTTCGAGATTAACTTGATTAATAATTGTATATATCACAGGTTCAGTGGGAGTAATATTTTGCATTAGGATGATTTACTACTTGAAATGATATTATTGTATGTTTTGGGCCTCAAGGTTCTTGGGCCTTTTAAACAAATAATAAAACGTCAATTAGGCTCTCAAGTAGTATGATAAGATAAAAATGCAAACTATTGGATAACTTATGATTGAGGCATATATTTTTGTCTTCAATATATTTCATATATATTGATTAAGTAAAGTTGGAAATAAAGCATTCCTTGTGATTTGGTTATAAGGAATTTAATCTTAAGTTTGTATACATGTGGATACTGTATACATAATAAAGATGCAAAGTCAATATCTACACAAAGTGTAGAATTTTGGATGGCAGCCAAATTTAGTTGTTTAGTATTTACAGAAATAACTATGCACTTACAGTTCGAATGTCAGAAATAAGTTGAGGTCATTTTAGTGTTCTGACTTCGATTTTAGTGAATGCCATGATAACATGATAAAGAATGATTTCATTTTATGAAGAATGCTAAACATGTGTGTGTTAGCATCTTTCATAATGAAAATAAGGTTATAGTATGTTATAAAGCATTCAAATTTGGGGAGTATGATCATGAATTTTGTCACTAGGCTGCACATGATGGATGTTGCTAAAACATCACTACGGATATATCGTGACAATAATCATATACTCCAATAACAGAAACTTCAATAAGTTAAGGCACATAAAACTTTAAGTTTCTAGTTGTAAATAAAAGAGTTGAGAATGACGAATTGTCAAAACAAGCACATTGGAACAAACTCAATAATAATGGATCCACTCACTAAAGCATTAATACCCAAGCAGTTTCTGAAAGATGTAACTAGTATGGGTGTAATTTCAGTTAAGGATTTTAGGCTTTAGTGGGAGTTTTGTTCAGTGGGAGTGCTAGATTTGACAATGGTTTTGGTTTATTCAGTTATTCAGTTTATTTAGTGAATTTCTGCAGAAATGAATAAAGTTTCAGTTTTCAGTTTTCAGTTTCAGTTTTCATTCTCAATCTATTTAAGTTGACCTCACTTCAGTTTCGGGGTGACCAATAAAGTTGGAAAATGGACACGTTACAGTCACATTTACGTGTATTTTCCACACCACTTATACACATTTAAATTCAATGTCATTCATTTATTGTGATATTGAGATCATTGTGGGTTGAGTTACGACGGCTTTACAGGATTAGAAACCTGTAATGGCTATAATGTGACAAAAGCTTCCTTGGTCCTTTATCATTATGAATGATGGACGGAATTGGAGTACAAAATTTATTACCATAAATCAGGAGCTCATTTAAATTAAGCATAATTAGATAACACTAAGCATAATTGCCCAAGTGGGAGATTGTTGGATTATTTCTAGATCATGCGCAGATTTAGAAATAATCTAGAAGGTGGGCTAATTCTGGCTTAGTAATTCTGCTAATTATGAATATTGTTAAGTATGGTAATATGCTAAACGTGACTGTATTAGAAAAGTATGGTTTTGTACAAAAGATGTGTTGCCTTTAATAGGTGGTTAATTTAGGAAAGTCATGTTCTATATTTGTGATGGATGAATATAGAAGATGAGTGCATACCAAGTTACCTTGGCTTATATATATGGGATTGGTCTCCAAGGGACAAGACATCCATGAATTCTGCTACATACATGTGTTGATAGCAGCAATTCTGCCTCTCTCCCTAATACTTCCATCAATTAGAGAGAGATAGTGCTTTTGTTTAGGCTAAAGGCATCAAAGGGCAAGTCTTGAACTCTTGGAAGGCCTTCTCCCCACCTTGGTGGCTTTCTCACGACATCAAGGATCTCAACAATCAAGCAAGACGTGCTCTACATCAAGATCCTGGCCATAGCAATGGATTCAGGTATGCTTCCGCTCAAGAATTTAGTTTCGGTGTTTTGGAACGGTTTGTTCCACTGCTGGTTCTGCGAGTTCTTTAGTTGTTTTCTGGTTTGCTATTTGATCTGTTAGAATTGTTATTCCTTTGACTTTAAAGCAAACCCAACACACACTAGTCATGAAACAAACTACTTATATTGTTATGTATCTATACTACTTATAAATGCATCAATCCAAGGGTGTAAACCTTCAAACCAAGGGTGTATCTAACTCTTCAATCTGTGATCTGGACCGTTAATTCTAAAATCTGCGGTTAGATTAATCTCAATTGAAGAGTTAACTCTTGACTTTTCCTTCCGGAGGAGCGCTGGTTCGGAAGTAGCGCTGTTTTCAGCACCTTGTCATTCGCCTTCCCCCGACCCCAACCAGCGACCCTTGACCCGTCGCATCTTTTCATTGTTAGCGCCTAGCGGCGAACAGATTTTGAAATTTCGTTAGTTTCTCCACCCCCTCGCCTCTTTCCTTTCTATCGCCTCACAAACGAAAGAAGAAAATTTTATTGCGCTGCATCACCAGGATGAGAGAGAGGCTTTTTCAAGGCCTTGCAACTGACTCCGACCACTGTTCATTGAACAATCGAGAAGTCTGCCTCCCTCTCACTTCCTATCCCTACTGCAAGTCCACCTCCCTCAACCTCGATGACTCCCTCTCTTGAAGTTCCATCGGCGCATCCATGGCCGTTTGATCCACACCGCCAAGAGGAAGGTGCACATCATGAGGAGAAAGGTATTGCTTGATGTTATCTCATTTTCGTTCTAATTTCTATTGAGAACAAAGTAACTATTAGATTCCATCTCTTCTCTCACCCATAACCTAATCAAGTGCCTCTTCCTTGGAAATGTCGATCCAGATAATTTGAGAATAAGTGTGTGGTTTTTTTTTCTTCAATCTGGTTTAAATCCCAAATCTATTAATTTCTTTTTTTATTTCTTTTTTCTCTGAAGGGGTACGTTTGTTATTTTGTTATTAGAGATAGCATACCATTGTGCCACCCATCTTCGGTATCTATAGGGGAACAGTAATTTGTATTTAACTAATACTCATAAAAGGTAGTAAATTCATTGATACAAATTAGTAATTGAATATGATTTGACCAGATCAGTTGATAAGGTACCAAGCCAGTTCAGATGCAAAAGTGTGAAAAGAAAGATAATGTTAATACTGATCTTGTATGAATCCAAATTTAGTGTCATATAGTTCTATCTGAACGATTTAGTTTGTTTACTTGATGATGTATATAAAAAAGAATGATTTTCTAAAAAAACATATTGATTCTGTGTCTTTCTTAGCGAAAGGAAGGTATCGAAACCAAAAGTACACGACACCTAAACAAACACCTCTGTACATCTACCAACTGGTACAGTCAGTAACTCAGATCAAGTTGTACCATTTCAGGCACAGATCACCCAACCAACTATAGGTGCACGAAAAATCTTTCATTATCCTTTGTTTATATTTGATAATATTCACAATCTCCAATACAACTTTTTTGTAGTTTGTTTCTAATATATTTTAGTTACTAACACCATAGGAGATAAACAAGCTAAAGCAAAGAAGGATTCATATAAACTTATGATATATTGTCCAAGAAAGATTTGACTGAGTATATTGGTGTTAAAGCATAAAAGTCTATATATATTTACACTTTGGTTTGATTGCGCAGAGGACATTGGCTCTGGTATATGTATTTTATTCCATGCAGTCCTTGTTTTCAAGGAGCTTTCCTTAAGTTCCCCTTCTATCCAATTTTTCTTAATTATTTCTGAATTTTTTTTCCAGATAAGAATGGTAAAATGGATTCAATCAGAAAAGTGTCCAGCCGCTTCTTCAAATAAAGGGTACACTTCCATTTCTCACTATTTTACATTCTAGAGGGCTTTCAAAATAGCGTCTTCAAGTAAATGAGAAAGAAGACCTTTGTGCGTTCTCAATGCATTTTTAAAAGAGACTCGCACATCCTCGTGCATTGATTGTATTTTCAAAGATTAAACTTTGACTGAATGTGGAATTAAATTATAGGCTAAGAAGTATAATAAGGGTGTCCAAGGCTCAGACGTCATATGAAGGTAGTGTAAAATTTTTTTACTGAAGGATCATTTTGTTTAAATGCACTAATTTGAGTGGGAATCCAGTGTAATCTTCTTTGATTCTGTGGAACCTATTGGAATTTGTCTTCAATTGGGTTCTGTGAGACCATGACTGACTCCAAATTTGACATATAGTATGTCAGTACTGAATGATAAAGAGAACATCATATAAACAATTTGACTGTACCAATTAATTAAATAAATATGCTATTACCCAAATTATATGTTCTTGTAAGTTATAAAAGTTGATTGGATGCTCATTTTATCTTTCTTTTTTTTTTAATTGGTAGACAAAAGCTGGCATGACATCTGCTGAAAGCATTACTGAGATCCTATGTCATACTCGTCTAATGATGGTTCAAGTGATTCATAAGAATCCGTAATTAATTAAAGTTAATCTTCATCTTAATTCATAAATTAATTTCCTTATCATCTTTTTGGGTGATTTACAGCTACGCCTAATGGATCTGACATTGTTATGTCCCCTTCTTTTTAGGTGACCCCTTTTATTTTGTTTTTCTTTCTGTGTTGTGTTTTCATATGTTTCTTTTTGTTTGCATAGTAAAGGGTTTATATTTTTAGTATCTTTGGTTTTAATCAAGATCAATACTATGCTTGAAAGACAAACTTGCTATTGGTACATATTATACCCAATGAAGATGAGATATTCGCTAAAATAGCAAGGAAAGACTGGTCAAAACATCGCCTATGAGATTGGTGTTCTCTTCTATTGTGCCCAGTCTTTGGTTAAATAGCATTGAAAGTACCTTTAATTACACAAAATGGTCGCTGCACTTACTGTGCAGCTATGCTGGCTGCATTTGTTGTTTATTTCTTTTACCATTCATAGACTAAATTTTTGGCGATCTTTATTAGCTAGGCTGAAGAATGTCTTGAGAGGGAGGAGAGAGTTGGTCACTACATGCACTCTAGCGTGAAAAGAAGCTGTTGGGGGTCTCTTCTATATATCCTCTTGCATCTATTAACCTGAGTGTTATATTGGGTTTTTGTCATGATCAAAGGAAAATTTCATTTTGATAATGATATTATTTCGCACCATCATATTATGAGTTAAGTATTTCAACAACGAAGTTAGCCCTTTCATTTGTTTATGACATGATTTAAAAAAAAAAAAGGAAATGATATGGAGATATGAAATTATTCATATAACTAATTGGAACATATTTTGTCTATATTGTAGGAAGCATGGGTTGCACAGATAGTAGTTCAAATTCAAGGAAGTGCATATGCTGATAGTCGAGAGCCAGGACCTTTAGATTTTTTTTTTTCTTTTGATTTTTATTGTTTTAAATGCAATTGGTGATGTTCAGTTTATTGTTTGATTTTTAGATGAACTTTATCTGTTTCATTTTTTACAATACTGGTTTAAAAAATGTAGTGCAAGTAGCAAGAAGTTGTAGTTACTTGCAAAACAACTAACCGTGTTCACACTTCATGCTAATGTATGCATATTGATTGAATTTCTATCCTTTCATCCAAAATATAACAATATTTTTCTTTCAAATAAAAATCTGCCCACACATTGGGTGGGCTTGTCTGCTAGTATAATTAAAGTGCTTTTGTCATAACAGTTCACTGTTATCGAAATAGGAAGGAAAGTGATTAATTTCACATATGGATCTGCAATTTCATCAAAGAAAGGTCATCTGAAAGCAACAAATAAAATTTAATAAAGAACAAATGAACAATTTTAATACCTGAAAGACATTCACTATGGCACTTATTTAAGGTCTGATAAAGGTTCTTGAAGATTTACTAACCAGACCTTTACTTTCTAATTATTATTAAATATGTGAAACATGATACAACTCAAGGTTTTAAGAAATGAAAAGTGCTAAAACGAATAAGAAAGGAGGCACAGCACCTAATGAACTTTTGTGAATTAGACCTCATAGTCTTTATTATTTCCTAAGAGTCATAAAGCAAAGTTATGGAACCTTTTTCATACCTCAGATGAATATTCAAATCTAAAAGACATGTGCGCTATCGTCCAGTGAAGTTCATATATCATACTTCATCATTCTTTGTTCAATATCTAAGCACTAGATCTAGTCATCATACTAACTTATGGTCCAGAAGCAATTCAATTACAGAAATTTCATGTTAAAGTCCATGTAAACGTCATAATTATACATCTTAGTCCAGCACTTTGTATAATTCTAACAAGTTTCGATCTAACAAGAATTTGACAGCACTTTTTCCTCCCCTTTGTTTAATTAACGAAATCTCTCCTTTCATGGCCGAAGCCAATGGAAAGGAGAGATGCTACCATGCTCGGGAGAGACTCCAGCCATGGTTAAGTGCTAAAGATTGAAGAAACTTCAATCGAAGCAATGGAAGACAAAGCTTACAATCGAATCGAAGAAGAGAAAAAGGGAGAAAGAAAGAAAGAACACTGCCAAATTCACATAAATTGAATCAAAAAGAAACAAAATTCAAGAAACAAGAGCAAAATTAAGCACTTTCAGATCTGGAATTGACAACCACAGAATTCAATCAAGCTTTGAAAAGATCGAAACTTCCTTCATTTCACACCAAAATTAATTTACAAACTCGATTCTTACCTTTTTCTCTTACCTTTTCTTCAATTAAAAACGCTTGCTGATCTTCAATTCTCTCTAATTTCACTAACCTATGCTTGCATTACAACTGTTTGTGGAAATGCTACACTCACTACCTCTACCTAAGCTTTAACAATGGAGGTGTGCGTGTGTGAATCAAGCTTCAAAGTCTCTAGAGAAGATCTCTAGAGATTCAGAGATGGATGTGAGATGTTCTCCAGTGAATGAGAGATACCAATTTCGGACCAGGACCTATTTTTTTTTGGACAAACTAGTAGCGACTATCTAGTAAAAAGCAGAAAGCAAATCATAGAATAAAGAGAAGAAAAGAAACAGAAAAAAAAAAAGAGAAAGGAACAGAAAAAGGACTAAAGTCTTGCTTCGCCAAGATGCACTGTCTTGTCCTTCTAGCAGTATTTCATAAACAATGTTGACTCTCCTACAATCCAGTCATGGATGGCTCCAATCGGACCAGGACCTTTGTTCCTTGAAACCGTGGGGTATTTATAGCCATTGGATGTCGGGTGGCTTCTCTGTTCTCATGCACCTTTCATTATTTAATCATTTTCCCATGAACCTTAGTATTCGTTTTACTCTAATGACAATTTAGATGCGCATATGGGCATTCTATTAACTCTGGACACTCCCATCTCCCTTAATTTTCTCATTGTCGTCATCACACCATCCTTTTGACCATTTATTTGATTTATCACATTATTCATTTATCATGAAAATTTCACCTTCAACATAAATAAATAAATAATATATTTTGTGGTATATGTTAAATAATAATACGTGTATTAATAATATAAGAGCCATATCATGCATTTATTTATCAAGTACTAGGGTTGGACATCGAGCTTCGCTCGATACATGAGTTCATAATAATTTTTTAATTTAATATCTTTTTACAATTTATATATACTTATGGTAAGGTGGTTTGTTTAAATAAAATAATTATTTGTTATTTTAAAATCTGAAATTAAATTCTGACGGGGATAATTTTTTTTGGGTAAAACGAAATTTATTAATCAATAGTTCTGAGGCAATATCCATGTATTCTTATGGATATTAAAAATATTAGAAATTTCTATGTACCATAATAGATGGTATATTTCTGATTTAGATGTTAAATTCAAATAAGAATGTATATTGAAAATGACTCTAAAAATAATTGTGGGCATCTGGGAGACTTGACATACATTGGATGAAAGTGAAATATTATTTAAGCAAACCTCATAAAATAAAATTTCCAAAATTTCAACAGTTGGTTCTCTTGTATAAATTATATCCCAGTTTCCATATACAATAGTGCCTTTTTAATTTATTTATTTTTATCTAGTAGAAGCTTATTTGGTGAGCCACTCCAGAAATGGTTACTTTTAATTTCATAATTTCAGAAATCAAATTTTGAGCTAAAATCATAATTGAGCAATTACTTGGCTGGATTGATCTTCCCTGCTTAATTGAATTTTTCATCCAAAAATTCTATATCAGTCATCAGTGCACGGTTATAACATCAACAAATTACGCCGAGCTTGCAATAACAGTAGCATGTGCTAGGGGCCAGGGCAATAAGCCCCACCATCTTTGAGGAGATAAGAAGCAGTGCAACCTCAGTCTGATCCAATGAAGTTTCCTTGATCAAGGCATCCTCGCAGTCATCTTCTGATGCTCCATAATCCAAGAGCATGTCAAGGATATCAACGTGACCTTCACTTATAGTAGCAGTAGCTGCATATATTTTGAAGACTTTTCTGTTGCATATCTTTTGGATGCTTTTTTGTTAACATCAGCCCCAGTATTTTGATTATAATCAAAGAGAAGTTTATTGATTAGAGATAATATGTTATTATGGGGCATGCCATGTTAATTACAAATATGCCCTTGTAAATTCTAATGATTGTTATTATTTCATTTAAGTTTTGCAAATTCTGAAAAGGCACTTCAGAGTTTTGCATAGACGACCTTCAAATGAGTATTAAAAGTGGTATGATTAAGATGAAGCCTCCAACCTCTAACGGTAGCTAATTTTATAACACTTTACTAATCTTGGCCCTGACTTTTCTCCCACTTGAGTTTCCAATTAAATACGAAGCTTGTCAAATATATATAATTTATATTCAAAATTGATATTTAAAAAGTAGAAAATCATGTCCAACCTGTAGCATTTTAATTATTTGCAAATGAGATACTTTGGATAGATTGATGCTACATACCTTATTCTAAAATGCTAAAAAGGAATGACCAAAAACAGAGAATAAAAAAACTGCATTTATTTACATATAGAGAATAAAGGGCACGCCAATAGCCATCTCTTTTCTTCATGGTTGATAAAAAATTTGTCAAGATCCAAAACCTGAATGGAACGGAAAAAAATAGATTTTTTGAATACTGATAATAGAAACGTAAGAAAGAATGATTACTATTTGTAACTACAGAAGAACCCACACAAATATATATATATATATATATAACAAAATTGAGAATGCAAACGTACGGACCATTGGATTCCAAAATTTATTATTATTTATCGAGATTAAAGGACAATAATCAACTCAATAAATGTGAGGGACCAATATCTATTAAGCACAATTGAAACGCCATCAATAATAAATTAACATGAAACGGAAGGACCCTTTATTTTTTTAAACAAATTGGTGAGAAAATTAAAATAAAACTACTGAATCCCCACAAATTCAATCTAGTTAGTAGTACAACAATCAATATACCTATTTTGGAACCTGTAAAGATACAAATAGAATAAAAACAATACATGACACTAATGGCCCCCAATTCAACATCAACATTCTGATATAAGAGGAGAAATCAACGTATTTAAAAGGAGAAAAAATGGTACCAACAAAAAATACGGATATATATATATATATATATGGGATTGATCAGAAAAAAATGTTAAAAAAAGAGATATTATTGTTTTATATTGTATAAAAAAATAAAAGCATGGAAAAATTGCAAAAATTTCATAATAAAAAATAAAACCAAACACAAAGATGACGTCAAATGTTAATAATTGCCTAGATTATCTATCTAGTCCCCATAATTTGTAGCAAAACATAAATTAAAAAAACAATAGTAAGAAATACCTTAGTAATAATGTTGGAGTGGTGTATGGAGACTGGATCTCTCCTTCAATTCATTTCCATTTTTCGGTAAGCTAGGTTTTTGTCTTATCTATATAGAGGAAAACAGGGAAAGGGCTTGGTGAGAGAATAAATAATTAGAAATAGAAAAAATGGCATGGTGACTGGTGAGAATTAGACACGTGAGAGGAGATTAGCGGCTATGTTTAAAATGTAACCGGTTGTTGCGAATTAGATTGGGAGCATAGGTTTAAAAAGGAAAATATGCGGTTCCAAATTGACAATTGCTCATGAGACGGGTCAAAGAGAAAACTTTAAGACTCACCACAAAATTAGCTACAAAATTAACATCACAAAAACCATGAGAAAATTGTATGCAAACATAAACCAATGGAAAAATAGAATGCCGTGTCGGTAAAAATTTTAAAATTAACTTCTGACACCCACGCAAATTTATCTATATTCTTGATTTTCTTTGAATAAATTTTCTTTGAATAAACAAATAGAGGAAAACAGGGAAAGGGCTTGGTGAGAGAATAAATAATTAGAAATAGAAAAAATGGCATGGTGACTGGTGAGAATTAGACACGTGAGAGGAGATTAGCGGCTATGTTTAAAATGTAACCGGTTGTTGCGAATTAGATTGGGAGCATAGGTTTAAAAAGGAAAATATGCGGTTCCAAATTGACAATTGCTCATGAGACGGGTCAAAGAGAAAACTTTAAGACTCACCACAAAATTAGCTACAAAATTAACATCACAAAAACCATGAGAAAATTGTATGCAAACATAAACCAATGGAAAAATAGAATGCCGTGTCGGTAAAAATTTTAAAATTAACTTCTGACACCCACGCAAATTTATCTATATTCTTGATTCTTGATTCTTGAAGTCTTTAGATTCATGCTGCACGCATACAAAATGAAACTAAAGTATAGGAGATAAAAAATATATTCATCATCATATTAATCAGACTATTAATACATAGACCCCTTCAATATAACCTTGTTCATCCTTGATATGCCTTTCAAAACTCTCAATATTTTGATGATCCTTTGTTGCTTCACGAATCTGCTTACCAAGATTACGTCCAGTAGCATCAGTCGCTCTCATACCTATACAGAAGCTCATGAAAGAGTACCTTGTCACAAAAATTAAAGTAAAACATTGCGGAACTCGATCACGTAACCCATTTACTATTTTATACATCCGCTTATGTAGATCATGGCCAGCACAATACCACCCATGCGCCAGTACAGCAGAAGGAATCCACAACAAAATTACCATCATTAAAATTAGTGCCGGAAGTGAGTTCCATGGCGTTACCTTCCACAAAAGATATAACAAAAAATCAAGGTACAACGTTGTCCAACATGATAGAAATACATCTACCTCTCTTTGCGATATGTCCGGATCAACAATTGGAAATAACCAGGTGTAACAGTCGTGTAATGGGAGCAATGCTGAAAGCATAACCAGAACGACCAAAATTCTCGGACCCAATGAAATCCAATAAGTGTGATATTTAATATTAGGCAAGAAAACGATGCTCAAGAAAGATAGAGTTGATATCCAAATAACAAAAGCAACTTTCCATATACAACAGCATGACCGTGCTATATCAGCTTCGTCCTCAGGCTCTTCAAATAAATAGGGGGAAAAAAAAACAACCATAATGGGATATAGTTACTTCAGCCTGTATAATTAAAGAAATTTTTATGAATCCCTTTAATGGTTATAATGGAATAGTTAGTTCAGTAGGAATAATGTAAATAATTTGTAGGAATTACTTTAATTGTTAATTTAATTTTAATTTTAATACGGATGATCAATATGATAAGCAAAGAAATATACCCACATTTAATTAGTTTATTCGACAAATTAGATCTTAATGGATTAACCGGTAAATTAATATTTAGTTATTCACCCAAAGAATCAACAAATTAAGATATATATGATTAGAATTGACAATTTGTTCAGTTAATATATCATCCATTACTTGAATTCGTGCCGATTTTATAAAGTTCTTTTGAAACTGAATATTACCAAAAAATTGTTGAATATAAGGAAGGAACAAGGATTCAGTTAATATACCTTTAGTTGGTTGCCGTGACAAGTCCGTTTGATCATATTGACTTGTTGCAAACTGGTCAAAAGTTTCGTTGATGTTGGCTTCAAGATCCATGAATCTGTAAATTCTTGCATAATACATAAAATTGACAAGGAGATGTTGTATTGTGGAGAAAACATTTATAATGCACATCCATATTGGATGGTTTAAATTAATTGTACAGATTTTATAGGAACATATGGATGTAGGTACGATTTATATCTCATTCAATTATTAATTTCTACAAGCAAACAAAATATAAACTATCCATAAAGTGATATCCAGTATGGTTCAGACACGTTTAACTTCAATGATGTATATATAGAGAAAAAAAATTAATTAAATTCATTTGACCGAACTCACAGTTAAAATGTTATCATATCTCAATTTTTAAATCCACTCAATGTAATTTAAAAATTTATTTGACCGTTCAATGTGATATCCATAGTGAAATTTCTTTGCAGAACAAATTTTACATATTTTTCTCTTGACAGCTACCGTCAAGGTTTAAAAAAACCAAATTTTATATATTTTGAAAATTTTTTTACTATTTTTTGAATTTTACGAAATTTTCTATGTAATTAGTTCTGACCCCTCCAAAATCAAATGTTTTTTAAAATATTAAAAAATAGTAAAATAAATTTCAAATTACAATATTAAATTTTGTAAATAAAATTTCAATATGGAGATCACAAATTCATTGGATCGACCATTTGAGCTTTCAAATTTGAGATCTGATGAAATTTAATTGGAAGTCCAATTAAATGAATTCCGTTGAATCCATTCTCTATATATATATATTGTATCTGCGTTTATTATATGATGAATCTCTGTCGATAGCAAATCCAGTTGAACTGAATGAAAATATTTTTTTGCTGAATCAGATAAAATTTAAGATACAGATCGACCTTGGGAATTAATTTAAAGAAAAGTAAAACGTAACAAATTTATTATCTGCGTACCTTTTAGGAGAAAAGAAATCAAAAGAAAGAACGAATACTACCAGATGCTTGAGGTGTGGTTCAAGTATTATATTTTAATCGATAGGTCTTATTTTGGTCGGCACTTTGATTTATTTAGTAAAATAGAGGTCTAGATGCCTAAAATTAATTGCTTTCAGCTGGATAAATCAATACCAGTCTATATTTAGTTAGCACTTTAGCATCGCGTATCATTTATAGTATATACAAATTAAATTCGACATACATTGAACTGCAGGCTCAATCCTTGTAATAATCATTCTAAAATTGTGATTGAAGGAAAGCCCTTCTTTCGAAATTTTCAATTATTCTTAAGATTTAGTAATTTTCTATAGAGGATATTCTTATTGCAACATTGTTAATGCAGATTACTTTTGCAGATCTGAAAAGTATGGAGCTAACTCACAAGGTACTAATGGCAGTCAAATATATTAAGCCGGCACAAATAAGAAAGTATTCCTTCATAATTAATTTTGTTATCACTATTCTCATTACAACTCAATGAGAAATTAACAAATTACATTAGTTATGCAAAGTATTAATTAAATCGAAAAAACATTAAAATATCATTCATTCTAGTACCAGTGATATCCTAGGCGGCATAACTGTAAAGTTCTGATTTGGATGGAATCCAATGTTTTCAGTGCTCAAGGAATTAATTAGTTGATATGAAAGAAATAGCTACTACTACATAAACTTTATATAGAAACAACAAGAAAAAAAGACCATAACAGTGATGTAAGTGCATATATAAGTAGCTTATTCAGTGTAATGAGGGGCCGTTGACCCCATATATATAGACAAGTAGAATTATATACGTACATAAAATTTGCATAGTATGATCTTCTGACTATTTGTAGACAGAATAAACTTTGATTTTGTTTTAATAAAAATATAATTTTACTTCAAGTTTGTTCATAATTTGATATTTATTTTTAATGCTTTGTAACAATGAGCTTTATCTTTATTTTTCTGCTTTTCTTTTTTTAAAAATTTACTTGTAATACTTATTGTTGGTTAATAAAATTTGGTAAATTGCAATCAGCGAATTGATAAACATAATCATTTGACATATTAAATACTAATTTTCAGAATATGTAAATCATATAAAATAATAAGGCATGAGTTTCAATTTGAAGTCTTTTAACAAAGAAGTGATCTAGTGACAACTTAACTTGGTCCACCAAGGAGATTAACCATGTTCCAAAGGGGGTCCTTTTATAGAGCTCAAACCCTAGGAAAAACTTCTCCAAAATTACACCTCTTGCCACCCAAGGGGCAGTCACACATTGGGCCTTAAATGGGCCAGTTCTCACACTCATTTGGGTCATTAATTCATATAATTAATGTCCCATTAGCTTGCTTTATAATTGAGCTATATATTTTTCTATTAAATAATGACCCAATTAATCAATATAACTATTTATATTAAAATGTGTTGATCTAAAATTAATTATTAACTCATTAATAATTATTTCGAGATTAGATAATACATTAATTTATTTCTATATGATCTCTTTGGGTTAATTAATTATAACGGTTCATAACGGTATATAATTAATTAATCAACTTATCATATTTCCGCAATACTCACTGTTGCGAATAAATAGATAATGCATTGTGTGGTCAAAGTCCTATTTCTGTGACCCTTTGAGGATTTATGCTATGTTGGCCATCAAAATAAATCATTATCTAATTCTAATAATCATAAGCGATATCTAGCAACACGTTATGATTCCCAATTCGCATAAATAATGTACCGTTACAATATCTCAATCTTGGATAAGAAATAATAGTATTTCCTTGTCTGATTCTTATGTCACATGATATCATTGTATAATCCAAGATAGGAATGTGTCATTCTTGCTAATTATACATTTCTTGATCTAGAGTCGATCGTCTAGTTTGCATGCATACGATCAAACTCCATCAAGGGGCCCAAACATATATCATCACTCATTAAGTGTATTAATGAGGGACGTACGGTTTTCTTGATGAACAACTTTTCCCCGCACAATTCAAGAGAGCATAAATAAAGTCCGTATAACAGCCTTTATCATGAATCAACGTTAGACGATATTTATAGAACCTATCCTCATGTGGAAAAGTTGAACATCTCAAACATAGAATCAAACTCATATGAAATAAACAATGACACATAACACGATCCATATGTTTATTTCATTGGGTCAAGTCCTGTACTATGTTCCAATAACATACACATATGCAATTAAGTTGGTAACTCCTTACCTATGATTTGTAGAACTTAATCATCACTTAACTTGCATACTAATCTTATTCGATAATTAATGTTTCTTGTTAATTATCAAGATTATGGACGATTTAGATTTATTATTGTCATTCAAATGAATGATCCACAAAGATCTACAATTCAGATCCTCAACCTGAATGATATGTCAATAATAAACTCTAGAAACAAATGATTAAATATCATCATTAACATAAACTAAGAAAATAAGTCGTTAAATATTTACTTCTAGGACATAACTCCAACACGTGCATGTGACCAAATTGATAGGCCCGAACTGATGAAAAATACTTAAAAATTTGGAAATTAAAAAAAAAAACACTTAAAAATTTCAAAAAAATGAAAAATTTGGTCTGCATGAAGATTTCAATAGGGAGATCATATTCAACGGTTTGAATCGGTCATTTTGAACTCGATCTAGGAGTTTTGATGACGACTCACTGGAGGGTATATATATATATATATATATATATATATATATATATATATATATATATAGAGAAAGCTTTCAATCAAAGCGCTTTGACCGGAGTCCCGGTTAAACCCCGTCAGTTCTCAATTTTGAAAATTTAAATGACCGATCCAAATCGCTCAATATGATTTCTATATTGAAATCTCCATGCACACCAAATTTTATATTTTTTTGAAATTTTTAAGTATTTTTTTCAGATTTTAGAAAATCGTTAATCTAATTTGTTCTGAACCCTTCAAAAACTGCAATTTTTAAAAATCCGAAAAAAATACTTAAAAATTTCAAAAAAATGTAAAATCTGGTGTGCAAGGAGATTTCAATATGGAGATCATATTGAGCGGTTTGGATCGGTATTTAAACTTTCAAAATTGAGAACTAACGGGGTTTAACCGGGATTCCGGTCAAGCGCTTCTATTGAATCCTTCCTCTATATATATATATATATATATAGAGAGAGAGAGAGAGAGAGAGAGAGAGAAACATATGGTGCATTGCAATGCACGGAGGCTTCGGTGCATTGCGATCGTTTTGGACGGTGGTTTCACAAATTAACAAATCTAATTTAACCAATCCAACGTACATATTGAAATCTCATGTCAACCAAAATTTTACATTTTTTGAAATTTTTTTACTATTTTTTATGAATTTTTTAGAACTTGCCATTTTTGGATATAAATTAGTAGTAGGAATATTCCAAAAACAACAAAAATGAAAAAATTCATTTTTATTAATTTGTGAATTATTTCCTTCCAATAGGCGCAAGCCCCTATTGTTAACTATCCCGTGATGAATCACGATAACCTCTAATTAAGGGATTCGAGAAATTATATGTCGTATGCTAGAAAAGTTATCTCAATATACTTTTGGTTTAGACTAGACTCAATTAATGGTATCAGGCTTAATTGGACACAATTGAGGATTTATTTCTTTTGGCTTAAACCGGACTCAATTAACGGTACCAAACCTAATTAACGGGACCTAATTGAGGACATATAAAAACTTTATCTAAAGATTTTTTTTATATTTGCTTTATCAGATAGGTTTTGGACTATAGCTTGGTTTCGGCGATTTGTAGAAATTGGTTCTCGATCATTTGACGATTTAGAAGAACAAAATAATTTGACTTTTGCAATCCTTGACCACTTGGCGACTTGTAAGAATTGGGTCTTGGTCATTTGGCGACTTGTAAGAACGAGAGAGCTTGATTTTGCAATATTTGGTCATTTGGCGACTCGTAAGAATTGGTTCACAATTATTTGGCGACTTAGAAGAACAAAAGTATTTAACTTTTGCAATTCTTGGCCATTTGACAATTTGTAAAAATTGGTTCTTGGTCATTTGGCAACTTAGAAGAACAAAAGAACTTGATTTTTCATTTCTTGGCCATTTGGCGGCTTGTAAAAATTGAGTCTCGGTCATTTGGCGACTTATGAGAATTGATTTTGAGTCTTGAACTTTTGAATTTCTATTTTTCGTGTTTTTCGAATTTGAATTGACTTCGATGTTATTTGGACTTTGGGGGTTTAGGCAATTGATTTCTTGGATTCATTTGGTCTTTGAGAATTTTCTAAAATGAGATGTGGTAATTTCTTTGAGCCATTTTGGAGTTAGGTCACTTATTTCATGGGTAAAACGATTCAAAAATAGGAAAGGCTATTATTTTGGTGGGTTTTGGTATTGAATATTAGTGAATTTGGTTTCTTAGGATTTTTCTGAATTTATGGATATTTTATTTGGATTTTATGGAGCTTCCTACTAATTTTGGTGAATTTTTAAAATGTTGGCTGATATGGAGGCTTCTGATTGGGCCACGTAGACACAATACTTGATCTGCCGGCTAATTGTACTAAGCGCCCTTTCTATTGTGTTGTTCTCTTCATGTAACGAGTGGATGAAACTGCTGTACACTATACGTCACAGAGGATCCTTAGAGTTGAGGCGCTACTCCTCTTTAAAACAAAACTGACGATGGATCTTATTTCCTTCTTTAACGGGTTCGTAAAATTTCGGATCTGAATCCGCTAACAAATTCAGTCAGCGCAAGGTCAAGTGACGGGCTCGATGGAATCGTGGCACTGAGAGGAGTCTGATGGTAAGCTTGGTTTTCGTTGCGTCGGCCCTTAACGGTGGGGGAGCCGGACACTGACACGATGGGGTTTTTAGAGACGTGATTGTACTAGAGAGAGGGTTTACGACATCATGCAGGTAAGGAGAGATGGTATGTGACTCTAATTCGGCTTACGTTTGCTTGTCTCAGTAGAAGGGTCAAAATTGGTACTGTGTGGCGTGGAGAGGTACTGAGATAATTATTGAGGTTTGGTTTGGTTTAGCTTGGTTGGGGAGTCACGTTCAAATAATTATTATTATTATTATTTTTTTGATTCTTATGCATCTATGTGCTAATTTCTATTAAGACTTTCTAATTTACGTGTTTTTGTTTTAACATATAACTTATGTATTTTTATTTCACACGTGTTCTGGTACAAGGAATTTCATTATGGCATGCTTTAATATGGCATAAGCTTAGTATAAACGTCAGTATATGGTACCACTTTAGTTATTCTACATCACAATTGCCATTTCTCTTATGCACACTAGTCATGAAACAAGCTACTTATATTGTTATGTATATAATTAAAGTGCTTTTGTCATAACAGTTCACATATATCGAAATAGGAAGGAAAGTGATTAATTTCACATATGGATCTGCAATTTCATCAAAGAAAGGTCATCTGAAAGCAACAAATAAAATTTAATAAAGAACAAATGAACAATTTTAATACCTGAAAGACATTCACTATGGCACTTATTTAAGGTCTGATAAAGGTTCTTGAAGATTTACTAACCAGACCTTTACTTTCTAATTATTATTAAATATGTGAAACATGATACAACTCAAGGTTTTAAGAAATGAAAAGTGCTAAAACGAATAAGAAAGGAGGCACAGCACCTAATGAACTTGTGTGAATTAGACCTAATAGTCTTTATTATTTCCTAAGAGTCATAAAGCAAAGTTATGGAACCTTTTTCATACCTCAGATGAATATTCAAATCTAAAAGACATGTGCGCTATGGTCCAGTGAAGTTCATATATCATACTTCACCATTCTTTGTTCAATATCTAAGCACTAGATCTAGTCATCATACTAACTTATGGTCCAGAAGCAATTCAATTACAGAAATTCTTGACAGCACTTTTTCCTCCCCTTTGTTTAATTAACAAAATCTCTCCTTTCATGGCCGAAGCCAATGGAAAGGAGAGATGCTACCATGCTCAGGAGAGACTCCAGCCATGGTTAAGTGCTAAAGATTGAAGAAACTTCAATCGAAGCAATGGAACAGCTAATATCTGAAGAGTCTTCAGACAAAGCTTACAATCGAATCGAAGAAGAGAAAAAGGGAGAAAGAAAGAAAGAACACTGCCAAATTCACATAAATTGAATCAAAAAGAAACAAAATTCAAGAAACAAGAGCAAAATTAAGCATTTTCAGATCTGGAATTGACAACCACAGAATTCAATCAAGCTTTGAAAAGATCGAAACTTCCTTCATTTCACACCAAAATTAATTTACAAACTCGATTCTTACCTTTTCTCTTACCTTTTCTTCAATTAAAAACGCTTGCTGATCTTCAATTCTCTCTAATTTCACTAACCTATGCTTGCATTACAACTGTTTGTGGAAATGCTACACTCACTACCTCTACCTAAGCTTTAACAATGGAGGTGTGCGTGTGTGAATCAAGCTTCAAAGTCTCTAGAGAAGATCTCTAGAGATTCAGAGATGGATGTGAGATGTTCTCCAGTGAATGAGAGATACCAATTTCGGACCAGGACCTATTTTTTTTTGGACAAACTAGTAGCGACTATCTAGTAAAAAGCAGAAAGCAAATCATAGAATAAAGAGAAGAAAAGAAACAGAAAAAAAAAAAGAGAAAGGAACAGAAAAAGGACTAAAGTCTTGCTTCGCCAAGATGCACTGTCTTGTCCTTCTAGCAGTATTTCATAAACAATGTTGACTCTCCTACAATCCAGTCATGGATGGCTCCAATCGGACCAGGACCTTTGTTCCTTGAAACCGTGGGGTATTTATAGCCATTGGATGTCGGGTGGCTTCTCTGTTCTCATGCACCTTTCATTATTTAATCATTTTCCCATGAACCTTAGTATTCGTTTTACTCTAATGACAATTTAGATGCGCATATGGGCATTCTATTAACTCTGGACACTCCCATCTCCCTTAATTTTCTCATTGTCGTCATCACACCATCCTTTTGACCATTTATTTGATTTATCACATTATTCATTTATCATGAAAATTTCACCTTCAACATAAATAAATAAATAATATATTTTGTGGTATATGTTAAATAATAATACGTGTATTAATAATATAAGAGCCATATCATGCATTTATTTATCAAGTACTAGGGTTGGACATCGAGCTTCGCTCGATACATGAGTTCATAATAATTTTTTAATTTAATATCTTTTTACAATTTATATATACTTATGGTAAGGTGGTTTGTTTAAATAAAATAATTATTTGTTATTTTAAAATCTGAAATTAAATTCTGACGGGGATAATTTTTTTTGGGTAAAACGAAATTTATTAATCAATAGTTCTGAGGCAATATCCATGTATTCTTATGGATATTAAAAATATTAGAAATTTCTATGTACCATAATAGATGGTATATTTCTGATTTAGATGTTAAATTCAAATAAGAATGTATATTGAAAATGACTCTAAAAATAATTGTGGGCATCTGGGAGACTTGACATACATTGGATGAAAGTGAAATATTATTTAAGCAAACCTCATAAAATAAAATTTCCAAAATTTCAACAGTTGGTTCTCTTGTATAAATTATATCCCAGTTTCCATATACAATAGTGCCTTTTTAATTTATTTATTTTTATCTAGTAGAAGCTTATTTGGTGAGCCACTCCAGAAATGGTTACTTTTAATTTCATAATTTCAGAAATCAAATTTTGAGCTAAAATCATAATTGAGCAATTACTTGGCTGGATTGATCTTCCCTGCTTAATTGAATTTTTCATCCAAAAATTCTATATCAGTCATCAGTGCACGGTTATAACATCAACAAATTACGCCGAGCTTGCAATAACAGTAGCATGTGCTAGGGGCCAGGGCAATAAGCCCCACCATCTTTGAGGAGATAAGAAGCAGTGCAACCTCAGTCTGATCCAATGAAGTTTCCTTGATCAAGGCATCCTCGCAGTCATCTTCTGATGCTCCATAATCCAAGAGCATGTCAAGGATATCAACGTGACCTTCACTTATAGTAGCAGTAGCTGCATATATTTTGAAGACTTTTCTGTTGCATATCTTTTGGATGCTTTTTTGTTAACATCAGCCCCAGTATTTTGATTATAATCAAAGAGAAGTTTATTGATTAGAGATAATATGTTATTATGGGGCATGCCATGTTAATTACAAATATGCCCTTGTAAATTCTAATGATTGTTATTATTTCATTTAAGTTTTGCAAATTCTGAAAAGGCACTTCAGAGTTTTGCATAGACGACCTTCAAATGAGTATTAAAAGTGGTATGATTAAGATGAAGCCTCCAACCTCTAACGGTAGCTAATTTTATAACACTTTACTAATCTTGGCCCTGACTTTTCTCCCACTTGAGTTTCCAATTAAATACGAAGCTTGTCAAATATATATAATTTATATTCAAAATTGATATTTAAAAAGTAGAAAATCATGTCCAACCTGTAGCATTTTAATTATTTGCAAATGAGATACTTTGGATAGATTGATGCTACATACCTTATTCTAAAATGCTAAAAAGGAATGACCAAAAACAGAGAATAAAAAAACTGCATTTATTTACATATAGAGAATAAAGGGCACGCCAATAGCCATCTCTTTTCTTCATGGTTGATAAAAAATTTGTCAAGATCCAAAACCTGAATGGAACGGAAAAAAATAGATTTTTTGAATACTGATAATAGAAACGTAAGAAAGAATGATTACTATTTGTAACTACAGAAGAACCCACACAAATATATATATATATATATATATATATATATATATATATATATATATATATATATATATATATATATATATATATATATATATATATATATATATATATATATATATATATATATATATATATATATATATATATATATATATATATAGAGTTGCAACTCACGGAGCCTTCCGTGAGTTGCGATCAAAACTCTTGGATCTGATTCAAATTGGCCGATCCAAACCGTCAAATATGATCTCCATATTGAAATCTCCTTGCAGACCAAATGTTATATTTTTTCGAAATTTTTAAGTATTTTATTGGAATTTTAGAAAATCGTTAATCTAATTAATTATGTACCGTTAAAAAACAACAGTTTTTAAAAATCCGAAAAAAATACTTAAAAATTTCGGAAAAATATAAAATTTGGTCTCCAAGGAGATTTCAATATGGAGATCATATTTGACGGTTTGGATCGGTCATTTTGAATTAGATCTAAGAGTTTTGAGGGCAACTCACGGAAGGCTCTGTGAGTTGCAACTCACCATAGCCAAACTCTATATATATATATATATAACAAAATTGAGAATGCAAACGTACGGACCATTGGATTCCAAAATTTATTATTATTTATCGAGATTAAAGGACAATAATCAACTCAATAAATGTGAGGGACCAATATCTATTAAGCACAATTGAAACGCCATCAATAATAAATTAACATGAAACGGAAGGACCCTTTATTTTTTTAAACAAATTGGTGAGAAAATTAAAATAAAACTACTGAATCCCCACAAATTCAATCTAGTTAGTAGTACAACAATCAATATACCTATTTTGGAACCTGTAAAGATACAAATAGAATAAAAACAATACATGACACTAATGGCCCCCAATTCAACATCAACATTCTGATATAAGAGGAGAAATCAACGTATTTAAAAGGAGAAAAAATGGTACCAACAAAAAATACGGATATATATATATATATATATATGGGATTGATCAGAAAAAAATGTTAAAAAAAGAGATATTATTGTTTTATATTGTATAAAAAAATAAAAGCATGGAAAAATTGCAAAAATTTCATAATAAAAAATAAAACCAAACACAAAGATGACGTCAAATGTTAATAATTGCCTAGATTATCTATCTAGTCCCCATAATTTGTAGCAAAACATAAATTAAAAAAACAATAGTAAGAAATACCTTAGTAATAATGTTGGAGTGGTGTATGGAGACTGGATCTCTCCTTCAATTCATTTCCATTTTTCGGTAAGCTAGGTTTTTGTCTTATCTAGAATTCAACCAAATTTTCTTTGAATAAACAAATAGAGGAAAACAGGGAAAGGGCTTGGTGAGAGAATAAATAATTAGAAATAGAAAAAATGGCATGGTGACTGGTGAGAATTAGACACGTGAGAGGAGATTAGCGGCTATGTTTAAAATGTAACCGGTTGTTGCGAATTAGATTGGGAGCATAGGTTTAAAAAGGAAAATATGCGGTTCCAAATTGACAATTGCTCATGAGACGGGTCAAAGAGAAAACTTTAAGACTCACCACAAAATTAGCTACAAAATTAACATCACAAAAACCATGAGAAAATTGTATGCAAACATAAACCAATGGAAAAATAGAATGCCGTGTCGGTAAAAATTTTAAAATTAACTTCTGACACCCACGCAAATTTATCTATATTCTTGATTCTTGATTCTTGAAGTCTTTAGATTCATGCTGCACGCATACAAAATGAAACTAAAGTATAGGAGATAAAAAATATATTCATCATCATATTAATCAGACTATTAAATAATATATATTTCTTATATGAACGGAACTAATTAAAGATACAAGAAAAAGATAGATCTTAATTTTTTTTCTTTCCATAAGTTTTTTTTTTTCTCTTTTCTTAATGTTTTAATCTAATGAGGATAATTTAGACATTTTTTAAAAAATTTAGAGTGGCATATCTCTAGTTAGCTATATTTATGAAGAATTAATGGCATAAAACTAATTTTGACAATATTAGAGTGACATGTTTCTAATTAGCTATTTAAGAATGACATTTCTAATTTTTCAAATTTGTCAATTTACGTAGTGACATAAATCCAATTATTCCTTCTTTTTATGTATTATAGTCTTTCATATGTGATTCAGAAGGTTTGTATTACTAAATTCTCGTGCGGTCTTTTGGTGCCGATAATTAACATCTGAAAGAAACCTATTGTCGCACTCTTGCTAGCACTGCTTATGTAATCTGGTTCTCTGTTGCCATAGTTTTGGTTGCTCTCTAAATTAAGGCTATATATACTTGATCATATTTTTTTCTTGTAGTTTCGATATTATTGTTTTACATTTTTGTATATTTTGGTTAGTATACGAGTATTTCATGAATTTAGGAATAACTTGGATTTTGTGATTTAGTAGAGGTAGTTAGTACTTGGATTTTAAAGATTTATAACATGGATTTTTGTGTATTATTTTTCTTTTTCCAATCATTTAATATATAGGGAACAAGTGTACGCAAAAAATAAAAATTTTTTTAGAAACCCTTGGCAGCGGCTGCCAAGTATACGCAAAAAAATAAAATTAGATGGATTCAGTAGCGGTATTAATTACACGGATTTTTTTTTTTTTTGGCGGCCCTCTCTTTACGATTACTAAGCATTGATGCCCATTCGAAGATGTCTTTTTTTTTATTGATGAAAAAAAAATAAAAAATAAGACAAATGTCATTTAAATAAATTCAAAAATCAATCATCAGAAAATAATTAAAGTAAATCACGCCATGATCCCATCCCGTGCACGCTACTTTACATAGACCCCTTCAATATAACCTTGTTCATCCTTGATATGCCTTTCAAAACTCTCAATATTTTGATGATCCTTTGTTGCTTCACGAATCTGCTTACCAAGATTACGTCCAGTAGCATCAGTCGCTCTCATACCTATACAGAAGCTCATGAAAGAGTACCTTGTCACAAAAATTAAAGTAAAACATTGCGGAACTCGATCACGTAACCCATTTACTATTTTATACATCCGCTTATGTAGATCATGGCCAGCACAATACCACCCATGCGCCAGTACAGCAGAAGGAATCCACAACAAAATTACCATCATTAAAATTAGTGCCGGAAGTGAGTTCCATGGCGTTACCTTCCACAAAAGATATAACAAAAAATCAAGGTACAACGTTGTCCAACATGATAGAAATACATCTACCTCTCTTTGCGATATGTCCGGATCAACAATTGGAAATAACCAGGTGTAACAGTCGTGTAATGGGAGCAATGCTGAAAGCATAACCAGAACGACCAAAATTCTCGGACCCAATGAAATCCAATAAGTGTGATATTTAATATTAGGCAAGAAAACGATGCTCAAGAAAGATAGAGTTGATATCCAAATAACAAAAGCAACTTTCCATATACAACAGCATGACCGTGCTATATCAGCTTCGTCCTCAGGCTCTTCAAATAAATAGGGGGAAAAAAAAACAACCATAATGGGATATAGTTACTTCAGCCTGTATAATTAAAGAAATTTTTATGAATCCCTTTAATGGTTATAATGGAATAGTTAGTTCAGTAGGAATAATGTAAATAATTTGTAGGAATTACTTTAATTGTTAATTTAATTTTAATTTTAATACGGATGATCAATATGATAAGCAAAGAAATATACCCACATTTAATTAGTTTATTCGACAAATTAGATCTTAATGGATTAACCGGTAAATTAATATTTAGTTATTCACCCAAAGAATCAACAAATTAAGATATATATGATTAGAATTGACAATTTGTTCAGTTAATATATCATCCATTACTTGAATTCGTGCCGATTTTATAAAGTTCTTTTGAAACTGAATATTACCAAAAAATTGTTGAATATAAGGAAGGAACAAGGATTCAGTTAATATACCTTTAGTTGGTTGCCGTGACAAGTCCGTTTGATCATATTGACTTGTTGCAAACTGGTCAAAAGTTTCGTTGATGTTGGCTTCAAGATCCATGAATCTGTAAATTCTTGCATAATACATAAAATTGACAAGGAGATGTTGTATTGTGGAGAAAACATTTATAATGCACATCCATATTGGATGGTTTAAATTAATTGTACATATTTTATAGGAACATATGGATGTAGGTACGATTTATATCTCATTCAATTATTAATTTCTACAAGCAAACAAAATATAAACTATCCATAAAGTGATATCCAGTATGGTTCAGACACGTTTAACTTCAATGATGTATATATAGAAAAAAAATTAATTAAATTCATTTGACCGAACTCACAGTTAAAATGTTATCATATCTCAATTTTTAAATCCACTCAATGTAATTTAAAAATTTATTTGACCGTTCAATGTGATATCCATAGTGAAATTTCTTTGCAGAACAAATTTTACATATTTTTCTCTTGACAGCTACCGTCAAGGTTTAAAAAAACCAAATTTTATATATTTTGAAAATTTTTTTACTATTTTTTGAATTTTACGAAATTTTCTATGTAATTAGTTCTGACCCCTCCAAAATCAAATGTTTTTTAAAATATTAAAAAATAGTAAAATAAATTTCAAATTACAATATTAAATTTTGTAAATAAAATCTCAATATGGAGATCACAAATTCGTTGGATCGACCATTTGAGCTTTCAAATTTGAGATCTGATGAAATTTAATTGGAAGTCCAATTAAATGAATTCCGTTGAATCCATTCTCTCTCTCTATATATATATTGTATCTGCGTTTATTATATGATGAATCTCTGTCGATAGCAAATCCAGTTGAACTGAATGAAATATTTTTTTGCTGAATCAGATAAAATTTAAGATACAGATCGACCTTGGGAATTAATTTAAAGAAAAGTAAAACGTAACAAATTTATTATCTGCGTACCTTTTAGGAGAAAAGAAATCAAAAGAAAGAACGAATACTACCAGATGCTTGAGGTGTGGTTCAAGTATTATATTTTAATCGATAGGTCTTATTTTGGTCGGCACTTTGATTTATTTAGTAAAATAGAGGTCTAGATGCCTAAAATTGCTTTCAGCTGGATAAATCAATACCAGTCTATATTTAGTTAGCACTTTAGCATCGCGTATCATTTATAGTATATACAAATTAAATTCGACATACATTGAACTGCAGGCTCAATCCTTGTAATAATCATTCTAAAATTGTGATTGAAGGAAATTAAGCCCTTCTTTCGAAATTTTCAATTATTCTTAAGATTTAGTAATTTTCTATAGAGGATATTCTTATTGCAACATTGTTAATGCAGATTACTTTTGCAGATCTGAAAAGTATGGAGCTAACTCACAAGGTACTAATGGCAGTCAAATATATTAAGCCGGCACAAATAAGAAAGTATTCCTTCATAATTAATTTTGTTATCACTATTCTCATTACAACTCAATGAGAAATTAACAAATTACATTAGTTATGCAAAGTATTAATTAAATCGAAAAAAAGAATCAAAGAAATTAATAAATTCATGATCTGTGATTCAATAGCCATCTTGCATGCAAATTTTAAATTTCGGGTATACAAGTGTCAACTACAAGAATTTCCAAAAAAAATAAAAAAATCATTAGCGTTGTAGTTTCTATGGTAGATGTACCCAACCCATAAAATGTTCAATAATTTCTTCGGGCTCGTTTTGTGCAAGATAAGGGTAACAAATCTAAGTTAATTATATTATATTATATAATATCTACCCAAGCAAATTAACAATTACATATACGGTCACATCCAATCTAATGTTCCAAAACTAAAAAGAAATCTAATAAACACAAATAAAAGCGATACAAAAAAATTTCATTAAGCAAAAAAAAAAAATCCAAAATCATGTACTACAAATATTCTACACTGAACGAAATCTAATAAATTGCTAAACAAATATCAACAATTACAAAAAAATTTCACTAAGAAAAAAAATAATTCAAAATCATGTCCTACCAAATACTAAAAACATGCATATGAAAATTGTCAGTGCGCCAAAAATTATGGCGATCCAGGGATGCCCCCAAGGTCCAGCTAAAAAATGAGAAAAGGAAGCCACATCATCTTGAGAAATTTCCGACGGTATGCGTTAAGGTCTCAATCCGGTTCCAAATTGCGCAAGCTTTGTTCCAAGTAACACAGCAGACTCCATACGGAAGTCGCATAAATCCTGTTGTGCAGATGAGAAACTAGATGAGAAACTGAAAGAAAATTGATTAGTAATAAACTTAAAGGGAATTAAAATAAAATATGAATCCAAAATATAGTATTTTTTTTTTTACCGTACCTATCCTTCCAAGTGTGTGCTCCATGCAGCAAAAAGTGTACCCAGCCGCTAAAATAGCAGAGTAAGCATCCCCGGTACCAAATTTCCAGCCATCCACTATGTTTAAGCTCACGAGAGACACTGCGGCGGATATGAGGCTCAATACTCCGGGAGCTATAACAATTACGAGAGGTATAACCGTATAAGCAACGTAACATATTGTTACTAAACAGCTTCTATCTTTTAGAATTGATCATCTGGCTATTACAATAGAAAATAAATTTCACATTTGTTTTGGTGCTTTCAGTAACTTCAGTGGTTCATTGGAGGTGACGAGATATGGACATCTGGTGATGGGTTTTATTAGGGACCAACATCCTCTGCTTTTTTTTTTAAGACACGCAATGCAAGAGTTTTATATCATGAACTGTTCGATCTAATTTTGACGGGTAGATTTTACGGCCACACAAATTTCACCAAATCTAGTATTAACCACGGAACATTTATTATTGATCGTACGGTCAAAGATGAAAGACTTAAACTGTCTTAAAAGAAACGCAGAGGATTTCGTTCCTTTTATTGGCGCCTGTCTGGCAGTGTTGACCGTACAAATAAGATTGACTTCTCAAGAGCCTTTGATTCGATTAACTAAGGTTTTATCCTGAATGTCTTGTCTCAGCGAGGCTTCCCTCCAAAATTTTGCTATTGGCTTAATTTACTATTGAAAACGGCCTCTTCTTCCATCATCCTAAATGGTTCGGTTGATGAACCCTTCCTACATGCTAGGGGTTTGAGGCAAGGATATCCTCTTTCTCCGTATCTCATTCTCCTTGCTGCTGACGTACTCGATAGATGTTGTCCTTAGCTGCCGTCATACTTTCAGATACACTGTGCCGAAAGTTCGATCGGCCTTTTCAGATACTTCAGCATGCAGATGATACATTGTTGTTTGCACTAGCAACATCTCTAGCACTAGAGACACTAATGACAACCCTAGAACTCTTCTCGACTGTTTCTGGTCTCTCAATTAATTTTGCCAAAAGCTGCTTTGTGCTAATGAACCTTCAACCTTCGTTGTTTGCTGATGTTAAGTCTAATCTTCAATGCTCACCTACTGAATTGCCAGTAACTTATTTAGACCTTCCTGTTGAAAATAAAACACAATCAGGGGTAAAAATGTAATTTTTCTAAAAATGTTATAACGTTCACTTGAACGTTAGATTGTAACGTTAGAAGTATAACGGTACTTTGAGTACCGATATAAATACCCATGTATCCCACTGAGAATAGAGGCAATAACAGAAAATTGAGAAAAATATTCATAAATACAAATACTCAAATACTCTATTTCCTTATACTATGTTTCTTAACATGGTATCAGAGCATTGATGCTCTTGGGCTGCAGAAATTTAATTCTGTTCAATTAGAAAGCTGATTGAAGAAATACAACCATGATAAATCTTGATATAAACTCCTACCAAGAATTTTCTCCCCTAGCATCAAAAAACATACAAGAAGTCGATCAAGAAGACAAAGCCGAGTACCTTGGTTCTTGGGTCAATCAAACCATGCTCAGTGCCGATCTTCCAAATCATACCTCAACTATTCAATATTTGCATCTCGCTGCCGATCGCAATGAGGAGGCGGTGGGAACTAACCCTAGCAAAGTCCGATGCATAAATTGCAAAATTGAAGGGCATGATCGAGAAAGTTGTTGGTTCTTGTTTCCGCACCTAAGACCTAAGTGGTGGAAGGACAAGAATCGCATCTATGGCGACCAGATTGAGGGGGAGAAGAAAGAAAGTGGGATCGTGAAGAAAGTTCTCGAACCAGACAAAAAAAATGGGAGCGCCTCTGGATCCAAACCCATGGATCTCGTGTCTCTACTTCAACAAATTATTGGGCTGCTGAAAATTAAAAACAAAGGTTTATCTACAGCCCATAATTCTTTACTTAAGCCCAATAGAGAAATTGATAATAATCTAGTCGGTTATGGTGACAAACCAAACCAGAGAAATTTGATTAAGCCAAATTCAAAGTATATATTGCCTTTTAGGAGACTTGATCCAACCACAAGTAAAGAAGAAAATAAAACTTGTCTTGACGGACCCTTGAAATGTACCAATTTTGGTTTTATTAAAAAAGAAGATACCAAAAATAATTGTGCTTGGATTTTAGATTCCGGCGCAGCGGACCATATGACTGGAAATAAAAATATTTTATTCAATTATCATCGTTGCAAAAATAAAGACTTTGTGATAGTTGCAAATGGTGAGAAAATGGAAATTTGTGGATATGGTTCTATTGAGCTCTTTTCTAAAAAAATTGATCATGTTTTGCATGTGGAAAATTGCACTTCATATTAATTTTCTATAGGAAAACTTTCAAAAGAATTAGATTGTGAAATAATTTTTTCTTCTCAAAATGTTTTTTTTCGAGATTTAAAAACTAAAAATATTATTGGTGAAGGTTTTTTAAAAAATGGTCTCTATATTTTGAATTATCAAAAAATAAATTTTAATTTAAAAAAGGATGAGTTAGGCAATCTTTGGCATAAAAGAATTGGGCATCCTTCCGATAAAGTTTTAAAATATCTTTTTGATTTTAAAAATTTAGATTGTAGTAATTGTGATATTTGTAAACTAGCTAAGCATACTAAGCTTCCTTTTTATTCTTCAAGTCACAAGAGTGACAAACCTTTTGATTTAATTCACTCGGATGTTTGGGGACCCGCACCCGTTGACTCTTTTAATAGTTTTAAATATTTTGTCATTTTCATTGATGATTTTTCATGTATAACTTGGTTATATTTACTAAAAAATAAAAGTGAAGTTTTCTCTAAATTTCAAGAATTTTCAAATCTTATTGAAAATCAATATAATGCTAAAATTAAAATTTTTAGAATCGATAATGGGACGGAATATGTCAATAAAAATTTTTCTAATTTTCTTAAACAAAAAGGAATTTTACATCAAACCGCTTGTGTTTATACTCCTCAACAAAATGGAATTTCGGAAAGAAAAAATCGTCATATACTTGAAATAACAAGAGCTCTTCTTTTTCAAAATAATGTTCCTAAAATCTATTGGTCGGATGCCGTTCTTACTGCCACCTACTTAATAAATAGATTACCTAGTGTTATTTTGAATTATAAAAGTCCTTTAGAAGTTCTTTATCAAAGAAAAATTAATATTAACCATCTAAGAGTTTTTGGGTGCACTTGCTATGTTCATATAAATAAATTGGATAAATTAGACTTTACTTCTATTAAAACTATTTTTTTAGGATATTCTTCTCAAAAGAAAGGTTATAAATGTTATGATCCTAAAACTCACAAGTTTTATATCTCTAGAGATGTTACTTTTTTAGAAAATCAACCATATTTTCATAGTAATAATAATAATGAGCTCAATAACCATAATTCGACAAATGAGTTTGTACTTCCCATAATTCCTAACCAAATTGGTGAGAAAGAATTTTTAGGATATCAAGAAGAACGTGGAGAACATGAAGAACATGAAGAAGATTCTAACAACACCACACAAGGTGATGCCGAGGAAGAAGAAGAGGTAAATACAAACATACAAGAAGAAGTACCGTTACGGAGGTCGACTCGTCCTACTCAAAATTATGTTTCATATGATCAAATAACTAATAATCATCGCACTTTTTTGAGTGCAATATCCCAAAATGAAGAGCCAAAAAATTTCGAAGAAGCCATAAGCCAACCGGTTTGGTGCAAGGCCATGAAAGAAGAACTTCAAGCCTTAGAAAAAAATAATACTTGGACAATAGTACCATTACCCAAAAATAAAAACCCGTTGGATGCAAATGGATTTATAAAATCAAATACAATAGTGATGGTACCATAGAACGGTATAAGGCTAGATTGGTCGCCAAAGGCTATACCCAAACCTATGGTATTGATTACCAAGAGACCTTTGCTCCCGTAGCAAAACTTAATACCGTTAGAATTTTGCTTTCAATAGCGGTAAACAATGATTGGAAATTATACCAAATGGATGTGAAAAATGCTTTTCTTCAAGGAACTCTTGAAGAGGAGGTTTACATGACTCTTCCACCGGGTCATGTAAATGAAAAAAATACTAACCTTGTTTGTAGGTTAAAAAAAATCAATTTACGGACTTAAACAATCTCCAAGGGCATGGTATGGAAAATTGTCTTACTACTTAATTTCTTGCGGTTTTAAAGTAAGTCATTCCGATACATCACTTTTTTCAAAACATGAAAATAATGATACTATCATTGTTCTTGTTTATGTGGATGATATAATTGTTACCGGAAATAATTATGAAAAAATTAATAGAGTGAAAAAACAATTGAGAGAAAAATTTGAAATAAAAGATCTTGGTATACTTAAATATTTTTTAGGTATTGAAATAGCTCATTCTACCAAAGGTCTTTTTATTTGTCAAAGAAAATATACCTTAGACCTCTTGAAAGAAACCGATAAATTAGGATCTAACCCGGCCTCTACCCCTTTTGATAGCAATACCAAACTAAATCCCGAAGATGGTGACTCGTTGGAAAACATTAACCAATTCCAACGACTCGTAGGAAAACTGATATATCTAACGGTAACTAGACCGGACATATCCTATGCGGTAAGCCAAGTTAGTAAATTTATGCATGCACCAAGAAAACCACATTTAGATGCAATTGATAGAATTTTGAGATATCTTAAGAATTCACCCGGAAAAGGTATATGGATGAAAAATAACAAATCTAACGATGTGTGTGGCTATTCCGATGCAGACTGGGCCGGGAGTTTCGATAGGAAGTCAACAACCGGCTATTGCACGTTTGTAGGCGGAAATTTAGTCACATGGAAAAGCAAGAAGCAAAATGTCGTGGCGCGATCTAGTGCGGAAGTGGAGTATCGAGCCATGGCTTCCACCGCAAGCGAACTCACTTGGATCAAACAAATGCTTAAAGACTTGCATATTTCAATAAATGGACCAATGAAGATGTTTTGTGACAACAACTCGGCCCGACACATCGCTTCAAATCCGGTGTTTCATGAGCGAACTAAACATATTGAAGTCGATTGTCATTACATAAGAGAGAAAGTTCAAGCAAAAGAAATTGAAACTCCATTTGTGAAGAGTGAAGACCAATTGGCCGATATCTTCACTAAGGGACTCATTCCTAAATGTTTCGAAAATATTGTTAGCAAGCTAGGATTAATAGATATCTATAATCCTAGCTTGAGGGGGAGTGTTGAAAATAAAACACAATCAGGGGTAAAAATGTAATTTTCCTAAAAATGTTATAACGTTCACTTGAACGTTGGATTGTAACGTTAGAAGTATAACGGTACTTTGAGTACCGATATAAATACCCATGTATCCCACTGAGAATAGAGGCAATAACAGAAAATTGAGAAAAATATTCATAAATACAAATACTCAAATACTCTATTTCCTTATACTCTGTTTCTTAACACTTCCCCCTCACTCTTGAAGGACCAACTCACAAGGCCAACCATGATCTCATACAAAAAATTGAAAAGCGACTGGAAGGATGGAAATCGAAGCCACTGTCTCGAGCTAGTTGGATTCAATTTGTCGCTTCTGTTATCTCATCAATTCCAATTTATTTCCTTTCTATTTTTCTATTACCAAAATGGATCATGGACTCTATTGACAAGTTGCGAAGACGATTCATTTGGGGAAAATCTTCTGCCATTACTCCCCTAAATTGGAAAACAGTTTGTCTACCGAAAGCATTGGGTAGTTTCGGACTGCGAAACTTACAACTTAAGAACATCTCATTGCTTATCAGGTGGTGGTGAAGGCTATATGGAATCGAGGATTCAATTTGGGCTCAAATTGCATGTTTGATTTACAAACGAGCTGGTCCTCTTGTTGGGCAATGATGTAGATTTCTACTAGCTCGTTCTTTTAGCACCAACTTCGAAACATCCGCTCCTATTTTCAGCTCTTTGCAAGATGGACCGTGGGGATGGAAATACTATTCTGGTGTGGGCAGATAACTGGACAGGATCACCCCTATATTTTTTCCTAGGTGCTGAAAAGTGGGACCAGCCGCTTAAGCTTCTTACTTTGAGGCAGGTCGTTGTTATGTCTCATTCTTTGTTCCAGTCCCCGCTTACTAAGTCTGACTTTGAGCTCACTAACCATCTCAACTGCTTGCACTTCAGGGATACTCCCAATATTATACGATCGACTCTAACAAACATTTTTTCTTCTTCTAGTGCCTATAAGTCTCTGATATTTTCTGGTAAAATAAGATCACAATTTGCTTTCATCTGACACCATTTTTCCAGCTTGACTGGCCTTTAGGTGCCCTCTGCTGCCTCCTCGGTGTTGGATGTGATTTTCACTTTCAGATCTTCCCTACTCATGGGAGGTTGTTGGAATTTGGAGAATGGAGACGTTTCTGTGGACCACAGAGATTCTGTCGTGGACCACAGACTGACAGCCTCTATTTGCATCTCTTGATGAATAGATGCATGTGGCTCTATATATACACTAGTCTCTGATCTATTAAAAAGTCTATTCAGTAGAACACAAAAGAGAGACAGAAGTGTAAGACATAAAGAGACCATATACTCCAAGATTTGTTCTTCTCCTTGAGGATCAAACACCATTAAAGAGAGAGATCTTCTCATCTAGTCGGATTAAGGATTCCGATGTTGAGAAGAAGTCGAGTCTGGCACTTGTACTGTGAATAGTGTGAGATTGTTGTCAATCTCCACTAGCGATAGTAGAAGACGGGGCTATGGCGCAGCGAGAGCAAGCGGTGATGGCTTGGTGCGGAGGAAACCCAAATAAAGAGGAGATCCTAACACGTTTCCGCATTCGGTATGAGTTATCGATTTTCTTACATTGGTATCAGAGCCCTATTCCTCTTTTTCGGTTTTAATGCACCATTAAAACCTTGAGATTAGTATCTGGTTGTTTTCTCTGTGATTTGTGTGCTTTATCTCGTGGTTTTTGTGAAGAAACTCCATGAAAACTCGAATCTGGTTCAGTCCAGAAATTGTCTGTGAGATAGTCTGACTTGACGAGGGTATAACTTGAGATCTGCTACTCCGTTTCGAGTGACGTTCGTTCCATTGGAAAGTGCTTCGAGTCTACTTTCCGGAATGTCCAAGAAATCGAAAAACGGATAAGTGTACAGAAAGTTATCGCCGATTTACCGAAAGGATGCGAGTCAGAATTCTCGTCACTGTACTGTCTGTGGACCGCAAAGGTGCTTCTGTGGACCACGACAGAACAGGTGTTCACGGGATAGATTGTCTGTGGACCACAGAGGTTCTTCTGTGGACCACGACAGAACAATTGAATTTCGGACAGATTGTCTGTGGACCGCAGAGGTTCTTCTGTGGTCCACGACAGAACATGTGTATTTCGGACAAGATTGTCTGGGGTCCAAAGAGGAAGTCCACAGTATAGTCTGTGGACTGCAGAGATTCTTCTGTGGACCGCAGAAAAAGTCTGAAATGTAGTTTTTCACGAAATAAAGACACATACTCACTTGTTATGGTTAGTAACCTCAACCAAATGCTATAGGTAATACCAGTAAGCCCCAATTAACTATTAGTTCTGGTTTAGAGAGTTCTAATGCTTTGTTTTGTGACTATTTGCAATATAGAACCCTAGAGACTATGTGGATTAGTTTCGGGTTGTGATTTCTCTTCAACGTGTGAATGAGAAAGTTGCAAAATATACCATATGCTGTGGTGGTATTTGGTAGAAATGAATACTTGTATTGTCTGATTGATTTTGAGGTTTGTTAAATTGCCAAAATCAAAATCCCAACATGAAAGACTGGGTGTGAACCACGACATGTAGGTTGTGGACCGTATCAGTTTTGTGTGGGAAACAGAGACTGAGTTCTTTGTAACTATGGATTGCAACATTTGGTTGTAGACCATAATAGTGGTTTGTGGATCACAGACAAGGTCTTGTGGACCACATAATGCCATACAGACATACAATAAAGTCACAATTAAAAATAGAATTCGGCCAGAATTAGTAACACTTGACCGTTTGTATAACCAATGGTTAAAGAGGTTATCTTGACGATAATCTTTGATAGTTTGGTAATTGGTTTGCCAAATTGTGTAAATGATAGCACATGTGGTGTTGTCATCGGTTTGATGGTGCAAGTAGGTACCGTCTTGCCAATTACATGTGAGTGTACATGTTGGGTGAATTTGGATTGGTAGACAAGAGTTTGTCTCATCCATATTCTGGAAATTTTGCATCAATTGAATTAATTGAAATCAATATTTTTTTGTTTGCAAGCGATGTTTGTTTCCCTAGGTTCTTTCTCACTTGCTGCAAATATAGTATTGATTTCAGATTAATTCTAGATTGGATGTCAAAATTAGTGGTAGTACCGACCCATACTGTGTGTGTCTCTATTGTTAATTGGATTTGGCTTGATTTATAAGTCATCGCTGATCTCTATTGAAATAGAAATTGATGGATATGTGTGATGTGTGAAATTATAATATCTCAATGTCTTATAGAGCATTAGGACGTACTTGTGACCGTAATAATTCATATTTAGAATTCTTAGTAAATTAGTTGACATGCTTAGAAAAGAAGTACTATACTGTTAGCATTGTGTTGCTGAATGGTATGAGTTAGATTATTCTTGTTATAATTTGAGTTTCGGTAACACTAATACCATGAGGTATATCTCAAAGTTCGGTAAAACTAATTGACAATAAACTTATGCAAACTCAATCGATTTTATGGGTTCAAGAAGCACCGTAGGGTGACATCTTATAATCATGTCAAAATGATTTGGAGTTGCATGAAGTATGTCATGTATGAACTAATAAGCAACAAGTGAATATTTCTCACTTTCTATGTGAGAAATGGTTTCTTTGTGAAATTCACTGTTTTGGGATAATTCGTTTTTAAACGAATGTTGCTTGTTATGTTGGAATTCATGATTATTGTCAAGTATTAGTATATACTGAAGAGATTGTAGTGTTGACTCAAATGTATGAAATGATATCTGATTCTAAGCATATTGAAAGTACTAGAAATCTGATTTTGCATATGTATGTATGTGTTCTTACTTGTGATTAAGAAACATAACATTTGCTTAAGAAATCAGATTATATCTATGATTATTGTCAATTTCATAAGAAACAATTTATCTAGATGGAGGATGTCAAGTGAAATGTGCAGTCTTAGGGACTGGCACATGTTTCTGTTACGACCCACAGCATTCGGCTGCGAACCGTAATAGAATTGATTGCTCCATGATATTTTGTGTCTCTTTAATTGATAAAATCTAGTACTTGTCATTAATTCTTTGGTGAGGGATTGCTAAATTGAATTGATATATGGTTATATTTTTCTTGCATGTTACTTAGTCTCTTAGTTTGTGATTATTATGGCATGCTAGACTATTAGAGTTGGACATTGACATAAGTTGGCATTCGAGGACTTGTGCCAAGCTTATTTGTCAACTTGTGAATATAGTTAGCTGAAGTTGATTACTTGAAAGTTTTTGTGCATATACTGTTCAAGTTTTAGAGATTTATTTGGATGTTGTATTCTAATATGAGGGCTGAACTTGGTGCCTTATGATTCATCACATTAAGACTATATCGAAAATAGTCGCATTCTAAATGATAGCCATAATTCGAGAAAAAGTTGATTGTGGATCAATAATTTTCTGAAAATGGTTGAAGTCAATTTATAATGCAATCTCTATGATAAATCACGGATTTGATTCTGTGATTGTGGAGACATTGCAAGTCTTGTTGAGGATTGCAACATAGAGTTATTGTGGACTGCGGCATATTGGATGCGGACCGCAACAAACTGTGATGAATTGGACCTTGTAAGATATGGTTAGAACAATATAGATGCGGTCTATGTTCTAAGCCTTGCGCCTCTAATCTCTAAGTTCTACTATTTTGTGAACTATAGACTATTATAGATCCTAGTGTGGATGTTTAAGTAGTCATAAGTTCAGTTGCATTTGGAGTGCACCTTCTCATAATGTTCGAGGAACTTTATTGGAGAAGAAATAGTAGAAATGTCATATAATGAAATCACAATACTAAATTAATTTCCTGTTGAGAGGGAGTTATTTAATTTGAGTAACTTAGAGTTGTTTGGAATCGTTCTTATGTTTGACATGTACTTGTCTGAGTATTGAGGAACAGGAGGGGAATAAAGTGGTATTCCTCAACCTCATAGGACATGTAACATAGAATAAGAACAGATTCAACAAACTTGAGAAGTAACTCAAACTTATTTGCTAGATGCAAAATAAGATAAGTAAATGAAGAAATAATGAGATATGGACTTTTAAAATTGATTTAATGCTATTCATAGTAATCAGTTGAAAGTATAAGACTCGGTTGTGATAGGCTATATATTAGAATAGAGGGAGTCTTGTAAAATAGTCTTATTTTAGCAATACTAACCTGTATAGATTAGAACTATTCTTTATAGAGTATTAACAAATTTTAGACAATGTGATGTTGAATCTTTTGCCTAGTTGGTGGCAGAATTATGGTAAAGTGTGCAGTGAATGCAACTTAGCCGATTCAATAAGTCTAAAATTAAATCATGTCAATAGAATTTGGAGATTCTTTTGAGCATGAATGTTAAACTGTCTAAGAATATGTTTCTAATTATATGGTACACTAATTGCTGGATAGAATAAGTCTATGTGACTCTTTGTCTAATGTAGTTGTTAAGCCTTAAATATGTTTTTGTGTCAACACTTGACAGATTGTTCCGGCATGTTTCTTGTTGTTACACGAGAGACTAGAACATATCTGTATGATATTTGGTTGTATGGTACGCAATCCAAATGACACGTGTGAAGAACATAAGTGTGAGTCTTGATACATGTTCTAAGTCCATAATATCTGTTATGTAAAAAGAGTTGGTTGTGGATCACAGCAAGATGGCTGTGGACCACAATAGTACCCATGACAGATGTAAGCCAATTCTATACTTATTTGAGAGAAGTCTGAGAGACTTGAGATATCTGAATGGTACATACGTGCTATTTTATCAAGGCAATAAACTTGTGTTTGGTTTGCCTGTTGAGAGGAAACCTTGATAAACCCAAGTTTACATTTGAGATGTAAATTGCTTGATAATATTATTTCTTGATGTAGTAAGAAATACAGATTTTACTCACTCGTTGTGGAGTTGAAGTAAATGTAGAGTCATTCTCATTTTGGATATGAGAATTAAGCATGTTTAGTAGTACCGACTCACTCATGTGAGAGTGGAGCATGTAGCATGATTAGATATCATGGCTAGTAGGAGTTTGGTTGAGTATAATCATATACAATTGGAGATGGTTATGACATAGAGGGAGTCGATAACAACTCATTGTAATTGTATGGCTATTGAAGCATACTATGGATTATGAGAAGAACCAAACATATTCAGATATGAAATTAGAGACATGAATTTATGATAACACATTTAGAGTTGATCGTGGATCAAGTACATACCTAGTGTGCATAGGTTGTGATTGTACTCGAGAGTGATACTCTTTGATTAACTTGAACATGAAAGATGGATATAGTAAAATTGTATTTTACTGTTGTTCGAGTTGAGGATGGTACTTATGGTAGCATGTCAATAGGCTGAGATTGGCTCTCTCACACGAGCAATCGTCTCTGACGTCTGGGGCGGGCAGAGATAAGACTTATCAAGCTATTTATACTTAGTCTGGGACTAAGATGCCATTTGGGGCAAATAGAGCTTGACGTCGCCTTAGTCAAGGACTAAGATGAGACCACGATGTGGTGGTCGATATGAATTGTTCCCCACAATTCATGTAGCCTATTATTAGCCGAGGTGAGTGGCCTTGCGAGACACTCCGGGAGTGTAGTTACGAAGGCACTCAGAGTTAGTTACAATGAATGCGATCTAGACCATAGATGCATAGTTTGTGACTAGACCTAAACTTGTACAGTGTTTTTAAATTGTTTGACATGCATCTGCTTATGGCAGAATAACACTGTAGCATGCGTTTCATACTGCATGTGCTTAGCGACACGTGGGAAATGAGTTAAGTGACTTAGATGGTCATCCCTGTCTTCTCGTTGTGTGAGACCCACAACTACATACCCTTATCACTCTTGACTATGTCATAAGAAAGGGAGCTGATGTATGCTACTTCCTTATGTTACCAATGACGAAGCATTGATACCGTCTGTCGGGACATTTGTCAGAAAGCAATCAGTTTCTAATCGAGTGACATGAGTGCAAAAGGAAGGTAATTGTGATTACACCATTTGACTTACTTGTGATTCGCCGTGGCCAATTATGTCATTTGGGACATTGATTGGGAATACATGTGAGTAATGTGGACTAAGCATTGTCCAAGAGGGAGTGTGAAATGCTTAGTCAGGTGTATATCTAATTGACCTAGGGTATGAGATACTGTTTTAATCAACAGTTTGTTAAATGTCCTAGATAGCTTTAACCGGCTTCCTCTAGGATACAGGTTTGCAGGTATCGCTAGTCGCACGGTCCATTTGCCAGTATGAAGACTTGACTGTATGTTGATCAAAGTCTCCAAGAGGGAGATGTTGGAATTTGGAGAATGGAGACGTTTCTGTGGACCACAGAGATTCTGTCGTGGAACACAGACTGACAGCCTCTATTTGCATCTCTTGATGAATAGATGCATGTGGCTCTATATATACACTAGTCTCTGATCTATTAAAAAGTCTATTCAGTAGAACACAAAAAAGAGACAGAAGTGTAAGACATAGAGAGACCATATACTCCAAGATTTGTTCTTCTCCTTGAGGATCAAACACCATTAAAGAGAGAGATTTTCTCATCTAGTCGGATTAAGGATTCCGATGTTGAGAAGAAGTCGAGTCTGGCACTTGTACTGTGAATAGTGTGAGATTGTTGTCAATCTCCACTGGCGATAGTAGAAGACGGGGCTATGGCGCAGCGAGAGCAAGCGGTGATGGCTTGGTGCGGAGGAAACCCAAATAAAGAGGAGATCCTAACACGTTTCCGCATTCGGTATGAGTTATCGATTTTCTTACAGAGGTTGTTCCGGAGATCTTTCCTTCCTTTTTATAACTTTGCATATCATTTGGCTAGCAAGAATTGCAATGATTTTTAGAGATGAGATAAGACCATCTATGGTCTTGGCTGGGATTGCAGCGAGGCGAAGCTGGTTTTTAGAAATGCACAACACAACAATGTCCAGGCTTTTTACAATTGTGCTGATTTTCTAGTTTCTACTTGACCAGCTGGTTTGTGTAGTTCTAGTTTTCTTTTTCTTTTTTCTTGCTTTTTTTTATTTTTTTTTCTTAGCCGCCGCTACTAAATTGTCTAAAAAAAAATACAAATAAGATTGGGCTGTGAATAAACGCCAATACAAATATACAATCGATGTGCACTAAGTAAATGTTTTTAAATTATTTAATCTTGCCTATGAGCCCCTATAAAAATATCAAATACACCTTGTATTATTTTGTGTCAATCATTTATTATATTGACCTTGTCAATTTCAGATTTCGGGTGGCGTGTCATCTTCCTATTTCAGTGTCCATGTACTGGGAGTCTGGGACACTGGGTTGTCGATGCATAATAATTATAGGTATATTATCCTGGATTCTAGTTTTGATATTGATTATTATTGTACCAAACTACCAATTATAGGTCTAATAATTAGAAACAACTGGAATTCTGGTCATTTGACTTTATTTTTTATTTCTTAGCAACATTGAACCGTCTGTTCTTGTTGGAAAGGTCAAACTGAATCACTGATATGGTAAAAAAATATTATTATAAAAATTAATATTCTTTAATCCATTTAATATTTGACTTATTTAATAACTATTCATTTTATGTCTTATAGATTTTCCATATGTGATCCATAAGGTTTGCATTACTGTAAATTCTCGTGCTATCCTTTGGTGCCGATAATTAACATCCGAAAAAAATATTTCAACCTATTGTCGCACTCTTGCAAGCACTGCCTACATAATCCGGTTCTCTGTTTCCATAGTTTTGGTTGCTCTTTAAAAGCTATACTTGATCTTATTTTTTCTTGTAGTTTCGATATTATTGTTTTATGTATTCTTATATTTTTTTTTTTGACATACTAGGCAGAGACTACCTAGGGAAAACTTCAAAAAATAAAGAAAATAGAAAACATAAAAAAATAAAGAAAGGTGTAAACTCGCTCTAGCAAAACTTCATAAAGAGAGTGGCTTCATGGACGATCCACTGTTGAATGGCCTCTATTCTTCTGATCTGATTGCGGAAGATCCTGTTATTTCTTTCTAACCAGATGCCCCAAAAAGCAGTAGCTAAAACGATACGTTTGTCTGGAGAGTTAGCAGCAGAAGAGAACCAGGAATGAAGTTTGTCCTGCAAGCTGACATGTGATCGTATCAGTGTAGATGCTTGGGAGAAGCCAAGGCGATGCCAAAGTTGTACAGAGAAAGCACAATCAAAGAAAAGGTGGTCTCATGTCTCCCTTTCCGGGTGCCCACACAAAATACAGCCTTCAACGCATGGAATGTTTCTTTTAAGAAGTTGATCTTGTGTAAGGAGGCGTCCGTGGGCCAAAAGAAGCAAGAAGAACTTGATTGACTCTGGGATGTGAAGTTTCCAGATAAAGTTCAAAGGGCTCAAGATTTTGCCCGACCGTATGAAGAATTTATAAGCTGATGCCGCTGTATACACACCATTCGGGGTCCACCTCCATGACAGACGGTCTGGTTGTGCTGTGAAAATCAAATTTTGTGCATGTTGAAGTAGCAAACTTTGTTGAGAGGTGAGAGGATTAGGTAGGAGTTCATGCCAAGCCGGAAGTGCATCTCGAAGGGAGATTAGCTGCCTAGATGGTGGTTTTTCACTAGAATTGTAGTAGAACATGCAGGTGCCTCCCCAATTGCAATACCAAAACAAGGTGCTAACTCCTGTTCCAATAACAGAGGAAGTGCAAATTTGAAAATGCGATCTCAAAGAAAATAAATCACTCCAAAAAAAAGATCCATTCTTATTCCATGCCAACGGGGGTATGTTGGGATTCATTTTGCTGAACAATTGCTTTGCAAGTTTACCCCACAAAGAGTTTGGTTCACTGTATAGTCTCCACCACCATTTTAGAAGCAAGGAAATGTTTTGTAGGCGCAAGTCTAGGAGACCAAAACCGCCGAGTGCCTTGGGCAGACATACACGGCTCCAAGAAAGCAAATGTGTTGCTCGTCCAGAGTGACTGGTAGAGCCCCAGATGAAGTTTCGCCTTAAACGATCTAATTCCTTGATGACCCACATAGGAAGTTTGAAAACCGACATGAAATAAATTGGAATAGCTGACAGTACTGTGCTTGCTAAGACAACCCTCCCTGCTCTTGAAAGCAAGGCACTTTTCCATCCTTCTAGCTTTTGTCTAACTTTTTCTATTAAATTTTGGAAGGCTAGTCGATCAGGTCTGCGCAAAGTAAGTGGTAGCCCCAGATAAGAAAGAGGAAAGGTTGAAACATCGACTTGTAGAACATTCTTTACTGACTCCTCCTGCTGAGAAGTTAAGTTGAAGGATATAAGTGCCGATTTGCCAAGGTTTAAGTCAATACCAGAGACTTGAGAGAAAGTGGTTAAGACTTGGTTTAACACTTGTACAGCAGAGCCCTGTGCTGTAGAGAAAAGCAGCGTGTCATCCGCGTATTGGAGCAAGAAGAAAGGGGCCCGAATTTTGCTAGAGATGCTATGAGGCACTGTCAAAGCCGCAGCTTGAATCATTTTGTTTAGTACATCTATAGCCAAAAGGAAGAGAAAGGGAGAGAGCGGGTCTCCTTGACGGAGGCCACGTTTGTGCTGAAAAGCGGGACCCACTCTGCCATTTAAGAGTATGGCCGAAGTTGTTGTAGAAAGGAGTAAGTCAAGCCAGTGTAAAAACTGTTCTGGAAAACCTCTTTGCCTGAGAACACCAAACAAAAAATGCCAAGCAACCGAGTCGAAAGCTTTTTTGAAGTCAAGCTTTAGAAGAAAGGCCGGTTGTTATTGTTTCTCGATTGTGAGAGCCATCTCTCTTGCAACTATAAAATTTTCTGAGATTAATCTTCCCTTGAGAAAGCCAGTCTGTGTTTCAGGAATGAGTTCAGAGATGCTAGCAGCCAGTCGATTGGCCAAGACCTTGGAGATGAGTTTTGGAATATAAGCAATGACACTTATTGGTCGAAAAGCAGAGAGTGTACTGGCTTGGTGGTCTTTTGGGATAAGAACAATGTTTGCTCGATTGTAGGAGTGCAATTGGATGTTGTTATCGAAAAGTGAGGCAAAAGTGTCGAGCAAGTCCTGCTTAACTAACAACCAATTGAGTTTATAGAACTCATTTGGGACCCCATCCGGCCCGGAGCTCTTATCATTTGCCAAGGCAAAAACTGCCCTCTTAATCTCTGTCTCCGTGAAGGGATCAACGAGGTGCGAAAGGTCTGGCCCATAATCAGGATAAAGAGCTGCAGGGTGTTAACTTCAGATCCTAACAGCCGCATATAGTAGGAGGTGAAAGCACTAGAGATTTGATGATGCTGAGTGAGTTCAGTGCCTTGGACCGAAACCATGGAGATATTGTTGCCTCTTCAGATCCTAACAGCCGCATATGATGTATTCCTATATTTTTGTTAGTACGAGTATTTCATGGATTTAGAAATAACTTGGGTTTTGTGATCTAGTATAGGTAGTGCTTGGATTTTATTAGATGGATTTTATAGATGTATAACATGGATTTTGTGTGTTATCTTTCTTTTTTCAATCATTTAATATGGAACAGAAAAAAAATAAAATTAGATGGATTCAGTAGAGGTTTTACATGGATCCCCCCTTTTACGATTACTAAACATTTATGCACATTCGAACATGTCTTTTTTTATTGATGAACAAAATTAAAAAAAATAACACAATTGTAATATAAACTAGCAGCAGTGCCCGCTCAATGTGCGGGCGGACTTAATGTCATATGTGAAAATGAAATTATCCAAAACCAAAATTAATGTTTTTTATTTTTAATATGCTAAATATTGCAAAATTAAGACAAAAGAAAAGAAAAACAACATACAACATTGTTATTTCTTCTATAAATTCACTATTTAGAATAGGCTCGTCACAAACCAGATGGATTGATTCACAACCCATTGGAATCCTAACTCAGGATACAGTTTAACTTTAGATGAATAATCCGAGCATTATTAATGAGATCTTAACACAAATAGGGAATGACGCCGGTGATTGAAAGAGATATGCGCAATATGCATGATAGCACATTTATATATATGGTAATTAGTCGAACTTAACCCCAAAATCATAACCTAAACTCTTGAAATTGTGTGTTTTTGGGATATATTTGTAGGATTTGGTACTGCTTTAGGTATTCCTTTGAATTTCAGGGATTTGGAGCGAAACCAACGCAAATCGGCACATTTCGGGCATCACAGATGTTCTTGTGCGGCCTACGATGGTCCTAGTGCAGAGTGGACTCGTGCCAGACGACTCATACTTGGCTCGGGTCACGTTGTGCGGCCTACACCATGTCCAGGACAGCTCCTGTGCGTCCTACAACTCCTTTGTGCGGCCTACAACACCTCCACCGTGCCCTAGAAGCCTCCAGTGCGGCCTACACTCTTCATTGGCATGGACTGGACACCTCCTGTGTAGGATACAACTCCTCCTGTGCGGGATACAACTGGGTCGGATGACTTATTCCCGGCCCAAAACTCTGTTGTGCACCGAACTGTACCCTCCTGTAGCCCGCACAGCCCATGTGTACTCCGCACAAACCCTAAACCTAATGCCTACCTCTATATAAAGCGCCTCCAACGCCAAATTTAGGGATCATTCTTTCCATTCTCGACTCCTGGCGATTGCCAGGGACGCTGCCTCACTTTCCACCATTTTCACCTCTTGTGTACTCCGCACAGCACCACTCTTCCATTGCCGATCCACGCCGCCGCACTGATTCACCCCGCACCGCCACCTCCGTACTCCGCACAACGCCTATGGACCTTGGATTTTCATGCGACATCAGTGATTCGAGTCCCGATTTCGACTCTAGAAGCTTGCAAATAGGAAGAATAAACTGGGTTACGGTTGTATCTCTCATTTTCCTCTTATTTGCTTGACCATGGAGTTTGTATCTTGTATTTCATTATTTACTTTATGTTTTGAGCATATGTTAGGCTAGATTGCATTGTCTTAGGGCTTAGGTTAGATCTTGATGTTTGGATTGATGTATGACACTTGATATTTGGTATTTGATGTGTTTGCTTGTTGGATATTACTTGTGCATGTTTGTTTGTACTTGATTGATTAATTGAACCTCCTATTAGATGAATGACCACATCTAATCTAGGTCAAAGGTGTAGGTTAGTTGATTGGATTGAACAAAGTGACTTGAGGTAGGACTGTCTCGCACTTTTTCGCGGCCCTCGGGTTTCAAACAGAGGAAACAGAGGGGGAAAAGAATGCGGATCAGATACCCCTCGCGAGCCTCAAGAATGCCGATACTGCTACTTCCCAGAGGAGAAATAACGGTACGGTCTTGAGCTCTCACGAGAGTTTATTATTAAGAGGGGTCCTTTTTTTTCCAGTAGGCGCAAGCCCCTACTGTTAATTACCTCCGACATGGTCTGGAGAACCTCTAGATCGGGAAAATCAAAGGATATGTATCATAAGCTGTTAGGGAATTGTAAATATGCAATTTGTAATCCTATCATGCATTGATGTCTTTTTGTGTTTTTTTTTTTTATATTATTATTACGATGACTATTATGTAGTGTTAATGTTATATTTATTTATTAAATGGACTCGGTATTGCAAGGACAACAGTCTTTAAGGCTTGTGATTTGGAGAGGTCTTGGTTGATCTTTGCTGCTTGGACTTTGATGATTTCTTCTTGTGATGTGAGGAATTGTTGGCCCTTGGATAATGGCTCTTTAGATATTATCAGGATGGCTCATGATTTTAGGCTCTTGAATTTGAATCTTACGGCTTGGAGTTTGGATTTTATGGCTTTGGAATTTGAATCTTATGGCTTGGAGTTTGAGTTTTGCGACTTGAGGCATGGATCTCCCGAAACGGTTTTTTGAAATTCCCAAAATATCGGGGTATTGTGACTTCTTGCTTTTTCTTTTTCTTTATTTGGTGCTGAGGATTTTTATAAACTTTTCTTTTTCTTCTTTTTCTTCGATAATGTCGGACTCCTGGGCCGCGGAGTTTGTAGACATTACGCTTAACATCGGGGCTATGGGCTTGTAGATGTCGATAACTTCGCCGGGCTTCAAGCTTTTGGGCGTCAAATGTGCGCGCGGGTGCTAACCAGGCAGACTGCCCCTTGGTCTAACCTGACTGCGATTAAAAGACGATCTGGCGCTCGTTAATCTTGATATCTTCAAAATGACATCTGGCAATGTCAGAGACACAATCCGGTTCCCTTCCGGCGTGTTGAAATGGCTTCTGGTTCTTGACCAGAATCTTGAAAAGACAGTTTGATTGTTGTTTAAGACATTTAGAGTGATATCTGGTGTCTAGCCAGGATATCGGGTAAATGGTCCAAACTCCATTCAAAACGTTGAGGTACGTTCCGGCGGCTATTCCGAAACGACGATGAGACGGTTCAATGATCATTCAGAGCATCACATTGATATCCGGTGGCCAGTCGAGACATCAGGTAAATGATCCAATTACTCCTTGAAACGTTGAGGAGACATCTGTCAAGCAGGTGTCCGTGAACGGTTCAGCCTTAGTTTGAAGCGTTCAAATGAGACGATTCGATTATTATTCGAGTTATTTAAGATATAACCCGATTTTACTCGAAGCGTTGACCTTCGTTTTGGTTATTATTCGAGCCATTTGAGGTGATACCTTGTATCCACCAAAATGTAACCCGATTTTCACTCGAAACGTTTATCTTCGTTTCGGTTGCCATCCGAAAACCTACAAATGATATCCAGTTGCCAGCCAAGATACCGATAGAGTTTGACTGCCACTCAACCTGTTAAAAAGAGACATCTGGTTGCCAGCCAGACGGTGAGAAACGATTCAATTACCATTCAGAGCATGGCTTCGGTACCTGGTTTCTAGCCAAGGTGTCAAGCAAATGATCCAGCTGTTTACTTGAAGCGTTGCAGCAAAACATCTGTCGCCAGTCAGATGTTCAAGAGACGATTCGATTTTCTTTCGGAATATTTAAAGTGATACCTGGTCTCTAGCCAGGATATCAGATAAATACTCCGACTCCCATTCGAAGCGTTGACCTTCGTTTCGACTGCCACTCGAAACGTCAAATTGATACCTGGTTGCCAGTCAGGATATCGGATAAACGATCCAATTGTCATTCGAAACGTTTGAAATGATACAAGGTATCCAGCCAAGATATCAGATCAATGCTCCGTCCAATCAAAGCGTTTGAACTTCATCTGGTGCCCAGTCAGATGTCAATAGACCGTTCGGCTCCCACCCGAACTGTTAAAATAACGACGCCGTCCATTTGGCTTGTAGGCGCCGTGACACCACCCTCGGGTCTGTGTCAGAAATAAAGGTGCGCGCGGGTGCTACATGAGTCGGACTCCCTGTGGCCTTCTCACGTGCGGGGTGACAGTTGGTCCTAGGACAGGGAACGATGCCTCGGCTATCGGTCCTTAACCAGCCATCGGATAGAGACAATTAGTCCTCGGAAAGGGTACATAACCTCAGTTATGGGTCCTTAACTAATCGTTGATGAAAAGACGATTGGTTCTCAAACGGGGAACATAGCCTCAGCTATCGATCCTTAACCAATCGTTGAGTGGAGACAGTGGTTCTGGGACAGGGTACATAACCTCAGTTATGGGTCCTTAACCCTCCGTTGAAGAAAGACAATTGGTCCTTGAACAGGGTGCGTAGCCTCAGCTATCGGGTTCTTAACCAAAGGTCAGATAATGATAGAGACGTCCAGTTCCTAACCGGATCGTTCAGTTTTAGTTTCCTCAAGCACCAAGAAGAGATATTTATGTCTTGAATTCTTTTGATCCGGATTTGATTCGACAGTCCTGATGTCGGTTTCATCCTGGATTGTTTGTTTTGATATCTTTGGTTGTTTCGTGCCAGTCATAATGATGATTGTCCAACGACTTCAACCGTCTTATATCTTAGTGAGCCTTAACTTTGATCACCGGATGCTCCAGTATGATCTGTTAGGCCTTGAGAATTTACTCTTTATTTTTATGTTTCATGGAAATCCTCCTGATTGGGTGAAAGGGGTCTCTTCCTCCTATTTTCTTTATTATCTTTTTCTTCTGAGGTTACTTGACTTCCCCAGGTGAGAATGAGGTTTTCTCCATGTTGAGGTGTTGTCCATGCCTCCATGATTTAATGTTGAGCCTCCGAGCCATTTTTATTCGAGCCAAAAAAAGGTTTCTGATTGTCGGGTTTTGAAAAGATAATGGTTTTAATATCTTTGGTAGGGTTTTTGGTGATGATGATCAGCAAAATAGATTCCCCACATTTTTCTGAGCTTGCAGGAATTTTCCTCACATTTTTCTGAGCTTCCTATGATTTTTGGTGAATTTTTGAATTTTAGTGGTTTTTTAAATAAATCATAGGATAATTTGGTAATTTGTGATTGGCTGGAATTTGGAATTTGGATTTAAAAATGATATGCAAGGAACTTGGTTATGGTTTTGGCATGATAATATTTCTTGCATTTTTCTGAATTTATAGAAATTTATTTTGGATTTTTCTGAGTTACGGTTGAATTTCTACAAATTTTTGAAGTTTCTAGCAGTTTAATTGGGCCACATCATCAACCAAGGACACGTGGCAGCATGTGATTGGTTTAAATTAGCGTAGGGAGAGAGTCAACAGAGCCCTTCTCTCGTCAAATAGGTGCCATGTGGCAATTTCTAGTTGGTCCATATCGGATGTCAGTGATTTTCCACATGAAATCCACTCATTACATGAATATGCCACAGAAAATCGTTGATTTTGGGACGATTTCCTTAAAATCTGTTTTCTCCTTCCCGTGGACGAGGTTTATCGCAAAAGATCTGGTGAACCGAAGGTCGACAGGCACGGTTTTGAACGTTAGCCGTGCGCCACGTCCACGCTGAATAAAGAACACAACTCCTCCCTTTTTTTTTTCTTTCTTCTCCGATTCTCGACCTGTCGACGAAAATCTTGCCATAGCCGCCTGATTGAGCTCACCAAGTGGGCCTTAGGCTGAATATTAGGGTCGAACATCGTCGTAGAACTTCCCTGAGCTCATAGGACTCACCTATCGGGTGTGGGGAGAGCTGTTTCACCATGCTCCATCTTTCCAACATGGCTAGGGTTTTCGAGAAAGCCTTCATCAATTGGTCACTTCCATTAGCTAATAGATCAAATTGATCGATCGAAGAGTATCGTGACATGATGGAGAAGCTTGGTATTCTGTCAATTTGAGGGTTAGATGGCTTCAGCATGGTGTTTCAATTCCTCCCAAATCTGTCGTGATGATGACTTGTCGATACAGCCTTCAGTCGATTGTGGAGGTGAGACAGAAGGTTTAAGAGCATGGTGGCATGTGAAGAATGATGTTTATGTCGCCAATTTGATTGCAGGGAGTCTCTGGTCTCCTTGGATTGTGTTTGGCTCTGGTGACACCTTAGGATGAACTTAACCATGGTGACAAGTCGTTGAATGCACTCACTGCAAGCTAGTAGTGACTCATGGCAGCACAGGAGAGCATGGGAGGAAATGTTGGCATGCCCCTTAATATGCATGACTCTATAATTGCGCCATGGAAACTTTGTTGACATATTCTCCATCTCAGCTGAGGTTTTATCAAGATGGATGCTCTCATCCCTAACCATGGTGATTGGGCTGGTAAAGTGATGCTTTCCAGGGACTGCAAGGGTATAGTATCTAACCCAGAGACATGATAACATGTGCTCATGAGGAAGACATGTCATCAACTCAATATCATTTTGATATAGAGTTGATACACTATCCCATTTGCACCTGAATTTGTAGCCTCCTTTCTCCATGATTTGTCAGCACAACTGAGGATAGTACCACATGAGACATGCTGTATCGCCAGATGAGAGTGCAAAGCTCTCAGATGCAGAGATCATCCTTGGCATGACTTGGGCCGAAAGGATGATGATTACCTCCTTCTCCAATACATTGACGAGGTATGAGATGTGCAATTCTCCATGAACTTCAAATACCTGCTGTCCATTTTCTCTTTTTTTTTTTTATTTGTACCTGTTGTCTTTTTTATTTTCTTTGTGTGTACCTGCTGTCCTTTTAAGGGTACCTGCTGTCCATATAACCTGCTGTCCAGTCCTCTTCTGTTTTGTTTTTTTTAATGCATGTATAAATAACCTACTAATGTTAAGTAGTTACTTATCAGTCTTATAGCTGTTTGTAACATTCCTTTTTTTTTGCAGAAGAAAGAAAATAGAGAGGAAACTCAAAGGAAATTAGTACTTCTACATTTTTTATTTTTTTTATTTATATGCTTATATATGTATTTATATAATCTTGTTGATGTTAACTAGATGCATTTATTTTATGTGTAGATGCATATTTAATTATAAATGCATATTTTATGTATATAAGTGCATATATTATCTTACTACTAGGTTAGTTTATTTACATATTTACATAACTGCAAGTTTTAGTTATTTCCTACATTTTTACATATATCTGTTACTAGATGCTTTGGTATGTATATAAGAAAAGAATAAAACAGAAAAGAAAGAGGAAATGTGTTGCAAAGAGAGTAAATATAACCTTCTTACTTAACCAAATGGATTACAAGAAGAGTAGAACAAGTGATTGCCTACAACTGCTGAAAATATGAAACTACTGCTCCTACTGACACTCTTTTTTTTTTTGTTTTTTTTTTTAGTAGCTATCCTAACTCAAATTGACTATCCTCTGGATTTCTCACAACTTTTTACAACAGCGTGTGAGTGCTTGATGCGTGAGTGTGATTTTTGATGTCTCTCTATTCCTTTTGCATGGTTCTCTGGGTGTCTTTTTATAGGAGAAGAGGGACAGATCCTGTAGCTGGAAGCAATCATCAATTTTCTGAGGTCTTGTGACGGTTTTGCCCCTGGTGGATAGTTTGGGTATTTCCTCTCTTGTTCAACAGATTTTTCACTGTCTGGGGATTCTCTGACTTCAATTATTAGACCTTAGGTGAAGGTTATTTATCGACTGGTATCAGTACAGCATCACCATCTTCCAATTTTACTGATCCCAGCAAACAGTATAGCCACCAGTACTTGTGTATATTTTTCTTTGAGCTTTGTAAATTTTGTTTAAGGTACCCTCTCAGCTCCTGACATGCTTGTAATCTTCAATTGATTGTAGGGGAATACAGCTAGGTATAATGATATAAACATATTCTCCATCAATTCATTTCAGAAATTCTGCTTCTTCCTTTTTTTTTTTACTCTAGCCCTTACTGAATTACCACCTTCTTCATGTGTTTGTCTTATCATCATGATCTTTTAATTTCCCCAGCATTTATTCAACTATCCATTGCACTAAGTTTGCAATATCTTACTCAAATGTTCTCTCACAACCTTCTGAATTTATCAAACAAGAAGTGACTGTTTCCATTTTCTCTCTCTTTTTTTTTTTATTAGGCTCCTTTCTAAATCTTGCTCCTCTCGGTTACATGTCTTTTAACAGTTAGCCCCCACCTTGTTATGAACAAATGTAAGGAGACTTCTCCACTGATCTTCCCAAAAAAAAATTTAATTTGTCCTTGCAATTGAACTTCTATCAGTCCCACTTATTATGCACTTTTTTTTGCTTATGTCTTTATATTTTATCAACGAATTAATCTCAAGGCATTTTTTTTTTTTTTTGCACAGCTATGGTTGTACCATGGCTTTATATCAGCAATTTCTTTCTTAAATTGATCAATCACGATAAATGATCTGATTGTTATCACACTGGAGCTATTTTGAACCAAAATGCACAGCCATGGTTACTCCACGATTTCAGAAGTTTGGTTCACTGTTTTCTCCAATTGGTGCTCTACAACTTAACATTGTACTCCATTAATGTCCAACAATGCATATCTGTGCTTGCAGCTTAATTTTTACATTCCTTTTGCGGGTCTGATTTGCTTTGAACAGTCACGGCCACTTCATGATCTCAGGATTCGACTACCCCTATTCACAAATTAACGCTTCAAAATTTAACACCAGCAGTTCTTTACGGTTACCAAATACTGTCCCCATGTCCTTGTTGCCCCATTTTCCTCAATTCACAGTACCACTGTGTTTCAATTAGAGGCCTGTGTCTCATTAATTGGAGAGGGAAAGAAAGCTTTCTTAGCGAGATTCTCGCTCTCCTTGGCAGTATGCGTCGATGAGAATGATTAATTTGGTGAGTGAGGAGTAGACGTAGCCTAATTTTCCAACGGAAAGATTCCTCGTGTTTCTTCCGTGTTTTTCGCGCGAGAGAGGGGGCACAGGGACGAGCTGGAGAAGACGAAGTAAATGGGTCGCTGGGCTTGTTTCTTTCTGGGCCGCATCATTCCTTTTTTTTGTTTATCTTCCGACATGGGCCTGGGCCAATCGTGGGTTTCAACAATTTGAGATTTTGTTTGATAAAGGAATCCGAATTTCATTTAGCCAAATCCAATCCATTATTCTGAAATTTGCACTAATCTTGATGCACTTGGAACCATCCATAAGCTTCAATTTAGTATATATTTTCCATATGTTACAAAATTATATAATTTCTCATATAGTATATATGCATGAAACTATATAACTTGTATATATATATATATTTTTTTTTTGAAGCATAGTTTAATTTCATGTCATCAAATGAATATTGCATACCAAATTAACATCATGCTATGTTAATATTAGTATCAATATAGGCAAAGAAATTCAGAACCACTTGTTTTGGCATTGTTTCGGAATTTTAGCTCTCGGTTAGCCTTCCAATTAATCTGAAATAATTCCTAGAACATCCTTGAAGATTTGATTGCATATCCTAGCCCAGTTTATTTGGTCATTATGGCCTTCAAATTCGTCTGTCGGTTGACCGTATAATTATGACAATATTTTATGGGTCAACAAATGCCCCCCACCAGAGCGGGTTGGGAGAGTCTTGTTCGAGCAACTTGCTCTGGTGCCTTTGTCTTTTCGTTTTTTTTTGTGCGTAACTGTTGACATTATTTCTCTTTACATGGCAGATTGTTCCGGTTTTTCATGGATCCTCTTGACCCTTCAAGGAACCAATCACATGGTTTTTCTGAACAAGAAATCGCTCGTTGTATCCGTCGCCTTGATCCAGATAACCGTTTGCTGCATCTTCATCATACTTGGAGAAATCGAATATTGGCAGGTGGAGATATTTTTAGAGGTTTATTTGACCGCCACCGTCGGACTCCATTCTTATCTGGGATACCAAACCCTTTACCAATGGCTGAACCTCACTCGTGGGCCTTTTCTCGCAATTCTTATGTTCATGTCCCTACTCCAGATGGTGAATTTTCTAGGAGAGATTCCATAAGCAATAGACGGTGCATTTTCCTCAACCCTATTGGATCTGCCAACCCCTCTTCTGTTCATTTATTGTCTACTGAGATGAATGCTGGGAGAGTTACCCCTTGGTCTCCAGAATACCTGTATGTGCGTGGTCAATTGAGAAGAAGTACTGGCCAAATTGAATGGACGCGATATGTTCTAACCCATTTACGGCCCTTCTTGTCACGAGTCGATCTTTATAGAGCGGTGTTCCTGTGTCTCTTCGAATATAATCCCCATCCCGCTTTATTTCGAGCCTTTGTCTCAAATTGGAGTTACACCACCAATACTTTATTTTTGTTTGACAGAGAGATGACCATAACCCTTTGGGAAATTTCCCGTCTTGTTGGGCTCCCCATTTTTGGACACCCATATGAAGAAAGAGTTCCCCCAGACGATGAATTGTTCAGGAGACCCTCCAATGGTGATCCATATCACTCAGATTCTCTTCGTCAGGTCCTTGAAATATATCATGAAATTTCATCTGCTCGTCAAAGTAGGGGTCAAAGTGCTGGTGTTCCTTTTTATGATTGGATTACCTTTTTCATGAATCGGGTTCTTGAGAGTGATTCTCGCTCTAGGGATCCATCTATTCCTTTTACTCCTTTTGCCAATCCAAATGATCCGTTTGGAACAGGTTATGGCTCTGGAAATATTAAAACCAACAGAATGAGCGCTGAATTTTCTACTTTGAGTTCTCGTCATTTGGACGAGGAGACTATACTGACAGCTTTTCTAGCATGGTGGATTTGCTATTTCGTGGTAGTATGTTATCCTGCTGACAGAATCCGCCCTGGTGTTTTTGTAGTTGCGAATGCTCTCGCTCGGGGTTTATCGATTTCATTGGCTATTCCTGCTTTGGCCAATATTTACAGGTCTTTGAGAGAGATTACTTCTTCCAGGGATCCTTCAAATAGTCATGTTGTTGTTCCGCTCCACCTAATACATGGATGGTTGCACGCATATTGGGGAAATTATTATGGAGTGGTCATGTCTGCTGAACTCAGGCAACAATTACCTTTCTTGAGCCATATAGCTGGGGCACCCATTTTTCATGGAGACCAAATTAGGATTCATCTTCTTTTCTGGAGACATCAAGAGCACTTGGGGTCTCGTGTTTTCAATGAGGGATTACCACTGAATATTGAAATAGATGGAGACCAATTGATCATGGATGTCAGAGATGCAACAGGTCGTCTAGTATTATCCCCAGTGCAACGGGATTTTTTGGTCAGTATCAGAGAGTGCTTTTTGCCTTGCAGGATAGGGAATGATGTTTCTCTGGAACCCTACTATCCTCAGAGAGTTGCATGGCAATTTGGTTTCGACCAAGATATTCCTTCTTTAACTGTCCCTTTCCATCCTCCGAGGGCTTCCTTAACATCATTTGCAGAGTATTGTTCCTTTATTGTGCGCCTTGGGACTGGCATCGGCCTTATCGTACCTCATGCTCTTCGTACAGGTTGTTTCACAGTTCGCTATAGGCGCTGGCTACGTGGTTTAATTGCTGCTCATCATTCTTTAAATGAAAACCGTCTCAGGGAAGCAATATACCCTCAAGGCCGTCCTTCTCGTCCTATTTTTGTCGGAAAAAGAGGTCCACAACCTCCGCGTGTTCCTCGCCCTGCGTCTCGTTCAGAGTTTCTGAGATTACAAGATTGGCGTGGTGCAAAAGGTAGTGTGCAACCTCTTCCCCGCTCGTCTTTTGGTATCGACCGTCGGATCTTATCTCATCGTGATCCTCGAATTGGAAAATTAACACCATCTTCCCAGCCTTTGCTCATTCGAGATCCTATCGAATCACTCATTTCAACAGAAAACTCTTCTTCTGGTATTGCCCTGATCTTTATTATTTCTGCCCCCGCTTTACAAATGGGATTGTTTATCATTCTATTTCTTATTTTCAGATTCAGACAGTGATGATTCAGAAGAATTCTCTATGGTGAGACCTCCCTCATTGAGATTTTCGGATCCCGGAGCTGGACCGTCTTCTATTGTAAAAGAAGGAGTTACATCAGAAGCGAGTCCTGAAGTTCCTCCAGGATTTTCAGGTATTTTGCATGGACCTGCCCTCATGATCTGTTAGTTAAAAAAAATTTCTTGACCCTTCTTATTGAATAACAGGTCTTGCTCAACATACTGCTTCTTTACCCTCTGAGATATTCGCTTCTCAACCAGAGGTGTCTCCTTACGTTCCTCATTTTCTTGGGACATTATCTCCTTATCTGGGATCATCTCCATACATCCCTCAATTTCAGACTCCTGGAAATGGCTCCTTTCTTAACAACTCTTATTCATCTTACTCTGATGGTACTAGGGCCGAGCAATCGAGGCCTACTTTAGAAAGTGCATTTCTGAATAATGGTGTTACTTCAATAAGTGATGTTATCAACACGGCAGGAAATGCAGCTTTGCCTAGTATTGAAGTGGCTCCAGTTGACCCATTTGCCATTATCGAAGATGATGAAGAGCTAGTTGACTATTCTGCCACTCCTGATTATGGGATGGGAGAAGACTTTGCTGATGATACTCAAGATGAAAATCCCCCAATTATTCCTTCCCCCATGGCTCCTTCAGACGCTTCACGTGAGTTTTAAAATCATGTTCATGGTGTCAATTTAATGGCATAAACTCATCTCTCAATGTTTTGTAGGTGGTTTCTCTCTATTGGGGCAACTTCTTACTGACTTGAATGTTGATCGAGTGAGATCAGAGGTTGGGCCAGTCACTTCTAGCTATACTGGTGATTATCCCACTCCGGACAGTGCTGGTATGAAAACTTCTCGTGCCTTTCTTTCTTTCTCTTCTCTTTTTTTTTTTTAGCATGACTTCCTCCAATTAAAAGATTTTAAATGTTGCAATCAGGATTTGTCATTGAGCCAAGACAAGATGGTGATGAGTCCCCCACAGGGCCGACAACTGGTAATTGGGACGCTTTTGAGTTGCAGCATAAAGTTCCCACTCCCTAAGAGCCTTTTCACTGCTTGTAAATTTGTACCATATTTGTATCATATGTGGCCACTGTATTTTCCATGTAGTACTCGCTGTTTTATCATTGTATTTTCCATGTGTGTATCGAAAGGGACTGCTTGGGCATGTGTAATAGTTGAAGTCTCCCAGGGGTATGATTATGGCTTAGCATGAGTGTTGAGATTTGTAACAGCATGTTTTATATTGTGATATTGTTTTATTTCCTTCATGCGTGGTATCTTGTCTTTTCACATCATACAGTGTCTCTCTTTTTTGAACGTGGTGTTGCTATTTGGTCACGCGTGCGCATTCACCACCGTTGCGGCCCCCCCTTTTTATTTCCTTCCTTTCTTCTCTCTCTTCATTACTCCTCTTCTTCTCTTTTCTTCACTTCTTCTTTCTCTCTCTCACCCGAGATCTCTCCCCTCTTTACTCATCTTCTTGTTGCCGCCGCCAAATGGCTAGTGAAGACAATGCCCATTTCCCTCCAACTGTTGATGAGTTAGGCGACAATCTCGGCTACCCTGCGGAGGAGATCGAGGAGGCCGAGGAGGAAGCAATACCGGAGGTCGTTCATGCACTTGGCGACAACAACTGGGGGGTCCCACATGACCAAGAAATTCATGCCTATTGGAGACCACTTCCTTGTCACGACTGGGGAGTTGATTCTACTCCGACTGAGCTCCCGGCATATGAGTGGCCGTCTTTCTTTTATTTCTTCTGTCTTCCTGTGTTTATATTCTTGCGTGCAGTAGCTCTTCATGTGTATTTTTTCGGGGGATAAGTATGATTGGAGTCGGTAATGGATCCTTCTTTTTTATGTACCATCTTGATTTTATGAATGTAACGTTGGTTGTTTCTTAATCCATCTATCATTTGCATGTGTGCCTTTATTTTGTTTTAGGGACAAAATATGTAAAACCCTGCTCATTATTTTGGACCGGTATAATGAACTCACCGGTGTTGGTTGACTTATGGCTCAACCCAACAATAGACCATTTTGAAGTGAAATTTAGGCTTGTGGATTTTGTGGTGCTTTAGGATATGTATTAAGTGGAAGAAACGTCTTATGTTGCTTTAACGCAAAACGCCTCTTTATTTCCTTTAGGGACATATAGCTCCAGCTGCTCCATGTACCTGCAAATTAAGAAAACAAAATGTTTTTTTTTTTTTTTTTTTTTGGCTTGAACGACTCCTCGCAACTTCGACAAAGGATTGAACATAACGAGGTGGGCCTTCGAAGATAGCCCAGATGCCTTTGATCCAAATATATTCGTGACGAAATTTTTCTAAGGCCCATGAAATTCGTGAATATTTTCCTCGGCCCGCTAAAGTGAATTATTGTTGGCATCGTCTCTCCTGTTTGGTGGTCAAATCCGTACTGAACCTCCATCAAATCAACTTGTCACCCTTGTTCAACAAGCTTCTCACTTTGAACGCTTTTGTCACATCCTTGTCCGCCATTATGCTCAGTTCGCGTGCTCCTTTTCTCCTATCGAGGTGTGCACCATAATGATGTTCTAGTTCCATCTTTGCCTATAAATAGAGGGACCTTCTCCTTTCTTTCCCATCAACTTCCTTTACCCAGAACTCTTTATTTCCATGGCTTCCACACCAATTCGTAAGCGTCTTAGAGACACAGAACTGACTCCAGTGTCTTCTAATTGGTCATATGGCCCCCATAACCGCTATCTTTTCCGAGATGAAGAGGCTTTTGAGTGTTATCATACTTCCATGGGTATTGAGGAACGCTCTGTCGCTGAGTGCTTTTATTTTCACCCTTATGGAAGGTTGGAGAATGAACATATGCGTCTCCTTCGATCTTGGGTCACTTTTTGGGATTTGCGTAACTTGGCGAGTCGCCAATCTCCTTATCATCCTAGAATTACTCGCCTTTTTTATGCCAATTTACGGGTTTCGTATGACCATCATGGTGTCCCTTTTGTTTCTTCTTTTCTTTTTGGTCGGTACATGTCATTTGGGGTGAAAGATCTTGCAGAGTTTTTGCAGACTACAAGCAATCTGGACGGTCTTTCTGTCTATACGCAAGCATCTTGGCCCCGTGATTTTGAAAGTCGCCGTGAATACCGCCGCTGGTTCAAACTTGCTCCTGATGTTGCCAGAGGAGCATTGTCCACTGCTTCTCTTCCTGCCATGCACAGGTTTTTATTTTATCTCTTATCTTCTCATTTATCTTCTATCTTTTCCCCTTTAACAATATTATATGTAGGTTTTTGTGCATGGTGATCAACCACATCCTTTTCCCTCGGGATGAAATATCCGATGTGGTGAGTTCAGAGACCCTTTTCTACTTGCGCCACCTCATCGCAAAAGACAAGAAGGTCAATGTTGCGTATTTGGTTATCCGGCATATGCACCAATCGGCTAGGACTTTGCATGGCCCGCTTCCTTATGGTCATTTAGTGGAAGAACTGATGCACAAGGCGGGTATCGCCACTCCTGACATTTTGTGGGGTAATAAAATTACTGACAAGGACATTGAGTACCCCAATAACCTTCTTGGCGAATTACCCAACATTGGCTGGACTGAGACTTCGAGCGGGACCCTCGTCCCTGACCCCACTTATGCAGTGAACGCCTTCATTTTGCAACCCGGGGCTGCCTGTAATCAATATAGGCCATTGAGGGAAGGTTCTCCACCTTCAGATGGAGGGTCAACTACCGAGAATCCTCAGAATTCCTCTGTACATTTTGATCAGAAATTTGAGGAAGTTCAGTCTCGGTTGGAGTCCATTGAGGTGAAGCTCGAGACCGTCTTGATTTCTCTGGATGAGCTCAAGGCAAATACTGTGACTAATCTTTGAGTCAGAGTGCGTTCCCTATTGATTCGGGTTCTCAGAGCCCGTCATGTGTATGCTGTAGCTCGAGAGTCTAGGGTTGTCTTTTCCAGTTTTCAGCTTAGGTGCTTGTATTAGTTGTCCCCTTTCATTATATATGTTGTGTCTTGGTGGCTCATGACCAAGGTCTGTTGTGTCTTGATGACTTGCTGGTTGTATTTTGGAAGGAAAATTTTCAGCACTCTCTTTGCCTTTTAATCAACTCATGCTTGTAATTGTTTGCCTCTAGATTCGGCAACTCTAAAACTAGTTTACAAAAAGGCAATTAAATAGGCCGATGGACGATGTTAAGATGGGCTGTAAAGGCGAAGCCCAAAATTCTAAAATAAGGCATGGTTCTATATAACATTTGTTGAGCTTGCTGGTATATCGGTCTCATGGAAGGGTTCCGTTCTCATAAGAAAAGAGAGTGGGATTGAGACGATAGACGAGTTAAGACCACAATTCAAGTGTATGTCTCGTTAATGGAGCAATGGCAAGATTAAGTGTCGGGTTCAATAAGTTAAATGACACTAAACTTGACACTTGACGTTAGCATATATGGCAAGTAATCTAGCTATCTATCAAGAGTACACAAGTCATGTGGAGATGAAATAATATACAAGTATGAAAGTATATATCAATCCGCATCAAATCAGACGCAACATCAAGCAAATATGGGTCATACAAAAGATATACATAGCCCAGCAAAATTACAAATACAAGTAAATCAAAAAAAAAAAGGGGAAGGAAGCCCAGGCAGGCCCGCATACCAGGCCCAAAAAAAACAAGGCAGCGACTTCCTCCAAAACTCCAGCGCCCTGACAAGCGGGGCCCACGCAGCAGATCTCTGAGTCAAAGTCGGAAATCGATTCAGTCGGAAGCCTCAAACAGGGTTCGACCGAACCTGATACAGAGAGACACGTGTCACACTCTCATTGGCCACGGCCAAATAAATAAAAAAAAAGAAGAGAAAAAAAAAAGAAATGAAGAGAGAAGGACGAGACTGTACCTTTCTCTCCACACCGTCGCTAGGTTGAAACTTCGCCGGAGCTACACGCCTCCGTCGGCCCAACCGACTGCACCATTGTGTTGGCGACGCTACCACGATCTCAACGACACCAGACTCGACAGCTCTCTCAACCTGCAAAGTACACGAACGAGAGGGGAAACTGTCAGAGGCCAAGTTCTGACATAAGCGAAAATCATGTTTTAAATTACAGACAAGTGTTTGGAAGCACTCACAATGATGAAACGGAGGGTTTGCAACGCTTGCTTGGCTCAGTTGCTACTCAGATTCATCAACTTCATGAAATAGCCATTGATAGCCATGTGTATCGAGCTCGAGAGTTTGAAAGAGAAAGGTGTACACGAGTTAGATGATGGCAAACGCTTTTAAAGTACCAAAATATTCTTTAGAAGTATATAACAGGGATAATGATGGGGTATTATACCTGAAAGTTGATATCATTCCAGAAAATGGAGGCGTCCAGTGCCAAAATGAGAAGTCAAATGCCAACTGGAGAGTAAAAGAGAACCTCTCCCCAGCCTATGACTGAGAAAAGATGTTTCTAGCCCTGACCCAGGCACAGAAACATTTATGAGATACCAGGGAGTAGTACAACACTCTTTCAACCACAGCCATATGATGAAAGTCATCTCTGAATCAAGGGCAGCAGTGAACCCGTGCTACAGTTAGCTCAGATATAACAGAGAAGCAATGCAAAGCATGATGCATGCCAATACAAGCCAGTAAACACATCTAACCATCCATGCACAAATCAATGGCCAAAGATGAGCGTCAGAAGCATGCTTGCCAACTACTAAACTTCACAACATCATAAAACACATGAAAGTAACACTTCAGATGTGTCATTCCTGGGACCATGGGCAAATCAGTCCTTAAGTCGCAAAAGACAAAGGATATCCCAGGTCAACAAAGAATCAACAGCAAACCACATGCCAAATTTACCCCTCAAGAGGCCACTCAGGGCACACTGCATGATAGTACACTCGTAATCAATGCTAAAACTAAGCATAACATATCTCCCAGTGATCAACTGTGCATAAAACAAAGTGTCAAATGTGTCATACAAAGCCTCAGTTGAACATGGCACCAGAAATGCCAAGATAAATACATCATAGGCTAGGATGTGCCAAGGAATGCACATTATATGGGGGAGGGTCAAAGATGCAACTCTCTCAAGTGCTACATGAAAATTGCACAACTCAGATGTGAGTATAGCATGCTATCAAGTAGCATGACTTGTCTCAAACAAAAGAGATGACAAAGCCATGAGCAACCATCAAAGTTGCACCAAAAATTAAATCATGGTGCAATGACCAGGGTACCACACTGCCAACATATGGTTGGTACAGTTCCAAAATTGTTCACTAAGCCATCAAGTCACAGCCATAGAAAATCAAGGCAAGTTGCAAATAAGGAATGTTCAATCCTCTTTAAAATGCCATCAAGCCTAAATCAAATATAACAGCTAATTAGCTGTTAATTAAGCAAATTCAAGGCCCAGCAATCAAGTGATACCTGACCCAGCATCACTTAGACGCCAGGAAGCCTCAAATTACATAGCATAAGCCCAAGATGAGCCCAGCAAGTTCACTGCCAAGGTGGCATATGACCCCACCTGTCATGACAGAAAACAAGTCAAGTCAATAAATTGACCAAGGAAAGAAAATAAATAGTGAAGACAGTAAAGAATGAAATATTGTCTCATAAATGACCAAATTATACATGCAACCAATGAGAGCATGACACATGGCACCCAAATTGCCTCAAATAAATATAAATGCAATTTCCTAACAATAGCATAAATGAAATATCCAAAATGAAGAGGGATAAACCTGCCAAAAAGGAAGATCCAGTTAGTAAACCATACAAACAGATGGAGAAAAATGCAAATGGAGAAAAACAAAGGCTTGCCCAGCTGGCATATACCTACACCATTAGGCTCAGCAGCTACATGGCATCAAATATGCCCTTCCTATGCAAATCACAACCCTCCAGAAGAATGGATGGCTGGATGTATCAGGCGCCAAGGAAACCCCTTCCCCAAGAATACATCTCTCCAGTAAAGAGAGATGAAACACACCCTCAATTATCAGAGAAATGGAGGGACCACACACTGTCCTTCACAGCCAAGTGAAAATGAGTAGAAAAAGACACTCGACAACTCCAAATGCCAAGTGTCAAGCATACACTGGATAAGTGAAAGGAAGTAGACAAGAAGCAAGTAAAGAAAAACTCACAAAAGCAAGTCGGTTTAGATGGAAATACATCTCAACCACACATCAAACTCAAAATTCCAAGGAAATGCCACATGGCAGCACCAAGGCCTGCCTCAAGCAAACCCTAAATGGCCTCTCCTCTATAAAAGAAGACCCAAGTCGACAAGAGAAGGGGCTGGCTGGTTGGCAAATCTCTGCATTAATAGGAAAAAGCATTAGTAACTTGTTTTATCAGCTTTAGTAGTAGAAAGGTCTGTAAGATTCAAGCATATATTTAATAAAACTCGATTTTGAAGCATTTTGATTACTATTTTGTATCTTCTTTTGCTTTCTTTCTCCCTGTTCTTGAGGGGTTGAGCCATAGAGCTCACACTCAAGAACATGGGTTGGTTTTGCATCATGTAAACCTTGCTTCCATGTCATTTGAGGGGTTAAGTCTCAGAACTTACACTCAAATAAATAAAAAAAAAGAGAGTCATGTAGTTGTTATGTCAGCACCAAATAAAGCCCCAAAAAAGCACAAGTCAAACTCATAGGTAGCTTATCTGTTCATGGAGAGTCAGGCCACAGAGTTGGCATCCATGGACAGGTTGCATCTTGCACCTGCCAGCCAAAAAAAAAAAACAGCAAAAAAAAATAAGTAAAAAGTTAAGTAAATAAATTAAGGAAAATAAATAAAGAGGCACACAAAAACATAAAAATGTACTTGTTCTTCTTCAACAGTGCAGGTACAGCTTGGAAGTGTGGGTTCTGCCAATTGTCCTTTCACTTGCAAGGGAAGGGGTCTCATGCTTAGGTGTGTGGTCTCAGAACTGCCACTGTAGAGCTGAGATGCCCTTGCCCTTTAAAATTGTGGTACCATGGTGAGTTGGCATCACCTGGGTGCTGAGGGGGTGTGTTCATCAAGGTGTGTGGTCATAAGGGCTGCCACCTGAGCATGCTTTTCTCATCACTTAAGGAGTCCATCTCTCTGGTTTTTCATGAGCTTGTCTCTTTGTTGAGACAGAAAACCAAACCCCAGAAACAAAGCCACAACCAAAACAAGGACCAAATCCAAATCGACATCCATAAAATTTCCAATTTCCCTAAGTCATACCTACACCATGTCAAAATTAACCCAAAACTTTGCCCAAGTTCACTCAACCCAAGACTATACCAAAATAAGCCAAAATACTGCACAAATTCACTCAACCCAAGACTATACCAAAATAAGCCAAAATGCTGCACAAATTCACTCAGCCAATATACCAAAATGAGCCAAAATGCTGCCCAAATTCACTCAGCCAATACACCCAAAAGCAAGCCAAAATGCTGCCCAAGTTTACCCAGTAAGTCAACCAAAAATAAGCCAAAATGCTGCCCAAATTTACCCAATAAGTCAACCAAATACACCCAAAATGCTGCCAAAATTACTCCAGAAATTAAACCTACCAAAATACCCTGCTTCAGGCCCAAGCTGAATAAAATAGCCAAACCTGACCAAACTAGGGATAGATAAAACCTCAAGCTAGCCATGCTCTGCCTGACACCAGCAGCAGCATAAAAGCCAAATCCACAAACACACCCAACCTCTGTAATCATGCCTGTCAAAAAGTAATGGAGACGAGCTCATGAAAGACCAGAGGGAGGGTCTAAGTGCTGACAAATCAAGGAAGCACAATTAAGCAAGTGTTAAGGAATGATTGACAGCCACCAACAAGCACAAGCTAAAAATGTGACAAATTAAAAGGAAAAAAGAAGCTTACTTAGCTTTTTCTTAAAAAAAAAGAGAATCCAAAAGTTCTGTCGGCATCGTCTTCTCATCAGATAGACCAGACAGAATCAAGTCAGAACAGTGCAATGCCGGAAAGAGAATAAAGCTCCAGAGCTCAGCATAGAAAACACCTGACAGAACAAACGTTAATATTAACAAAAAGAAATGAAATCAAAAGTCAACAGAACAAGGCCAGGGTCAAAGTCAGTAACCAGTCATCAGGTAGAACAAAAAAAACAGTATCAGCATCATCAGAGATGACTGAGCTTAAACCAGACCAGAATAGACGGTGAACTGACAGAAACTGGTTCAGATAAAACAGGCTAACCAGGCCACAAGTCAAAAGTACTACTCGGTAAAAGTTCTGAGTTAAAAGTTCAAAAATAGAACCCACAAAAAAGGGAAAGAAAAGCGAAAGCGAAAACCCGATTCAAAGAAGGCAGAGGTGTACTTAGCTGTGTCACAAGCAGACGCCAAAATTGTCGTTGCTTGGCTTCCTTCGTCGTCGGCGATCAAGTATCGGAAAACTTGAAAGAAAATCATCACTTTTCCTCTCTCGTTCTCTCAAGAAATGGAGCAGAAAGGAAACAAATCGAAGAACAAAGGAAAGCCAAAAGCAGAGCTCGAACAGAAACGGTCGAGACACGGCCAATCGCCGCCCTGTTCGTCTCAGACGTCTCTCCCGATCGCTTTATCGGAGAAGAGATCGAAGAAACTAGGGTTTAAACTCTCGTCGTCGATCGAAATCAAAAGAAGCGCGGTGCACCACCCAAATGAGACGCTTGCAAGCGGGCCCCGCGTCGCAGAAATGAACGCGACTCGGACCTGACCGGTCTACAGACTCGTGCGTGGACCAAGCGATCCCCGACCCAGGATCTTCTGGATTTTCTGTGGCACGAGGTGTATAGCGAGTTGCTGTCGACAAAACACAAAACACCAAACCCTGCAGCCAATGAGAATTTTCTAAAACACAAGAATCTCAAAAATGCATCAAAAATAACTAGAAAGTCCAGAAAATTCCCATAAAATACCAAAATGTCCAGAAAATTATGAGGAACATTTTTCTATAACACTTCAAATCCAAATTCTCAACAAAAAAATTTAAAAAATAAAGTTTTAAAAAGTGGTCAAAATTAATAAATACAAGACACTCATTGTGTCAAGAAAAAAAATTTATTAGAAACACATAAAAGTATAAGGGTATAAACCCCTTTCACAGCAGGTACTTCGGAATGACAGATACGGCAGGTATTTCACAATTTTTGGACAGCAGGTACAATCAAACGATAACTACCGCTGAGAGCGAATTTTATGAGAACCCAAATCCAAAACCCAAATGCAAATCCAGTCTAAATCCACACTCAAGTCAGATCCAAACTAAACCCAAATCCAAACTAAACCCAAATCCAAAACTCAAATCCAGTCTAAATCCAAACTCGAGTCAAATCCAAATTAAACTCAAGTTCAAAAAAACCCAAAAATCAAATCCAAATTCAAATCTAAACTCAAATCAAATCCGAAACCCAAACCCAAATCCGAAATCCAAACCCAAGGTTAAATCCAGACCCAGGAAATCCAAAACTCGAGACCCGGACCTAAATCCGAAGTCAATACAGATCCAGAAACACAAATTCTATAATCTAGGGACCAAACTTTAAATACGTCTGAAAATCAGAATTTGGTAAATTCTAGAACATATGAAGACCGAAGTTTAAAATGTCCAAAGTGACCAGAACTTTTAAACACGCCCCAATACCAGAGTTTAAAATGTTTGATAACCTAACTCTTACACGTCACGGGGCCAGAAATTCAACACGTCAATAGTTGACCAGAATCGACACACGTTCAAGCACCGGAACCTCTACATGCCTCAATGCCTGAGATTCCAGAAACGTCTGATAACCTTGATTCTAACATGTCAACAAACAGACCTAAGTTTTAAAACGTTGACAAATTGAAGTTTTAAAATAGTTAAAGCTTTGATATGATCTGAATACCGAAACTTTACATGTCTATGTCCGTCCTCTTTGGGCTTACAATGCGTATAGCTTAAAGGGAACAAAACGAAAAATTATTAAATAGGGTTAATTGTTAACCACCCGGGATTAAAACCCCAGAAATTTTGGAATTTTAAATATGAATTAAATTTCTTTGCATCATGTTTTGCATCATGTTAATCCTCTAATGGTTGCATCATTCGCTCTATTCATGTCACTATTTGTTTGCGTTCTTTAATGTTAGTATCTTTTGGTAAAGTGTTAGAATGCTAGTTGTTATGCTAGTTGTCATGCCTAATCCATTGATTATCCCGATCTAGAGGTGCTCTTGACTTGGTTCAGAGGTAATTAACAGTAGGGGCTTGCGCCTACTGGAAAAAAAGGACCTGCAGTAAACAATCAAACTCTTGAGAGGTTCGAAACCACGTCAGTACTCACATCCCTTTTCAGGTGAGTGCCGACGTCTGAGTTTTGAAACGATCGAGGGGTATCTCGTCCGCAATATCTTTTTCCCCCTTGGGAGCATCCGGTCATTTCCCCCTTCCGAGGATCAGGGTCCAAAAAGGTGCGAGACAGATTCTGGCACGCCCGGTGGGACCTTTTTCTCCTCTCATCAGGGAATGATCAATGGACCAGGCATATCGACATAGTATATCAACATAGTATGAAATACGTTTAAAATATACAAAGATACTGACGTTAACTTTAAGTGCTTTCCATTTGCAGGAAAACTCACTCAAAACCAACAACCAACGATCAACATGGTGACTTGGAGCGAAATTGTGAGTGGTGCGCACCTCAAGAAGGCCAGCAGCTCGGTGGCCGGGACTCTCACTGTGCCCATCCAGGTGCCTCTGACCGCGCTTGCTGGTGAAGCGCCCGTGACTGCAACCATCTCTCTCAACAAGAAGGCTGGGGCTGGTGCCCAGCGTCTCAAAGTTTCTCTCGCTCCCAAAAAGGCGAAGGAAACCCGCGTCAGGCTCTCGAGGTCTCAAGCCCTCCGCCTGGCCCAGGAAGAGGAAATTGACACTGATCTGCCTCTGAGCAATGCGTTCGCTCCTCTCCGCATTGTGAAGAAGAATGCTGACGGTCCATGCCTGCGCGAAGACTGGGAGCTACCCCAGTATGCTCCTCTGAAGGTTGAGGTGGTTTCCACTCCCAAGAAGCACCAAGCTGTGGAAGCCATCCATGCTGCATACAAGATAGTCAAGAAACTCCGCGGGGCCCGCAAAGCCTTCGCCATACCTGCCAAGAATACCCAAAAGCCCTCAATCAAGGAGAGGCTCCGGTTCCCAGTCTTTCAGCGCCTTCGTTTCCCCTACTATGAGGATACCAGGATCGGGGATGCTGATTACAGTGCCTCGGAGAAGAAAGTGGAAGTCACACCTCCTTCGGTCTTTGATCGGCTCACTTTCCCTCCTCTCAAGCCCAACACCAAGAATATGAAAGCCAAGGGGAAGGCTGCTCAGGTTCGGAAGCCCAAAAATGCTTCTGAGCCTCAGCAGGAAGGCGCCATATCCCCGAAGGAAAACAAAAGGAGGAAGAAGGCCTCCGAGATATCTGATATTGTGTCATACATGACGCAAGCCCAGGAAGGAAAGTCCACGTGCCCAAGAAAAGGAAGGGTGCTGGATCTGCGTCCGTATACCATGTCCATGCTGATGCTGACGATACTGGTGGTGACCTCCCCGAGGTTCACATGGTTGGAACTGGCTCTCAGGAACCCCCACAGCCTGAGAGTATACCTGTCGAGACCCGGAGCCAGAAAAGCAAAGCTTCTGCCTCTGCCCCACCAAAGAAAAATAGCCGTCCTAGAATCCCCGAGCCCATCACAGAAGAAAGGGTTCATCAGGCCAGTGATCATTCTGCTGGCGAGGAGGAAGAAAGAGGAGACAATCCCGGTTCTAATAGGGGTGATGTCTCTGATGATAGCATAGGCGAGGAAAATGAAGTCCTCGGAGAAGTCGCCCAGCTTCGCAAGGAGCTAGAAGAAAAAGACAAGAAGTTGAAACAGCTCCAGGCTGATAATGTCCGCATAACGCAGGCCTGTGCTGAAATCCAAAAGTACATGGCCAAGAAAGGGTCGGGACCCAACTCAAACCCGATACCTTCAAGACAAGGGAGTGCCAAACACCCGATGTCTGGACACAAGAAGAGAAGAAAATCCAAAAGCAGTCGTGACTCGCGTGAAACATCGGACGAGGAGTCGCGTGACAAGAAGAATGCTTCCAAGGTCGATCCAATTGACCTCATGGAAGATATGAGAAGACAGATGGAACAAAAATTCCAGTACTTGGGAGTTGACGGACCTCAATTCCCCAATAACTTCACAGGAAGACCATATCCTGAGAGGTTTGATAGGGTTGAGTACCCGAGGGGCTATGTTGTGCCGAAATTCAAACCGTTTGAAGGAGTCGATGGTAAAGTGACACCTGATCAACACTTGTCTCACTTCCTGACATCTTGTGGGGACACCACCAGAAAGCAAGAATGGTTGTTGAGGCAGTTCCCTCAAAGTTTGACGGGGGTGGCCTTCGAATGGTATGCCTCGTTGGAGGAAAATAGTATCAAGAACTGGAAAGAAATGGTCGCCGCTTTCAAGACCCGATTCAGAGTCACACCTCGTCGTGTCACTTTGACCAGCTTGGTCAACACTAAACAAAACAAAGGAGAAACTGCCTCGGACTTTGTCGCGAGGTGGGAAAACATGTACACGCGGTGCCAGTCAAACATCTCTGAAAAGGAGGCGGTCCGCATGCTCATGAATGGGATCCGTCCACCTATGAAAGTGCTCCTGGCAGGACATAACGTTGCCACTTTTGAGGGCTTAGTGACTAAAATCATTGAGTTCGAAGGGATGGAGGATGACATCAACCTGATGTATGCTCTCCCTAAGGAAAGGCCAAAGAAAGCTGAAAGCAAAGCCGTGAAAACAAAAGCGGCCAGCAATCAAGTCGAAGGCACGAGTGGTGTACAGTGGGGAGAAAGTGATGAAGAAAAAGACGGGACTTCACAAACCCGTGCCTCAAGACCGACTTTGAAGGAGTTACAAAGCAAACCGTACTCTTTCAAGAAGGAAAAGACCAAAAAGTTGTTCCAGCAAGCAATGAAAGTGCTAGAAATACGACTTCCAAGGTGTAAGAGGCCTGAGGAAGAAAACAAGGTCAATCACCCGAACTATTGCCCATATCACCGGGTCTTAGGCCACAGTATTGAAGACTGTTATGTCTTCAAGGACTGGATCGAGAAAAGAATCCAGGAAGGAGCAATCCCACTCCATGATGACGCTAGGCAAGAGCCGGCACCTCATGCTGGACCTACCAGAACTCCAGTTGCCAGCACGAACCGCGTCTCTGCTTGCTCTGACGGCAGACCACCCACCACTTGGAGTGTAAACCTCAACAAGAGCACCAGAAAGAAGTTAAAGATGCTTCAAGCTGAACCCAGGCTCAGGTGGAAAAATGCCATCACCCCCATCGTGCCGAGAAACGTTGTCATACCAATGAGATTGCCTCTTAGACCGAGACGCAGTTATGTTCCGGTGACACGGTCAAGCAACATTAGACCATTCTGGAGGAAAATTGCACCTCAAGAAATCGAGGGACAATATGTCCAGGGGAGACCAAAACAAGTGACCTTGGCTGACTTTCTGTCCCCAAAAGACTTCACCAAAATTACTGGTAAGGCTTGGAAAGATGTGACAGAAAGAAAGGAACGTGAGAGTGCAGAATCTGAAGAATTCTGGACGGCTTCGTGTCGTCACATTTCCAGCAATGATCAGGGAAATGAGGATCTCTCTGATAAGAAGGCATCTCAGTCAACCCCTGACCAGTCAAGTCAGCAAACCCAAGAAACATCGACACTCTCCGCAGCTGTGCAGCCCAGTCAAACAGGGTCATCATCGTCTCGAGGAACACAAACCGAGGCCACCCTTACCAAAGCCAAGAGGACTCACAAGGGTCCTAGAAACAGAAAACCCGGTACTCAGGCAAATGCACCTGGAGAACCTTCTAGGTACCAAGGTCCTGGAGCTCCGGATTCAGAATTAATGATTCTTCCAGTAACCGTCAATGGACAAGAAAGAAGGGTATATGTGGAAATCCCTAGAGAATGTCAAAGTGAAGACGGTGGTCTGAACTTAAACAATTTGGGTTTCAACCTGCTTGTGGAAGATAAAGCAGGACAACCTGAACTCCCTCCTTCTGTGATACAGACTCTAGCCCAGCACGTGTCTGGTCTGATGAGTGAAGCCATAAATGCGACAAAGCTTAGGAGAGAAAGGGAGGCAGCGGCGGCTAAAATGGCAACCACTTCAACCAAAACTCCAGCTAAAACTTCAGGGCCGGAAGAATGCTACTTCGAAGATGAATATTCATGGCCTGGTTCCAGTCCTCCCCGTGATGACATGGATAACAACTATGACTTTGATTGTCACTTCAGTAATGATGAAGAAAGAGGTGGTGGTGCCGCCGGTGCATGCTGCAATGTCTTCGCGACCTCTGACACTGAGGACGAGGAGGATGTCAATGAAAATTATGATGATTTCCATGAAAATGCCGAAAATGATGCAGTCCAACCGTCTGAAGAAACAGAGGTGGAAGATAAACATGTGACGGAAGAAACAGCTGTGGTGATTCCGTCGTCACTCTTAAGAGGTGAGGGGTCGACCGCAAGAAATGGTGTCCTTTACCAGGAGGTAGAGCCTCGCGGACTCCCCACCAGACATAGAATGAATATGTTTCTAAGAGCGCGAAAACAATGGCGAGATTTGGCCACCTGGTATCGCACAGTCGTGTTCCACCCCGAATTAGAGACAGAAATCCTGGCAGATCCCATGTGGTGGGTCCACGAGCTGATGAAAGGAGATGATATCGATCAGTTGCTGGCCGCATGGCTGGTTGGCAAATATCAACTGAGAGTGTCACTCAAGAAACCTCAAAGCACGGAGACTATGGAAACTTGCCGGCATCTAAGTGCTTCTGAGGAATCCGAGGTAGAAAATGATAGTGATTCCGAAAGGATCATAATTCAAACCTCTGCTCTCAATTTCAATGACAACTCTGACGATGAGTCGCCACCAGAAGTGACATTCGAAGCGGTGTCTGATTACATCGACTTCCTAATGGACTTGAAAGTCCAAGACTTTGACCTATTCCAAGACGAACTGAAAGTGGACGAAGCCATAGATAATGCCACTGACTTGGATCGTGATGGTATTGAGCATTTGGCCGTGAAAAAGGTGGCCGCTGATATCATTGTGAACAATGGATGGGATAAAATAGGCGTGAGTGCGGTCAATGCCATGACCAACGACCAGATCGCCTACGAGCATGCCAAGGTATTAGATGCACGTGAGAAACCACAACAAGAGACTCCATTTTTCGAAGAGACTCCATTTTTCGAAGGAGGCCTAGGCCGGTGGTTGCGTCCCAAGCCCGGTGATAATGGATGCTCCACCCGAGAGGGGCTGATCGATGAATATGTTCAATACCTCAAGAGCTTGAAAATGATAGCCCCTGAGGAATTCCACAACATGCTGAACCCAGAAGACTCCTCCGAGCTGGAAGACTATGAAAAGGAGGCTATCGCAAGGATGTTCAAAGAAGAGGCTGAAGGTACTGGCCTTGAAGAAGGTGAAATCACCCCAGAACCCAGTTCCCCGGAAACCAATCAATAGCCATGGATGTACGGCTACAGGCAGCACCTGAGGGAAGTAAGAACTGGAAGACCGATGGTGGAAACCTCCAATCAAGTGGAGACAAGCCAACAAAGGTCGCCCGAGCAACCACACGACTCTTGGCAATACGAACATGATGAAATGGTAGAGTTCTATGTCTCCTACCTCAAGGATTTAAGGGTCTCTGATCCCAGAACCTTCAAATATGTTATGGATCCTGTGCACTCAATGTTTGCTGGCGAATTTGTTGAGGATTTTGAGAGAGAAGCTGTTGAGATAGTACGGAAGGAGTTGAGAAATGGAAAGACTCCCGCGTATGTATCCGGGACAATGATGATGACGCGCCCTCAGCATCTTGCCGTCATATTACTGCCGATGATGACAGCAATGATGAAAAGGATAAAGGTGAATCATCAAACAATGAGTCACAAGCACCACCGTCACAGGAAAGAGCCGGCCTTAGGCGGAATCCCAGGCGAAGACCCGGTGAGCTTGGTCCCAATGATGTAGACCCAAATGCGTATATATTTTTCACAAGAGGGCCCAACTCCTCAGAGCCCATTCTGAATCTAACCCCTGCACTCGAAAACCTCACTATACATCGCTAATTTAGATGGTTATCTGCGAAATCTGATGAATACCGAACCTGTCTTTATCCGGTTTGCAACCGCACATTTCCCGATGCTCTTAAGGTATATAGAGTATCCCATGGCTGATCCTGACCCCACATGGAGTACGGATCGCGAGAAGTTCATACGCAGTCACCCTGTCGAGGCTGCTCGCATGCGAGAGGTTGCAGAGACCACTCGACGCATATTTGGGTTGGATGACAACAATAATTTTGACCCTAATATTTCTGGTACCTCCTTTTATACCGGTACCAGCCCAAACGGAGGAAATGCTCCTAACCCAAACCGAAATCAACCACGCAGGCCAACCAACCCCTTGGTGGAAGAAACAGTGGCCCTTACAGGAATCACGAGGCGCCAAGGCATCGACCTACACACATATCTCCAAGACCTGAGGAATAGTGAGCCAGCATTCTTCCGGTTCGCAACAGAAAATTTTCAAATGCTCATGCGATACTTAGAATATCCCATCACGGATCCTAATCCTACATGGAGAAGGAGTCGTGAAAGATTTGTGCGCAATCATTCTGCCGAAGCCATTCGCATGCGAGAAGTGGCCGAAGCCGCCCAGCACATTTTCAGACTAGATGATGATAACAACCCTGGAGTTGGTCCTTCTGAATCATCTCGGTACATCAGCAGCGATGAACCTGAGAGCCCCAGGGAAAGAAAATTTAACCGTCGCGTAGCTAAGATAGCAGAATGGACGGATGACGATGAACCTTCTCCCAGGTCTCGGGGCAAAACTAAGGAGAAGAAAACTCATAAGAGGAATGCTCGTATGTCGGTCCGGCCACAACCCGAATGGACTGAAACGTTTCCCGAAGGATTAGCGACTCTTATAGCCGCCACCGAAGGGAAGACAACAAGTGAACTCTTGCGAGAACTACAACTAACTGACGAGGAAGACGTTCTCTACCTCTCTGAAGAAAATGAGTTCCCGGAAGAAGAAGGCACAACTAAACCTCTCTTGGTTTACCAAAGAAGAAACAAGAAGAACCAAAAGAAAAACAAGGCATCAAAAGGTGAATCCTCTCGGAATGTTGGCTTTTGCTACCGAATCACTTGTGAAGATGCAAGTGATGATCAGGAGGATGAGTCTGAGGTATCTCAACCACAGCCAAATCCACCTCAACCGCAACCGGAAATCACCCCAGTCCAATCTCATGGACCTGAAGCACCGCGGCCACAGCATGAAGTGCCGCAACCCCAACCCGAAACTTCTCAACTACAATCAACAACTCCTGGCCCGCGCTCTTAAAACCCCCAGTCACAACAGGGGGCAGGATACGGTCCAGATGAAGAAGATGACGGAATCCAGTACGATTACGAGTTCGTATTGGATCCCGAATACCAAGTAAACCCAGCGGATCTAGAAGGACAGCAAGTCAGAAGAGTAAATCTCGACATACACATCTCTAATATCCCTGGTCATCCTGAGCTTACCTTGGAAGACTTGAGCGAAATTGTGCGCCAGTTAGTCAACCAAACAAGGGAAGCTATAATCATGGAAGAGGAGGACACCCGCCAAGGACAGGGGGCAGCTGAAACTCCATCCACCAGCCAGCCAAATGACACAACGCCGCCTTCCGATCCTCCTCAAGAAGGGGAAGAAAAAGAGGAAGAAGATCAAGAATCCGCGTCTTGCAGAGTCATATACATTTCTGATGATTCATGCACTGAGGAATCCGAAAGGGAAGAATTTTCAGATGAGAACTATGAACATGACTTGTCAGATCCGATTGGGTGGACAGGACATCTGATAAAAAATGTAGAAAAATCAGGTGAACAGGTTGGGTGGCAAGGCAGTGATGAAGAACTCGAACCCGAACATCCACACTTGACCAGTCTCCGGCCATTCATACTGGATTCATGGCCCACAACTCGTCAATCAACAACGGTGAGACAAGAAAGCGAAATCCGAACTGCCCCACTGCCCTGGGTAGAAAGAATAAGATGGAATAGGTCTCGCCGAGAAGTGTGCAACTTGGAATATGGCCGAGTCAGAAGACTGGTATACCCAAGTCAGCCTGAAAAGAAAGAGACTGGGAAAGAGCTTCTCCAACAGTTCCGCCAATCTCCAGTCACAAAAGGAGTGGAGGGTCATGAACCATCTCCTCATTACCCTGTTCCGACAGGATGGGTTCGACACTACATAAATGAAGAATTCCACCGGTACTATGACCCCGCCATATGGGAGAACATCCAAAAAGATACCTTGCCAGAGGCACGAAAATTCAAGAACGCCTCAAAGAGAATTGAAACTTCTCGCTTCATCACTGTCTCGGAATCGGACTCGGAGGGTGAAGGAAAGTCTCCGGACAGACGCTCTTTTAGCCCAGATAGGCCTGTTCCAATCAGACCTGAAAGCAGGAGAGCACATTACCCTCTCCGAGCGGACAGCTCGCGACATGAAGCCGTCTCAATGCCAGATGAACAACAATGCACGAGACCTGAAGAAGGCGGCCCTGCCACTCGCACTCGATCGCGGCAAGCACAACCAAACCCTGTCCCGGCCCATGGACAGGGGGCATTGCAACCAGACCCGGTTGATGACCGAAACGAAATGGCAAGGATTCAAAGGAGACTTAGCATTTTGCAAAATGCCCTTGCTAACGTACTCAGACAAAATGATATCATCCTTGAGTTCTTCCGCACGCTGCAAGCGACAAGCGTAGGGGAATGGGCTGACAACCGAAGATCACTTATGGAAATAGAGCGCAAGTTGGCTCACGTTATGGAAGGGCAACGCCTCGAGGCTAAAACCCGGAGGAAAGAACGGCGGAAACAATACAAGGAAGAAAAGCCAACTGAAGCACAACTCCCTCCTAGGAGGAGAGAAGTAGGCATTTCTATCCAAGAAGGCCGTCAACCCACAACCAAAGCTGATAAACCCATTGGCAAAGACAAGGCATCAATGCCAGCTGCGGAAAAGAAAAAGAAGCGCGACAAGGCTCGAACTTGCCCTCCACCTGGTGGTTCAAATGGCAGCAAGATGGAAAAAGGTGAAAGCTCACGCAGCCGACCCTCCAAAGAAGCCGAGGGTGGGACAAGTGCCTCGAAAGAAGAAGGTGAACATCCCCGTAAAGGGAAGTACCACATCGATGTGAGACTGCGCAGGATAGAAGAGCCTTCCTCTCGAGGTGAAAAATTACCAAAATGGATCCATGTCCACGGCCAACTCCAAAGAAATGAAAAGAAAACTCCTGTACAGGCTGCATTGCCTCTACCCAAAGAGACAAGGCCCGACAAATCAAAGAGGAACACTCCACAAAAACACCAGCATGTCGTGGAACGAGCCCATAAACCAAAGAAACCCAAAGAATGCGAAAAGTATTGTGAGTATCACGAAGAATGGGGCCACACCAGAAATGAATGCTTAGCCTGGCCCAATGGTGGTGACAGCACCTCGGACGAAGAAACAGAAAAAGAAGAGTGCCACGCCACAACCTGGTACCCGGACTCTGAAAATTCAGAAGAGGAAGAATCCGAAAAGTCAGACTATGACAGCCCGGAGGAAGAACCAACTGTAATGGTGACTCATCCCGTAACGATCATGCCTTTTGGGAGTGATTCTGATGAAAATGAGACCGAGGAGGAAGAAGAAATCATGTCGTCTTTCCCGAGTCGACTGAACCCAGCACCCCGACAAGATCAAGCCAAAGCCCAACAAAAGCAAAAGGGACAATGCAATGTCAGCTTGAGGTCTGGTACCAGAATACCTGAAAGGCAACCCCCAAGGGAAGTCCCTCATAACAGGCGAAACATTCCGGAAGAAATAGTCACTGAAGGAGACGCAAGGTCAAACGGCAGCAGGCCCAGAATGACCGTAGGTGATTACAACGTGGTAGCACACCTGCGCAAAATACCGGCCTTGCTAAGTGTCTTTGATGCTCTCATGGTGTCACAAGAGCTTCGCGAGTCTCTCATCTACGCCTTACAAAATCCCGCCAGCTTCCAAGCATACTTTGCCCAAGAAGCCCGGGAGAAGGTAGCACAAATCGAGCCAGAACCACAAATTACTTTCACTGATGATGATCTGATGGCCGGAACAGCAGACCACAACAGGCCTCTCTACACCACCGGCATCATATATGGCAAAAAGATCAACAAGATTCTGGTCGACCCAGGGTCTTCTATCAGTATCATGCCATTGAAAACCTTGGTTCAGCTCTCCCTTAGCATCAGGGAAACCAAGAAAGACAAAATCCGGATTCATGGGTTCAATCATCAATACCAAAAGGCCTTGGGATCTACCATCATCGACATAGATTTTGGTGAAATTGTCACGCCTGTGAAATTCTTTATCATAGAGGCTGACACCACTTATAAGGCACTATTAGGGAGACCATGGCTTCACGAAAACGGCTTAGTCCCCTCCACTCTACATCAATGTGTCAAGTTCACTCGCGATGGCAAACAGTGTGTAATCAAAGGTGACGACCGGCCTTTTGTGGCACATGAAGCTGAACTGGATGATGCAAAATATTATCAACCCAGGATTGAGCAGGGGGCAGCACCCACAAAGAATGCCTCTTCGTCAGACGCTGTCAGAGAGGCGGTGAAGAGGGTGGTACTCAAGGCAGCCATCAAGTCGCAAACAACCCAAATGTTGTGGGGAAGTGATAGTGAGCCAGAATCTTCTGAAAAAGCCGAAGATGATGTCCATACCCCAGTTCGCCCATATAAAGACTCAGGAAGCGAAGGAGAAGGTCAAAGCTCTTTAGCTGTGGAGTTCATGCCCATGGAACATTGCAAAGATCTCACTCCTCGCGAGAGAGAGAGAATCTCCAAGCTGAAAACATTCACCGTCCCACCGAAAATCGAAGAAGTGGAATACGGGACCGTGATTCACCCTAGCATTCACTTTGTCAAAATAGGAGAAGTTGACCCAGAGAACGGCCAAACTCCTTCCGAGGATTGCAAACGATGGCTAGAAGAAAGTGAAGGTGAAACCAAAATGCCTCCCAAGTTGCAAAGAAATACCGATGCTCGCTTGAAGGACCTGTTCCGACGGACTCATTGTTTGGAGCCAGTCTCTAAAAGACGGGTCGAGATGTTCCAAAAGCTTTGGAATGGTGATTCAAACGAAGTGACCAAGCTCAATGGAAAGACTTCTAACACCCGGGGCCTTGGTTTCGATACACAACCAGGAACATCAAAACCCAAAACATCCAAAAATACTCAAGTGCACACAAGCCGACACATCTCCTCCACGGAGACATGGAGAAGAAGTGGCCCCAGGAGACAGGCATCCAATGAGATAACGATGTTTGATGTGTTTCAAAGACGTTTCCAAGAGATGGTTCACTCGCAACAAAATGTTGAGCGCTCCATGGAACGTCTAATTGCCCGAAATCAAGATCTTTGCCGACAGATAGCAGCAAAAGAACAAGAGAATCAAACATGCCGAGAGAAGATAAAAGAACTCCAACGGCGAGTCAACAAGCTACGCCAGGAGATCGTCCGACTCCATGATGCTGGTGAAAGAGACAGGGATAGAATAATTCAAGTGTCTCAGAGAAATTTGTCCCACCAAAAGGAAATAGAGTCACTCAGCCGAATGGTAAGGGAAACCAAAGAAGCCCTCGTCCTTGCTAGAAATCAAGTCCAGTCGGAAGATACTCAGTCGCACACATGCCACAGGGTCACTATATCCGACATGTTAGAAGAAAAGAATGAGAATCCTGAAGCTAGCAATGAGAACGATGGCCCTGACGGAGGCTTGCCAATACAAGAGGTGATCTCAATTGAAGAAATGAAAGAATGTTTTCAAGATGTTCTCCAGAATCTGATTCAGTCCCATAAAAGGCTCGAGTGCGAAGTGTCCTTCCTCATAATCGAAAAATCAGGCCTACGCACCCAGCTAGAGGGACTGTGGGAGAGGTACCAGGAAGAAAGGAAAGCCTCTCAAAGAAGGGAACAACATCATGTATACCAGATTCTCACGCTAGAACGGTTGAGACAAGAAACAGCCAATAGTCGGGAGAAAGAGTACAAGATAAACGACAAACTCCGAGAAAGATGTCGGCGAAGTGCACAAGGCGAGGCCGTCCGTCAACAGGAGATCCTCAAATTGCAGGATCAAATGTCGCATCATTGGGCAGAAAGTCGAAGTGGCAGATATCAAAAAGGGAAATCTCACTCCTATACAAGGAGAGCAGAAACAGAAGAGCCACACAATAGGAATCAAGGCTCACACTCCGGTGGGTCTCGATACAAGGGAGCCAGAAATCAAGGGCATACCTGTCATCGGGTCACCATAACGGAAGCCGAGGGGGAAGAAGAAACCCTCGAGGCTGAACCTGAAATATCAGAAGGCGAACAGTTTATCTTAGCTGTCAAGAATGCCCCGAAAGAATTGGAAGAAGGAGGTCAAAACACCATTGATGAACTCAAGTCAGTAAATCTGGGCACCGAGGAAGAGCCTCGACCTACCTTCATCAATACCTCTCTTGATCCAGACATTGAAAGAAAACTGACGGAGCTCCTGAAAGAATATCGGGATTGCTTTGCTTGGAGTTACAGTGAAATGCCAGGGCTAGACCCCGCTGTAGCTGTTCATAAATTGAAAATAGATGGCCCCCGAAAGCGAAAAGGGTATTTTATGACGCTAAAATCTGTGTGGAAAGCTGAAAATACCTAGACCACTCCCCATGAAGCATATCTGAGGGCGTGAGTCTAAAACCCCAACCTATGTTGAGGAAGACTACGTGGCTTCCGAATACACTGGTTGTAAACGTTTGCCCAATACAATTTCCTAATCCGCTTTATGAAGGAACCTGCGTGGTTCCCGAAAGCGAAAAGGTACTTGAGGAGGCTCAAACCTGTGTGGTAGCTGAAAGTACCGAGGGCACGCCCCATGAAGCATATTTGAGGGCGTGAGCCTCACCAATCCACCATGTTCCCTAGTAAGGTAGGGATCTTAAAGGCGATTTGCCTCATGACCCCATAAGTCGACCTTTACACCTAACAATATATCTAAACAACAACACCACGGTTCATGCCTAAGCTGTACCTCAAACAGCCATATATCTCTATAACAATACCCCACGGTTCATGATCAAAGTTGTACCTCAAACAACTATATCTACATGCATATCTCATGATATACCCATATCCCTACAACAATACCACGGTTCATGCCTAAGCTGTACCTCAAACGGCCACATATCCCTACAACAATACACCACGGTTCATGTTTGAAGCTATACCTCAAATAGCTACGCGTGTGTGTATATCCTCATAACATACGCATACATCCAGACAACAGTCCTACCGGCTAAGCCGAAGACTTACCTCAAACAACTATACCTACATGCATATCTCATGATATACCCATATATCCAAACAACAATACCACGGTTCATGCTTAAAGCTATACCTCAAATAGCTATACATATCTACATATCCTCATGGCATATGTGAGTATCCTGACAATAAACCCCCGGGCTATGCCTAAAACCATATCCCAAATAGCCATGATGTGTACGTATATTCAAATAACAAGTCCCACGGGCCATGTCCTACCCCCAAACGCCTATACGTGTATGCACATTCTCAAAGCATATGCGTATATTCAAGTAACAATCTCACGGTTCATGTCTAAAGCTATACCTCAAATAGCCATATGTGTACGCGCACTACTATAGTGCGCGCAGATGATAAGTCCCACGGGCTGTGTCCGTGACCATACCTCAAATAGTCATACATGTGTGTATCCCTATGATATATACGCACGTCCAAACAATAACTTCATGGGCCGTACCTAGGTTATAACCTAAAAGGCTACATAGGCCTAAAAATATATCCGAAAGAATATGCGTGTACGCACACCTACATATGCATACATCCAGATTATATCCCTGCAGTTTACCTCAAAGCAGATATATCATTATCCAAACAAGCTACCATCAATAAACAAAAGGATCCAGTGACAAGAACAAACAATCAATCAAACAACCCAGACAACAAACAGCATTATCAAAAAAAATGCAAAAGAGAAACGCCTACGCAGGGGGCAGGGCCACGTTCCCGGCCAACCTATTAATAGCCTCAGATAGCGACTGGAGTATTACCTCTATAGCCTCCAAACGAGCGTGCAACTCCCCAAGCTGCTGGTCCAATGGAACCTGAGCTGGTGGAAGATCTCCAATGGCAGACCCGTCATCTGAAGGAGGAGAAGCTTCTCTTATTGGACTATACTGGTTCACGGCAGCATTTTCCTGTAAGATATAGCCATTGATCAAATGATTGGGGTCAGGTACCAAATGACCGTCCTGATCACCAACCCACCCAAAAGAAGGCAAGACATCCAGAAGGTTGCGACAATACACCATGTCCCTCTCGGATACGGGTCTCCCCCACAACATGTCAGGCACTGAAATCTGGGCTCGATGTATTAAAGCTGTTATGAGATGACCGTAAGGTAAACACCCGCTTGTGAACCTTACTATCTGATGCATGTGCTGAAGTATCAAACTGGCCAAATCAGGCTTGTCACGTTTACGGATAAATGGACGGAGATAAAACAAACCCCCTGGTCGAGAAAGATTGGTCAAACGTCCTTGCGGAAAGAGAATTTGAGTCACAACCAAGAAAAGAGCTCTGCAAACAAATTCAGCATAGTTAGCAATGCTCGAGTAAAAAAAGATGGATGAAAATTCAAACACACCTGTGAAGGGCGGGCAAATGCTCGGTGGAAACAACCTCGGCACCCCTTTCATAAGGACGAGCTTTGAACCAGCGACGGCAAGCGCCAAAGGTTCCAAAACCCTGAGGCCAATACTCATAGGCATACACAGCCATACCACCCAGACTTTCGGTAGCCTGGATAAGGGCAGCTAAATCCTCTACCCTTATATGGAACTCTCGGCCGAATAGATAAAAGGAAGCAGAGGGGACCCCGAAGTGATCAAATGTTACCCTGAGATTGGCGTAAAACAAACGCACGATTGAAGGATAAAAAGGACGATTGAGCAAAGTCAAACCCTTGAGGTTCCAAGCATTTAACCAGCCATCAAGCAGGCTCTTAGGCTGACCCGCTATGGTGCCATCAGGAGCAAAGAAAAAACAGTCGGCCACTGGGCGCCGATCGCCTCCTGTATTATGCATGTGACAATCAAAGGCTTTGGCATCCCGAAAAAGATAGCGGTTGTCAGGGACTAAAGACCAGTTGGGAACAGTCGGGCCTGGGCTCGCCACCGAAGAACTAGAGGTGTCTCGGGGACGTTTTGGGTTCGAGACAGACATGGTGAAAGGAGACCGCAGAAGCTAAACCCTACAAAGCAAAGTAGAAAGGGCGGCGTCGCCGCAATAAGAGACAGAAAACAGTGATGCCAGGATTCTAACCTAAACGCATATGAGTTTCAGGCATCTATCGCTCCGCAATTAGGGGAAAAATATCACAGAAGATATACAAGATGAAGAAACATAGAAAGGTATAATCCAGAAAGATACCACAAAAGCATAAGCAAAGCACTACAGATATCCGGTCTCATGCAGTCATACAAAACAAGACAAGCATAACGTCATGGCTAACTAAAGACTGAAAATGCGATAAAGGAAGATACAAGGAGTATGACAACTCCACAAGTCTCTATCCTACCCCAGAGATCTCAGAAGGCTGGTAACTCGACCTTATACTCATCCTAAAGATAGGGCTCGGTACCACCGCTACCTCCAGAAAATGGCTCAGTGTCCCCTGAAGTCGGCTCTGTAGCACTGCTACCAACTGGGCTATCCACAGGAGGAACCCTAAGACAAGGAAGGGCCAGCACTAGGTCAATGGCTACCTTCTCTATGTCATCATCCTCCGACATCGACTCATCATCAGTCCCACTGGGTGATACGAACCCTACATCCCCAGGGTCAGACAAGTCTGTCAACATAACCCCGGATGTAGGAGTGTAGCTCGTCCCAACATCCAAAGGCGGGACAAAGTCAATGGGGTCCACACCTAGCAAAACGGCCGCCCACTCAGGATAATCCAGTAACACCCCTGACAAAGGCACTGCCCCCATATCCGCATCTGTCATGATGATATCGTGAAGAGTCTGTAGATCGCGATCATCAAATAGAGCATCAATCATGTCCTTCCCTGCAAAAAAGGGAGAAGGTCAATAAACAAGAAATTCACCTTGCTTGTTCTCACGATCATGCTCATAAGAACCATAAAACCAAGGGTACCTGAGGAAGGTTGAACAACAAGAGCAGTATCCTCCTGAACTTCCGGCTCTATGCAAGGGATAACATCTGAAAGCTCGTCCACATTGGCGAAGCTCCGGCAAGAAAACCCATATTGACGGCATAACCGCCGAAAACCCGAGGTCCAGAGGTTAATATCAAAGGCCCCTAGCCAAGGAGGGAGTCGCCCTGCAAAATAGTCGACTCATAATAAACGACGAAAAATGCAAAACAGGCAAGATACAACAGATAGGGGGAAGGACAGTACCTAATCCTCGAAGTATCGGAGGAATCTGAGGTAAAGGGGCCGGCTCACACCCCGATACTGTCACCGGAACAATGGCTAAAGAATCATCCGGGACAAACAAAGCATCATCCTTGGGGAATGGTACAGGAACAGCAGAACTAGAGTACAACGTCTTCTCAAATGGTACCTCCAGTGTCTGTATCTCTATATCCTCTATCTCGGTCTCCTCCATCTCAACCTCCATAGACGCAATCGTATCGGCCTCTGCCGCACGAGACTCAGTAATAGGCGCCACAACCGCCTCTATAGTCTTCTGTGAAATCACTGTCTCCGTCCCACCGGCATTGGATTCAGCAACGAGAGCGCTACCCCACAGTCCGGAACACGAAGTACCTGGACATAAAACATGAGACAATACCATGGAAGCAAGATAAAACGAGAGAAATGTAAAGAAAAGAACATACCTGTAAAAGGCGTGAGTAAAGGAGGCTCCATAAAGAACCCGATACCAGATGACCCCTCTCCCAGTCTCGGCCGTAGCTCATAGCGAGATACCTCCTCCAAAGACGGAGAATCCTCGCGGCACCTCTTCCTCAGCTCTGCGCGAGCCTCCTCCTCTGCAAGCTCCTCGGGATACTCCGGTGAAGGACAGGAGGATAAATCCAGATCATCCTCAAGAACGTGAGAATCAGACATAGGCTCGAGCGTAGGCTCCGGCTCAAGCTCAGGCTCAGGAACACCTGACATAACGATTCTATATGTCTAAGCACATACAAGAGGGAATATATATAAATCAAAGGAAAATTTCACATACCTGTATACCTAGCCCAGAATTGATAACTCTTGGGCCCAAATAGGGAGGCCTGAGATAAATCATCCTCTGGTGGAGGGCTCTCCTTGAGCTTGAAATGAAAATGGCCCAAATTGCACTCTCCCAGACCTATGCGAAACATTGGAAATGCATATGATAAAAAAAAAAAAAAAAAAAAAAAAAGAGAAAGAAATACAAAGTTCAAGGAAATACCTGGGAAAGAACCGTCAGGAAGTGGAGATGGCTCAAGGTACTTAACTGGCTTATAAGTAGGAGGGACTCTCTTGTCAATGCCAGAAAATCCTCTAAGAGGGCGAAAACCACCTCGAGTAGGATCCAAACCTGCCGGAACAACCCTCACGGGAGAATAGACTCGAGTCTCCAATAGCTCATCACTAAAGCTATGGGGGATACTGACCCAACCTCTGATCCAACGGTCATGTGCCACAGTGATTCTACCTTCACGAGAAGCAGGTGGAACTACACATCGGGCACCCGTACCCAAACGGAGGCAAAATGCTGCCAAGGCAGCACATCTCTCAGAAAGATCCTCAGGAAGGCGAGTAAAAGCTGTCGCAGAAGGGATATCCTGATCATACCCGAACTGCCAAGCACATCGTTGTGGGCTATAAATCTCTCCAATGATCCGCTCGCCTATCCTGATAACGAGATAGCCCTCTCTAATACCAAGGGCAAAATCCCTGAAACGCTGGTTTCCAGAGGCCAATAAACCAGGCTTCTTGCCCCTCGAACTCCTAGGTGGATCCTCAATAACAAAAGGCTTCCCCTTATCCTTGGGCCAACCGCCAGAAAAGGCCACAGGACGGCGCTCGTGAAGAAACCGACAACTCTCTGAGAAGGACCGATGAGCCCTGAGCTGGCCCGGAGAAACAACAAAAGAACCAGCGATGAGACTCAATGCTGGTAAACGCCCCCTGACTCCCCTAGAAGTAGAAGGTGCATAACTGCCCGGCCAATACACATTGAACCAACCATGAAGGATGTGTAAAGGCACTGCTATCTGCGCTCGTGAGGGATCTCTGGAGGAGGAGATCTCTCTCATGGCTCTATAGACATTCACCAGAGCCGCCATGGCCAAAGAAACGCGCTTCCCTCTAGCAAGAGCGTTGGCCATAAGAAAAACACCTGGCCGGATATACCCCACAGGGTCATAAATCACGAGGAAATAACAAATCCACCAGGAGAAGTAGGCTGTCAACAAAGTCTCATGGTCTAGGGAAAGTGAACTCAATTCAGACCACGAAACGCACCGTGATGGGTCATAAGTCCTGTCAGTCCCTGTCCCCATAGGGTCCAATGGATCAGCAAAATGAACTGCCTGGTCCGGAATCACTCTATCCATGAAATAGGCAATCCAATCTCTAAAAGGAACATCTCTACCTAAGCCCCTGCGAGACCGCGAAACGGCAATCTCGTAGTAAATCCTGTAAACAGCCCGTATGGAATCAGAATGATAAGCATTCCCCTGGCTGTCTACACCAAACAACTCTACCTCAGAAGGTGTCCTTTCCTCATAAAACAGACCCTCCGCAGGAACCCCTAACAAACGGACCATCTGCCAAAGGTCAATAGTCGCACACCTGTCCTCCAAAACGAAAACGTTATGAACATAATCCCAATTGGTCACCATAGCTCTGAAGATAGCTGGGTCCCACGCATACCGGAAGAGGGACAAGACCACACCACCAAAAATCTCCACATCGTCAAATTCCTTACCAAAACGGTTAACCATGTGACGGGTCCACTCGGTCTGGCCTGGACAATGCTGCAAATCACCACGGACGCTCAAGCGGCTGAGATCCCAAGGAATAACACGCCCAGATATCATCTCCATACTCAAAAGGTGATAGTCAGATGAAGAGCCTGATCTACCAACAGGGCTCAAGAAAAGACCCTCAAATGACTCAACAGCACGCCTGCACCTCTTACTCTCCGTACTCACCGAGAGAAACGACGTGTAACCCTCAGACCGACAACAAAAGGTACGGGATGGAGGGTCCGGCAGCAAGCAAGGGAAAATAAGAGGAGGAAACAAGGGAATGGGATCATGGCGTACCAGTAAACCATGAAAGATGTCCCGGCCCTTCAGAATTGCACGTCTCCATCTCGAATGCAAATGAGTGTGAGTCTTGCTTGGATCCAGGTACTGGTCGATGTAGGAAGAGATGGCTAGATCAGATGGCCCATACACGCCAGTCCGCACAAAATCAAAACGAGGAGTGGTGCCAAAGATCTCCTCGACAGGCTCCATAAAGTCTGTAAAGCATGGCCCAATAAAGGAGGCATATAATGAAGCAAGTCCCAAGAAATAAACCCATAAGAGATGAAAGAAAATAAGTCCAATTGGGGTACACCAGAGTGAGCCGTTTCACGCGAGCTCAACAACTCACTCTGGTGGGGGGGCATTTGTTTGCCTCTAGATTCGGCAACTCTAAAACTAGTTTACAAAAAGGCAATTAAATAGGCCGATGGACGATGTTAAGATGGGCTGTAAAGGCGAAGCCCAAAATTCTAAAATAAGGCATGGTTCTATATAACATTTGTTGAGCTTGCTGGTATATCGGTCTCATGGAAGGGTTCCGTTCTCATAAGAAAAGAGAGTGGGATTGAGACGATAGACGAGTTAAGACCACAATTCAAGTGTATGTCTCGTTAATGGAGCAATGGCAAGATTAAGTGTCGGGTTCAATAAGTTAAATGACACTAAACTTGACACTTGACGTTAGCATATATGGCAAGTAATCTAGCTATCTATCAAGAGTACACAAGTCATGTGGAGATGAAATAATATACAAGTATGAAAGTATATATCAATCCGCATCAAATCAGACGCAACATCAAGCAAATATGGGTCATACAAAAGATATACATAGCCCAGCAAAATTACAAATACAAGTAAATCAAAAAAAAAAAGGGGAAGGAAGCCCAGGCAGGCCCGCATACCAGGCCCAAAAAAAACAAGGCAGCGACTTCCTCCAAAACTCCAGCGCCCTGACAAGCGGGGCCCACGCAGCAGATCTCTGAGTCAAAGTCGGAAATCGATTCAGTCGGAAGCCTCAAACAGGGTTCGACCGAACCTGATACAGAGAGACACGTGTCACACTCTCATTGGCCACGGCCAAATAAATAAAAAAAAAGAAGAGAAAAAAAAAAGAAATGAAGAGAGAAGGACGAGACTGTACCTTTCTCTCCACACCGTCGCTAGGTTGAAACTTCGCCGGAGCTACACGCCTCCGTCGGCCCAACCGACTGCACCATTGTGTTGGCGACGCTACCACGATCTCAACGACACCAGACTCGACAGCTCTCTCAACCTGCAAAGTACACGAACGAGAGGGGAAACTGTCAGAGGCCAAGTTCTGACATAAGCGAAAATCATGTTTTAAATTACAGACAAGTGTTTGGAAGCACTCACAATGATGAAACGGAGGGTTTGCAACGCTTGCTTGGCTCAGTTGCTACTCAGATTCATCAACTTCATGAAATAGCCATTGATAGCCATGTGTATCGAGCTCGAGAGTTTGAAAGAGAAAGGTGTACACGAGTTAGATGATGGCAAACGCTTTTAAAGTACCAAAATATTCTTTAGAAGTATATAACAGGGATAATGATGGGGTATTATACCTGAAAGTTGATATCATTCCAGAAAATGGAGGCGTCCAGTGCCAAAATGAGAAGTCAAATGCCAACTGGAGAGTAAAAGAGAACCTCTCCCCAGCCTATGACTGAGAAAAGATGTTTCTAGCCCTGACCCAGGCACAGAAACATTTATGAGATACCAGGGAGTAGTACAACACTCTTTCAACCACAGCCATATGATGAAAGTCATCTCTGAATCAAGGGCAGCAGTGAACCCGTGCTACAGTTAGCTCAGATATAACAGAGAAGCAATGCAAAGCATGATGCATGCCAATACAAGCCAGTAAACACATCTAACCATCCATGCACAAATCAATGGCCAAAGATGAGCGTCAGAAGCATGCTTGCCAACTACTAAACTTCACAACATCATAAAACACATGAAAGTAACACTTCAGATGTGTCATTCCTGGGACCATGGGCAAATCAGTCCTTAAGTCGCAAAAGACAAAGGATATCCCAGGTCAACAAAGAATCAACAGCAAACCACATGCCAAATTTACCCCTCAAGAGGCCACTCAGGGCACACTGCATGATAGTACACTCGTAATCAATGCTAAAACTAAGCATAACATATCTCCCAGTGATCAACTGTGCATAAAACAAAGTGTCAAATGTGTCATACAAAGCCTCAGTTGAACATGGCACCAGAAATGCCAAGATAAATACATCATAGGCTAAGATGTGCCAAGGAATGCACATTATATGGGGGAGGGTCAAAGATGCAACTCTCTCAAGTGCTACATGAAAATTGCACAACTCAGATGTGAGTATAGCATGCTATCAAGTAGCATGACTTGTCTCAAACAAAAGAGATGACAAAGCCATGAGCAACCATCAAAGTTGCACCAAAAATTAAATCATGGTGCAATGACCAGGGTACCACACTGCCAACATATGGTTGGTACAGTTCCAAAATTGTTCACTAAGCCATCAAGTCACAGCCATAGAAAATCAAGGCAAGTTGCAAATAAGGAATGTTCAATCCTCTTTAAAATGCCATCAAGCCTAAATCAAATATAACAGCTAATTAGCTGTTAATTAAGCAAATTCAAGGCCCAGCAATCAAGTGATACCTGACCCAGCATCACTTAGACGCCAGGAAGCCTCAAATTACATAGCATAAGCCCAAGATGAGCCCAGCAAGTTCACTGCCAAGGTGGCATATGACCCCACCTGTCATGACAGAAAACAAGTCAAGTCAATAAATTGACCAAGGAAAGAAAATAAATAGTGAAGACAGTAAAAAATGAAATATTGTCTCATAAATGACCAAATTATACATGCAACCAATGAGAGCATGACACATGGCACCCAAATTGCCTCAAATAAATATAAATGCAATTTCCTAACAATAGCATAAATGAAATATCCAAAATGAAGAGGGATAAACCTGCCAAAAAGGAAGATCCAGTTAGTAAACCATACAAACAGATGGAGAAAAATGAAAATGGAGAAAAACAAAGGCTTGCCCAGCTGGCATATACCTACACCATTAGGCTCAGCAGCTACATGGCATCAAATATGCCCTTCCTATGCAAATCACAACCCTCCAGAAGAATGGATGGCTGGATGTATCAGGCGCCAAGGAAACCCCTTCCCCAAGAATACATCTCTCCAGTAAAGAGAGATGAAACACACCCTCAATTATCAGAGAAATGGAGGGACCACACACTGTCCTTCACAGCCAAGTGAAAATGAGTAGAAAAAGACACTCGACAACTCCAAATGCCAAGTGTCAAGCATACACTGGATAAGTGAAAGGAAGTAGACAAGAAGCAAGTAAAGAAAAACTCACAAAAGCAAGTCGGTTTAGATGAAATACATCTCAACCACACATCAAACTCAAAATTCCAAGGAAATGCCACATGGCAGCACCAAGGCCTGCCTCAAGCAAACCCTAAATGGCCTCTCCTCTATAAAAGAAGACCCAAGTCGACAAGAGAAGGGGCTGGCTGGTTGGCAAATCTCTGCATTAATAGGAAAAAGCATTAGTAACTTGTTTTATCAGCTTTAGTAGTAGAAAGGTCTGTAAGATTCAAGCATATATTTAATAAAACTCGATTTTGAAGCATTTTGATTACTATTTTGTATCTTCTTTTGCTTTCTTTCTCCCTGTTCTTGAGGGGTTGAGCCATAGAGCTCACACTCAAGAACATGGGTTGGTTTTGCATCATGTAAACCTTGCTTCCATGTCATTTGAGGGGTTAAGTCTCAGAACTTACACTCAAATAAATAAAAAAAAAAGAGAGTCATGTAGTTGTTATGTCAGCACCAAATAAAGCCCCAAAAAAGCACAAGTCAAACTCATAGGTAGCTTATCTGTTCATGGAGAGTCAGGCCACAGAGTTGGCATCCATGGACAGGTTGCATCTTGCACCTGCCAGCCAAAAAAAAAAAAACAGCAAAAAAAAATAAGTAAAAAGTTAAGTAAATAAATTAAGGAAAATAAATAAAGAGGCACACAAAAACATAAAAATGTACTTGTTCTTCTTCAACAGTGCAGGTACAGCTTGGAAGTGTGGGTTCTGCCAATTGTCCTTTCACTTGCAAGGGAAGGGGTCTCATGCTTAGGTGTGTGGTCTCAGAACTGCCACTGTAGAGCTGAGATGCCCTTGCCCTTTAAAATTGTGGTACCATGGTGAGTTGGCATCACCTGGGTGCTGAGGGGGTGTGTTCATCAAGGTGTGTGGTCATAAGGGCTGCCACCTGAGCATGCTTTTCTCATCACTTAAGGAGTCCATCTCTCTGGTTTTTCATGAGCTTGTCTCTTTGTTGAGACAGAAAACCAAACCCCAGAAACAAAGCCACAACCAAAACAAGGACCAAATCCAAATCGACATCCATAAAATTTCCAATTTCCCTAAGTCATACCTACACCATGTCAAAATTAACCCAAAACTTTGCCCAAGTTCACTCAACCCAAGACTATACCAAAATAAGCCAAAATACTGCACAAATTCACTCAACCCAAGACTATACCAAAATAAGCCAAAATGCTGCACAAATTCACTCAGCCAATATACCAAAATGAGCCAAAATGCTGCCCAAATTCACTCAGCCAATACACCCAAAAGCAAGCCAAAATGCTGCCCAAGTTTACCCAGTAAGTCAACCAAAAATAAGCCAAAATGCTGCCCAAATTTACCCAATAAGTCAACCAAATACACCCAAAATGCTGCCAAAATTACTCCAGAAATTAAACCTACCAAAATACCCTGCTTCAGGCCCAAGCTGAATAAAATAGCCAAACCTGACCAAACTAGGGATAGATAAAACCTCAAGCTAGCCATGCTCTGCCTGACACCAGCAGCAGCATAAAAGCCAAATCCACAAACACACCCAACCTCTGTAATCATGCCTGTCAAAAAGTAATGGAGACGAGCTCATGAAAGACCAGAGGGAGGGTCTAAGTGCTGACAAATCAAGGAAGCACAATTAAGCAAGTGTTAAGGAATGATTGACAGCCACCAACAAGCACAAGCTAAAAATGTGACAAATTAAAAGGAAAAAAGAAGCTTACTTAGCTTTTTCTTAAAAAAAAAGAGAATCCAAAAGTTCTGTCGGCATCGTCTTCTCATCAGATAGACCAGACAGAATCAAGTCAGAACAGTGCAATGCCAGAAAGAGAATAAAGCTCCAGAGCTCAGCACAGAAAACACCTGACAGAACAAACGTTAATATTAACAAAAAGAAATGAAATCAAAAGTCAACAGAACAAGGCCAGGGTCAAAGTCAGTAACCAGTCATCAGGTAGAACAAAAAAAACAGTATCAGCATCATCAGAGATGACTGAGCTTAAACCAGACCAGAATAGACGGTGAACTGACAGAAACTGGTTCAGATAAAACAGGCTAACCAGGCCACAAGTCAAAAGTACTACTCGGTAAAAGTTCTGAGTTAAAAGTTCAAAAATAGAACCCACAAAAAAGGGAAAGAAAAGCGAAAGCGAAAACCCGATTCAAAGAAGGCAGAGGTGTACTTAGCTGTGTCACAAGCAGACGCCAAAATTGTCGTTGCTTGGCTTCCTTCGTCGTCGGCGATCAAGTATCGGAAAACTTGAAAGAAAATCATCACTTTTCCTCTCTCGTTCTCTCAAGAAATGGAGCAGAAAGGAAACAAATCGAAGAACAAAGGAAAGCCAAAAGCAGAGCTCGAACAGAAACGGTCGAGACACGGCCAATCGCCGCCCTGTTCGTCTCAGACGTCTCTCCCGATCGCTTTATCGGAGAAGGGATCGAAGAAACTAGGGTTTAAACTCTCGTCGTCGATCGAAATCAAAAGAAGCGCGGTGCACCACCCAAATGAGACGCTTGCAAGCGGGCCCCGCGTCGCAGAAATGAACGCGACTCGGACCTGACCGGTCTACAGACTCGTGCGTGGACCAAGCGATCCCCGACCCAGGATCTTCTGGATTTTCTGTGGCACGAGGTGTATAGCGAGTTGCTGTCGACAAAACACAAAACACCAAACCCTGCAGCCAATGAGAATTTTCTAAAACACAGGAATCTCAAAAATGCATCAAAAATAGCTAGAAAGTCCAGAAAATTCCCATAAAATACCAAAATGTCCAGAAAATTATGAGGAACATTTTTCTATAACACTTCAAATCCAAATTCTCAACAAAAAAAATTTAAAAAATAAATATTTAAAAAGTGGTCAAAATTAATAAATACAAGACACTCATTGTGTCAAGAAAAAAAATTTATTAGAAACACATAAAAGTATAAGGGTATAAACCCCTTTGACAGCAGATACTTCGGAATGACAGATACGGCAGGTATTTCACAATTTTTGGACAGCAGGTACAATCAAACGATAACTACCGCTGAGAGCGAATTTTATGAGAACCCAAATCCAAAACCCAAATGCAAATCCAGTCTAAATCCACACTCAAGTCAGATCCAAACTAAACCCAAATCCAAAACTCAAATCCAGTCTAAATCCAAACTCGAGTCAAATCCAAATTAAACTCAAGTTCAAAAAAACCCAAAAATCAAATCCAAATTCAAATCTAAACTCAAATCAAATCCGAAACCCAAACCCAAATCCGAAATCCAAACCCAAGGTTAAATCCAGACCCAGGAAATCCAAAACTCGAGACCCGGACCTAAATCCGAAGTCAATACAGATCCAGAAACACAAATTCTATAATCTAGGGACCAAACTTTAAATACGTCTGAAAATCAGAATTTGGTAAATTCTAGAACATATGAAGACCGAAGTTTAAAATGTCCAAAGTGACCAGAACTTTTAAACACGCCCCAATACCAGAGTTTAAAATGTTTGATAACCTAACTCTTACACGTCACGGGGCCAGAAATTCAACACGTCAATAGTTGACCAGAATCGACACACGTTCAAGCACCGGAACCTCTACATGCATCAATGCCTGAGATTCCAGAAACGTCTGATAACCTTGATTCTAACATGTCAACAAACAGACCTAAGTTTTAAAACGTTGACAAATTGAAGTTTTAAAATAGTTAAAGCTTTGATATGATCTGAATACCGAAACTTTACATGTCTATGTCCGTCCTCTTTGGGCTTACAATGCGTATAGCTTAAAGGGAACAAAACGAAAAATTATTAAATAGGGTTAATTGTTAACCACCCGGGATTAAAACCCCAGAAATTTTGGAATTTTAAATATGAATTAAATTTCTTTGCATCATGTTTTGCATCATGTTAATCCTCTAATGGTTGCATCATTCGCTCTATTCATGTCACTATTTGTTTGCGTTCTTTAATGTTAGTATCTTTTGGTAAAGTGTTAGAATGCTAGTTGTTATGCTAGTTGTCATGCCTAATCCATTGATTATCCCGATCTAGAGGTGCTCTTGACTTGGTTCAGAGGTAATTAACAGTAGGGGCTTGCGCCTACTGGAAAAAAAGGACCTGCAGTAAACAATCAAACTCTTGAGAGGTTCGAAACCACGTCAGTACTCACATCCCTTTTCAGGTGAGTGCCGACGTCTGAGTTTTGAAACGATCGAGGGGTATCTCGTCCGCAATATCTTTTTCCCCCTTGGGAGCATCCGGTCATTTCCCCCTTCCGAGGATCAGGGTCCAAAAAGGTGCGAGACAGTAATTGATCCGCCTTTGCCTGATTATCTCTTAATATTCCACTTCCCCACGCTTGAAAATATATATGTACATAGATTTTTTTTTTTTTTTTTTTTTTTTTTTTAACATCATCGGACCATCCGGCTATCATTCCTCATGTGTTTCGTATCCAGCAGGAATTGAACTCGCTCCCCTTTGAATAATGGCAAAGTTAATAACCACCTGTGCTGGATATCTTGCTCGGAATTATAGGTATTTTTATCATAGTTATTTGGTACACAAAGGTTATGTATATTTTTCAACTACAACACCTTCTTTTACCACATAGGCTATTATGGGCCGGGCCTTGATAATGCTATGTACAGAGGTTTTTTTTTTTTTTTTTTTTTTAAGTGGAACACAATAGATATGTATTGCCCCCTTTTCATTTTATTACTTGTGAGGTGTCGGGACCTGTAGGAGGTGCCTTGGCAGTGGTAAGTCTCCTTGCAGGAACTTCTTTTCAGCCCAATCTTTAAACGAGAAACATTCCTCAATCGTGTGCCCAAGGAACCTATGGAATAGGCAAAAATCGGGCTCATCGTATCGGAATTCTTCTTCTGGATACTTGCACTTGGGTAAGAGAAGTCCGTGCTGGATGGCTATTTCAAACACTTCAGGCGTTTTGTCTTTGCGGAATGAGTAAAGCCTCTTCTTTCGTTCCGTCAATGTCACATGAGTTTTTTCAGTATCGGTTCTTGTTGGCACTTGAGATCTTTTGATATCTTCTAATTTTTCCTTTCCCTTCCTTGAAGTTTCGACTATCCTTTCAGGGGATTGAGTCTCCTTTTTATTAATTGAATATTCCGACTCAGAGCGGAAACTTTCCTGCCACCTTGTACAGCTTGGGGAAGAAACATTCTCACATGGTTCAGGTTTTGGGAGATTTATTATTGGTATCATACCATATTGGATCATGCTACCTGAGCCATGAAGATTTTCAATATATTTGCCCCCAAAAGGAGAAAGCCAATTGGGGACTGGCCCTAAAATGCCGGGTTCAGTGTTGCTACGCGGAGAATAAATTTGTGCATTGTCTTCACGGAATAATCCACGATTTAACCCTTCACGCTTTTCTTTGTGTTCTCTGGGGTCATATAGGTCTTTGTCTTGTTTTGTTAAAATGGTGGTGCCATCATTATTTTCCCTTTGTAGATCTTCTATCATCATTGCCATTTTGCTATTTTCTTGCCATAGATCGGCTAACTCTTGACGTGTTTTGGTATTCTCCATCCAAAGTGAAGTAATACCCTGGCAAAAACTTTCGCTCATATGACGGAGCCCAGCAACTTCACGGCGCAATTCAAGGTTTTCTTGTCGAAGAGTCATCATTTGCTGCGCATGATCACACATTTGCTTCATGTGGGTTTTAAGTAAAATCTGCTCACCCGGGGTAATTCGTTTTATGTTTTCCTCACATTCTTCGGATATTACTTTTGACCGTTCCTCAGCAAATAACTTGGCCTCCGCTTCGAGCGAAATTTCATACATCTCTTCTTCTTCATCATGCTTTTGTTCTTCCTCCTTCCCATGTTTGTTTTCCTCTGAGGCATTATCTTTAATCGCCCTGATTGGATTTTCTTCTATTTCTTCTTCTTCACCATATTTGTAAATTTCTGATGCATCCCCTTCTATCCCAATGGCATATGCTGTATGGGAATCTGTGTCAGAGTCTGTGTCATTGACTCCTTGTAACGCCGAATCTTCATTCTCAGCTCCTGACAAATTTTCCACATACCCTACATAGGTGTACTTGTGAGAGTCTGGGTCATGAGGCGCACAATTATGCTTTGTTTCCTTAGACGATCGTGCCTTGTTAAATCGGATTTTCTCTTTAATCCAGCTTTTAACCTTGTGTTTTGGCGCCTCATGTTGTGCACAACAATTTGTATCCTCCTTCTTCGACCATGCCTTTGATGGTGACCCATAGTACTCATCTACGGTCGGAAGAAACATTTTTGGGGATTTTTCTTTTTTGCAATGACATATTTTGAGCCGTGTTGAGTTGTAACAATTATGACATTTCGGACTTCTACAACCATCACGGTTTAAAGCATAGCCAGCATTCATTGTACCAGCCTTTCGAGAGGACGATCCTGGTACATCACGGGTTATAGTGGCGGCTTTGGATATCTTTTTCAATGTAGACCCCTGATTAACCATCATATCATTCAAAACTTCTAGAGTGGCATGCATTTCACTGATTTGCTGATTTTGGGCAGCCATTTCTTCTCGGAGCATCTTTACTTGTTTCTTTAACCGAGCTACATTGTTTGCTTCACGAATTGCTGCCTTCTTTTTCTTTTCCTTCTCTTTTCCTTTTCTCAAAATATCAATCAAAGGATTCCTCCGACCCTCTTGAGTCGCCTTTTGTTTAGATTTACATCCAGGTGTATTAGGCGTTTCTTCATTGACATCGGTGTTTCTTTGAGTTGAGTCATCATCATCTTCTTTCCAATACGGACAATACGGATATGTAGGTACTGTTTCTTCGTGAGGGCAATCTGAAATAGGTGGAGTCCCATTTTCCCCTATCTCTTGGCACCAACACTGGAGAGTTGCTTCACTTTCTTTTTGATTCTCGCGTGAATTAGTATAAGGCTCAGTCTCACTTTCCTCCTGGCTATTCCAAATCATTTCAGCGGCATATATTTGAGTTGCATCTTCTTCATTTTCAGAGCCAGAATCGTGTACATGAATTACATAACATGACTCGTTGCCCCCTGAATTCATCAAATGATTATCTCGTGTAATCCTTGTGTCAGTTGACTCCGAGGTTCCTGTCTGGACATTTTGATTCATTCCATCAGGTGCTAATTCCTTAAAGAATTTCTCGATAATGGATTCAACTGGACATAATTCTTTTTCCAACCGCTTTCTTTTCGGAGGCTGGTCATGTGCATTAACCAACGTCTTCTCATTAAGGGCTTCAATGAAGTTTGGTCTTTCACCCAGGGGTTCAACATAGGCCTTTAAGAGTTCTTGTTGATAACTTGCTCCCGGGAGTGGCCTGGATTCGAAATATTTTGCATCTGGAAGTTCCATTTCATAGATTGAAAAAGGGTATTCTTCTCCTCTTATCACTCCCTCGACTCCATCTTTGACGTACTTGATACATTGATGCAAGGTGGAAGGAATTAGCTGGTACGCATGTAACCAAGGCCGGCCTAATAGCACCTTATATGACACACTGGCATCTATGACACAGAGTCTTGCATATGTTTCAAGTCTTCCAAATTGGAACTTCAAATTGACCACTCCCAATGCCTTCTGGGATTGTAAATTGAACCCATAGATTTTTGGTTGGCTATGCTTTAAGGAACTTTTATCAAGTCGGAAGTCTTTCAATGAATCTGATGGAAGAATATTGACCGCCGATCCTGGATCAACCAAAATTCGATCGATCTTGATTCCGTTTGATATTCCTGTGACATACAACGGTTTATTGTGAAACGTTTCCCCATTGAGGAAATCATCTTTGGTAAAGGTAATTGGGAAAGAGTTGTTCTCAACATCATCTTCGACATGGGATCTTCCTAGGTCATGTTTGTCCCTTTCACATCTTCTGTTCCGCCGAACCATTGGTTTTATATTAGGCTGATGGTTTCCTTTAGCTTCTTCGGCTGGGGTATCCATGATTGCTTTGCCTTTTATCGCAGATTCTGTCTGGCCTTTTATTTCTTGATTTAAGAATTCCGACCCTTCATTGTTATACGAGTTTTGGTCTCTTGCCCCCACTTGCCTCCCTTTTGAAGTAATCAGTTTTGTGCCTGGAAGGGGAGGTTTATTAGACACACGAGCCTTTGATTTCTCCAGTTTTCCTCCATCTTTCTCGTTGTTGACTAAATGAAAAGCGCTCTGAATAGTTGCAGCAATGGTCACCTTTGTAGGTTGGATAGGTGCTAGAGTCAACACCGTCTTGCTAGGAACAGGTGAATACTGCCTCTCTGATAGTGTTTCATTCATGATCTGAAGTGGGTCAAAAGAGTTCATCGTTGGCACATTTGCTTGAAACATCATCCCAAACGGGTATACTTGTAAATCTTGGGGTGGTGGAATGCTCTCCATTATCATGGGTTTGGGTGTTGGTCTGATGATAGCGGCGAGTCCTTCATCTTGAGGTTCCGCGAAACAGTCATTTGCTCCAAAGATAATGGTCGAGACGGCATTGGCGTATTCCATGTTTGCCATCATGGGATCGTTGACGATGACAGGAGCATCTGAGGTCATTTGCATCATCGGAAAGGAGATTGGGATGGACCCAATCATGAATGTGCTCGGAATGAGTTCAAAGTCGGTGATTGCTTGGTTGTCGTTCATGTTCGCCATTTCCTACGAAAATAATACCTTGAAGATTATCGTCAGTAATTTACAGAATGTTTAACAATTCCCAAATTCAATATATCCTTTGACTTTCCCTGATGAGAGGTGAAAAAGGTCCCACCGGGCGTGCCAGAACCTCTGTGGGAATGGGACAGGAGGTTGGTAAGCGGGTGTGACTTGAACGATCTTTTCTTTGTTTTGGCCAGCCTTTGCCTTTGCTTCGGACCGAACGGAAGTTGGTTCGGGTCGAACAGCCTTGGGTCCAGGTCGAACAGGCCTCTTGGCTGGCTCTTCAGCCTCCACTTCGGACCGAACAGGTGATGGTTCGGGTCGAACTGGGCTGGTGAGGGGCGGAAATGGCGCTATCTGCTGCAAAATAGGCTCTTCTTCAGCTGGTTCGGCCCGAACTGGGGCTGCTTCAGGTCGAACTGAGGGCTGGTGAGCTGTTTCTGCCGGCATGGGTGGGTCTTCGTACTGCTTCCCGCTCCTCAAGGCATGGAGGGCTTTGCAATCGGCATTCGGGTTGACTTGAGGCTGCCCTGGGAGCTTCCCTTGCTCCTTGGCGAGATGTGCCTCCAGTAAGCGCTCCATCCTCTTTATTGCCCCTGTGTTAGATTTCAATTCATCAACATCAGACTTAATTTCAAGATTAAATTTAGTTTGTCCGGCCATAAAGGTATGGACAAGTTCGGTAAGTTCGCCAAAGGCGGACTTCCTTTGAAACGGCTGGTCTCTACTGTTGGTGAACTGATTATTTCTATTAAAATTTGAGGGGCCTGGGCCGGTGTACGGGTATTTTTGACCAAAGTTCCCGTTAATGGCATTGACTTGAGGACTGTCGGTCTCGGGTTTAGCCAAAGGGCAGTCGACAGAAGTATGCCCCTCCTCGCCGCAACATCCGCATTCTCCTTTGTTAAGATGTGAGCCTTGTGCGGATTGAAACACGGCAAGCTCCGCCTCGAGCTCGGCGATCCTCTCGTCCTTGGTTGTGACGCTGTGCACTTGCTGCCTCGAGTTTTGTCGGCGAGAGCTGATCATCGGCATCCAATGGTATTGCCTCGCACACCGGTCAAGTAGCTCTCTTCCGGCTGCCGCATCTAGCCGTAGGAAACTTCCACCTGAAAGAGAGTCAAGGTTGATCTTAATATTGTCATACAAACTGTTATAAAAAGTTTTAACTATCAACCACTCTTGAATCCCATGATGGGGGCACGAGGTCTCTAGATCCCTAAACCGCTCCCAAGCATCACTCATAGGTTCATCCTCTTTTTGTTGAAAGTTTGTAATTTCCCTCCTTATTGAGTCAGCCCTATCAGTTGGAAAGTATTTGTCAAGAAAGGTTTGAGCCATGTCATCCCAAGATCTAATTGACCCCTTTTTCAAAGTTTTGTACCACTTTTGGGCTTTGTCTTTGAGGCTAAACCTAAACAGCAAGAGTCTAACAGCTTGTTGTGGGACCCCATTCATTTTAATAAGTCTAGTGTAATCAAAAAAAGTTTGAAGATGAGCATGGGGGTCCTCGTGGTCGTTCCCATGGAACGGGGTTTGTTGGACCATAGTCACGTGGGCGGGGGCGATCTGCATGTTGTTGGCATCGATTCCAGGGATGACAACCGGCCCTGCTACGTGCTTGGCCCTCGGAGCACAATACTCCATGAGAGATTTGTTGGGGTTGTCATTCTCCCCGTCAGAGTTGTTGCCAACGCTCTCATCATCGTTGGTCCATCTGCGACGCTCATCGTCGAATTCTCGTCGTTCTCGCTCTAATTGGAGCCTGAGTCGCTCCAAGCGCTGTGCCTCGGCCGCGATATCAACTTGAGGGTTGTTCGCTGCCATGTTAGCTCCTGCTTCCCTCTGCACTGGGTTCAGTTCGGGTCGAACTGGAGCTGTTCGGATCGAACTGGAGGTTGAAGATGACCCTGGTTGCTGCGCTTGGTTGATTTCGCGAAGAAATTCTACCTGCTGCAGCTCTGGATCTTCCTGCAACCCACGGAGAAAATACCTACGCAAAATAGGAGGTTGGGACTTTGATCGAGGCCCTTTCTTCCTACCTGCCAGTCCTGCAAAATAGAGAGAAAGCAAATATGAGAAATACAAAAGAAAAGTCTAGTCTCTTGATACTACAACAAGTATCCAATATCAACACCGTCCCCGGCAACGGCGCCAATTTGATGAAGGAATTATACCCTAAGTATCAAATAAATTTGTACCTAGAACCTAACTTCACTAGTCGTTTGGAGTAAGGTTTAGGGTCGAACCCAAGGGACGGATTTCTGAGTACCGGACTCACTGGTTCTCAAAAGCTAGACAGATAAAAAGGGATGTTTTTGAATGAAATAAATACCTAAAAGAAAGGTGCAGAATATAGATGTTTTTGGGTGTTTTGGACTCAAATAACAAGACTCAGACAATTGAACAAACACTGGATAAAAATTAGGTTTTTCTAAAGATAAAAAGGCGTCCTAGGGATCAGATTTCACTAAGTTTAGCCTCCAGAGAAATCGAAATTAATCGCTTTCACAATTAATTCGAAGACCTGAAAATCCTGTCTTCAGTTCGACCCGAACCAGACCAGTTCGGTCCGAACTGAAGACGTGGATTTGAGTTGTTGAGTGATATACTTGACTTTGATAATGCCACGAGTCTGGACTGGCTGAAACTACAATCCCTAACCCTCAACTTTCGCCTATCGGGCCAGAAACTAGTACAGGACTCTACCGAACTCGCCCAAGTTTACTAGACCTAAACTTTCGTGTTGGTACAAGTTTACAAGGGTTTTACTATTTGTTTTCCTTAGTTATCTAAACTCTCTTTCAAGCAGTTCAGAAGTTCTGCCTTTCGGCACAACTAACCTATCCTTTCAGATCTATGGCTTAACCCAAACACTTAACTTACAACTATTGTTCGTTTAAATTTGTAACTTAACCAAACCCTGCAGTAGATTCAGAAGCAAGATAAATCAAACAACAGCAATAAACTAAGCAACAATTAATTCCAAATAGATAAATAGCATGTCAAGTATCAAGCATAACATAACAACAACGTCAAACTAAACCTAAGCTACATCTTACCCTAAGACTAAAGTAAACTACTCAGACATCGTAGCAAAATAACACATAACAACAGTAATAAAGCAATAAAGATACATGTCCATCAATAGAGAAGTAAAAAGCATGAAAAGTAATAACCAACTACTACTTTGCAACTTAAACTTCGCTATCTAGAACTGTGAGGGTAAATGGATGTCAGATCTCGCACTGCTCGCTGCCGTCGCTTCGAAAACAGTAGAAAGATCACAGGAATCGGTGAAGATCTCCAAGGAAGTATGCAAATTCGTCCAGAGCCCAGAGAGCCTGCCGCTAGAGCAGAGGAGACCTTATATAGGAGCCTCAGGTACTTGGGGAGCAAGCTAGGTCGTCCAGGGCATGAGATCTTGGCAAAATCAACTTTCCAATGTAGAAAAACTTGCCAAAAGTGTCAGTTCGGGGCTGGCTAGGGGTCAATTCGACCCGAAGAGATGTGCTGCTTCGGACTGGAGTGGAATGTGAGCTGCTGTGCCCAGTTCGACCCGAACAGGATGGACTTCGGTCCGAACTGGCCACATGTAGTCCGAAGTGAACTGCTGTGATGGCTAAGTCCGATGCAGAGCCTGGTTCGGTCCGAACTGGAGGTGTTCGACCCGGACTGAGGCCTGGACTTAGCGTCTAAGGTGGCAAATGGCCCGCATGACGGTCTGGATCGTGTGCCTAGCACCAGGAATGAGTCGTCTGGCCTAAAAGCAAGCATCCTGAGCTTCCCTGAGTCTATTTTCCTCTTGTTCTTCATCAAAACCTGTATACAATGAGAAAGAGCGACGGCAAAGCCGAATCCTGGAAAAACACAAGGAAATGTCAAATAATAACAAGGTTTGGGTCAAATTTAGGTGCCAAGTACGGTCCAAATACCAACAAATAAATGAGATATCAAACCCCCCCAAACTTAAACTTTGCTTGTCCTCAAGCAAGAGCCTAAACTTAGAGTTCAACTATACTTAGACTTAAAAACAATTACCCAAACCGAAGTTATGCTAGAAACCAAATACTAATGCCCACAGTCAATCATACAAGCAAATCAAGCCAGTCAATTAGAATTCATCAAGCACAAGGATTTAGTGTCCTAACAATCAAGCCATGCAACTCTTGGTCCTAATAAAAGTTTAGCCAATCAAGTACCCTAGCTTCTATTTCATCAATCAAACGCAACTTCAAAGTCACTCACCCGTTCCTTTCTATGTCTTACAAAAGTTTGTGAAAAGAAAACTTAGCAAGTCCGAGAATTTTACAACGAGATAAATAAACAACAATTCACCAATTTAGAAATAAATGTGTAAGTCGAGTTGCGGTGATTTACATCACTTAGGGTTTTACGCTATTGAGACTTGGATTGAGCTACCGGCACATGACGCACCGGGGAGATCAAACAAATAAATGCACGACCAAGGCCACGGTACACTTGGGCCAGGGCTCCTAGCAATTTTCGTAATCCTTTCTCCAATTATTTGTGGAAGATCAAACAAGTTGTCACACGACCAAGGCCACGGTACACTTGGGCCAGGGCTCCTAGTGACACTCGCTATCATTTCTTAATTTTGATTAATTGAAGTCCCTTCGCACCCTCATTCTCGCAACTATTTAGATTTCAGTCAATTTAAGCGCTCGTTGGTGATTCAAGCATTAAAAACCATCTAACTCGTCTTATAATTTCCAAAGTTGCTAAATTTTCTTTTAGGCAAAAGAGTGTAAGACCTAGAAATAGTTCACTCGGTGAGAGGTTGTGAGAATCGACTTAGATTGAGTTGATAACTGTTAAGCATCCAGGTTCGGGTCCTATCACGGCTTTAACTCACTATTTCGGTCCATTGGTGCACAAATCAAGTTCAGGGTTCTAAACAAACAGAAGTACTTGAGATTTCTAAAAGAAAGGCCCTTAAAAGTGTGTGATTTTATTCAGTGATAGTCAGAAAAGAAGAGAAGGGCAAGAGCACTCAATTTCCAACAAAATTTCAAGAAGAATGTGTAAAACAGACCTTCAGTTCGGACTGGAATGGACCAGTTCGAACCGAAGTGACATGGTGAATTCCAGAAAACGACTAAGTACCCAGTTCGGACCGAACTTGATGGTTCGGGTCGAACTGAGCAGTGGTGTAGTGTAGAGTCCTTTAATGACACCAGTTCGGACCGAACCAAAGCAGTTCGGGTCGAACTGAAGCCAGAAAAACAAGAAAAAAAAGTACCCCTTCTCTCTCTAAATCGTCCGAAAACCCAGAAAAGAAATAACAAACAACCAGCGAAAATAATACGCCCCCCCCCAAACTTGAACAGAGCAGTGTCCTCGCTGCTAGACATGCACACAAAAAATAAAATAGGAGGGTAAGGCGGCGTACCTGACTAGTAGGGAGGCGGAGGGAAAATCCCAAAGGGATCCTCCGGTCCGGCTGGCTGCTGTGGTGGTGGTGGCACGAGGCTGGGATAAACTGCTGGGTCAGATGGACATGGGCGCGACACCTCAAAAGACTGCTCCGGGTAGGCATAGGGGACAGAGCGGGCTTCGGTCGGCTGAATGTGTAGATTAGGCTGCCAAGGGGCATGCCACGGCTGCTGCACCTGGTCCGCATGGGGCGGGCTGTGATAGGAAGAAGCTGAGGAAGCGGTGCTGTGGACGGAGTGCACCGGTGAGCCCCAATTCGGGTCATCTTCATCGCCGGGCCAATAGTTGTTGCGGAGGAAGAAATTGTTGTCATAGGCAACGTCCGCAACACGGTCAAGGCGGCGCCCGTACTGCTGCACCTCATGAGAGAGACGGCTGATGTGCATGCCATGATCTTGTTGTACGGCCGTGTTCCGGCGTACCTCATCCCTCGTGTCAATTGTTAGGGTAGTGAGATTACCCATCATGTCGCGTAGCGCGAGGGCCCACGGTGGTGCCTGGGAGAAGACATCGTCCGGTGCTGCTGCCCCTTGGTCGGTAGCCATGGGAACGGGCTCAACAACCGCTGCCCTGCTAGAACTGGCCTCTCCTCCGGCCGGCTGTGGGCGGTAGTCAGTAGGGATGAGCCACAAGTCACGGCGGCGGAGATTGAGCTTGTGAGGATAGGGGAGAGGGAAGTTGCTCCCATTCTTGCGGAGCCACACAAATGTGCCATTGGGCATAATCTCAATAAAACCAGCTTGCTTGAACCTCCACTCATCGTAGAGAGAAAAGCCTCCGCAGATTGATTTGGGAGGGAGTGGAAGGTTCATGCGGGTGGCTAGAAGGGAGACATAGCCACCCATAGTGATGCTCCCCTTGGGCACCCTGTCACGCTGGTAGAGCCAAAACTCCACCATCATCTTCACCACATTAATCTTGGGAGGGTTGGGCTGAAGGGAGTACCAAATGAGGCCCAACTCCTTATCATTTGTTACATTGGCCGTCTCGCCCCTAGAGAACACCTGCGAGGCATAGGCGCGCATGAGGATGCGGAGAGTTGGGTGGTGAACCAAGCGGGACTTCCGGGCTTGAGAATGGCCGGCAATGCGGATCCAAATGGACTCGCTAGTCAAGTCGCTCGAGAAAGGAAAATGTTCCACCGGGCAATCCCTTTCTAAGCCAAACACCTCGGCCACATCTTGCAATCGGGCCTTGTGGGTGGTGTTGGCAAGACGGAAGACAATGATGTCGGTCCCGCCTTCCTCCATGAGAGTGAGAGAACTCAGAAATTCCAAGGTGAACTTGGTGTAGGCCAGATGACGGTGGGTCCAGAAGGCAGGAGTGATGCCAATCTTGGTGGTGAGCTCGAGAAACTCTTCAGCCACCCCAAATTTCTCAAGTGTTGCTAGGTCGATCCACCGGGTGTGCTCGAACTTCCGGTCCTTCATCTTCATGATATTGAGATACTGGAACTTCCACGGGATCTCAAATGTCATGGCCTCCTCAATTGTATGGGCATCTGGGTGCCTTTGGAAGTCGGGGTGGTCCTGCATGGGATGCGAGGGCCCGGCTGGTCTAGGAGGAGGAGGAACTGGCTGGGCAGGGGCACGAGCACGGGAAGAAGAAGCCCCTTTATCACCCTTGGAACTAGAGCGCGTCTTAGGCATGATGGATTGAGATAACAGCACAGAATTCTTCTAAGTCAAAGCGCAGTTCGGACCGAACTTGGTGAGTTCGGGCCGAAGGGAGGGTCGAACTGGGGTCGAAGCAGAAAAGGCAGGCCTTCGGTTCGGGTCGAACTTGGTAAGTTCGGACCGGACTGAATGAAGGCTGTAGAGGTTTTGGCTTGGGCACCTTCGGTTCGGACCGAATAGAAGGCCGTTCGGGTCGAACTGAAGAGGGGGTACTGGTAATTTCTGTCCTGATCCCTTGCACAGTGTCTGTATACTGGTAAAACCTCGCTACAGTGCTCAAAATGCTGGTACAGACCCTCAAACAGACTCACAAACCTCGTTAAAACCACAAGGAAGCAGTAAAATTAGAAGAGAAAGTGATAAGACCTGGAAAAGCTTGGAAAGTTGGGTACTCGACTTGTGGCAGCGAGAATAAGGCCTGTTGAGAGGTGAGAAGTGCGTGACGAGAAGGCGTGACTCCCACAACAACACCAAGGAGAGAAAGAGAGCCTAGTTCGGCCTTCCTTGGTGAGAGACGGTGGTTGAGTGGCAGCACGGCGAGGAGAACCCCTAGGGTTGTCGAAGGAACCCCAGAGAAGTCAAGTGAAGACCCCGAGAGCGTGCTGCAACAAAGAAAACCAAGATCCGTCGAAGTTGGTCGAAATTTTGAAGAACGTGCCTCGAAATACCTATCAAAATGCAACCTCTATTTAAAATTCTGAGAGTAGAGGGTGAAAGAGAGAAGAGAGGAGAAAAAATCGCACTTCAGATCTACAAAAATGGTGAAGAAATGAGAGGGCGCGAGTTTTGGGGAGTTGGCTTCGGTTTGAAACGGAAAGGAGCGTGGTTTGGGGAAGGGGTGCGAGTGGGAGAGAAAGGAAGGAGAGAAAGAGACGGCTTGGGGAGGGGGTTAAAACGGGGGACTTAACGGGTCGGGTAGGAGATTTAAAACAGGCCCAATAAAATTTAAATGAAATAATAAGAAAATGGGCCTGGGTCCCATTAAAAATTTCAGCCCAATATTCGCCGTTCGGACCGAACAGAACCAGTTCGGACCGAACTCAACCCTTCATCTCCTTTCGCTTAGTCCAGGTCGAACAGCTTCGTTCGGACCGAACTGGAAGTCTTCGAACCGAACTTGCTCCTGTTCCTTAGGCCAATCCTTCCTTCGGGTCGAACCAGCTTGCTCCAGGTCGAACTGAAGCTGGCTCCTTCGACCTTTGCAGCTGGCTTGAGGTCGTACAGGGATTTTTTTGCAATCCAGGTGCTCTAGCGCCAGCTGCTCTCCTTGATTCCCCCAAACTTGTCCTGAAAAGAATCACAACTCATCCCATCAAAGAATATTTTTGTCATTTTTTTTTATAATTTCCTCACTAATTTTTTTTTTTTGTCTTTTTCAAGGAAAGGAGAAGTAAAATAAATCTAAGAATTAAAGACCCTTGGGTTGCCTCCCAAGAAGCGCTTGTTTTAGGTCCCTAGCTTGACCACCTCGCTTCTACTTATCGGATCGGTAAGGTTCGGAGAGAGAAAGAACAAAGGCTTCCTCAATCTTCTCATCGGCTATGTAATGCTTCAATCGCTGCCCGTTGACCTTGAAAGGCTCCGAATCCTTGTCGCAGATATCAACGGCGCCGAATGGGTAGACCTTGACCACGCGGAATGGTCCCGACCACCTAGATCGCAACTTGCCCGGGAAAAGCCTAAGTCGTGAATTGAACAAGAGCACCAAGTCGCCTTCCTTGAAATCTCTCCTTGAAATATGCCTGTCATGCAAAAACTTGGTTTTTTCTTTGTAAAGTTTAGCATTTTCATAGGAGTTTAGGCGTACCTCGTCCAACTCATGCAAATCTAGTATGCGCTTTTCACCGGCTTTGAGCATATCCATGTTGATAGCGCGAGTGGCCCAATATGCCTTGTGCTCAATCTCAATTGGCAAGTGGCATGGCTTCCCATAGACAAGCTTGAAGGGGCTCATGCCTATTGGTGTCTTGAAGGCTGTCCTATAGGCCCAAAGAGCATCATCTAGCTTGTTGGCCCAATCCTTGCGAGACCGGGCTACAGTTTTCTCCAAGATGCTCTTAATCTCCCTATTAGACACTTCCACTTGCCCATTGGTTTGCGGGTGATAGGGTGTAGCAACCTTGTGGGTGACTCCATGCTTCTTCAAGAGATTGTCGAAGGTCCGATTGATGAAGTGCTTTCCCCCGTCGCTTATGACTGCCCTTGGAACTCCAAATCGAGGAAAAATGATCTTTGTGAAGAGCTTGACCACCGAGTTAGCGTCAGCTGCCTTGCATGCAATTGCCTCGACCCATTTTGAGACATAGTCGACGGCGACTAGGATGTACTCGTTCCCATTAGAGCTCGGAAAAGGGCCCATGAAGTCCACACCCCATACATCAAAGATCTCCACTTCGAGAATCGGGTTTTGTGGCATCTCATTCCTCTTGGATATGTTGCCCGTCCTTTGACACTGATCACAAGAAAGTACAAAAGAACGTGCATCTTTGAAAAGAGTAGGCCAAAACAAACCTGATTGCAAGACCTTGGCTGCTGTCTTGGAGTATGAGGCATGGCCCCCATAGGCAGACGAGTGACACCCGGCCAAGATCGGCCGAATTTCCTCATATGGGACACATCTCCGGTAGACATCATCAACTCCAATCTTGAACAGGTACGGCTCATCCCAGAAGTAGAACTTGGCGTCGGATTTGAGCTTTTTCTTCTCCTGCCAAGTCATCTCAGGGGGCAGAATCCCACAGGCAAGATAATTGGCCAAGTCAGCATACCAGGGCTGGTCACTTCGGCCTGGACCATCCCCAGTTCGGGTCGAATTGTGCTCAAAGGCCAGGATTTCACTGGCAAGCCTCATCCAGTCTTCATCACTCCGCTCAGTTCGGTCTGGAACGCCATGCATTCGACCCGAAATGAGGGCTAGCAGCTCCAGACTAAGCCCCGTTCGGTCCGAACTGCAGTCTCTTCGACCCGAAGTGAGGGCCAAGTCCTCCGAAGTGGGTGGTGATGACCCCGAACTGAGGTCAGTTCGGTCCGAACCAATGTTTGTTCGGGTCGAACTGAGTTCGATCTTCATGAGATTTTCATGGGGAAAGGCATCTTCAATAGGTAATTCTTCGCCCTTTCCTTCCTTCCAATGCAGCCGAGACAAGTGGTCTGCCACTAGATTTTCTGTTCCTTTCTTGTCTCGGATTTCCAGATCAAATTCTTGAAGCAAGAGGACCCACCTTATGAGCCTTGGTTTGGCATCCTTCTTGCTCATTAAGTACCTCAACGCGGCGTGGTCTGTGTACACGATCACCTTAGAGCCCACAAGATAAGATCTGAACTTGTCTAGGGCAAATACAACAGCGAGGAGCTCCTTCTCCGTGGTCGTGTAGTTTGCTTGAGCCGGATCAAGCACCTTGCTCGCGTAGTAAATGGCCACAGGTTTCTTGTCTTTCCTTTGGCCTAAAACAGCTCCAACCGCATAGTCACTCGCGTCGCACATGAGCTCGAATGGTTGTGACCAATCCGGCGGTTGTAAGATTGGTGCAGAAACAAGGGCTTCCTTCAACCTGTTGAAAGCATTAATACAATCATCATCAATAATAAACTCACAGTCTTTAATCAATAGATTGCTTAATGGCTTTGCTATTTTAGAGAAATCTTTTATGAATCGGCGATAGAATCCGGCATGTCCAAGGAAGCTTCGGACATCTTTGACATTTTTAGGGATCTCTAGCTTTTCAATCACTTCAATTTTGGCCTTGTCGACCTCGATCCCTTGAGATGTCACCACGTGGCCTAGCACTACGCCTTTCTGCACCATGAAATGGCACTTTTCCCAATTCAGCACTAGGTTGACCTCTTTGCATCGCTGCAAAATTTTAGAGAGGTTAGCAAGGCATGAATCAAAACAAGAACCATAAACAGAAAAATCGTCCATAAACACTTCCATCTCTTTCTCAATAAATTCTGAAAAAATAGCCATCATAGCTCGCTGGAAGGTGGCTGGTGCATTACATAAACCAAAAGGCATACGTCTATAGGCAAAAGTACCCCAAGGGCAAGTAAAGGTGGTCTTATCTTGGTCACTAGGATGGATGGGTATTTGAAAGAAACCTGAGTAACCATCTAAGTAACAATAAAAAGAGTGATTAGCGAGTCTTTCTAAAAGTTGGTCAACAAAGGGAAGAGGAAAGTGATCCTTTCTAGTCGCCGCATTAAGCTTGCGGTAGTCTATACACATCCTCCACCCGGTCACGACTCGCGTTTGAATCAGCTCGTCCTTGTCGTTCTTGACCACCGTTGTGCCTCCTTTCTTGGGGACCACGTGCACCGGGCTCACCCACTTGCTATCCGAGATCGAATAGATAATCCCCGCATCGTGGAGCTTTTGCACTTCTTTTCTGACCACTTCGGTGAGAATTGGGTTAAGCCTTCGCTGCCCGTCTCTTGATGGCTTGTGGTCATCCTCCATGAGGATTCGGTGAGTGCAAATAGCGGGGTCGATCCCTTTCAAATATTCTATCGAGTATCCAATAGCACCTTGGTGAGCCTTCAAAACTGTCAATAACTTCTCAACCTGCCCTGCATCTAATTCAGAGTTAACAATAACAGGGTACGTTTGATTCGGGCCGAGAAATTCATACCTGAGAGAGGCAGGCAGGGGCTTGAGTTCAACTTTTGGAGGCTCAGTTCGGTCTGGACTAGCCTGGTTCGGGCTGGAGAGGTCCAGAGCCATTGCATCTCCCATCTGGTCGCGTTCAGTTCGACCTGGAGTGGATTGGTTCGGCCCGAACTGGTCTTCATGAACCTCTTCCCTATCTACAGTTCGACTCGAAGCCAGTGGGTTCGGTCCGAACTGAGGGGTAGGATCCACTATTTCATCTAATTCCTCAGCCTCGATCGTTTCCTCGACCTCGATTGCTTCCTGTACTTCAGAGAGAAACTGTTGGTAATCCTGGAGAGAAGACTCATACCTTTCCTCGAGTGTCTCCTCAATCGTTGGCTCGATTACCTCGATCCTAAAGCATGTGTCGGCGGAGCTTGGGAACTTCATGGCATGATTAATGGAGAAGTGAAGCTCCTCCTCCCCCACTCTGACCAAGATCGTGCCGTCTCTGGCATCCATCAAGACTCCAGCAGTTCGGAGGAACGGGCGCCCCAAGATGATGGGCACCTCCTGATCTACTTCCATGTCCATGACCACAAAATCTCCCGGCACTAAAAATTTGCCGACTTGCACCGGTACATCTTTGAGCATGCCTATCGGTAGTCGCTCTGTGGAGTCCGCAAGCTTGATAGATATAGCTGTCGGGCTTAGCTCGCCGAACCCTACCTTTTCATAGACTGCTTTGGGCATGAGGCTGACACCGGCCCCCATATCGCACAGAGCCTGCTTGATGATGGCATTTCCGATGACGCAGGGGAGGACAAACCTCCCCGGGTCCTCTAATTTGGGCGGCATCTTCCTCAAAGCTTCGCTGCTCCCTTGTGTAAGAGCAACGGATTTCAACTCCTCTAGAGTCAACTTTCCGGTACACAATTCCTTCAAAAATTTAGCATATACCGGCACTTGTGTCACCGCATCCATGAAGGGGATCGTGATCTTCATCTCCTTCAAAATCTCCCAGAATGCCCTGAATTGGGCATCCTCTTTGCTCTTCCTCAACCTCTGTGGGAATGGGACAGGAGGTTGGTAAGCGGGTGTGACTTGAACGATCTTTTCTTTGTTTTGGCCAGCCTTTGCCTTTGCTTCGGACCGAACGGAAGTTGGTTCGGGTCGAACAGCCTTGGGTCCAGGTCGAACAGGCCTCTTGGCTGGCTCTTCAGCCTCCACTTCGGACCGAACAGGTGATGGTTCGGGTCGAACTGGGCTGGTGAGGGGCGGAAATGGCGCTATCTGCTGCAAAATAGGCTCTTCTTCAGCTGGTTCGGCCCGAACTGGGGCTGCTTCAGGTCGAACTGAGGGCTGGTGAGCTGTTTCTGCCGGCATGGGTGGGTCTTCGTACTGCTTCCCGCTCCTCAAGGCATGGAGGGCTTTGCAATCGGCATTCGGGTTGACTTGAGGCTGCCCTGGGAGCTTCCCTTGCTCCTTGGCGAGATGTGCCTCTAGTAAGCGCTCCATCCTCTTTATTGCCCCTGTGTTAGATTTCAATTCATCAACATCAGACTTAATTTCAAGATTAAATTTAGTTTGTCCGGCCATAAAGGTATGGACAAGTTCGGTAAGTTCGCCAAAGGCGGACTTCCTTTGAAACGGCTGGTCTCTACTGTTGGTGAACTGATTATTTCTATTAAAATTTGAGGGGCCTGGGCCGGTGTACGGGTATTTTTGACCAAAGTTCCCGTTAATGGCATTGACTTGAGGACTGTCGGTCTCGGGTTTAGCCAAAGGGCAGTCGACAGAAGTATGCCCCTCCTCGCCGCAACATCCGCATTCTCCTTTGTTAAGATGTGAGCCTTGTGCGGATTGAAACACGGCAAGCTCCGCCTCGAGCTCGGCGATCCTCTCGTCCTTGGTTGTGACGCTGTGCACTTGCTGCCTCGAGTTTTGTCGGCGAGAGCTGATCATCGGCATCCAATGGTATTGCCTCGCACACCGGTCAAGTAGCTCTCTTCCGGCTGCCGCATCTAGCCGTAGGAAACTTCCACCTGAAAGAGAGTCAAGGTTGATCTTAATATTGTCATACAAACTGTTATAAAAAGTTTTAACTATCAACCACTCTTGAATCCCATGATGGGGGCACGAGGTCTCTAGATCCCTAAACCGCTCCCAAGCATCACTCATAGGTTCATCCTCTTTTTGTTGAAAGTTTGTAATTTCCCTCCTTATTGAGTCAGCCCTATCAGTTGGAAAGTATTTGTCAAGAAAGGTTTGAGCCATGTCATCCCAAGATCTAATTGACCCCTTTTTCAAAGTTTTGTACCACTTTTGGGCTTTGTCTTTGAGGCTAAACCTAAACAGCAAGAGTCTAACAGCTTGTTGTGGGACCCCATTCATTTTAATAAGTCTAGTGTAATCAAAAAAAGTTTGAAGATGAGCATGGGGGTCCTCGTGGTCGTTCCCATGGAACGGGGTTTGTTGGACCATAGTCACGTGGGCGGGGGCGATCTGCATGTTGTTGGCATCGATTCCAGGGATGACAACCGGCCCTGCTACGTGCTTGGCCCTCGGAGCACAATACTCCATGAGAGATTTGTTGGGGTTGTCATTCTCCCCGTCAGAGTTGTTGCCAACGCTCTCATCATCGTTGGTCCATCTGCGACGCTCATCGTCGAATTCTCGTCGTTCTCGCTCTAATTGGAGCCTGAGTCGCTCCAAGCGCTGTGCCTCGGCCGCGATATCAACTTGAGGGTTGTTCGCTGCCATGTTAGCTCCTGCTTCCCTCTGCACTGGGTTCAGTTCGGGTCGAACTGGAGCTGTTCGGATCGAACTGGAGGTTGAAGATGACCCTGGTTGCTGCGCTTGGTTGATTTCGCGAAGAAATTCTACCTGCTGCAGCTCTGGATCTTCCTGCAACCCACGGAGAAAATACCTACGCAAAATAGGAGGTTGGGACTTTGATCGAGGCCCTTTCTTCCTACCTGCCAGTCCTGCAAAATAGAGAGAAAGCAAATATGAGAAATACAAAAGAAAAGTCTAGTCTCTTGATACTACAACAAGTATCCAATATCAACACCGTCCCCGGCAACGGCGCCAATTTGATGAAGGAATTATACCCTAAGTATCAAATAAATTTGTACCTAGAACCTAACTTCACTAGTCGTTTGGAGTAAGGTTTAGGGTCGAACCCAAGGGACGGATTTCTGAGTACCGGACTCACTGGTTCTCAAAAGCTAGACAGATAAAAAGGGATGTTTTTGAATGAAATAAATACCTAAAAGAAAGGTGCAGAATATAGATGTTTTTGGGTGTTTTGGACTCAAATAACAAGACTCAGACAATTGAACAAACACTGGATAAAAATTAGGTTTTTCTAAAGATAAAAAGGCGTCCTAGGGATCAGATTTCACTAAGTTTAGCCTCCAGAGAAATCGAAATTAATCGCTTTCACAATTAATTCGAAGACCTGAAAATCCTGTCTTCAGTTCGACCCGAACCAGACCAGTTCGGTCCGAACTGAAGACGTGGATTTGAGTTGTTGAGTGATATACTTGACTTTGATAATGCCACGAGTCTGGACTGGCTGAAACTACAATCCCTAACCCTCAACTTTCGCCTATCGGGCCAGAAACTAGTACAGGACTCTACCGAACTCGCCCAAGTTTACTAGACCTAAACTTTCGTGTTGGTACAAGTTTACAAGGGTTTTACTATTTGTTTTCCTTAGTTATCTAAACTCTCTTTCAAGCAGTTCAGAAGTTCTGCCTTTCGGCACAACTAACCTATCCTTTCAGATCTATGGCTTAACCCAAACACTTAACTTACAACTATTGTTCGTTTAAATTTGTAACTTAACCAAACCCTGCAGTAGATTCAGAAGCAAGATAAATCAAACAACAGCAATAAACTAAGCAACAATTAATTCCAAATAGATAAATAGCATGTCAAGTATCAAGCATAACATAACAACAACGTCAAACTAAACCTAAGCTACATCTTACCCTAAGACTAAAGTAAACTACTCAGACATCGTAGCAAAATAACACATAACAACAGTAATAAAGCAATAAAGATACATGTCCATCAATAGAGAAGTAAAAAGCATGAAAAGTAATAACCAACTACTACTTTGCAACTTAAACTTCGCTATCTAGAACTGTGAGGGTAAATGGATGTCAGATCTCGCACTGCTCGCTGCCGTCGCTTCGAAAACAGTAGAAAGATCACAGGAATCGGTGAAGATCTCCAAGGAAGTATGCAAATTCGTCCAGAGCCCAGAGAGCCTGCCGCTAGAGCAGAGGAGACCTTATATAGGAGCCTCAGGTACTTGGGGAGCAAGCTAGGTCGTCCAGGGCATGAGATCTTGGCAAAATCAACTTTCCAATGTAGAAAAACTTGCCAAAAGTGTCAGTTCGGGGCTGGCTAGGGGTCAATTCGACCCGAAGAGATGTGCTGCTTCGGACTGGAGTGGAATGTGAGCTGCTGTGCCCAGTTCGACCCGAACAGGATGGACTTCGGTCCGAACTGGCCACATGTAGTCCGAAGTGAACTGCTGTGATGGCTAAGTCCGATGCAGAGCCTGGTTCGGTCCGAACTGGAGGTGTTCGACCCGGACTGAGGCCTGGACTTAGCGTCTAAGGTGGCAAATGGCCCGCATGACGGTCTGGATCGTGTGCCTAGCACCAGGAATGAGTCGTCTGGCCTAAAAGCAAGCATCCTGAGCTTCCCTGAGTCTATTTTCCTCTTGTTCTTCATCAAAACCTGTATACAATGAGAAAGAGCGACGGCAAAGCCGAATCCTGGAAAAACACAAGGAAATGTCAAATAATAACAAGGTTTGGGTCAAATTTAGGTGCCAAGTACGGTCCAAATACCAACAAATAAATGAGATATCAATCATCATCTTCTTTCCAATACGGACAATACGGATATGTAGGTACTGTTTCTTCGTGAGGGCAATCTGAAATAGGTGGAGTCCCATTTTCCCCTATCTCTTGGCACCAACACTGGAGAGTTGCTTCACTTTCTTTTTGATTCTCGCGTGAATTAGTATAAGGCTCAGTCTCACTTTCCTCCTGGCTATTCCAAATCATTTCAGCGGCATATATTTGAGTTGCATCTTCTTCATTTTCAGAGCCAGAATCGTGTACATGAATTACATAACATGACTCGTTGCCCCCTGAATTCATCAAATGATTATCTCGTGTAATCCTTGTGTCAGTTGACTCCGAGGTTCCTGTCTGGACATTTTGATTCATTCCATCAGGTGCTAATTCCTTAAAGAATTTCTCGATAATGGATTCAACTGGACATAATTCTTTTTCCAACCGCTTTCTTTTCGGAGGCTGGTCATGTGCATTAACCAACGTCTTCTCATTAAGGGCTTCAATGAAGTTTGGTCTTTCACCCAGGGGTTCAACATAGGCCTTTAAGAGTTCTTGTTGATAACTTGCTCCCGGGAGTGGCCTGGATTCGAAATATTTTGCATCTGGAAGTTCCATTTCATAGATTGAAAAAGGGTATTCTTCTCCTCTTATCACTCCCTCGACTCCATCTTTGACGTACTTGATACATTGATGCAAGGTGGAAGGAATTAGCTGGTACGCATGTAACCAAGGCCGGCCTAATAGCACCTTATATGACACACTGGCATCTATGACACAGAGTCTTGCATATGTTTCAAGTCTTCCAAATTGGAACTTCAAATTGACCACTCCCAATGCCTTCTGGGATTGTAAATTGAACCCATAGATTTTTGGTTGGCTATGCTTTAAGGAACTTTTATCAAGTCGGAAGTCTTTCAATGAATCTGATGGAAGAATATTGACCGCCGATCCTGGATCAACCAAAATTCGATCGATCTTGATTCCGTTTGATATTCCTGTGACATACAACGGTTTATTGTGAAACGTTTCCCCATTGAGAAAATCATCTTTGGTAAAGGTAATTGGGAAAGAGTTGTTCTCAACATCATCTTCGACATGGGATCTTCCTAGGTCATGTTTGTCCCTTTCACATCTTCTGTTCCGCCGAACCATTGGTTTTATATTAGGCTGATGGTTTCCTTTAGCTTCTTCGGCTGGGGTATCCATGATTGCTTTGCCTTTTATCGCAGATTCTGTCTGGCCTTTTATTTCTTGATTTAAGAATTCCGACCCTTCATTGTTATACGAGTTTTGGTCTCTTGCCCCCACTTGCCTCCCTTTTGAAGTAATCAGTTTTGTGCCTGGAAGGGGAGGTTTATTAGACACACGAGCCTTTGATTTCTCCAGTTTTCCTCCATCTTTCTCGTTGTTGACTAAATGAAAAGCGCTCTGAATAGTTGCAGCAATGGTCACCTTTGTAGGTTGGATAGGTGCTAGAGTCAACACCGTCTTGCTAGGAACAGGTGAATACTGCCTCTCTGATAGTGTTTCATTCATGATCTGAAGTGGGTCAAAAGAGTTCATCGTTGGCACATTTGCTTGAAACATCATCCCAAACGGGTATACTTGTAAATCTTGGGGTGGTGGAATGCTCTCCATTATCATGGGTTTGGGTGTTGGTCTGATGATAGCGGCGAGTCCTTCATCTTGAGGTTCCGCGAAACAGTCATTTGCTCCAAAGATAATGGTCGAGACGGCATTGGCGTATTCCATGTTTGCCATCATGGGATCGTTGACGATGACAGGAGCATCTGAGGTCATTTGCATCATCGGAAAGGAGATTGGGATGGACCCAATCATGAATGTGCTCGGAATGAGTTCAAAGTCGGTGATTGCTTGGTTGTCGTTCATGTTCGCCATTTCCTACGAAAATAATACCTTGAAGATTATCGTCAGTAATTTACAGAATGTTTAACAATTCCCAAATTCAATATATCCTTTGACTTTCCCTGATGAGAGGTGAAAAAGGTCCCACCGGGCGTGCCAGAACCTGTCTCGCACTTTTTCGCGGCCCTCGGGTTTCAAACAGAGGAAACAGAGGGGGAAAAGAATGCGGATCAGATACCCCTCGCGAGCCTCAAGAATGCCGATACTGCTACTTCCCAGAGGAGAAATAACGGTACGGTCTTGAGCTCTCACGAGAGTTTATTATTAAGAGGGGTCCTTTTTTTTCCAGTAGGTGCAAGCCCCTACTGTTAATTACCTCCGACATGGTCTGGAGAACCTCTAGATCGGAAAAATCAAAGGATATGTATCATAAGCTGTTAGGGAATTGTAAATATGCAATTTGTAATCCTATCATGCATTGATGTCTTTTTGTGTTTTTTTTTTTATATTATTATTACGATGACTATTATGTAGTGTTAATGTTATATTTATTTATTAAATGGACTCGGTATTGCAAGGACAACAGTCTTTAAGGCTTGTGATTTGGAGAGGTCTTGGTTGATCTTTGCTGCTTGGACTTTGATGATTTCTTCTTGTGATGTGAGGAATTGTTGGCCCTTGGATAATGGCTCTTTAGATATTATCAGGATGGCTCATGATTTTAGGCTCTTGAATTTGAATCTTACGGCTTGGAGTTTGGATTTTACGGCTTTGGAATTTGAATCTTATGGCTTGGAGTTTGAGTTTTGCGACTTGAGGCATGGATCTCCCGAAACGGTTTTTTGAAATTCCCAAAATATCGGGGTATTGTGACTTCTTGCTTTTTCTTTTTCTTTATTTGGTGCTGAGGATTTTTATAAACTTTTCTTTTTCTTCTTTTTCTTCGATAATGTCGGACTCCTGGGCCGCGGAGTTTGTAGACATTACGCTTAACATCGGGCCTATGGGCTTGTAGATGTCGATAACTTCGCCGGGCTTCAAGCTTTTGGGCGTCAAATGTGCGCGCGGGTGCTAACCAGGCAGACTGCCCCTTGGTCTAACCTGACTGCGATTAAAAGACGATCTGGCGCTCGTTAATCTTGATATCTTCAAAATGACATCTGGCAATGTCAGAGACACAATCCGGTTCCCTTCCGGCGTGTTGAAATGGCTTCTGGTTCTTGACCAGAATCTTGAAAAGACAGTTTGATTGTTGTTTAAGACATTTAGAGTGATATCTGGTGTCTAGCCAGGATATCGGGTAAATGGTCCAAACTCCATTCAAAACGTTGAGGTACGTTCCGGCGGCTATTCCGAAACGACGATGAGACGGTTCAATGATCATTCAGAGCATCACATTGATATCCGGTGGCCAGTCGAGACATCAGGTAAATGATCCAATTACTCCTTGAAACGTTGAGGAGACATCTGTCAAGCAGGTGTCCGTGAACGGTTCAGCCTTAGTTTGAAGCGTTCAAATGAGACGATTCGATTATTATTCGAGTTATTTAAGATATAACCCGATTTTACTCGAAGCGTTGACCTTCGTTTTGGTTATTATTCGAGCCATTTGAGGTGATACCTTGTATCCACCAAAATGTAACCCGATTTTCACTCGAAACGTTTATCTTCGTTTCGGTTGCCATCCGAAAACCTACAAATGATATCCAGTTGCCAGCCAAGATACCGATAGAGTTTGACTGCCACTCAAACTGTTAAAAAGAGACATCTGGTTGCCAGCCAGACGGTGAGAAACGATTCAATTACCATTCAGAGCATGGCTTCGGTACCTGGTTTCTAGCCAAGGTGTCAAGCAAATGATCCAGCTGTTTACTTGAAGCGTTGCAGCAAAACATCTGTCGCCAGTCAGATGTTCAAGAGACGATTCGATTTTCTTTCGGAATATTTAAAGTGATACCTGGTCTCTAGCCAGGATATCAGATAAATACTCCGACTCCCATTCGAAGCGTTGACCTTCGTTTCGACTGCCACTCGAAACGTCAAATTGATACCTGGTTGCCAGTCAGGATATCGGATAAACGATCCAATTGTCATTCGAAACGTTTGAAATGATACAAGGTATCCAGCCAAGATATCAGATCAATGCTCCGTCCAATCAAAGCGTTTGAACTTCATCTGGTGCCCAGTCAGATGTCAATAGACCGTTCGGCTCCCACCCGAACTGTTAAAATAACGACGCCGTCCATTTGGCTTGTAGGCGCCGTGACACCACCCTCGGGTCTGTGTCAGAAATAAAGGTGCGCGCGGGTGCTACATGAGTCGGACTCCCTGTGGCCTTCTCACGTGCGGGGTGACAGTTGGTCCTAGGACAGGGAACGATGCCTCGGCTATCGGTCCTTAACCAGCCATCGGATAGAGACAATTAGTCCTCGGAAAGGGTACATAACCTCAGTTATGGGTCCTTAACTAATCGTTGATGAAAAGACGATTGGTTCTCAAACGGGGAACATAGCCTCAGCTATCGATCCTTAACCAATCGTTGAGTGGAGACAGTGGTTCTGGGACAGGGTACAGAACCTCAGTTATGGGTCCTTAACCCTCCGTTGAAGAAAGACAATTGGTCCTTGAACAGGGTGCGTAGCCTCAGCTATCGGGTTCTTAACCAAAGGTCAGATAATGATAGAGACGTCCAGTTCCTGACCGGATCGTTCAGTTTTAGTTTCCTCAAGCACCAAGAATAGATATTTATGTCTTGAATTCTTTTGATCCGGATTTGATTCGACAGTCCTGATGTCGGTTTCATCCTGGATTGTTTGTTTTGATATCTTTGGTTGTTTCGTGCCAGTCATAATGATGATTGTCCAACGACTTCAACCGTCTTATATCTTAGTGAGCCTTAACTTTGATCACCGGATGCTCCAGTATGATCTGTTAGGCCTTGAGAATTTACTCTTTATTTTTATGTTTCATGGAAATCCTCCTGATTGGGTGAAAGGGGTCTCTTCCTCCCATTTTCTTTATTATCTTTTTCTTCTGAGGTTACTTGACTTCCCAAGGTGAGAATGAGGTTTTCTCCATGTTGAGGTGTTGTCCATGCCTCCATGATTTAATGTTGAGCCTCCGAGCCATTTTTATTCGAGCCAAAAAAAGGTTTCTGATTGTCGGGTTTTGAAAAGATAATGGTCTTAATATCTTTGGTAGGGTTTTTGGTGATGATGATCAGCAAAATAGATTCCCCACATTTTTCTGAGCTTGCAGGAATTTTCCTCACATTTTTCTGAGCTTCCTATGATTTTTGGTGAATTTTTGAATTTTAGTGGTTTTTTAAATAAATCATAGGATAATTTGGTAATTTGTGATTGGCTGGAATTTGGAATTTGGATTTAAAAATGATATGCAAGGAACTTGGTTATGGTTTTGGCATGATAATATTTCTTGCATTTTTCTGAATTTATAGAAATTTATTTTGGATTTTTCTGAGTTACGGTTGAATTTCTACAAATTTTTGAAGTTTCTAGCAGTTTAATTGGGCCACATCATCAACCAAGGACACGTGGCAGCATGTGATTGGTTTAAATTAGCGTAGGGAGAGAGTCAACAGAGCCCTTCTCTCGTCAAATAGGTGCCATGTGGCAATTTCTAGTTGGTCCATATCGGATGTCAGTGATTTTCCACATGAAATCCACTCATCACATGAATATGCCACAGAAAATCGTTGATTTTGGGACGATTTCCTTAAAATCTGTTTTCTCCTTCCCGTGGACGAGGTTTATCGCAAAAGATCTGGTGAACCGAAGGTCGACAGGCACGGTTTTGAACGTTAGCCGTGCGCCACGTCCACGCTGAATAAAGAACACAACTCCTCCCCTTTTTTTTTCTTTCTTCTCCAATTCTCGACCTGTCGACGAAAATCTTGCCATAGCCGCCTGATTGAGCTCACCAAGTGGGCCTTAGGCTGAATATTAGGGTCGAACATCGTCGTAGAACTTCCCTGAGCTCATAGGACTCACCTATCGGGTGTGGGGAGAGCTGTTTCACCATGCTCCATCTTTCCAACATGGCTAGGGTTTTCGAGAAAGCCTTCATCAATTGGTCACTTCCATTAGCTAATAGATCAAATTGATCGATCGAAGAGTATCGTGACATGATGGAGAAGCTTGGTATTCTGTCAATTTGAGGGTTAGGTGGCTTCAGCATGGTGTTTCAATTCCTCCCAAATCTGTCGTGGTGATGACTTGTCGATACAGCCTTCAGTCGATTGTGGAGGTGAGACAGAAGGTTTAAGAGCATGGTGGCATGTGAAGAATGATGTTTATGTCGCCAATTTGATTGCAGGGAGTCTCTGGTCTCCTTGGATTGTGTTTGGCTCTGGTGACACCTTAGGATGAACTTAACCATGGTGACAAGTCGTTGAATGCACTCACTGCAAGCTAGTAGTGACTCATGGCAGCACAGGAGAGCATGGGAGGAAATGTTGGCATGCCCCTTAATATGCATGACTCTATAATTGCGCCATGGAAACTTTGTTGACATATTCTCCATCTCAGCTGAGGTTTTATCAAGATGGATGCTCTCATCCCTAACCATGGTGATTGGGCTGGTAAAGTGATGCTTTCCAGGGACTGCAAGGGTATAGTATCTAACCCAGAGACATGATAACATGTGCTCATGAGGAAGACATGTCATCAACTCAATATCATTTTGATATAGAGTTGATACACTATCCCATTTGCACCTGAATTTGTAGCCTCCTTTCTCCATGATTTGTCAGCACAACTGAGGATAGTACCACATGAGACATGCTGTATCGCCAGATGAGAGTGCAAAGCTCTCAGATGCAGAGATCATCCTTGGCATGACTTGGGCCGAAAGGATGATGATTACCTCCTTCTCCAATACATTGACGAGGTATGAGATGTGCAATTCTCCATGAACTTCAAATACCTGCTGTCCATTTTCTCTTTTTTTTTATTTGTACCTGTTGTCTTTTTTATTTTCTTTGTGTGTACCTGCTGTCCTTTTAAGGGTACCTGCTGTCCATATAACCTGCTGTCCAGTCCTCTTCTGTTTTGTTTTTTTTAATGCATGTATAAATAACATACTAATGTTAAGTAGTTACTTATCAGTCTTATAGCTGTTTGTAACATTCCTTTTTTTTTGCAGAAGAAAGAAAATAGAGAGGAAACTCAAAGGAAATTAGTACTTCTACATTTTTTATTTTTTTATTTATATGCTTATATATGTATTTATATAATCTTGTTGATGTTAACTAGATGCATTTATTTTATGTGTAGATGCATATTTAATTATAAATGCATATTTTATGTATATAAGTGCATATATTATCTTACTACTAGGTTAGTTTATTTACATATTTACATAACTGCAAGTTTTAGTTATTTCCTACATTTTTACATATATCTGTTACTAGATGCTTTGGTATGTATATAAGAAAAGAATAAAACAGAAAAGAAAGAGGAAATGTGTTGCAAAGAGAGTAAATATAACCTTCTTACTTAACCAAATGGATTACAAGAAGAGTAGAACAAGTGATTGCCTACAACTGCTGAAAATATGAAACTACTGCTCCTACTGACACTCTTTTTTTTTTTGTTTTTTTTTTTAGTAGCTATCCTAACTCAAATTGACTATCCTCTGGATTTCTCACAACTTTTTACAACAGCGTGTGAGTGCTTGATGCGTGAGTGTGATTTTTGATGTCTCTCTATTCCTTTTGCATGGTTCTCTGGGTGTCTTTTTATAGGAGAAGAGGGACAGATCCTGTAGCTGGAAGCAATCATCAATTTTCTGAGGTCTTGTGACGGTTTTGCCCCTGGTGGATAGTTTGGGTATTTCCTCTCTTGTTCAACAGATTTTTCACTGTCTGGGGATTCTCTGACTTCAATTATTAGACCTTAGGTGAAGGTTATTTATCGACTGGTATCAGTACAGCATCACCATCTTCCAATTTTACTGATCCCAGCAAACAGTATAGCCACCAGTACTTGTGTATATTTTTCTTTGAGCTTTGTAAATTTTGTTTAAGGTACCCTCTCAGCTCCTGACATGCTTGTAATCTTCAATTGATTGTAGGGGAATACAGCTAGGTATAATGATATAAACATATTCTCCATCAATTCATTTCAGAAATTCTGCTTCTTCCTTTTTTTTTTACTCTAGCCCTTGCTGAATTACCACCTTCTTCATGTGTTTGTCTTATCATCATGATCTTTTAATTTCCCCAGCATTTATTCAACTATCCATTGCACTAAGTTTGCAATATCTTACTCAAATGTTCTCTCACAACCTTCTGAATTTATCAAACAAGAAGTGACTGTTTCCATTTTCTCTCTCTTTTTTTTTTATTAGGCTCCTTTCTAAATCTTGCTCCTCTCGGTTACATGTCTTTTAACAGTTAGCCCCCACCTTGTTATGAACAAATGTAAGGAGACTTCTCCACTGATCTTCCCAAAAAAAAATTTAATTTGTCCTTGCAATTGAACTTCTATCAGTCCCACTTATTATGCACTTTTTTTTGCTTATGTCTTTATATTTTATCAACGAATTAATCTCAAGGCATTTTTTTTTTTTTTGCACAGCTATGGTTGTACCATGGCTTTATATCAGCAATTTCTTTCTTAAATTGATCAATCACGATAAATGATCTGATTGTTATCACACTGGAGCTATTTTGAACCAAAATGCACAGCCATGGTTACTCCACGATTTCAGAAGTTTGGTTCACTGTTTTCTCCAATTGGTGCTCTACAACTTAACATTGTACTCCATTAATGTCCAACAATGCATATCTGTGCTTGCAGCTTAATTTTTACATTCCTTTTGCGGGTCTGATTTGCTTTGAACAGTCACGGCCACTTCATGATCTCAGGATTCGACTACCCCTATTCACAAATTAACGCTTCAAAATTTAACACCAGCAGTTCTTTACGGTTACCAAATACTGTCCCCATGTCCTTGTTGCCCCATTTTCCTCAATTCACAGTACCACTGTGTTTCAATTAGAGGCCTGTGTCTCATTAATTGGAGAGGGAAAGAAAGCTTTCTTAGCGAGATTCTCGCTCTCCTTGGCAGTATGCGTCGATGAGAATGATTAATTTGGTGAGTGAGGAGTAGACGTAGCCTAATTTTCCAACGGAAAGATTCCTCGTGTTTCTTCCGTGTTTTTCGCGCGAGAGAGGGGGCACAGGGACGAGCTGGAGAAGACGAAGTAAATGGGTCGCTGGGCTTGTTTCTTTCTGGGCCGCATCATTCCTTTTTTTTGTTTATCTTCCGACATGGGCCTGGGCCAATCGTGGGTTTCAACAATTTGAGATTTTGTTTGATAAAGGAATCCGAATTTCATTTAGCCAAATCCAATCCATTATTCTGAAATTTGCACTAATCTTGATGCACTTGGAACCATCCATAAGCTTCAATTTAGTATATATTTTCCATATGTTACAAAATTATATAATTTCTCATATAGTATATATGCATGAAACTATATAACTTGTATATATATATATATTTTTTTTTGAAGCATAGTTTAATTTCATGTCATCAAATGAATATTGCATACCAAATTAACATCATGCTATGTTAATATTAGTATCAATATAGGCAAAGAAATTCAGAACCACTTGTTTTGGCATTGTTTCGGAATTTTAGCTCTCGGTTAGCCTTCCAATTAATCTGAAATAATTCCTAGACCATCCTTGAAGATTTGATTGCATATCCTAGCCCAGTTTATTTGGTCATTATGGCCTTCAAATTCGTCTGTCGGTTGACCGTATAATTATGACAATATTTTATGGGTCAACAAGGACATAGGCCGAAAGGTAGTCCAATCGGTACCCGAAAGGGAAAAGTTTCTGCTGAGGCGAAAGTCTAGTGGATACCTTTGAAAACAACAAGTAGACTTAGGTAGATTAAGCTAACAAACGAAAGTTGAGGGTTAACCGACCTAATGGGGGTGTTAGACTAGGTTTCAGTTCCGATACCATGACCAACATGCGACGGCTGAGGTCTAGGGAGTCCAAGTCCAGCTAGATCTGCTCCACACAAGCCATAAACTCCAACTTATTGAGTCGAAACACCATTTATTGAGGGTTGTGCGGGCTACATTTGTACCTGTGCGGAGTAAACAGGTCCAATCTGGCCTGCACTGGTCGGTAACGGCGCGACAGCTGCCGGTGTCGACGACCCGAAGTCAAACTGAAAGTGAAGCTGAAACCCTAGGACACTTTTATTGCATATTTTATCACCAAAACACCAAACTTTGCCTTTATTATCTTTATTTTATTTATATTTAGTTTATTGTCTTGTTAATTGTTAGTTTAAGCCAAAACTCCTTCATTTGATTGTATAGATTTTGTGAATAAGTAAGGTTTAATACTCAATCTACCGTCCCTATGGATTCGACCCCTAACCACATCCAACGATTTACCGTACGCTTGCGGTATTTTTAGGACCAAATTAGGATATTATTAGCTACACATCAATGCAGAAATAGGAAATGGCACTGCGCATCATATCACATCTAGGGATGAAAACGGACCGGATACGGATCGGATAGTGGTCAAATCATATCCGCATCCGCTTTTTTTTCACGGATACGAATACGGATACGGATATGTTCGGATACGAATACGGATCAGATGTTGAGCGGATACGAATACGAATCGGATATTGCAGAATACGGATACGAATACGGATATATCTTAGATATTAAAACAAATATATATAAATTACGAAAAATAAATAAATAATTTTATATTATCATCGTATTATGTTATTACTCTAACTACAATGTTATTATAAGCCAATCTAACTAATAAAAGCTTAGTTTATCAAATCACAAGTCTTTTCTATAGTACTAGAGGAGTAATTAAATTAATCATCTTATGTCATTGATTTAATCAAGAGTGAAAACGGTTCGGATAAAGATCAAATATGGATCGGATAACGAATTTTTTTGTCTGATATGGATACGGATCGGATAGTGGTCAAATCATATCTGCATCCGCTTTTTTTTGTCGGATACGGATACGGATACGGATACGGTTCGGATCTTAAGTGTAGGGGTGTACAACGGGCGGGTTTGTAATATTTTACCAATATTTCAACCCAATCCATTTATACCGGGTTAAAAAATTTTATTAGTTGACCCACCCGTAACCCAACCCAACCCATATAAACTTTTATCTACGGGTTTTTACGGGTTTCCGGGTTAAACGGGTTATAATTTATATGGTACGTAAATAAAACCGACAATATCTATCTACACAATATTTAAATAATGTGACATTATTTAAATGCACAGTATTTTAAATACTCGTCTTAATTTTGTCAGGTCCTAACTTTTTATCAATTATATTGCTCTATCAAACTTGACTTCAAATTTTACACAAAATATTCATGTATGCTACTTCAAATTTCAAACTAAATATTCATGTATGCTACGTTGTCAGAGAAAAATCAAATAACATGTTATGAGGAGTACATCAAATTTGCACACTGGTCTTTAGTCTTTACATAGTTCCTACTTTATCATACAATTACAAAGCTTGATTTAAGTGAGTATGTCACTAAAAGAATTAGATTCGAGCTATGCAACACAAAGAACTTAGTTAAACAAATGACAACAAAGCAAAGAAAGTTGCAGCAAACAATCTAGAAATTAAGACAAAAAATAAGAGATCATAATTTAGTTAATTAATCTGTTCTAGACAAATTGTAGCGAACAATAGTAATAAAAAATTACTGTATTAATTATTATCCCCTTTGCAGCTTGCAAGGAAATTAGAGAAAATATTTAGTTCAAAATTCGGGTCGGGTACAAAGCGGGTTATTAAAAATAATTATACGACCCAACCCGGTACAAACGGGATGTCAAAAGTAAAACCCGGACCAAACCAGATAATGTCTAAACCCGTTAAAAAACGGGTCGGGTTGGGCGGGTGAAACGGGTTGGGCGGGTTCTCCTTTTTTCTGTACAGCCCTACTTAAGTGCATTTTTCGGATTCGGACGCGGATCGGAGCGGATAATATCCGATCCGTTTTCATCCCTAATCACATCTCTTGAAATCAGAGAGGGATTTCTATTTTTTAAGATTATTTGCCTAATTAGTGCCTCATTAAAAGAAATATTTTTACAAAAATGGAAACTATTTATGTTGATTTAAAAAAATAGATTTTCGCAAAAGAGAATTACTCGTTTAGCAATAATAGTTTTTATCTTGCCAATAATATTCATACTTGGGCGCTGGTGAAAAAACATAATCAGAAAGGATTTTTTTCTCATTTAATATATGATCTTATAATTTATAATTTATACATGCAAATTTTATTTTAACCGGGCAAAGCAAATTTGAAGGGCTGGTTATACATGCAAGTTTTATCTTATAATCGGTGATTCCTTAAATAAATATTGCATATATAACCGGGCACCACAGGAAATACTATAAAATAATAAATTAAATGAGAAATTTCATTCCTTTTCTAAGCTCCATAATGTCTCACAACGTATGTGCAATTAGACGAAAAATATTGCATATATAACATAGCATGCGTGATCTGGCCAATTGAATGAGAAATTCCATTCCTTTTCTTCGTAGACTTTATGAGCCGGTTTACAAAATATAAAATTGACTATTATAAAAATTAATTTTAAGTTTTTTAACATAACCGGATGATATCAAACAACATCAAATTTTTTTACATTCAGAAAAAAATACTACCATTTTTCTATTTTGTCTATGCAATCAGGAATTAAAACAAGAAAAAAAATTTACATTCAGAAAAAAATACTATCAATTTTTTTTACATTCAGAGAACAAGACAAATAAAACAAAATACTTACAAACGAATTGGAGAGAAAAAAGTTAAAAGATGAGGAATTCCACAACCTGTTGTCTGTCCTTCTTGACCTACACAATAAATCCCCAATTAATTTAAGAGATAATAATATAGCAGCAATTCTGAAATTCAAGTAAAGTTGAAAGATGTCTACCAGTATTTTAATCTTTCAAATAAAATTCTGAAACAACAATAGAAAAAATTGCTATAGTGTGTTTTTAGTTTCTTTAATCATGTACATGAAAAAGAGTTAAATGAATGAATCAGTGAGATAGAACATAAATTTAATTGAGATAGAACTTTTATGTTGTTGCAACCAAAAAAGGGATCTTTGGAGGGTTTTTTTTTGTCAAACTCATTGAACAACATAAGAGTTGAAAACTATAATGAAAATTGAAGACCAAACCTAAGATCAAAGCAAAATCAGAATAAATTGACATATAAAAAGAAATCAGAATCAAAGAGAAAATCCTAGTACGTACCTAAAAATCTCAATGTCCCTTGACGCATTGGAAAGCAATAGAGAATGGCTCGGCCAAGAATGTCGAACCACAGCTGCTAACAGAGAGAAAAGAGCTCTAACCTTGTCCCCAAATGCGTCCAATTATTTTCTTTTGTCCTTCCTCTTGGTATGATCCATCCAAATTCACCCAAAACTGAGGTTTCCCAGCACACTGAACTCCAGCCAACTACATCAATGATAAAAAGGGTTAGTGTCTATAATTCAAATTTAATACAGCATAAGAGAAGGGAGAGAAAATGGGAATTGAGAGAGAGAGAGAGAGAGAGAAGAGTAATAAATAAAACAATATAAAAAGAGAGGGAGAGAAAACCTTAAGCATCTGAAGCTCCGATTTTGTGATCTCTTTTATACAAATGCATGTATTACCATTTCTAGCATTTTTCTCCAGAATTCCACCGACATTCAAGTTTGGTGTGATAATTTTTTATGGCTTGTGTCCATTCTATACACAGTTAAAATAAAAAAATTCGGATCGTAGAATTAATTCAAAGTGAAGCAAACATGGACATTTCAAAGCATCGATGAAATAATTAGTCCAGTTCCTATAGCTTTGTCAAATAAAAAGAAAACAAAAATGACATTAAATATCCATTTATTATGATTATAGATAAGTTATGAATTCCATGTTAGGCACTGAGTTTCTTTATTTATACATAAACCTCAAAAAAGGAGCTGAGAATAACCATAATAAACAGAAAACAAAGATCAACCTGTAGCAACTATACATGCTGCTGAAACAGAAATGGCTCATTCTCAATTCGGAATCACTACCAGAACCCCCCAAAAACGAAAATGGAAGGCCGTGAAGAAATCGTCCTTCAAGACAATCTTGGGGATTCTGGTTTACTTGAAGCAAAAAGAAACCTCAAATTTTGTTACAACATAGCTAGGGTTGACCACAGACGAAACAACAGAAGAAGTCTAATCGGCCAAGTACAAGCTACTACATGGAACCAGTTCAAAACTTGAAAAGCGCAATTACAAATTCAACTTCTAGATCCTAGATAGGGCTGCATAACGTGTATAACGACCACGAAATTAAACAGTTGCGTTAATCGTTGCACAATAGGACGAAATTTTGTGTTTTCTTGCGTCTTGCGTTCCGTCTTTTGAACGCAAGAAAAATTCCTTGCTACTGTTTCGTTAAATTGAACGGTCAAAACAGTTTTAACCTTTCAAATTTTCTAACCGTTTCATTAACATGAATTCTTACATGTAGTACAAGATCCTTACATAACTATTTCTTACAAGCCAACAAGCGGCAACAAAATAATTGTTTCTTACACAACTCCTCTAGTACAGAAGCCTAAATTCTTTAAATATGAGATGATATCCCTAATATTGCACTTGGGCTGTGTGACACTGGTAACTTTTTGTGCTTTGAAACAATCCAAGCTTTAAATGATGGGTCCTTGTTAATCACCTGGGTAAGGAAGTCGAAAAACTGTAGTTAGTAATAAAAAAAAAGACCAAATTGAATGTTGGCAGTAATCTCATGTTGCTTTGTAAACTTTTCATACAACCTAATTGAGGGATCTAGGTTCACAAAGGTGGTAAACACACTGCCATTGGTGTTTTTAATGCTTCACTTACCATAGAGGAGAGAGAGAGGAGAGATATAGGGTCAATATCTAATCAAGTATTACTGGTTATAGATTGGTACAATGCAAACAAGTACTACGATTCTGGCATAAGATCATAAGCATAAGGTCCGCACATACTTATCCTGCTGTGTCGTCAGAGAAGTACCCGAATTAAGATGATCATCTACCACAGATCAAGTTAGGATTTGCTAGATTATGTAATATAGTTAGGATTACATAAAAATCCTCCGCCAGAGAAGTACCCTTATCTTCTTAATTAGATGATTGTCAGATCCCTATAACATAAAAATAAAATAAGTGAGATTAAGAATGTACAAGCCCATAAATCAGATTTATTTACAATTTATAGCCTTTGCAATTTAGTTCTTACTACCAGCATGTATAACATTTATATCCTAATGCTTATTCAAAATATTTTCCAATTGCCTAATTAAGAAGCCATAGTTTTACAGCATGTATCATATCTAAGGGTACCCAAATACAGTATTTGTAGTCAAGTTCGGTTGAGACTATCCCATTTATAGCCACAAATTAAACCATATTTGATATCTAATACCTCATCAAAATACCAAAGAAAAGATAATTGAATAAGAGGACCAATCTACAAGTTATATAATGAACATATGAAATTATCAGTAATATATATTATACAATTTATGCAAATGTCGTACGATCAAGTACAGACATTCCAGGGATGTCTTCGAACTATCATAATTTTCGAAGATTGAACAATAATTTGCGAATTTTCAGGGGTGTTGGTCAAGTTACAAACTTTCAAGGGCAGAATCGAAAATCAGCGAGAAAGAAAAGGGAAAAGCCAATAAGGCGAAAATGTAGTCAGAGATTCAATTAACCAAAAATTAAACCTTAATCGACCGAAAGAACAAAATCTCAGAAGAAAAGAGAGGGTATACCAAAGACGACAATTGGCGCAACTTTTGTCACATACTGGGTACAGAGTTGACTTAGTCAACCATTTCAATTATCTGGATGGAGAGAAGAATAGGGGTGACAGACTGTGGACGGAAGGCGATGTAAAGAGAGCCCCTTCGCTGACGGAGGGAAGAGACGTTAATTATTTAACAGAGAAGCGCTGCAGAATTCAATCCAAGCCTTTGATCTCCAACGGACACTAAGATCCATCCGTTCATTTAACATTCAAATTGTAACAGAAAGAGATGAGAGGATACTGTGTTTATTCTGTATTTTTGAGCTGTATTCGCCTATAAATAGGCCAGAGATGTAATTGGGATGTTATGTTGAATGAAATTAGTGTTAACTTTATTACTTATCCATTCCTGTATCTTGTTCTTCCCTTTCTCTCCCAATTTCTCCCCGAAACCTTGATTTCCCGTTCCATTGTTCTCAATTCATACCCAAACTCCACCAAATCAGTCTCAAATTCACAGCAAGACTGTGACAAGTGGTATCAGAGCCCAAAGATCGCAGCTGGGCACGTTTCAACAACACTTTTGAGTCGAATTCAGATCAAGAAATACTCAAGAACTCGAGATGTCGACACCTGCAAAACCTTTGGATGAATCATCACGTATGCTTGCAGAAATGATAGAAATGCTCAAGGAATATATGCGCAATCAAGGGATTCCATACCAGCCTCGTGAAAAGGAAGAATGCAATGTAGATGAATCTACTGCTATCAATGAAGAAGGAAGCGGTTTCATTGATTGTGTTGAGACACCTGCTGATATTGAAATCAGTGAAGTGCTTGCAGCATCAGAGAATGATACCATGCTTCAGGTTGAGCAATTTTCTGCTATCACTGTAGAAGAATTGGCTGCTATTAGTGAAGATGAACCAATACAGTCATTGGAAGAAGAAGAAGACAATGGTGGCTCATCTGGTACACCATTCTTGCAGTCTCCAAATCAAGAAATGGTTGTATCAAGCACAACAGTTCTTGCTATGCAACAAACTGGCAACCAAGTTAATGAGGAAGAAATTGCTAATATCAATACTGAGGGGATGCCAATTCAGAGAGCTGAGCAACCAAGAGTACTAGTTCTTTCTCAACAAATAACTAATGGAAGCAAATGCAACATCAGACCAAGCTTTGATTTTGAGAAGATTCAAGAACCAACAAGACATCAACTTTCAATCATCAACAGTGACCTGCACTGTGCAAGAAAAAGTCTTGGGTCTCCTTTCCAAGATGCTGAGAAAGAAAAGTCAAGAAGAGAGGAGGTATTCAGCACCCAGTCTCTAAACCACCAAGGGCATACAGGTCATTTAATTATGCTGAAAGTCCCTTTTTTAAATTGGTCTGAAATTTTGGGTTGGATTGATGAGTGTGAGATGAATTTTTCTGTTAATCAAATTTCTGAAATTTACCAAATCAAAAGGGATAAGTGCTGGCATGAGTTAATGGCTAAATTGGGTTTATCAATGAAGTGGAGCAAGAGATATGACCTTACTGATTTGAGAATGAATGATGATTTGAGAAGAAATGAGGTCCAGAGTTGTAGTATGAGGGTTGCTTTGTCAAAACCTAAGTTCTTCATATTTAGTGGGATGCAACCATCAATATTGCGCTCAGAAACTGAAAGCAATTTTGGACAAGATGTCAGGAAAACAATTACTGGTGACAAAAGGAAGAATGCTACCCAAATTCCCTTTAATATCCTGTTAGCTTTCAACACTGCCAATGGAGTATCTGTGCACCAGGAAGTAGTTGAAGTGAAAGTATATGAAGTAATTTTAGACCCTGGGGGAATACATGAGTTACTGGTACAAAAAGAGACTGAATTACTGAGTGTTACTGATCTAGATAGTGATGCAAGACAATGGTATAGGAGCTGGATAATTAATAAATTATACCCACATTGGCCAGTTTCTATGGTAATCATTGAAAATAAAGCCCCACTGTTAATCCATGCCAAGACCAAAAGCATCACTCTGGAAGAACATTATGGCAGGAAACAAGTGTTGAGAGAGACCAACATTGACCTAAGAATATTCTGGCTTGAGTTTTTTCAATTACAGCATCATGAGGGTATGTGTTTCTTCTACATTGAGCCTGGCGCATCTAGTGAGAAGTTTCTCAGAATAATTGAGAAAGTGGGCCAATCTGAGCATGTACTGGTAGATGGTATAGACATAAAAGGAAAGGTGTCCAGTAAAGAGGTGTCTTTAATCATTTTGGGTACCATCATTAGTGAAATGAGAGCACACCAGTCAACTAGATGTACTCAAGCTACAGCAACTGTACCAAGAGCTGATCTGGAAAATTTGGAAAAATTTTGGCTTGACTTTTTCAAATTAAAGAACCTTGATAGTGAAATACTAAAACCGAGCCTAGCCTCTATTGACTCACAACTGATTGAGCACACAGAAAGAATGGAAGGGGCCAGTTCAAATATGATGAAATTGGGTACATCACAAGCTGTGACAAACAATTCATTCAGTAATGTGATTTGCAATTCCAATAATACCCCTATGGTTGTGAGCTCTACTACTGGAGTCTTGACCAGTCTTAATCCCAACCACACAGTTCTGAGCTTCCAAATCCAAATCCATGAGATGGTTAGAGAATCAAGACCATTGAATAACAATTGCTGTGAGCTAGTGCTATGCAGAGAAGGATTGATGAAAACCATCATTCTTCAAGTCACACTAACATGGTTACAGCCACCAAAGGAAGAATCAACTTGGAATGATTATGTTGTGGTGCAGAACAACTATTCTGAATTTATTCTCGAGGACGAGAATGGTCTGATGGGGGAGGGAATGTCACATACTGGGTACAGAGTTGACTTAGTCAACCATTTCAATTATCTGGATGGAGAGAAGAATAGGGGTGACAGACTGTGGACGGAAGGCGATGTAAAGAGAGCCCCTTCGCTGACGGAGGGAAGAGACGTTAATTATTTAACAGAGAAGCGCTGCAGAATTCAATCCAAGCCTTTGATCTCCAACGGACACTAAGATCCATCCGTTCATTTAACATTCAAATTGTAACAGAAAGAGATGAGAGGATACTGTGTTTATTCTGTATTTTTGAGCTGTATTCGCCTATAAATAGGCCAGAGATGTAATTGGGATGTTATGTTGAATGAAATTAGTGTTAACTTTATTACTTATCCATTCCTGTATCTTGTTCTTCCCTTTCTCTCCCAATTTCTCCCCGAAACCTTGATTTCCCGTTCCATTGTTCTCAATTCATACCCAAACTCCACCAAATCAGTCTCAAATTCACAGCAAGACTGTGACAACTTTGCCGGTCTCTGTTGCTAGGGTTTGTCTCTTCGCAAAGCTTTTTTCTGTCACCTCCTGTTCAAATCAATTCATTGATTCATCTCGGTGTGTACTGTATTCAATGAATGCTAATTGCTACGAGTTGTAACGCAGGGTGTGCTGTGAGTCAAGTAGCTGGGTTTGGTGGAGAAGAGGGTTTCAGTGGAGGCTTCGGCTCAGAGAGAGAGAGAGAGAGAGAGAGAGAGAGATAAGAGAGGGGTGGGGTGAGAATGTGAGATAGATGTATTTGAGGGAGCGGCGGAGAAGTGACAGGGTTAGGTAATACGGGAAATGGGGAGGCACCATCACCTCTCGACGGCGGTCGTACTGGGTGGTACAGAGGCGTGGCTGCGTGCGAGAGACAGAGAGATATGTGACACTGTGTTCGGCAGAGAAATGATGGATTGGAGCGGCGCAGAAGACCTAATTACGCGTCTCTCTCCCGGACCCCGATCTGACCCCGATCTGGTGTAGCGCTACACGGCTTGCAGCGCACCCACGAGCCGTTCGATTTTGATCGGGCGGTTCATTTTTTTCGGGCCTATCAATCTGGTATTATTCACGGGGCTCCCTTATCCATTAGATCAAAATCGAACGGCCAGATCTTTTTCTCTCTCTGCGCTACAACTGGTGTCGCGCGACACCAGATTTGGATTCCTCTCTCCCTCGTTCGCTCCGCTAAGGGTCTGCATATTAACCCTCTGTTTGGTTTTAAGGAAAAGGATGGAAAAGAATGGAAAATATAGAAGGGAAGGAAATGGGATGTGGGATGGAATGGTAAATATTTTACTTCCTACTGTTTGGATAACTAATGAAAGTGAAAGAAAAAGTTTTTCCTTTCCTAATTTTATCTATTTGGATGATCCAACTTCACGAATGTAAAATAGAACTAATTAAATATAATTGACTATTATACCCTGATTTTTTCGGGTTGTTTCTTTCAACTTATGTAATATTTTAATATTTGCGCTTTTATTTTGTACTGGTAAAGTTCCACCGGAATCTGCTTAGATCACATCAGTACAAATTCATTTATAGCATCATGTATATAATAGAAATAAGTATCAATTCAGATATTGATGTATATCAAAGAATATATTTTGCAAGAAAGAGGACTTTACAATTTCACAGAACGGCAAAGAGCTATTCTCAAAAGAGTATCTATTTAGCCCTCAAACACGAACATTTATACTGATAAAAACTGGACATTAGAAAAACCATTAGCAGAATCCATTTTAAACATAGTACCATCGGTCCATATAAAATTAAGTGCATATAAAATTTCAGAAATATTTTTGAAGCAAGAAGAAGCATATAAACATGTCTTAAAAAAAGTTTTTGGTCCAGGATTACTGTGGCAATAGCATATGACCAAATATTACGATTTTGTGATCAAATTACAAAAACACTATTATGTTTTGGTTCAGTCTTTTTTCTTTCTAAACTGGAAATCAAGGTACTTGGTGTTAGAAATCAAGGTTTTTGGTTTGCTAGTACAGAACAATTGAAAAAAGCAACTGGCAGAATTGGGAAAAAAAAACGAGTGAAGAGAGAACCTCAGAGCAAAACAACTGATGAAGCAAGCGGAGAAGTGGAGAACAATAACAAAAAGCCAAAATAACAAACCAGCGAAGAAAGATTGGACGCTAGGTACAGATATTGTTGTCTTCGTTAAAATTGAGTATCGCCAAGATTTTTCTTTCCATCGTTTACACTCCAAATCGGAGTGTAAATTTTTTGTATAGGAAGTAAATTATGAAGGGAAATTAATTTCATTTGGTCGAAAACTTTCCTTCCGAAAAATGACAATCCAAACAGGATAAATTACCGATTTTCCTTCCCCTCCCTATTTTTACCTCCGTTACCTCAAATCCAAACAGACCGTAAAGGGAACGGAAGGGAAAGGAAGGTAGCGGCTGCCCAAAATTTGTTACCTTCCAAATCGCAGGGTAGGCCTTGAAAGTAAACTCTTCATGAAATTACTCTATTTTTCACCTCCTCTTTCCTTCCTTTTCATTCTTAATTTTGTGCTCTGGAGCAAGTAAACACTTGGGACAGAGTAAACTTTTTAAGTGCTTCCCTCGCCTTCCCTTCCTCTCCCTCTAAAACTCAGTTCTGGAGCAGACCCTAAGTCTCTGTAGAATTTAAGACGAAACGGGACGAAATAAACGATGACGAAACAACTTCGATTCGTTAACCGTTCCTTTCTGAAACGAAACTGTATTTATATTTGCGTTAGTCGTTCCGTTCCTTAAACGAAACCAAAATCCTTAACCGTTACCGTTCCGTTTTGGACGAAACGAAACGAAAAACGGTCGAAACGAGTATCGTTTTCAGCCCTAATCCTAAATACCTCTTCAACAAACAAAACGCAAAACTAACCTGTGGTGGGGCAAAGAACGCAACCCATCTCCGTCCATAAAATCCTTATCTTCTTCTTCTTCTTCTTCTTCTTCTTCTTCTTCTTCTTCTTCTTCTTCTTCTTTTACTTGTTCAGAACCAGACGATCTCGATCTAAAATCGAACTCGGAATTGGACTCGGTAGAGAAGCTATGGGATTTGACTAATAGGACCCGATGTCTGGGCCGCATCCTTGTCAACTCCCCGGAACGGTCCATGACGGCGCCGGTTTCGATAACGGTAGTGGGGGAGAAAGTGGAAGTGGGGGGTTTGGAGGGGAGGAGAGGGGATGGGAGAGGGTGGACGACTGTGACGGAGGAAATGGAGGAAGGCGGCGCAGGAAAGGCCATCAGGATTGCGCGAGGGATGGTGTAAGGTAAGGGCGGTCCATCGTACTCAATGGCGGAGTAGTCGTTCATCGTGGCAGCGTAGAAGAGCAAAAGAGAGAAACTAAAACATGAGAGAAGAGGAGGAAAGGGGTGGGGTAAATTTTGGGGCACGCGGGAGGGGTGAGGTGTGTGGTGGGGCTTTGGGGAGGACTTGGGAGAAGCAAGTAGTAAAGGTATAAGCGGAGAATCGAACATCTATGTACAGCAAACTCGCAACATGCGAAAATTTGTTAACCAGCGCGTTGATCTTTGATCTTTTGTAGTGAAAAAGTCCGACTCTTTATCATAAATACAAATCTATCAAATTTTTTTGAGTGAAATTGTACAAATCAATAGTTTATAATTGATGTTAATAATTGTTTGAACCCTGTGATTTTTGTTATGATCGTTCGCAATGTACATTTATAAGTAGTAGAAATTAATGCAAAAATAATCAATCATCAGAAAATAATAAAAGTAAATCACGCCAAGATCCCATCTCGTTCACACTAGTTTACATAGCCCCCTTCAATATATATAACCTTATTCATCCTCGGTATGCCTTTCAAAACTGTCATTTCTTTGAAGATCTTTTGTTGCATCACGAATCTGCTTACCTATATTACGTCCAATAGTATTGGGTCCGTATCCTCTGCCAACCTTTTCTGGTTGGCAGGGTGCCAACCCTTAATCCGAGCCGTTCGATCTTGATCGGACGGTTAATTTTTTTTCGGGCCTATCAATCTGGTATTATTCACGGGGCTCCCATAACCATCTGATTTAATCTGAACGGTCCAGATTCAAGGTGGGCACCCTGCCAACCTTAAAAGGTTGGCAGAGGATGCCATTCCAATAGTATTAGTCGCTCTCATACCAATATAGAAGCTCATGAAAGACATTGTCACACAAACTAAAGTAAAACATAGCAGGACACGATCACGTAACCTATTTACTATTTTATACATCTGCTTATGTATATCATGCCCAGCACAATACCACCCATGCGCCAGTACAGCAGAAGAAATCCACAACAAAATTACCATCATTAAAATTAGTGCCGGAAGTGAGTTCCATGGCATTACCTTCCACAAAAGATATAACAAAAAATCAAGGTACATCGCTGTCCAACATGATAGAAATACATCTACCTCTCTTTGCGATATGTCCGGATCAACAATTGGAAATAACCAGGTGTAACAGGCGTGTAATGGGAGCAATGCTGTAAGCATAACCAGAACGACCAAAATTCTCGGACCCAATGAAAGCCAATAAGTGTGATATTTAATATTAGGCAAGAAAACGATGCTCAAGAAAGATAGAGTTGATAGCCAAATAACAAAAGCAACTTTCCATATACAACAGCATGACCGTGCTGGGAGGTGCTTTGGGCAACATGTTTTTCACTTGGAGCAACATTAATCTTTTCTAAATGACTAAATTATCCCTCAGAACTTCCAAACTCTTTTCATATTTTTTTTTTTTTCTAGCAGAACTTTGAACCTTTCCTTTGTACGAATTTTTTTTATATTATATTCATAAATTGTGATTGTAAAGCTTTAATACGAAAAGAAATGAAATGAGCATAATGCATTTGAGCATTAAGATTAGGCCTACCAATAAATATTCAATTGAAGAATAGTTAATTTTATCATTTCAAAGAGAGGAAATTTGATGAACTCAAAATTAATTGGTTAATTATTTTAGCGGCGGGCTAGGCTATATAAAAATTATTAGGGAAGCTAATAAATATGGCATATATTAGTACAAAGGAAAGGTTCAAAGTTTTCCTATTATAAAAAATATGCTTGAAAAGAGTTCAGAAGTTCATGGGTAATTTAGTCATTCAGAGAAAAAATAGTGTTGCTCCAAGTAAAAAACATGTTGCCCAAAGCACCTCCCGACCGTGCTATATCAGCTTCGTCCTCAGGCTCTTCAAATCAATAGGGAAAAAAAAACATAATGGGATAGTTACTTCAGCCTGTATAATTTAAGAAATTTTTATGAATCCCTTTAATGGTTATAATGGAATAGTTACTTCAGTATGAATAATGTAAATAATTTGTAAGAATCACTTTAATTGCTAATTTAATTTTAATTTTAATACTGATGATCAATATAATAAGCAAAGAAATATACCCACAGAATTAATATTCAATTATTCACCCAAAGAATCAACAAACTAAGATTTGTATGATTAGATCTGACAATTGGTTCAGTTAATATAATATCGATTACTTGAATTCGTGTTGCCAATTTTATAAACTTCTTTTGAAACTAAATATTACCAAAAAAATGTTGAATATAAGAAAGTAACATGAATTCAGTTAATATACCTTTAGTTGGTTGCCATGACAAGTCCGTTTGATCATTTTGACTTGTTGCAAACTGGTCAAAAGTTTCTTTGATGTTGGCTTCGAGATCCATGAATCTGCAAGTTCTTGCATAATACATAAAATTGACAAGGAGATGTTGTATTGTGAAGAAAACATTTGTAATGCACATCCATGTCGGATGGTGTAAATTGTACAGATTTTACAGAAACATATGGATATGCACATCCATGTCGGATGGTGTAAATTGTACAGATTTTACAGAAACATATGGATGTAGGTACGATTTATATCTCATTCAATTATTAACTTCTACAAGCAAACAAAATATGAATATCCATAAAGTGATATCTAGTATGGTTCAGACATGTTTAATTTCAATGATGTATATAGAGTGAAAAAAAAAATAATTAAATTCATAGGACCGAACTCGCAGTAAAAATTTTATCATATCTCAATTTTTAAATCCACTCAATGTAATTTTAAAATTTATTTGACCGTTCAATGTATCAATGCATAGTGAATTTCGTTCCAGAAAAAAATTTGTATATTTTTCTCTTGACAGCTACTGTCAAGGTTTCAAAAAATATATATATTTTTAAAAATTATTTATAGTTTTTTTAGAATTTTAGAAAATCTTCTATATAATTAGTTCTGACTCCTCCAAAATCAAATGTTTTTAAAAATATTAAATTTTGTAAATAAAATTTAAATATGGAGATCACAAATTCATTGGATCGACCATTTGAACTTTCAAATTAAGATCTGATGAAATTTAATTGGAAGTCCGATTAAATGAATTTTGTTGAATCCATTCTCTTTATATATATATATATTATATCTGCGTTTCTTGTATGAATCTCTGTTACGATAACAAATCCAATTGAACTATGAGATACTCAAGTCAGTTGTGGTTTTGATTCCAAAAACCGACCAGCCAAATACACCGAAAGATTATAGGCCAATAACCCTGGGAAATACCGTATACAGATTGTTGATGAAAATTATCTCTGAAAGAATTAAGCCCTTCATACCAAAGATAATTGATCACAATCAGGCTGCTTTCATTAGAGGAAGAGGCACAGTTGATAATATCATCCTGGTTAGAGAAATTCTACACTCCTTTGGTAAAGCCTCTTTTAAATCAAAAGCTTTTATGCTCAAAGCTGACATCAGTAAAGCTTTTGACAGAATCAAATGGCCTTTTATACAAGTAGCCTTGGAGGTAGTGGGTGTACCAGTACAGTTGATTAATATAATAATGACATGTATAACAGGAGGCACATTGTCTCTTAATATAAATGGCCAAAGAGATGGTTTTATAACACCTCAGAGAGGAGTCAGGCAAGGATGTCCCCTATCTCCTTTTCTTTTCATCATATGCATGGAGATATTGACCAGACTAATGAAACAAGCAATTCAAATGGGCCAGATTCAGGGAATAAAACTTTCAAACATAGCACCCCTCCTATCAACTGTCTTATTTGCTGATGACCTTATCATTTTGGGACAGGCAAACCAAAAGGAAATTGAATGTATAGTGAACATTATGGATAATTTTGGATACTGGTCGGGGCTCACTATAAACTATGAAAAATCAAAACTTTGGTTTAGTAAAACCTGTGATGCAAATACAAAACAACTTGTAATAAATGCTTTAAAAGCCAACCAAGCTGATAGGCAAGAAAAATACCTTGGTATTCACCTTTCTACACAGACCTCACCGAGCCAGCTTGCCCACACAGATATTATAGATAAAATGTGGAAAAGGCTAAGGGGGTGGAAGCTAAATATTTTATCGTTGGCTGGAAGAATTATACTTTTAAAATCAGTTTTTTATGCTATCCCAATCTATTACATGATGACAACCATGCTGCAAAAAAAGACAATACAACAAGTGACCAAGTTGATGAGGAAATTCCTTTGGGGAAAACATGACAAGGATAAATATTTATCATTATTATCATGGGACAAAGTATGTGCAACGGTGGAACAAGGTGGACTGGGGCTCAGAGATATTGCAAAATTTAATCAAGCTCTATTATTAAAAATGGCCTGGGAGATTGCATCAGATAAACCAAAACTATGGGTGCAAATTATAAAGGCAAAATACTTTTCGAGAGTTGGTTTCTGGTCTGCAACAAATACATCTGGAGTCAGTGCATTCTGGAGAGATATAATCAAAGTTAGAGAGTTTATCAAACAGGATGTTATGTGGAAGATAGGAGATGGGTCAAAAATCAAGGCTATTGGAACACCCTGGTTTATGGGATGGGAGCAAGTGAGGCAACAACCGATTATGAGCGGATTTGGTCATCATAAAATTAAGGTAAAAGACCTAACTGACCCTCAATCGAGTTCCTGGAATACCCAAAAGTTGACAGAAATCTTTGGTGCAAATTGTGCGAATTATATAGAGCATAATGTCAATTACTGTATATCAAATGAAGACACCTTGCTTTGGTTACCAGCAAACTCAGGCAAGTACATTACTAAACTATCTTATCAGAGGCTGATGCAGACCTTACAGTCAAGGGATATTCAAAGGGACAGATACTCAACAAATCTGGATTCAACTATGGAAAATAAAAAATGTGCAACCAAGGATTTTAACGTTTTTATGGAGAGCATTTCACAATGCATTGCCTGTTGCACAGAAGATGAACAAAATTTTTCCCACTGTCTCTCCTATATGCCAGAGATGTGATATGGAGGAAGAGAGTGTCCTACACCTGTTATTCTTCTGTCCTTCTAGTAAAGCGATTTGGTTTGCTTCCCCCATGAATCTACGGGTACATGAAATGCAAGCTGACATTTTTCAGATTGCAAACTTGCTGTTTTTTCATTCTGACCCGTTCATCTGTAGATATTCTGTTAATGCAGTATGGCAAATTTGGAAAGCCAGATGCGATTTTGTGTTTAGATAAACTCCCTTTGATGTGCATAACATTCTCAGGAAAATTGATATTGCAATGGAAATTTCAATCGATGAAGGGAGAAGACAGATCTGCAGGAGACAATTTGTTACTAATTATTATCTTCCCCAGCAGACCATGCTTATCTTGATTGATGCTTCCTGGACCAGAACAATAGGATGGGCACCTCAATGCTAGTCTATGAGCCAGGGGGAAAACTGCATACTAAAAAAATTCATTGGGGCTTAGCGCTTAATGCCTTTCAAGCAGAAGCTATTGCATTGCTCCATACTCTTAATTATATCATAAACACTGATCTCATGCACAAGCAAATACATATTTTCACAGATTCAAAAACGTTAGTGGAAATCATGAATCATTTTATTTTGCAGGAATCACCATCATGGCAGGCCAATGCGACACTGCAGGATTGTGCAAATCTTCTTAAAAATATGTCCGCAATTTGTATCAGACATGCGCTGAGAGAGCACCTGCAGATAGCACATAACCTGGCAAATGATGCAAGAAGATTCAGAGGCCTTTGTCGATGTGACAGGGAGGATCTAATGAAGGCACCCGAAGCATATAAGTGGAGTTCCTAATTGTGTCCCCTTACTAAGTCCCAAAATTTTTGTTGTATTATAATTGGGAACTTATCTGTTGCTTGCTTTAGTACTTAAGTTCTCTTTATGTTTTTCATGAAAAAGTGGGGTCTGTTGATGTTAATTACACCCCTCTTTGGTTGTGTCTTTAGCTTAGTTTCTTGGGTGCCAGTCACAATGTACTGCTTGTATTGGACACTTCCTTTAAGTAAAAACCTACGGGTTTAATTTCAAAAAAAAAAAAATCCAATTGAACTAAACGAAAATATTTTTTTGCAGAATCAGAAAAAATTAAAGATATAGGTCGACCTTTGGAATTAATTTAAAGAAAAGTAAAACGTAACAAATTTATTATCTGCGTACCTTTTAGGAGATAAGAAGACAAAAGAAAGAACGAATACTTCCAATGCTTGAGGTGTAGTTTAAGTATTATATTTTAATAGATAGGTCTTATTTTGGTCGGCACTTGATTTATTTAGTAAAATAGAGGTCTAGATGCCTGAAAGTTCTTTCAGCTGGATCAACTAATACCAGTCTATATTTAGTTAGCACTTTAGCATCGCGTATCATTTATAGTACATACACATTAAATTCTACATACATTGAACTGCAAGCTCAATCCTCGGGTAAAAATAATAACAAATCTAAGTTAATTATATCATATTTATATATAATAACTACCCAAGCAAATTAACAATTACATATACGGTCACATCCAATCTAATCTTCCAAAAAATATCAGCGATACAAAAAATTTTCATTAAGCAATAAAAGATATCCAAAATCCAGTCCTACAAATATTCTACTCTGAACGAAATATTATCAACTGCTAAACTATCAGCGATTACAAAAGTTTTTCACTAAGCCCAAGAAAAAAAAATCCAAACTCATATCCTGCCACATTCTAAAAACAAGCATATGAAAATTGTCAGTGCGAATAAAATTAAGCCGATCCAGGGATGCCCCCAAGGCAAAGCTATAACAAAAAGAAAATAAACCCATATCATCATGACCAATGAGAAATTTCCGAGGGTATGCGTGAAGATCTCAATCTGGTTCCAAATTGCGCAAGTTTTGTTCCAAATAGCGTTAGTCCTGCTCCACATGGCCTCTAAGCCCCTCCACATGATCACATCCAAGCCAACACAGCAGACTGCATACACAATTCGCATACATCCTGTTGCGCAGATGAGAAACTGAAAAAAAATGGATTAGTAATAAACTTAAGGGCATTAAAACAAAACATAACTCCATAAAGTAGTATTTTTTTACCGTGTCTATCTTTCCCTGTGTGTTGTCCACCCAGCAAAAAGTATACCCAGCGGCTAAAATAGCACAGTAGGCATCTCGGGTCCCACATTTCCACCCCCCAACTACTTTTGATCCCACGAGAGGTAATGTGGCGGATATGAAGCTCAATGCTCTGGGAGTTAAAAGGATTAGAAGAGACCGTTTGTGAATCCAGAGTATTGGGGCCACAACACAAATTATAACAGGCCAAGAAAACCACATCTGAAGACGAAAATTTAATAATTAAAACATGACTTCAAAATTAAATTAAGGTTTATTTGCAATTTACGCCCTAATCACAATGATTTTTACTCGGCATTTCATTTCATTTGAATTGATTTCGTATGATTTTATAGGATTTCATTAAACCTAATTATATAGAAATTCCAACCAAATGATGCCAAATACGCTCATTATGATCAAGAATTTTTCAATTAAATTAAATTGAATTGAAATCCCACGTTAAAAAAAAAAAAAGGATTGTGATTTGTACCTCGTAACCCTTGTAGTGAGCATGATTTGCAACTCTATCGGCATACATCGTAGCCACTGCCGCCATAGCACCTACTATGGCAAAGTATACGTCAGAATCCATGGGGCCTCCAAAATTGCTGAACCAAAAACTGGAACAGACGTCGAAAAGAAGGCCCATGAAGTTCCATCTTGTTTGCCACTTGTCCTCAATTGGAAAAAGCACACTCACCACACTACAAAATTAAGAATTACAAATTTCAGAGTAATACAATAATTAAACATAAATGATATTCATAAGAAAATAATAATACTTACATATTAACAATTGCACTAATGAGGCTAAGAATGAAGCCCACACAAGATACGAATGTGAACATAGCTTCAAAAAAACTGTGGAATAACAAATACAAACATAGTTTTAAATTGGTGGAACAAAAAGATGAAAGCAAGTATCACAAGACAATATCACACAGCATCAAATTCATGTACATTTACTTACACCAGACACGATCTCTTGAGGTGCCTTTTAGTTCTCAACTTATTACTACATGTGGAAATATAAAAAAAAATATCTAATATTGTTGCAAGTATATTTCAGATTGATTCATATAATGCATAACACAAATGATCACTCTAACTTATAAAATGCTTAACCTTCATGCAAAAGTGGGAGATAACAAATTCTATACTTTTACATTTTAAACCCTATAAAAAAATCTTGACAGTATTATCCATGATATGTAATGTTGATTAGCACTTCAAAACAGTATTATCCATGATATGTGAAAACTTTATCTCCATTAGTGAATATCAGTTCCAGAAAAATTACCTTTTTGAAGGATAAAAAGTTGACCAGCCAACAAAACTCTTGACAAAATCCAAAAGAGCCTGAATTTTTGCCTTCTGCTGTAATATAATTAAAAAAGACCATCAATAGGTAGCCAAAAACAAATTAAATTCCGAGCAAAAGATTATGACAGAAAAAGAAATGCACCCATAGACTATACATAAATTATCACACAACTCCAAGGTAACCATAGAGAAATAAACCCAGGCATTTCAGAAAAATTAATATTGACGCATTAATTGGAACATACAAATCATGAGATAAATTGGTAAAATATATGATTATAATAACATGTCATACCCCAGACAATTCAAATAAAATGGTCACAAGTGTTCCCTTTTGATAGCCAATAGAATTGGATTTTAAATGGCAACAACTATTCAAATAATTGTGACAGATAACGCATGACAAGTGGGATCGGCTTGCATTTACTCTAATACCTCAATAAATTGAGGATTGCGATAACAAAGTGGCTAACAAGTGAAAAAAAGGATCAGATAACAAACCTGGTGAAAATAAGGCCTGATCGATCAGCTCACTCGCCAAAATCACTTGCAAAGACTTGAAAGCCCAGCCTCTTATTTCAGCTGCACACCAAGATAAAAGAAAATGGATATTATCTCAGTACATCCCAAGCCCGATAAAATAAGGGTGAAATGAAAATTGAAGGGATGGGCCGAGATTAACCATTATTAGATCATAAAAAAAATTGAACAATAAAAGAGGCCGAATCATAAGCATTGTCTAGCTGTACGTGGGTGTGACTGCTAATTGATTAAAGCACTAATGCACCTTATTAAGCAACGCACAGGACTCCAGTGATTAACCTAACTCGAATAGTAACAACAAGAAATGAAATCATTGTGGTCCAGAAACCTACAATTCGTGTGTTCTAACTTCTAACAAACTTGTGATAAATTTTGGGTTGGGGTGGTACTAGGTTAAGGATAAGAAAATTGCTAGTGCTAGATGTTGTAACAAAGATAATAAATAAATAAATAAAAAGAAAGAAAGAGAGAAAGAAAGCCAAGCAAACAGGTTATAAAAAAAGGAACAGGGAAGCTTTTGAAACATGTTACACGAAACAAAAAAAGCAGTTTGGTGAAGCAAGAGATACTAGAATCGAGTTATACCATCATCCCTTTCCATTTTTTATTTTAGAGAAGAAGAAGAGAATGGGGAGTTCTTGAAAGGGGATCATATGGGAAGATCTTAAAAAAAAGAGGCGTAAATCAATGAGGCAGAGAATATGAAAACCGAGTTGGTCATTGTTTAACACCATTCCTGGTTCCATCTGGTTCCATTAAAAAGAAAGGAGAGAGCATGGAGAGCTCTTGAAGCATGATTACATGGGACAAATCAGACAAGAGAAAAAATAGCATTGTGCAAAGCTCAGATCCGATCATTCAATACCAAAGAATGTGCAGGAGGGATCATGGGAGCTTGTCTTAATGAACAACCTCCTCAAAACAAAGACATGAAGAAAGCATTTAAAAGTGCTACAAGAATTAGAGGAAAAAGAACACAAATTTAAATCAAACACTTAGGTTGAAGAAGCCCCTAATATAAGCCCAATAATATGCTCAAAACATAATGTCTCAGAGCAAAAAGCGTTGTTCTCAAGGGGTTAGCGAAACCAGAATGCGAATCAACAAAATGTGAATGAAAAGTGCTTGCAATACATGTATTGAACAGCAAACACGATTGCACCAGTGAAATAGTAACAGAGAAAAGAAATTAAGCAAAAGAAAAGAAAAATAAAGAGATTTGCACCTCTTATTATGTGAAAAGGGCAAATCAGAATCAAAAGAAGGAGATAACAGAAGAAATAACAAGGATAAGATGAATGAACTAGATATTATACAATAAAACCTCTCTCAAACACTAGATTCAACAATTCAAACTTCATAGGAAGAAATAGAACCAGAAAGGATAGAAAAATAACCTGAGAAGAGAAGGAAATGAAGCCTACGCCTCCCTTTAGCAAAATAAAAAGAAGAATAAGGAGACTTGCACCTCTTACTCTGTAAAAAGGCCAAATCAGATTCGAAAGTAGAAGATAGCAGAAGAAATAACAAGGACAAGAATAATAAGATGAATGAACTAGATATTATACAATAAAACCCCTCTCAAACACTAGATTCAACAGTTCAAACTTCATATGAAGAAATAGAACTAGAAAGGAAAGGACAGAAGAATAACCTGGGAAGAGCAAGAAATGAAGCCTACGCCTCCCTTTAACAGTTGAGCGTCTAAAACCAGATCTAAATATAAAGAGAAAACAATAGTAATGGTGGTTATTCACTATGCAAATCTTTCAAAAACAAAAAAGAAAACGTGCGCAAGAAGGAGAGATCTTGACCTTAGAATTAAAAGCTACACAAGAGGAGAATAGAAGGAGAGAGAGCATGGTGAAATGAAATGGGATGAAATGGGAAGGAAGATGAATCGGAGGGATAGTGGGATACTTATAACAGAGAGTCTGCACTGCACATATAAAACAAATAAGAGACACGCGTCTCGCACGCGATAAGCTCCTCCGCTGACAAATGGGGTCCACCGTAGAAACACTATCAATTCGCTCGTTTGAAAACTGAATGGGTGTACACCAATGGACCAAGCCATAGTCATGCGCCACGCTCACAGGAAAGAAACTGGAAAAGACAGTGAGCCTTTCAGTCTCAGTCGATAAACTGATTTCGTCCCAATAAAAAGGAGATCTACTGAGGCGAGAGTAGAGTGAATACCCCTATGAACCACTCCATCCATGTCTTAAAAGACCCGCCTGACGAAAGGGGCACAGCTTCACTCTGTTGTTAAAAGAAAAAGGGAGGATCCAAGAAGAACTAAGCCATATAGCAAAGTGTGTGGTGATTGAAATTTGCTAAAGAAAAGGAATGAGAAGACGTGATTAAGACCACCAGTGTTTCTTCAGAATTTTCACAACATGATGGGGCATTTGTTTAACCCCGAAATATGGTGACAAAAGAGGGAATTGCAATAAATTTCATGAATGCCAAATCAACTCTTGTATCTTCAAAAATTCACCAAAATATCAAATAAGGACCAAAAAAATCTTAGAAACATACACAAAATTCCAATAAAGGGAATGGAAATTTATGAGACCTTGAAAGTGCACAAAATAACTAAAATATTTTTATGAGTCTACATGTAAAAATTTCATAAAGAAACTCAAATCAGAGGGCTTCGAAATAATTATTTCCATCAGGCAGCTCATGGAAATTGAATAAAAGAACGAATGGAGAGATACGGCAATAGAGTGAATGGAGAGGAGTTGGTACACTTTGAAAATTTCGGAATTTTTTCTTAATAATCCTAAATTAAAATGGAAATCTCACTTCCGGCCTAACGCGACTAAATAATATCACAAGTGGCCTAACGCAGACCGCCAACTGAGTTGGCGGTCTTATTGTGCCACCTGGTCTGTACACGTTGGACGCCACATGGACTGTTGACTTGAGTTGACCAGGCCGACGCCTATGTTGGCGGTCTGGCGAGTCTGATTCAAACCAGTCGAATCGTCGCGTCTAGAAGGGCTCTCTCTGTCCCCACACTCTTTGATTTTTCTTTTGCTTTCATAACCCTACCCAAAAGAGAAAATAGAAGGACACCCATTCTCTCTTTCCCAGTTTGAACTCCGGAGCCCACTGTGCACCTCTCCAACCGCCACTCCTAGCGGCGGCCTCAGTATACGATCGACCAGTCTTTACCGATCTGTCTGTAAGGAAGTTATTTCTTTTAACAAAGTGTGGAATTATTTTTCCCGTGAAAGTTAGGGTTTTGCAGTAGTCAGCTATTTTTTTCTTTAACACTCTCTGACTATTTGGAGTAAAAGTTTCGCTTTAATGTACAGATATGTTGCTAATCTAGGGTTTGTGATGATTGTTACTATATAGTGATAACTGATTAGAGTGATTGAAAATGTAATTATTGTTTAACCCGGTCTCACTTTGTTTTAAACCCGAAATTTGCACTACAAGTATGCACTAAATTAAGTTCTAAAAATATTATCCATACATTATTGGACCAATGTTTGAAAAATGGGTAACTGCAATATTGCGCACTGAAAGTTGGGAGTTTTGTTATTTCTTAAAAAGTTAATTTTAGCAATAAAAATTATTAGTTGGGGGTTGCACACCGCAGAACACACATGCAGGACATTATATTAATTTTTTTGATATTATGGTTATTCCACATTTAAATAAATTATATGAAATTTTTGTGTAGCATGGCGGAGTATCGCACCCTGACTCGTGACTATGAATCAGAAGGTAAGGCGCGAGAGTTGAGTCGGAGTTTGTTTTTCCATTGTGATGCCAAGTACTATGACGTGCTTTGTGCCGTGAAAGCCACTACGCCCAATGGCTGGCCGTTTGAGGTGATTTACATGGATAGAAATCGTTGGCAAGTTGTGGGCCATATTGCATGGAAGCATATGATCATGAGTCGATATGGTGGCAAAATTGAAATAAAGGGGCAGAAAGTTGATGTTGTGGAGATGATGGATGGTCTAGATCAAACACCAAGACTTGACGGCCAATTTTGGGTACGTCTGGTCAATGTTCCTTATTGCTGGCGCACGATGGAAGGTGCAGAACAAATCTTCAATGGGATTGGTACAATTTTGGAGTTTGACGAATCTTTTGGGCAAGACAATAGGTTTGTGCGTGTGAAAGTTCATGTTGAAAGCCGGAGTAAGATCCCTAACCGTGCCGATTATGAGGTTGCACCATTGATGTCAGACTATGCAGATCCTGAACGATGCACCATCAGGTTTGTGGTGGAAGAGCCCTCTGATCAAGAGATCAGGGCAATGCCTCTGCTGAGGTTGGATGGGTTTGAGAAGGCTGCATTTGCCGAAGCACCTTGGTTGGAGTTGTTGAATGAGGCCAGCAGTGTTTACAATAGGAATCTCTCTTGGGACAACCCTCCACCGCTGCCTGCTGGTGCTGTACCACCACCGCCTAGAAGGAGCCCCCGCCTTGGCAATCGACATGGTCAGTACGGTTGCAATAATTTGTATATCACATTTGTTAGTAATATATTTTAACATTAAACTGTTCTTGTATCTTTTGTTGTTTTCTGCAGGTAACCAGGCTTGAAGATAATATTTGCTGTTTGTCTATCTATGTTTTAATTTTTTTTTTGGGATGTGCTAAACTGAAGTTTGTAATATTTTTGTTGACGCTTTCTATGTTCCAGCTTATTTAAATTTTTTATTTTTATTTGGTAAACTGAAGTATGTTTGTTGCGAGTGAAAATGTTTGTTAGGATTGTTATAAACTGATGTTATTATTTAATGGGATGATATGTATGTTTAGCTTTATTTTATATGTTATTATTATTGTGGTATGTAATGTAATGGTTGTCTTTTGGTAATAGTTCGATAATTTGTTGCACGGTTTAATCCTCCATATTATTTGCGGAATATTAAAATACAAAGCGTACAATACGGTAATATGTAAAGATAGGAATTATAACTGTTCATTTTATTTGTCACGGTAAGCCTATAATAATAACTAATTGAAATTAGATTTATTAATTACTACCAGGCCGACGCTTAATGTGGCGGCCCGGCCGACGCCTAATTTGTCGGCCTGTCAAATTAGCCTAAAACAATCGAACCGTCGCGTCTCTGTGCTTTCCATTACATTCGATAAAACCTAGAACCAACAAAGTGAGATCCGTCACTCTGTCCGACCCCATCTTGTTTGTTTCTAACTCTCTCGTGTCGCACTGTACTGTCATTCTCTCCGACCCCATTCACGAGTCTAACCGCCACCTGAAACGGCGGTCTAACTCTCTCGTGTCGCACTGTACTATCATTCGCACCTTTTTGTTGATCTCTCTGCATGAAAAGGTAATTTCTTTAGCCATCTCAAACTTCAAGTTTTGAGTAAATTTTGGAGCTGTTTTTTTGAAAATTAGGTTTTCTGGAAATCAGTAAAAAAAAATTAGGTTTCATTTGTTTAATGTGTCATTACATTTACTAATTAGGTTACAAATGTGTCTTTGGCTTTGAAATAACTCATTAAAGTACTATAAAATTTTTGATTATTAGGTAATAAGAAGTTGAAATACATATGATATAATGCGGACCGCAAATACTGGTTATTGCGGACCGCAAGATAATACAATACAGAATCGTTGGACCGCAAAGAGGAAAAATTATTATTTTTAAACTTTTTAGATTATTTTTTGTATTATAGTAATTTAATTTAGAATGGCGCAATTATATTTATTTGTTAGTATGGAGAAAGGCACTCTTACAAGGGACATGCAAGCCGATTTTAAGTTCAAAGAGCTGAAGCGCAGTTTGTTTTTTGAGACCGATGCAAAGTACATTGATATATTGTGGGCAGTGAAAGCGACCATGCCGAAGGGTTTCAGGTTTGATGTGAACTACTTGGGTAATAATAAGTGGCAGGTGGTGGGCCATATATTGTGGAAGCAGTCAGTGATGGGTGCTGAATATGGTGGAAAGATTAACATCAATGGAAAGCAAGTTCAGGTGTTTGAGATGATGGATCGCATTGACCAACGAGGCAGAGTTGGTGGTGAATTCTGGGTTCGGGTTGTTGGTGTTCCTTATGGGTGGCGCACGAAAGAAGGTGCGGTTGAGATCTTTAAGGGTATAGGAACAGTTATAGGATTTGGCGACTTCTTCGAGCGAGACCAGAGGTTTATGCGTGTGAAAGTTTATGTGGACAGGAGAAGTAACATACCTCCCTATCGTGAGTATGTAGTGCAAGAAACGAAGCCGGGGTTCATCGGCGTTGAGCAATGTCACATCACATTTGTTGTGGAAGAGGATCCGGATCCTGAAGAGATTAAGCGCATGCCTCTACTTAAGTTGTCTCGGTTTGAAAAGTTGGGCTTCGAAGCTGCACCTTGGAAGAATGGCAATGAGCCATCTGTCCCCTGGATCCCAAGAAGACATCTTTCTTGGGACAAACCTATGTTCAGAAGTGGAGCAGTGGAGCCTAGAAGGAGCCAACGACTTGCTAACCGTCGGGTGACAGGTAACTGCATAAATTTGAAGCAATATTGCGATAGGTAACATTGATAAATTTTTAATCACATTACTTTTTTAATTTGCTGCAGACAACTAGGTTTGGAGATGCATCTAATGGACCTATTTTTATAAACTTTTTTAATGAAGTGAAGTAATATTTTGTTAAACTGATGTAATATGTTGTTGTGTGACTGGTGTAATATTTTGTTGTGACGTGACTGGTATGAACTGATGTATGTGTGATTGATTGGTATGAACAAGTTTTAAGAATGTTATTTGGTTGAAGTGATTTTGAATTTGTATTTGCTTACTTATCCAATGATTAAGATATTTAAACTGCTTTAGCTAATTAGAATCGTACTGAAGATTGTTGATATGAATTACAGACCAAATTAGTGGACCCCAATTAATGTTTACTTACAGTCCGCAATAGAAAAATGAATAAAAAGATGTATTGCGACCTAAAACAACCAACCAGGCCGCCATTTCAGATGTCGGCCGAGTTTAATACGATCCACCACTGTCTTGTCATACGATCCGCAGTACGATCCGCAAGTAATGAACAAGACGATTCTTGAGATGTCATTTTTCAACCAGGCCGCCATTTCAGATGTCGACCAAGTTTAATGAACATTTTTTTCAACAAGACGATTGTTAGATTTAAATCATTTAAATAAATGACATTTGTTCATTAAAACAAAAAAATTTAAATAATATTTTTAATAAATGACATTGAAATTCCTGCGACCTAAAACAACCAACCAGGCCGCCATTTCAGATGTCGGCCGAGTTTAATACGATCCACCACTGTCTTGTCATACGATCCGCAGTACGATCCGCAAGTAATGAACAAGACGATTCTTGAGATGTCATTTTTCAACCAGGCCGCCATTTCAGGTGTCGGCCAAGTTTAATGAACATTTTTTTCAACAAGACGATTGTTAGATTTAAATCATTTAAATAAATGACATTTGTTCATTAAAACAAAAAAATTTAAATAATATTTTTAATAAATGACATTGAAATTCCTGCGACCTAAAACAACCAACCAGGCCGCCATTTCAGATGTCGGCCGAGTTTAATACGATCCACCACTGTCTTGTCATACGATCCGCAGTACGATCCGCAAGTTGAACAAGACGATTCTTGAGATGTCATTTTTCAACCAGGCCGCCATTTCAGGTGTCGGCCAAGTTTAATGAACATTTTTTTCAACAAGACGATTCTTAGATTTAAATCATTTTAATAAATGACATTTGTTCATTAAACAAAAAAATTTAAATAATATCTTTAATAAATGACATTGAAATTCTTGCGACCTAAAACAACCATCCAGGCCGCCATTTCAGATGTCGGCCGAGTTTAATACGATCCACCACAGTCTTCTCATACGATCCGCAGTACGATCCGCAAGTAACAATTCTTGAGATGTCATATTTCAACCAGGCCGCCAGTTCAGGTGTCGGCCACGTTTAAGACCACCCACCGCAGTCTTGTCATACGATCCGCAAGTAATGAACAAGACGATCCTTGAGATGTCATATTTCAACCAGGCCGCCATTTCAGATGTCGGCCAAGTTTGTTTAATACCACCCACCACAGTCTTGTCATACGATTCGCAAGTAACGAAACAAGGAAATTCTGAAGGTCATTTTTCAACCAGGCCGCCATTTCAGATGTCGGCCAAGTTTAATACCACCCACCGCATTCTTGTCATACGATCCGCAATACGATCCGCAAGTTCGGAACAAGAAAATTCTTATAAATGTTCCGATTTCGATGGCACGCAAGTTATTAAGGAAAAATTGTTAAATGTTCCCATTTGGTTCTTAAATTTTTTTTTTCAACTACAAAATTTAAATGACTACCAATTTTTTTTGGCATTAAACTGCGTAACACTATTTAAATGACTACCATTTAAATGATCCGAAAGTTGTTTCTTTCCGTGTTATTCTTAAACTGCATAACACTATATTTTGTATATCCCGATATTATATATAAAAAAAATACTTCGCCATCATACAGAAGGACATCCACGTAACTAACACAATATTTCATTAAAACATAAAATACGATCCCAATAACAATATCATTAAAATTAAAACTACGGCATTTCACAAACTATTTCACACATTACATCTATATCGCCACGTCGAACAATAAAAATCCCAACCATCTTCACCACATCAATCCAATACTTAGGTCCTCTAACATGCCAATGTGTTGATAAATGATCATATGGCTTCGCGGTGAAAACGATTCCGGGGTGTAGAAACATCAATGTGTGAAGAATGTCGCGTCCAGTCGTCAATCCGTCCACCTTGACAAGCACGCCGGCTAAAACATGACGCGGCCTAAGCCGTAAATTACTCATTGCTTTTCTTCCTTTCTTTTAAAGATTGAATGAAATGAGGGAGAAGGAGATGGATTTAAGTAAGCAGGTGACAATTGGGAAGTGTGTACATTGGAAGTTGCACAATTCAAATACACCAAACCGCCATCAAGAACGGCGGCCTGTGGTTCATTACTTTATTTCGGGCGTGCATGATTTCATTGCAGACCGCAATTCACTGTATTGTGAAGAATTTCATTTTAAATTATAGATTTGTGTAAATTGGAACTTGAAGAATTGACATTAACCAAGCCGCCATTCCACAAAATTAACTCCTAAGTATTCAAATGATCACATAAAATATTAAGTACGTCTTGTTCAAATATTCAACAAACATATTAAGAATTGACATCATCACACACAAATGAACACAAAAAATTAACCCCTAAATTTTGACACCATAAATTATAAAACATAAGAAACTGATACATTTTTCGTTTTTTTTCAATGAACTAATGCATATCTCCTACTATTTCACACCATCCATCTTCATTAAAACGCCGTACATAAAAACCTCCATTCCTCTTCACCGCGTTAATCCAATACTTTGGACCTCTAACATGCCAGATTGTTAAATAATCATCATATGGTTTCACAGTGAAGACAATACCGGCGTGGTGAAACATCAACGTATCAAGAATGTCGTCATCGGACGTCAAGTCGTCCACCTTCACTAGCACACCGGCAAGAACATGACGTGGCCTAAGACGCAACGTAGTCATTGTATCTTAGGAAATTTATTTTTTTTGGATATTCAAATGAGATATGGAAGAAGTTAACGATGCCCTTTTTATGGACTGGGGAGACATGGAGAAAGAGAGAAGGCAGACAGACGTTTTGTTTATTTCAATGTCCATTATTAATTTTTTTTTTTTGGGAAATTATGTCTGCATGTCTGCCTGAGTGCCTGTTAATGTTATCAATGCACATTATTAATTTTTTTTTTGGGAAATTCTGTCTGCGTGTCTGCATTAAAATAAAAAATTAAACAGCCAGTCAACCAAAGTGTCGGTCTTTACGAAAATCTTAATGCGGTCCAACCACTTGCGGTGCGCATCAACCAACTATTCAATTCAATTCACTTACGGTTTTCAGTCTTTGCTTGCGGTGAGCAAAAATACTTGTGATATCACGAGAGAGTGTTAAGCCGTTAAGTAAACATCAAATTTTGTGAACATAGCACATCCAAAAACATCGGTTTCAAACATCTTAACATAATTGTCTCACATTGGACATTTGTAAACAAGTTAACATAATTGTCTCACAAACATCAGTTTCAAATATCATTCAACAACTTAACATAATTGAACAAACATAAGTATGAACTGAAAACAAGTAAAAAGAAACATCACTGAAAAACAAATTAAACATAAATTCAAACAAGGTGGAGGACAGTACGAGGAGGCCTGCCTTTTGCCCGTGGCTTCCTACGAGGCGGTGCCGGTACATTTCTGTTCACCCAAGGTGCACGAGGGTTGGCCCAGAACATCTCCCTCATGCCCTGATTATGGTTGAACCAAGGTTGATCGGGAAAGCAAGCCTTCTGAAACCCATCCAACCTCAGCAGAGGCATTCCCCTTATCTCATCATCACATGCCTCTTCAACAACAAACCTGATTGTACATCGCTCAGGACTGTCATCAATTGATGGTAAGACTTCATAATCAGCCATGTCAGGGATCTGAGTCCGACTGTCAACATGAACTTTAATACGAAGAAATCTATTGTCTAGCCCGAAAGACTCGTCAAACTCCACAATTGTTCCTATTCCCTTAAAGATTTCGCGCGCACCTACCTCAGTGCGCCAACGATAAGGAACATTGACAACACGTACCCAGTATTCACCGTCAAGTCTTGGTGCTTGATCGAGGCCATCGATCATGTCAAAGACGACAACATTCTGCCCTTTGATCTGTAACATGCCCCCAAATTTAGTCCCGATCACATCCCTCCAAATGGCTTCGGCCACAACTTGCCAACGATTTCTACCGTGCTGAATCACATCAAAATGAAAGCCAATAGGCATAGTGCCTTTCACTGCACACAGAACTTCATAGTAACTAGCATCACACTTAAAAAACGAACTCCGTTTCAACTCTTCCGCCTTGAAATCGGAATGATAGTCACGAGTGAGCCTGCGATACTCCTCCATACTATAAGCAAAACATAATACAAACTTTTAATCGGAATGATAGTTCACAACTATGATTCTTTCAAATATGAAAATTCAAACTTGTACAATTAATATATAAAAACGGAATACAAATATAAGAACATAAAATTTCACTAAGAACATCGTCTCACAAAATTCACAAGACATACAAATTTAAGAACATAAAATTTCATTAACAAAATTGTCTCACATATTCTCATGACATACAAACTTAAGAACATCAAATTCCACTAACAACATTGTGTCACATATTCTCATGACATACAAATTTAAGAACATAAAATTTCACTATGAACATCGTCTCACATATTAATTTCTTTCTTAAACTACAAAAAAAAAATCCAGCAATACAAACTTTCTTCATGCTCTCCGAATGCTTCTTACAAGAGTGGATACGCTTTCCTGCTGTTTCTTAGTGACAAAGAACTTTCTAATAAGTGATAGAGGACTACATAATGTGAACGAGATAAGTGGAGATGGAGGGACTGTCTATCCCCGACATTTCAACTTCGTTTGTCCTTTTCCTGAATAGGACTAAGGAATGTGAACGAGAGAAGTGGAGATGGAGGAACTGTATATCCCCGGCATTTCCACTTCGCTTGTCCTTCTCCTGAATTCCTACGGAAAAGAGAACGAGAGAAGAGGAGATGAAGGAAGTGTATATCCCCGCCATTTCCACTTAGCTTGTCTTTTTCCTGTATTGAGGTAGACCTCCATCACTTGAAATTTGGAAAGGGGATACATGGCAGGAGCTGGATGACTTTTGTACATCAGCTGTCCTACCAATTTTTCCCCTTCCCATCAGCTGTCCTACCAACTTCTCTAATACTGACTTTATTTTTTACAAACCATTTCCTTTTCTTCTTTTTCATTCTTTCTTTCATAGGAACAAGATAGGAGAGATATGAATGTTGTGCTTGTAAAATGGCGAGATAGTCTCCTATTTATAGAATGAGATTTACTGCTAATGCGTTCAGAACCTTCCAAGTCATCACTGTATAACTAAGGTTGCGTCATTTTTTTTATGCGGTGCGCAAGTTCTCTTTCCATAAACTTGCCGTACGCAACACATTGACAGTTTAGACAAACGTGAGGGTTAAAAATCAAAAAGGGTTTTTTTCGAAACTTAACTGTGAGCAAAGTCATGACTTATTGCCTAACTTTCATGGGGGAAAACCAAAATAAGTTTATTTAAAAATTACCTCTTATATTCACTGATATCGGAAATAAATTGGCATACAGTGCTCCAATGTTCGACTACTCACTGTAGTGAGGCGGTTGGAGAGGTGCACAGTGGGCTCCGGAGTTCAAACTGGGAAAGAGAGAATGGGTGTCCTTCTATTTTCTCTTTTGGGTAGGGTTATGAAAGCAAAAGAAAAATCAAAGAGTGTGGGGACAGAGAGAGCCCTTCTAGACGCGACGATTCGACTGGTTTGAGTCAGACTCGCCAGACCGCCAACATAGGCGTCGGCCTGGTCAACTCAAGTCAACAGTCCATGTGGCGTCCAACGTGTACAGACCAGGTGGCACAATAAGACCGCCAACTCAGTTGGCGGTCTGCGTTAGGCCACTTGTGATATTATTTAGTCGCGTTAGGCCGGAAGTGAGATTTCCATTTTAATTTAGGATTATTAAGAAAAAATTCCGAAAATTTCCCTCCGTACAAGATTCTATTAGGGTGAACACGGCATATGAAAACCACAGATAGAGCTCAAAGGGCTTTTCTGCATGGTGTACTATGAGCCAGACGCAGAGTCGCAGAGCGAGTAAAAACATGTCGCTCGAGTCTCAACCCCAACGGGTATTGCTCAGTCACTCCTTTTGCAATTCACTTCCAATTTTACAGTAGAAAGACCAAAATATCCTCGGTTGTTTATCCACGTGTATCAGACCATACCATGTATAGTGTAACTATACACTTGCATCAATAAGGATATTTGAGTCTTTTCACTATTTAATCGGATTCGGGAGTGAATTGAAAATGGAGGAGTGTCCTGAATAATTCCCCAACCGATACCCCATTAATCCTGACTAATGGCCCCCACTGAAACGATCCCTTCGTGTGAGGCAAGATGGGTGCACACGGAGAATGAAAAATGAAGAAGGAAGGAAAGGTCGGGCCCAACGAAAGTTTCATGGCCTATCGTACGCCGGGAATAATTAATGAAAAGGAAAAAAAAAAAAAGAGAGAGAACTGAGGCATTTTCACAAGCACTTAGCAAGTGTTAGGAATAGAGAGAAATCAGAGAAAATAGTTGCTTCTTAAATCTTCTTCAAAAAAGGCTTTCTTTTCTTCTTTTCTAAACTCGAATCAGAAAGAGAGATAAAGGAATTCGGCAACGAGAACAACATCCTGCTTAATTCTTGATCCTCGATTTCTACATCATTTCTTCACATGAACCAGTTTCTTCTTAGATTTCTCTTAAGTAAAAGAGATGAAGTGGATTAAGGGAAGCTTGAGCCATTTTTGTTCACATTCCTGTTTCTTTTTTTTTTTGAAGGTTAGGTGGCGAGCGCCACACCAACAATTGTATTGATAAGAAAAAGAGGTTACAAAAGTCTTACAAGAGAATAAAGAAAATAAAAGAAAAATAAAGAAAAATAAAGAAAAGCGTAAAAGCAAACTACCACCTACAAAACTACATAAACAAAGCAAAAACTGGCAAAACTGAGGTGACTAAGCGGAGGTTGACCAAGCAACAATAGAGGCACAAATTTCTGCCATTAACAAATTTGGAGGCATGATCTTGTTGGCGAAGATTCGACGGTTCCTTTCTTTCCAAATTGCCCAGGTTGCAGCCGCCCAGATGATGTCCCAAAACTGGCCAATGTAAGCCCTATTTTGAAGCCAGAACCCATTCAAATCAGCCGAGAAGGTTAGGAATGGCAAGGAGAAACGGACCTGAAGCAGAGTCCAGATTTGCCTGGCATAGTCACATGACACAAAGAGATGGTAAGAAGTTTCCAATGTGGTATTGTCACAACATTGGCAGGCTGGGATCGTAGGCCAATTCCTTATGAGTAGGTTTTGCTGTGTGAGAACTCTGTCCAATAAAAGTATCCAAAGAAAGATTTTAACCTTGGGTGGAACCTTCATTTTCCAGAGCCAGCTATGGTAGTGCGACCTGAGACCTGGGTCAGCTAGGATGGAATAGGCACTCGAAGAAGAGTAAAGGCCTGTAGAAGACCACTTCCAGACAACTTGTTGGGTATTTTCATCAATCATTGTCGAGGCACTTGTTGGGTATTTTCACATTCCTGTTTCAAATTGAACATATTTTAGTTCTGAATGCCCTCTTCCAAGTGTCTTCAAAGTCAGCTAAGAGTGTTGTTTCATGAGATATAATAATTATCATATTTTTTTTAGGTCTATTGTACGAAAGTAGGTAATAATATCCATGAGATAACAAGAGTTCAGCTAAGAATATATATCTTTCTCTCTTTGGATAACTATTAATTAAGCTAGTGAGTAGGTAGCAAATTTCACGAAACAATAGGGTCTTCTGTGCAAAATGTAGTAGTACTGTCTGTACTGTACTGACGTACTGTGCCTTACTCGACAGCTGATCAGACCTAAGCTAAAAGCTTTTAAATGGATTTGCGTTTGATGAGAAATAGCATTATTTAGAGGACTAATTTGCAAAGGTACAACCAAGCTGTCAGAAGGTTGTCAGGCGCAAGAATTATAGTATGAAGTAATTCCACGGATACAATTGAAGATAGAAACTTCATCCTCCTCTCTTTGTCTTATCTTATTAATGCTTACAATCTCTGTATAGAATTGAGGATTAAGTCATGTAAAATAATGTAAAACATTAATGCTCTCAGTTTGGAAGAGTGAACATGTTACTGTAAACAATTTATTCTATCTTATCACCATTCATATTAGACTTGCCTGCTACTAGTCCACGCTTTCTTCAATGCAAATATCGTTAAAATTGATACAATGTTGAACAGTGTGATGAACGCGGTATTTGCAAAAGGAATGTTTCATTTTCAGTTAACTCATGTAAATTTCCTCACGAGTAAGCCAAAGAATGTGTAATTGTTTAACTATACTGGATCACATATGACATAGAACTAAAACTCAAAGCAGCATGCCAATTGAGAATGTTAATAATGAAGTTGATAATTATTAACACACAAATACATCATGTAAGCAAAATGTAACCCCATGACCCGATCCAGAATTAACCCGTTACTCTCAATGATAGTGCCAACTCACTTCTAAACTAAACCAGTCGGATACATGGACGATTTCTTATTCCAAAACAGCCAATGACTTGTGTCTCATACTATTTTTAATATGACACAATTCTTACCATATCGTCTCTTGTCATTTCAATTATAACATTTCTTTAATCAAAAGAGAAAATGAAACTTGCGTATATGCCATATAGTCTCATGCAAGGTTTTAAAATCCTATTTGTGCGGTTTTGATGGTTGGGTGGTAATTTAGTATTTATCATTGATAAAATGGTTATGCAGTGATAAAATAGCAATAAAACGGATAAAATGGTAGTGTGTTATAAATCAAAACTAACATAAAAAGACGATACAACCGAAAAAAAAAATTAAAAAGCTTGTCTCATGTCATTTCAATTATTTATGTTACATTGAGACTACGACAATTTTCTTGTACATCATTTTAAATCAATATATTATGGGGGCGTTTGTTTGTGACTTAAAGGGTGCATAACTTAAGTTATGCATCCTTAAGTCACCAAACACCCGTTACATAAGACGCCTTAAGGATGCGTAACTTATGCAACCTAAATAGGTTGCATAAGTTATGCACCATCCTCTTTAATTTTTTTTCCCAACAATACCCTTAGAAATAATTAATCATAATATTTAATAAGTAACAATAATTATTAAAAAAATATAATTAATAATAATAATTAAAATAATTAATAATATTTACAATATTTAATTCAAAGTAATTATTAATATTTCATAATAACAAAAATGATGTATTATTATCATATATAATTAATTTTTATAATAATTAATAATATTTAATATTTAGTAAGTAATAATAATTATTAAAAAATCGTAATTAATAATAAATATTAATTATTATAATTAATAATTAAATAATAATAATTAATAATATTTAAAGTAATATTAATTATTAACAATAACAATTAAATAATAAGAATTAATTAAAAATAATTAATCAATAATAATCTTTTATTGTTAAATAATTAATAATGTTTATAATATTTAATTAAAAGTGATTATTAATATATTATAATTATAGAACCAGCTCTTGGTCTAGTGACAAAGAGCAATGCATCTTGAGTGAAAGGTCGTATGTTCGAAATCCGACTGAGGGGGTTTTTGATAGACATTTAATTTAAAAATAAGTTGGGAGGCTTGACCCCCAATTTATCTTCAAAAAAAAAATATATCATAATAATAAAAATTATTATTATTATCATTAATAATTAATAATTAACAATAATTAGGTCACAATCTCTTATTAATACATAATATTAATTCAAATTTAAGGGCATTTTAGTCTTTTGACACGAATATATGTATGCATTAAGTTACTCATCCTTACTACACAACCAAACATCCATTACATAACACTACATAAACACTTAGGCATCCTTAACTTATGCAACCCCTTACTACACAAACAAACGCCCCCTATGTACCATGTTTAGGTGGAAAATATTTTTCTTCTAGGTATGAGATCTAGTAATTTAATTGATCATATTAAATGAGTTTGTTGCTTAATTTGACCAACGTACTATGAATGTAATCTCACTAATAAATTTGTTAGTTTAATGCGGAAAATAATCGGTCGCATAATTTAAATGATCCGCTTATATGTACATAATTAAATCATCTACGTCATTACAAATCAAGATTAAGATGCTAATCTAGTACCAAAGTGGGTGAATTGCTCAGGCACTTCCAACTCTACAAACACTTTTATTTTGAAGTGAAAATACTAATGAATATCCGCAATTATTTTATATTTATACATCAAAATTATTCTTTTACCCAAAATTAGGAGTATATTGGTATTTAAGTTTGAAAATATGAGTATTTTCCAAAGTTGAGAGTGACATGAGCCCAAAGGTGAATTTACCTATTAACAATTAATATTCATTTCAAAACGCGGTCGTGTAGTGTGAATTTGCATGCCAACCAAAGGTATAAAAGTTCTCTCTCATGATTTGCCTTAATTTGCCCGCAAAGACTGCAAAAACAAAATAAATAAATAAATAAATCAATCAATCAAAATAATAAATTACACCACCAAATTTGAGGCATAATAAACAATCCAAATTAATGTCTCGTACGTGGAGGAATGTATACATATATCAATATTATATATTATACAATCAGGAAGAAAACAATATATATAATGTAGAGATGGTCGATACGAAATTAAAGCCAGAACAACTTTTCTATACAACATCGTGGCCGGCCTTTAATATAAGCTAATTCAAGCTCGTTAGGCCCTTCAAATCTTTCGCTTCTTCGGTGCATCTTTTTTGCTTCTTGATATCATTATATGGGTTAACGTTGCTCCCACGCCTAAATGAAAGCTTATAAAAGACATTGCCAAAAAATTTGAAGACAATAGCGGGACTCGATCATTTATTTAATACATTTATTCATCCTCGTGTGTAGACCATATTCAGCACAATGCCACCCGTATGCCAATACAACTGAAGGGATATACCTCGAAAAAACCATCATAATAGCTACCGGAAGTGGATTCTAAGTAGCTAGCATCCACCAGAGATCAATAAAAACCCAAAAGTCCACTGCTGGGCAAAAAAATGGAGATAAACCGTGCTATTTATGAACCGGGAAAACCGTGTGCGAACCGGTTAAATCATGCAAAACCGCCAACCGGTTCTCTCGAACTAATGCAGTGCGACTGTGCGAGTCACCCAGTCACGTGCTGGCCCAGTATCTTCAGTATTTTGCTTTCTACTTATGGGAGTATGGCTGTATGGGAAAAAAAAAAAAAAGAACCGTAGCAACTAGCAACCACCAGATAACTTCGTGACTTTAATTTTTACTGTTTTACAATTTGCACGCATATCAACAAAGCAGCCAAAGCCATTTAATAGAACTACTCAAAGAAATTTTTTTATATATGCATGCGGTTTTTGACTAGTCTAGAACTAGTCAAAGAAAATTTATGAGGGAAAAATTAAATATTTAATTTTAAGAAATAAAAATCATATGACTATTTTATTTTTATTTATTCGTAGTTGGCTTCAATAAAACTATTAATATGTATTCCGATTTTAAAACCGATACAATTGGTAAACTGATAAAATCTCATAACTTTGTTTTCATCGATTTGATCTCCGGTATTGAATACATTGCATTGCAGTCCTTTTTTTTTTTTGAGAAATATTGCAGTCCATCTTGAAACAAAACGATCGCTAGTTGTACATTCCCAAGACAAATAGATGGGCATTGCTAAAATCGTGAAAAGAACGGGCCAAAACATCGGAATTAATAAAAAATAATAACCAGAATAATAATATATAATTATAGGTACGGAAATAATGCTCAAAGAAGAGATGCATGGTTGATATCCAAATGATAAGAGCAACTATCTATATGCTGCAGCATGACCGTGCAGTATCATCACTGTCCGCGTCAGGCTCATAAAATAAATGGAACATAAAAAAATAATGAAGTAATTACTACAGCTAGAGTAATGCAAGTAATTAATTTATCTCTTTAATTGTTAATTTAATTTTAAATTTAGTACTATGGGTGGACCCTATAAGAAACATATATTACCTGCATTTTATAGTGTAAATATTCACCTAACGACCAACAAATCAGGTTGTAATTTAGAGTATACATTTGGTTTAATTAATCATTAATTATTTGGAAAATTTTTATGTTGAGTTGTTGACAATATTATAATTTTTTTCGCAAACGAAGTTTAACATTTATCAAATAATTGGTGAATTATGCCGGCGGGGGGGGATTGTGCGGGGTGTCGTCGGTCGTTGTGTGAAGACTGTTTGATCAGTTTCGAAATCGGTTGGTTGGCACAATATCCATAATGCTGCAATGTTTTTGCATAATTAACGCATCAGATCGATCGTGGAAACTGTACTACAACGTTTATTTTCGAGAGCTTGACATGGGGGCTGTCAAGAAATACTAGAACGTTTATTATGGATCGATGTAGGTGAGATTTGTTTCCCTTCCAATTCTTGCTAAATTATATATATATATATATATATATATATATATATATATATATATATATATATATATCCGCTAAGGTAAAATTGGGTATAACCCCTGTAACTTGTAGCAATCGGAGATAATTTCCTGCACATTTGAAAATTGGCCAGAACACCCTATAAACCTTAGAGTTAGGGAAATAAAATCTTTCAATTAAATTCAATCATTTATTAATTGAAGAAAAATTATTTTTAAATCATACGAAAAAAATTACCTTTCCTCTTTCCCTTTCTACCATGTCGTTTCATTTTCCTCCATTTTTCAACGCAATCTTAAAAACAAAATTATCAATGTCCAATTTGATATTGCTGAATACAATGATTCCTTTCTATATCTCTAGCCTCTAGGATTTACTCCCTCACACAGATATAGTCTTTTCCATTTTTACTTCTCCACTTGTTCTGTAGCTTCTCATGGTTTTTCACAGCAAAGCAAGTTAAAGTAATAATTTTCTTTCACTTGTGACTATTTCTCTTCCGAAGTGCAGAATTGTATTAACCAATCATTGCATATTGTTTAATTCTCACTATCACATGATTGAACTTTATTTGGGTACAACCCTTACGTACAATCGAATAAATTTTGATCTAGTTTGAATTATATATGCAATAGCCGGTTTCATTTGTTATATTCATTTCAATATATTTTCAATACTAATTTAACACTTCCTTATATTAGGTGCATAGAGATAAAATAACGAAACTTTAGATTGGAATTGCTGGGAAATAGAGAAAAACAATGAGACGAAATGATAGGATAGAAGGAGTACGAGGAAAAGTAATTTCGTCATATAATGTAAAAATATTTATTTTAATTAATAAATGATTGACTTTAATTGAAAGGTGTTATTTCCCAACTCTGAGGTTTACAGGGCATTCTATCCAATTTTCAAGTGTATAGGGATTATCTCCGGTTGCTAGAGTTTACAGGGGGTTATACCCAATTTTGCCATTGGCTAAAGTAGACTTCAGCACACGCATTTTTCGAAATTTAAAATTTAAACAGTCGATTCAAACCGTTGAAGTTGCTTTCCATATTGAAATCTCTTAGGAAACTAAATTTTATATTTTTTACAAATTTTTTTTGTTATATATTATCTTATTTTCAAAAAAACACTATCAAGGAGTATCGTATTTCGGGCCCTCCAATTTGAAAATAGCATAATATATAGCAAAAATATTTAAAAAATTATAAAATTTAGTCTCCAAAGATATTTTAATATGGAGAAGAAGTTGAACGATTTGGATCGACTATTTGAATTTAAGTTTTCAAAAACAACTAAGATATACGAGTTTGATCAGTGTACTGGAGTCTACTTTAGCCAATATATATAAATATAAATAAATATATATATAGGGGGTGTTTGGATGTGAAGGAATAAGTTAGGAATAGCTTCTTTCTGGCGTAAATTCTTCTTCCTAAGAAAAAATCCATCCAAACAACATTTTTTATTCCTAGAATAACAACTCTTCTCACTCTTCTTTCATAACACTATTTCTAATAACCTTATTCTTAACTTACCATCCAAACAATATTTCTTATTTCCGACATAACACTTCCTACTCTTCCCACCCTTATTTCCAACCTTTATTTCCATCCTTATTCCTTCACATCCAAACAACCCCATAATGAATTAATGATATATGGTTGAAGTAATGAATCGTCAAAAGGTCTTGGGTATGTAATGAAGGTTGAAGCTGCCGAACCTTCGAAAAGAATAAATAAATAAATAAATAAAAGGAAAAGGGCAGCTGAAATTAGCTATCTTAACCATCGATAAAACCAAACTAGATCCTCTAGACGGGCGTCCAGTGAACTTCTTTGAACTCTGTCCAATCAATAATGGATGTTCCGTGTTTAACATCAAATTGATAGGTCCGAAAAAAATTCAAATGTTGAGATTAAATCGGACACCCTTACTAAAAGACATTCAATGGACGCCCGTCCAGAGGATTCAGACTCTCGACAACACATGTACGTACTTTAGTCTTTAGTTAATTTTGCACCTAATACTATTATTTGTATATATTTTTTTTAATCTGGGTCCAATAACTGACTCTTCTGTCGCTGTAGCATATCCAATTCAACTAAAACAGAAAAATTGATTTGCGGAACCAAACAAAATTTAAGCAAATTAAGGAACTAAAAACTAACAGGGAGACGAGTAAAACATTTTTTTTTGTTTTGAAATAAGTGGTATAAACCATTTTTTTCCGTTTTTCTGAAAAGAAACCCAATTGGTGTATACACTTAGTCCGAGGTAAAGACCTCTGTACCTAACAGAAAAAAAACACTGATAAACATAAAAAGTTTATCAGCATATATACCTTTGAGGAAAATAAAACTAAAGAAATAAGAATTAAAAAGATGAATGCTCAGCACTATATATATGTGGTTTTGCTGTAGGCTTTTGCTGTCACGGAATCCAGATCCTGTGTCGCGCGGCACGCGTACAGCGCGGGCTGTGGGCCGTCTGATCTGAATCTGATGGCTATGGGGGCCCCGTGAATAATACCAGATTGATAGGCCCGAAAAAAATGAACCGCCCGATCAAAATCGAACGGCTCGTGGAGATGCGCTCCACGCGTGCCGCGCGACACAGGAACGGGGTCCGCTGTCACGGGCTTGATGTCACAGGCTTTTGCTGTAGGCTTTATATATGTGGTTCAAATTATCAATTTGTCTTATTTTAGTGGGCACATTGATTTATTTAGTATATGAATTGTTAAGATTACCTAAAATTGCTTTATGTTAGGTCAACTCTCTGTCTAATTTTAGTTATTGTATAGAATACATATTTTGATATTTACATATATTTTAAACTACAAGCTTAATTATTGAAACAAGTAGTTTAAATATTATTTTATGATAAAAAGCATCCTAAACTGCTGACCACTTATTTTTCCGATGCTCACAGAATAACACTATTTGTATATGATTCTATTGTCAGTTGGGGAATTTCACCTTACCTAATTGCATAGAAGATATATTGAGGTTTGGAAATACATTAGTTGCGCTCACTGGAGAAGCTTTTTATATAATTTGTGCTACCATATTATGGACAATTTGGAAAAAGAGGAATGAAATTTGTTTTAACTCGGTAGGTTTTGACATCAAATCTTTGTTGATGTATTGGTCAGATCTTTGGCCCGATAAGCTAAAGAATTGTGATTTTAGTATGATTCCTCGAATAGACAACTTACTCCTACAAATTACTGCTGGTTCAATTGAGATGGGCACTAAAGGCGAGAGATTTAGCTAGCAAGATGCTGGTACCAAGGTGCATGAAAGGCTCCATTCTCCTACTTCTGCCAGCCTGATCGTGGCCTATCAAATTATTCCTGTATTTTCTTTAATATTGATTGTATCTCATAAACTTTTGATGTTGTTTGGGGACAAAATTAATTTTTAATAGTGCGTTGGTATCATTTGGGGATACCAGATTTTTGGATTTATCTAGCTAAATAAGTAGATGCTATGCGTTACTGTCATTGAGATGGATACAATCATATGTAATAATTGAGATTTTTCATTATGCAATGAAAGAGTGGTGGGATAAAACCCACTTGTTTACAAAAAAAAATGATAAAAAGCATCCTAAAATTGTTGTGATTAACAGGAACCCTTCTATATATTGAAATAAATATATATGTTTGTATCCATCTCAATGACAGTAACGCCATTACAGAGAAGAAGGGACCGGACTTGGCAAGACACAGATTGTTTCTTCCACACACACGCCATTACAGAGAGATAGAAAGAGAGAAGAGCGAGAGAAAGAAAGCAATCTAGAAGCAATTTTGTAAGAGCAAGAAGGTAACCAGGTGAGATCTGAAAGTTGAGACGCAAATTTGTAAGAAATTCGGAGCTTTTGAGTGAAATTTGAAGTTTTGTTTGAAATCTATGGCTGAACTTCTCTTCTCCTTTTTCTCTTGTTTAATTTGACGATTCTCGGCTCTAATCTGAAGCGTAGCATCAGTTAGAGCGTGCTTGCTGTTTCTTGAGTTCAATTCTTCATTCAATTTTCCTTTCTTTTCCTTCTCGGTTCTCAATTAGTTAGTGTAAATCTGATTTAAGTCTTAAGCACAACATCAGTCAAATAGCAAGGCTGAACTATTACATTGCATCATATTTTTGTAATAAAATTCCACTCTAAATGCAAACCTTGAGTTCTAAGTCCTGTCTTTCCCCTTGTATTCACTTGTATTCACTGTAACTAAACCCTTGTGTGGTGACACCTCTAGTACCATGATCTGAAGCGCAGCATCAGTCATGGTTATTAGAAAAGATAATATCAGCAGTCTCATGGAAATTTGAAGCGCAGCATCAATTTTCATGAGATGGCTATGCTCACTGGTGAGCTCAGGAAAGCAATTTCATGGAGGTCTGAAGCGCAGCATCAGTCTCTATGGAATAGCTATTAGTCTAATCAAGCTTAAAGTCACAGCATAGCACTGACTTAGCTTGTGTTAACACCCTCTCTTGGCAAGACAAGAGAATTTAGTTAAAGTAAAACGTGACTAAATCCATGGCCAAGGAAACACACCAGTGAGCACTGTCCTTCAGTTCATTCTCTACCAAATTGTGTCAATTCTCTCATAAAATGCTCAATTCAAGTTCTTTTCAGGATCCATTTGCATAAGTTCAGTTTCAATGAATTTTATTGCTATTCAAGTTGATTTGCTGAAACTATTTCTATTTCGTTTCTTGCAATCATAGAATAAAGAAAGATAAGAGAACCCTGGTGTAAATAGGTCTTAAATCCTGTCAGACCCTGATGTATGTCTTAGAATAATTAAAAATTTAGCTAGAGAAAAGTGTTGTCAAATAAAAGGCATGAAGCATATCTGACTGAAATGTGGTGTTGTTTATGAGAGGAATAAGGGACTGCAATGTAAAATGCTGACAGCAGGTAGTATCTTTGCATAATCTTGATTAATAGCTTCGATCAGTGTTTGAGCTTGTTTATAAATAAGGTTTTGGTAATTGTAAAAATATGTGGGCCTGTTTGCAAAAGTTACAAGAAAGCTTGTCAGAGCTTGTGAAATGTGAGAATGCTTCAGTTTCTGGAATTTCTAAAACTGTTGTAACGTTCTTTGGAATACAGTAATTCAGTGAAAGATTATAGCATTAAGTGTATGGAAGGGTAGCTAACACCTAACAATGACCATGTTCTATTTGTAAAAAGGAATTGTCGTACTAACTCGCTAACACCTAATGATGACCACGTCCAAGAAATGTGATAAAATTGAAGATGGAAGAGTACTAATTAGCTACTGTGTGTCTCGCTACTTGTAGAGAATATGTTCAATAAATATGCTAGCAGTTGTGACCACAGCACATAAGTGTTATAAATGTTATAAAAGCCAAATGATGAAATAGCTATGTATAATCTAGCACCATGACTGTGTTACACCATTGTATAGTTCTTGTGTGATTGATTTCCTTAATTTGTGCCTCACAATTGTGCTCAATAAAAATGATGAGTATGTGAACAAATAAACATCGTGGGTCCAGTGAGCTAATTACACCTGAGCATATGTGTGTTGTACTGTCTTGTAAAAAGCTAGATCAACAAGTCGATAACAAGCTTAGTGAGTTCACTAAATTAAATATATGGGTGTCAACTGTCAAGTTAAGTTTATTATCCTTCTCTTGATACCATTTAAATAACATATTCCTAGTACAATACAACTCCCTGTACCGATCCAAATTCACTAAATGAAGCTCTCCCATGGCCAATTGACCACTGATATATCTCTTTCTCCCTTTCTTTATGCTAACCCACCTCTTACTGGTACAATACTACTTCCCAAACGACACCGGTACCAGGCCTCCGCATCCACCGTACATGTTCTTGGCTCCCCCGCTAAACCCGGCCGACGCAACGAAAACTGGGCCCATGGCCGTCTTTCTCTCAGTAGCACGATGCCGTCGAACTCATCCCTTGACCTCGCGATGGCCGGAAACGCTAGCGGGTTTAGACCCGTTATCACTCGAGCCCGATAAGAAAATATAAACTCGCCTCCTACGATTGCGTTTCAGGCTTCAGCGCTTAAGTGCCTCTGATTATTTGTGGCGAAAAGCTATACGAATCACTAGTCACTCGCTACATGAGATTTACCTGAGTGACTGAGTCAATACAATGGGATATAATTATATAAATGAAATGAGATTTGAAGATCCAAAACTATCAAGGCCCAACGACCATAACAAACCCAATTTGATATTCTGTAGAGCTCCCAATCACAACAATACTCAAGCCATGTGTCGCTGCCATATTGACTTCTTTGCTCATGTAGACCAATTATAAAATGCCACGTCAGTCGAAACTTGAAAGATTTACCAAAAATAGTAAGGACCTCCATAAAATTTAAATAAAATATCCTCGAAAACCTAAAAATCTGTAGAATCTAGATTTACTGATACTTTGATATCAAAATATTGCAAAATTTTAGCCTTATATATTTTTGAAGTATTTTCATCATAAAATTGAATTTTATAAAAATAATAACACAATAAAACTTAGATATATCTTCTATAAAATTTTCAAACAAAATTTAAGTAAATTTCAATATCAAAACAATCTTCCAAGGACATTTTCAACTAAATACTTTCAATAAGTATTTTTCCAAACAATTTAAAATTGAATTAACATTTAAATTTCTAAAAAATCAAAACCAAGGAAAAATAACAAAAATCACTAAAGCCCAAAAAGAAATATTAAAAAGTCAAAAGTTAAAGTACGAAGTCCAAAGTCAAAGCTGAAACCTCTTCAGGTAAGGAAAAGTTACTCCTTGAAATCAAGATCCACACTAACGCAAAGTCAAACTGTTCTTTCAGAAACCAATTCCTACCGTGACTCACACAGTCCCAGAAATTAAATCATTCCTTGTTCCTACAGCGACCCACACAGTCCCAGGAACCAATTCCTACAGCGACCCACACAGTCCCAGGAATTAAATCCTTCCTTGTTCCTACAGTGACCCACGACCCACACAGTCCCAGGAACCAATTCCTATAGCGACTCACACAGTCCCAAGAATGAAATTCAAAGTCTTTTATCCTTACAAGTCGCCAAATAATAAAAAACTAACTCCTCCAAGTCGCTGAAACCAAGCTACCGTCCAAAACCTACCTGATAAAACAAATGCTTAAATATTCTCAATTGTGCCCCGTCAATTAAGTTTGATAACATCAATTGAGTTTAGTCTAAACCAAAAGTAAATTGAGATAACAACTTTTCTAGACCACGACATATAATTCCTCGAATCTCTTAATCAGAGATTCTCGTGATTCGTCACGGGGTAATTAATAATAGGGGCTTGCGCCTATTGGAAGGAAAAGATCCACAAAATTATAAACTCTCATGAGAATAGATTCTCGTTAATGTTTTTTTGTTGATAAGACGCATTTTAAACTTGAATTTAAACTCGTGAGGGGTGAATCTAAGACTTATTTCCTTTCTTGAGGAAACCCAATTGTTCTTCGAGAAATGACGAAAAAGTCCACACAAAAATATTATTATTATTATTATTATTGTTGTTGTTGTTTTTGTTGTTGTTGTTGTTGTTGTTTTGGAACATGAAGTTTAGAAAGAAAAACGGAAAAGAAGTTAAAATTCCCATTCAAGCCTAGTGAAAATTACAATGGTTCCAAGGAAAATGTGCATAGTAGCTTCAACCAATATTTTGTTTAGTTTTTCGCATCAAGCTGGGGGAGTCGTTTTTCTCTTTTTTCTCTTGCCACGTGATGTTTTGCACCAAGCCTACTGAACTGTACCCGGCGACTTTATCAGTTATCCGTCTTCTTGTTATTTATTTTTTTTATTTAATTTTTTTTAACAAAGTCTTGTTAAGGATAATTTATACACGTAGCCACGTAGGTCAATGGTAAGCATGCAGTAGGTTGATCTTCCAGAGTTTGATGATTAACGTCTTTCAGACATTTAATTTGAAAAAAAAAACAAAAGAAAAATTATAACATTTCTTTTGTTCAAAAGAGAAAATGAAACCTGTGTGTATGCCATCTCCAATGTCTCATGTCAATTCAACTATTTATGAGACCTTGAGACCTATGAGTATTCTCCTGTAGATTATTTTTAAGTCAATATATATATTATGAACCATGTTTAGGTGGAACATGAGAGGGTAGTAATCGATCATATTACATGATCGTTCGGTTGCTTTTGTCCAACGTACTATATGAATGTAATCTCACTAGTAAAATTTTTAGTTTAATGCCGAAAATTATTGGTTGCATAATTAATTGAAGAAATACTTCTGGAAATCAAGATAATTAGTTTGAATGTAATCTCACTATAATTAGTTTAAATTTTTAGTTTAATGCTGAAAATTTTCAGTTACATGATGAATCCATCCGCATACATGTAATTACTTAAATTATCTGCATCATCATAAATCAAGATTATATTAGTACTGGTACATTATTATTACCTTCCTAATCTTGTACCAAAGCGAGGGAATTGCTCAGGTACTTAACTTCCCAAACACTCCCATTTGAAGTGAAAGACTAAAATACTCTCAATTATTAAAATTATACCTTTGTCTAAATTTTAGAATATTTGTTCTTTAATTTTCAAACTGGAAGCATTTTGCAAATTGGGGAGTGACAAAGGTGAATTTACTTATTAAAAATATTAAAAATATACATTTCAAAACGAAGTCGTGACTAGGGGTGTAAACGGCTGGCGTTTACCGTTATGCCACCACGTTAGGCCGAAACGGAACGGTAAATGGCAGCGAAATCTGTTTCGTTTCCTTAACGAAACGGCAAACGGCACAGCGAAATGGAACGGTTAATGTGTTTGAACGAGTTTTTGTACATGCCGTTTACCGAAATCATTTCGTTTATTAAGTGGCACGGTTAACGGTACCGAAATCGATTTTGTTTCCTTAACGAAATGGCAAACAGAACGCCCTGTTCCGTGCCATTTATCAACGTTAGGCAGGTATAGTCGTGACTCGTGTAGTGTGTTTGCATTCCAATCCAAAGGTGTATGAGTCGTCTTTCTCGTGATTTGCCTTAATTTGCCCGCAAACCACCACGCCAAAAAAATGACACTGCTCTCTAGCCTCTGCCTGAAACCGTATCCTCTGTGTTGCTTGTTAATACATTACCGTTGTAATACTTATGATGTCAGACGTTCGATTCTAATCCGATGGATCAGAATAAAGAGAACTGTTAAACCATTCCAAAAAAACAAAAAGGAAAAAATCATTTCCCTTCTTCCTTCGTCTCCTTCCTTTGTTCGCAGCCCGCCTCAATCTGGCTCTCCCCTTCTCTCTCTCTCAAATTCTCAATGGATCTGAGTATCCAACTACCCATTGGTACAAACTACAAAGTGATATCCAAAATTTGGTATGTTAAATGTAATTGAACCAACCAACCATATCAATTTGGTATGTTAAATTTAATTGAACCAACCAACCATATCAATGATTCATCAAATCACTAACCAACTAGCCTTGTCGAAAAAACATGCACTCTTGTAAGTCATACGGTAATCAATTTCATAATACAAACTCCAAAGACCTTAGCAAGAGATAATAGCATGAACAAAGTGGTCTCTTTCCAGTGATAATAGCTTGAACGAAGAACCCAAACATGGAGAACATGGCGAGCCTGCCTTTCTTGATCTCCTTGACCTTGAGCTCAATGAAGGCCTCGGGGTCGTCAACAAGGCCAATGGGTCGAAGCTGCCACCTGGGTAGAGTGGGTCAACAACCTCACCGAGGGGATCACTAGCAACACGGTAGCCCTCAACAGCTCCCATAAGGACAACCTGACAGGCTCACGTTGGATACTTCATACTTGGGTCCATTGAGAATTTGAGAGAGAGAAAGAGAGAAGGGGATCGAGAACGAGATTGAGGCGGGCTGCGAACAAATGAAGGAGACGGAGGAAGGCGGGCAACATTTTTTTCCTCTTTTGATTTTTGTTTGGAATGGTTTAACAGTCCTCTTTATTATGATCCATTGGATTAGAATCAAACGTCTGACATCCAAAGTATTACAGCGGTAATGTTTTAACAAGCAACACAGAGGATAAAAAAAAAAAAAATGACACTCCAAATTTGAAGCATAACAAACAATCCAAATTAATGTCTCGTACGGAGCGAATGTATACGTACATATCATAGGGAAGAAAACAATATAAATGTAAAGATGATCAATACGAATTAAATTATAAGCCAGAGCAACTTTTCGATAGGAACTAGCGTGGATGGCCTTTAATATAAGCTAATTTATACTCGAGAGGCCCTTCAAATCTTTCGCTTCTTTGGTGCTATCTACTTAATCGGTTGCTTCTTGGATCTGCTCATGATCATATGGATTGCTCCCAAGCCTATATGAAAGCTCATGAAAGACATTGCCAAAAAAATTGAAGACAATAGCGGGACTCGATCATTTAATACATTTATCTCTTTATATATCCGCTTATGGAGATCATGCCCGGCATAATACCACCCGTATGCCAATACAACTGAAGGGATAGACCATGAAATTACCACCGTAATAACTACCGGAATTGGATTCCAAGGTGCTATCATATCCAATAGACAAATAACAAATCCTATATCCAACGCTGCGCAACAAGATGCAAATACATTGTATTCCTTTATCTTGAAACGATCACTAGTTGTAGATAGCCACGACAAAAAGATGGGCGCTGCTAAATTCGTAACAAGAAAGAGCCAAAATTCATTATCCAATAATAACTTGTAACCAGAATAATAATATACAATTGTAGGTATGGAAATAATGCTGAGAGAAGAGATGATTGATATCCAAATGATAAAAGCAACTATCCCAATGCTGCAGCATGGCCGTGCAGTATCATCTTCGTCCGCGGCAGGCTCTTAAAATATACGGGCAAAAGAATATAAGCTTTATGAAATAATTACTACAGCAAGAATCATGCAAGTATTTTTTTTGAAAATCCCTTTAATTGTTGGTTTAATTTTAAATTTGGTACTATGGATCGATGGACCCATATAATAAATATTAAATACCTGCATTTAATCGGTAAAATAATATTCACCCGAAAACCAACAATTCAGGATATAATTTGGAGTATACATTTGGTAATAATAAATTATCGATTATTTAAAAATTTTCGTGTTACCAATAATAAAAGTTCTCTGCATGCGACCGAAGATTAACAAGAAGTTGTTCAATATTCAAAAGAAAAATGGATCCAGTTTATGTACCTTTGGTAATTAGTTGTTCTGACAAGTCTGTTTCATTAGTTTCAAAATTAGCTGCCTTGATGCTAGCTTCAAGATCCATAAATCTGCAAATTAAGTTTACAAAATTTAAGCAAAGGGACTTTGAGGATTAACAGGAAGAAGAGTAAAACGTGACAAACTAATATGCATACCTTTGATGAAAAGAAAATTATTTAGGTCAAAAGATTCTTGAGGTCACAAGCTTTTGGTATAGCTAGGCTTTGTATATGTATGTGTATATGCGGCTCAAATTATCAATTGGACTTATTTTAGTCGAGACATTGATTTAATTGGTAAATGAATAGTTAAGAATATTGCTTAAGTATCAGTCTAATTGTAGTTATTGCTAGAAGTATTATAATTATACATTTATATATTTTTATGATAAAAAGCATTCTAAAATTGCTGTGATTAAGGAACTTTTAAAAATAACAGTTAGACGAGTAAAACATCAAAAGTTTATCAGCATCCCTTGAGGAAAATAAAACTATATAAATTAAACTTAAAAAGATGAATACTCCGCATTAGATGCTTGAGGGCACACGCTTTTCTTGTAGGCTATATATATATATATATGGCTCAAAATATCCATTAGCCTTATTTTGGTTGGCACATTGATTTATTTAGTATATAAATCGTTTAGATTGCCTAAAAGTGATTTATGTTAGGTCAATTATCTGTCTAATTTAGTTATTGTATAAAATACATATTTTGATATTTACATATATATACTTTGAGCTACAGGCTTAATTATTGAAACAAGCATTTTAAATAGTTTTTATGATAAAATGCATTCTAAAATTGTTGTGATTAACAGGAACCTTTCTTTCGGAATAATACATTCTAATTATTCTTAATTAACTCTATAATGGATACCATATGCCAACATAGTTAATGTGGGATAGTATTTTTTTTTTCTTTGAGAAATGATAACTGCAATTTATAGTTTAGCCATCGCTTTAACAAAATGAACACATAAAATAGACAAAGTGAACATAAAATCGGTTAAATTGAACACATACAAACAAATAAGTTTTCTTATCTCTTGTTCCAATTTTTATATGCATATTTAACTTATTTTTATTGAACTTATTTTCAGTATATGTTTACTTTGATCATTTATATATATTTTTTTATGTGTTCATTTTATTCAAGCAATGACAAAACTACAGATGACAGTAATCAATTTTTCTTTTCTTTTGGTCCCTGTCAAGCCTTTCGAACAAATTGAATTATAAACAACTGATAAATAAATCCATGCTTTGATTAGCATTCAGTACGTAACAAGAGATTCTTTAACGGTAACTTTTATGTTCACGACAATTTATATATGATTATTAATATATATTATTACTTTTATGAATATTATTCATTTGTGGATGATTATAAATTCATGTATATAATAACTCATGGCTAATCAATAATAAAACTAATCGACAGAAGCTCGATAAGTGCAATAGTTTATATAACTTTATATGATAGTTGTGGAAAACAATACCGACACAAATATTGTCAGGAACTCATTTTTTATGTGAAATGGGTCGATAGTGTAAAGCGTTTAGAATTGAGTACAACTCTTTCACAGAACTGACATACATCTGTTGTACCATAAAAATTTCACCATTAATGGTCATGCAAATACAGATGTGCAGAGTGCAATGCGATTCGTGCGGTGCCATATCAAGATTTGTGGGCTGGGTTTATACAAAACTCAATCTATCTTCTAAAATTCCTAAGCCCAACATAAAATCATAGCCCAATTAAAATTCCAGTAACCCAAAAAAGAAAATAAAAAAAGAGAAAAAAGGAGCCCGTGAAGCCCATCTCAGCCCACTCTCGATTCTGTTGGCGCCTGACAGTCGAACGATGGATAAGGGGAAGGTGGGTCTCGGTCTCACTCGAAGAGGGCACCGGGTCACCGACACAGTTAACCTCTACCCAATCATGCGCTCGTGTTTGATACGCTAGGCCCCATCCGTCAGACTGAGCATCAATTTCCTCGAATTCCTCTGCGCTCTCCTCAGACACGCGGGAAATAACAAAGAATTGAACTTCCTGATGCCCATGCTCTACCCATCTCGTTGCTAGCCAAATACAAACAGAAACTCCCAATCTCTCCCCCTTTGAAATTTGAATCCTGTGCTTGCCTAACTTGCGCCTAATTCTCAAGGGAAGAAAGCAATATCATCTCTTTCACTCTCTCTCTCCCTCAAATTGAGAACTTTTCTGACCAATTGTAACAGCCACGGCATGGAAGAGATTCCAAAGGAAGAAGAAGACAGTAGAGGATGATGGAACATCTCTTTAATAGAGATACAGGAACAGCAGTCGACAAGATGTAAGCCAAACTCCATGATTATGAGATAACCATAGCTCAGATGCTCAATTGAAGGTTCTGACAAGTTGAGCAAAGCCAATAGAGACATGTGGAGATCGTAGTTATGGGTAAATGGCCAATTAAAATGCAATTCTGAGGAAGCAATCATGGTTGTTCAATTAATTGAAAGACAACTGTGAACAAGCAATTTGAGAAACTAATTGATGACAGAAAATGGAAATGACAAGTCAGTAATGAAGTCATATAATGTCATCTTTATTTAAGTTGTACTAAAACAATATTTGGTCCTTTTCGAAACCCTAAAGGCGCCGCCAGAGAGAAGAAAATTGAGGCGATTTTGAGAGTCTCCAAATTTTGCAGATCTTAGGCGGGGAGGCCGCCACTGGCCTCCCCCGCCTTCTCCTCTTCTCCTCTTAGGCTTTTACTCTTTTGTCTTTCCTTTCCTTTTTCTTGGACGGATTTAGGTGGTCGGTCGGTAGATGCGGTGGCGGAGGTGATGTTTCACTTATTGTGAGGTGAGAACTGAGGACGGCCAGGGCACGAGAGGTGCGACTGGTTCGATTGGTGGTGCAGCCGGTGCGTGAGAGCTCCGATCGGTGCACGAGAGAGCTGTTGCCGGTATGTGAGAGTTGCAGCCGGTACACAAAGTGTGGTGGTGCAGCAAGTGGACGAGAGATGCAGACGATGTGAGTGATGGTGGTGCAGCCGGTGCTCGAGAGATGAGACCGGTTCAAGTGGTGGTTCAGCCGGTGCTCGAGAGATGAGACCGGTTCAAGTGGTGGTTCAGCCGGTGCTCGAGGGATGAGACCGGTTCAAGTGGTGGTTCAGCCGGTGCACAAGAGGTGCAGCCGATGTGAGTAGCCGGTTCAGCCGGTGTGCGTGAGGTGTCGTCTGTATGCGTGGTGGTGCAGCCGATGTGCGTGAGGTGTCGTCGTGGTGGTGCAGCCGATGCACAAGAGATGCGACTAGTGTTTCGAGTAGTGGTGGGGCCGGTGCACAGAGCTGCAGCTGATGCTCTAGGTGGTGAGGCCAATTCAAGAGATGGTCCGATCAGTGGGCAAGAGGTGTCGTCGGTGCAAGAGATGGTGCGACAAACGCACGAGTGTGCGAAGATGTTCGGCTGGTGTTTTAGGCACGATTGTGGATGTGCGTCTATGCACGAGGTATGGAAGGAAAGGGTATGATGGTGGATGCGTTGCGACCGATTATCTATTTTTGTCGTTTTTAATTTGTATGTTTAAGCTTTATTTTCTTTTTTTTGTATCGGATTGATGTAATCCGTTACTTGGCAGCCGCTGTCAAGTTTTTCTAAAAAAAGACAAGTCAGTAATGAAAAGCCAATTGCATTATTCTCAAAAATAATAATAATAATAATAATAATAATAATCAGATGGAAGAAATAAGGTGCAACCTTGGTTTCCTCACTGATGCCTGACCCCACATAGCAGACCCTATGACAGTGGGACCCATTTATCAAAACTGAAATAGCAGGATAGCAGCAAAAGACAGCCAAATGGACCTCTCCATTGCTCTATCTAATCCTATCAGACAAAGGGTTGTGAGCCCCACTTGTCAGCAAAAAAGAATTGGGACAGATGGTAGGGAACAGTAGAGTGCAGATAAATCCTTCAATTTTTCTTCTCTTATCCCTTTGCCTAACTTCATCTGATTGATTGGGCATCTCATATTCTCTCTCCCTCTTGCTATTTCTGATAACATGACCTGAGAACTTTGCTTGATGGAAATTCCAAGGAGGATGAAGCCAACAGATGATGAAGCATATCATTAATTGAGGTGCAGAGGCAGCAGTTGATGGATGAGGCATGAAACAAACTCCATGATTCCAAATGCCTAGCTCGATTGAGTTTTTACCCGATAAGTAACCTCAATGAAGGGCTGCTGTAACATGATTTGGAAATTGGAAATGCATAAAAGGTTGAAGGAACTGTCTAAAAGAAAGGCAAATGCCACACCATGAAAAACAATAAAAAAAAAAAATCTGGAGTTGATGCAGTAAATGGAGGCAGTTCAGGAAATAAAAAAGAAAAAAGAAAAAAGAGAAACTGATAAAAATTGTGCAATATCCTTGAAGGCGCCAGATGAAAAATGATACTGATGTGAAGATGAGCTGTGCAGTAGGTTGATTGGATGAGTTATGAATCGATTTCTGAAGATGCTGCAAGAAATCTTGGGCAAGGAAAAATTAAACAAAGAATGAAGGAGTGAGGCTGGTGCTGGTTAAATAAAAAAATAAAAAAAAAAAAGAGAAGATGAATTGTGTAAATACCTGTGAAGGAGTGTGCCTTGATCTGGTTGAAATGTTCACAAAAAAAAATGAGAAGCTGTGGTGGTGCTGACCTGCAAAAAAAAAGAAGTGTCGAAACAATAATTGATGAGAATGCTAATTTCAAAGGAGCAAACGCTCACTGTGTCTTTCAAAACTGTGTCTCTGACCAACCAAATCCAGGTGCAGCTTGGAGTCACTAAAGAGTATTTGAAAAATATGCTCAAGGATACCGTTGTGATTTTTTTTACAAAAAAGTGAAATTGGCGCCAGTTCACTGATTAAGCTCCTAAAGACTGACGTGGCTCAGTGCAAATGAATTGCATTTACTGGTTTTTATGAATTTCTTTGGAGAACCAATTTCAAGAAAAACAAATGAGAGAATTGAAGACTGATTAGAGTGGGTGAACATAATAAATTTTTATAAAGCATAAAGCACATGTTAAAATCTGAGTCATGCCAGAATCAGTGAGGTACTACAAATTGGAGTGATATGTTGTAGGTTTGGAACCAGACACAATACCAAAGTGCAAAAAGAAGAATGCTGAATGAGCTTAGTCCCATAAGGATGCAAATTTCCTCTCTCTGAACCAACCTGAGAAGCAAATCAGTGCTTTACGCAATAGATGGTACCAAAACTTCCTTGTTGCCACATTGTGCTACAAAAAAAAAAAGAGAGGATTTGTTGACTAAACTCCAGTAAAACGTCTAAAGCAAATAAATAAAAAAATGCAGCAATAATATACCTAAAAAAAAAAAATGGAATCAATCAAAACCTGTGAAGAGAAGAAGCAAGGATGATGGTGATAGCAGTTTCTACAAAATTCAAATTCATATTTCACCAATTTTAGAGTTGAAGAAGCTCACAAGGAGACCAGACACGTTGTGATGGGTTAGAGGCAACAGTAACCCCTTTGTGTCAAATGTCCAGGGCCCCTCCAAGGGTAAAACTGTCCTTGCAATCATCAGCAGTAGCTGACCCTCATTTTCTACAAATTGGACTGAAAACCATGCAGCTGGGGGAGACAGTACACGCCCAAGAAACACACACAGAGGGGCCCAGAAAACACACACACACACACAAAAAAAAACAACTCCCAGATACACACACCAATATTACACCATCAGAGACAACCGACCACACACAATCCACAATACCACTCCACAACACTGCCAAGTGACCAGTGAGAAGTAGAAGAGTGTACCATAAGAGGGTTTCTGTAAGGTTAGGCTAGTAAAAAAAAAAGAGAGCAAGTATTGGTCAACTTCATTGTGCCAAAAATGTAATCTCCAAAAGTCTTGCTGCTTGTAAATATTATTATGAAGAAATAAAATCATTTTTCATCTTCAATTGCTTAGTTTCTTCAAGTGACCAGTGACCAGTGAGAAGTAGAAGAGTGTACAATAAGAGGGTTTAGTTGTCGCCAATGCATAAGGATCGCCAAGGCCTAAGGATTATCAAGTTAGTGGAGAGATCAGATGGTGCCCATGCCATGGAGAAAGCATCCTTGCACAGCCACCAATTTATGATCAGCTCAGAGACACGCCATGCCACAGCCAAGGAGCAAACCATGGGTTATGAAGATCTAACCACGTTCATTCCAAGGAGAAGAGGCCCTGCATTGGAGGAATTTCATGTGTTAGTGTGATGGTGTATCATGATGATGTATCATATATATCAGACATCATCATCATATTCACTAAAATGTGATGTCAGCCAAAGGAGAGAAAATCAACCTTCAACCTATGACCTATCAAATCCAATATGTGCAACAAAGGCATTTTCTCATGCTCTCTTGACCTCTGTGGTATAATTGAGAGTATATGCACTCTCAAAACCATGCCACCATGCTCCCATGTACATAGCCTGAAAAAAAAAAAAAAAAAATGCTAAAAGAAGGCTGTTGCATCATATTACTTAGACCCAAGTCACCTTCTGGTGAAACTTCACACTAGAATGTTGTAAGTTCAAAATTAAAGGCACACCTACTCTCCCGTATACCCCAAAATGCTCTCAAACTAGTCAATATGCTCCCTGAGTCGATTGAAGGCCACATCAATCACCTCACCACCATGGCCGAATCTAGGAAGAGGTGAAACTCCATGCTGGAAGGCCCCACCATCCAAATTGATGACTGTCCAAGTCTTTGGAGTCACTCATGATGCTCTCTGTCGCATCCCACCAACGCAGAAACCATCAAGAGCCCACAGCCACCACAAGCCTTTCAAAACCCTGGCAGAAAGGGATCGGCAAAATTGCAGCAGAAGAGAAGTTTCAACGCCCAATAAATGGGTCTCTCGACGACTGACGGCCGCCCTAACGCCGCAATCGACTGGCCATGGCGGGATGCTGTCAAACAGATCGAGAAGAGAGAAGAGGGTTATATTCCGCACCCTTCCAGGATCCGGCGCACACGCAACGGTCAAAAAACCATGCTTCAAGATTCAACCAGATCATAGGCTCACGGAGAACCGAGTCCATACAGGCCTCGGATCAGTTTTAATCAAAACGATCCCAAATTTAAGGATCTTTTGTGGCGAGTCGCTGACAACAGAGAATACCAACCACTTCGTGACACGTATACATCTCTTTAGTCACGAGAAATGTCGCTGGCTACTCTCTGGCGCTGATTTGGACGAATAAAGCACTGCCAAGTGTCACCTTTGCTGATGTGGCTCAACCATGTTGCTGGAAATTTCGAAAATTCAGGAAAAATCAACCGAAACTCAGAAAAATACAAACCCAATTTCCATAGATCCAGAAAATCACGAGGAATTTATTGGTGCCAAGACCATGATCAAAATCTAATGGCGTTCAAGATGTGTCAGGCCTACTTGTGAACAACAGTGATGAAGCAAGCATGTCCTGGTTCAGTTCTCAGTTTGGAGATCCAGGCCCAAATCATATTTACATTTGATTCCCGAAACAGCTTTCTGGACAGAATCGTACTGGGCCAGTATTTTGAGCATATCTCACTCATTTGGGCTCCGTTTTGGGTGATTCAAAATTCTGTGGTTAGCTAATGAAATGCTTAATATTTCTTATGTTGTGAGTTTCTTCAGATTCTGGATGCTTCTGGGTGATAATTGCGTGACAAGTCAGAGAGGTCATTGAAGGGTCAGCCAGTCAGCAGCATTTAGTATCTTGGAGATTGTCTTTTAGTTTCTCTATGCCTTTATTATATTTTGATATTTTCAGCAGTAGTTGTTAAGGATGTTTTTATTATGTTTTGATAGTTGTGAGAGTAGTTAAAGAGATAGTAATTAACTAGGATATTTCTAGAGTTGTATGGCTATATTAAACCTTGTTGCTGAATGTAAAACTTGGTTGATGATTATTATACAAAAAGTTTATCTTGAGTTGAGTTTATCTCCTCTTTTATCCTGCTGTGAGTTGAGAGTTTCCTCCAGTTGTGATTTTATCGTTGAACGTGTGCGTGTCCTTGTGAGATTCATAGCTCGAACGCTATCAAAATCCTACTCAAACATCACCAGATTATTTAAAAACCCAAACATTAGCAATCAGCTCACCACGTCATCCTTTTAAATCTAGCAAACTTCAAAAATCCTCCAAAAATCCCCAGAAACTCAGAAAAATATGAAAAAATTTCTGTGAGTCCAGAAAATGAGAAGAATTCGTTTCTACCAAAAATCGATCAAAATCCCAATTAAACTCAGACAACCTATTTAAATACTCAAAATCACATCAACAGAAAGCTCCAGAAATTCGCCAAGGATCATAGGAACCTCAGAAATATATGAGAAAAATTTCTCCGAACTCAAAAAAAATGTAAGAAATCCCAATCTATCAGGTTTCATTACCAAGATGTCAATCAAGAATTGTCGGAATCCTACAATCCCACTAGAGAAGCTGAAACAGAGGAATTTGGCACCCCAGAATAAGCATGGCAAACTCAAGATTCGCAATAGCGGGAATGAGGCACCATTCAAATCCAAGCCCATCAATCTAAAGCCCATTATACACGGATCAAGCTCGACATCAGGAGTTTGGTTAAATGAAGATTCGCTAACAAACGGCCAGGCACTACCACGCCGGTTCAAAGATCATGGTTCTAGAACATCAACTTGGAAATTCAAAGAAGTATATGCAAGAAAATCAAAATGTCGACCCGATGCTTGGTCAGGGCCAAGTATCATAAAGTTTTCAAGTATCAACCTCTATATCTAGGAAGGCCACAGGAGTCCGACCTGGATAGCAACCCGACGCACCTCATAAAACACCAAACACGCGCAGGGGCTTGGTGTCAATCTATCTGACGATTCAAGCAGTAGCCTGACGTCTCTTTCTCTCATAAACAATCAGTCTAGCATCAATAGGCTCAGGGGCCGGGTGTTAATTCTGATATCAACCGGATGTCTCGAATGGCAGTCAAGCGTCCCTTTAACACAGTCAATTTAACATCAATAGGCTCAGGGGCCGGGTGTTAATTTTGATATCGATTAGATGTCTAAAGTGGCAGCTAGACATCTTCTCGACATGTAATGTCAACATGCCTAGGAGCTTGATGTTAATTCAATTCAAAGTTTTGGGTGGCAGCCAAGCATTCTCTCAACAACCAAAAGAGATACGATAATGCCATAGGCATAAAGCTTAGGCACAAAGCCTGGTATTATTCAGACATCTCAGTTCAGGGACTGAGTGTCACAATCTACACTCAAGAGGTCATACGAGCCAAACTTGGGTAGCACCCGCGTGCACACTAGATCTGATGTCAAATACGCCTAAGGGCTTGGCATCAACTTCTCAATGTCTACACGCTTAAGGGCCTGACGTTGATCTCAACTCAACCCGACATCTCGGTCAATTGCCAAGATGATAAACAACTTATTAATATTATCAAGCAAATCCCACCAGCCATAATCTCCCATAAAAAGCCTCACAATCTTACCCCGAGAAATCCATGCCTGCAGACAGTTTGCCATGAATCTTAAAACTACGGAGTCCAGATTCCAACAAGACATGCCAACTCTCTCCTAGAGATCTTCAAATCCAAAGGATTCGACATTTTGATCTTACTTCAATCTAAAAGCCCGTCATCTCAAGACTTACACCAAATTCCTCATGATGCAAGGACTTGGAAAACAAGAAAGAGCCCAGCAACCGAAACCTCAACTGAGAAGAAAGCACCAAGTCATATTCGCCAAGACTACTTTAATCCATGAGCATCGAAACCAACTGTCCCTGCAATAAAGTCCACTGATGACACTAATTGTTATTTACAATTTTCTAGTAGCCTAAGACATATAATCCGCCGATTTTCTGATTTTCTCGATCCAGAGATAATTAACAGTAGGAGCTTGCGCCTACTGGAATGAAGGAAGGACCCCCTAAATAATAAACTCTCGTGAACTCAAAACCATACCGTTACCTCTTCTAGGAGGGTACCAGTATCTGAGTCCTGAGGCTCGCTAGAGATATCTGATCCGCATTTTTTTCCCCCTCAATCTGCAAAAGACGGATTCCTCTTTCTCTAATTCGAGGGCCACGAAAAAGTGTGAGACAACATCATCCACAAATTAACCATCCAAATTATCCAATAGGCCCCTGGAGCTGAAATTGGACCATTCTAGATGGTCTAGGCCCTCCTCTACCATTTTTCGCTAGCTGACGTCATCAATTTCGCATACTGAAGTCAACAATTCTACATGCTGACATCATCAAATATTTTGCGCGCTGACGTCATCAAATGGAAGGATTTTTGTGTTCAATTAAATACCTCAATGGATGAATTAATTATGAGTTCAGTTAGATGCAGTTGTAATTTGAAGTTTTGATTTTTTTTTTTAGTTAAACACCTCAAGGAATTAATTAACATGAATTATATATTCAGTTAGATGCAGTAGTAATTTGAAGTTTTAATTTTTGTACTCAGTTAAATACCTCAAAGAATTAATTAACATGAATTATATGTTCAGTTAGATGTAGTCATAATATGAAGTTTTAGTTTTTTGCGTTCAATCCATCTTAAGGGATGAATTAACATGGATTATGTGTTCAATTTGATGTTGTTCTCCTTTGACATTTTAGTTCTGATATTGTCCATAAAGGATGAGTTAACATGAATTATGTGTTCAGTTAGATGCAGTCGTAATATGATATTTTAGTTATGATTATGACCATAAAGGATGAGCTAACATTATTTATGTGTTCAATTAGATGCAGTCGCAACACTGAAGTAACATTTGTTCATACTAGAACTTAACACTGAATTAACATATGTTCATACTACAAGCACAACGCAGTTTTAATTATTACAAGCTAATACAATTCATACTAATAAGATAACAACAAAAAACACAAACATACTAATACAGTTCAGTTTTTATTTTTTAACATATCAAAAGTAACTTCAAATGAGAACAACCACGATGACACCAATCATGACAGCAACATATCACAAACATGTTAAAATTGAATGTAAACAAATATTAAATTTCAACAAGTGATTAAACCAAGAGCAAAGTATTGCATTTAGTGGGTAAGCAAGCTCAATGAAGAAGGGATGCCTTTTTCTCTTCTAGTGTTGAAATCAACCTCAATCCGAGCATAAACCTTTTTAGCCATTTTGGTGGCTTGGTCATTGCAAAGATCAACCTTGGAAACAAAAACCATGGTTCAAAAAACTGACCGATTCCGAGTTGAATCGGGTGAATCGGATCGGAATCGGCCGGCACCGGACCGATTTTGGTGGGTTTGGAGCGGATTCGGGCTAAATCATCAAAAACAGCCATTAATAGTTTTTTAATGGAGAAAGAGGTGTGGAAAACCCAGCCTCAAGTGGTAAGGGCGGGGAAGAAGCGTGGGGACGCCGGAAAAACCTCCACGAAGCTCCGTGAGTGTTTCAGCAGCCTTCTTTCTTCTATCAAAACCATGGGACTGGGATGATGGGAACGGGAAGAAAAATATAATGTTGAAGGAGAAGGGTCAGGACTGGGGGAACCGCATCCTCTACCCATCTCTTTAAGATGGGTAGAGTGCCCATCTTAGGTCCTCAACCGTCTGATTTAATCTCAATGGCTAAAAGAGCCCCGTGAATTCCACCACTCCCGAAAAAAATTATTGGCCCGAAAAAAATAAACCGTCCAGATTAGATCGGACGGTCGTGATGAGATGGGCACTCTACCCATCTCTAGGACTGGGACGTCCATTTCGTTCATTTTTTTCATTGTAAATCACATCGGACGGTTTATATCATTCTATAAATGAAATCAATTTAAGAAAATAATAAATTGATCTAGAAATTGATCCAAACATATAGAAAAATAATAAAATTTATGCTCTGTGATCCCAACTGATACATTAATATGTTTTAACGATTGCATATTTATTAAATTTATTTTTCACGAATTTTTTTTATGACAAAATCTCAATTCAATTGTTTTAAAACTTATGTTTTCAAAAAAAATTGAAATTTCCGTACCGTTTTCACTACCGTAGGACTCTATAGTTGTATTATTTTTATATTTTGGTTGATTTTATGCTTCTAATTTTTTAGTTTTTGAACTTACTGTTTTAAAAATATTTTTCCTAATTTTTTCATAATTTATTTGATTTTTAAAGGCATAAAATATGTTTTTAGAAAACATCCGAGTTTCCAATCCGATTCAACCGATTTTTTCCGATTCATCCGATTCAACTCCTCGGACCAATTGTCCAATTTCGATTTTCAAAACCATGACAAAAACAATGAACCATTCTCTCCCCTCATTTTGCACTATCAACTTCAGCCGTAGAATTGTCTTGAACTCATCAAGATCCTATATTTAAAAAAAAAAAAAAAAAAAAAAAAATGGAAAAGGGTAAAAAGTGTACTGCAGGGATATCAGTCCATGATGAATATACCAAGCTGAGGTTTTATAATCTCCCCAGAAAATGTATAGACCTCAAGCTACTAACTAAACTAACAAATCAATGTGGCATGAGATCAAATTGTTTCGATAAAGCAAAGTATTGTATTGGATCTGTTTAGTCCAGTTAGACCTCAATTAAGCTGCCGCAATGTCAATTAAGGATGCAACCTGAATTAAGCTTTCAACTACGCATTTCACACTTAAAAGTTATCTAAGTTATCCTTGAGTAATCTCATATTTAAGTTTGCAAAAAGAAATTTAACAACTTACTGGTGGCCGTATGGTAAAACCAGAGTTTCAGTTTATTAAATTTAACCATCGTTAAATTCCTTCTTCCCTTCAGAGCCTGAGGCAGGTGGCAAAAAAATATCGTTTAGATTATAAATCGGCCGTTTCTCCATTCTGGCTCGGAGGCACTCTGCCATGCTGCTCGTCTCGCCAAACCCTAACTATGTTCCATTCGCCTAAAACCTAGCTAGATCCGGAGAGTGGTGAGAGGAAAGTAAGAGCAATATTTTGAAAACTGAACCGACCATCGAACCGGTGAAGCTAGTGGTTCGATGGTTCAACAGGTCCGACCGGTCGAACCGGTTTCAAGAACCGGATGATGTTATAACTATGATATAATTATTAATAATGTAAATGAGTTAATTTTTCTATTTAGTGGTGAATAATCTTATTATCTTTGATAATTTCAATACTAATTTCAAATTGTTATGTATTAATTAATAATATAGTAATACTTTATTATATAGTAATTATGGTTATTACATATAAACCATAGAAATGTATTTCTGGTTCAAGGTGGCATCACATAAAGAAAGTTATACGAATTAAGGCCACAAAAGATCAACCTATAAAAAGGTCAGAACCAATCACGTGGCTTCGGCAGGGGAAAAAAGTTTTAACAAATATTTGAACCGTAAGGTCCGGGTCACCGGTTCTGTCTAAAACCGGACCGGACCGGCCGGTTTATTGGGTCAGTTTAGACCGGACTGACTTTCGGTTCGCGGTTAAACCGGTTGAACCGGCCGGTCCGGTCCGGTTTTCAAAACATTGAGTAAGAGCCATATGTGGAAATGGTCTCTTCTGTGTGGTTTCAAGAAACCTCCTCGTCACCAGCGCGTGCCAATGAAAAATGAAAACTATTGTTCATTTCCATTGTAACGCACCTTATCTATTGTCTTCAACTTTCAACTTTTAGTTCCATTTCACATTGCGCCTAGGGGTGAAAACGGGACGGATACGGAGCAAATAGTGGTAATACCTCTCAAAGCAATGCAATTATTCACATTGCATATTGCATTGATTTAATTAATTTGACATTGCTATGTCTACTTTGAAACAAGATGTGAATGTTTTTACATGTTAGTTATAGAACCATTAATTGCTTTTCTAAGGAATTGAAATGATAGTTTTCATACTTTGAATGTTAAATGATTTTGACGAGTATTGAATTTATTTCATAATTGCATTGCAGGATCGAAACTTTATATTTAATATTTATTTGAAATAAATATGGATTTGATTCGAAAATTGTTCGGCTCAGTCATGTTTTTAGTTCCAACGCATGATAATCAAAACTCAAGTGGCTAGAACTGAATACCGTACTGAGATACTCTTCCAATTTTGTGGGTTTCAGGGTTAGCGAGCAGGGTCAGAGCCGTAAAGGATAAGCCTTTTATTGTCACTTGGTGAGTATTATGTGACCTCTTAACTATTGTACATTTTAAATGTTGAGATCATACTTGTATATTAGTAGTGGTCTATATATATGTAAATTTAGTTAATGTGCTTATGCAAATTTGGGCTACATCTCTTCTTATTCTTGTATCAACATCTTTTGCTATTACATTCATCCAAAAATCTTCTTGCATATATGATACTCATATGTAATCTTCACGGCTAGATTATGCATACTTGTATTCATTTTGAGAATATATATGTATCTTAGTCAGGGGCGGATCCAGAAAATTTTTTTAGCCTAGGCACAATTATAATATAACAAAATTTTTTAAAAATTTAAAAATAAAGTAAGTAATAATTTAAACAAAAAATGTCATTCTAAACGTATATAATTAGAATATTACAAAATACCTTATCTTTTTCATAAACTTAATCACTTTTTCATGATCTTTACTTCTCTATCAATCATCAAAAAGCACAACACAGAGGCACAAACACACAATCCATAGAACAACCCAGGCACTATTCTTTTTTTAGCCCAGGCACCTGATAAAAGTATATATATTAGATCTTTAAATTTTAATTTTTTACCCTGGCACATGCCATGGTATCCAACACATTGGATCCGCCACTGATCTTAGTTGATGTTTCATTGGCATATAGTAGGCATGTTTGTATTAGAGTAAGCACGAGTATTTGACCTAATTTTATTTTTTTTAGACGAATGTACTATTGTTAGTTACTTCTATAAATTTCTATTACTTTTCTTTTTAATGTGGAAACTTCTTTGTGTATTGATATTAATGCATAGTATTTACTTCTATATACTGATCGGCAAACTCCATGCATAAGTTAATCCTACTTGTATTTGATTTCCTTATATATATTTTGATTTTTAAAAGTCAAAAATTAGAGTATGTCTTGCGTTTGTCCGAAGGCAAGCGTGCACTTGCGACGGTTGTCGGCACCCTAGTTCTGGGGTGTGACAGGTACACAATCTGCGTTTGTGAGTAGGTTTTTTTTGTCACTTTTGCTAACAAAACCCTTTTACTTTCATCTTGATACCCAAACTTGACACTGCTTCTTTCTATGATTGTATAGTTTTTGTGAAGTAAAGAGGCTGTAACTAGTCTTAATGGGAGTTTTTATTCAAAATCGCAGACAATATTCAACAAAGTTAAAACTCAAAGTCTATAATTATTTTCATTGTTTCAATTTCGAAAGTTGATCTATTGCAATCAGGAAGAAAATTCATTTGAGCAATATTTCGAAATTTGATCTTTGGAATTTTTCAAACTTAACCCTAATAGATCTTATTATTTCTAATTTCAGGTACACTATAACTCAACTCAAAATTCTAACATTTGAACTAAAATTCGAAAGTGAAACTACAAATTAACAGCACTAATGTGAAAATCACCATAAATATACTGCAGAGCATTTTTCTGTAACTAGGTCTAGCCCGCCTTACATCTCCTGTAAATACTGCAGAGCATTTTTCTGTTTCTGTGTGTGTGGCTTTTCCGCGGGATGTTCATATGATTCTTTTTTTTTTTTTTTTTTTTTTTTTACGATCACTAAACATTGATGCTCCTTCGAAGATATCTTTTTTTTATTGATAGACAAAATTGAAAATAGGGCAACTGTCATATAAAAAAAATTCAAATACTAATCATCAGAAATGAAAGAAAATAAGATAATTCACGCCATGGTTCCGTTCACACTAGTATACATTGTCCCCGATGACACTAGTATAATTATTTAACCTGATTCATCCTCGGGACTCTCATTTCTTTGATGATTCTTTGATGATCCGTTCACACTAGTATACCTTGTCCCCGATGACACTAGTATAATTATTTAACCTGATTCATCCTCGGGACTCTCATTTCTTTGATGATCCTTTGTTTCTTCACAGATCTGCTTATTTAGATGACGTGCGGCAGTATGAATCGCTCCCATACCTATATAGAAGCTCATGAATGACATTGTCACACAAATTAAAGACCATTGCGGGATTCGATCATGTGATGCATTTACTACTTTATGCATTCTTTTATGTAGATCATGCCCAGCACAATTCCACCCATATGCCAGTACAACCGAAGGAATAGACCACAAAATTGCCATCAAAATAATTGTCGGAACTGGATTCCATGGCAATATACTCCAGAAAAGATGAATACACAAACCAAGGTCATTCACTGTCCAACATGATGCAAATACATTATAGTCCTCTATCTTGAAAATGTGATCACTTTTTGAAAACATCCAGGAGTAAATTGGGGGCAATACAAAATTCGCCACAAGACCGAGCCAAATTCCTGGATCCAATGACTTGCAATCAGAGTGATATATAATAATAATAGGCGAGGAAATGATGCTCGAGAAAGAGAGTTGATATCCAAATAACAAAAGCAACTTTCCCAATGCAACAGCATGACCGTGCTATATCAGCTTCGTCCTCAGAAGGCTCTTCAAATAAATGGGGAACAAAAAGCTTAATGGAATAATTACTTCGCCTATATAATGTGTAAGTAACTTTTAAGAATCCCGTTTATGGTTAATTTAATTTTAATGTTAACACTGTGGATCAATATAATAAGCATATATAGAACTGTACCCACATTTTGTTTATTGGACTAAGATTTTAATGGATTAATTGGTAAATATTCACCCAAAGACCAATAAATTAGGATATAATTTAGAGTTGACATTTAATTAATTCAATTATTTATCAATTACTTGAAAAATATTTGTGTTGCCAATATTATAAAGTTTTTTCTTTAAAAAATGATGAGTACGAATGAATATAAGAAAGAAAAATGGATCTAGTTAATCTACCTTTACTTGGTTCCCTTGGCAAGTCTGTTTGATCAGTTTCCTTAGTTGCTTTGATGTTGGCTTCAAGATCCATAAAAAGATCTTCCATAAAAAGATCTTGCATAATACATAAGATTGACTAAGAGATGTAGTTTTGTTGCGAATACATTTTAATTCTAACATCCATGTCACTTGGTGCATACGGTAGAGAGATTTTATAGGAACGTATATGTACGTGCTATTTATTTCTCTTTCAATTATTTAGTGCAAAATGTAAATAAAGTATAAATTATTTATGAGTAAAAATATAGTAAGTTCCGACATATATTTTTTTAAACCGGATTTAATATATGAATCTTCTGTTACGATATAGCAGATACAATTGAACTAAAACTGAAATTTTTTTGACAGAATCAGATAAAATTTAAGCAATTTATAGGTCCACATTGGAAATTAATAGGCAGAAGTGTAAAACATAATAAATTAATCTGCGTACCTTTTAGGAGAAAATTTATTTAACAAATGAAAGAGCGAATACTGACCATCAACTGCTTGTGGCTCAAGCTATATATTTTTGCCAATAGGTCTTATTTTGGTTGGCATTTTAATTTATTATAAGTGAAACAGAGATGTCTAAAAGTGCTTTCAGCTAGATCAATTATCAGTCTATTTTTAGTTAGTTTTTTAGCATTAGTGAGGATTTTTTTTTTTTTTTTTTTTGTATCTCTGAACCTATGGAATTAACTAAAAATATTATCTAACTTTAAACAAAAAAAACTAAAATATTATCTTTATTAGTAAATTTTTTTAGAGATAAATGAAGTTGTCTACAATCTAGTTCTGATCACTAAAGTTGCAGTTGTCATCCTGAAACCACTAAACTTTCAATTAGTCCGATTTTGATCACTCCATCATAATGCCGTTAATTTCCGTCAAATTAATTAATGGAAGAAGCTGAATCAAACTCTTTCGTCTTCTTCTTCTTTTCTTTTTTTTCTCTCGAGCGTGTCCTTCTCTCTCAACTTCTCTGCCGCCATTAAACTTAATTTGGCGAGTCCTTCAATCTCTCTCCTCTCTTTGCTATTGATTGACAGCGGAAAAATTAAAACGAATGTGAGACATAAGCTGTTGTGCCACTTGGCATACAAAGAGAATCAGAAGCATTCTGCTGTTTTAGTTATTTTTCCTTAAAAAATGGTTTCCTTGTTTCTAGAGATTTAGATGATATGGGTAATTCTATGGTGGACTGAAATTTCAAACCGGGCTTGAATCATAATCAATCAAATCCCTTCATAATTTTAAATGAACGATCCAGATTTAAGCCCGGTTTAAAATTTCAGTCCACCATAGAATTACCCTTTTTATTATTATGTTTCCTTATGTTTTTATTTTCAGCAAGTGAAAATTAGGAAGAGACTTGCTATTTTAGTAAGTAATGTATTAGGATTTATTACTATGTTTTGTTGTATGATTCTGAATAAAAGGCTATGAGAAAACAGAAAATGGTGCTGCGAGTATTTTGCACCACAACAATTTGTCTTCTATTTTCTAACATTGAAACATTAAATTTTTACTTGAATCCCAACAACGAATAAAAGTATTCTCATCTGGCCACCCCAAACCATCAAACCGATCCACCTAATTTAATTGTTTCAATAAATGAAAGTATAAATTTACTCCTCTAATCAATTTATCTTCTCTTCCTTCTAATCAATTATTCCTTGACATTAATTCAGATTCGGTAACTCTTATCCTTCAATTTCATTCATCTCCAAACAAACAAAACGAAATGACGAAGTTGCAGCGGTAAGCAACAATTGATGTTACTTGCTAATCTTTTAAGCTTTTTGTTCTCAAATCTCTCTTTTAACTTCTCTTCTCGGATCCTAGGTTGGGATATTGCAACCCATCGAGATAGATGAAAATGAATTAAATGGGACTTTTAAGTTTGTCGGTAAACTTATCATATTCCCCAACTAATTGAACCAGAGATAGATGGAAACTCAAGTACCAATAATCACAGCGCATTGTATGTAAACTAAACTAAGGATTAGATAATAACCAAAATTCCTAATTCGTTTTTATTTTCATTTTTCATTTCCAATGTAACACACTCTATCTATATATTGTCTTCAACTTTCAACTTTTAGTTCCATTTCTGTCAGTAAAAGGGACCATATTGGAGCCAGGGGCAAAATTCTCAATACCACCTCCAGACTGTTTGGAGGAGAAAGACTGGGAGCAAATCCAGAAGAAGATCAGTTGCGGCTTGGTCAAGAACCTCGTTGAAGAGGCTCAGCCTGAACTCATGCTTATTAACAAGCTCGTCGAGTGGGACCCATGGGGTGTTCCTAGTGATTACAAAAGAGGGGAGAGAGTGAGGAAGAACTCAAATTAATATTTATGACGTAGAGAAGTTGAGAGAGAGAGGAGACGCTAGGCATAAAAAAAAAAAAAAAAAAAAAAAAAACAGAGACGGAGATGTTTTATTCAGCTTCTTCCGTTAATTAATTTGATGGAAAATAACAGATTAGTGATGGAGTGACCAAAATCGGACTAATTGAAAATTTAGTGATTCCAGATGACAAATGAAATTTCAGTGATCAAAACTAGTTTATGGACAAATTTTAGTGATATCCAAAAAAAAATTTACTAAAAGAGATGTTAGAATCACCTTCTTTGAGCCATTTAACTCTAGCTCTTTGCCCCCAATTAATCTCTTTCCCTTTGTAGATATCAAAGAGTTATTTTTTTGGATAAATAAAGTTCTATTAATTTCCAATCTTCAAACTCAATTAGATTTTTTCATAGTAGCCGAAAGTCAGAAGTGTAACGTACAAAAGAAAAGGAAATGACTCTGTTGTTAATTAAAAAGAAGATTTTTTTTTTTTTGTTCTTTTTTTTTTTGTTCTTTTTTTTTGGAGCATGGCGTTTAGAAAAAAGAGATACGAAATTACTGTTTTTTTTAAGTAATTTTTTTTATGATTCCCTGCTTGGGAATCTGTTTGTTTCAACAAAAAAAAAAAAAAATAGAGAGACGAAAAATTACAAAACCCATTTAAGCCTAGTGAAAATGACAAAGATGCCAAGGAAAATGTGCATTGTAGGTTCAAGTAATTAATATTTTGTTTCGCACGAATGTCGAGTCTTTTTTTTTTTTTTTTTTTCTCTTTCTCCTGCCTCGTGTAATTTCGCACTCAGCCTACTGAATTGTCCAAGAGCGGGTATTTATCTTTTGTGTTGTCAAATATTTTTTTTTATTTTTAGCAATGTCTTGATGGGGAAAATTTATACATAGGTCAATAATAGTAAGCATGCACTAGCTCATCTTCAAGAGATTGAGGATTTAAGTTTCATGCATTTAATTTCAACAAAAAAAAGGATAATTAGAACATCTCTTTAATCAAAAGAGAAAATGAAACCTGTATATATATAAGGAAAATGTGCATAGTAGCTTAGCTTCAACCAATATTTTGTTTTGTTTATCGTACCAAGCGGTGAATCGTTTTTTTACTTTTTTTTCTTGCGAAGTGTAATTTTGCACCCAGCCTAGCTACTTAACTGTCTTCGCATCTTTACCTATCTTGTTGTTATTTATTAAATTTTTTTTGTTTTAATAAAGTCTTGTTTTGGGGAAATATACTGGTTTCAAGAGATTGAGTATTTAAGCATTCACTATGAGTATTTAAGTATTCCAACTTTCCAAATGCAACAGCATGACGGTACAGCATCAGCTTCATCCTCAGTAGGCTCTTTTAAAAATAAAATAAATAAATAAATAAAAGTTATAAAGGACTTTTTGGTAAATACAAAAAAAAAGTTATATTTGGGAGAGATTCATATAGTAGATGTGATAAAAATCTAGATAAAATTATTTAAGAGTGGTATTTTTCTACGAGTAATTTCCGGTAGCATTTATGTAATTTTGAAGCTTTAAGACTGCGTATATTTAAATTTTCCTTAAAAAATTATATATTACGTTTTTTAAAATATTAAAACTTATAAAATTGAATGAATCTTATCACTATTCCTCTTGAGAAGGGACTTTAATCAGGAAATATTGCTCGGCATTCCAAATTTCCAATAAAATTAAGCTTAGCTTCTGTGTTGAGCCCAGTTTCTGTTTCCATACTCCAACCACTCACGGACTCACCATTCAGGCTTTCTGCTTGATAGATTTCAGTTCAATGGCAGGCCCATGAGAAATTAGGCCTACAATAGAAAGCCTATGTTTACACAAACCGAGTCCATTCATAAAGATAACGATTTCTATGCTAAAGCTAGTTATACAGCAGTCGACCGGATATCATAGAAAGAGAAAAAGCAATCCTTCCACAATCTATGGCCAAGCTTCATTAAATTGATATAGTGTCGGCACATAAATAAGAATAATATTGATAGTAGCAAAATGTATAGTGTTGGCACATGCATTTAACGAGAAAAACCCGGTTCAAAATCCCACCAGAACCATGTCCACGTCAGTTCAATCAAACTTTTTTGTACTAAAGTGTTAAAATGAAAAAGAGGGAGCAAACATAGCATCCCTTCAAAATAATTCATATGTTGCTCTGGAACCTTTTAAGTGGGATACGAAAAGATAACTAGAAAGCAACATAATTGATAAATGATAATGTATCATCACAAAAGGTAATTATATTATCTTCTATATTTTATCGCTAAAGGACAGACCAACATCTTCCGGGATGCTCTCTTGCCTAGTTGCCATGTGTTTGGTACACTGCATGCTATATACTAACAGCAAGTATAATGGATGGACTCTTCGCAATGTTTAAATTTCAATATGCATACAGTTATATAATTTATTTATCTGAGGTAAACAAATTGCAATAATCAATGTATGCTCTGAAAAAAAAATCAAAAATTATAATTTAAGTGAAACTCATTTGAAAATTTTAGTCAAAATAAACAAAATTAAGGTTATACGATGTGTTTTAATTTTGTCTACTTAGATTAAAATTATTATTAAATAAATAGAGGATGTTATAAATACGTATAATCTTATGCATGCGGCCGCTTAGTTCTGCCCCCTCTTGATAAATAATTGACAAAATCAAACTCAAAAGTAATGCAACATTACCCACAAAAAGAGAAGCTGGATTATTATATGGCATTAACTTAAATAATGGAATCCATGTATGACACTTTCAAATATTTTGACAAACTAATCTTTGCACAGACAACCTATAGTTGACCTAAAAGGCTAAACCTCCTCAAAAGAAGCATGAAAAAGGTTTATGCATATGATCCCCATTGATACCGTACTGACTACTGAAGCATAAAGTCGAGTAATATAATAAATATAATTTTCACATATCTAGCTTTCTAATGGTGAATATTAAAATAAGTTTTGAAGAGTTAAACCAAAAAGGAGGGGGTTAATAAAAGGATTTACATCTCCAGAAACGAACAAAAAGAAGAGGACAAAACAAGGCCTACCCAATCCCACCTCTCCAACCTTGTCTCAAACAATGAGCAACCCTTGATAGAACAGCAAACACATGAACCCACCAACAAGGTGCCGCCACCACCCAATCAAATGGAAGGGAGGAGGCGCCGCAGAAGTATCCGCGCTAAGGCGCTGGAATTGGAGAGAATCCACGGCTAAAGGCATGTTCTCCCTGTCTGGGCTACACGTGCCCTGCACGTGAGGGACACCGTTGTTTGTGTATAACAAGGCCCGGAGCACAGCTGACACGGTGGGGATATAGGCAGTTTTGTTCCGAGCTAGGAGCCACGTCAGCCCCATGAGCTGGCAGTCCCGGCCCATCATCTTGCTTTCTCTGTTGCTCTCGGCAGTACTTCCATCTCCAGTTCCCTGCCCCTTCAACTGAAAACACCAGAAAAATAAAAATTCAGAACAGTAAATGTATATAGAATTTCATTTAAGTAATATAAAATATATCTTGCTAAATTCCTCAAATGCACATGACCAACAATATTTTGAAACATTTATAGTATTTTCATAGCAAGTGCTAAAGGAATTACCATATAAAAATAGAAATAGAAGAAACATGATATAGGATTTTGCATGGATGTAAAGAAAAACATGCTGGAGAATTAAATATCCAAGTATGAGTAGTTGGAAACTCATTCAATGAGAAGGAATAAATTGGTTCCAACAAATGTGTAGAAGAAACCTGGATTTGTCATTCCTTAAAAAGTACACAAAAACCGTTAACATAGGAATTCATCAGAGAAGAATGAAGATGTCTCCTAGTTCATTTACTGCATCCTTCAGTTTCTTAGAATCATGGCTATTCATTCCTCAGTAAAATGTCTCCTAGTTCATTTACTGCATACTTCATAACTTCAGTTTATTTTATGCATGGTACCACCACCAGGTTTATTACCTTTCCAAATTTCAGAATAATTACCTAAGCCACCCCAATATGTTTTTTTGTTAAATTCAAGAAAAAATCACACCCACATTTAGCCTGTGACCTAACAAATAGCATTTAAAGGTGAACTTCCACATTGGTACAATACTACTAGTACTTATTCTAGATTATTTCTGAATTCGCATCCTCGGCAGCGCAGCGGTCAGCTGCAGTTTCATCACAACCGTCCGATGGATGATGGGTGGCCCGTGAAAAACCCCAGATTGATAGGCCCGAAAAAAATAAACCGTCGAGATCAGATCGGACGGCTCGGAAGAAACTGCTGCTGGCAGCACTGCTGCCGAGGATTTTGGTCCGATTATTTCTAGCCCTCTTCACATGTTAACAGTGGTCCATTTGAATAGCAATGTTATGCGCTAGAGTACAAGACAATAAAGATACTTTATTTTACCAAATAACAAAGATACTTGTTAGTTAATTACTATCAGTTATAACTAAAAGCAACTTTCTAATAGATACTGTCAACGTCATGACCTCGTAGACTGTAAATTATGGTAACATAATAGCAACCCTCAACCACTAAAAATCAAAGAGCTTTATCAGAATTTTTTTTCAAACTTCATTTAATTTTTGAAACATCAACTGCAATACTACAATATATAACATACAATGCTATTAAACAGCTTAAATAGAAGTCAAATTATACATGTATATCAGTATATGAACATACCTTTTGAAGGGACTGAACGCACCGAGTGCAACCGGCATAAGATGCATTCCGGCAACTCTTTTCAAGATCCCGCACAGCAGCAGTTGGTGTGGCATTTCGTGCTATTGCACTCTCCAGCGGCTGTGCACCTTTGGAACCATTAACAGGAACAGAGAAGGCAGCGGGACACCGAAGCGAGCCAATTTGGTGCAGCCTGATGCCGCAAAAGCACAGCACCGTGTCGCATGTATCATTCGGCCGAGATAACTTCACACCTTTCTTGTCAAGCGCTTCCTAAAATAGTAGTAGGCATAAATTACTCTATTAATATATATGATATATCTCCTTGTAAACAATTTTTTTATTTTGCAAAAAGTCCATGTAATTATTATTAAAGATTTCATTGCAGCCATATCACTAGTGTTGATGGATTTGGTAAACTTATCAGCACAATATCTATAAAGTCATAAAGTATGGAGAATCATTTTGCATTTTCAATATTTGGAAAGATAGCAGAAAGTAAAAAACAATTGCATGTATGCCCTATGAAAACACTAAAATTTATTTACAAAATAAAAATGTTATTTGCGTCCGGTATATTTAATAAAAACTGCTTTCTAAGTATATAATTATATATCTCCAAACACTATTTTCTAAGCAGTAAAATGAAACAATAATTTTAAAAACCTACTTAAACAAACAAAAAAATTTCTAAAAACCATTAAGGTTAAATTTCAGCAAGTACAGAACAAAACTGAGAGTAAAAAAAACAATGTACTTGCAATGCATCGACGCACTTCTGGTTATCGTACGGAACCATGGGACCATCCTCGCCGTACGACGACACGTCAGCAGGAGGGTCGGAAACCTCAAGAGCGGATCGGGCATGAGCAGCGAAGAGCCACGCGGCGAGCACAGGACAGCACCGTCCACGGTCGAGGGTGGCGGCGGCGCCGCCTCGTCCTCCGCCACACGCAGCCGAGACGCCGCCAAACAGCTCGTTCGAGAGGTCGAGGTGACACGAGCCGTTCTTGGCTTGCGCTACTGGAAGAGCAGGAACAGTGTTGGAAGCAAGCTCGCCTGGGTTTAGAGGTTGTTGGTCGGTCGAATATGAGTCCGGCGTTATGATCATCTCCGACGACGCCATGGCCGGAGAGATGACGTAAGCGAGGAGAAATAGTAGGGATGAAAGGAATCGCATTGTACTTTTTTTCTCTTTCTGGGGTGCTTTCTCTCTTTGTTGGTGTTGTTGCCTTGTTGGGAATGGAGAGAAGAAGAGAAAAGGTGGGTGTCTTTTTGAAAATGGAAGGGAGTTTGGGATTTGGGAGAAGGAAGGTGGAATGGTTTGGTTTGGTTTGGTTTTGTGTGTAAAAAGACACAAGCTTCCAAGCAGAGAGAGAGGAGAGAGCAAGAGAAGTGTGAGGCTATAATGCAGTTGAGGCGATCCTGACCGTCCGATCGATCTAGTAATGTAGAGATAGGTAAGTTTTAGAAAGAGGTGAGTTTTTATACAGGCGCGGGTTGTGTAGCTCTGAGGAGGAAAACGACACTACCTAGTTACCTACTTCATACAATCTCTTTTGGGCTGATCCTCTACATTCTAAGGAGGGTACTTGTTTTATTGATCTCAAGTTACCTGTCATCTTGTTCGTCTATTCTAGATCTAACGGTTCAAAATTTGGAAATGCTTTCTATGTGTGTGAATGCAGTTTTGGGCAATCCGATGTGCATAACCTTAATCACTTCACTTATTTCTCTTGGAGCCTACTTTATTTACATAGGATTGTCTGATAATGACGCAATTATCGTAATTGATGACAGTTTAATTATTAAAACTTTGGCATCTCTTCATCTCCGATCGTAAGTCATCTTGACGGTGCAGATTTGCTTCTGGGTAGTTCGCTTGACATCTCTGCCTTAGTGCCTTTTAATGTTACGTTTGGATTAAAAATGTTCTAATTTTTTTACACCAAATATTTGTACATAGTACATGTAATGCAAGTATACACATCATATATTTTGTTCTCTGTACTAAGGATCCATTTGTCGGATGGTCATCATTTTTCGACCGATATCATAAATAAATTATATGAAAGATTGTAAATATTTAGATCTACAATTTTTTTTTTAAGATTCTTTATAAATTATAAAATATCTACCTGTACAGAAGTAAAAATTAAAATAAAAGAATACAAAAATAGAATAGCATGTTTTAAGAACTAATTTTATAAACAAATTACTTTACAAATCAAATTTCAAATGTTTTAAGAAATCAAATATTATGGCAATGGAATATTTTGGCCAACCAGCAATGCAAAAAGAAACTTTTATTCTATCATTTTTCCGATCTCAAAACAAGAAATGAATTATTTTAGAGCAAGTTAGGAACCTTCATAGAATAATAAAAAGAAAAAAGAACAGTAACCGTAGGTCAAGATCTCTCTTGTGAGGTCTAAAAGGCCTAAATTCGTTAAAGCAGCCCCCTAATTTTTGCACCGTCCCCAGGTAAAAAGTTTGACAACATCATCACTTCCCCACAAAAATCTAGAGTCAGTTTAAAAAAAAAAAAAAAATCACCTTATTAGGATATTGTTATCGACAGTAATTTAATCCAGTTAAGCCCGTAAAATAAAATAAAATATCTTTGAAGACGGATTTAGGCGAGAATTATGGGTGCATTGGAACCAACTATGAGTAGTTGGTATAGTTGTCGCCTTTCGGAATTCGTGCCATAAAACCTCACTCACTGAGTTTACTGTTTTTTCTTATAAGAGAGAAAGTAGAGAGAGAAACATAGGTAGGTACACATCGGCCATTGGTTCATTGGGCGTGACATGGTAAGATACAGGTATCACGTGACCAGATTGGTTTCTGTTTGGTCGCATTTTGTTTGGATTTACTCTCTCTTTCTCTATCTCTGTTTTCTGATTTTTTGTTTTTTCTTTTCCCAGAACCAACCTGAAATTAAAGCTTCGGAAATACTGTTTCAGATTTAATTTTTTTTTTTTATTTTTTGTTTGGGATGAACTCGTTCAGATATTGACCACGCAGCTAGTCAGTGTCGGTTTCAGATTTCCTTCGGATACCTGACCTGACTACAGCCGGGATTTATGAGCCGTTGCTTTCCTTACCCTAATTTTCCCTTCTCGAATGTTTTTTAGGTTGATAGGTGGTTAATGTGACGATATATTCACATTTTACAACAAAGTAAAAAGAGATACTTGTCAGTTGTCACAACAAAAAATTATGAATACGTTTTATAATTAGATATATTGTTATAATGAACTGGGTATAAAATGAAAACCGATTTGACATTCATTTAGCGATTTGAAAAATTAACAATTCAATTTTTATTACTACAACTAATTTGTGATTCATTCAACAATATCAAAATGCAACATATTTGATATATGGAACATCTAAATTATAGTTAAAAACATATTTGATTATATTGGACAATTTTTTGTTTAATAATTATTTCGTCAAGTGTTAGCATCAAATGAATATGGCTGTCAATATATTTTTCCTTTCCACAAAATCTTGAAAAGTCAACCGGCATATACGACAAAAAAAAAAAGCTTCAGAAAAGTGGAATTTTATAGCAAAAGAGTAGTAAACGATAAGAAGAATGATAGTTAAAAATTAGTGAAAAATATAATCCCGAATATTGATAATTTGATATACATGTTTGAGGGATAAAAAATAAATAACACTATAAATTGTATGGATTTTTTTTTTTTTTTTTTTTGCTTCTCTGTGTCACTATCCACATTCATGTATCTCCTTGAAATAACAAAAAATAATATTCTTTAAGCACATTCTCATCATATATACCATATCTATTTATATATGATAAAATTTATAGTACAAAATAATATTCCTATAATCCTTTTCATTCATTATAACTTTAGCAAAAAAAAAATGTCTCAAACAACTTAATTTGATCCGACGGGCACCCCACAATAGCAGTGCCCATCTGAAATGGGAAATGTTGGGCTGGGATGGACTCCGAGATTGTTTCATTTTTCGTTTTTTTTTTATTCGTTTAAACCCAATTTTATAAATACAGGTTTCTTTTTGTGAAATTTCGCTTGGGGAGCCAATCTGTGACAGTAACAGATTTTCTAAGACGCCTAAAATTGATATAAATAATTGTCTAAACACGCTTTCAAGTTTTAACATTTTAACTTGATCAACATAAAAGATTAGTGAACTGGTTTCATTCAGAATGTACTTGGTTGATTATATTTCATCCGATCTAACTTTTGCACATTAAATTGATGGTTGATGATTTCATTTATCATGGTAGAACACCCTAGAGATCATTATATCAAGTCAAGGCGCTATGATAAATTTGACAAATGACCAAACTACCCAGAAGCCTCAAAAGCATGACAAAAAGGAAGACCACTATGGTACTCAAATTTCCGTGTTGGTAGAAGAAACAGTAGACAGGGAAAAGGTAAGAGAAAAAGGCCTAAATGAAAGAAACAAAGGGACGCATCTTTTTTGAACTGTTTGGTGCAGTCACAACTCACAAGCCACCAGACACCAGTTGTTTGTTAGGCCAGTGGCAAGCCTGAATTGAACAGAGCTGCTTTTGGTTCAATTTGGGGACACTTCTGTAGACATGTGTTATTCCCCCCACCAAGGACTCCCCCTAATTACGCCTTTTTCACTTTTTTAGGTCCCAAGTGTTTTTGACTAGTGCAACTTAAATGATTGACCCAAGGACCGAAGTGCTAAGAAAATGTGATGGCGTGGGAGAAGTTAACATAATGTAAAAACTTAAAATTCAAAAACATATTTATTTAATTATTACCATTAGCTTAAATTTTTTTATCAAGGTAGTAAGAGTTTAAATTTTAAAAAAAAAATCATTGCCCATGAAGAGGCTCGCTAATTATCTTACTAGGGTCACCAAGTAAAAATTATTTTGATAACTGCAAACTTTTTATAAATTTCAAATTTTACACAAGTTCATATTGAGATATGTTGCTTGCTAGAATGACGTACTGTATCACAAACAACTGGATAAAAAATTCCATATAACTTATGTATGAATTTAATTTATAAAAACTTATATAAATAAGTATGATTTTTTGTATAAATTTGAAAATTTTTATAGAATTGTAATGTTGAACTTGTGTACTTTGCTGACCAGTTTATTATTCAACCTATAAAAAAAATAATTGATCCATTTGATATATTTTTTTCCCCCCGAAATACCACCGTCAGTTAGGCCTCTGTACTTCAATAAAACTGCTAGAATACGTGCCCCACCTATATCGTTGTCCTACTCGAGTGTACTTATTTTATATTCTTTAATTAAAGTTCTTTATTCTTACCTCCAATGGCGACAAAGGTGATAGATTGGCTATTAAAGTCTCGTAGGAGAACACATCCATACTACATGACAAGTAAACCACGTGCATCAAGAAAAAAAAAAAAACCAAGGTCTTCTTGGCATAGGGCACTAGGGCAGTGTGAATTAGTAAATTATACAGTTTCTAACTTCACATGATGTTTTGATGCATTTTAATGATGATAGAGTTATTGGTTTTAATTGTTCATATTATAATATTATGATTGCCTAACACCATAGCAACTGTAATTATGACTCGCTATTATTGTTTTCTTTTTCTCCCATATTTTATAATCTGACAATACTTTATTTTGATATTTTTAATAAGGTATTCTATAATCAGGTTTTATTGCATATACTAAAAAAATAAATCTATACAAATATTCTTTAATCAATTTAAACAAGATAATCAATTAAAAACTAAATTCATAAGTATGTTATTGCTTTATTTGATATATTAATAAGGTATTAATTAAACATTAAAACTCCATGCTATTTGAGCGTTGTTTGGCTAAACATCAGTAGCTCTTGTTTTCAAAACACGAGGAAGAAATTCATATTACTTGCACCCTATAGATCAAGCCAATAAATTTTGGATTTCAAATTAAAACTGTATTTATATGTTAGTTGAATTTTCAAAATAAATAATAATTTGTGATCTCTTCCCAGTTTTTATAATATTATCAAAGATTTAGATAGTTTTTTAATTGCTTATCAATTTATCTGAATTCCTCGTGCAAATTAAAATGATAGCTTGGCAGGTAACTCATGGCCAATTTATATTGACATTAATTTAAACAATATCAAATTTAATAAATAACTTATATGGTTGCACGTAAGCATCAAAGTAGCGGGACCAGAATTTGCTTGTATAATTCTTTGGCGCCTGATTAAATACATGCTTCATTGGATCAATCCGTTAGGAGCCACTCAATGGTTTATATCGATTAATAAACGGCTATCTATACAGTGGCACTAATTTAACGGCTATCATTTTTTTTTTCTTTTGAAACGAAGAACGGCTATCAAAATTAACTGGACATGATAGTCGCAACTTCACTGCGCCATATAAAACAAAAAAGTTTTTAATGTAAAATATAAAAAATATGTCACTAGAAACTTTTCAAAATTTATAGACAAAAATTTGTAAGTTTAAAATTAGTAATTTCTTCCATAAAAAATCGTTATATAAACTTAACATAAATTTGCTACCAAAAAAAATCTTGCTAATATTAATGAAAAAATTTGTTAAAATTTATAGACAAAATTTGTAAGTTCAAAATTAATAATTTCTTCCATAAAAAGTCGTTATATAAACTTGACATAAATTTTGTATCTAAAAAATCTTGCTAGTATTAATGATTGATACGACTATTTTTAATTAGTACGATTATTTTTAATTTATTTTTAAAAAACTATAAAAAAATTATAAAACAAGAAAAATATTTGTGTCCGCTTTTCATAACGACCACGATTTTTAATTATCATCTTAGATTTCTTCCATAGAAAGTCATTGTATAAATTTGACATAAATTTTCCGCCAAAATAAATCTTTCTAATATTAATGAAAAAACTTGTTAAAATTTATAGACAAAATTTGTAAGTTCAAAATTAGTAATTTCTTCCATAAAAAGTTGCTATATAAACTTGACATAAATTTTGTACCCAAAAAAATCTTGCTAATATTAATGATTGGTACGATTATTTTTAATTAATTTTTAAAAATATAAAAATTATAAAAAAAAGAAAAAAAAACTATTTGTGACCGCTTTGAAAAAGAGGCCACGACTTTTAATATTATCTTAGATAAGTAAAATGTATAGATACATTCTATGTAGTTTAGTTAGGTTCTTTAACCGATTTGGTGTAAACTTAAATAAATTAATCATTTATGGAGGGATTTAAAACATAAAACTTCATTTTTATTTTCGCTTAATCAGCCACCAAATTTAGTACAAGATTTATTTGAATCAAGAACTGTACAATTGAATTTATTATTTTAATATTTTAACTTCTGTCTTTAGATAACGATTGTTTTGATGTTACGTTAATTTGTCGCGCAACACTCGTATGTTTAGATAACTTATATCCTTCAGTAGAAAGTAGAAACAAATATATGTACCATTTACTGATTTACTAGACTACGCCACACACTCGTAGTTAATAATATTTGTATTGATGTTAATAAATGAAGTACAAAGTTTAAAAGGACTACATGGGCCTACTTATAAAAAAAAAAAAAGTTAAAAACCTGAACAAAAGGTACGGGCCTACATTTTAAAGATGGTGCACAAAATGATTTAATTATGAAATGTCAGAAAGTTGGAAGACTTTGTATCACACTTTCTTTCTTTTCCATGGCTTCCCTTTATATGAACGTGAACATTTTTTATATGTGCCCGTTGAAGAATCTGAAATATCATCTCTACCCATTAGGTATAAGTTATCATATTATATATGTAAAGGTATTTTAGTTACTATCACGTAAAAACCTTGTTCTAAGGGGCATAATCCATTTTGTGTGAAACAGAGGAACTGAACTCTTGACCTTTAGAATAATAACGCAGTCATCAGTCATCTGTGTTGGACTCCCACGTTCTAAAGTATGATATTTCTCTTCTACAAATCCTTGGGAATTATAATTCTTTCAAAAAATAAGGGGACCTTGTGTGGGGAAAGTTATATCGGCATTATCTAAGGTCGTACAACTAAATTTATCAAGGACTATGCAGTTTAAAAGATGGCCCAGAAATAATGAAAGGAAATAGGACAACTTACACATGGTAATTAGCATAAATGTTCCTAAAGAATAACTTGATTCCCGATAGTTCCTAAATTATTAAATTCTCATTAATTGTTATTTATAATGTGCTAAATTTGTGCTACTACAATTATAATATGTGTCAAAAATAAATTAAATCGCATAGAAATTGTGGAAATGAAAATAATTGATAATCATGTTTATATTGGTTTTGTGCGTTTCAACTTTGTACAGTCTAGATGTAATATTACTTTAAGTCGGTGCAGTAGCATAAAATGACAAAAGTTCTTTTTTTTTTAATCTTTACATCTGGAAAATAAAGTCATGAAATAGAGAACGTTTAGAAAGTAACTTTACAAATACACTTTTTTTTTTTTTTTGGGTTTTACCGTTTCGGCGATGTTCAAAAAGTGCTCCAACATCAAAATAATTATCAGCTAAACATATATGTAAATTGTAAAAATATATATTTTTTAAAAGTTTTAAATGATTTTTACTAATATTGTAAAAAAAAAACATCAAGTTATTCCATAATCAAGAACAAACCATGCATGTCTAAAGCTATTTTTTTTAAGAAAAATGGAAAATGGAAAAGCATAATATATCAAAAATATAATTGCACTGTTGATCAACTGAAAATTTCATAACCCATGGTAATATGTGGAAAAACATAATATATCAAAAATGAAAAATTTACTATTCCAATGCTAATATGTGGTAGAATGGTCCAGAAATTGCATTGGAGTAACTTTCGGACTATCTAAGCACTGCACATCTAAGCACATGTAAGCAAACCCAAAATTGAAAAATTGCAAAGAAACCTAATCCCAATCATGAGATAGTCCATAAACCTTTTCCAACTAGTAAATAATTGATGCTCCTAATCATTAGCCAAAAGGATACACCTTTGAACATAACATGTGAAGATAAATCTGCTTAAATATTTTGTCGACTTGATTGCAGAACAAAGAAACAATTATTAGATGCTTTTCCAACTTTCTCACTCTGATACAGGTCATCATTTCTACGCTAAGCAATATCACTTTTTTTTTTTTTTTTTTTTTTTTCTTTGGATAGCCCATCACAAGTACAAAGAGTTTACCATTTATTCAAAGTGCAAAACGCATTTTTAATGTTAAAAGTTCGATCAACTTCTTTTCTAATTGACTAATTGTTTGCTCAAAATCTACTTCTGTCGAACTATTTACTGACAAGTCAATTAAAATATTAAAATCATTTTAAAAGTGTGAAAAACAGCGTGAACTGTCCCGAATATTTGAGCATAACTAATAATTAAATACGCCCGACATAAATCTCTGATATATTATATTTTACAGGTAAATTAAATTTATTATTTGGTTTCGACTTTATATATTCATTAATCAATATAATGCTAAATTGTGAGCTATTATGACAAAACTAGGTTATTGTAATGATAATTAAGTTAACTTTTAAACTATTTAATTACAAAAGTACTCATGATGCTTTGTACATAATGAAGACCATTAGAGGCTGGATTGTAGTTCTTATAAAATGCAAAAATAAAAAAGTAAACTAGTGATTTTTTTTTATAAATAAATTGTTTATGCAACAAAAATTATTGTCACGAAATGTCGTAACAGAAAAGAATTACAAGTTGTCATAATAGAAAATAATTATAAGTTGATTCTACTCAGATAAAACAAAAACCAAATACATTATTCATGTTTGTTTTCTGTATCTGCATAAAATGAGAAGGATGTATATGTGGATAAATTACAGTCCATAACAAAAAAAGGGAAAAAAAAAATTGCAGCAATATCTAGACTATGCATGTGCGTATTTGCATCAGAAATTCTCAACATTTTTTTTTACATTTTAAAATGCAAAAATAAAAAGTAAACTAGTAATTTTTTTTATAAATAAATTATTTATGCAACAAAAATTATTGTCACGAAATGTCGTAACAGAAAAGAATTACAAGTTGTCATAATAGAAAAGAATTATAAGTTTGATTCTACTCAGATAAAACAAAAACCAAATACATTATTCATGTTTGTTTTCTGTATCTGCACAAAATGAGAAGGATGTATATGTGGATAAATTACAGTCCATAACAAAAAAAGGAAAAAAAAAAAGTTGCAGCAATATCTAGACTATGCATGTGCGTATTTGCATCAGAAATTCACATGATTTTTCTCAACATTTTATGTACTCGTAGTTGATTATGTACATCAAAATAACATACCAGGTATGTTCTCATCTTTTGATGTAGAAATTGTTATTTCATACTAAAAGTACTAACTTTTTTGTTATATTTAATACATTTGTAAAACTATGTGGTAATTAATTATCCATTCCGAAACTGCATTTGTTCCGTGCAGATTTTGTTTTAATTTTGACATTAGTCTAATATTTACATTTTCATATATTCGTATTTCATTGAACGCATCGAAGAATTGTTATAAGTCCATACGTTCATTCTAAATTTGCTCCGTTTGCTACACGTATGTAGCACTATCAAGTGCATCTTCTAATTTTATTTTATTTTATTTTTTGAGATGCATCTTCTCGTTCCTTTGTCCAGTGCCCAAGCTTTTATGTTAGGACCGAGGCCGTATTCAAAATGCGCTATGTGCACATGTACTTCTTTGTGAATATATTTTTCTCTGTGTCTAATTTAGGTAGATAGCTTTTAGATCATTATCTAATGCTTTGAAACTTAGCCCAATTTTTACAAAATTATTTGTTAATTTGACGGTCGTTCTCTATTCACTGAATCAGTAGTTGACTGAAATTGGCTCCTTCTGTAAAGCATGTAATCACATCTTAATTTCAGAAAATTGAGTGATTCAAATATTTGAAAGTTGAAACGCAATTGCTTTCCAAAATAAATAAAAACCGTTCATTGTCAGAGAGGCAAAACTGGAATGGCGTTAAAAAAATTAGTCAACGTTACCCAAATCACTTTTATCCTTCTCAACGTCCGTCAACCCCTCCGTTACTTCTCTAGAATAGACTTTAGCCAACAGCTCTGAATGAATTTCTAATTTCTTCCTCCTGGGCCCTGGCCACTCTTAACAAAAATGAAATAAAATAGGAATAAATAAATAAAATAAAATTAAAATAAAAACATTATCAACAATATGAGTTCCCAGAAAACCTCAGCAGATAATTATATGTATGCCTGTGGGTTTAAATTTCAAAAAAGAAAACCCAGCAAATAAGCAGATCTGAATAGTTAGTTCTTATAAGCAAACGGGTCTATTAGTTCTTGGGTCTAGTTGTGTTTGGGCCCAGTTTTTCCCTTTCAAGGGGCTAAACAATGCTACAGTTTTTTGCCACCTCTTGCCTCTGCAGAACCATAACAAAAACAGAGATTAATCAGCAGCAATCTAAAGATCAGATAGATATTATCCGCTACAACAAATTTCATTTTAACATTAATGCATGAATAGATTATTTATTACAAAACATTCCTCAATCTTCTTTCTTATTACATTTTAAAAGGAAATATTTTATTTTTGGATATAACAAAAGCACATATACATCAAATTAATCTCTGTTGAACTGTGTAGAGGACATTGAGCATATCGGGTCCTCATTTAGGATTGTTTTATAACCTGAAATTTATCATTCATTGTCTTTGTTGTTGAATTCACAAACTGAAAGAAATAAAAATAATGGTAAATATGAAGCAATGTTAACACTGAACCTGATCTGTATAGTGAAATAAATCCTGGTATTTATCTGAGTTGACTCAAATTTAAATAATCTTTAGTTTAGTGTCTAAAACTGTACCAAGCAATCAGAAGGAAAAGTTCCAGGTTAGTGTGACTAAACATCCTTGAATTATTGAAGCACTCCAAATACATCCACTTACCTCAAATAGAAGAATATTTCCTGTTGTAGTCACACGTGCAAAACCGTATTCAGAAACCCTTACCAAGCTCCAACTCGGCATCTGATTACATTGAACAGAATTCAACAGAAAAAAGGATAAAAAATGAAATGACAAAAATTTTCTAACAAGTGACTCACAGAGCCAGGAAACTATTGAAGGTAAATCCAGCCATTCCTACTACTACTTGAACTGATGCAGCAGAATTGGTGTCATTCTGTTCCATTGCATCCTTTGTCGGCATAACAAGACACTGCTGCTGGTATACTGCACAAGTTCTCTCATAGTTGTGCACATGGTCAAACATTGCCAAATCCACCTAAATATTTGATGTAGATGATTTTCCAATAGCATATTGCACCGACCACTTGTAGTGTTCCGTCTCCATTAACCCATGTCAACCTTCATCTACAACACATAGAGTTCCAATATATAAAATCAATTTCCTAAAGAATTCAGTTCAATACATGGACAACAGGTACCATGTAACAACTGGAACAAGCCGTAATTTTTTATGCCACCAATTGGAATGAGTAAATCAGCTTGATCAGATTGGCTCAATAATAACTGTGTACCGGGGCAATTAGTACAACCGCTCAATCAAGTAATTAATATTTTTTTTTTAACTAAAATAGCTGGTTCCAATATCAGGGATCCGCCAACAAGCATCAATAATACAATTTCATTTGGGCAATTCGCCCAAACATACCAATGTTCCCGTAGAATCAATACTTGATAAATGGCCATAGAGTGGTGCATACGCGGGTAGGGTTGTCAAACGTGCATAACGGACGGAAGACAGCTGTTTTGTTTTCGTTCCGTTCCAGGTAACAAAATAGATATGTGTTTTGTTTTGCTAAAAATTGTTTCGTTTACCATTCCGTCCTTCATTTTCCATTGATTTCAGCCCATTTTCATGTTCCGTTTCAGTAATATTTGCATGTTTCATTTCCATTCCGTTTCTAGAAAATGGAAACTGTTTCTTGGCTGTTCAGTTTGGATGGAAAAGAACGTAAATGTTCCAAACGATACAAAATTGACAGCTCTACATACGGGTTTGCAAAGATGATCGGGTTGGTTTGTATGAGCACTGGGCACATAACGTTTGTTAAACCCACCAGCGAAGAACACAAACTCCATATCAGTACGGATGTTGTTGACGTGGAACATGACCGAGCCCCTACGTGTGTATTGTAAACATGTACCTCCTGAATGTACTTGACATGTTTGAGTGGAACAACTGAGGTAATTCAGTAATTGGGGTCATTGCTTACGTATTGTGCCTGTAATTATGGAGTTTTTTTGGACATACTAGACATAGCCTATCTAGTTAAATTATGGAGTTGACATATATAAGCTTAAAACTAAATTTATAATTTTATGTGCTCTCCAAATTTACATGGATGTTAAACGCAACTTGGAGGCCTACATTGGTAAACTAAGGTAATCACAACTTGCTTATACAATACACGGTTGTGCCATTTTTGTCTTTAGTCAATTCTCAGCCCATTTAAGCACAACTTTGAAGCCCATATAGGTAAACTTAGGTCAATTCAGTTCCAATATTTTGGGCTTTGGTTAACAATTTGTTGAAATCAGTTCACAAATGATTGGGACTAGGGCTGCATAACGTGGAAAACGGTGACGAAACTCACCTCTTTCGTAAATCGTTTCGTGGATAAGACGAAAAAATTTATTTTTTGCGTTTTGCGTTTCGTTCATTGAACGCAATAAAAATTTGTTGCGTTGATCGTTGCGTAATATTAAACGATCAAAACGGTTAAACCGTTTAACCGTGTCTAGCGATTAGTTTGTTTAATTTCAATTTTATAGAAGGCAACTGTTTGGTAACTTCCGTTTCCTTAGAAAAATGCATGAAATTTTTAGGCCGACTAAACATATATATATTTCAAGCATCATTCAACATTTCAGCATATACTTTTATTCATACACCATCTGAGCAATATTTTTCTTCAATCTTCACAAAAACACTATTTAAACAAACAAATTACGTGCACTTGTTTAGACAGAAACAAATTGCCAGAAAAAACACCAGAAAACTGGTACTAAACGAGCTCAAGTAATTTGTAATTGGATAGAGAAAAAAATAGATAACAGTGTAGAAGAGAAATCACATAATGAAAATATGTTATGAGCTTAATTGAGCAAAGTACAGAGTACAACAGTATATATAGCACTGATACACGCATAGTAAAGAGCCAAGAACCCAAGTCTAAAATATATGCTAAATTAATTACACAAATGTCTCTAACTAATCACATGACATCAGGATGGAGGAATTGTGAAGTCACGTTATAACAGGAAGCACCAGCGATCAAAGTACCAGTAGCTTAGCTGATGACAACACTTTGTTTAATAGGTACACTTTGATTCATAGACCAGAAAATACCAGAAAACACCAATTAAACATAAAATTGAAAAAAATTCCAAAAAAATACAAATTAACCAGAAAAAATTTCCAAAAAGGTTTCAATCACAAGAAAACACCATTCAGAAAAAAAAATACAAATTTACCGGAAAACACCATTCTTCTTGAGGAGTAGCTTTCTGGAGGAGCATCTTTTCAAAAAGGTTTCAGTCACTACTTCTATTCAATCACACTTCTTCACAAATATTGGATGAGGAGCAGCTTGATGGAGACTGAGTTGGGGTTGGTTTCGCAAAGAGAGTAGAAGAGTGTGTGTTTGGTCTAGGAGGAGAGAGACGGAGAACGAGAGTGAGAGGAGGTCATGGCGGAGAGAGAGAGAGCGAGGAGGTCACGGCGAGAGGAGGTCTGAGACCGACGAGTTTGAGTATGAGAGGAGGTCACGACGGAGAGAGAGAGTTTGGGTCTGGGTGGAGAGAGACAAGGAACGAGAGTGAGAGATGGGAATTCTGAGTTGAGTGAGGCGGCGAGAAGGGAAGAAGAAGGGGAAAAGAGAGAAGGGAGGGGGTGCTCTGTGGAGGTTCTGAGTGGAGATCGGAGAAGGGAAGTCGGAGGCGGCGAGAGCGAAGAGGAGAAAAAGGGAGAGGAGTTTTGTCCAGAACCCTCGTTTTCTCCGCAACCATTCTGTACAATCAAAATAAAATCAGTCCCGCAAAATGTTTGAACGAAACCGACGAAACAACGATCACGAAATCGATCTGTTTCGTTAACCGTTTCGTCACATCAACGAAACTGGTTTTCACTTACGCCAACCGTTTCGTTTCTAAAACGAAACCAAAATCCCTGACCGTTACCGTTTCGTTTCGGACGAAACGAAACGATCGGACGGTCGAAACGGTTTCCGTTTTCACCCCTAATTGGGACGAGTAGCATTCTACGTAAACGTAAGTATAACTTACATGGAAATGATGTTTTTATGATTCCAAATAACAATGTACAAAATTATAACTGAGTATTTTTTTATACAAAATTGTAATAAACTGAAAATAGAAAATAAAATAATAAGCAATATGATGTATTTCCATTGTCATGTAGTAGTAATTAATGTTATTAACGATTTCCACAATAATAAGTTAATAACTATCATTATGATGTATTGTATATTAAATAGCAATCATGGTGATAACAACAATTTAAATGATGTATTGTACATTGACTGACATGATTGCTAAAAATATTCCGCTAAAGAAAGTAATCTATCGATTCAATCAGTCATCCGTTTTGGCAAACGAAAAAAAATTGAAACAGAACCAAGTTTAGAAAATAATTGAAGGTGAATAACGGCATTGGAGGATTTGATAAAGCTCCTCGAGTTGTAAAAAGTTCCATATGTTCCTTTTCTATTAAGAGAATTCAAGAGTGAACAATTTTTCCAAAGAAAAAGGGAAAAGAAAAAGGCTTAAAAAGGTCGCTAACCGGAAAGGTAAACATTTCATCAGTTTAATATCAAAATTCTCATATAGAATTCTGAAAGTAAACATTCAATATCAATCTTATCAAAGTACAAAATTTTGCTAACAGTTTCATTTACCTCGTGAAAATATTTACAAAGAGAGAAGAAAGGCTGCATTTGAACCACTATCATACTACCAAAATGGAATATACTAAGAGAAAATCCAATCTCGAGGGGGTGCCAGTTCTTTCTCAAGTAACAAGTTCCTTAGTGTATTCATGATATCGAAGTCTGGATCAAGCTTCCTTTGCCATCCCTGCATTAAATATAATTAACTTCTTAAAAAAATCAGCAAAGACATGTGGTTTTTGAAAATAACAATTGTCATCTAGAACTAGTGGTACAGGCTCTATTTATACCAGTAACCACTAACTAGTAATAAGAGGTGATCCCTCCCTCCAGGCCTCCATCAAAAGAAACAAATAATTAAATACATAATTTCTGTAGGAATCAAGGTTCACAGCGCATCAGTATTGGTCTGAGTAAGCCTATGCTGTTTGTTGCAAAAAAAAAAAAAAAAAAAATCAACTGGAAAACAAAGAAAAGAGACAAAGTATAAAGAAGAACAGAATAAAGATGCTTTATTATATACCTCAAGAACTAAAGTGGTGACAAGAACTGTACAGACGTTACCATCAACATTTACTCTGTGGCGACGAACAGTCTCTAGCAACTGATGCATGCAATCTGCAGGATGGTACTTGTCTCCCTCAGGTGTGCCCCAATAAGCAAAGATCCTTTCCAACTCCTGATACGTTTTTGTTTAAAGATTGTACTATTATATTACAAAAGGTTTATATAAAATCTATTACATTTGGACTTCATGTAGGAATTCAAGGTGTATAACATAGAGGTGATCTGCTTCTTTGGTCAAAAATCAGAACTCGATATTGTGGTCCATCCCATCCAGTTTAACCGATGGACCTGGCCAACATTGCTGATTTCTTCGACATGAGGTTTTAATTGGGCCAGAGTGAATCCAGAATGTTCATTTTTAGATTGGACAGACAGGATTGTAATAGCTGGAACCCACCAGTGGTCGTTTATAGAGCATTGTTACCCGATCAAAACAGGTTGTTTATTTACATAACTACAATGCCAAGCAATAACCTCCAAAACATGGTTCACACAAAAATTGTTACAAGTGAGGCGGCAATGAATTTTGGCTGTATCAGATCAAACCATCATTGGGTTATCTGGAACCCACCAATCAGCCTATCCACTGTCAGATAGGCATTATTGCAGAGTTTGTCAAAATGTTGGTGTTTTTATACAAAAATAAGTTCTTTTTCTTAAACAAAAGTAATAAAAATCACAATTGCAAACCCCGATCAAGCTTGGAACTAGAAACTAGCTGTGCAATTGGAGAACAATGCCTGACCTCAGTAAAGGCTTCTGGATTTGGACAGCTCTGGTTTGCCGAAAGCCTGAGAGTGCACTGAGCAGCGGTGCGGCCGTCCCGTAATGCCACTGCCTTGAAGAACTCCCGTAAGTTGGCACGGTCCTGCTTGGACAGCTCAGCTGTCATCCCCACATCTAGAAATACAAGGTGTGGTTTCTTCCTAAAGAGCTTTCTCCTTATTCTCTTTTCAGGTTGTTGTGGGAGCCTCACTAGGATGTTGCCAGGATGCATATCCGCATGAATGAAGTTGTCTTCCTAAAATGTCCAACCATAAATAAATTTAAGAAATTACCATTGCAAGGCACTAGCAATATAGAGGACAGATAAAGGGACCTTTCTGATACACTACTGGAGACTGAACATCAATTCTTTAAAGATTCTTCTGCATGTACCTTATTTCAGTGTATTTTAAAAAATGGAACCACAATTTTCTTATTGCTAATTTAAGTAATTTTTGCAACACTTCACTGCTGAATCAAAAGCTAAGCGAAGACATATTATGTGTCATTGGCAACTACTACAATATAAATGGTGTAATCTTTATAAACCATTTTGTGTTATAATAGGAATTTATTGTGCGATTAAACTTGAACCAGAATCGTCTCAGTTAGATCCTCTGTTAGGTTTAATTCAATCCAAATAGTGTCAATTTGTCACTAATTTGCAAACCAAACATAAAAATTAATAAAAATAATAAGTAAGAACACTTGCATACCAAGAGCATCTTAAGAAAAGCATAGGTGCCTAGATGTGCCAAGTCCTTCCTCATGACATCATTCCCACATGATACAATGTCATCAATAATACGAGAAACACTCTCCCCTTTCTCAAAAGTCTCCACAAGTACTGATGGATGGACATATGGGTACAGTGGCTGGGGAAAGGAAACATTTCTCCACTTCCTAAAATTGTACAAAAACCTGCTCAAATGTGTAGCCTCACGAGACAAATCCACCTGAGACATCATAAAAACCGCAAATTGACGCACACTCTCATCCAGTCTCAGCCAGCTCAGACCTGGTATAAGACTTGAAATCCTGGCCACTGAATTAATCAGCACAAAATCTCTTCTAATTGACTCACCCACGCCAGGGTGGCGTACCTTAACTGCTACATCTACTGATTTTCCCTTAAGACATGCACGATGCACCTGAGCAATGCTGCCAGAGGCAACTGGGGTCTCTTCAAATTTGTCAAAAATCTCATGAATTTTCCGGCCAAATGCCTTTTCTACTTCACATTTTGTATAGGAAAAATTATGTGAAGGTGCAGTGCTGTGTAATTTTGTGAGCTCCATGCAGAGGTCATTTGGGAATAAGTCAGGACGGGTAGCAGCCCACTGACCCCACTTTATGAATGCAGGCCCCGCCTTTTCTAGGGATCGGTGAACCAGTCTGAGCCATTTTTTACGAAACTCAGGGCCCAGATAGTCTGAAAAAGGTGCAAGTGAAGTTGCAGGGAGAAACAAGACAATTAGATATAGTGTCCGAAATACCAATCTTACCCCTTCCATAATGGAATATACCCTGGATGAAAATATCGATTTGAAGTCTTGTGCCTTCACAGTAACCTCAGACGCTGGTACAAACTGGCAATCTGCAAATACTGTCCGAGGCCATGCCAGATGTCCCAACGCAACCGACAAAATGCCTTGTACCAATTGGCACCTTGCAATAGATAAGGTCATGGCACATGCGACTCGGCTTAAGCGTGAGAAGCTCGGGCCAGTGTAAGAACCAACAATGTTTAGCCTCTTCCAAGCCAATTGTGCACTGTAAGTAGGAGAATAGCCTGAACATCTTGAAATTGTATGGAATCCCCTAGAGTACACAGTTTGGCGCGATTTCAGCTTGGTTGGTGTTAAGGATTTCTGAAAAGAAAACCTTTTTATTCTGACAGTAACTCTGTAGTGTGAAAACATGCGAAGGAAAAAAGAAGGTATCTTTCTCTTGGGGCTGTAGCCATTGAGGTAGGCTAACGAAGAATAATTAGATTGATGATTGGTTTGAGAAAAATTAGCGGCACTCCAGTTTGTGTTAGACACCGCTACTCTGCATTTCGATTAACAATAAACATTGCGTTAGTAAATACAAAATTTAAACTTATACATTGACACCAATAAACTATTTTCATGGTGAAAGATCAAAACTTCGAAATTAGAAAAAAAAAAAAAATTGGAAAAGATTGTACCTTCCTTGGTACGCCAGGAAACGAAGCATTGGACAAATCTCAACAAAACATATAAAATTGTCACATCAACTTAACTCGGAACCGTTTGACTGCGCCGCTTAACAACATTTTTTTTTTTTGTCTGTGTATTTACTAGAGAGAGTCAGAGAGAACGAGGCATCCGGATCAAAAGAAGGGTTTATTCCCCAAGAAACTCGGATACACGTGGCGACTGGCGACGGACCTCCTCTATTTAAAACCTGATGCAAAAGACTTCGGCCCATATAAAGGCCCATATTTAATTTATATAGTTATTTTCGTCCAACACACGGTCATATAAAAAACCGACTGGGCCCAATTATGATCCAATAGTATCATACTGCATGAAAACTATGTCCTAACTTGACGACATATAAAAATAGATGCTAAAATATATATATTTACATTCATATCATTCTAATTTTTTTTAACTAAATTAAGGAAACAAAAAATTAGTATTATTTAGAAATATATAGAGACCCCATAATAATTTTATTCTTTTCAAATTAAAAAATTTAGGTTGTTTCTGTACTAGTGGCATTGGAATTTAGTACGAACATTTGAGCATTTAACTACCTGTACAAACAAAGTAAAAAAAAAAAATTCCATTAAATTTGATGTAAACAACCTATATAACTTCATGTTGACAATATTAATTACGCTAACTGCAACCTTTTAGTAAGGTATAACTCAGTACATCTGTACATGCCTAATATTATCCTACAATTTGTATATTATGCTTCTTGGCAGTAATGTATTATGCATAGGGGGAAAAATGGGTGACACGTCCTCTGGAGAATATTTTTATTGAAATTCACTACATGCCATATAGTACCATCACAAGTGGTGGGACTAGGAAATAGTTCAATGGGGTCATTAAATTTTTAGATAAATAAAAAAGAAATGCTAGTGTCTAATATATTGGATGGATGGGGTCTGTCCAATACGATCGTTTTCACATTTTTTAATTTCAAACGACTGATCCGAACCGTTCAATATGTTCTCCATATTGAAACCTTATAAGAAATCAAATTTTACATTTTTTTTCAAATTTTTTTTTACTTATTTTTTAGTATTTTAGAAAATTTATGATATAAAAGTTCTAGATGGTCCAATAACAACGATTTTCTAAAATAACAAAAAATAGTACAAAATTCGAAAAATATAAAAATTAGTTTCTTATAAGTTTTCAATATGGAGAACATATTGAACGGTTCGGATCGGTCGTTTGAAATTAAAAAATGTGAAAACGATCGTATTGGACAGACCCCATCTATCCAATATATTGGACTCTAGCTTTTCTCAAATAAAAACTCTTATAATAGTTTTAATGAAAATATTACATGAAAATATGAATTTTTTATTATGGATTTTAACAATAGATTGTGGGTGCAAATACATGAAAGTCTATAGAAAAACTAATTTTATAAATACAAACTTCCATTTTTAATAAAATAACTATTTCTTAAAAAGGTGACATTGCAGCTCATTAAATACACTTAGATCCACCATTGGCATAACTGCATAAGTTGTCATATATATGTTGAAATTTATTGCGAATAATTTTTATAATGAATACATTTTATACTATAACTATAACATCGTTATTAATTATTTGATTTTGAAGAATAAGTTCTTAGTTTAGTTTAGTGGCAGAGACAATACATTATAAATGAAGGTCATTGGTTCAAAATCAGATAGGAGTATCATGGTCGACATTTTATTTAGAATAAAACGCGAGAAGCTTTGACACTTCTTTTCTCAAGGAAAAAACACAGGGGCTCATCGGTTAGATCGAAAGCCATCTAAAGGTAAGTTCAATTGATTTTGATTGTCTAAACTGCGTGCTAGACATTATCTAACATAAAATTGTTTAACAAGATGTATCACGAATATGATGGCATCACTTTGTACACTTGAAATTTCGATTTGCATAAATAGCCACAGGGAAGTTAATTTTGTAAAAAAAAAGTATTAAAACTTGAAATTCGATTTCACAAATAGCCTACGGGAAAATAAATTTTGTAACAATAGTATTAAAACCTCAAATTTCGATTTGCAAAAATAGCCTCGTTGGAAATAAAATTTTTAACAATAGTAACAGAATCTGAAATTTTGGTTTGCAAAATGAGCGTCAGGAAAATAAAAATTTTAAAGATAGTAATTACACTGAAAGTATTATTTGCACAAATAGCCACACGAAAAATAAAATTTGTAAAAATAGTATTGAACCTGAAATTTTGATTTGCAGAAAAATATATTTTTAAAAATTGTAATGTAAACATATTTCGATTTGCACAAATAGCATAAGTGGAAATAAAGTTTTAAAAAGTATTAAAACACTAAATTTCGATTTGGCAAAAGAGCCTCAGGAAAAATTAAATTTTTAAAAATAGTAATAAAAAAATGAAATTTCGATTTGTACATATGTCCTCAGGGAATTAAATTTGTAAAAATAGTATTAAACCTGAAATTTTGATTTGCAGAAATAATATCTGAAAAAAATATTTATAAAAATAGGAATGAAAAAGTTTTTCGATTTACAAAAATAGCCTCATAGAAATTTGTAAAAATAGTAACATAAGCTTAAATTTCTATTTGCACAAAAGCCTTTGGGAAATAAAATTAGTAAAAATAGTAACGAAAACTGGAATTTTTATTTGCACAAATACTCTAACGGGAATCAAATTTTTGAAAATATTACAAAACTGAAATTTATATTTTGTCCAATGGCCTCGGGGAAAATGAAATCTTTGAAAATAGAAATGTAAACAGATATACCGAATACTGATTAGCAGAAATAGCTAAGGGAAAATAAAACTTTTAAAATTAGTAATTAAATTGAAATTTGTAGCAGAAATAACCCAAGGAAAATAGAATTTTTAAAATTAGTAATAGAGATTGAAATTTTTATTTGCACAAATATTCGCACGTAAATAAAATTTTTAAAAGAGTAATAAAACTCAAATTTCGATTTGCTTAAATAGCCTTAAGGTAAAGAATTTTTTTAAAATATTAGTAATTACTGAAATATTGATTCACATAATGGCCTCAAGGAAAAATAAATTAAAAAAATATTTATACAAACTGAAATTAGAATTTGCAAAACTAGACTCTTAAGATTTCTAAATCGAAGCTCTCAGGACACCGCGTTGGTGTGGCCAAGAGTGTACCCTTCTGTATGCTTCTCTATATGCAGCATTTTACCAAAGCAAAACAATCTTAGGAAGTAAAAACTGAAATTTGGACTCAAATCCTAGGAAGCAAAACAAGGTTATTTGTCGCCAAGAGTATACCTCTCTGTATGCTCCGTACGACAATATACCAACTTTGTTTAAGAATTTGGAATATATTTCATACTTTATGTCCCTTTTTTTTTTTTTTTTACTAAAATAGTTTTCCTTTATTGTTGAATGACTTATCTAATTAGGACATGTAAGTTGTGAGAAAAAAAATGTTTTATGTGTGATAGAGTTTTATATGTCATTATTTTTCTAAAAAAATACTGGTATAAGTTTTTTTAGATGTATCGTTGACCATTTCAAATTGAATTAAAAACATATAAAGTAGGGGAAAATTGTTTCCTAAAATTGTGGATTCAACATACACATATGACTCGTGAACTTTCCTAATATTAGATATTGGAATGAATCAAATAATGGTTATTGTTGCACCTATATCTTAGCTATATTAAAATTTTTAATTAAGAATCATCTATATTAATATATTATTTTGCAAAAAAAAAAAACCCAATTTAATTGGTAATGCTTTTGGATTGGTAAGGACTTCAAGATTATTCGCAACTTTATTTGTTACTCTTATTCAACCAAAATTTACTCAATTAATAATTGATTTGTCGACAATCAAATTTATTATTGAGTTATTTTAAATTAATTTGCTTGTTTTTTGTTTTCTATTAGGCTAGTGTAACAAATTTGGCAAAAGAAATTTCTGCCCTTCACGAGACAACTAAGTCAGAATTATGAGACAAAAACATCTACAAAATTTCTCAAGTAAATATTGATGAATTTAAAAATTAGTTCTTTCCAAAGATATTTGCTTTCCCGAGAATTTAGAAAAATCCTTTACTAAAATCAAAAGAAAACGAAAAATTTGTCGTACTTTGAACCTAAAAAAAATGACAACATTTTAAACGTTTAACTAAGAAATTAAAAATTCAATTGATCGATGAGGAAGGATTTTTACTCATGCTAGAAAACCAAGTTCTATTTGTTATTGTAAAACAACTATTTGCAATACAAGAAACTCAGACAGTACGATTTGAGATTAATTGATAAAGTTAAGCACGAGTTTCTTAGTTATTTCTGTACCAAGAGACAAATAACTTATAGTGATCACCAATAAAAGACAACTTTAAGATTATGGGTCAGATTTGAGAAAATTGGAAAACAAATAACATGTACGTTTGATTTAAAAATAAATTCCCGTGCTTCCTACTTTAGATCTAAATGACCTAAATAAAATTACGATTGCGAACATGGTTGCTTTTGAAGGATTAAATATCCTATAAAAAAATTGGTGGGTAATCTCTATTTTTTTTAAAAACTTTCCGATGAGAACCAACCATGATATGCCGATCTTGTGCCACATCGTCAAGCTGATCTCTCCTATTTTTTTTAAGGATGTGTATAATTACTAAATGCAGAAAAGTCCATGAAGTTGATACATACAATGTCTTCATCTTGTCTTTGGGACACCTTAAGATAATTCACGTTTTTGTTTTCTATTTATATAACTTGTACATAATCTTTATTATTAATGAATAGTTACCGAGGTGGCTAAGTTTTTATTCTAAATAAAAAAATCGATGATTGAGTTTAGCTCGAAAAAATGGTCAATTGGATGACCGTGCATTTCTAGAAATTTTTTGGACGGAGTTACATTTTCTAAACTTGAATGGGTTTTATTGAGACAACCGACCATTTTAACTAGAGATAACCTCTCTTTAAAAGGATGGCGGGGTTGCAAAACATACAGTTTTTGTAATGATGATGAAACTGTTGACCATATGTTCATACATTGCCCTCATGCTTCTTCTTTTTGTAATACTATAAAGAATAGTATCCCCAGTAATTATCCTCTAGACTTCTCTACTCGTAATAGCTTCTGGAACTCACCTTTTGAGTTAAATAAAGAGAGAAGTCACTTTTTCAGAACTTTGAGTGCTGCGCGGATCTAGATGGTTTGGAATGAAAAAAACAATAGATTTTTCAATAGACTTAATGGTCAGAGTCCCTTTATCCTAATTATGGCAGCATTTCATTTTTTTTTTTTTTTTTAGGACAGGACTGGAGCAAAGAATTGCAAGAGATGGAAGCAACTTGCTTGTAGTTGGTACCGGTACAGGTACAACTTTGAACTCAGAGAATGGAGATGGGGGTGCTGGAAATGAGATTGGTACCATTTGATGTTGCAGTTTCAGTTGTTCTTCTGCAGTTTGTTTGGTTTTAAGCTGGGGGGTTTTACATATCTTCTTTTTTCTTTTGTTTTATGTTTTTAGTTGCTTTGTATAGTAGGATGTGAATTGTGTGCAAGTTTTGATTCCGCTCCATTACCTTTAAAACTGCTATTTTATCTTCTTCTTCTTCTTTTTTTTTTTTTTTTTTTTTTTTTTTTTTTTTTTTTTTTTAGCCTAAATCACATCTGGTGTTTCTTTTGTAAGATACTTCGGTTGGCATCAGTTAGTATGCTGGCTACTCCTTTCATTAAAGCTTGTTTCCCCAAAAAAAAAAAAAAAAAGGTCTTCTAATAAGTGGCCGAAGTTTTAATTTGCCTTAAGTTTATCTTTATATACATTGTTACAGTGTTCGTTCGTTGATATGTTATGCATGCATGCTAGTATTAAAATATTAGAAATGCTATCTTTCACAAAAAAAAAAAGGACAAAAAGAAAAGCAATGTTGTGCTTCAAAGCAATGTCCACAGAAAGGTTTACAAGTGCACACTTGGTAAATTTGGTCATTAAACCCTCCGCAGTACGCCAATATCTACACTTGCATATTTTAGTGGGATTAATGTTCAAGAACTTAAATAGTTAAATTAATATTATAATTACATTAAATTATTAGATTGCAACTCGAAATTAATGATAAAACATTTTTTTGTATTTTCATGGAGTTAATATATTAGATCGTACTCGTATTAACACAAGTTTCGTTAATCCTACACGTCGCCTAAACTCAAAGAATTTGTAGACTGGACGAGTATGCGAATTGCAATGTGGTTGATATTGGTCCAAGAGGCATGAAGATTAAGGTTGATGTTTATTCTCATAATCTCATGCGATATGCTTCATTTATTCTTCATTGTAGTTAGTAAGTCGCCAATAAAATGTCGACGCACAATCATGCTATATAATCACGAGTTCACGACTGTAAATATTTAATCGACCAGGTGTCAAGCCCAATTATGTGCGTATCACAAGAGTTTCAAGAGTTTCAGTCAGATTTAACTTTTCGTCCAAGATTCGATGGCTATTATTCATCAAACCCGGATGATGCATTTATGTTTGATTTTTTTTTTTCTTTATATATGTGCGCAAGCTAGTTTGAAACCATTTCTTTGAAACACAGTGTACCTTTAATTAGAAAACTAAATCGAATCGACAGATACCGATTTAAAAGCTGATCGATCATCAGTCCAATTCAAGATGCCCAAAACAATCTTTCAACAGGAGCATATAATTTTGAAAAACAAGCAAAAATTGAACTATCCCAACACCAAATGGTAATTGCAACTAGTACTAATCTCGCATTGCGCAATTCATTCCTATGCGAATATGTTATTAAATGGTTTCTTAATGAAATGAGCCACTACAGGAAACTGCAGCAGTTGCATCGGCATTTCTCAATTGCATCGGTGGTGCAAAATCAGTTGCATCAGTATTTATTCTGCAACAGTATAACTGATGCAACAGAGATAATTGCATTAGGACCGTCAATGCAAATAATTTTTACCTTGTTGCATACACAAGACTCATGCAAATGAATACAATTACATTGGCTTAAACCGATTAAAATGAAGCGAACATTGTGCATATAATTTTTTTTTACAAAATTCAGAACACTATATAAAAAATACCACAAAAATTGAGAATACTATTGAAATATTATACGAAAGCTACCGAAAAAAATCTAAACCAAAAAATCATGCTCCACAAAAAATCCAGCCGAGTGACCATAGAAGATCGCATGAGTTACTGTGCTAACCACAGTAACCCACGTACGGGGCATATCTCTCCAAATTTATATATGTATAATGACTTCTCATTAAAAAAAAATTAATGAAAGGATGAGGGACCCAAAAACCAACTCGCGTGCCGAGAAATTATTTCTCCCTGAATAATTTGGGATGTTTCTTTAAACGAAAATGTCTGGAAAGTCCCAAATTATATTGTCCTTTTTAATTACAAAAGACAACGTAATTATAGTAACGATAAACTTTGCTCTTGATAGACCATACAACTCGAGGAGGTATCAAACCAAGGGTGAAGGAAAAGAAACAATAAAATAAATAAAAATTCATTTTAGTTTATTGATAGTAATATACCAAAGAAAGCAGGGTGTCCAGCTACTTAATCCTTTGATTAAATTACGGGTTTTATCAACGGAATTCATAGTTGCTGACTCATTCAACAAATGCCACCGAAATCTTGCTCTGCATCGCAAAGTTCACAAGTAGTCATGACAAATTATTAATTACTCTTATCAGGTTATTTTATTATTATTATTATTATTATTATTATTATTATTTTTAAGAACGATTGGCAGGGGCTGCCAAAACAGAAGAAATATTAAACAAAAAGAAACAGAACTAGCAGTATTTCCTGAATGATCCACAATGCCGAAAGAGCAGGACTTCTTGCAGCATCCCTGAAAATCCTGTTGTTCCTTTCGAGCCACACTGCCACAGCTAGTGTTGTTACCAGAAGAGCATGCCAGAAAGTATCATCACGCAGTGACTGAAAACTGAGCAGGAAAGAAGATTGGATGGAGTGTGAAGGCTGCATGCAGTAAGCCAGTAAGGGAACCCCTTCAGACATGTGAAGTTGTAACCAAACAGCTATAGTGTCGGGGCACTGAAAAAGATAATGCAAACCATCCTCAAAAGCTCCCTGCGAACAGAGCAAGCAGCCAAGCAGGATTGTCCCTGAGCAATGATAACAGATTTAACAGAGGTAATTTGGATTATGAAATAGCTTGATTTATTCATCAGATTGTACAACATATATAATACAAGGAGTATAACAGAAAAGGAATTAGTAAATAAAGGAAACTAATCTAGCCTAATCAATTGGTTAATTACAAGATATGTTGCCTAATTATAATACACGCTAACACCCCCCCTCAAACTGAAGATGCCTGAGAGGATTGCATTTGAAGTTTGGAAGTAAGATAGATGAAGCGTGTCCGCGAGTGACTCTTGGTGAAAAGATCAGCTATTTGTTCAGATGAAGACACATGAGGTAAAGTGATTGTATTCTCCATAAGGTGATACCGAGTAAAGTGACAATCAATCTCAATGTGCTTCGTTCGGTCATGAAAAACATCATTGTGCGCAATCTGAATTGCACTCTTGCTGTCACAATGTAGAGGTGTCGGATGTGAGAATTTAACACCTAAATCCTCGAGAAGCCACCGGAGCCACACAATTTCAGAAGTAGCATGAGCAAGTGCTCTGTACTCAGCTTCAGCACTGGATCTGGATACCACGGTTTGTTTCTTGCTTTTCCATATAATCAGAGAATCACCAAGAAAGACACAGTAACCTGTGGTAGATCGTCTGTCAGTGACATCACCTGCCCAATCGGCATCAGCATATGCACGTAGAACTAGATCAGAGGGACGAAACCATAGTCCCTGATGCAAGGTACCCTTGATATATCGTAGGATACGAAGAACTGCTGAAAAGTGCACAGTGCGTGGTGCTGACATGAACTGACTCACTATATGTACTGCATGGCTAATATCTGGACGAGTGATTGTCAGATAATTAAGACTACCAACAAGTTGTCGATATAGTTCAGGATTTGAGAGAGGTTGGCCATCAGTCGGAGTGAGCTTACAGTTGGTTTCAAGAGGTGTTTCAGAGATTTTGGTGTCAGTAATTCCTGCTCGAGCTAGGAGATCTGAGGCATACTTAGTTTGAGACAAAGACATACCTTCTGAGCAGTTATTGATCTCAATTCCTAAGAAATACCTTAATTGTCCAAGATCTTTCATCTCGAAACAAGTCTGCAGATGATGCTTGGTCTCAGCAATGCCCTTCATATCATCGCCTGTGATAATCATATCATCCACATAGAGCAGAAGTATGACCATACCAGTAGGAGTTGACCGTATGAATAGGGCAGTGTCATGATGACTCTGTTGAAATTTAAATCCAGTGATAGTGGATCTAAACTTCTCAAACCAGGCCCGAGGAGCTTGTTTGAGACCATACAGTGCTCTTTGAAGGTGACACACCTGATTGGGATCATGTTCCAGACCTTGTGGAGGTGTCATGTATACTTCTTCAGAAAGATCGCCATTTAAAAAAGCATTCTTGACATCCATTTGGTGCAGTTCCCATTTTCTGGTTACTGCAACAGCTAAAAGAGTTCGGACAGTTGGCATGCGTGCAACAGGAGCAAAAGTTTCTTCATAATCAATACCATACTCTTGTGTGAAACCTTTTGCTACAAGTCTGGCCTTGTACCGATCAACTGAGCCGTCAGATTTGGTCTTGATCTTATAGACCCATTTGCATCCAACAACAGATTTTCCAGGTGGTAGATCAACAAGTTTCCAGGTTTTCGCTTTCTCCAAAGCAGCCAATTCCTCAGCCATAGCTTGTTTCCACTTCGGGTCTGAACTTGCTTCTTTATATGTATTGGGTTCATGAAGAGGCAGAATAGCAGATAAGAAGCAATGATAGTCTTGAAGATAGGCGGGTTGCCTCCGATCACGAGCAGGTCGTGATGTGATTGGATTATCATCAGGAGCCGGATGTTCAGAGAATTCGTCGAGATGATCAATCGTTTCAGTTGGATTTGGTGGTGATGTTGGTTCAGTTTGGAATGGATCGATAAGTATTTTAGTTTCAGAGGTATGTGGTTTCTGTTGTGGGAGAGTGAAAAAGGGCACATGTTCCCAAAAGTTGACATGACGGGAAATTCTCAATTTCTTGGCATGTGGATCATAACAACGATATCCTTTTTGTTGAGTCCCGTACCCAAGAAAGACACAGATTACAGATTTCGGAGACAATTTATTTTGTTCTCTTTTGGGTAGGAGAACAAAGCAAGTAGAACCAAATATTTTCAAGTGGTTGTAATTTGGTGGATACTTATACAATCGTTCATAAGGTGAGACATTGTCAGTATTGGGAGATGGAAGACGATTGATAAGATATACAGATGTATGAACAGCTTCACCCCAAAACTCTTGAGGAACAGAAGAGGATAACAGTAAGGTGCGAGCTGTTTCAATAATGTGTCTGTGTTTTCGTTCAGATACACCGTTTTGTTGTGGAGTTTCGGTGCATGAAAGTTGCAAGATTGTGCCTTGAGATTTCAGAAAGTTTTGAAACTGATGAGAAATATATTCACCACCAGAATCAGATCGGAATATTTTGATTTTCTTAGAGAATTGAGTTTTAATCATTGTAGAGAACTCAGTGTAAGTTTGGTAGAAATCAGAACGACGATGTAAGAGATAAACCCAAGTATAACGAGTGTAATCATCAACAAAAACAACATAATATCTTGCACCCCCCATACTTGTGACTGGAGCAGGACCCCAAACATCAGAGTGAATTAAATCAAAGGCACTATTTGTAGAGGAAGTACTTTTATTGAAAGGTAAAGCATGCTGTTTAGATAAATTGCAATGAATACAACCAGAATCTTTGATAACAGAAACATTTCCTAAGACACCTTTATTGATTATTTGACTCAACTTAGAAAAAGAAACATGACCTAAACGTTTATGCCAAGAAATAAAAGAGGACTCAGTGGTAGGCTGTGAAGAGGTTGCGGCATAGCACTTGGATTTATTGGTAAGGTGGAGTTGTTCCAACTGAAAGAGTCGACCATCTCTACGTCCTCTCCCAACCTCCTTCCCCGTCAGACAATCCTGCACAACACAACCAGAAGAATTGAAAATTACAGTTAGCCCAGATTCACAAAGTTGTCCAACAGATAGCAGATTCATGGATAACTTTGGAATGAACAAAACATTTGGAACAGATAACTTCTCATTTAAGACAGAGCCTGTATGGGTAGCAACTGTGGGTGACCCATCAGCTGTATATATCACAGATGGAGAAGTCATTGGTTGTGCTTGGCTGAGGTTTGCATAATCAAATGTCATGTGGTTTGATGCACCGGAATCTAAGAGCCAGTTACAATTTCTTATACCTGGAAGAGCAGTGTTTGTTGAAGAGGCTGTGCCAGTGTTACCTAGAGCCTGCTGAATCATGATCTGAACATCTTCGAGAGTAAGAGGCTTGGTAGACGCCGATGTGACAGTGACAGGTTTTTGGTCCCCGCCGATAAGAGTCCTTCCAAGCAGGTTTTGAAGATCTTCAACGGAGTGTTGTGAGGCTGAAAGAGTGTGTGATGCACCAGCAGCAACATTTTGGTATGAATTGCCCTTCCCCTTGTATTTTCCTTGCATGTTCTTGGATGAGGGTTTTGGACAGTCTTTCACCATGTGCCCAAATTGTTTGCAATAATTGCATTGAATTTGAGACATATTTTTCGGCTTCCAGGATGGTGTGGCAAACACAGATGGTTCAGTAGCCTTTTGAGGACTCACTAAACCTTTACGAGTTTCTTCAGCAATCAGTTCGGCAAGAGCCGAATCAACAGTAGGTAGTGGATTACGGTAAAACATAGACCCACGTACTCCTTCAAAATCATCACGAAGGGCCATGAGAAATTGGACTAACCTGGTTTCCTCACGATACTGTTCATACAAGCTGGCATCAACTGTCCACTTTGGCTCCATAAGAGCCAACTGGTCCCAAATAATAGTCATCTCAGCATGGAAATCAGAAACAGATTGGCTCGGTTGTTGCTTTAGATTTCTAATGTCCAATTCCAGCTTGTATTTCAGTGCAAAATTGGTTTGGTTGTACCGTTTGGACAGATAGTCCCAAATTGCTTTGGCAGTTTCAAACTTGCTAAATTGCAAACTAATTGAGGATTCTACGGTGTTTGCAATCCATGTCATTATTTTGTTGTTCTCAATTTCCCATTGGTCAACCTCTGTTTCCCATTTTTCCTTTTTGGCTGCAACAGCCATGTCAGCATCAGAAATAGTCGGTACAGATTTATCACCAGTAATAAATTTCCACAAACCCCGACCTTTCAGAAAAATTTTCATATGATATGACCATTGTGCAAAATTTTTACCATCCAGAACGATGGAAATAGGCCGGGCTAGTTCAGATGCCATTGTAAATAACAAGAAGATAACGGCAAAGTAAATTTATAACTTTTCAGGGACTATTTTGCAACTTTTCTTTTCTTCTTCTCAAATCAGAAACGGAAATGAGTGAGGTTACCAAACCGAGAGAAAGAGAAAGATGGAGACAGAGCTCAGGCGGCGCGGGTGCAGCGGGTCAGGCGGCGCGGGTGCGACAGGCAGGCGGCGCGGCAGAAAGCTTGAACCTGGTTGCTGCAGGTGACGTGGCGGCTGTGCGGATCGGGTTCGATCTGGATCCGAGAAGAGGAGATGTGATGCCACGAGCAAGAGTAAGCAGAGGTTGGGCGGCGGAGGTGACCTGGCGATGGTGCTTGGAGTTCGGGCCTGAGTTCAGAGCCGAGAGGGAGAGTCGAGTTCAGATGTGCGGCGGGTCTGCTACGCTGGTGCAGAGTTAGGATCAGATCCGGATCCGAAGGTGAGAGAGGGATTGAGAGCCTGAGAGAAGAGAAAGGTCAGGTGCCGACGCTGATGAAGGCGAGACAGAGCCGAGCAGAGTCGGCTGGAGGAGAGGTGGAACTACAGTGCGCCGCCGGTTAGGGTTTTCAGAACCACGGCTCTGATACCATGATAACAGATTTAACAGAGGTAATTTGGATTATGAAATAGCTTGATTTATTCATCAGATTGTACAACATATATAATACAAGGAGTATAACAGAAAAGGAATTAGTAAATAAAGGAAACTAATCTAGCCTAATCAATTGGTTAATTACAAGATATGTTGCCTAATTATAATACACGCTAACAAGCAAGATTTCTGCGCTGTAGCTGCGGTCGTGACAGTTGATTTTTTAATTAAAAAGACAGTGCAAAACTGAAAAAACCAGGACTGAAGAGAACAATTGACCTTGCACGAGGAATGTTTCAAGATGTTGTTTTTTAAATTATGTTTACATCTCTCTATTGTTCACCGTGAAGTTGAACGAAAAGCTGAGGTGCTTTATGCAACAAAATTATACGGTGTTAGCAAATAGCAACAAAAATATATGGTCTTATAGATAGATTGGCCGTCCCAATAAATATCATAGACAATTCGATTTTGATTCAAAATATTATCTTGTCAAATGGCAAACAGTTTTTCTCGCAAATACTTTAATTGAGTATTACAATTTGGTCTACATAATTCAAAATATAAATTTTCCGAATATCAATTTTATTTATAGTAATGATGATATTGATATAAATTTTCTTATCTTGTCAGCACTTCTCCCTCTCCTCTACGCGGTCCATATTTCTTCCTTTATACGCCTGAAACAATGAATAGTTTAGAATTTCAAAAGCAAAAACAATAAATTGTTCAATTTCCTGAACATGGGATTTATTGCTGATAATCGTATACTGTAGTAAGTATTTTTTTTTATTATTTTTTAAGATAAAATTGGGATCAAGTCTTCCAAGTTATTTTTAAATTAAATGTCTATGAAAGATCCTCCGCCGGATTCCGAACATGTGACCTTTCACTTAAGGTTTTTTTTTTTTTTTTTTTTTTTTTTGCAAAAGAAACACAAAAAACAACATTATTAAATATGGGATTCATAAAAACTACCAAATATCCCCTAGGATTAAATTTTTACAAAATTATAGAGTTAATTAAGAAACATTATTAAGTAAAAATGACCTCCGGTGTCCATTTTGATACGAATGTATTGGTAATTTGTAGATTAAAAATGCACAACACAATAAGTGGTAATCATAATTAGTACTCCTGGGTTTGTAGATCATTTTTTGGTTTTTTTTTTTTAAAAAAAAACGTGCTTGTTTTCTATATATCTTTGTGCATAATGAATTACCAAGTATGTATGTAAATCAAAATTATTTATAATTAATACCTCATCTTGACATATGGCACATCACCTGCGGCAATACGACAAATTCATAAAATAATTTCAACTTTATTCCCTACTTCATGTTTTTAACTCGAATAGTTTTCCATTCTTATGGAATGACTTACCTAATTAATGCAACAACTTGTGTGCACAAAAATGATTTATGTGTGGATAAAGTTCTATATATCACTATTTAATTCGTATGTGATTTTTTAAGGCCTATATATTGTTAACCCACTTCGAATTGAAAAAAAAAAGAGAGTAAGGAAAATTATAGCTTGCTATTGTGAGTTCAATTTACAATTACGAATCATGCATAATATTTTCTTATATGAGGTATCGGAGCGAACCAAATAATAGTAGTTGCTAGGCACACCACACAAATGCCTGAGACATAAATATTGTTCGTATATCTTTTCGAGGGAAGTTCGGATCATGCCACTCTAAAATTTCAAATATAGTGTGGAAATGCAAAACAATAAGAAACTGGACACATCCAGTGAAGGACATAATGGAGAAGCGCACCATAGTATTAATTAGTCTGTTATTCTGTTAAGAGTGGCATTTATTGTAATTAGTAATTAATTTGTATTAGGACATGTACGCTTATATAAGGTGAGAATTCCTCTGTGTAAAAACATTGAATGATTAAGAATACTAGCGTGCGCTCGCGCGTTGCGCGATCTATTTCTTTATTTATTGGTTGTTAATAGATTAGTGATATAATATATAGCAGTTCTTGTTAAACAAAAGTGAAAGTAAAGTCACAATTTACAGGAAAGGATAAGTAATTGCAAGTAAAATTGTCCAATCTCACTGCATACATTAAGGAGGTACTTTTAGCAATAAAAATTGAACATATATATAAGAATATTGTACTACACCATTAATGCTTTTTTTTTTTAATGAAGCCTTTAGGTGCAAAGTTAATTAAAAAAAAAAAAAAGGTACAAAGTCCATAACTTAGAGGATAAAGTCGAAACCAAAAAAAAAAAAAAAAAAGAGCCAGCTTCTCCCCTGATTTACCAACCGAATACCCATAATACCCCTAAGAACTAAGTACAAACTACTAACCAAAATACAAAATAAAAGGGAGAAAAACCACCAATAACCATGCTCGTACTGTAATCCCTCTCTTGAAAAAGGTCCAGCTGCACGGCAACCTTCATTTTGGCAAGTTGTTGCGCATGGGGAAGCTGTGCCAGGAAACACCTCTTGTTCTGGCTTGATTCACCAAACTGTGCACATCCCTGAGTCCCCGCCTCCTGACAATTCTGACTTGTATGTTCCTTGCATTTGTGCTATGAAATCGCTCATCTTTGGTACCTGCGCCACAGCGTGCCAATCAAGCAAATTTTGACAATCACTAAAATTCACTAAATTTACCACTATTTTGCAGTCAGAAAGCAATAAAATTTTATGTTGCCCCATGAGCATTGCATAATCAATTGCCTGAGCTAAAGCTGTCATTTCTGCATGAAATGGGGAGTGAGCATGAAAAGGGCTTCAAGGCCATGTACTTTAACTCCACCATTAATGTTCATTCATAAGAAAAGGAGAAGTCAATAGAGTCATGAAGAGCACATGGCTTTCTTGTAGCTAACTGCCATCTCTTTTGTCACATTAAATGACTGAATGGAAATCCAAATTACTTGCAAAATCAAGAAAAATTCATACATCACCTAGTGGAAAAAATTATATTTATGTCCCTAACCTATAGGAATAAAATCACCATACCTGAAATTTGATCATCATTTAATTGAAAAGGAATAGAGCTTCCTCGACCTGTAGAATGCTATGTCAATTGAGAATGCTCCTATTTCTCTTGTGACAGTGATGGAGTCGACATGCCGTAGGTTCCTATTTCATCTTAAACTCTCATGCTATTAGATGGATGTGGTGTGACTTATGACTAAGAAGAGGGACTTGTATGTTGAGACTTGTATTTTTTTTTTATTTTTTTTGTAGAACCATAATCAAGCAAACAAAGCCCCTAATTTTTTTTTTGTAGAACCGTCTCCCTTTACTCATTTACTTGGTAAAAAAACGCAGCTGAATGATTACATTGCAAACGAATAAAACCAACAGAATCGATGCCTTCTTTTTTTTTTTTTTGCAAAACTTAATTTTTGAAAAAGCAGAAGAGATAGAGAAAACCAAGAAGAACACAAAGCCAGGAGAAGAACAGTGTCTTGACAGCAATCCCTCGAGTTTCCAACCAAATAACCTGCAAATTACATAGAAACAAAGTCGATCAGCCCAACACTAAGCGTAAATCGAAAATCCCATTGAAGAATAGTAATAAAAGAAAGGAAGTCGATTAGAAAATTAGAGATAAATGAAGAATCACAACCAAGGAAGAAAAGCCGGAACAATAGAGAAGAGAATGGGAGGCACAGAGAACCGGATAGGAAGAAAAAGAGGCGCAAAGTAAGAGGAGGCGAGAGCAGTAAAGACCTCAATTGTCCATCGGTTGTCAGTAGAGAGCGAAAAATTGTGAGAGGAGCGAGGAGCGAGGGAGTTGTATGCACAAACACCATGAAGGATCCAATCATCCAAGAGGAAAAGGAGAGGAGAACCGTGCAGAAGCCAAACACGGAGACCACCTGCCAATGAGTGATTCGTACCTGCACTGCCATCTGCCTGGTCCTTAGGCTGGACCCAAGCGAGAGAAGGGGAGTGGAAAAGGAATTAAAAGCGAGAGAGGAGAACCATCCAGAAACCTAGAATCAGACGATCAAGATGAAAATAATCGGACGGGAAGGATGCACACACACTGATTGAACGGTGAGGATTGAGTACTGTACTGAGAACTGTAGGGTTACAGTACCTTCGGATGCGGATCTAATACTCGGTTTTAATATATGTATCTTAATATTCATCTTCTTCAATTATCTCTCTTTATTAAAATTCTTATATGGTATCAGGCCATTAATTGAGCTCAAGCTCTACACCGATCCTTTCAAGAACTGCTCTTCGATCATCTTACGATGTCAGAGACTAATACAATCTCCAATCCCTTTGCCACTATGTCGATTAGAGATCGACCTATCCAATTCGCCCATCAAATCAAAATCAACCTCTCCGCTGACAATTTTTTCCTCTGGAAATCCCAAATTGTGCCTGTCTTGAAAGGCCATGGCCTCATACACTTTCTTGATGGCACCAAGACTGCCCCAAATGAGTTCATTCTTGACAACAATGGTGTCAGATCAGTCAACCCCCAATTAGAATTCTGGGAAAGGCAAGATCAACTAATCTTGGCGTGGCTATTCAACTTGATTTCTCCTCAGATTTTGGCACAAGTTGTCAATTGCACAACCTCGGTTCAGCTCTGGACAAGCATTCAACAAATTTACAACTCTCAATCCATGGCCAAGGTTCTTGATTTGAAGCTGCGACTGCAAACCATAAAGAAGGGAGGTGATACCTGTGCTCTCTATCTTCAAAAAATTCAAGAAATTGCTGACAGGCTGCGCAGTATTGGCTCACAAGTAACTGAGCAAGATCTGATTTCTTACTCACTTCAAGGTCTTGGAACTGAATATGATCAGTTTGTCACATCTGTTACTATGAGACCTGGAGAAACAACAATGCTAGAGCTTCAAAACTTCATTCTTGCTCATGAAGCCAGAATTCACACCTCTCTTCAGTCTAATACTGTTCTGACAGTCAATCAAAGTCATACCAGTACAACCAACAATACTGCTTCTGAAGCTCTATCTATGTTGCACGGGTTCGGGTTCGAGTACCGTACCCGGTACGATTCGGGTACGACGGTACGAAAATTTTCAAAAATCTCCGGTACGGGTACGGCGATATATATATATATATATATATGAAAAAATTAACATATTATCTGGTTTTAGTTTCCAAATGACGCACTCCCACTATGTAATATATTATATTTTGTACATCTGTAATTATATTATATAATATAATGTCTTTAATATAATTTTGTATAGATAAGGACTGGAGTTTCTATATATAAATACATAAAACACTCTTCAAATCAATAAAAGCATTTGGCCTGGTGGTCAAGGCGTTGGCTTGGATGCTGCATTCCTGGGTTCAATTCCCAATTTAGACAAAAATATTACAACATTTTTCCTTTATGCACAAACATCCGGTTTTGAGGTTAAAAGCTTTAGTCCCACAACGATTGTCTAATATTAAACGTATAGTTTATATAGCGAGCGACTTAGCGACGATTGAGAACAACTTGGCCAACATGTGGGCGCGAGAGGAATTTGGATGGGAGCTGACACGTGGCGCCTCCTGAGTGGCAGGTACGCGTACCAGGTCGAACCGTTGACCGTACCAGCTGGTCAATTATATTAAATTAATTCGGTACGTCACGTGCCGTACCCGGTACGTACCGGTGCCGTACCGGGCGCGTACCCGAACCCGGTTCGTACCCGGTACCTGTACGGCTGTATAAACCACGTACCGGGGTAACATAGAGCTCTATATACTGGTACATCTTCTCAGAATCCCAGCAGACCACCCAATCAACAACAAGGGTTCAGATCAAACAATAACTACAGAGGACGTGGCAGGGGCCGCAATAACTACAACACTCAAAAACCCAATCATGAAGAAACTTACTGTCAGATATGTACAAAATGGGGCCATTCTGCACTGACATGCCATCATAGGTTCAATATTACCTATACTACTGCCAGTACTTCAATCTCTCAGCCACAACAAGCACTAATTGCAGAACCAACAACTTCAGTACCATCCCCTACCTGGTGTTGAACCCGAAAATATTGTCATATTTTGGGATCCAGGAGATCAAAGGGTTGCAGTCTGTTTTGGAAGAACATACAAGCCTTGAAACCCTTGCTAGTTGACCAAGTCTGGTGGCACTTTGGAGATGGTAAATCAATTATGGTTCGAGGAGACCCTTGGTTCAAGACTGGGACAACAATTTAAACTTGACCAGAAAAAGAAATTGCACTGTAAAAGATAGTATAGACCCTCTGCAGCACACTTGAAAAATAGATATCCTCAAGAAAATGTTACCTCCTCAGGTGGTAAATCAGCTCAAGCAAATGCCTGCACCTTCTCTTCAACCAGATATGCCAGATTCTCTCAGATGGACACCTGCAAAAGATGATTTGTTTTCAGTTAAACATGCTTATACTTGGCTTTTAAACAGGAATCAGACAAACATAACCATCAATAATGATTTCAACTGGCAGAAACTCTGGAAACACAAATCTCTGACGCCAAAAGTCAAACTGTTTGTATGGAGAATCATTTCTAATTCTTTACACATAGCTCAGACCCTACATCACAGAATATCACAAATACAACCAAATTGCAGAAGATGTAATGGTCAAACAGAAGATCTGATACATACCTTTTTCCTCTGCCCAAAATCGCATCAAGTGTGGGAGCAGAATGTTTTTCCTCCCACAAACGGTTTCCCCAATCCAAGTTTTCTTGCGCAGCTTACCTTACCTGAAATTATTTCCAACTGGAAAATCAGTAAATCAGAGTATTTTTTTACTCTTAACTATAATACGTTATGGGCAATCTGGCAAATGAGAGACAATTTCGTTTTTCAAGGCATTCAGGAAAAACCTTTTCTTACACATCAAACTGCAGTCAATCTGACAGCTCTCTTTATCAGCAAGCTCAAAAAGAAAGTAAAAGACCCCTCACCTCAGATAACTCTTGATATAAAAACAAGATTAATACTGGCAGATGGCTCCTGGAAATCCCCGATGGATGGAGGGATTGGTCTAGTCTCTTTCAACTTAGAGGATAGGCTAAGTTTCCTCCTTGCTGAAAAAAAAAGGAGCCCCTGATGCCTTACATGCTGAACTAGCAGCCATAGGTGCAGCAGTAGACCATGCCAGTAATACACCACAAACTTCTGACACAAAATGGATAATACTGTCAGATTGTCAGATTTTAACGGAGGCAATTAAATACAGAAATCATCAATGCATAGCACGTTATGAAACGAAGAAAATCTTCAGAGAATTATGTGACAAGTTGCATAGTTCACAAGGAAAATTTCAAATTTTACACACTGAAAGAGATAATCTAAAAGCTCCACACACTTTAGTTAACCTGGCTAGAAGACGAATCTTGCAGTTCCATGGTGTAACATTATGAAAATTCTCTGTCAAAGAAAAACCAATGCTTTGAATTTGATGAGAATTTCATGGCCATTTGTTTGCCTTCAATTTTCGGCTACAAGTTGATAAATGGAGAAGTATTATTGAATGACATCTAAAATGGGCCTAGATTGATTAACGGGCCAGATCTCTGACAGTATTAAAGCAAAATTCGTCAAGCTTCAGAGATAAATACATGCGGCATCACAGCCCGACTGCAGGCCCATAATCAGACCCATGAAGAATAAAACGAGGGCCCAAACAAGACCATTTGAAGTTTATATAATTCTGGGCTATATCAGTCAAAATGCCGGGCCTAAATTAACATATGTCAACGGAAGCTGGCGACATGTTAATTTCAGGTGTCAGTGCACAAAATGGATTACCAAACCGACTGTCGGATCATACAATATGTTTCTTACAATTACATCATTAATGGGAAATATAAATACACGATACGGGCCTAATATCAACAAATCAAACTAGGCCCAAAACAAAATTCCAAAAAATTGATGAAATAGCAAAAGCCCACCCGAGAGTAGCCCGATTCAAATTCTGCATTCTCGCTGACAGGTGGGCCCAGCCCGTAATTCCTTTTTTAAATTAACAAAGCCACATGGCGCCCTGTGATTGGCCCAGGCCGTGGTCCCCACTTATATCCGTTAAAAGAAAAAAGAAATTAAAAAGAAAAAAGAGAGAGACAGACCCGTACGAAGGAGCTCTCTCTTCTCCGGCGTAGGGATTTGTCTCGCCGTCGCTATACGCCGTCGCCAGCCAAACTAATTGCACCGTCGTGTAGGCAACAGTCTCGCTAACTCAGAGACACCAAAATCGAGCAGCAACAATCCCTAGAGTCAAGCAATTTCAGAGAAATAACCGTGAGAAGTCGGAAATGGTTGGTGCAAAATTGTGACAAAGGAAGGAGAAATTGGGTAATTGAGGTACCTGGGAAGCTTCTAATGAGGCTGTAGAGGGATCGTGACAAGAAATTCTAAGTCAATTCGACCCAGAGGAAGCAGTAGCACTTTTGGCCATGGCGGCAGCTTCAAGCACGAAGCAAATGAGCGATAGAGGAAGGTATAGCTCGAAATGTCTCTGAGAATAGCTTCACGATGCTTTGTTTGATGTGAGAATACCTCTGGAAAGAACCAAGGAGCATAGAGAGGCACTGTTATATCGTTTGCACTGGACTGGACGGATCCAGTGGAGGAAATCACAAAAAGCAGTGCAATTGGAGGGACTGGAGAGCGAGATAGCGCTCTCAAATTCATGAACCTGCAAAGGTAGTGTCCTGCCTGCAGTTGTACCTCCTTACAATCAAGGCGTCAGGAAGAGATGATTGTTTTTGGCATATGTTCTTAGCCATCTGATTTGAAGGGACATGAGAACAAAGGCTGAGATGGTTTCTCAAACATGATGCTGTCCTGAGCTTGGGCAAATCAGGTATTTGCAGAAAAGATTAAAGAAATGAAACCCATAATTGAAGGCATTGAAAGTCCGAATTCCAGTTTTGCCCCTCCTCCCCAACGTGCCTTCTGTTCCAGTAAAGACAATATGAGGAAACTTGGCGCTCAAAGAATATTATCTCACCATCAGACCCGTACGAAGGAGCTCTCTCTTCTCCGGCGTAGGGATTTGTCTCGCCGTCGCTATACGCCGTCGCCAGCCAAACTAATTGCACCGTCGTGTAGGCAACAGTCTCGCTAACTCAGAGACACCAAAATCGAGCAGCAACAATCCCTAGAGTCAAGCAATTTCAGAGAAATAACCGTGAGAAGTCGGAAATGGTTGGTGCAAAATTGTGACAAAGGAAGGAGAAATTGGGTAATTGAGGTACCTGGGAAGCTTCTAATGAGGCTGTAGAGGGATCGTGACAAGAAATTCTAAGTCAATTCGACCCAGAGGAAGCAGTAGCACTTTTGGCCATGGCGGCAGCTTCAAGCACGAAGCAAATGAGCGATAGAGGAAGGTATAGCTCGAAATGTCTCTGAGAATAGCTTCACGATGCTTTGTTTGATGTGAGAATACCTCTGGAAAGAACCAAGGAGCATAGAGAGGCACTGTTATATCGTTTGCACTGGACTGGACGGATCCAGTGGAGGAAATCACAAAAAGCAGTGCAATTGGAGGGACTGGAGAGCGAGATAGCGCTCTCAAATTCATGAACCTGCAAAGGTAGTGTCCTGCCTGCAGTTGTACCTCCTTACAATCAAGGCGTCAGGAAGAGATGATTGTTTTTGGCATATGTTCTTAGCCATCTGATTTGAAGGGACATGAGAACAAAGGCTGAGATGGTTTCTCAAACATGATGCTGTCCTGAGCTTGGGCAAATCAGGTATTTGCAGAAAAGATTAAAGAAATGAAACCCATAATTGAAGGCATTGAAAGTCCGAATTCCAGTTTTGCCCCTCCTCCCCAACGTGCCTTCTGTTCCAGTAAAGACAATATGAGGAAACTTGGCGCTCAAAGAATATTATCTCACCATCAGATGATGATTGGAGGGTGAGATCTTGCACACCTTTATTAATTGCAAGATGGAGCAATGATTAAACTTTGAATGGCAGATGTGAAGGAAGAAAGATATCAAATTAATTGCTATGATAATTGAATCATAATGGAGCAAGACAGCAACAAAGTTAATTAAGTTACAACAAATTCAGTAACTCAATGATTGTTATAAAATCAGATGCTGTGGATATAGATACATTCTATAAAGTTTCTTCACTACAATGGCCATATGCTCTCTTGTTAGCAGGAGATCAATTAGACAAATGAAAATGAAATTGGATACAAATGAAACAGTGCTCACAAAGGATCACTTGTAAGCCTAAAAGAAAGGACAAAACTGGAAATTGCTATCTAAAAATGCCCTCTGAAATCCTTGGGTGATGCAATTATGCAAAGAAATATAAAACCATTCGTCAAATGTCTTATATGACCTTCTGAACAATCTGATGAAACCTTGCTTCTGAACAAAGGGACCCATGGCCCATCACATGTGTACATGGCTGCACAGGAGACAGTAGCTATAAATGCCACAGAAATTGCATTTCCTTGTGCAAATGGAGAGAGTTCATGCATCAGCTGTTGCCTCACCAAGTACTCCAGCTGTAAAGATGCTCTCTCCTTGAATCTCAGCCCTCAGATGCTGACCAGCCAGTGGATAAATGCCACCTATCTGTTACTCATTTCTGGCGCCAAGAAGAGTTCCCTCCAGGAAGAACCAAGCCAGTGGGAGAATGTAGGAATGCCACATGGCCTATAGTCCATCTGTCAAACCTAATTGAAGCAATGAAATATTGCCATGTCATAACATCATGGGTAGAAATGAGTAAATTCGATTGAAGAAGGCTCAATTGGAACATACAAGTGGCAGCTACATGAGCCATTGGATCAAGCTGATGCCCCCATGGCCTCATCTTCTCCACAGATTGAAAACCATCCACAGTATCACAATACCAGCCCATAGTTTTGTGAAAGAACTTGCTCTCCACGCATCTGTCATAGCCACTGGATCAAATTTGATGGTGAGATGTGCATAGCTCGATTCCAAGGAAACCCTAACCCTTCAACTATAAAAGAAGCTGAAGACAGAAGAAGAAGAGCGCCTCCACAACCCCCTAGGTTTAGCTATAGTCTAGAAGTGCTGTCTCTGTGTTAGGTGATAGAATAGAAGGGGTGTTTTGGTGAAGGCCTTGCATCAAACAGTTTGTAAGCGTGTCAAAAATCATAGGAAAAGAAAGTTTTTTGGTAAGTTCAGTTGTAAACCATCTTTCTTAAATATGAATAAAGAGATTTCAATCGTTTAATTGCTGTTTTGAAGTTCCTTTTTCTTTAGCTCGGCCACCAAGCCATGGTGTGCCTGAGCTTGCACGTGCATATATCTTGTTTTGCATAAGTTTTGCATTGTCTTTTGTCCTCGAAAATAAAACACACATGTCATATGAAAAACAGTAGAGTGCATGATTTTCTATAGGTTATAACCACTGTTTAGTTTCATGTATAAACAAAAAAATGAATTTCTGCAACTTTGCATACCCATGGTACATCCAGTCAGCTTTTAGCTTCATTGTTTCTTCTCATATCATATGTCCAGCTTTAATAAATCATTTGCTCATGGTTTGTAGTTACAATCTCTCTTATTTTACAAAAAATGCACATAACAACTTTGCATCTCTATTCAAGAGTTTCATTCATGTTAGGACTTAGGATCTGTCCAGTGTCGTTGTGTTAGATATCTCACTGCGCAAGTGAGAACTAACTTAATAAAGTGACCTTATTACAACTCAAAACACATAAAAAAAAAACAAACATATGAACTGAATAAAGGACAGCAGGTTTTGGAGTTCCATCGCCATGGCCATACTTGGAGATTGCTTCATCGACTCACCTAGGAGGCAAACCCACCTCCTAGGGACCAGAACTCGACAAAGGAGGCTAAGAGATGCTGCTCGACTCGGCTGAGAGGCAAACCCACCTCTCAGTCAATGTAAATTGAAGAAGAAAGAAGAGCTGACATGGCAGCAGGGGCATGACGGCAGTTTGACACAACTGGAGGGAAAATCAACCCTCCAGTAACTCAAATTGACAAAAACAAAAAAAGAGGGGCAAGCAGAGGTGCTGCTCTATTTGGCCCAGAAATAAATCAATTGCCGGAAGCTATCAATGTTGAAAGCGAAACCATGCCGAGACTCTGCCAAAACTTCTCCAAGACAAACTGACAAGCACTAAACTCTCCTTAAGCTCCAAAAGATAAATTCAAATCGAAACCAAGCTCAGTACATTGTAAAGAAACTCAAACTTTGAAGAAATTGCCGAACCAAGCTGTGGCAAATCTGTTGCTGATGACATAACCCCAAAGCAGCCAAAGGCTAGACCAATAACTGAAAGTCCTTCCCTGACATCTCATAAACCACCTCAAATCTTTCCTTATGTCAATTGACAGTCAATAGTCACCAATTTGATGTTACATTCTAACATTGACAGACCCGAGGCATCTCAAGATCAAATTCCACTAAAGACAATCCTAGTCATCAAATTGATGAACCTGGCACATTCCATACATTCCTGTGATACTCAAACAACAACCCGTTGGAAGAGAACCGCCGCCAACAGCCGTCGGCGCCACTGTCTCAGTCTCCGTCAGACCAATTGTAAGGCCGAGGCTAAGCTCAAAAATTTGGAGAACGCAACTTTGATTGACACCTGAAGGATAGATGCTGGCAAGAAGATCACAGCCGACGGCCTCAAATCACCGCCTCAATCCACTGTTATACTCGACCTGAGACTGAAGAGAAATACCCAAAATTAGGCGACGCGACACAAATTAAATGCGCCATGATAAAGAGAAAGGGGAGACGATCCTCTGCAACCTAACCAAATGGAGAATAGTGGCCGAGAGCACCTGAGTCAACGGCGGAGAATGGCGTCGTCGACAAGTCAACAAAACGAAGAGGGAGACGAAGTTAAATGATGACTAACTTGGATAGACTCGGTGTGTCGACGTGGCGTGAAGCTAATGGCTAATCTGCTGCTGACGAAGCGCGTCTCTCCCCCGGTTTACGCCAACTGAGAGAGGTGGGGAGCAACGGGATCTCGTGCTACGTCGCTTCAACAAACCTCTGTAAAAAGGGGTAGAAAACAAAAGGACATAAGGTGCAACACAGAAGATCACACAAATGAAGCCCCAGGCAAAGAGTGAAAGCCCTAGGCCGTGGATGAACTTGGTGCACACACGCGGATGTGGACCAGCTGGTTAAACCAACTCAGTCCAGCGTCTCCTCCTGATCTTCTATGCCATCCCTTGTGTGGCCAGCGCTGCTGCACCCCTTCTCTACACGCGTGGACCACCCAGAAGGCGACACATCAGCCTTCCCAGTGACGTGGACCAACCAGAAAATTCCAAGCCTGCTGAAACTTAGAAAATACACCAAAAATAGCCAGAAAATCCAGAAAATTCCTATAAAATACCAAAATGTCCAGAAAAATATGAGGAACATTTCTGTTTGATATATTATACCCAAAAAACCCAATATAAATATCATTTTATTTAAAATTCTTTTTGCATCTTAAATATCATAAATATAATAATAAATAAAATATAGATAAAAAATATATATATATATAAATATTATTAAAAATAATGTCGTTATTAAAGGACAGCAGGGATCATTGGACCACAGGTACTCTTCAAAGTCAGGACATTCCGAGACCAGTCAGAACTTAGAATCCTAAAGCCAAGTTAGATAAATCATGAAGCCGAAACCTGGACCAAGTCAAAACTTCAAAACCAATTTTCAATCCAAATACCAAAATCTCGACAGACTTTTAAGCCGGGGATGTAAAGAACAAAATTCAAATATCGACATTAAGTCAGAAACCAAACTTAGATCCAAAGTCGAAACAAATTCCAAGATAAACTAGAATCAAATCCCATCTCAAATAAAGAATCAAATGGAATCATAATCTAAGCCAAATCCCAAGTCATATGTTGAGTCATGTCAAACGACATTCAAAATCCCCAAGTCCCGTCACCAAACCGAAAGTCCAAAAAAGACCAAAACGAACTTATGATCTAATACCCTTGATGTCCCCATATAACAACAACCTTAAGATTCACGACAACATTATAGTTTGCATTTCATGTAAAGTGAATGCGTTTCATTTAGAGTCAAAGTCAGCATGGCATGCATCAAAACTAACAAATAAATAGCTTTATATAAATCATATGCATTTATCATCATTATCATATGCATTCTTCATACTTCATATAATACAAGTCATTTAGTTAAATAAAAAAAGAAAGACTCCTTGTAACTTATCGTGCCTAATCCTTTGACTATCCCGATCTAGAGGTGCTCTTGACTTGGTTCAGAGGTAATTAACAGTAGGGGCTTGCGCCTACTGGAAGGAAAGGACCTGCAACAAACAATCAAACTCTCGAAAATTCTGAGACCACGTCAATACCCTCATCCTTTGTCAGTGGGTATTGATGTTTGCGTCCTAGGAAGTTCGAGGGGTATCTGATCCGTATTTTTTTCACCCCCACGGAGGTATCCCTAAATCCTATCCGAGGTGCGGACCCGAAAAAGTGCGAGACACCATTTAAATTTAATAAATATTATATAAGGAATGATACTCTTTAAAGACAATAAAAAAAATTGTAATTTATATAAAATTTAGAATAACCAATATAAATGATCAACTCTTTCAAGTAAGAAAATTGTCATATTAATACTCAAATATAAATTCAGAAAATTTATCGCAAAATAAAATGATATAAATTACATGAGTTGAATAATATGATTAATAAATTAAAACAAATGCAATCGTATATAACCTTAAATTGAACAGGCGATAAAAGTTGTTCAAACTCATGAAAATTAAGATTGGAAAATTTTGAAGCTTAAACAAATAAATAATGAAGTTTATAATATTAAGAACAACAAATTCCAGGCCCTAAATAATCTAGACCGTCCAATTAAGAAATGGATTGTTGAATTTTCTAGACCGTTCGATGTAACTTTGTATCCTTTTTATCCATTCCTCCTGCCCCGATCTTATCTTTGTCATTCTCTTCTGATTGGCTCGAGCAAGGAGAAGTTTTCTCTCCTTAAGATCAAAATCAAGCGCTCTCTCAAACGATAAACCCCCTTGTTCTTATCTTTACTGAACCAACCTGACAAGTAGGACCTTCATAAGTTAGTATCAATCTGGTGGGCAACATGGTAACTTGAGTTGGCCATACTTATCCCCTGTCTCTGCCTTAAACTCGTGGCAGTTCAGATTGAAGCCACGTTGTCTAAATTTTTTTCCCTTCAAACCGACATATATATATATACATGTATAGGCTTTCTTTCTCTCCTTTCGGTAGACACACAAAATTCAACTATTTCCTTTATTCGGCTGGTGTTGGTGAAAGAGTTAGGGGACGAGCAAGGGTTTAGGTTTCATTAGTAGGAAAGGGTAAAGAGGAAGGGATGGAATGAAGAAAAAGAAGTAGCTATGGAAGGCCTAGATTTCGTGTTCGTATTGTTGAGGTATCTCCTCAATTTATCTCGTTTTTCTTCTATCTCCTCTAAATTCGGTTGGTATCTTAGGCTTGATGATAATTCCTGTTGTTATTGGACCTCTTCAACCCATAAAACCATTGATTTTTATGTCAATTTGGCTCATACTTGGCCTGGTTGCAAGTTTGAAGTGAAAACCAAACTCGTGTCTATTCTTTACTAATTGTGTTAGCTTTCTTCTAGATGTCTAGTATTTAGCAAATGACTCCCTTGTTGGGGCTACGATACTGGAGTTAGGACAGTCCGATATCAGTTGGTATAAGGTAGAAATCGAGTTCTGGTATGAAAACCTAACACAAAGTACTGATTTACGAAGGTTCGGGGACTTGTTTGTGAAATTTTAAGGGGTAAAATCATAAGATTTAGGGCTTGTAAAATCTGGAAGACCTATTTATAATAACAGTAAAAGAAATTATAGGACTGATCAGAGATATCAAATGTTACAGTGGATCGGATTTATTTACGTAGCTCATGGGTTCGGACTTGAGACCCCTGAGGCCCGTTGCCATTTGCCAAAATAAGAGTAGCCGAGGAAACTAATAAGGATACTTAAGATTTAATAACTAAAATGAATAGTTAAAATATGTAATAAAAAAATTTTAAGATAACCTACATAGTAGCTTCAGGATCTGACGTTGGGTTCTAAAGTGTTAAGATGCATATACATATGCGTAACACTATAATAATTTTCACTTTTCATGTTATAATTTCAATGTTATAATGTTAGTTAGGCACAATAACAATACATGTTTCTATCAATCAAAGATCATATGAATTTATTAGTCCGGTATAAGCCTTAAATGAAACTACTTTGATAAACATAAATAAATAATAAGATATGAAAAACTTGTCTCTTTAAATAACGTCAAACTCTAATTGAGTATATGGCATATGCTAATTTAAGCATATTAATTTTGATACATGATACGTAGTAAAGGATTTCAAGAATTAATCAGTAATTGCATTGATTTACATAACGAAGGGTGTTAACAAAATATAGGACTTTATGCATACAAGTAAATGAACAGTTTATAGAAGCATATATAACTATAAACTAATAAGTCACATAACCAATACTTATAATGTCTTTGTCAAAACTCACTAATAACTGGAAAGTCAAAACCAATTATTAATAAATTAAATACAAATATTTAATAATACATTTTAAAATAGAATCCCTTCAATCAAGAATCTGGACTTAATCATTCTAACCCAGACCAGTCTGGTTAACCAAGTCTGTCAGTATAGTAATCCAAGAACCGCCTGAAAATAGATTATTTAGGTTCTACTTAAGTAATCTACGTTACTATTAAACGGTTATTAAAATAATTACCCTCTTCTTATTAAGGAATCGATCTAGGATCGTTAATACAAGGTTATTGAGCCTAAGGACCGTCAAACATGAGAATTTTCGGATGGGATGATCGTCAAGCACTCGAGTCATCATAGATATCAAGAAGAGGCTTACGTTCGCTATTCAGGTGCGGATACGTGGATTTTTATAGAGATCCGGTCCTGGTAACTTTAAATTGATGCATGACATGTTGCTGATTTTATTTAATGCATTACACAATGATCATGTAGATTTAGGAACATATATTACAACTCAAAAACTCATGTTGAAAGGATCTCCTTTGTTAAAATGGTTATAACAGCCAGGCAAGTTTGCATATTCATTTGTTATGGATGAGCTGAGTTGTGCCAGCTCCATTTAATCTTGCCTGATAATTTGGAATTGTGACTGTGCATGAATGATACTGTGTGGTAACTGAGAAAGATATGGTAATGATTCACATCACGACCGTGTGAAGGGCAGTGTGATGTTTTGAAATGATAGTCAAAGCCACTCTCCGGAGTCGGTCGGCCACCGGCTTCGTCCAGTTCGGTAGTGCTATTTGAATATGGAATTCCCTTTTGCCGGCCCAGGGTTAGAGATACGTCTCTTTTGCCTGCCCTTGGGTTAGGGAAAGGTCACCTTTTGCTGGCCCAACCGGTTGGGTTAGGGGACCTGAGTGTGTTTTTGGTGTCATACTGTTATGGACTGTTATGTTGGAACTGGTATGCTTGTATGATATGCCTATATTCCCTTTTGCCACCTGGTCTAGGGATATGTCCCTTTTGCTGGCCAGGTAAGGGAAATATTTCTTGAAATTTTGATTTGTTTGTATGCATGTTCATGGATAAATGGATATAATGGAATCGATCTTGGATCGTAGCTTGTTATGAAACTGGTTAGACATTTTGCATTTGTATTGCATTTGACTAAGTTAGTATTTAATTGATTAATAAGTTATTTATTCATGTTAATTATTATGGGTGTTACTTTCGGGCTAAGATTTCAACTAGAAATCCACGTCTGGAATTAAAACCCGCACTGAGAATTTATTTCTCATTCCGTTCTTTTGCATGTTTCCACATTGGATGTGGGTTTCAGGTTGCAGAGACGGACTCGACCAAGTCAAGCGAAGATTAAGCCAAATGTCTTGCCATGATGACTCATTAAGTCGTAGAAATCTAGTGTGGTAAATCATGGTAAGCTTAAATTTATACCTCATATTTGGTAGGGAAACGTCTTGCGGATACATAGATATTGTGTATTCGCGGCGGGATTGTTACATCCTATATGTCAGGATGTGACACATGGCTACCCTTCTGCTCAACAATTATCGAAGATGAAGCTAACAGAAGAAATGCTCACAATCAGAATCAAACGCCAAAGTCGAAAATGACACTTTTGAACTGTTTTTTTCCAAAGGGATCTTCATAAACTCACAGTGCCTCCTTTCTACCTTCCGATTTTTTCTTCTTTTTGGTTTTCTTCTCCTAGATGTTGTTTGTTTTATTTCTTTTTTCTTTGTTCTTTCTCTTCTCCTTGTTGTAGACATTTTTTTTCTCTTTCCCCCTCTTTCTTTTCTGATGGGAGAAGTTGGTTGATATTCTCGAAGAACTTCCATTAACTACGGTGGGTGGACAGATGCATTACAGCTGGAATCCGCTTGTGAACACTGGGGGGAAATTAAATATAGTTGACCGACTTTTCTTTTAGCTTTTTCCTTTTATTATGCTGGATTGTAAAGAATCTTAATTTTTTTATGAAATTGGCCCATGGGCCTCGTTTGATCAAAAAAAAAAAAAAGAATGGTTTAGAATTTCTAAAAGCAAAATAAAAATAATTTGTTTAATTTCCTGGACATGACACCTATTGCTGATAATTGTCTACTGTAATAAGTATGCTTTTTGTTTTGCAAAAAGAAACAAAAAAAAAGAAAAATATCTAAGATGGTACTCATATATACAAATTATCAAATATCCCCTAGAATTAAATTTTTTCAAAATTATATAGTTAATTGAGAAACATTATTATGCGAAAATGACCTCCGGTGTCCTGTATGGCGGTTAGTGATTTCGTCATTTATCCCTGAGGTAATAATTTCAAATCTTGGAGAAAGAACGGATGGAAAATGAAGTTGTATTTGCCTAAAAAATTTACTCACCACACAAAAGTTGTCGTAGAATTATTTTCGTCAGAACATATACTATACATAATGATGATAATTATTATTATTATTCTGTGGTAATCATACTTAGTACTCCTCGGCTTTATATTTCAATTTTTATTAACTGCGTTTGTTTTTTATATATCTTTGTGCATATATAACAAATACTGCTGTATGTTCGTAATCAAAATTATTTTTAATTAATACCTCATCTTGACATTCATTACCTGCAGCAATACAACAACTTTACAAAATATTTTCTACTTTATTCCCAACTTCATATTCGAATAGTTTTCCATTCTTATTGAATGACTTACCTAATTAGTGCAACAACCTGTGTGGACAAAAATGATTTATGTGTGGATACAGTTCTATATATCACTATTTAATTCGTATGAGATTTTTAAGGCCTATCGGTAACCCACTCGAATTGAACTAAATAGAGTAAGGGCAAATTGTTTCTTGCTATTGTGAGTTCAGTTTACTAGTATGTGAGATGTTGGAGCGAACCAAATAATAGTAGTTTCTGGGCTCACCACACAAATGCCTGACACATACATATTGTGCATACATCCTTCTGAGGAAAAGTTTATATCATGCCACCATAAAATTTCAAATTTAGAAAAATATCTATTCAAAATTAACTCTCAAAAAGATATCATCCTAAATGCACTATATTTTCCAAATTACCCTCTATTCTAATTGTATCCTGATTTGAAGTGTCACAGACAGACAAAGATATTTATTTTAAAATTGAAAGAGAAATCTAATTGTACTAGTCCAGGAGGAGTAACCTTGTAAAGGCAATTGCTTTTTCTTCTTTAGTCTGATGCAACCTAGAAAGCTGCAAAGTTGGAGAACTTATTTATAATATTAACTCAGTCGCCAACTTAGTTTCTCATCCGAATCTAATTTTCGAAGCAACTAAGAATGAGAGCCTCTGTACCTTTTCTTCCCCTTAAATTGGGACTTATTTGCTCTTCGTGTAATTAGAGAGGATGAAAGGCACCATTAATCAGTTATTGCAACTTAGTGTGGACATCTGACCGTCAAAAAAAAAAAAAAAAAAAAATTAGTGTGGACATCTAGTTTTTTACGTTTCCGCTAACGTATGGCGGTATGTCTTAGATAGAACTTAAATAATATCTTACGGATCAAGCATTGTTATTCGAAATGTTACCCATCTAATATCTTTTTGCAATGAAACTGATGATTTGGCGAGCATTTTAGTTAGGATCGGCAGGGATTTCAATTTTATTCCCTACGGATGCGTTTAGATCGCTTAAAAATAAAATTAGAATTAATTAATTGTTCAGAGTAAAATTTATTATTCTTAAATGATATAGAATAATTTTTTCGAAGATTTTGAGTTTTATTTTGAATATGTTTGGATAATCTTTTTTATTCCAGATTACGAAGTTGTTGGGACCACTTTTTAATTCGAATTAAGAAGATGACCCAAACACGCTTGAAATAAAAATTAATTCCAAATGTTAGACCACTTAAAATAATACTCTAACTCCAAAAAAAATTTATTCTTGATCGTGCAGAAATAATATTTTTTACTCCGAATAATTAATTCTAATTTTATTCTTAGACTATCCAAATGCATCTATTTTATTTATCCGTTTGGAATGAACAAAGGAAATCATCCGTTTTTTTTTTATATATATATAGTTATAGGTTTCATCCATAAAAAAAAGTTGATGTATTATTTTTTTCTTTTCCAATCACATCATTTTTTTGTCCAAGGAGAATTTTATTTGTGCAAAGATATTTGAACAGGCAAGCAAAATTTTGTATAAAACTGCATGCCGTAAGATAAAACAAGAAATACAAGTGATGCACTTCCGAGTTAATATACAAGCATGTCTTTTTTCTTCTCAATAAAAAAAATATGGCGGCATGATAACTTCATAATTTCCAAAGTCTAATATTATATCTTGGAGATGTGTCCAAAAGCATACTGCGGAAAAGATTGTTAATTATGCTTAATCTATCCTTTGGAACATTGCAAGTACGTATTTGAAATAAATTTAAAAGAAAAAAGAGCATATTGTATTAGGTAAAATTGTATATATAAAAATATTTTATCATTGCCGTTGTTTTATCGATAGTCAAAATGACTTATTTACTTTTGCCCAAAAACTGGTTAACTGGGCATTTATTAAAAAAAAAAAAAATTTCGACCAAGTTACAATTTCTAGACTTTAATGGGTTTTACAGAAAGAGCCATTTGATCCTTTGGTAGCCCATGTTGTAGTTATCTTCGGGATATACAAAATAAAGCCCGACTTTGCTTGTTAGTTAGTTTGTCTTTTACAAATAGCCCATATATCAAATAAAGGCTATAAAGAAGGCCACAATACCGAAAAAATTATAACTAACTTTAATTAATTACGAAATTATAAAATAATCCGATTTTAATAAAAAATTTAAAAATGACTTCGCAGTTTCGGAATCTGAGATTCCGAAACAATTTCAGGTTAGTTTCGGAATCTCAAATTCCGAAACTAGCTACAAATGCACTTTTCAGCTTAATCTCTAGCTCATACTCGGGCAGGGCGCTCCGAGGGAGAAAGGGCTTGAGCACAAAGGAAAAATTTTTCTTCCGCTTTCGTGTCTTATGCTCAGGAGAGTTTAGGCTTCTTGTTTTTCGGGTGGAAATAGTTACTCTTAATCTGACTAAAAGGATGTAAACAACACTGAGATTCCGAAACTAACAATCGCAAATTTTAACGATTAAAAAACTTTTTATTTTGTCCTATTATGCTTTGTTTCGGGTTTTCAAAATCCGAAACTAGCATCTCAAATTTTTTTTATTATTTTATTTGGTTGTTTCCTTTATGGGTTTTATTTTATTTTATTTTATTATCTATATGAGTAGACAAGGTCAACTTTGAGAAATTGAGTGCAATTTTTTGTGTGCACTGAGAAGAAGTGTATTATGCAACCACTGAAGTACTAAGGATGCCCCCCCCCCAACCCCCTTTTTTCTTTGGGTTACTGAAATTAAAGTTGTGAAGTTGGTCTGGTTACAGCTATTTTAGATGGTATTTTGAGTATGAAATATTTAAGTTTAAATAACACAAATATATAATTAAGTTATCAATTTTTTTTAGATATGTCGCATAATTTGTATTTTAGTTGTCCGATTTATTTCTTCTTCTTCTTCTTCTTCTTTTTTTATCTTGATTGAATGACTTACGTGTTAAAAAAATATACCAGGTACAATATTTCCAGCTGAAATATAAATATTTCCAGGTAGAATATTTAGACTCTTTTTTCAGCTGAAATGTAAATATTTCCACATTAAATCTAATTTTAATAAAAATTGTATGGATTTTTACATAATACTGCATTCATATATTCAAATTTATATAAAATTTTTTTTCTAATTTTTAATGATCTACAAGTATAATCAAAATTATGAAATAAATAAATTTAAATTATTACAAAATAATTCCCCCCTTAAAATTATTCCCATAAATCTATCCGTGATTCCAGCCGGACGAACCATGCCGTTCCACAGTTCCGCTTATGGGTCCGATGGATTCGACTAAAGAACATTCACAACTTTGTTAGCATTTGCATTTTTTTTTTTTTTGGAAAGACAAGCATTTGTATTTATAGTTTGTAGAAACCTCATATAGCTGCAAGCCGGCAAGCAGTTAGTTTATGGAGTATGCCAACATTATTCAAACACTAGGGGACTAATCGAGCTTCGCTCGATATTTGATCTACTAATAAATATGAAAATGTAACCATTTTAAAAATTAATGTGTAATTTTTCTTTTATGATTAGAATAATTTTATATATTGTTTATATTTATTGTTTGTTAAGTATTATTTTATGTTGAGTTTGTAATAAATGTAAAGTTTAGTAAGTTCAATTTAGTTTATATATATAGAAATTTATAATAAATGTAAAATTTACAATTAAAAGTTCAAAAAGTATATTTAAAGTATATAACATGATTATTGATATGCAGGGTGAAAAAACAATCCGTAATTATAATTATAATTATTTTATATTAAACCTTCATATTTTTAAATATTAATATTATGGATTTCATTGTAAGTAAATTAAATTTTATAATTAACTTTTATTCTGTAAGACTATGAGAATATAAATATATAAATATCTGTAAAAGGTGATATCAATCATATTAAAAAATGTTTAAAAAAAAAATACGCCAACTTCTAAGATTTGGTGAAAAGTTTGCAGATTTGTCTTTTTCATTAAATTAATACGACATTTTTTATATAAATAGCTGCCAACCATTAGTGATCATTGTACTTTCCATATAGCACATGGCATGATGGCCTGGGGAGAGGCATCCCCTGTGAGGCAGTGACTTGGATACTTTTGGTTTATTAACATCTTTTTTCTGAGTGCATTGTCATGCAACACGTGAAGGTGTGGAGGGAAATTTGGGCACTGACGCAGTTTAGAGTGCGTGCGTAACACCTATTGGTTACTACCATCTTTTTTAATTTTCCAACCGCTTTTGACTTTTGACTTTTCGAATGAAGACAAAAAAAACTGCAGATTTTCCGATTAAAATTGAGATAGCTAGTTTCGGAATCTGAGATTCCGAAACTAGACAGAATTTGTTTCGAAATCGGTAGGTTTAGTTTCGGAATCTCAGATTCCGAAACTAGCTAGTTTCGAAAACTCAGATTCCGAAACTAGCTAGTTTCGGAATCTGAGATTCCGAAACTAAGCAGAATTAGTTTCGGAATCCCAGATTCCGAAACTGCGAAGTCAGTTTTAAATTTTTGATTAAAAACGGATTATTTTATAATTTTTAAATTAATTAAGGTTATTTAAATTTTTTTCGGGCCACAATACGAATATACGATGTCACTTTTCTAGGCTAAGTCGAGCGGAATACAACGATAGGTGGTTGTGTTTAATCTTAGTACCTTTGAATTAAGAGTTGAGTAAGTACAATTAATGTAATAATTTCAGTTTTCATGAAAATCTCTTCAGAATTTAATTAAAACAACAATTATTTTCATTATTTTAAACATAAATTGATCCATATAAAAGTCGATTGATTAGCATTTGGAAACAATTACTAACTCAAGTTAATGTCTTTATTATTTTTTTCTTTTCGATCTAAACATAACATTTGTACAGGAGACTTCACACTTAATTTGATCTAAACTCTGATTTATAACATGTGGGGGTAAAACATAAGCGGAGATAGGGAAAGCTCTCTTTCTATTAGGGTTGTCAAACGTGGCCGAAAGGTACGGAACGACCTGTTATGTTTGCCGTTCCGTTTAGAAACACAGTATGAAATTTCAATATGTTAACCCAGTGGCGAAGCCACGTTTATTTTGGTGGGTCCATGGACCCACCTCAAAAAATTTTTTTACATAAGATAACAATTATTTGTACATGAAAAAAATGTACAATGAAGTAGGGACCCATCTCAATAATTTAAAGGACCCAGGTGAACATATTCTATTTGCTTTGAATCACATAAAAATTTCTGAAAAATTATATAGGGACTCAGAACACATTAGTTCTTCATGAATAGCCTCCTCTCTTCCTCATCAATGAAACTAATTAATATAAAACTTATACATAATAGGAGATGCTTGTATAAATTTAACATGCAAAATCGTCAGAAAATAAAAATTCATAAGAAATCATTATATTATTTAATTATCTTGAATTATTATTTTTGATATTGGTATTTTTTTAGATTTTTGTGTTATATTATAGATATATTTAATTTTTAATAAATTCTTTTATGTTATATAAATTTAGAATTGTTTATTTGAAAATTGTTATTATACTCTATTTATATTACACATTATATCATACATATGTTTTCAGAAAAAAAAAAATTTTGTGGACCCACCTCATATAAATTTCTAGCTTCGCCACTGTGTTAACCATTCCGTTTTTTAAACGGTATAGAATATCATTTCGTTATTCGTTTCATTTTAGAATTTACACATAAAACGGTTTGAAAAGAGGCGAAACAGTAGAGGCGAAACAGTATGATTTTTTATTTTGTTTGCTGTTTCGTTTTTGAAATGAAATAAAACCTGGTTCCATTATTCGTTTCGTATGAGTTTAGCGCAACGGCATCACGTGAGCAACGTCAAGATTGATAGGCCTACTTTCTATAACATATTACTTGCCAAGTGGCAATCCTCAACCAAAGAAGCGACAAAATAACCCTTTTTGTCCTTTTGAATTTTGATATTTTCTCTCTGGTCGGCCGGACTCTGACAAGCCTAATTATGTGCGCATAACAAGAGTTTCAGTCAGATATAGCTACTGATCGAAAATACGACGGTTGCTATCGGTCAAAACCAAGCATTTATGATTGATTATTTTATTTTTTTTCCTTTCATTTTCTTTTTTTATAGGGTGTGCAAGCCATTCTTAAAGAAAAAAAAAAAAAAAACCATGTGAACAAACCCGTAAAACCGACCGGTCCGTGCTATCAATCCTCTTTCAAGTTCGAAGGGATTGCGATAAGATGCTTATCAATCCAAATTGAGAGGTACTTGCTAGCACAAATCGGAAAAATTATAAACTGTGCTTGTTTTCTATATCCTTTTCTGGATACAACTAGCTACTAATATAAGTTTGAAATCATGCTATTTACCTCATCTTTACACAAAATAACTTTTTGCTTTTAAAATTTTTCTTGATATGACTTCACGTTTTGTTTACTCAAATAGTTTTCCTTGTTGAATGACTTACCTAATTAGCACAACTTGTGTGCACAAAAATGTTTTATGTGTGGCATAAAGTTCTATATATCATTATTTAACTCGTACAAGACTTTTAGGACATCTCGTTAAGCCACTTCAAATTGAACTAAGCTAAGAGAGTACGAGCCAACTGTTTCTTGATATTGTGAGTTCAATATACAAGTATGACTCATGAAGTTTTCCTATATGAGATATTGAAGTGAACCAAATAATGGTAGTCGTTATACTCACATGTCAGCCGTTTGACATATCAAAATTTTGCACATAAATATTAATAAAACAAACCAATAGGAGAGATCAATATACGACTGTGTAGAAGATAGCAGTAATTGTGCACTACACGAATCCAATGGTGGAGACGAACTGGAGCAGTCTGGTTAGTTAGAGTCGTTAGTAGCATTTTTGTAAATGGCATTATTGTAATTAAATAAAAAATTGTATTGAACGCTTGTTATATATAGAAGCGTATCTCTGTAATTGAATAAGTGTTGTATCAATAAAGATTACATTTGTTTGTTATCATTCAGTTTGTTAGGTAAGTTGTTTCATGTTATGTGTGGATTGTTTTCGTAATATTTTTCATATGTGTTTTATGTCTTATAAATCATTCCATCAGCCATGGTATTATTTCCGTATCTGTTGGATCTGTCATTATTGTCCTTGCCCTCATTATTTCAATTGTTGCTTCGTCGGCTGTTGGTGATATTATCGTTGACCCTGCTGCTGGATGCTTCTTTGCTTTCCACCATTTCAGTTGAAACTCCTTTGCTCTTATCTCTTTCATTCCTGCCCCCAGAAAATTGGGTACATGTCTGAGGACATTGTCTTTCCAATCGAGATACATATGGCTGATCAGGGTCTCAAAGAAATGAACATCGGCTACTATCAGGTGCAGCCTTATTGATCCACAAATGTTTTGCATCAACATATATATATATCTACCGTCTTGTCTTGTCTTGTGGGATTTGATACTGACACTTAATATCCATGGCTCTGCAATTCTGCATCCGTTGGTAAACTCATCGGGTTTTCTCTTGCCATATTAACCACAATTATTCGCTAACACACCATCGCGAATTCAGCTAGGAAAGCATCCATCAGGTTATCCCACAATTTGATGTAAAGTCTCCTCGCTAGCTAGCTGTATTCCCACAAGCAGTCCTGGATTGAACCATGTGCTGGCCGGATCAAATAACTGGATCTTGGGTATATATCACATGCTTATTGAGGAATGACACTAGCGGCTTGCAACTGCTGATTCACTGTTTTTTGTATACTGCTTCGTGAACTCAGTTTTGCCATGTTTGAATAATAAAAAAGAATATTTTACATATTCATATGTATTTTAAATATGATTTTTATTTTTTAAGAAATTAAACATGCAGTACTAAACACTATATAAAAATTAATGGGGAGACCACAATAGCACGTCTTTTTTCTAAGCTATAGTCAATTCAGTCTATTTTTTATTCTCTCAATTACATAGGGCCGGTAACGTGAAAATACACATGCAGCATACATGAATTATTTGTTGAATTCGCACAATTAGCGTGTTAATTGAATTTTCAGAATAACCGCTTCAAACTTTGAGTAAAATAATAAAATAACAAAAAATATTTATATTTTACACATTTGGGACATCTAAACATCCAATAATAGTATTCCAAAACAATTACTAATTGATTTTTTTTCCCCCAATCTAACACAACATGTGGGGGTAAGGCATGGAACCGAGATTTGAAAGCACTCTGTTATTATAAGCCTAGTGCTAACATAACATGCGTTACTTGCCAAGTTGCAATTCAACCAAAGTGGCGACAAAATAACACTTTTTCTCACTCTTGAATTTTCATCTTTTCTACCTGGTCGATCGGACTGTGACAAGCCCAATTATGTCCGTATAAAAAGAGATACAGTCAGATATATCTGCTGATCGAAAATACGGCGGTTCATATTGGTCAAACCAAAGCATTTATGATTTATTTATTTTTCTTTTTTTATTTTCTTTTTTATATAGTGTGTGCAAGCAGTAATAAAAGTAAAAACACATCCCAAAAAACCAACCGGCCCAGTGTAAATTTTCTCCAAACCGGTTATTGGACCCGCCGGTTTAATTACTTTCGTATTACGTAAAAAAGAATTGTTAACTAAATCATCCGTCCGTCGGACCAGAACTTAACCGGGGTTTTATGACCAAGCATTCAATGCATTCTGGGGCTCAGTAAGTGCGGGTCCCACCTGCTTAGGCCTGTTTCTGTTTATTAGGATATTCTGGCTCCGTTTGGATGTGTTAGGAATAGGTTTGGAATAGCAATTCCTGGCGTAAATTTAAGGAAAAGTGAGATTTCGGGAAACGTGGGAAGAGTGCTATTTCGGGAATAAGAAATGTTGTTTAGATGATGAAGTTGAGAATTGCGTTGGGAAGAGTGTTATTAGAATGAAAAGTAGTGAGAAAATTATTGTGGAAAGAGTGTTATTGGAAATAGTGTTATTCCTGAAATTAGACTATTCCTGGAATTGACAATTGCGTTTGAATGAAAAATTTACGCCTGGAATAGGTAATTCCTGAAATTGGCCTATTCCTAGACAATCCAAACGGCACCCCGTGAATTGTCAAATAGAACAAGTGTGAGAGTCACCAAATATAGCACACAATTAATCACCACAATTTAGTTGCATCTTTCTGGAGAAGAAAATTTTTGGAAACAAGGAAAATAAAGCATTGGAAATTCAAATTATTCCAACAGAGAGTGGTAATGGAAATTGCTTTCCATCATCCCCTAGAATCTTCATTAATTATCTAGCGCCCTCATTAATAGAAGCCCAGGGGATGATAAAATCCAGTGATGAAATTCAACATAATTAACGTGTTTTCCATTTTTGTCTATCATCCCACATCCCTGCACGCGTTTTCAAAGGGAATTTGAAGTTAATATATATAAATGTTGAAGTTAATATATATAACTGTTGAAGTTAATATGTATAAATGTTGAAGTTAATATATTAACTGTTAATATATATAACTGTTGAAGTTAATATATATAAATGTTGAAGTTAATACATATAATTGTTGAAGTTAATATGTATAAATGTTGAAGTTGATATATATAAATGTTGAAGTTAATATATAACTGTTGAAGTTAATTTATAACTGTTGAAGTTAGTATTGTAACTATTGAAGTTAATATCGTAACTATTGAAGGGAGCGAAACAGAAGGGCGGGAAACAGAAACAGAGGGACAAAGATTGAGCGTTGGATTTCTAAAAACGGAAACAGAGGGATTGAGGGAGTAAATAACACTGGATGGAGATTCATGCGTTTTCTGTCATTAATGAAGTATTATCTTCATTAATGACTATTATTCTCAGGAGATGATAGAGATGATGAATATTGGGGATGATCCTTATCAGCCCTGAGTTGTAATTGTAATGATTTCTCATGGAAAGAAAAAAAAATTGTAAAGACTCGAAAATTGCTCCAGAAAGTGCTCTCTTTTGTTTCCTAATTAATCCGATATTTTCTTATCTTGTGATTTAGATTATTCATTTTTTTAAAATCTAAACTGTATTAGGATTAGTCTTTCTAGACGGTATTATTATTAATTTTCTAAGGTGTTTTAGAATTTTAAAGTTACATATGTTATTTTGATTTAACATGAATTGTTAGGAATTGTTTAATTCTATTTTTGTGCCATCAAATAGCAAGAAATCACAACTAAACACCATAGATCTAGTGCTAGAAGCATTCACACATCAAAACAATGAGAACAAGTAGGAGAAAGTTATACCTCTCATGAAATCGCATTCATGAGGCTCGAATCCAAGGCATGGGAGTCGATGGGGTGCGTACTCCACCACCTCCACCATCTAAGACGCCTCAAGCCCACCAAGGAGCTAACCACGAGCTCCATGAAAGTGCTAGCTTTCATGAGCTCCTAGCTAATCCCCTCTATGAACATCTTCATCCTATTAACTATTTTAATGGAGGAGAAGAAGGAATGGTGCTCAACACATGAGCAAGAGAAGGGAGGAAGATGGGTGGCGGCTAGGAAGAGAGGAGAGAGAATGTGGATGGAGGCTAGGGCTTTCCCAAGAGGTGACCCCTTTATATAGCCAACAACTCTCATCCTCTCTTTGAACTATTTACAAGTATGCCACTAGGGCTCTAGCTGAAATTAATAGGGCCATTTTGGGCTACATCAAATGTTGCAATGGCCCAATAAACCATCCCATTAATTACTCCTTCATCCTTCCTCAAATCGGGCCTTTAATTAATTAAATAACTAGAAGCCCAAATAACTCAAACTATTTAAAGTGTGTTGAACATAATTAATTTAGGATTAGCTAATGCATTAAATTGTTTCCATATGATCCTTTTGACTTAATTAATTATAACGATTCATAACGGTATATAATTAATTAATCAACTTATCATATTTCACAATACTAACTGTTGCGAATAAACAATTAATGCACCGTGTGGTTAGAGTCCTATTTGTGCGACCTTATTGAGGATTTATGCTATGTTGGCCATGAAAATAAATCGTTATTTATTTCCAATAATCATAAGGGGTATCTAGCAACACGTTATGATTCCCAATTCGCATAAATAATGTACAGTTACAATATCCTAATCCTGCACAAGAAATATAAGTATTTCCTTGTCTGATTCTTATGTCACATGATATCATTGTATAATCCAAGATAGGAGTGTGTCATTCTTGCAGATTATACATTTCTTGATCTAGAGTTGATTGTCTAGTTTGCATGCATACGATCCAACTCCATCAAGGGGCCCAAACAAATATCATCACTCACTAGGTATACTAATGAGGGACATACGGTTTTCTTGATGAACAACTTTTCCCCGCACAATTCAAGAGAACATAAATAAAGTCCTTATAGCAGCCTTTATCAGGAATCAACGTTAGACGATATTTATTGAACCTATCCTCATGTGGAAAAGGTGAACATCTCAAACTTAGAATCAAACTTATATGAAATAAACAATGACACTTAACACAATCCATATGTTTATTTCATTGGGTCAAGTCCTGTACTATGTTCCAATAACATACACATATGCAATTAAGTTGGTAACTCCTTACCTATGATTTGTAGAACTTAATCATCACTTAACTTGCATACTAATCTTTTATGATAATTAATGTTCCTTGTTAATTATCAAGATTATGGACGATTTAGATTTATTATTGTCATTCTAATGAATGATCCACAGAGATCTACAATTCAGATCCTCGACCTGAATGATCTGTCAATAATAAACTCTAGGAACAAATGATCAAAGATCATCATTAACATAAACTAAGAAAATAAGTCATTAAATATTGACTTCTAGGACATAACTCCAACATGAATTCCATTCCGACAAAGTTTTAACTATTTTTTTTTATATTTTCGTATTAGAAATAATTACATATTGGTCCGATTATAGCCGAATTGTAACATAATAGAAAATATTAGATTTGATTAAATTAATTGAGTTAATTCTAAAAATAAAATTAAGAAAATTAATCCATAAAAATAGTAATATTCTAAAGAAATAAATTCAAACTAACATGGAAATCGATGCGAATCCGAAATTCTTGACCTTGTGAAATATCCAAAATTTATTCACATAATTTTAGCAAATCAAAATTTGATTTAATATAATAATTAAGTTTGAATTTAACTATAACTTAATGAAGGAAATAAATGTAAATCAAAAGTAACATGAAAATCGACTCGAATTCGAAATCTCTGATTTTTATGTAGTATCTATAATTAATACAAAATATTCTAGCAAAATCAAAGCATAGTTAATTATGAAATTTATTGTTAAAATTGATTAAATCTTAATGAAATTCGTAATTAAAATAACTTAATACGAGTTGCAACACGTTTGACTATATAGTTTTTGCCACAGAAAATCCCAAAGGGCCTATTTCGATAAAATTTAGAATGGTGCGCTGGCACCATCTCACTCTCCCCCTTTTCTTTTCTTCTTCCCTTCCGATCGTCTGATCGCTTCTTCTCTTCTCCGATGGAATGAAGCACGCATCTCAAGGACGGATGCGTTGAGGCAAACCAATCGGCGATGGCCACCTTGAGTCGGTTATCCTTTTTCTTATTCTTTTCCTTCGATCTTATCCGAGAGAGGAGTGCGCGGATGAGTTGGGCTTTGAAAATGGTAAACCTTTCGATTAGCTAATCCTCACCGTCCTTTCTCATTTTTGATCTCTTCTCTTTCTCTTGTTGTTTATAAAAGGGGGCCGAAAAAAAAAAAAGGGTTTTCCTTGGTTGGCTGTCGGGTTAGAACAAAATCCAGAAAAAAAAAAAGAAGAAAAGAGAGAGTGAAGGTAGAGGGAGCTAAGAAAAAGAGAAGCTATAGAGAAGATTGAGGTATAGGTTTTCGTCTTTCTTTTGGTTTTGATTTAAAAAGAAATTTTTAAGATTTTGAGAATTTTGAGTTAATTTTAAAAATTAGAGTTTAATAATATCCAGAGTTGAATTAAATGTTGTTAGTAGTTTGATTTAGATGGATTGAGTAGCTGATTTAGTCTCGATGTGATAAAATCAAGTAAAAGCTAAGTTTCTGTGGGTGGTGGCCGATTGGGATTTTTTGGAAAAAGTTAGGGTTCATCTTTAAGTTCTAAATTTTAGATCGTTTTTATGCCTTAGTGAGGTTGTTGACAATGGATGGAGTTGTGGCATGAATTAGATGAGTTATCTCTTACAAAATTTGAATACAAATTGGTTTAGTTTAGGTGTTAACAGTGTATATATATAAAACCGATTTTTATGAGTTTAATTTGGGTTAATAATCGATTAGAAGTTTGGAATAAGTTCTATGGTTGTTTATGATGTTTGAGTAAACCTTGTACCAGCCTTAAACGCGGCTAAATGGGTACTGGTACCGTTCTGGTACTGCTTTGGTGAAGGCAGTAGGGTGCAGGGACTGTTATGCGAAAAAAAAATTGGGATTAAGGACCAATTCGTAAAGAAGAAGGACTAAAATAAAAATAGAAAGGACCCAACTGTGAAATAATTTGATCTAGGGTTCTTTGAGAAAAAAAAAACGAAAGGGGTTGCGGGTCGGATCCTTTTTCTTGGCTGGCGGACTCTGTCGGATGGGTTTCGGACCCGCTATGGTTGGCACAGGTCAACTGGTCAGGTTGACCTGGCTCAACCATTTCGCCTATGTTGGACTTGGACTGTTGCGGAAAAAAAAAATAATAGAGGGCCCAGTGCTGAATCAATGGATGAGTTATTATTTCGGCTCAGATTTGGAAATTGATTATAATCCAAATTGGATTTTGGACTTATTGATTGATAATTAATAAAACTTAATCAAAGATTAAGTGAACTAATGTGGGCTTAAGAATAAAATAAATAATTAAAGGAAAAGCCACTTAAACGTCGGGTATTCCTTTAATTAATCGGTTTTCGGGAGATGATGAGAATAGTCCGAGTGAGTCGAGAACAGATACGACGACAAAATCACCGACTTTCTGATCCCAAATAATAACAAAATCAATAACTTTCGGATTTTTGAATTTATTTTATGATTTTCTGATTTTGATTTTTGGATTTTGAACTTATATTTATTCGATGATTTAAATCCTTATGAAATAAAAATAAGTTTAAATATTAAAGAGATTGTTTAAATTAAATATAAATAAAAGAATTAAATTATACATAATAAAGAAAATATTAAGAATAGTATTATAAACATAAATAATCTAATTAATTAAACAATTAACAATGGGACAAGAGGTAAATAAAATAACTTTTAGATTTTTTTAAATTTATCTTATAATCTTTATAATTTTCTGGATTCTTGATTTTGATTTTTCGGATTTGTAATTTATTAATTAATGAAATAAACCACTTAACAAATATAATGGATTAATATTAAAGAAAATATTTAATATAATTATATAAACGAAAATAAATTAATAAATGCTTAACAAAGATTATATTAAAAGTAATATTAAACATAAAAATATATATATATATATATAAATAAACAATTTAATTAAGAAATAAAATAAGATATAATAATAAATAATAAGAACTAAATTTACTGAAAACACAAGCAATTACTATAGTGAATACTGGTCAGTCTGGTAGTGTAAGCCGGACCACATTTAAGGATATCGAGTTAAGTTAATTTACGAAATCGTTTAGTCAAATCTTAACGGTTTTTTACTACTATACAGGAGACTTGGTGAAGACGGAATCTGATCCAACAACATGTGCGGATACGTGGATTTTTATAGAGATCCGGTCCTGGTAACTTTAAATTATGCATGGCATGTTGTTGATTCCGTTGAATGCATTATATAATAATCATGTAGATTTAGGAACAGATATTACAACTCAAAAACTCATGTTGAAAAGATCTCTTTTGTTAAAATGGTTATAACAGACAGGCAAGTTTGCATATTCATTTGTTATGAATGAGCTAAGTTGTGCCAGCTCATCTTAATCTTGCCTGATGATCGAGAATTGTGATTGAGCATGAATGATATTGTGTGGTAATTGAGAATAAAATGGTAATTATGTTCCGAAATGATAATCAAAGCCACTCTCCGGAGTCGGTCGGCCACCGGCTTCGGCCAGTTCGATAGTACTATACGGATATGGAATCCCTTCCGCTTGTCAGGGCCCGGGATTTTTAAATCTCTACCGCCTGCCCTGTCTGGGGAAGATCTCTCTCCGCCTGCTCATATTAGTTGAGTTGGGAGATCTGAGCGTGTTGTTGATATCATACTGAGATAAACTGATTGACTTGTGTGATATGCTCTTGTGATATGGAATTCCCTACTGTGCCTTGGGAAAGGGAGACGTCCCTGCTGTACCCATGTAGCAAGGGAAGAAAATGTTTTGCTCTTAATCTGTTTGTGTGCATATTCATGGAAAATGAAGTATAATGAAATGGTTCTTAATTCGGAGCTTATTATGAAATTAGTTAAATATTTTGCATTAATTAATTGACTAACTTAGTTATTAAATTGATTAATAAGTTATTTATTCATGTTGATTATTTCGGGTGTTACTTTCGGGCTAAGATTTCAACTAGAAATCCACGTCTGGAACTAAAATCCGCACTGAGAATTTTATTCTCATTCCGTATTTGTTTTGCATGTTCCCCGGTGGTTGGGGGTTCCAGAGGACGTGTTGCTTACACATGAAGACTGCATTTAGTGGGTTGCGACAGAGATCACCTTTACGTAGGAGGCTAATGGTTATATTTTCTTATAGTGTAATAGAAAATACTGATAAGGTATATATATATTGACCTGTACATTTTTTTTGTGATCGACTGTGAGTCGTCATACTTTATTTTATGCTTTATTTTATTTACACCCTTAGCTTGATAATATTTGACTATATTATCAGAAGGAAAAAAAAAAAAAAAACTTACTGCCACTTTTAGGTTTAGTTTTCAGGTTAAGCCTTACGAGAGTACAATTATCTGTACTTTCGTGGCGGGAGCTGTCACTTCTGGCTGCGGGGTGTGACACGAATCATCAAACTGGTAGTTCTATTGGTTCAATGTAGGCCTGCATAACGTGGGAAACGGTGACGAAACTAGGTTGTTTCATCAATCGTTTCGTTTTGTTGACGAAACTGGCCTTCAATTTCGTTAACCGTTTGCAAGGATGAAACGATCAAAATTTATGAAAATTTCGTGATTTACACAGCGACGGAACCTTTTTATTGTTTCGTTAATTGTTTCACTAAACCAGACGAAATCGTTTCATTGTTTCGTTAACTGTTTTGTCTGAACGAAATGAAACGAAATACGGCTAAACAGTGTTCTGTTTGCGGGCCTAGTTCAATGTCTTGTTTGACAAACTTTTGATAAGATGATACAATTAGTGACGTCTGCTTCGAATTTTAAAATATTAGACAAAAAGAAAATGCAATAATAGACGTGCTCTTTGCTTCATATGAGGATAACTTATGTAAGGTTTTCAATATGTTCGCATAGACTTGGCAAACAAACAAAAATAAGAGCTTTCCTAGATATATATGTGCGGGTGAACGTGCTCTCAGCTCCATAATACTTTAAAAAATTTCGATTATATTATGAAAGAAAATAATATAAAACGTAAGTTTTAAAACAAAATTTTAACGATATTTGTAGCGCTGATCAAAGCATTTTTTTTTTTAGGGAGACCTTCCAATTCAACATTTCACTATTTAATTATTTTTTTAAAAATTTAAAATCCATAATTCGAATCTAAATCGTTGATATTATTTAGCAGGCAATGCTTTTTCATATAAATTTATAATTTTGGTGGTCGACAATGAAACAGAATTCTATGTTGTTTCAAAAGCGAAATAGTTAATAGAATGGAATCTTTGTATTGTATTCCTTATGGAAACGGCAAATAAAATGGGATGTTCCGCGTCTTTGCAAGACGCGCGTTTGACAAGCAGAGCTAATTGTCAGTCTTTATCAAAAGTTCACAATAAGCTCGGTGCTTCTTGTTCTTTTTCTTACCAAAAATTTGTTTTTCCCTGTTTTCTTATCATCGATCTAGGCCGAAATGAGCTAACCATCTACAGTATAAAGTATTGATCCATCCAAGTTGAGGTGAAATTCGTTTTTCTAAGAGTTTGGTTGACTGTGAAACAAATCAATAATCTGCTCCTGCTAGCATCCAGCGAAAATAAAATCATCTGATCATCTCATACAAAAGGTTGTGTGGGTCCCAAAGATCACATCCAGTGCGTCCAAGAACTATTGCTCCCTAAATAGCCTACGGGCTTTTTCATTTCAAAAAAAAAAAAAAAAAAAAAAAAAAAAAAACTATTGCTCCCTAAATTATTTAGAATGTCAATTATTTAATTGAAAATGCCTTGAATATCCCAAACACACGCCTTTTTTTTTCATTACAAAAGAAAACATATAATGGTACAAAAATTTGCCTCTCGCTGGACCATACACGACTTGAAAAGTTATTAAACCAACGGACTAGGGGGAGAAAAACCTCTTGAGTTTACGACTATGAATTTTAATTTGGTTAGTTTGGCAAGGCTATAAGATACACTTGATTTCCGGATTCCAAATATCAAATTTCAACAATTTTTTCATACCAACAAAAAAAAAAAAAACAAAATTTCAACACTTTATAACAGTCCTCATTTTAGATGAAATAAACTAGGATATTTAAGTACTCTGTATATATTGAGAAGAAAAAGCCGAGTGTCCGGCGACTTAATTCATGGATTAACTGTCGGGTTGATTTGTTCAACAGATTTTGTAGTGTTTGACCCGTTCACTAAATGCAAACTCTTTAATCTATTTCTTATTTTCTTTAGATTATTCATCAGATTTTTTTTTCCCCCTTCGTGCTAATAACGCGTTGCCATCCTTATATGACCCTGTTCAAAACATATATGTGACTGTAGTGTGTATGCATTTTTTTTTTTTTGACAAAATTATATCTACATTTTAAAACAAATAAAAATAAATAAAAAAAGAGTTCACATAGACGATCTTACCTGACAAAGTTTTATTAGAGTCTATCCTTCAATATTGATGCATAATCTTATCAATATGAGGATTCTTTGATCAAAATTTTTCGTTATAAATATAGACATTATGAAATTTAAAATAATTATAAAATTACATAGGTACAAATATAATTTTATATTTTATAAGTACCTAATGGAATAATATGTACAAAATAGCTCGTACTTATATTCTAATTGGATAAGTAAACAAAATTATCTTACCATGAGCAATTGAGAAAAATTCTGTATTCATATCATATCCATGTCCAATCGAATCCAGTACATATCGAATGATCAGAAAAGCAATTTTCAGTGACACCCTTATTTAAATCTGAAATTTCTTAAGCGTTACACTATTAGGTTCTTGTGAAGTAAACTAGCATTTTGTTACGCATTTCGCGCGTGATGTTTTGTTATGTTAATTAAGGAGTAAAATGTTGGATTGGTTTTCTTACGTATATAAAATTTTATAAATCAACAAATTTTGAAAAGGTTTAGAAACAATGAAAAACAAAATTATATTTATGAAACAATAGAATTGAGTAATCAGATTTAGAAATTTGACAAAAATATTTTAGAACTCTTTAACTATAAAATTTTATATTACAGGGTATTTCATTTTTTTTTGATGAAGGATATAAACTTTTATGGTCAATTGAATTAATAAATGTCCTCAAATAATTTTAAAAGCACCAACCATATTCCATATTTCATATAATTATATGATTAAATTAAAATAGCTCAATGGCACGATTGGATTTGTTATAATTTTGACATCATTTATATAAAATTTCATAAAGTTGTAAATATCTTAGAATAATTAAAAATCTAATGACATTTATGAAATTATGGAAATTCAATTTTTTTGAGATTCAAAAAATTATTTAAAATATTTTTAGATTTGTAACTTTAAAATTTTACATCAATTAATTGTCATATATTTTTGAGTAAGTACATAAATTTTCATAGCCAAATGATTTATTCAAGGCCTCCAAACAATTTTAGAAATTTTTATGCATATTAAATTTTATGAGATTCATAAAATTATTTAAAATATTTTATAAGTCTATAATCAAAAAAATTTATATCTCTGAATTCTTTACATTTTTATGAGCACACACATAATTTTTCATAGTCAAATGAATTTTTAAATGTAGCTAAACAATTTAAAAACTAAACTATATTTAATCTGAAATTTCTGAAATGGACGTGTCCATTGTTTTTTCGAAATGGAAGTAAACAAAACGCTGATGTCATGATGACTTTATCCAAAGTTAATGTAGAAAATATATCCAACATTAGAGTATTATTTGATTTGATGATTTAATTAAACGACGCGTTTATATGGAAAGAGCGAGTCGACGATCAATTAGTGGCGTACTGGCGTGTTGATATGCAACACCACTCATATCAAAATCAAATCCAGTACATATCCTTCGTACTGGCCATATAATTTTTTTTTTTTTTTTTTTTAAACACCCCGTAGGGTGTACTGGCCATATAATTAATAATACAACAATAAATGTATCCAACGCAACACAACTGATGTCACAAATATTGGGCATAGTCCAAATTCTGAGCAATAAGTTTGGCTAGATGTATCATGTAGGGAAACTTTCCCACTCTGATTTGACTTTGCACGGGGGTGTGATATTTATAACTTTGACAAGACAAGTGTTATGATCCGTCAAGAATTATGCCTAATCAACATTTTAACCCATATTTAATTATGGAGCAATTTTACCATCATGATTTAAACTCTGTTATCTAACAAATTAAATATCATAGTCGTTCATAAATCATAATTTTAAAGAATCAACCGCACAATTTACATTAACTTAATAGTGTGTGTGTACACACACACACACAATGCACTAGCTAATTGATTGTATTGGACAAGTTTGTTAAGGATTTGATCCGGACTTTGTTTGGTTAAATTATTGTTATTGTTTTGTTTGAAATAATTAAGATTAGTGTGATTTTTTTTTTAAAATTAAAATACGCTCCGATATCATCTTGAAAAATTAATTCCGTCGAAACAAGTAACATTTACTCATAAAATTTTGTTCTTACAATTAAAGCTCGGAAAAAGCTGGCTTAGATTTAACGTGAAATTTCAGTACATATATATTACTGTGTACTCAAATTAAAGCATAATCCTTATCCTAAGTGCATATATGAAATTGATATAACTTGTGCTGTTGTGCATTAACTGACAGCACGCAGGCGGCATGTCTCTTTGCACAAAAGTCCCTATCTTTACTTTGGTTTTTATCTGGCCGTGTCAATTCCTAAGCATGAAAGTTACTATTTGTCTTTTGATCCACATATACAGGGGAAGATTGGATAAACAGTGTATAACACGTGATAGAATATGAGAGAAGCTCTTGTGAGTTGGCATATCAAAGCTTACCCTTTCTGTCTTCTCATACCACGAGTAATACACCCAATCATTTATTAACTTTGACCGTTCCAATTCGTCAATTTATTAGACAAAATTATCTGGATTTTATATATTTGTTTTCTGAGATAACTGAAGCCAAATATCATAAGCAACTGCATAATTAAGTTTAAAAGGATGCGGACATCTTTTAAGAGAAATCTAATAAATATATAATGAGCATTTTTTAAATTTTACACATCAAAGATATTGACTTGCGGTTTCAAAATGAGTATATGCACATCTTTAAGTTGCTGATCATTACGAAATGCTTAAGTAATATGCAAATACATACACACAGATATTCTGATAGAAATTTTGATGTATAATTAATTATGATGTGAACATAGGTCAAAACTTATATATAACTTAAATAGGATTAAAAAATATTATTTGAAATAATAAGATAATAAACAGAGTAATATTATTCTAATTTTAGATCGATGAAACTGAATAATAGATAGAAAGGTTTTTATTAGTTTTATATTTCAAATTAGATGAGCATTCCAAAAATAATAATAATAAAGTATGCTATTTAGTACGCGTGTCTACTTCATGCGGTATATTATTTTTCTACCTATTAAAATAGCGTTAGCCGTGTTAGTGATATGCGGACTCCATTATAAAACATGGCTTGAAATTTTAAGTTTATTAAAAAAAAATGTAATGATCTTAAAGCTCCTTGTACACATGGATTCCCATACCTCGTTAAATTACCCCCATGGATTCTCGTCTTAATTATAAGGATAGTAACGTGTCACCAGTATAAGAAAGGTCCGTTACATGAAAGGAAAAAAAAAAATACTATGTCGAGTAACTTTTTGATACGTAGACTTCGTAAATATATTGTTTAACCACCAAAAATTGTGCAAGTCAAACTAACGTTCCCATAATCCAAGGCAGCAGCAATATAATTCTTCTTTTATGACAGAAGGTGAATTTTGTAACTAAGCCTTGCGAGATAATTTTTTAAAATTCTTGTTGCTTTTGGTGCAACAATTTAATCTAGAAGCAGCACTTTTTCCTATCAACACTAGATAATTGACTGCATAGATAATTGACTGCAGTTATGTCTTGGACATTTACTTTCACACCTCCATATATGATTAGTTAATTCAAAGCATGTACAATATTTATATACTCAGTTCCCATCATGCCTAATATTGTTTTTTCTTCTTTTTGAAGAAATTTAATGTAACCGATTTGACAAAGACTACTTCTATCCTGAAAAGCGATCTATTGTTGAAAACAAACAAGTTTACACTATTTTAAAACGTATAAAATAAAAAACATAGCTCTCTAACAATGATTTACTACTATGACATGACTTATAGGAAGTACCAAATCATCTAAAACCCTAGAAGCACTGAAATTTCCTGCAGCTGGGGTAGTAGAGGATCCACTTCACTTAGTATAACAAAAAAAAAAAAAGGAAACACTATACAAAGCTCCCTAACTCGCTGTCTCTCTCTCTCTAGAAGAAGTCACTAACATCCAACAGTTCAGGGGCTTCAAACTTCAACAAGTTACTTGAGTGGCTGCTACTCTCTACATCTGAAACAGGTGTGGATAATCCGGAAGTTTGATTGCTGTAATTTGGGTTGCTGCAAGTCTGATTGTTCATCCACTCAATATCAGGTGTAGCATCCAACAAACTTTGAAGGAGTTCTGGATCAAAACTGTCATAAACAGCTTGTAAATCAGGTTGCACAAAATTTTCCGGTGCCAAATTGGGTTGTTGTGTCGGGTTCGGTAGAGCTGGCATTTGGTCTGGGGCTTGACTCACACCAGGTTGTACGAATGCTGTTCCATCAAGGAATTGGCCACTTTGAGTGGTGCAAGTAGAGGGGATACTGTTTTCTGGAGATTGGAATAACAAAGGGTTCTTGTAGTTGTTTTGGGTTGCAAGAAGAGCAGCTAACCGTAAAATGTCAGGATTGACAAGTGTATCGAGTGCTTTTATCGTATCAAGATTGAACAGGGATTGGTAACAGTTGTAGTTTGCAGGGTTTAGGAGAGAGGACAGATTGAGGAGGTCAAGGCGGGGTTCGTGAGTGACGGGATCGATCCCCATTCGGAGTAGCCTTTTTCTGATGTGTGTGTTCCAATAGTTCTTGATCTCATTATCTGTTCTTCCTGGCAACCGGGCAGCAATTGCTGACCACCTAATACAGAACCGAATTATAAGTCAGTAATGAAGCTAACAATTGGTAATAATGTATTTGTATTGATATTACCATACTTATTTTACTCACTTGTTTCCTAGGATACTGTGGAGTTGGATAATAGTTTGCTCCTCTTCAAAAGAAAACCTTCCTCTTTTGATATCTGGCCGGAGATAGTTCGTCCATCTGAGGCGGCAACTTTTACCACATCTTGCCAGACCTATATTGTCACAATTAACAAAACCAATATGATCAAAAGAAATGTTATTTAATATTAATAATAGTTTTAAAATTTTTTCTCATTACAAAATTTTCATGATTATATATGTAATACAAACCAGCATTTTTCGGCAGGGTTCGCCAGTTGCCTTGCCCGTGTTTCTCAATATATTTGATGAGTTTCTGATCCTCTTCTGGAGTCCATGGTCCCTTCTTCAAGCCGTTCTTTTCGCAACACGGTGATCGCCCCATATGCCAATCGAAATTGATCAACCACGTACTAAATGAAGCAAGAAGAGTTGTATGCAAAGTGAGAACAGGAGATGTTTGTGTTGAGAGATAAGAGGCAAAATGCTCCAAGTGTTGGGTCCCAAGAAGAAAAGGTGTATAGGAAATGCTTAAATAGAGAGTGACTGGCGATGAGAGAGAGAGGGGTGGCAAAGTCAAAAGGATTCGGTACCGCCATTGTTTATAGCAATGTGCTACGTGTATCGCTTCCTCTCGCTCTTGCCAAATAGCTCTCTTAATTACAGGGTGTTATGTTAAAATAACACTTGGTCTTGTTATTCAAAAATTTCAAATGTTGTTAATCAACTTTCTTTAATATTAAGGTTTGTTCACAGTTTCACAACTGAAGTTATCCTTTTAAGGGAAAGTGTATAAAGTTGGGTATACTATGTAGTATATACAACGGAGGAGTATTCAAATGACATACTGATACCCCCGACGTACGCAGTTAGTACTTCGGATGTAACATAATGTAAAACATGATAATTTTGGAAGTGGCATTTTAAATTAAATTTTTTACCAACAAGCTAAAGTGCATATATATATGTATATCCAATAGTTTTCAGTAATGGTTTAAAAAATATTTTGTATCTAAATTAAAAGTATTTTCATTAGCAGTACAACTGGCATGCTGATGGTTTATATTTTGTATTCAATCCGTCAATACAAATCACTCGATGTCATATGAATATCAAAATGACAAAATCTAATTTTCTTTTTAAACTTAAATCACTAATTTTCACAATTTTCAAAATATTTCCTAAATACATAAAAGATAATTAAAATTTTTGCATACCAAAAAAGGATCATTAATAAAACTTTGGAAACTTACTAAAAAGTTTCAATAGTGATTATTGAAACTTAATATGAGATTATGTCAATTGCATTAACGTTTAGCAAAACTCCAGTAATCTATCTGATTTATTTAACTAAAATATCTTTTTTTTTTCAAAAGTCGATTCCAATATTTTTCAATTTAAATTGCACACAAATTTAAACGTAATTTTAAAAAATTGTTTTATTTTTTATGTTCACTTATCAAAATCTGACAAATACCCGAAGCAGGTGATCTCATTCTTTCAATTATATAAAATAAAATTGTGAATTATCATATTGATTATTAGAGTTATATAATATAAAATACATTCTTCTGAAAACTTCTCATTTCACAATAATTAGTTTGACCTATCATATAAATAATTGCTTGAAGAATCATTTCATATTGGTGTACAATATTCCAACTTAAAATTAAAAATAATTATCTATATAAGTCCATATTTTGTTATAAAAAATAAAATAAGTTGTCAAACTTGTGACACAATTTTGCTTAATGTTGGTTAATGAGTTTCCTCCCGGTAAGCTTGTCCACCGTTTTAGTTGTCAAACTGAAATACAAATATATGTATTTGATTACAAAAAAAAATGAGGGGGGAAATTATGGGTCATGGTCGATAAGGAAAATATTTTATTTCATAATAATAAGGAAAAAGTTATTTTATGTTTGTCCACAGATGTCATGGTTGAACAAAATTAAACTAGGTAGCCACTACTAAGACTTTTTCTAAAAATGGTTGATCAAAATTACTTACTCTTAAATGTTAGAAGTTGAATACCTAATTAAAATAATACAAACTCAAATGAGAGGGGAAAAAGGTTTGAAAACGGTGAAGGTAAATCTTATCTTAAATCTTACACTGCTGTCTATTCTTTCCCATCATATGGAGTTGACCAAACAGGAGACACCTGGCGTGCTGTGACGCAATGAGAAAGAAGTTGTGGGCCCAGTATGACATTTTTTCCTCTTATTCAATGATTTATGCGTTAAACTTTGGGCTTTCCAAGTTTCATCTCCACAGCCTCTTTCCCTCTCATTGTATGCATATGGGAGACCATGTTACGTGTCATGTTTACATTTGTCTGACAAATATAAATACGACATATTTGGTACTTCGATGATGTATTCCATACTTCATCAGGTTCCTAAATAGGAAAAACTTCAATTTAGGATACCAATTTTCTATGGAACTCATATCTTAATTTACATATTGTAATCCTGCTTCTTTCAAATTTCTCAATAGCGTTGTGTACTATATTTCGATTCAATTATTGGAGAAACGAGTTTTTGCAACTCACATAATATACATGTAGTTAAAAGCCATGTACTTGGAGCCATCGCTATCTTGTATCTTTCACGCTACAGAAACTAACTATAATTAAGTGTCCATTTCAATAAAAGATATTCTTAACAGTAATGAATATAAGTATATTCTAAGCTGGTGCCTTTTTTGTTTTTAGTTAAGTGGATATAATTTTCAAGAAGTTTGTTAACTATCGCTAATAGCAAATAGAGCGTACAATTGCTCTGGTTCTAGATGAACTTCAATTCGTGCGTGAATTTTAATGACACACGATGAGATTTATATTCACATTCAAATTTTGTGTACAGTTTACATTTATCATAATCTGTTAATTTTAAAAGAATGAAACTGCACTAAATCTTAAACTTAGTTTGAAACTATAAATTTGAGTTAATGCATTTTTATGTTAGCATAAGTTTACCAAAACAACAATTGTATGTCGATACGTTCCACGTACGAGATCATTATATTATGCTTTCTTTGAGCAAGTAGTCAAATATTATCTTATATAAAAGACTAGAAGCTTCTTTAGACTAAACCACACAGCATAACATGCATGGATTAATTTACACCTATAACAAATTGAAGCAAAACGTGTGCTATCTAGCATTAACTTCTTTATAATCCATTAGTTTTATGAAAAGAGAATGGTTAGCTGGTATCTCAGTTGGTGTTCTTAACGGTACGGATTCTAATAGAGCCTCGAATTGCTATGTGTACCCTGAAATTGACATGGGATGGCGCTCATTAAACTATTCTCTCTTTTGAGAAAATAGTGGACCGTGTCTCATGCCTTGGGGGCAAACATCTTATTCAATAATTGAGTTCATTCTCGGTTCACCACTCAATTGAACAAATGAGGTATCATTATGTGGCTAACGCAATCCCTGAAAATGATATTCTGATCTTATGTGGCACAAGACTGTAAAGCATTAATTATGTGTAGATGTAAAGATAAAACCAAACAAATTAGTATAGTAATATATGATATATTATTTTCATTATATAGCAATTAAGTATTACGAATTGTAATTTTATTATATCCGAATTACTTAATGTTAAGGCTCTGTGTAAGGAACGTAGGTAAAATCATATAATCAAAGAAGAAATATTTGCTTATTACTTCTTTACACATAACCCCACACGTCTGCAACTGCCACAGACGAACTAGAATACACAATCTATAGCAGTTTAGCTTACATCCTCAAGTTGACTCTCATGCAAGTAATGGCAAGAAGCAATCCATAACCAAGGCATGCATTATGAGATGATGAGGTGTCCTTCTTCACAATATTTCTTCTTAAAGTAAGATTTTATTATATTTAGGACTCTGTAGAAGCTCACTTCATTATACAAATACTATACTACATTTGTCCCCCTATTATGCAAAGAAGCAGGATATAAAAAGAAAGTTGGTGATATGAAGATCTAATGACATCAACGGTCTTGCCTACACTATCCAAATTTTTTGACCTCTAAAATTATAATTCATTTGATATTTATATTTGCTAATATACCCCTCTAGTTTTATGGACACTTACACAACATAATAACTCTGGTTTTTCAGTATTATTAGCTGTCGCTTTTATATGCAACCATATTGTGCTTGCAATGTTTAATCCAGAATGGAATTGGTCAAGAATTATTTTTAGAGATGAGAATCAATGCATTTAAAATATTATTCATATTAGATTGAAACTAGCTACTTAGATAATTTTAAACCTGTATTTTCGATAACAGAGAATATTGTCTCAATCAATTAAGGCCTGGTTTTTGCTGGTGATTTTTAACTGTCTATTTTTTGTTTTACTGATTAATTCCATTAGAATTAATTTTATATTTCGGTTGCTTAAGAAATATGGTGAATACCCACATTGTAGTTTTCTTGCTGTATTGACTCACGATTACTTATCCTTTTGATTAGAGCATTAATGTCAAGTGCCAAATCGTTACATCGGTATTGCCAATTAAATAATTATCCATGCTTTAAGCATTATGAGGAGTTCAAACAAAGTGATGCTTCTTCCAAGTTTAGAAGCCAAGATGCCGTCAATTTGAAAGGGGAAAAATAAACAAACAAACAAACAAAAAGAAAAAGTCTGACTTTGGCGCTTACTAACTATTTATAAAATCTTACCCATATATATTTGTTCAGATTGTTTCATGTGGGATCAGGACTTTAGGAGAAAATATTATATGTTTTGATATGTTTTAGGCCACAAAACTCCAACTGCAAAAAACCTGTATTAGGCTGTCCCGTTTTTGTGGCTATTAATTTTTCCAATGCACTAAAGTTGTGCTGACATGCATATTTCCTTTCAATTTCTTGTATACTAGACATTTCAGGATATTACATAAGCGTTTGTATCTAGTGTCTGTATATTTGTATAGCTTAATTTGCCAATTTTATTCAATTATCGTTTAATGGTTTGGTTATTACCAACTCTCACACATAAAATATGAATGTCCGTGTCTTTATTCGTGCATGGTGTCATGAAGTGATATCATGCTTGAAAGTGAAGTAATAATTAATTATTTGGGAAAAAATGTATTTATTAGGACCAGTTTTTAGTGTCTCGGACTCTGAAAAAAATTCCAGATATTTAAATTAAGAACAGACTGTGAATGTCAATATGGTGCATACAAAAAAGTAATGATTTCAATAACCTCAGCGCTCCAAAAATAACTTCATTACCTTCTAAATAACGAAAAAAACTTAGGTTTGAATTTTGAAACACATCATCATTTACTTTATTTGGAGCCACAATTTCCTCTCTAAGGATTTGAATAACCTGTTTCCCTGGTTTTGGTCTCATCCAACAACTCTCTTTCTTCTAATAGTTAGTCCAAATAGTGTTTTTTAAGGTCAAAATGCTAAATGAGGTGTCCCAATTTGGTGCCAACAAACTTGGAACATGGTGCACAATACAAGCATACGTGTGCTTACAACATATTATAGTATGATAGCATATCCTCCCTTTTATTTGATTATGTACGCGGGTATGTGGTTATGACTTCAATTATTTTACTTCAATCTTTTAATTGTAAACTTTTGCATATGTATCCTCCGTAAACTTAAATTTCCCATGGATGGTAAACTCCTACAATGGGCATTTGATGTTTTATTACCTTTCAAATCAACCCATGCATCATGTACATAACAAAGTACTGCACTGCAAAGAACCAAACACGGACACTGGTGGTACTCCATTTACTGCTTATTCAATCTTAACTTTTTGTTTTTTTTTTTTTGTTTTTGGAATTTCATAATTCATCAGATTTGTTACTCAAAAAATAATTCATTAGAGTTGTGAGACAGAAAACGTGTGCGAATAAATATCATTCATCGGAGTCAACAAAACAACTAAGACATGAAAATGAAATCTTACACTATTCAAACAATGAAAATTAAATTAAGTACAAGCTAAATCTAGGAAAATAGTTTGGGAAAGCGTTCCTATAGAGATTGTCAGCAAATTGAAGTTTGGTTACTGTTATACATGCAATAAATCTTGTTCCAGCACTTAAATTTTCACAATAAATGTATTTAATAAGACAGAAAATTTATAAAATTACATCAAAAATGTTTCAGAAGTGAATGGTAATTGCAAAAATCAAGACACTGATGTATGTGAAGAAATGATATGTACAATCTCAGCATGTAGGGTACCATTTGACACAATTACTCCGCCTGAAGGAAATATTATTCTTCTTCCTTCTATGTCAGCAGCAAGGTTCAATTGATTACCATCCCAATCACTGACCTGGTAATACCAATAATTTACAAAAATATGAGTGAAAAATGGACAACAACTAGTTTAATATTCATATAATTTGGGCTTGGGGCATTGTCTCTTAGAGTGACATACCACATTAGCCAATAACAGGTACAAGTTATACAATCACTAAAGCTGGCAAATGACCAGTTCAGTGATGTCAAATTGCATTTAGGCCAGTTTCAGTTCTTGGATCATTTTAAGGTTCAGGTTGGTTTTGGGTCTTATGTCTGGGCTTTTCAGGTTTCTTACTTCTATGTCTGTTGCCACCTCAGTTTTTCTGGGTTTCATCAAGTACTGTTTGTTTTGGATGATATTAATCTGGTCAGAATGGTGCAGCTTTTGCTTATGTATTTAGTACTTCAGATCCAGTTAAGACTTTTCAAGGTCTTAAAAATTACACATTCTAATATCAAAGTGAAGGGGAGTTACCTGCCCCCCTGCTTCATGCACACAAATAATCCCAACTGCATGATCCCATGCCTGAAGAGTAGATTAACATCAAATAATTAGCATTTGGCTATCAATGCTTTTTATTTTTTAACCTTTTGAAAATGAAGGAATGACTCTGAAAAATTACTTTGATTATAGTTTTTGTTCTAGCCCGAAGAATGAAAACGGAAGCTCTACCTGACGCTACCATCAGATATTTGCAGAGGCTGCAAGAAGTAAATGATAGTTGAAATTAACCAATAATGATCCATGAAGAAGTTGATATAAGCTGTCTCAGTGAATTGGACTTCTCAGAAGTGGTATCAGTACAGTCTTGTAACAAACCTATAGACTTCAATAAGAGAAGGGTTTTGCTATTGCAAGGGGAAAAAAATGGCCAAGACTGGTATGGGTCTATTGCAGTTGACACTTGACACCCTTGCCCCAGCAAGTAAAATCAAAATAGTACGCACCTGCCACAACATGCTTGTAAGAGAAGTATACTTTTTTCATCCCTACTTAGATCAAGGTTTTCGGTAGTATATCCAAACTCATCAGACAAAGGTATCAAATCCCAAGTCTGGCTCTCAGGTATACAAAACCGCCCATTTTGCAAAACTTCACAGCTGTCCACAAAACACCTTTTCCAAATGCTTTCAAGCAAGTAGAAAGAACTGCCCATGTCAAAGGATATCGACTTTGCCCATGTGCCACAGCCTACGTGGGCTACCATAATGACTCCAGTTTGGGCATTGTTATAATTTGTATTGGTTAGAGGGTCATGTCGCCAATTTGGACACCCCATCACTCCTAACACAACCTCTCCTTCAACCACAAGTGCCAAGCCCACCTGTAAGGAACAAAATTAAATTTAGAAATGACAATGTGTCGCCGGAACTTAAGCATTGCATTAGTGTCCCTGAAATATCCAACATTCTACAAGGTAGTGTTTTCCAGTTTGAATTATACAGTCCATGAACTGCTGTTGTAAAAATAAAACTATAAAAAGGACATACCACATAGAGGGCATCACTTCCTTTCAAGAACCCTCTAGTTCCATCAATCGGATCAAGGACCTAATTTATATAAAAATCATACATTAAAAGCCACTTTAATTTCAGAGCATAATTCAATTACACTTGCCATCAACAAGTACCATATAATGTTATGTTTCTCTCCCTTTATTCGCTTTGGTGTTGTTCTCCACAATCATTCAGATTTGTGTTATGATAAAATTTGTATTGTACTGGTATACAGCAATTATCGGTATTGACAAGTTTATGAAGTTATACCCAATTGGCCAATACCTAACACTCATCAGTCAGAACAAATTTTTGAAATCACTTATACCCAGTAATTTTTGTTACAAAAAATACTATACCCAATATGTTGCTGGTTTTTCATCAAATGATATAGCATCTTTCCCTCCTCTATCAATGGCTCTTAGCACATCATCAGTGCTGAGATCTTCATCTTGACCATTGATCTTACCAGAAACAGCATCAAATATTGCATCGACAAGAATGTTGCTAGAAGATTGGGACCTTAGGAAAGTTGAGTCCTCCTCTGCTACCAGAGGTATAGTTGGAAATTCTCTCTTCAATTCTGAGCAATGAAACATGAAAAATTCAATTGCATATATAGTGAGGTTAAACTAATCTATTGTCCAAATCATCAGCATCTCTGCATTTTGATCCCTAAATATCTGTTATTTTCAAAGGAGTAGCCTGACAATGTGGACTGGTGTATTATTAGCCTTTGATGATATACTTCCGTTATATATTCTGGTCTTTTTTTTTCGTTACACAAGAAAATAACATTATTTAATTCCAAAAAGTGCACCATGAACAGTTCAGGTGTGTTAGAGCAATTGTAAGTAACTTAAGGAAACATGTATAAGAAGAAAAAAATGCACATTACGACATACCAAGCCAAATAACAAAAGTACTATATATGAAAGAAAGTAACTGAACATACAAAGGGAACCAATTATGCTCTAAATTTGCAATAAGATAAATTGTGGAAAAACCACTTATTAAGATATACATTTACCCAAACTAATAAGAGCCTGAACTCCAAAATCAGCAACTGTTACTGGGGTCTGATCAGTCTTTCCAAGAATCCAACGGTCATTAGAGAGCAATGATTTCTTCACCTGGTAGGTCCCTCCATATTATTACAAAAGGTATTAAATTAGTTGGAAAACAAAGAAGTAAATGCAAGAATGGTTAGATGAATTTAACAGCAAAATGATCAAATTTCAAGCAAATTCCAGGAAATGCCCCTACTTTTGTGATGAAAAAGTAATCCTTTGGAGATGCCAAATTCACCAGAATAGGTGCTTACTACAAATATTTCATCTTCAATGTAGAAAAGCACTTCATTATACTTTTGCTGGTCCTGTCAGTTCTAAGAAAATGTTTGCTTGAAACTTATAGTTACAGACAGGAAGTGCATACATGCAAACCAGGAAGACAGAAAGGATAATAAGGAAAGATGCAAAAAATATACATCTACACATAAACAACATGCACGCTGAACTGCTTCAATGGCAACTGACAGCTGGTGGTGATACTTGGCTTTCTCCACTGGAAAAGGAAGCAAATTCGCCCTAGGCAGTATACAGATAAAATAAATTATCAGATTTCAGAAATCTGGCAAAATGTAAGTTAAGTACACGGACAAACACAACCGGACTGAACCAGAACTAACCCAAATATGTAATTAGAATGAGCGAATATTAGATTAGACAAACTCACAATCTAATGCAAATCAACTGATCCAAAACCAGGATACCTGACTTCGGAATGCTTCAAAAAGCAAACCAAATCACAGTTGGATCAAACATTACCAAATCCCAGAACTACTGAAACCAAATCCCAGAACTACTGAAACCAAATACCCAGAAATAAATTCAAAACCTGATCTGGCCTCAACTGAATTGCTAAAGTTAACCAGCTCCTATACAACCCAATTCTACATTTACACTAAATCAGATTCGAACCTGTCAATCAGTCAATCAGATACCTCTAATTAAACTAGCATGGTAATAGTTAAATGGAACGACTGAGCAAGCTCTTATGAGTGGTGAGGCACCTGATGAAATAGGAATTCCGAGAGGTGGTGTATCGAGGGAGGTAAGAGCACCAGGAGTGAAGCACAGCCATGGCGGGAAGCGATGCTCTTGACCTTTTCCTGTATTATTTTTGTACTTTTGATTTTTCTCTTTTTATTTGTGAAGGTGAGCTAAGCTTCCTGTTTCTCTCTCCACCAAGTAAAGAGTTTCGAGTACAACACGGGCCGATTTTGGGCCTGAATTGTTTCCGAATTAAGGCCCGGATAAGGTGCTATCCAAGTCCGCAGAGCAATAAAAGCAATTTTGGACCTAGTTTCTGTTTTTGAGAAATTTTCAACTTTCGAAAGTAAAAGATTTTGAATTTTCAGAATTCACAAATATAATTTTTTCATTTAATAATTAAATTTCAATTTTGTAAACATTTTAAAAAATGAAAATTTGCACTTATTTTAAAATTTGGAAATTAGAGAAGAGAAGAATATGTTGATCAATATGAAAAATTGGATATTGAGAGAGATGTATAAGTACATTTTCTAATTTAAATTGAAATATTCTTCAAAAATACAATTTTTAAATGATATTTTTCAAATTCAAAGTTTCCCTCTTTTGTCAACAAATTAAGCTGAAGTTCCCTAAGCAACGTTTTTATCGTGCAGTGATGCTCCTAATGTCTCTCCCCATCTAAACATAAAAAACATCACAACTTATCTTCTTTTAACGCACAAAATTGTTTTTCCAAAAAAAAAAGCAAAAAATTGTTGGGGCAGCAACGACCATTTTGTTGAGTTTCACCATATTAGAAGATGGAACGCATTTACTCTGCCACCGTGCCCAGTGCAGTTGATGGTGGCATGTACCTCTCCAACAGAAGGGCATGGATTTGTTATCGGTTTGAGGCCAGCAAGTTAAAATGTTGAACAAGTTTGGCGTTCTTTATCTTTCTCTTTCATAGTTGCAAGTTACAATGTTGAACGAAACGAAACACATGTTTTTTGGAGATATCGATGGATGACAACATACTATGTTGAGCAAGCTCGGTCCTATTTATGATTGCCATGTGCCGATGTGCAATTGAACCGAATCATGTCGTAATTTATATATTTAATTAGGTAATAATTAAATCTTTTACACACAAGTACAAAAGATATAAACCAAAACATTTTAATAAGTACTTTTAAATAACAAAAAATTAATATATAGAACTAAAGAGTAATAACATAAAACAGAGCTGATTGCGTCTTCGCCGCAATACTTGAATTATCTAAATAGGGTATGGATCCCAAAATGTCTTTTGCATTTTTCCAAAGTAAATTAGAAAGGATGGTTATTCAAAAAAAAAATTTAGGAAGTGATGGGCAGCAAAAGAAAGGACAATTCAGGCGAGACTTTGTTCTGTATACATATGCTGTATTCGTCGTTCTGCATGCTTGCCAGGTGCTATTTTGTTTACAAAACGTGTCAACATTTGACTTTGCCACGTGCTCACTAGTGGTTTCACCACCCCATAACCCATCATGTAGAGCTGCCAACTAGTCGAGCTCGACCTTGGTCCATGCTGATTTGAAATTAATTCGAAGTTCCATCGAATCCAATCAAGTTAGTATCGAGTTCCATAACGAATTCATCGAGTTGAATTATAGTATTTTTAATACATATTTTAATTGATGTATAAATTAGTTAATATTTATTATTTTTATTTATAAACTTATATTTATTCATTTTATTTATATGAAAAAAATAATTATATTATATATTATAATTAGTTGATAAAATTATAGATCGATCGAGTCAATTTCGAAGTTAAATTCGAACGAGTCGAATTTATTTCGAGCCTAAATGATATCAGCCAATTTCAAATTAAAATCGAATCGATCTCAAACGAGCCACTAGTTTTATGGTCACCCCTTTAAGACGGTTGCTCTTATTTTTTACCTCTCTCTCTTTCTATCTAAATAATAAACAATAAACAATAGACGAAAAAAAATGAAGCTAACTACATGCCCCCCCAACTGCAACGTAAGAGTTAGATGTATCGAGTATGCTGAACTGTGTCTATCAAAACAGCAATGAAAATTTTCAGCAGGGTTGTCTTAAATAAGAAGAGTGCAGGATGGAAATCTAAAAGCCAGAAATAATTCCTAGAGAAATTAAATAACAGATGGTGCTGTTCTGTTTACGAAGAGTGCAGGATGGAAATCTAAAAGCCAGAAATAATTCCTAGAGAAATTAAATAACAGATGGTGCTGTTCTGTTTACGCCACCGATCAACGCAAATTATATTCAGAAATAATTCAGATTTTCTTTTTTTACAAAACAACAGCCATACAAAATGATAGTAAAATCACTAATACTATCATATATATGAAACATTGAATATGAGCTTCCTCCAAATTGAGATTATAATTACAAATTGCATTGTTGCAACTTCCTCCAAATTTGATCATTTGACTTAACATGAAACAAACAAAAATCAAATTTTCCTATTTTAAATTGTGGAATTGTGAGAGACAGTAGAATCCAGGCAAAATAGTTATTTTCTATTATTAAAATTATTAAACTTTCTATTACATTGGACTTATTGTTTGAAAATCGGTTTTGTGGTAATTTGAAATGTGATTTTGTTGGAATTATTTTGTAATTTTTCTGAAAACATTTTTTTGACGCATTTTCATGTATATATATACCATGAAATGTATCACCTGACTTTGTTGACCGGTGCGGTTATGAAAACATTGCTTATATAGTTAAATTCATGGAAGCTTTTGTATTGAGTGGGACCTGACAGTGTCCTTTAAATAGGGGCACCAGATACATATAAGAGCACAACACAATTTCAGACCTTGCTATAGAAAGAAACTGCAAATCCTATTACCTTGAACGTTAAAAAAAATTAAAAAAAGAGACTTGTCATACAATTAAAGCTGGTTATATATATAATCAACTAATCCATTAAATGGACATGGTAACATGCTTTGGATCACCATTCGCTCGTACACAGATCAGAGGATCTATTTTGACAAGGTCAAAGCTACATGTAATGGCATGCTCCGTTGCACCTGCACAAACTACGAGAAGGTCTGCGAATTATCAACCAAACTCCTGGGATTACAGTTCTCTTCAATCCTTAAAGACTCGTCACCAGGTAGTTGATTAAATTACGAAATTATAAATTACTTGAATACATGTTTATACTATATAGCGTGTTGGATAATTCTAGTATTTCACATTTGTATACTTGATCGACATATTAATATACATACGCACTAATTATTCATTATGCATCATAACATTGCTCTTACTTATACACAGCACATTGCAACAAAAATTTGTCCTTCGTTTTTATAATTAATGATCCTCTAAAGTTCTTATTAAAGTTTCTGTCATAAGACGCATAACGGATAAAAGTTGTCAAAACAATGTTCACAAAATAAAAAAAAATGTCTCACAAATAATTACATTGCTTGCAACAAATTAACATAAGATTGTTATTATTTGCAATGTAGAGTGAATCACTTACAAACTATGAGAATGTAAAACGAGAAGTTAAGCAGCTCATTCAGAAAGAGACCGAGCCTGCTAAAAAGCTTCGATTAGTTGATGTGATTCAAAGGCTGGGAGTTGCATATCTTTTTGATGAAGAAATCAAAGAAGCTCTTGGTTCAATCTTCAAATCGGAGAGTGCTTTCAAGGAAGATCTTCTCTCCATGTCATTGCATTTTAGGTTGCTGAGACAGAATGGTTTCTCAGTCTCCCAAGGTATATAAGTAAAAATACAATTCTTTGTTTGTCTTCTCTAATTAATTAAACTACAAAGGAAAAAAAAAAAAAGAAAAATTTTTACCCTACATTTCACTAGAAAGATATAGCGAAAATTAAATGAGTGTTATAATTGGGACATTACTCATATAAAACTTCTGATACTTAAAAGAGTTGATAGTATAATATCAGTTTTCGACTTTTCGTAGGTTTGATTAGAATTTTATATTTTGAATTTGACAAACCAAATGAGGTCAAACTTCTTTTGAATAAAGAAGCACGAAAAAAAAAAAATCTTCTGCCAACGCACAAACTCATTTTTGTTCTGGGAGAAAGCAATAATTTTCTTTTTTTTCCTATTAATTTATCTTTTTTGGGTAATTTAGACATCTTCAGTAGCTTTCTGGAGAAAAATGGAACATTCAAGCCGAAGTTACAAAAGGACACAAAGGGACTCCTGTCACTCTATGAGACCTCATTCTTGGCCTTTGAAGCAGAAGAGCTCCTGGACAAAGCAAGAATGTTTTGTTCAAAACACCTCATGGAGGCCAAACCAACTCTGAATCCCTACCTGAAGGGAAAAATTGACCATACTCTGGAGCTACCACTGCACTGGAGAGCTCCAAGGCTGGAGGCAAGATGGTCCATTGATCAGTATGTGAGAGATGAATTATTTGAATCTAAACTATTGCAATTGGCCAAGCTTGATTTTGACAGGGTACAAACTGCCCATCAAGGTGAAATTGGGAGAGTTTCTAGGTAATTGGTTAATTCTTTTGATTGATATTATCTTCCTTTCTTAATTTTATTATTCTTCTTAGGATTCATTGTTGGTTCATATTTGCTTTAAGTTATGTCTTGTCGTAGATTGCCAATACAAGCTTCAAATTAATATGTAATGTCCATAAATAAAAGTATGTTAATATATATGATGTTTTATTTTAATTAGGTGGTGGAGGGATGCAGCACTGGGGGAGAAACATACCTTCGCAAGAGACCGTTTGATCGAGTGCTTCTTCTACGCAACCGGTATTGTGTTTGAGCCCCACTTGAGTGCATGTCGGGAGATCCTTACCAAAGTCTTTGCTCTGATTGTTCACTTGGATGATGTATATGACATTTATGGAACCTTAGAGGAGCTTGTTCTCTTCACAGATGTTATGGGAAAGTGAGTACAAGAAAACTATTCGACTTTTCCATGTGCTTCATCTTATATCGTGCCTTAAAAAATGAAAACTTAAGATTAATTAAGCTGTTTAAATATGTACTCAAATTATTGTTAATTTAACATATCTAGGTGGAGCCTTGATGCAATGCGAGGACTACCTGAGTATATGAGGCCGATATACGCCACAATTTTAGACACAACAACTGAATGGTCTCAACATGTTCTTAAAGTAGAAGGATGGAATCCCCTTTCTTGGCTTAAGACATCGGTAAAAATTGTTGCAACTTATCTATTGTGTGGCTTCTCATTTACTTTTTTTTTTCCTTTTCCATGTTTTAATGTTTTATGATAGAGAAGAGCTGCCTATCAAATTCAAGGTTTACAAACAAAGTAGCTGGCTAGGATCTGCTGTTCATTAATTAATTTCGTTCCATTTTATAATAATTGGCTAAAAATATCTATCAGCTATAACGATGTTCCGAATCAGAATTCAGAACCAATGATCAACCTATTGTGATCTACCAATAATCTTGCTTTCACCATAGCAAGAAGAATAATATCCTCTCTCCATTTCTTCATGACAGTGGCACAATTTGTGCAAAGCCTTTTTAACAGAGGCAAAATGGCACTACAGTTCAACTATTCCATCTCTAAGCAAGTACATTGAGAATGGATGGGTGTCATCATCAGGGCCTCTCATGTTGCATCATTTATTCACTCTGTGCGGAGAGAAAGAAACCGCACAAGCATTGGCTGAGCAAAAGAATTATGCAAGCATTGTTCAAACTTGCTCTATGATCTTCAGACTTTGCAATGACATGGCTACACACACGGTACTTACTTTTCTGTTCTAGTGAAACTATTAATACTCAGATGAACATATATATTTACTCCTTTTTGAGAAGTATAAACTTGAGCAATTTTTTTTCTCGATTGTACCATCGATTTCTTTGTAGGTATATTAAGTTATAATCCTAATACTTCATTTCAAAATGGTGTATTGTAGGCAGAGGTGGAGAGAGGTGACACTCCATCATCCATAGCATGCTACATGCGTGAAAATGGTGCAAACGAGAACGATGCTCGCTTGGCTATGCATGAGCTGACCATCGATACATGGAAAAAGATCAACATGAATGCATTAGGCACTAACCCCTTCCCTCGCTCCTTGGCCGATGCCTCCATGAATCTTGCACGCATTTCACACTGCATTTACCAAGGAGGGGACGGACTCGGCGCACCGGATGAAGAGAAGAAGAAGTTGATCAAGATGCTTTTCTTGGAACCTGCGGGAGTAAAAGATGAGAATGTATTTTCTGAAGGAGACTTTGCCTATTAAAGCTTATATATTAAATTAAGCTCGTTGAATGTGTCTCTTATCTTACTATAATTCAAGTCAAATAAATCTTTTTAATACTCTGTATAATTCAAGTCGAATAATGCAATTAAGCTCTTTCCTTTTGTCTCTCTCTCTCTCTAGCTATCTCTTTTAATTCCTAATAACAAGAAATCTTTTATTTTCGTGAGACTGAGTATGATGTATCCGTAGCTTGTAAATAAGTTTAAGTAAATTAATAATATATCAATGCAATAGAATTGTCTAACTAATCTGAATACTAGTTACCTTAATTGTCTCAAAATTTAAACATTGTTGCATTTGTTCAAAAATGAATGATAGAGTTAAATGATAGACAAATAGAGTAGGGACACAATGCTTACATTGTTACAAGTTACAACTCAATCGTAGATCAAATCAGGGCCGCAACTGTTTTTAATAAATGTGCCTCAAGTTAATCAGGGCACGGCTCCTTGCCTTGAGCAAAACGCAAAAGTTCATAATGTTAATGTGATAAGCAGAAATTCAGTAGGTTAATTTTAAACAAATTATTTTTAGCTTAATAGATGTTAAATTTAATTACGTTTATTGTCATCCTCTAAAGTGTCATACGTTAACACGTACCATTTGCAGCGTCCCCCCCCCCCCACCCCTCCTCTCTTCCTCTCCTTTATCTTCGCTCTTTGAGCATCAGAGAGACCGAGCGTCTTTCTCCCGCTCCTTGCGGATCAAATTCCTTCGGATGAATCTGGATTCGCTAGAAATGCTTAACTTATGCTAAAAAAAAACTTTATTTGCAATTTATATGCATTCTTTTTAAGTATAATGCAATATTTTGAATTTGTATGATCTGAATTATATTCTAGATCATATAAAGAGTTTAAATACTGATTATTGGGATCAAATTACTTGAAACAAATCCATAAACACTTGAAATAATGAAACGATGCACAGAATAATTTTATTTGCAATTTATATGCGTATTTTCAATGTATGATGCAACATTTTAATAAATAAGATCTGAATTAAATTCTAGACAATATAAAGAGCTCAAATATAGATTATTCTCATCAAATAACATAGAATGAATGCATAATCGCTTGAAGTGCTCAAATGACATCAGAATATGCTTATTTTCATATCATATTTGTATTTTCTATGTATAATCTAATATCTTTTAATTAGTAAGATCTAAATTACATTTTAAACTGTATTAATAGCTTAAATAAAAATTTTTGTGAATAAATGAGTTCGAATGAATCTAAAATTGCTTAAGTTGCTCAAATGAAGCTCAGAATATTTTTTTTTTCAAATTATATGCGTATTTTCTATCTATAATCCAATATTTTGAATAAGTAAGATCTGAATTATACTGTACACCACATAAAGAGTTCAATTATGGATTACCGTGATCAATGACTTTGAATTAATCATGAATCGCTTGAAATGCTCAGCCGATAAGCAAAATAAGTTTATTTGCAATTTATATGAGTTTTTTTTTTATTTACATTGCAATAATTTGAATAAGCAAGATCTGAATTGTATTCTAGACAACATAAATGATTATTGTTACCAAATGACTTTAAACTGTATTATCCAATATTTTTAAAGAAGTAAGATCTAAATTACATTTTAAACTGTATAAAGAGATTAAAAAAAGGATTATTGTAAACTGTATAAAGAGCTTAAATAAACATTATTGTAAACAAATGAGTTCGAATGAATCCAAAATTGCTTAAAATGCTCAAATGAGGCTCAGAATATATTTTTTTTTTGCAATATGCGTATTTTCTACGTATAATAAAAATTTTGAATAACTAAGATCTGAATTATAAGGTACACCACAAAAAAAAGTTAAATTATAGATTACTGTGACCAAATGACTTCGAATGAATCCAAAATTGTTTGAAATGCTCAACCGATGCGAAGAATAAGTTTTTCTGCAATTTATATGAGTATTTTATGTACAGTGCAATAATTTGAATAAGTGAGATCTGAATTGTATTTTAGACCATATCAAATATGAATCGCTTAAAACACTTATTGCTGCTCAGAATATTCTTTTCTTGCACTTTATATGCATATTTCTTAGAATAATGCATTATTTTGATCTAGCAAGATCCGAATTATATTCTTCATCATTTAAAGAGTTTAAATATAGATTTTGTGATAAATGCCTTCGAATGAATCTGGATTTGCTAGAAATGTTTAACTGATGCTAAAAATAAGCTTTATTTGTAATTTATATGTGTTCTTTTTTAAGTAAAATACAATATTTTGCATATGTATGATCTGATTTATTTTTTAGACAATATAAAGAACTTAAATATTGATTATTATGATTAAATTACCTAAAACAAATCCATAATCGCTTGAAATGCTCAAAATGATGCACATAATAACTTTATTTTAAATACATATAGTCGTCTTTTTATTGTATGATGCAACATTTAAATAAATAAATCTGAATTATATTATAGACCATATAAAGTGCTCAAATATAGATTTCTCTCATCAAATGACTTAAAATGAATGCATAATCGCTTGAAATGCTCAAACAGCGATCAGGATATGCATTATTATGTTATATGGGTATTTTATATGTATAAACCAATATTTTTTAATAAGTAAGATCTAAATTACATTTGAAACTGTATCAAGAGCTTAAAATTTTCAAATGAAGCTCAGAATAATATTTTTTGCACATTATATTTGTCTTTTCAATGTATAATAAAATATTTTGAATAAGTAAGATCTGAATTATATTGTATACCATATAAAGAGTTCAATTATAGATTAACGTATCAAAACAACTTTGAATGAATCCAGAATCGTTTGAAATGCTCAACCGATGCGCAGAATAAGTATTGGTTGCAATTTATATGAGTATTTTTATGTACAATGCAATAATTTGAATTAGTCAGATCTGAACTGTATTCTATACCATATAAAACATTTAAAGTTGGATTATTGTGACCAAATTACTTCGAATGTATCCGAAATCGCTTAAAATACTTGATTGTGTCACAGAATATTCTTTTCTTGCAATTTATATGCATATTTCTGTGAATAATCCACTATTTTGAACCTGGTAAGATACGAATTATATTCTTGACCATTTAAGGAGTTTAAATATAGGTTTTTGTGATCGCCTTCGAATGAATCCGGATTCACTAGAAATGCACTGATGCTAAAAATAAGCTTTATTTCCAACTTATGTGCGTTCTTTTGAAGTATAATGCAACATTTTGGATATGTATATGATCTGAATTATATTATAGATCATATAAATACTGATTATTGTGATCAAATTACTTGAATCACATCTATAATCGCTTGAAATTCTGAAATGATGCAAAATTTTAATAAATAAGATCCGAATTATAATCTAGAAGATATAAAGAGCTCAAATATAAATTATTCTTATCAAATCACTTAGAATGAATGCAGAATCACTAGAAATGCTCAACCGATGTGCAGAATAAGGTTGTATGCAATTTGTATGAGTATTTTTTATGTACAATGTAATAATTTGAATAAGCAAGTTCTGAATTGTATTCTACACCATATAAACCATTTAAATATGGATTATTGTGACCAAATGACTTCGAATGTATCTGGAATCCCTTAAATTACTTAATGGTTGCTGAGAATATTCTTTTCCTGCACTTTATATGCATATTTCTATGAATAATCTATTATTTTCAACTAGTAAGATCCAAATTATATTCTTGACCATTTAAAGAATTTAAATAAAGAATTTTGTTATCAAATGCCTTTGAATGAAGAAGGATTCGCTAGAAATGCTTAATGATGTTAAAAATAAACTTTATTTTCAATTTATATGAGTTCATTTAAGTATAATTCAATATTTTGGATATTTATGATCTGAATTATATTCTAAACCATGTAAAGAGCGTAAATATTGATTATTGTGATAAAATTACTTGATACAGATCCATAATCACTTGAAATGCTCAAATGATGCACAGAATAACTCTAATTACAATTTGTATGCATATCTTTTATGTACAATGCAATAATTTTAATTATTAAGATCTGAACTGTGTTTTAGACCATATTAACCGTCTAAAGTAGAATTGTTGTGACCAAATAACTACTTTGAATGTATTCGGAATCGCTTAAAATAATTAATTGTTGCTTAGAATATTCTTTTCTTGCACTTTACATGCATATTTCTATGAATAAACCAATATTTTGAACAAGTAAGATCCGAATTATATTTTTGACCATTTGAAGAGTTTAATATAGATTTTTGTGATCAAATTCCATGAATGAATCCGGATTCACTAGAAATGCTTAACTGTTGCTAAAAATAAGCTTTTATTTGCAATTTATATGAGTTCTTTTTAGGTATAATACAATATTTTGGATATTTATGATTAGCATTATATTGAGACCATATATTGAGCTTAAATACTGATTATTGTGACCAAATTACTTGAAACAGATCCATAATCGCTTGAAATGCTGAATGATGCAACACTTTAATAAATAAGATCCGAATTATATTTAAGACCATATGAAGAAATCAAATATAGATTAATCTCATCAAATGACTTAGAATGAATGTAGAATCGCTTGAAATGCTTAAATTAAGCTCAGAATATGCATTATTTGCACATTATATGCGTATTTTCTATGTATAATCAAATATTTTTTTAATAAAAAAGATCTAAATTATATTTAAATTGTATAAAGAGCTTAATAAAGATTATTGTAACTAAATAAGTTCGAATGAATTCAAAATTGCTTAAAATGCTCAAATGATGCTCATAATAATTTTTTTTTTTGCACATTATATGCTTATTTCCTATGTATAATCAAATATTTTGAATAAGTAAGATCTTAATTATAATCTACACCGTATAAAGAGTCAAATTACAGAATACCGTGGTCAAATGACTTTGAATGAATCCAGAATAGCTTGAAATGCTCAACCGATCTGCAGAATAAGTTTATTTCCAATTTGTATGAGTATTTTATATGCACAATGCAATAATTTGAATATGTAAGATCTAAATTGTATTCTAGATCATATAAACCGTTTAAATAAGGATTATTGTGTCCAGATGACTTCAAATGTATCCAGATTCACTTAAATACTTAATTGTTGCTCAGAATATTCCTTTCTTACACTTTATATGCATATTTCTGTGAAAAAATCCATTATTTGGAACTAGTAAGATCAAAATTATTTTCATGACCATTTAAAAAGTTTAAATATAGATTTTGTGATCAAATTCCTTCGAATGAATCCGGATTCGCAAGAAATGACTGATGCTAAAAATAACCTTTATTCGCAATTTATGTACATTATTTTTAAGTATAATGCAATATTTTGGATATGTATGATCTGAGTTATATTCTAGACCATATAAAGAGTTTAAATACTGATCGTTGTGATCAAATTATTTGAAATTAATCCACAATCGCTTGAAATGCCGAAATGATGCACAGAATAACTTTATTTGCAATTTATATGTGTATTTTCATTGTATGATGCAACATTTTAATAAATAAGATACGAATTATATTCTAGACGGGTATGTTTGGTAGTGACCCCATGTGCGTGGAATAAGCTGTTCAAATAGCGCACATGGGTTTTCTCTCTCCTCCTCTAATTCATTTCCTTATTCGCCCAGATAGAAGGAATTGGAATAAGGGCCGAATTAGCTATTCATTTTTTGTTCGAATAGCTTGTTCCGCATTTGGGTGTTGACTGAATTAGCTATTCGGACGAATTAGCTTATTCAGCGCAATGCCAAACACACCCCATATAAAGAGCTCAAATATAGATTATTCTCATCAAGTGACTTAGAATGAATGCAGAATTGCTTCAAATGCTCAAATGATGCTCAGAATATGCATTATTTACATATTATATGAGTATTTTCTATGTAGAATCCAATACTTCTTAATAAGTAAAGATCTAAATTACATTTTGAAATAGTATAAAGAGTTTAAATAAAGATTATTGTGAATAAATGAGTTCTAATGAATCCAAAATTGCTTAAAATGCTCAACTGAATCTCAGATTTTTTTTTTTTTTTGCACATTATATGCATATTTTTAATGTATAATCCAATATTTGAATAAGTAAGATCTGAATTATAATGTACACCATATAACGAGTTGATTTATAGATTACCGTGCTCAAATGACTTCGAATGAATCCAGAATCGCTTGAAATGCTCAACCAATGCGCAGGAAAATAAGTTTATTTGCTATTTATGTATGTGAGTATTTTGTATGTGTTATGCAATAATATCCGCTTAAATATGTATTATTGTGTCCAAACAACTACAAATATATCCGAAATCGCTTAAAATACTTAATTGTTGCTCAGAATATTCTTGCACTTTATATGCATATTTGTATGAATAATCCACTATTTTGAACTAGTAAGATCCAAATTATATTCTTGACCATTTAAAGAGTTTAAATACAAATTTTTGTGATCAAATGCTTTCTAATGAATCCGGATTTGCTAGAAATGCTTAACTGATGCCAAAAATAAGCTTTATTTGAAATTTATGTGCGTTATTTTTATGTATAATGCAATATTCTGGATATGTATGATCTTAATTATTTTAGACCATATAAAGAGTTTAAATACTGATTGTTGTGATCAAATTACTTGAAACAAATCCATAATCACTTCAAATGCTGAAATGATGCACGGAATGACTTTATTTGCAATTTATATGTGTATTTTCGTTGTATGATGCATCATTTTAATAAATATGATCCGAAATATATTATAGGCCATATAAAGAGCTCAAATATAAATTATTCTCATCAATTGACTTAGAATGTGATGAATAATCACTTGAAATGATCAAATGATGCTCAGATTACGCATTATTTGCATTTTATATGCGTATTTTCTATGTATAATCCAATATTTGTTAATAAGTAAGATCTAAATTATACTTTTAAACTGTATAAAGAGCTTAAAGAATGATTATTATGAATAAATGAGTTCGAATGAATCCAAAATTGCTTAAAATGATCAAACGAAACTCAGAATAATATTTTTTTTGCAACATTATATGCATATTTTTAATGTATAATCCAATATTTTGAATAAGTAAGATCTGAATTATAATTTACACCGCATAAAGAGTTGAATTATAGATTACTGTGATCAAATGACTTCAAATGAATCCAGAATCGCTTGAAATGCTCAATCAATGTGTAGAACAATAAGTTCATTTGCAATTTATGTGAGTATTCTGTATGTTCAATGCAATAATAACTGTTTAATATGGATTGTTATGTCCAAATGACTTCGAATGTATCCGGAATCACTTATTAAACTTAATTGTTGCTCAAAATATTCTGTTCTTGCACTTTATATGCACATTTATATGAATAATCCATTATTTTGAACCTAGTAAGATCCGAATTATATTCTTAAACATTTAAAGAGTTTAAATATAAATTTTTATGATCAAATGACTTCGAATGAATCTGGATTCGCTAGAAATGCTTACAGTGATAGCCCAAGACTCTCGGAGCTGGTTGTATTCGTTCACTCCTTGGGAAATAGGGCCATATTTCTCTCAAAATGTAAACATTTGTAAGTTGTAACATTTTTTTGTTACAAATTCAATGTGTGCCTCAACTCAATCAGCGTACGGCTCCTTGGGCCAAAGCATAAAGTTCGTGTGATAAACAGATGTTTACTCTTATTATAATATTCACAGACGGTGTTAAATAGAATTATTTTGTTTAATTTTGTTCAACAGGAAGTCTTTTTTCTTTGTCAAGTCTAATCAAGTAGACACTATATCTGTGTATGTGTGTGTTGTGTGTAAATTTCAAGAGACTGATACTAGCCTCAGAAACACACAACAATGCATTCAACGTTCCAGTATCTTGAAGTTTTAATTAAATTAATTACAAGATGGCGGGATCAACAGAGTTACTAATCAACCTCAATACCCTCACAAAATTACATCAAAGGACAGCTCATCAAATACCAAGAAAGCAACCATCAAACATCAACTGCTTCCCTTAACAAAATATAACAAGCTTAAGAGGAAGAGAATGTGTCAAAGATAGTAGTGTGGAGCGGGTCGCTTAGGTGGGTGGCCCAGTTGTTGAGCGGGCCCTTGCCGGTGGCTGCAGCTTGAACAGCAAATCCTAGGAAACCAACCATGGCAAGACGGGCATGTTTTATCTCGGCCAATTGAAGAGTGGCCTTCTTCTCTGGGTCCGCTGCAAGACCCAACGGGTCGAAGGGCCCACCTGGGTAGAGTCTCTTTTCGGGGTCCAGCTCAGCATTGCGCTGGAACTCAATGTAGCCAATGACCAACACCTCAATCCAGATGAGTGTGGTTATTGAGAAAGGCAGTGGCTGGCCAAGGTATGAGGAGCCGTCGACTAACTCAACCTGGTAAAGAAAAAATAATCAAATCATTTAAAGACAAAATTGTAAGATGGTAGGAGTTTATTTTACAAACAAATTAGAAAAGAGTGTGCATTCTTTTTTTTTCCTCCTATACTTTTACTGTTTTATATACCGCAATTCTGATTTTAATAGTTACTCGTCATCTTAACAAAGTACTAATAAGGACCTTAGAAAGCATCTATCTCAATCAATTTTCAAATTTTACAACAATCTATTTTGTATTGTGTAGAGAGTATAATTAAATGTTAGGAGTTATAACTATTTTTTAGCACATATGAAATACTTCCTAAGACTGATGAAGCAGTAAAGTTACGTTTCACACATGATCAACATATACAACAAATTACAATGAAGAAAATAAGCATACCTTGCCGGCGTCTTGCCATGTGACACCGGTAAGCCACTCGACTGTTAGAGCGCCAAGTGTTGCCAACATGGCCCACCTGCCGTGGATTAGCTCGCACTCTCTGAACCTCTGGAGACCGAACACCTCAGTGTAAGGCTGGAATGGGGTCGACTTCACCTCAGAGCCCTCGAAACGGGTGCCGATGAGCTCTCCAGCTTCATTCTTCGCCAGATTCTGATCCAAAGAGTCAAGATCATACTGCAGGTACTCAGCTGGCTTGCCGAGACCGAAAGGGTCGAACCCGTAGTCACCAACCAATGACCCGTCTAGCCACTCCGGTGCCACTGCACCAGGATACCACAATGGCCGGTCAGAAGTGGGTGCTCTAACTTTCTTTGGGGCAGCCTTTTTACCACCAAAACCGAACCGGGCCTGGACCCGACCAACCCGGCCTGACCGGGTGGCGATGAATGTACTAGCTCCAGCAGCAAGTGTTGCCATGCTATATTTTTAAAAATTTTATTGGGTACTGATTTGAAAATTAGTGTCTTTTGGAGATGAAATAGAGGTTATAACTTATAGATACTTGGTAGGATGTTTTATCTATGAGGTGGGGCATTGGATGGTGGATACAGGCTTTGATATCTATCTGACGGTTTTGATTTTGAAGGCCTTATCCTTCCTTATCTTGAGAGGCTCGGATGGAGATTTCTATTGGGGCAGGGTTGCCATTTGGTGGATTATTATTGGTCAATGAGCATAAATGAATATGTGGTCATCATTTGTTGGGGGTACTCTGTTGTCTCCTTGAGAGTACCTGTACAATATAATCTTTGAACTAAAAAAATCTGGGTAAAATAATCTGATAGATTTATGGATTCACCACCGTTCTATCTGCAAATTATAATTTAGCAGCAGGTACCATTACTCACTTGTCCATATGAAATAAAAAGTACCTGGCCTGTTTCTAACAAACTTTCTGTTAATGCCCCTAAACTTGTATATCAGAGCCGCAAGGTCAATCCTCTGAAGAGATTATTGATCGACTGCTACTAACATTGCCTGGTATCAGACCGGTACATACTCTAATACCAATTTGTCAAGTCTCATCTGGAAAATGGAAATTTATGGGCATGCCTGAAATATGAAATGGCGTCAGGACTATCAGGTAAACTATGGGGCAAAATTAAAGCCACGCTACCAACGTTTTAACCACCATTTTTTTAATGAGGAACAGGCCCGTGGGTTATGTTTTAACCACTTATGCGAAAATATTTGTTTAAGTTGGAGATCATAGATCCATGTGCCACTTTTTATCTCAGTAAATGGGATGAAATGAAAGAATTAGCTAACGAGAAAAAACTAACAAATGACAGTGCAAGCTTAACAGAACATGTCATAAAATTTTGGATTTGTTACTCTCCGAATTAGTACATACCAATTGACAGTCATCATTGCTCTCTATTATGAAAAGGTAGTGAAATTTTACAGGAAAAAGGGAAAACAAAAACAAGCCGAAAAATATTTCTATAGCATTGTCAAATGGATATCTCCAGTGCATTTCGTTATGGTTTCGTTCGCCTTCTGGGACTGAGATTCTACCCTTTCTTCCCTCTTTTTCTTCTCTCTGCCATCATAATAAAAAAGCAATAAACAGTTAGAAATAATGCATTAATAAATAGTTAAATTAATAAGATATATAAAATAGACAGATAATTGGGTGAATATTCTTCCAGAATTATTTGAAGATGCCAAAACAAAGTTCTTATACTGAAATATTTGCATTTTGTAATTTAAAAAAAATTAAAAGAAATAAAGAATAATTTGCATCATGGTTCAGGGTCTACACATCTATACTTGTGACGAAACGCAGTCAATAACTATAAAATGGCCGAAGTCTTCCTTGTCAAATAGTCTCAAAAGAAATTTTCTGAAAAATTCTAACTAAATCTAAAAACAACTTTCTGTAGATACAAAAAATAGCAGTTGTTAGGCTGCTGAACAAAAAAAGCTTATTTTAGTCCAGAAAGAGGAATTACCAGGGTGTGATTTGCAATTAACATTAACAAAATGTAAACCAGTATGTGAGCATGGTTTTATATATAAATATATAACAACTGAGCTTTATTTGACAGAAACCCTTATAATAAGTACAGACAAACAAATGCAGAAAAGGAAAATACCGGTCAACATATTCCTTCAGAAGTTCCTTGGCTTGTACCAGTTTGGTGAGGAGATTGCGGTACACATCCAGATCCCTATCCACACTTCTCTTGTTTATATTTAATGCTGCACAAAGCTGCAGGAAGTAGGAACCAGGATAAGACATGGCTATAAAGCAATAAAAATCACCTTTAAAGTGTAAGGCTGTAAGCTTTTCAGACTGAACATTTGCTTGAAATATATCAGACATCATTACTGCTCAAATCAGTAAAACAATACCATCATAAAACTCTGATCCTAAATGATATGGTAGCCAACAGGTGTACTGGACAGACTTATATGACATTTAAAAGGACGACATATTACATTATTTTCATAAGGCACCCATAATTTTAACATTTTACATTTCACTTATTTTTTGAAATTTAAACAAATCAATCAACTCCATTTTTTTTTTTGTACAAACCATTTTCCATTCTTCCCTCATCCGGCCACAGCTTTTAGCTGTGAGTAAAGCGACACAAGTAGACAGATCAAGGACTTCTGGTTGATAAAGAATCATATTTACTGGTCCCAAAGACACTAAATCTTGATGTTAGATAAGACTGCTTCATGGAAAACACTCATAAAGGATGAACTTAGCATTGTTTTCAATAAAAAGTGAATAGAATATGAATGAACCAGTAGCATGTAGAATACATTTGGCACCAGATTACTGAAATTACCAGTAAGAATGACATTTGGCTGCCCTTCTCTAGGTATATACATGAAATTATATTAGACAAATAGGAAGTGTACCTTTTCTAGAACAGATGGTTCAGGTGCGTTAGCAAGTTCAAGAAGCCGAAATAAACCAACTGCGAAAAATCGGCTGTAGTTAAAGTTGCCTTTACCTCCTGCCCTTTCAGATATATCTTTGAGCATCCCCTCTACTTCTCCCTCTTTTGTTGAGAACTCCACCAATGAACTCCCATTCTGAGTTCGAGCCCACTCCTCCAACTTATTTGCATCGGCCCTATTACAAATTACAAAGTAATCAAGACTCTAAACAAAACAATCTGAAAACTAAACTTAGCTGTATTTTGTTGCTGAAACTTTTTTTGGCTTACATGCCCTCTGAAAAGGAGAAGGTAAATATTGACATTATACATTTGTTACAGTAAAGTGATTTGTAATTTCAAATTAACCAAGAGTACTATTGCATTTGTAAAAAGAAGTATAACACTTATCTATTAGAAGCAAAAGTCACCATTAGATCAATTTAATGGAAATAAGATTTTAGTTTAAATGTTGATAATTGTTAATACAACTTTGCCTATGTTGTTTCAATATAGCTGGTCCTAAAGGAGAAGGATTGTAATAGGCGTGGTGAGCCAATGTAAAAAAACAGAGCTAACTTTATGGAAATGGAACCCAATCACCCTGACCTTATTGGGTTTCATTTCTAGCCAACCCAACTTGTCTGGGACTAAAGGCTTTGTTGTTGTTGTTGATAAACTACATCCAATGAGCAAACTCTCCAAAACTCAGATGACCCAGAATTGAACTAATTGGTTAAAATTAATATCAGAATATGTGACAATCAGCAATTATATTATTCACGTAACTTCATTTGTAATCACTGGATGTTATTTGCAATTTGACTCAAAGAAAGTTGTTTGTCAGATTCAAAAGAAGTTATCGATCAGTTGTATACATAATTTCAACTAAAATCAGATCAACTTGGATAATGGTTCCAGATATCCGATTAGTACGAATTAGAAACACAAAGGATTTAGTTGAATTAGTACAGAAATATGAGCTACCAGTAAAATGTAAATTGTAAATATGAGATATTTGAGCACTATCAGCAAAAAAAATACAGTACTGGAATCAAATTGCTACTCAAAAAACCAAACCAAGAAGTCCTAAAAGTTGATTACCTGTATTGGTCAGGATCTTCATTTAAGGCATTGATATAAGACCTAAATATCTGGTCCTTGTCTTCATTACTCGGGTATCCTTCCATCAGCTGCTCATACACCGTCACAAACCCTAATGCAAATACTGGGTCATACTGGTACGTCCTCTTGTACCGCATCAAATGCTGTTGCACAAGTAGTTCCTGCAACACAGTGTTGTATATGCTCGGGATCGGCTTTTTGTATGCTTTGAGGAAGTTATACTTTGTCTCTGACACTGTAGGTGGTACATCTATGTTAATGAACAAACAAAAGAAACTGCATAAGTTTTAGTAATACTCCTCACAAATGAAATAAATCTGTAAGCTTTACTTCTTCAAAATTGAAGAGAAATTTTCATTATACTATCAATAAATTACCACTAAAGTATTGATATTATCTTCCAGAGCCCCAAACTTATCTCAAGGCCTACCTAAATTATTAGAAAGAAAATATTTGACAGCCTTTATTAATCCAAAAATAGTTTGAAATATAAAAAGAAGAAAAATCAGAAAAATCTAGCAATTCTAAAAAGAATGTAGTATGTGGCCACTAGTTCCCAAAGGAGGAAAATATACAAACAAATAAAAAATTTAAGCTTTTCTCCATTCAAAATTTAACAATTTCATATCTTATGAGGTACAGAAAGAGACAAGTTGATAAATTTTTCAGCATTTTACAAAAATAATATCGGTATTATTTTATGCTATCTATTTCTTTCCCTTTCTAATTCTAATTCATGTACTAATTTTCTTTCATCCAATGAGATTGTTGGCTTGACACTCTCCAACCAACCATAAAAAAATAATAATAATAATAAATTAATAAAAATTAAAAACATTGAGTATTTTAAACTGTGGTAGCGCTCTGCAACTATGACTAACTAACTAAGCAAGAAAGCTCACCACTTTGCGTAGCCACACAACGCACAACCAATCTAGAGTTAATCCTGTTGCATCTGACGCCACATACAATCTTCACACTGTTAGAACTCCCCACTGAGCTCGACACAGGCACCATCGATCGCCGCTCCGATGACGACACGTGTCTTACACCCGCCGCGAACGGTAGAGATGCTATGGCCGCCATGAGGGAATATTTTTCCTTGAGGGATCAAATGAGAAGGTAATGTATCAAGTTCCGCAACCCTCCTCCGTCGTTGCCTAGGAAGGTTATGGCCAATAGGATCAGGACACGTGGCAAAAGATGGAAGATGCCGAGGAGTGGAAGCAAAAAAGAGAGAGAGCGGTCAGGAGATCGGACCTTATCCTGTACTTGCTGTCATAGACAACCAACCACTGAGTCTTCACTTGTGGCACTCTGAGGTGAATCTCTTGTGACGGAGTTTTAGTGTGTTTGTGTACTGACCCGCTTTACAATTCACCATATTATTTCTATCACAGATTATCTGAAATTGTGAATATCTTGTGGGAGTGCTACTAATAACAACACGGGCTTAAATGAAATGTCTCCGAATTAATGGGCTTTATTATGGGCTTTGAATTAGGCCTATATTATAGTGCCTGACCTGACCATACAAATGTCCATAGCTAATAACGTTACACGTGTCATCTCTCGGTGGGGACAATACGCACCTTTCGTATTATACCTCGTACAGCTGATCGAAGACGAAGATATTTTCCCAACCAAATCCTACGTGGATTCCAATTCTATATCCGATTCTAGAGACTTCCTGCCTCTTCGCCTATAAATTCCTTTCTTCTCCTTCACTTTATTTTCTTCTATCAATCTGCTCTCATCTCAGGTCAGGTAAAGTTACTTACTATGCGAGGAGTGACACAGTTGAAGGATCAAGCAATCAAGACCATAAAAGACGCCGCACCAGGCGGATCTGGTGCGAGTAAGCGGATCAGGAAATTGTCTGGTCGGAGAGGTGAGATCACCGCTGGTGAGAATAAGAAGGAGATCAAATCTGAGGAGGCTCTCCGTACTGTCATGTTTCTCAGCCTATGGGGAGTTGGAACTTAAATATTAATTAATTGAGTAATTATTATACATTGTACAATTATGTATTTTGCAATGATTTAGGTAGGTTTTGATTTGGGTATGGTGTTTGAGTGTGGGAGTGGGTGAGTGAGTGTGTGAGCATGGTGGTGTGTGTTTAGTTTTATTTGTTCGTTTTATATATGTAGCATGGTTTACCCGATCTGTACGACAAGCAATTAGGCATATAGTTAGTGTCTCCTCATGAATAAATCATGCTTTGATTTGATCTGTTGTTTTCAAATTATGAATTCATAATTATAATTTCAAGGTTAGCTGACGATCAGAGATCGATCAGTTTTTGTTGGCTTCCATCTCATATTCTATAATTCTATAATAATATAATGTTTCTTTCTCCAATTGGAGTTGGTCTGTAGTTTGTACAATATCTATGCCAAATATGTATGTAATGTCAGCACATAAGACTACTTTGTTGTTGTTTATTCCTTCTTTTTTTAATAAAAATCACTTTATATTTAAAAAAATAATAAGAATCATTATTTATTTTTTAATAAGAACCACGGATAATAAATAATGGTTCTTATTAATTTTTTAATATGAAATTGTTTTTTATTAAAAAAAAAAGTCGGTTATTTATTCATTGTAACTTCAATCTTGTTCCGGAGAAGTTTGGTGTGGTGGATTCGTTGATATGGTTCCGCTAAAATTGTGAAAAAGATATAGTTCAAAAGCAAGAAACTGTGCTTAATGTCAATTAAGGTTGGTCCAGAGCCATTAACCCAAACAATTTTTTCATTCAAAAGTTTACATATGCTTGCTACCTCTCAAAATAATAAATGAATAAAATTTTTACATAACTACATGAAGGCAACAGCTGGTAATTAAAGTAAAATGATAATTCACGACGAATTTGTCAGATTACTCTTTATCTCTATATATTTTTGTAAGTGATAAAACTGCCTGTAAAAAATTAATACTTCCTTTCGAATCTGATGGGTAAACTCACAAATTATTTTGTTTAAAATTCATTTATATGCAATGTTATAATTATGTTAATATTGACATGATTAATTATGATGAAGATCTCGGTACCACGAGTTTACTACTTCAAAAATATCACCCCCTCCATTTACCCCACTTGAATTTCGAAAGTTAATACATTGAATCCAAACAATTAATTTAGTTCTTTTTTTTTTTTTAAGGATTCGTTAATAAAAATGATTATTTTTTTAAGATAAAGAAAAACATTCACTAAAATAATTATATCATGACTAATTGAATTCATTTTTTATCGTATTTGAAACAAATTCAAAGATTATAAATTTTTTTAATTAACATATCTCTTAATAAAAAAAATTCAAAATGGTTTGAAATTCGACATGCGATATTAAATTTCAAATCTAAATGTAAAATAGAAGTTTTGAGATCTGGTGACACTAAATGAGAGGTAATAGAATAATGAAAATCATTTTAAATTGTTTCATTACAATCGTACTATAGACTAGTAATTACTTTTCATGAATGTAACTTGTTATTTTTAAAATGTTTTTACTAATCAGATCTTATATGTTAATTAACATAATTAAAGTTATTTCTGCAAGAAGTACTCACTTAACTTACTAATGTGAATACTCTCACGGTTGATTATTTTGAGAAACGTGCTAACATGCATGTTATCAATTTAATTGCCTACTTGTGCTTTTTAGTACCTTCTTACAATCAAAATGCATTCTTATATGCAGCATAGTATTTTCGAAATATCTATGTTAAATTTCTCAACAATTTTATCGATAGGTATTCTTTAATTGATTACACAAATCGTTCAAAAACTAGAGATAAGAAAAAGAAAACTTATTCGGGCAAAAGTTTTTTTTTTAAGATAAGACCTTCCAACTTGATCGAAAGAATTGCTTACCATCATCCCCCCTCCTCAGCGTCATCCCATCATCCCCTTCTAAACGCGTTTTCTTTATTTCTATTTTCGAATTTCTTGCCCTGGTCCCCAACTCTGGTATCCATCTTTTTTTCTATTTTCGGAATTCTTTCCTATCTCTGGTTCCCAACTCTGGTCTTCATTTATGTCTATGGTCCCCATCAATGCATGTTTTCATTCTTTTCCATTTATATCTCTGGTCCCCATCTCTAATCCGCATTAAGGAAGTTTCAATTTCAGAATTTAATTGTTTTAGTTAATATGTTTTGGAAAACTAATTGTTCTAGTTTTGAAACTAAATGTTCTAGTTTCAGAACCTAATTGTTCTAGTTAATATGTTAAAAAAAACTAATTGTTCTAGTTCTAAAAATTAAATGTTCTAGTTTCAGAACCTAATTGTTGTAATTAATATGAGTTATTGTTCTAGCTCTGAAACTAATTGTTCTAGTTAATATGAGTATTTGTTCTAGCTCTGAAACTAATTGTTCTAGTTAATATAAGTAATTGTTCTAGCTATGGAACAGTTAGTATATTAAATGAATTTCCCGCTCCCCTCCCTCTCCTCTGTTCGCTCATCCCTTCCTTCCGTCATCCCCTCATCCAAAAATAGAAAACGCGTTAATAACTGTCAGGGGAATCATCCTTTTATGGAATGCAATTAAACTAACTATCGGGGATGATGGGGATGATCCTTATCAGCCCCGGAAATTACATGTTACAGAGACCCCTTGTCAGATTTTGAACCAACGACCTCCGGTAAAAAATTGTTGTTCTTTGCGACTTGACTAAGAGCTATCTCAAAAGGGAATTGCTTTCTATCATCCCCATCATCCCAGGTCTTCATTAACTCCCCATCCTCTCTTTCCTTTCTTGGAATGCAATTTATGCAAATAAACCTCATCCCTCTTTTCTTTTTTCGGAATGTAATTAATCATCTCTTTCCTTCCAGAGATATTTTTTTTTCAGGTGAAAAAATTTTCCAGCATCCAGAGGCCAACTAGAACAGTTAGTCGGCCAACTAGAACAATTATTTGAAACATCAAAAAATTGTTCTAGTTGTTCTGAAAAAAAAATAATCGTACTGGAAAAAATGCTAATCGTTCTATTTGGTAAAGTAATTGTTCTAATTGGTAAACTAATTGTTCTAGTTGTTCTGGAAAAAAAATATTATGTTGAAAAAAATGCTAATTGTTCTAGTTGTTCTGGAAAAAAAATAATCGTGCTGGAAAAAATATTAATTGTTCTATTTGGTAAACTAATTGTTCTAGTTGTTCTGAAAAAAAATATTGTGCTGAAAAAAATGCTAATTGTTCTAGTTGTTCTGGAAAAAAAAAATAATTGTGCTAGAAAAAAATATTAATTGTTCTAGTTGATAAGCTAACTGTTCTAGTTGTTCTAGAAAAAAAATAATTGTGCTGGAAAAAAAATACTAATTGTTCTAGTTGTTCTGGAAAAAAATAATTATGACAGTTATTAATGAAACTAAGTGGAAGGGGAGGGGGAGTGGGAGGGAGCGTAACAGAGAGGGAGAGAGGGGATGATCTCAGGGGATGATGGGAAAATATTCCGAAAATAGAAAGCAGTTATTAATGCATTTCTAAAAATGAAAAACACATCTTAGGAATGATAGGGATGATAAATTTTGGGATGATGATTATCAGCCCCGATCTCAAAATCATCTCATTCTTAACTTTAATGAAAACTATTAAATAAGAGTTATTCATTTATCTTTCACATCTATTTAATGAGTAAAACTTTCTCCCGCTGCATATTTAATGTGAGCATTTAGAGCAATTTTCCTTAGTTGTAAAAAAAAACTTTACAATCATTAAGCTATCACCTAGTGTGACTTTACCCACTACCAGTAGAGTGCGTGCCATCATTTTGCCACTGGCGATATCACCAATGTCTCCTTGGGAGCTCGTAACTCCTCCTATACAAGATATTTAGCATTTTCATTGTAAATTAATGTTTAATTTTATTATTTTATGCACGATGTCTATGTATATGAAAAAGCAAATCAGTACAACAAAAATCTCATTTATTGATAATAATTTGTTTTAATAACTTTGGAACCAATCGCAGATAAAATAGAATGTAAAGTTTAGTATTATAAATAACATATAAGAAAAAAATATCACAGTTGGTATACATTATACTTTTAACAAACAACTTGAAAGTATAATAAACAATTTAAAACTTTCAAACGTGTGAATTTAACAATCCTTCATGCACAGTCAAACTATATTCAATATTTCTCAAATAGTTAGAGTTAGATTTTTATTTTATTCTTGATGAATATGTTGAAATTTTACGGAATATGCAAGTCTAATAGACATGTAAGATTTATTAGTTGAACTATGAAAAAAATTATAATTTTATAGTAAGTTACACGTTTATTATTAACGATTTTTTAGTTAAATTATTGTATCATTTTATTGCTAGATTTTTAATTATGACATCCAATTCTCAGCTACTCTTATACTTTAATCCTGACTCCGAACCTGTTTATCCACTTGAGTTTCGAAAGTGCATTGAATCCAAACAATTAATTTTGTTATTTTTTAAAAGGATTTATCAATAAAATGATTATTTATTAAGATCAAGATAAAAATGTACTAAAACTGTATCATGACTAATTAAATTAAATTTTTATCTTATTTGAAACGAATTCAAAGATTATATAATTTAAATATACATCTCTTAAGAAAAAATTTCAAAATGGTTTGAATTCGACACGTGGATGTTAAGTTTGAAATCTAAATGTAAAATAGAGGTTTTGAGATCTGGTAACACTAAAAATTAATTGTTTAACGTACTTACCTACATTCATTCTAAATTTCTAATCATTTTAAATTGTTTCATTACAATCGTACTATAGAGTACTAATTACTTTTCATGAATTTCACTTGTTGTTTATTAAATGTTTGTATTAATCAGATCTTATGATAATTAAAATAAAGTTATTTCTGCAAGAAGTACTCACCTTAACTTATTACTAATGTGAATAATATCACGATTGGTTTATTTTAAGTGATAAACATGTTAACATGCATTTTATCAATTTAGTGCCAACTGGTGCTTTTTAGCATCTTCTTACAATGAAAATGTATTCTTAATGGCAACATAGTTTCGAAATATATATGTTACATTTCTCAGTAATTGTAATAAAAAAAAACTATTATTAATAAATTACACAAATCGTTTAAAAAGCTAGAGATAAAGAAAGAAATATATTCGGAACACGAGTAATCTCATTCATAACTTTAACAAAAACTAAAAAGTAAGAGTTATCTCTTTATTTTCACATCTATTTAATGAGTAAAAATTTCTCTTGCTACATATTTAATGTGAGTATTACTTGGATAAAAAAACTTTACTATCATTAAGCTTTCACCTAGTGTGACTTTACTTCCCCCACTACCTCTAGAGGGGCATCAAGTGCGTGCCATAATTTTCCTACTGGCGATATAACGAATGTTTCGTTTGGAGCTCGTAACCCCCTCTCTACATAATTGACTTTGGCGTGACCCCTGACTTTTCTCATAAATTAAACATATACACCAAGCACACCATAAACCTCCCTTATAAAATTCATGGGTCCCACATATCAGTTACACAACGTTCAACATTTGAAATACACCGCGTCCATCCATTAGTCGTTCTTGACTTTTTAGTTCATTGATTTATCATCTATCTACACTCCATCTCAGTTTAATCCGACTAGTGTCTCACTAAAAATTTAACTCAGAAAAAGAGAAAAAAAAAAAAAAGGAAAGAGAAACGAAAGAGAGCTCAAAGCTTCTCAATTTCGCTTCAAGCTTCGAGCTTTCTCCAATGGCGATTGCGAGGGAGAACAAGTCGGATCAGTCAGAAGGGAAGCTGTGGAATCTCTGTCGGATGCCTTTCTGGCACAACAACGCCTCCGCCGCCTCGTCCGTTGGCGGAGGCACCATCTCCGGCGGACCTAGCGCCGGCGGCTCTGCGGCGGGTAGTGGTGCTTCGTCTTCTTCTTCTCTCGTGCACCACCCCGTCGGAGGCGGATCGCACCATTATAGCCACATGGGAAACCACGTCGCCAATCTAGAGGGTCCCACTAAGCGTCAGGTTAACAATACTAGTTCTTTGACTACTGTCGCGCGTTCTCTCATCCCTGCTAGTGCTAGGCGCCGCCTTCGGCTGGATCCCGCTAGCAAGATGTATTTCCCTTGTAAGTTTTAATTCTAACGAGTTTTTATTCGATTAGATTTGGTTTGCTTTTTCTATTTTTGCGTTAAGGGATCTCGTTTGTATTCTGGAATTTAGATTCTGAATTTTCCAAAAGTGGATTGTGATCCCGAATTCCCAATTTCCTTTTGAATTTCCTAAATTTAATAATTAAGGTCCAGATCTTGCTTATGTAGTGTTTAATTTAGGGTTTTAAGTATAATTACTACTAATTAAACTTGATATTAACTGATCTAGATATATGCAGACATTTTTGTGTGTAAGGTCATTCTGATCTAACGTATATTAGGGGGGTTTAATTGCCAACCCTTGACTTACTGTATTTGTCTTATGCTATAGGTCTCTTAAAATACTAATTGTAGTAGCACATTTCTACTAATTTTGTTTAATAATTTGGAGTGTTAATCAAGGGAATTGCTCAGGGCACGCTTTCCTTACTCATTCACTCCCAATTTTTTTCAAAATGACCAAAATACTCTGTTGTTTCATCTTATTTTTCTCAGACTTTAGCGCTGTAGAGAGGGTATTTTGGTCATATTCTTAAAAAAATGAGAGTGAATGAGTAATGAAGACGTGCCCTGAGCAATTCCCGTTAATCAAGTTGCTGTTTTGTTGTATATTTCCATTGCTATGGTATCCTTGGAGCTTACCTTTGAACAATACTAACTATACAGTAATGACTTTCTGTTATTTAATTTCAATGCCTAGGGGCTTTCAATCAAAAAAAAAAAAAAAAAGAATATGAATGTAATTTCCACCAATAAAGACGAATAGGACTAGGTCAATCATTGGATTATTCCTTCTTCAAAATTAAGGGTTTAGTAATTGTTTGAATTTGAATTCAACATGTAGGTTTGAAATACAGGAAAAGTCAACATGTTAGGTATAAATCACACCATACTAATCTATAGGCTATGATTCTACAGATACATTATTAGAGAGATCCCGGTATCTAAAAATAAAAATAAAAAATTCTTAAAGAAGGAAGTTCTGTTATTGGCACCCTAGTATAATCTTATTCATGTATCGTATAAACTGTCTTGCTATCTTAAAAAAAAAAATATTTGATTCATCGACATTTATGATTCTTTTCTCAATTTAGCTATGTCAGTATAAGTGTTTTATTGCTATTGCTCGTTTGATAATTATTACTGCACTAGCTTGTTGTGCATATGTGTGTGAACATTTTGGGTCTGGGCAGGGGATGCATGGTTCAGACACTGTAATGGGGAATTTAGAATGGGATGTTTGCACATTTTGTTTGCGAACCTAAATTTTTGGCCGAAAACATTGTTTGCGATCCTCTGTGAAAATGTTGGATGCTGTCACTCCTGGTTTTCATATGTATGGGGAAAAAAGGAAGGGTGTGGTACCTTAGTAACGTATGTGCTAGTGTTTTAGATGAAGTACTGCACCCACCTGTACGCACATTTGTATGTGTGCTGATATGTCAGTTGTTTAAAAGTTATAACTTCTTCTCAATAATATTGTGCTATTTTTGCCCCTGGATTCACGAGGACTTCACTTTGTCCTTCCTTTTGTTAAAAGGAAAATGCACCATGCTTACTAATTTTAAATAGACATGTTCGCTTTTAGATAGTTTAATATCTTCTCAATTGTTATGCTTTGTTTCTAATGGTTATCTTTTGTCTTTAATTGTGGTTCTTGCTAAAGATGAACCTGGGAAGCAAGTGAGAAGCGCTATCAGGATTAAAAACACTAGCAAGGCTCACATTGCATTTAAGGTTTGGATCCTATTTTATTTTTAAAAATAATTCATTTTTTTTATTGATTACTTTTATATAGTTGAGCTGACAAGTTGCAGTAATCTTAAATGAGTTCCGGTAATGATTTTTGACTTGTCTTACTAGTTCTGGACTTCTGGTCAACCCAATTTGATCTGACCATTAAACTTGATTGCTTGCACTAGTGAGTTGCTCTACTATGAGGATATTGTGTTGTTCTTGGAAAGTATTTCTCGAGCAACATCATTAGGCCCTTGAAGTTCTGTGCTGCTTAACGATCTAATGACTTATGTGTTGAAAGATTGATTTGACAAATCATAATATTGTTATTTTATTATTTATGGTTTAGTTCCAAACAACGGCCCCTAAAAGTTGTTTCATGAGGCCGCCTGGAGCTATTCTTTCTCCTGGAGAGAGTCTTATTGCCACTGGTAATGATTCCTATCTTTAAGGATTCTCATCCTAGTCTTGCATTTTCAAGCCTCAAAATAAGCACCATCTATTTGCTAGAACTGAACTAAGGACCTTATGTTTTTTTAAAATATCTTTAATTACTGTTGGTCTAATAGGAAGGTATTTGAGAAGATTATTTCATGGTACATATGTATATAAATGTGTTCCCCCTTCATTCAATTAGATGATATTATTGAATTTTGCAAAATAATCCCTATCTAAGGGCAAGGTTGTAGATATGTCTTTGGATTAGAAGGGACTTAGAACTGAAAGCTTCCTTAAAACCATGTGTTTCTTATTTGCTAAACTTGTTTATGTATTTCTCTCAATTGCTCTAATTCTTCAACTTTAACTTGCCTAAAAAATGTGCAGTATTTAAGTTTGTGGAGCATCCAGAGAACAATGAAAATTTACTACAACAGAAATGCAAGGTCAAGTTTAAAATACTGAGTTTGAAGGTCAAGGGCCCCATGGACTATGCTCCTGAACTGGTACTATTTCTACTATTTCTCTACACATTGTAAATTCTAGTTGTACTTTATTACTTTTCTGATTTTGATGAGCATAAATCCCCATATACAACAATGTTAGTTGTTTAATGTTTGTCTATGCTGCACGGATGCTATGGATATAAATTTCATATTGGATATGATCTGGAATTTCTGTTACAGGGATATGGCTTTCTTCCAAAATTGACGGACACCATACGATATATGTATATCTTTTTTTAAATATTTTTCATGCATAATTCTTAATATTATTTAGAAATATTAATATAATAGTTTTGATCTCAATAAATAAGAGTATTGAAAATTCATGAAACATATATTTATAATTGTTTTATATTGAAAGCATTTTGAGGAGCGATGAAATTATTAAAAAGTTTGTGAATAAACAAATACTAAAGTTTGGTTGCAAATGCAAAATTCTTATTACAACAACAACAACAACAACTAAGCCATTTGTCCCAAACAAGTTGGGGTAGGCTAGAAAAGAAACCCAACAAAGTCACCAAGTCATCGAAAAAAGAAGTATATGTCAAAAGTAGGGCTAATAATAGTAAAAAATATATATATAGGGAAAATAAAGTAGTAGTAGTAATAATAAATCACATATTCTCCTATTAGTATTGAATTTTTTTCAAAGTCGAGGAATTAGGTGAAAAATCACATATTTTTCTCTCTCCTTACTAGGAGCTTTTTTTAATTAAAAGAAAACAGATATGAATTTATTGGGATCATTGCATGGAAATTTTTAGTCCCCCAGTGGCAAGTAAATGATTTGATAGCTCTGTTATGAAGTGTCAACTGTGGAGAAGCACATTCCTCAGCGGTTTAGTCCCCCAGTGGCAACTAAATGAATTTGCTAGGCAAATCTTTGCTTAAACTTGTCCAAATCTGACTGTTAGGATAACTTTTTCAATTGGCTAACCATCTGGTGTTCGTATTTCGCATAGCTTATGTACTGTTTGTGTGTATTGGTTTTATATTAGATACAGATATAGTTAGGTCAGATCCGTATCTGGGTAGCATATATGTTTGTTGACATGGCAATTCCAGTTTGTTTTCCCATGAAGTCATTTAACTTTCTGAGTATGAATAAATCTCAAGCCTTCAAATTTTTCTGCAGTTTGATGAGCAGAAGGACCAAGTGGTGGTGGAGCGGGTCTTGCGGGTCGTATTTCTAGATGTAGATCATCCCTCTCCTGTAAGCACCTGAACCTCAATTTCCAAACTTTTTCTAGAACTCTGGATAGGCTTTATAAAATGAAAGTTTTCTTGTATTCATCATATAATTCGCACCATGTTAGCACCTAAACCAAATGATTAAAATTATTTGGAAAGTTCCACAATAAATGAAAGATCTTATATTTTCTTTTATAATTTACTCCACTTTAATTGTAGATTTGCTACTTTATGAGCATTGTTTTTCCTTTTTTTTATGTGTTGGTAATTACCTTTTTTTTAATTATTTATTATTAGTTTTTTTGATACACTAGATAGTGACTATCTAGGGAGTGTTGGTAATTACTTATTACCCTGCCAATTTCCACACTACCAGTAAATTATTGTTATGATTGTTATTGTGATGTGCAGAGCATAGGTAGGACTATTAAGTTATTGACTTAATGATATTTGTTTTATGAAGCAACTGGAGAAACTTAAGACTCAATTAGCAGAGGCTGATGCAGCGCTAGAGGCACGCAAGAAACCGGCTGAAGATAATGGCCCCAAAATTGTTGGAGAAGGCCTCGTGATTGATGAATGGGTACAGTAATTTTGTTCTCACTTTTTTGCATTTTTAAGGGGAATTCAAATGTGCACTTGTATTTTACTATAATTTCAATAAAAATAATCCTGCAAGTGAGATTTATCAATATAAAGCAGAACATATTACTTGTACCTAAAAAGTAGAATGTGTACGCTATGGCTAAGTAACCTCTCTAATGGTAGTAGTACAAGACGGCTATCTAAAAGTGCCTTTTGTAATTATTTATTTGGTAGGGCACCTTTACTGAAATTTTTTCCTAATAACCGTAGTACTCGTATTCAATAAAGCAATGTTTAGGGGAAAATTTTTATACGTCTTAAAAATGCTACAGTAACTGCTATCGTTTTGGGCATTTCCTACTATAGTTGATTGTATGGTTTATATAGCCAGCTTACTGTCATATTATTAACAATGTTTACAAAGCATTTTTTAATCTGAAAGTCAAGATGAGTTTCTGGAATTTTTTTTTTGGCATTTCCAACTATAGTTGATTGTATGGTTTATGTAGCCAGCTTACTGTTATATAGTTATTTACAATGTTTACAAAGCATTTTTTTTAATCTGAAAGTCAAGATGAGTTTCTGGAATTTGTTCGTTATAAATATTTTGTTTGTTTCTTATTTCAGAAGGAGAGGAGAGAGAGATACCTGGCGAGGCAGCAGGTTGAGGTGGTTGACTCCGTGTAAATTTGGTAGAGAAAGAAATGTTATAATTTTGGTATTATTGTATTATCATTTTTCATTTGCATATGTAATTTAGTGTGGTTTATGTATTGTGGTGAAAAATTGTTAGTTGCATGTGCCTCGATTCTCAGTCTTGTATTATGCTGTATGTTTGGCTGCTTGAAATTGACAAAAATAACTGTAACAAGCTAACCTGCGAGAATCTTAGTTGGTAGTCTTGTTTGTAATAACTTGAAAATCTCAATGCTCAAATTTGAATTGTGTAGTTTCCAAAGGAGAGTTTGAAAAATAACAAATGGAGTTTCTGCTATGTGTTTCTCAACAAGAACTGACATGATTTTACTAATTGAATTGCTAATGTCGACAATTATGTCATCGCAAAAGTAAACAAATAAGTGATTATGCTGCCAATAAGAACATTGTGAAGTTTTACTGATTGAACTATTCAAGTGGAATATATTTTATTAACAGCCAATAAAAAAGTGTGATTATTTCAACTGCTTCTAAACATTGTTCTGATAAAATTATAAAAGTGCAGATCGTTATCCACTTTCTGACACCCACTAGCCTCCAACTTAAATATTATCTAGATCACGCTTGGCCAATAATATCATGTTATATTCTATAATCACAATGTCTCTCAAGTGTTTGGCGACACCCACGTAGGTTGCATACTCTTGTTAAATATGTTCAAACTAGTAGCTGCATCGATCAATAGACAAGATCTTCATGGCCCTCTAACCACTCAAGATATTAAAAAACAAGATCTCGTATCTTATTTCACTAGATAGAAACAATTACTAATTTCCACAAGAGAACATTTGTCATTTCTACAAGTACCTACTCTGAACTTTAAAATGTTGTTCCCATTAAATCATAATTCTTTACCTGATTCAATATTATGCCATTTTGTATTAATTATTTTTTTCCCCTTTAGGCAGTTAATTAATTGCATCTCTCTGAATTATGGGAGATGATTCATTTGTTTTGTTCTCTTTTCTAACCCTAGTTGTTTGAACCAGGGGTGTAAACGGAACAAATAATATTTGTTCCAGCCGCATACACATTACTTAATAAATTATTGGTATTTGTATTTGATAAAAATGATACAGATTTGAATACATATAACTTACAATGACGTGGATATCAAAATTAGCATGATTTTAATACTGCACTCTAAGTTATCATGATATGTTATCATTTTGATTGGTTACATCCAATTGATTGGTTTTTCGCCATTGCACATGCTTCTTTTATACTAGCATATTTATCAATAATACTATCTGTTAATATCTATTTTAAATTTGTATAATTGTATCCGAGTATATATTAATTAATTATCAGTTACAAGCACCGTGTAACTTCTTTATTCATCTTTTTTTTATATATAATTATAAAATTATAAGATGAAGTTCAAGTCCTTCAACATATTTTTAAAATTAAATCTCTCAGATAGATTTTGAACCCGAAGCCTCCACTATTATTAATTCCTCTAGATCATTTTTATCTTCAAAATATTGTCATCACACTATTACAAAACTTCAGAATATAAGGGAAGAAGACATTTTTTGAATTTTTTTTTATTTCGGAAAAACATTGTATGGTATCACATGGACAATTATACTTATGTTTCTCGCTCTGTTGCCAAACAGTAACATCTAGATTTGTTTGCAGTTTTAGTTAAGGCAAGTGGAGCCTTTTTTTAAAAAAAATCTTATAGTAATCATCCTGTAGAGTTGTAGACAGCAAGGTCACATCATCCTAATCCACTACAACTAATTAAATTAATCTGAATAAAAATATATATAATATCTTTATCTTATCCGTTATGATAGATTTGTGGGACCTTGTTTTCTTTGGTTGTTTTAATATAAGCATACAGCTACTAGATATTCTCAGAACGAAAGTAACAATATTAATTCTAACTTTCGTATAGGTCCTACATTTTTACACGTAGAATAAAGCAAGCGAATTCTGAATGCAGAGAGTCAGCAAAACACATATAAGGTTGTAAACAAAGTTAGATAAAATTAATATATTAATTTCTTTCTATGATGTGCGTAGCTACGTGCCTACGTGTTTTAAAATATATACAACAAAATATGTACTCTTGAGGCTTTTATTTTTAAAATTTAGTACATTTACCAATATTGAAAAAAAATGTTAATTAATTGTTATTTGATAAAAACACCATCCTATCACGGCAGATTTGAATTTAGTCAATGTTAATCTTGTAAGATTTGGCATCTTCGATATGTACATTTACTTTGACTGCCCTATGTGGATTTTCAATTGCCCATTCGAATATAACAGTCAATGTAGTTATTAAATCTAAGCAGATAGTTGTGTATGCTAATGCCATACTATTTTTCACAATGAAAAAATTTATGCAATGCGACAAATATCTAAAAGTCTCCAACAATTCTCCAATAAACATGAATAACCTGACATATCACCTAAAATTCTTTAATAAATATCCGTACAACTGAAAGATAAGTAACCATGGTATAGCACCTAGTTTAAAAACCAAACTATATCACTAATTCAACCAAGCCAAATTAAGTGACAACCACTCAAAAAGCACCAATGGATGAGGCACCAAAAGCAGACGCAAACCGAATGCTAGAAATAGACAAATCAATTAATACCCATAATTCAATTCTTGTCTTATTCATTATTCAAGCGTGGGGTACATATATACATTTTTGTGTCTCATTTCATTTTTTTTTTTTAGTGCTCATTTAAAGGCCTAATAATGTGGTATTTTTTAAAACCGGATTATATGAGCCTAACCACTGTATTGGGCTCCCGGTTTGATAGAATCAATGGGTCTGTTGCCATTCTCTGGATCCTTTGGAACTCGCTAACGTGTATAGATATTGTGTTGCTATCTGCGTAACTTTCTTTGTAGTCGTTATTTTTTGTTTTAAGTCACAAGGATAGTTGTCCCTCAGTTATTTCAATTAAATATTAAGTTCATCAAAAAGTGGTGTCTATACTGTATATAAATTAATGTGCTCAGTAGATGATAGTATATGCATGTCTAATTTAATACAATAATCTACAAAGTTACTAATTTCTTAAATGAATTCATTACATTTTGGGTCATCTAATAATTTTTTTTTGTCTTCTTTGTTGTAACTTATGTTTGAGACCTAGTTAATCCATTCATTTATTTTCGTTGTAATTAATTATTGTGTATTATATGCTACAAATTATATCTAATTAATATATATATTTCAGAATTTCTCTTTATTTTTTATCGAAATTTGAAGCGCATTGATGTATTATTGGTACTACTTGGTTTCTTTTGCATTATAAATCCTTTTCATTGCTTTGTGTTTTTGGATTATATTTATTTAAAGCATCTAAACTATCATTGTGAGATTTTAATGACTGAAAAACCTAAATATCTCTTCCTTTTCTTCAGATTTGTGTGTCTAACTATATTTACTCAAATTAGTGCAAAAAAGAAAAACGCAGGTAAATTTCCCCCTATAATATCCAGAAAAACACATAGGTAAATTTCAACAAAACCTTAGCAATATTTTAAACGTCTTTATCCAAAAGTCTGGAAAACCATTGGCTCCTTGGTCTCAAACCAAACGGCCGTGCCCAAATTTCAACTCTTTATATATGTATCCACACGAATGAAGCACTCTCAATTCAAACTCTCCCAAATCATTGAACCTACCTTAGAAATTAACTGCCAGTACTTTAATTGTTTGAGACAGTTTAATCCCCACGAAAAAATATGAAGCTAGCTAACATGGCATGTATGGCTATGACTACACTTGGAGCAGCTCTTGAGCTCAGAGATCCAATGGCCAATCCCAACTCAACCGCAGCTGTCGGATCGATCCGGGACGATGAGAGACATATATCAAGTTGTTCAAACTGTAGAAGAAAAGGCGATAGAACAGCTTTTGACACGAAGCACGACAAAACGGAGGAATCATTGAGGATGGTTATGTACTTGAGCTGTTGGGGTCCAAACTAATAAAATGGGTTTGATAATTACAACTCAATACCACGCCAAGATTTCTTCAGATATCTTTTGGTGGATGCTAGAGCCTATCCCAAAATGGAGAATGAAATGGACATATCTTGGAGAAAATGCATATAAAGGGCTTGTTTTTGGAAGCATGATGTGATTGTAAATTAATGTATGAGGATGTAGGTAGGAGAGGATGAGGGGTTGAAGATTGAAAATATAAAAATTTTACTAGAAGCCCCAAGTATCAGTCAAGTTTTGCCTCCCCCTTTAAATTTGGTTCCACATGTAAACTATTTCCTTTCTTTGAGATGTATCATGTATATATACTAGAAATATCTATCTTTTTTTTATATATCTGCAAATTATCCAAATTAAACATAAGAATAACATCATTTGCAAATTGTAACATAATATGTTACTGGACAGATAACCGGATATGAATCAATATATGCGTCTCGTCTGAAAATAATATATAATATAAAGTAAATTTGCGACTTTGCATTGATATTGGTGATTTTTTTTTTTGAAGTTTCTCTGAAATATAGGAACTTGTATTAAATTCAACATGTTAGTGTTCTCGGTAGTGATTATGTGCATAATTATTTAGGGATAACGTTAATCCAAAGGTCGATTCAAATGCACGTGTGCATCAATGATTCCGTGCATGGGGATCTTAAAACCATTCAACTTTGTGTGTTAATTTATTGATCATATACGGAGTCAAATTATTGGGTCGTTAAAATTTTGGATTTAGATCCAGCAAAAGCGAATCCAATAAAAAAAAAGGGCTTATGCAAATCTGGTAAGCATGTACGAATTATTATAATTTTTTTTTAAGATAAATTGGTGGTCAAGCCTCCCAACTTATTTTTAAATTAAATGTCTATAAAAGACCCCAACCGGATTTCGAACCTGCGACCTTTTATTCAAGGTGCATTGCTCTTTGCCACTAGATCAAGAGTCGGTTCTCATTATTATAATTTTTTCACAATCAATTTTAATTATTGATACTTTAAAATATCTTAGATAACCTTTAGCCTTTTTAAAATTTATAACATATTTAGCTTTAACGGTGTTTACTTATCTGCGGATATGGGCTTTTGTTTGGGTTTCAATACCAGGATCCGCAAAAATATGGAATAGCATTTAGATGTTGGTTCATTCCAGAACCTTAATTGGATTTGGATCTTGAATCTGGTCTGAATCAAATCCGTTTGATAAGTACTACACTACTATCTGATTAGTTATACTAAGGGATGTATTAAAAAGGTTGTACAATAAGCGAGTAGTAGGCCCCACAAAAGAAATAAAGATACTTGTCAATTCAGAATTGGTTGGTGGGGTTTCAAATAATGCTTCATCTCCAGGCTGAGTGGATAAGACCGGCTGATGAGGGCTTTCGCTTTTTTTAAAATCATATTTCTCGCTTTCCTTGATTCCTTCTAGTGGATAATATCGAGTTATTAAATAAGGCAAATTCTCCTTTGCCGAGAAGTGAGAATTTGTGGTTCGTGGTTCTTCAATCACTCCTCTAGTAAACACGTTTTATTTTAATAGATGGCTGTGATAAACTCAATTTTTTGTCATAAAAATAATTTAAATAATAAATCAATACTATTTAATTAATAAACATTTTTTAAAAAATACTAATTTAGTTGAACTGTGGATTCATTTAATAAAATGTACATGAATTGTTAATTTATAAAATTATTTCTCTAGTAGGAACATGCTACACTTTGAGCTTTACATGGAAATTTAGATATTTTCATTGCAACATTAAAGTCATGAGATTATGAATGTTTGTATGAAACCATGAATAGGGCCAAATTTTTTTAATAATGAATGGAATTTTGTTATGTTGCATGGAATAATGTCACTGATTCCATTTTTTTACACAAATATAAATATTTACCAATTTATTAGATAATATATATAAACAATAAATAACAAATTTCAAGGTGGCAAGTTTATTTAATTTTCTTGAATGCTAATAAACTTCTAATTGTTTCATCTCGTCAAATATCGTATCTTATCAGCTATCATCTCACGAGATAAATGATACAGTCATAGTCCAGTCTTGTCGCTATCCCAATTCCAATCCTACCTCAATGCTGAGCAGTCCAGATCACAAATCTCAATCATGTACCATATTCTATCTTCTCCATTTAATTTCACTGGAGAAACCCAGAACAGTTAGTTCTACCTTGTCCATTTGTATGTAAAATGGGTACAAAGATACCAAAACCTTAAAACCAGAAACCACTTTATAAAACCAGCTAAAACTTGAGCACCAGGTTTTGGAAAACCACTCGCTATTTTTTCCTATAAATTCCTCTACTTCCTATATTGCCATCCCAACTAAAAAGAACAAAAGAAATCAGAACAAAAGCACAGGAGAAAGATCAAAAGAAATACCCAGAAAAAAAAAAAAAAATCAAAAGAAATTCAAGTTTCATCAAACATCAACATGGGTTACATGAACAAGGTTTGGATGGCAGCTAGTGTGGCAGCTAACAGAGAGAAGGGTTCACTTGTCGGTTCGGTTCAAAGAAACAAAGAGCGGCTCGGCACAGCCGGGTTGATGGCACAAGCAGCGAGTCTCGGTCTGGCCCGAGTAGTTGCTGGAGAGGAAAACCGAAGACAAGCCGATGAGTCGGTACGACAAGCCATGTATCTCACTTGCTGGAACCCGAGTTAAGAGCGATTGATCAAATCGGAGCCGTTGAATTTCTTCTGATCAGGCAGCCTGATGGTGATCAATCAGTTGTGGATTGACTTGGGATGAAGAAGAAATTGTTTGTTTGGAAAAGGAATGATGGGATTTGGAGTGAAATGCAAATGTTAGAAAAAAAAAAACATGGGGATGTGGTATGCAAATAGTGCAATTGTGTTTTCTTTGATGTACTCCTGATGTAAAAATTTGAAACCAAAAAATCAGTACATATGATGATTTCCCTTAATTGGCTGTCTTCTTGTGTGAAATTTTTATTTAACGCAATTTTGATTGCATTTTTAGCTTTGTTCTTATACAAAAAGCATCCATTGTATATAGTGGTTATATAACAAGTTTCAACTGATTTGCCCTTTTTGAATGGTTAAAGAGATTACCATATAATAATTTTGTTGTTTCATCTAAAATTGAATTTAGCTCTGTAGACATGGCTCGAGGAATGACTAACAATTGATTGAATTTGTACGCCAGTTTTGTTCTGAAATTTATTGCGTCTTTTTTACATTGAATTTGTCAAATACCCAAAATGATATTGCATCGTAAATTGTAATTTGCAGAGACCTTTCGCTTCTAATTTTTTTAAATGTAAGAAACCAAAAAGGAAGAAAAGACTTCAGTTTAACAGTAGCTGCGAAACTTCTGGATTTAATTCTTTCCAGTACAAGATTTCAATCCAACCGAGGAAGATACTCGTTAAAATAATAAAGAATAAAAGAAATAGGAGTTGGTTATTTGTGGAGGCAGTTATTTTACAATCACATCAACCTTAGCAATAGCCAATAATTCTAACAAATAAACAAAATCAAACGTACCTATCGTTTGATTAAGTCGGGAATTATCTTAATTTAATTTGAAAATTAAATTCATTCAATGGTTTAATAAAGTTGGTGATATGTTCTATCGCTTTTGATTGATGACTCAATAATTATCTTAGTCATAATTTGAGAATATGGATATAAATTAGATTACAATGTTAACAAAATTGTAATAATGATGAGAATAATTGTGAACATGTATAAAATTAGCCGCCTTAATATTTTGATCTTTGATTTTATAATAAACAGGTACCTATACGTGTAAGCAGATGAACTTCTCTTTGTCCTCTAAAATGGGCATCAAACAATTTGGTAAATTTAAACAGAATAAATATACCAAATAGTAATAATATAACAACAACAATAATAATACTAATAATTTGAAGCGTGTCGCTATTTGTATTGTACAACACGACGCGCAAAAATTGGGAAGCCTGAGCTGAGAAGAATGAATGCACCCAAAACCACATCATTATATCACAACAGGTGGCATCATTGGTAGCTCTAGCCCATTACTTTGCACGTGAACTCACGTGCCAGACGACCTACCATCTGGGCCCACTTCAGCAATTGGGTCCCACCAAAATGGGCCCACATGAATGGCACAGAAGTGGGGCTTGTTTGACGCGTGTGCACAGAGTTGTCAGGAGGTGGCATGGAACAGTGTATACGTGTTTACGCTGCCACAAGAAAGAAACAAAAGGTATAATTGAAAGCATTGGACTTAGACATGGTACCAGAAAATAAAATGGTACATTTATTGATGTCGTTGGTTTTATTGGTGTTTTGGTATTATTATTGTTATTATTATTATTTTATTTTGCCTCGAGAGATGCACTCGTTCCATTGGGTCGGTACCAGCATGTACCGACTCTTGAGGAGAAAGAGGTCCGAGTGGCTGTCACGTGTTTTGTTTTGTCCTCCACCTATTCAACTTTTGTTTCATTTTAATTTCTTCTCCTTATCAATTTAAAATAATTTTGTACAACAAGGAGTTCATGGTTTTGATAGAGACATAAGGGAGCAATTTGCCGTTATTAGTTGGAAACTTGGGCTTTTAAAGAAGGCGCATGGGTATTTTGTGGGCTCAAGTAAATTTTAAAATTAGGTTCAATTAACTGCACTGTGCGAAAGATATTTACAAGAAAAAAAATAACTTTGTAGAAAAAGTATTTCTAGAAGCGTGTATCAAACGAGGTTCATTTTTGCATGCTCAACTTACAAAAAATATCATTTAATAATATTGTTAAAATAACAAATCAACAAAAATTAAGTTGTATAAACACAACTGCGAAAAATGTATTACAAACAATATATAAAATATTACATTGAATGTCACATGAAAAAATTTTATATGATAAAAGTAATAAAATAGAAATTGGGAAAATTATATTTTATAAAGAAATAAATGCCTCACGTCCTTTTGAACTAATCTACCTCAACATTGAAGAGTAAAGTTATTAAAATAAGATGACACTCAATTAAAAATAGACTTGTTTAATATAAACAGATCAAATTGAACAAGAATGTAAAACAAGAATATTTGTATAGAACTCCATATAGAAAACTTATTTTAAAATCATTATATTAAGGACTAAATAATAGTTATAATATGTTGATTCACTCTGATATGTAATGTAATAAACATTTATCAGTCATATTTATGTCTTCATATCAGGGTAGTGAATACCAATATAATTAACTCTTACTCTCTCTCTCTCTCTCTCTCTATTTTTTTTTTTTTAGTGAATTGAGGAGATATCTTAAAAAACTTGTAAATAAGTATTTAAGAATATCAACATATAAAAGATAATCCACACAAAACTTATTTTTGTTCACGCGAGTTGTCAAAGGAATGTGATAAGTCATGCGACAAGTGAGGAAACCTACCAGAATAAGTGAAAACGTATGGTGCAAAAATATAGTTAAAGCTGTTTTTTGAAGTTTGTGGACATAATTTATCAAATCACATTTATCGTTTAGGATAAAATTCTTTGAAATTTACCTCAAATTTTTTTTAACTACCGAAATTATTTTTTTTTATCATTAAGTTTTAAATTTATCCAAATTTAGTCTTTCAATTACCAGCACCGTCCAATCCGAGTTTTCCGTTCTTTTTTTTTTTCTGTTGTTGCTCCGTCTCTTCCATCTAATGAAAAACTGAATATCATTTACCTGCTTCCTCCTCCTCTCAATCTCGAATTTCTTCTCCAATTTCATTGGTTTAATAAATGTTAATATACAGACAGTGTTAATAAATGTTGAAGACCAAACACTGATTTAAGAAATAATAAAAATTCAGGACCAATTTGGCAGCCTTTTTGAGATTTTCTAATATAAAAAAATGAATAGCAAATTTAGGACAAATCACTCATTTATATAAACTAAATACAAACAAGTGACAAGAAATTGTACCGGAAGTGTTGAAATTTAAGAAGAGAAAAGATAAGTGTAAAAGCATACCAAATGCAAGAGAAGTACCGAGAGAAGCACAGCTGCTAACATTTAAAAAAAAAAAAAAAAATCAAACTATGCCAACTGTGAGATTACGAAGACCTAGCAGAATTTGTCTAGCCAAAAAAATAAAATAAAAGTTACGCCAGTAGAATTTTTTTACCGTAAACTATGCCACGGTAAAGTCAAGTCATCAATTTAGCCAAATAAACTTTCAAACTATGCCACGGTAAATTATCTCAATTGGTTTTACAAAAGAGGGGGAAAAAAATTATTACCGTAAAATCACGGTCCTCGTGTCATACCCATCTTTACTTTACTTGGTCAGAATAAAAAAGGAAATTAGTATATACCATCCACGCCAAATACCATCCACACCATCCACCAGGAGCGCTCCCCTCCTTTCACTCAGCGTCGCTCCCTCCATCGCTTCACCCAGCCAATCTCCTCACCTAGCGCGTCTCCCTTCCTCTCCCTCTCTCCTTCCCTTCATGATTTCTCCTCCTCTCCTCTCCTCTCCTTCTACCTTCCTCTCACTTTCTTCCTTCCCATTCATTCTCTTCAATGCTTCTCTCATCTTCTCTTCTTCCCTTCAGCCCGTCTCTGCCATCTCTTCAATGCACCACTCTTCTTATTCCCTATCACCTTTTCTCCTCTCTCTCCTTATCCTCCTTTATATTTTCGTTCTTCCTTTTTTTTTTATATAATTCTATATTCCCTAACAGCTAGTTGTACTAAGGAATTGTTTAATAGAGATAAGGGTTCAATTTGTTATGACAAAAAGTATATAGCAATGGAGAATCTAATAGACATAATTGTTCATTTAGTTGTTATAAGAGATTATCTAATAGACATAATTGTTCATTTAGTTGTTATAAGAGATTATCTAATAGACATAATTGTTCATTTAGTTGTATATATGTTCAGTTTATTGTTTTAAATATTCTATTTGTTATTGTAAGTGTTCATTTTGTTTGTTGTATATGTTCATCTTGTTTTTTATTAAACTAATATTTATGTTTTTTTCGTTTTTGTTGTTATAAGTGTTCAGTTTATTGCTGCAAATATTCATTTTGTCGTCATAAATGTTCATTTTGTTCCTCCATTTAACTAACGTCTGTGTCTTTTTTTTGAAATGCAGAAGAGAGAAAATGACATTAGAAAAACGGAAGGAGAGGAAAGCGGGAAAATTGAGAAAAGATGGAAGGGAAAGGGAAGGGAGGCTTCCTTGCGGAGAGAGGAAGGTGCGGAGAGAAGGGAGGGGAAGAGAAAGCGGGGGAAGGAAAGAAAGGTGCGGAGAGAGGAAGTCGCGGAGAGAGGAACGACGCGTAGAGGAAAACGCGGAAAAAGAAAGGGCGCTACAGTGGATGGTATTGGATGGTTTTGGCGTGGATGGTGTATATAATTTCTGAATAAAAAATGATGAAAGATGAAGAAGTCAAGGATAATGGGCCGACCACTGCGAAACTAGATTCTGGTCCTTTATCTAGTGGGCCTAAATATCAGATTTGATGGGATCAAAATAAATAAAGCGGTCGCTACCCTCATGGGACCCATCATTCAGAGGTTTCAACAGCCTGTCTAGCCGAATTGGAGGAGAAGGATTAGCCACAGGAACCCCAAATGATAGGAGCTGAGAGGAGAATCTTTGAAGTGGGTTCTTTTGAGTAAAAATGAGTTGGTTACTCGAGAAGAACGCATTTAGGAAATTGTTATACTATTGCTCTCCATATAATTATCTAGACACCTATTTATTAGCAAAAGTTACGTATTTATTAAGTGAGAACACACAATCATTAACAAAAAAAATGTGGCGATATCAATAAAAATATATACAAAAATAAAATTTTATTGCTAACAATTATGTATTTGCTGGTTTTGTATTTAATATACAAGTGATCGTTATTAACATAATAACACTTACGAGGAAAGTTCATATGACGTTCGTCAAATTCAGATATCAAGGAATGCACAAAACAAGATGGATGTAGATTAAAGGTAGGAGCTTGACTTCTATTTTTGGTCAGAAAAGAAAAAGAAAAAAAAAAAAGATGGATGTAGGTTTGCATGTCATCAGTCAGATTCTTCATAATATGAATCTAAATTTATTAAAATTTGATAGAATTTATATGAAATTTATATATAGCAAGAATTTGATTAGATAACTGCACAATTTTCACCAAATTTGGAATAAGATTTGGATCATATTATGATGTTTTCTAAAAATATTTAAAATAGTTTATTCAAAAAATAGTATTCGAATTACTAAAATATATCCAAGGGAAAAAAATTATTATTTTATACTCTCAAACTACTAAGCTAGGATAGTTACTGTAATTAAACTAATTTATATGACTAATTTTAATTTAATATAGATTAAGCATCATAAGACCGTTGAAATTATAATTATTTCTTGTTTTCCATATACACCAACATAATAAACTGTGTATATAAAAATGTTTTTCTTGTGTCATAGCTCTTTGCAATAATCTGGTTTTATGCAATCACCTGGTATTTCTTGTCCATTGTCTTCTTTTGATCCACTCTAATATCTAATATGAGAAAATCGTGTTAGATTTAATTATAACTTGTGCTCTAAAAGATTTATTAAAAAAAATCTATTTACCTAATGGTCGCTGAGTTCTAATTTGTCTTTAATGTTCACTTTATAATTCTCAATATAGCAAGTTCGGTATATTTTGTATGTGAATCGAATTTTATTTTATTTAATCATATCATACTACAATTGAAGAATCATATATTTCATATTCACATCTCAACTTGACTTCTTTTTTTTTTTTTGTGCGCTCGTAACAGAACACCAACTGTTTCTTTAAACAACACCCTTCTACCGTAATTTCCAATTTTTTTTTGGCATTACTAATTCAAAATTTAATCTCAAATAAGAAATTACGGATTTTTTTTTTTTTTTTTTTTGTTCTATCTCAAGATAATAGTTTCAAGTCGATCATGTTAAATTGATGAGTTGAATTTGATTTTTTTTTTCTTATTGCATAAAATAGACTACACTAATAACCTTCATCATGAAAATTGTTCCCTTTGATGTCTCATAAGATTAATTATTAATTTTTCTCATCTGATATTTTCAATAATTAATGCCGAGAAAACTATGGACATTATAGACTACCAAAATAGACGATCATTTGATATCTCCTTTTAAAAAAATCTATTATAAATGCTATTTCATTGTGTATATTTAGCCATTTTGTAAGGACTAAATTACTCTAAACTATCCAATTTGTGCGTGTTTTATCTGTCTAGGTTAAATATGGTCTTTCTTTAATGTAACTGAAGATAAAATACTTTTCAAATATAATGACTAATCCTTATACTTCTATTCTTAAAAATTATTATGCATACCATACTCGGACACCCGCCATATATAATTTTATTCTTTGTTGCAGGTTACTCTTGCTCTGAATGCTCTCTAGCTATTTTATTTCCTTCCCAATCTGGATGTCAAGTTTATTGAAGGAACGTTTTGAAAAAAAAAAAAAAAAACTAACTGAGTAGTTGAAGAAATATATAACAACATAAATAGTTTAGTCACGCATAACTTTCTTTTTATCACGCAAATTTTATCATACAATAATTGACAAAGTCATTCCACAATTAAGAAAAATTATGAAAGCGAGTAAGAAAAGTATGATCGTTTATTTGTAGCCTTTTTTGGAAGTTAATGGCCATGTGTTTAGCCGGATGTGTCCTAATATTAGCTGTGATAAGTAATAACATGATTTTATTATTCAACATTAATACTTTTAATAGTATTATAGTAGGATTTGATATAAATATTTTTTTCTTTTGTTATATCATCATAAAATTAAAATTAAATAAATAGTCCAATTAAACAGTTTGGATCTAATAAAATGAGGCTTTGGACAGTATATTTGTTAAGACTTAAGCATTTAGCTGACGATAGGATGGTTCATGGTTTATCAATAGCTTGCCGTTAGTGTAAATGTCAGTATATCCTTAAATTACATGACATAATTTCTATTATAATTTAAATTATTAACAACAGAACTTAAAAATAAATATGTACTAATAAATTTTATAATCCATTTTCCATTAAATTAAATTTTCTCACCTTCATGTTCGAACTCTGCCACTTGGATCTTTTTTTTTTTTTTTTTTTTTTTTTTTTTTTCTGTTTTCTTAAAACGCATCTACATTTCTCTGTTCGTGCCTCCGATGCTATTGAACTTTCCAAAGTTTGGATATGTTCAATAGTTGATGATGGAAATTGATTTCCCAGTCTTCAGTACCCGGACAAGTCCGAATATGATCCATGTCGATGTCGATAGATCAATCTGTTCTAGGGAATTTCGCAGTGGGCCCAATATCGAATTCACAAAGTTTTCTCAGACGAGCTTTGAAACTAGGTTTTCATAACTTGCTACCAGGGCTTGAATAGGCCGTATTTTCTCGGTCCATATTTTTTGTATTTTTCTAACCTGATTTTTAGCAATTTGCAAAATGAGTTAGGTCAAAGATCTCGTCGTTCAGGTTTAGACAAAGTAACTCACACAGTCACACTCACTAAACAAGTCAGGGATATAATTTTGGAATAAAAAAAATTTATATTAATTCAACCATGGGTACATGGTTTTGCCTTATTCGCATAATTGCACTTTCAAGTTGGGAATTGTTCTTTGCTGGTTACATAAATGTCCTAGAAAGTAATATTATATGTCCAAAAATCGTGAACATAGTAACATACCATAAACTATCGTGGCCAATATCCACAAGAGTAAAGATACTATGACAAAACAGGGTAACGGGCATGAAGAAATATTGAAGCAACAAATTATAAGCGTATAATAAACCTTAGTGCTCATACCATGAAAAAGCACTTGATAAGTTGCATCTCACATATAAACCAAATTCCAATTATATGGTTTTAAATCTACATGCTACTCTCGTCTAAGCATAACAATCAACAAATCAGCAAATCAGAGTACATGTGATAACTTGGCACTGAAACATTAGGATATAACAGGTCCTCAATTAAAAGAATATAAGCAACCAACAATATACAATGAATGCTGTAATCTGTGTAAACCTCCTTTAATCTTCTGTATCTATAACCTTGTGAAATTCCATAAAGAGAACTCAAAAAGAATTAACCCCTCTTTAAAATGAATTAACCTGTGTCACGCATCACCCAGGTATTGTATAGACAAATTGTACAGTAGATTGCGATTTCATCCAGGTACCCAAATTGGACGTGTATTTCTTTTTGTCATTTGATCAGGTTAGCAAGTGCATGATTAAACAGTTTGAGGCAGCTTAAATTGTTGTACACCTAATACCTGCATATAGGCAATTATTAGAGAAAAAAATAATAATTAAACCAAATTAACTGTATGGTATTGTGAGTTGAAAGTATGTGAAATAAATGAGCCGACTTTTAGGCATTGTGATGAAACAAATTCTTGTTAGATAATCACAGTAGCAAACTCTTCTGAGCTGCTTTTTGCCAATTCCAAATTGAATTTAGATGATGCATATTTGGTCAATATTTATTGCTTTAAATCATTTTATTTAGTGATTCAACCAAGATAACACTATAATTCTGGATATGTCACATTGACAACAAATATATTCATGACCAGAACAACCGGCACAATGTTCATCAAAAATAAAGTTAAAAAAGAAACTATTGTACATACAGAAAAAACTAAAATTGCTACTTTTGGTGATTTTTAAAACCATCACGATCATCTGTAATTTTACTTTTTATAATTTTGATGACAAATTTGATGTTAATACCACAATTGTCAAAGAAGTTTGTTGTCATGATAAACCTTCCCTAATTATTTGATGTAGTTAAACAAGATTACAGGGCATGTATTTGTTTTTTTTTTTCTTTCCAAATGATCTGTCCAAAAAAACTGTAAACTACGACATTTATAAGGGCCCTTGATAATTTGAATTTACCTGAAGAGCCGAATTTTGAACAAAAAGAAGGATTCCAGTTTTGGAAGGGTTGAATCCATCCCACAGCTGCACCTGCACAGTAGCCGAGACGGTCTTCTTGGGTGCTAGGTCTGACACTGATGTGGCTTTCTCCATGCGGCGAACAACATGGTCATTTGGCAATACACGCCCATTGTTCACCCCACTTGTCACGTCAGTCACAAGGCCATTTTCATAAAAAGCCACCATGATGTCGACCGAGCCTTCAATTTTCATGTTTAGTTTCCCAGTTAAGGTCGCTTGTAAGGTTTCAGGTGTTGGCCGTTGGAATGTGACCTACAGTTTTTGTGGTTCTATGGGTTAATTTTCTATGAGCTGGATTAAATATTAATAAAAAAAATGATAGTGATGGAGCAATAGCTACGAGTAGAAAGATCAAGTACAAAGTGTAAAATAAATAAAAAGGATGTCTTTAAGTAGTGGTATCATCACACTACCATGTCACAATATGGTGAATATCATCTGAAACATAATTATCAAGGTTTCGCATATTTTTCATTCAATTTCAAGGAAACATGTGAGAATATAGAAATGGTCACAAGAAAGGCTGCACTTCTGATATAATATAATAATTTAGAAAAGAAGGAAAGAACCATTCAAGTTTAGGCCATAGAACGTTGTATAAAAAATTGAAAAAGTTAGATCAAAATATTCAACACAGCCTGGAGGATGTCTGAGTACTGCTATAGAAATTATTATCAGCCAAGTTTAGACTGCAGAGAAATATAATCTAAATAGAGGTTTAGTGATTAGTAACCTACATGATACCATGTACTATTCATATTTGTTTTAGCTTAAAAACATTTCTAAAAAATAAAAGGAAACGGCTTCATTGTTTTGGGACTTCTTATTTATTTTTTTTTAGCCTATCAGCCTTTGAAATACAGATCTAATCAATTAAACCTGAATTTTTCATAATTACAACTTTATTTGGAATTGTCAGGTTAACCAGATGAATCTGATTGCACCATTAGGTACAAATCAAATTGAGACAAGGCTCTTTGCAATGTCAGTCATGTGAGCATTTAAAATTGTATTCATTCTTCATTGGCATTTCATTCTCATGTTGCTGCTCTAAAACTGACCAGGACAGAATTAATCAGCACAAAGGATTGTTCCCTACTATTTATTGGGGTGACAGTAAAATCAGAACAATTAATTGCTTTTGAAAGTTAGTAATATAGGAGACATTGGAAAATTGTTCTTTTTTTTGTGAAAATAATTGAAGGTTGTTCAATAAATTGGCAAATGGCAATACATAACAATCCAAACAAAATTACAGATTCATTTGCGTAACCTTTTTCCCCTACAGAGAAGGATCACTGAAATTCCTTCTACATTGAATCAATTAATTAAATTCTGACCTGCATTGCTGGTGAAGTGAATCTCGGCGCAGAGCGGACGGTCGCAGCCACCTTATCCAGATCTGTGCCAACGCACTCAGTTCTCCCTCCAACGACCACCTGAGGCGTGAACAACGTGTCAAGCCTCAAGGCCTCCACGTAAGCCTTCTGTCTGACGGTCCAAGCGCTGGACGCAAACCGATCCTTCCACCCGTTGTAATCCCAGTAGTCGACGTGGAAGGCGAGCACCACCAAGGGAGGGAGGTTACCGGACACGGATTCGGAGTCCTTGTCGGGTCGGGTGAGGCGAGTGGCGATCGCCTCGGCCTCGGGTGACGTGGCGCATCCCTGGGAGCAGAAGAGCTCGATGAGGACCGGACTGAGGCGGCGCTGCTCCTCGGGCGTGAGATCGGCCGTGGCGATGGCGTCTGGCGTGGTGGATCGACGCACTCTCGATCTTCCTCCGCTGAAGCACGCGAAGAAACGCGGCGCCATTGGAGGCCGAAGAGAGAGAGAGAGAGAGAAGGTGGAGAGACACGTAGAGAGGGAAATGAAAAAACGAGAAGCAATTTTGACCTCTTTGTTTCTTTTCAGAGACACGTATAGAAAGATATTCTGTGAACAAATCTTTGCTAAATTATGTGTTTTTTTGACTCTGACTATGAAGAGTGTAGAATATTAATTCGAAGGCTTGTTCCTATGAGGCGTTCCTCAAGAATACTCGTATACTCATTCTGTGAGGCATTTTGTCATGAGATAGGTTTCAACTAGTGGGACCCATTTTTCAGTTGAAGTTGCACGCAATTGAACACAGAAGAGGCCACAGGAGAATCCATAGCTTTGGCTTGGTGCGATTATATCTTCCGTAGACGTGTTCCATTTCCGGCCGTAGAACGACAGCTTAGGAGTTTGTCGGTGAAGGAAAGTAGAACGTGGCGGTGGCAATGGCGACAGAGTACCAGCTTTTTTTGACATTTTTTTTTTAATTATTTTTAACTTTCTAGTTGAGATGTATATTTTTTTTAAATTTTTTATGTCAATCAATTCGCGTTTCAAAAAACTTAGAAGATATTAATAAGAAATCATTTGAGAAAATGACGCACCTGCTACCGGGTGGTGGTACTTCTTTGTTAAAGAAATATTCCTGAAAATTGAAAATGCAAACATTTTCCCTTATTTATTTATCAAGTCCGTAGGCAGTTTTCCCTTTTGATCAGAGCGGTGGAGTGCCAAAATTTTGGAAGTTTGTTTATTCTACGAAGGTGATGCACAGTGCAAAATTATTTTTGTGATTGACGTTCAAATTTTCGCGCGTTTTAAAATATTTCATGACGTAACATATAATTAAATACGTGATAGGAAATAGATTTTGTATTGAATTGATTCAAATGATTACAAGCATAAGAGTCTTTATATAGACCAATTCTAAAACTAATGATAACCATCTCCTACCAACCCTCTATAGTCTCTATCGATATCAATCTCTAATCATCATACAATCTCAATATCTCCTACCTAACCAATCATTAATCTAATTATACTCTAACATCCCCCCTCAAGCTCATCGTAGTGGCACACACGATTGAGCTTGCCATCTTCGAAATGGTTCGATCCTTGTCGAAATTGAATTGCCAACTTGCATTGTACTCGTTGAAAAGAAAGAAAGAAAAAGATCGAGCTCTTTTGGCTCAAGAAGAAAAGAAGGAGCTCTTTTGGCTTATGCATGCTTTCACAATGGCTTTTTGCCTAGCATGTTTGTGAAGAAGCTCGTGTGAGTCCTCATGATCTTGGCTCGTTTGAGTATCAAGATTTATTGGAAAATTTAAAGAAAAAAAGGAGTTGGATGCTTGCATGGCATATTGTATTTGTGTGTGAGAATGGAGGGATTGTTCTTTTGAATTTGTTAGGTTAAAGGGGTATAGACAAATACATTGCACATGAGATTTCAATTTGCACCAGGTGAGAACGATGCTAAAAATAGGCATAAAAGCATGACTGGACTGGACTGTTATTTCCTTTGATTTCTTTGTTTTTATTGCTTCTGGGCTTGGCTTGTGATAAAAGAGAAATAACCATGACAAGGCCCAAAAGTAGCACAATCAATCAAAGAAAAGGAACACTGCTGAAACAGATTCGCACTTTTTATCTCCAGTAAATGAACTTAAGGAAGTCTCCAGTGTCTTCTTTAATCCATCCCTTACTTCGTGTTTTCTCAGAACGATAGCTAACCTCTTCAGTTTAATTGGAATTTGACCAAGCAAGGCACAAAATTGAGATGTGGTGGTGGACAGAGCAGTGTTTCTGTCGATGGTGGCGAGAAGTGAAGGTTGTGCTCATGGTGTAGTCGGGTTAGACTGTTTTGACGGGTTGGAGCATGAAGTTCCTTCTGGATCCGATTTGAGCACATCCTAGCGACCTCCTTTGTGTCGTCGTCGAGAGAGATGGTGTCGATTTGGTGGAGAGGCGAAGGCTGGGTTTGTGCCAGGTGATCTCGGATCAGGTCTGAGGTGATCTTTGATCCAGATCGGGATCAACAGAGACGTGCTAGAGGTTGGCGCGGGGTGGCAAGGTCTCGCTCGTTAGATCTGATCAACCGATCAATCTAGGGTTTCAGTTGATGCTTGAAGCAACGAGAAAAGACTCGATCGACGTGGTTGTTGCGGTGCTCAGCCGAGAGACGGTGGAGTGGCGCAGCGAAGGAGGCTTCGACCAGATCTCAGATTTTTTTTTGAGAGAGAGGAGAGATCGTAGAGGGATTTGGGAGAGATGATAGGGCTGGTTTAGATCGGGAATAGGAATAACTGGAAATAAAAGATATATGAATAAAATTGCTGAAATAAGAAAGGAATAAACTGGCTATTCTATTTATTAAGTGGAATAGGTGGGCTGAAATTCATTATTCCTGGAATAGGCGTGAGCCTAATTCCAGTATAGTTCTGGCTCAGATACCATGATAGGAAATAGATTTTGTATTGAATTGATTCAAATGATTACAAGCATGAGAGTCTTTATATAGACCAATCCTAAAACTAATGATAATCATCTCCTACCAACCTTCTATAGTCTCTATTGATATCAATCTCCAATCATCATACAATCTCAATATCTCCTACCTGACCAATCATTAATCTAATTATACTCTAACAATACGGCTATTATGTACTGTTTAATTAAACACCCAATGACCCAAACATCAATTTAGAAAACGGACGGCTTTGAAATTGAGAATAAACATGCTTCTAAAAAAAAGAAAAAAAAAAGAAATTGAGAATAAACAGTCGATCAACAAGCTTCCTTAAAAAATTTTAACTCAGTCGAAATAACACATTTTTGAGAAAACAAAATTGCATGCAGTCTTATACATTGTGGAACAATACTAGTTTCGAGTAATCATTTTTCGCATTATCATTATAAAATTAAAATGAACAACAAGTAGCTCAAAGCCTCAAACTATACTTTTCCCCCTCCTCCATGAAACTAGTAAAAAGGTTTAAGCATTTTAATTTTTGAGAATGGAATATCCATTTATATTTACCTACAAAACAGTCACCAAAATTACAGAAAATAATAAATATATGTTTAAAAAGTAAAAGAATTGACCAAAATTTCATTATTTTTACGAGATCTCTAATCTCATTATTTTCGGTTACTAAAATTGCCAGTTAGGATTATCCGTTTCTCGAGGCTTGTATCATCAAAAATAAATTACTCTACTCAACACTTACTGTACAATCAAATATAAATTATTTTTTATCGGTAACTCGAGTTGAGTTGAGCTGAGTTAGAAATACTTTCGAGTTTTTTAAACTGGCTCAAACGCAGCTCGTCCCCAACTCGAGCTAGCTCGTGGGCTCACGAGCTAACTTGAAATAAACATATATCCTTCAAATTTTTATTTATTTAATTCATATGTTATTCTAGTATTAAATTTTTTTGACATATACAATATTGTAAACAATAAAATTGTTGTCTTTTATATTCTTTCTATTAATTTGAAACAAAATATGTCTTGAAACTCAATCTATCATGTGTAATATTAGTTAAAATAAAAATATATAAGAAGAAAATTCTTATTATTAATTTATAAATTTTTAAAACTCATAAATTATATTCATAATACATATCCCAAATATAAATTTATTGTGTCACGAGTTGGCTCACGAGCTGCGAGCTGAGCTGACCTTAACTCAAACTCAACTCGTCAATCAATCGAGTTAGTTTAGCTCGAGTTTTACCAACTCGAGTTTTGTTGGCTCGAGTTACAATTGAGTTTTTGTGAGTCGAGTTCGAGTTAGCTCACGAGTTACGAGTTTTTTGCTCACCCCTACTGTACAGCTATCTCGAATGTCTTGAAAAAAGAAAAAAAATTTACCGTGGGAGCAATTCTAGTATCTCTAAAGTCCAAAGAGTCTAAATAAGCAAAATTTGGTTTCAAAATCAAAAGTCTAATCAAATAAATTAGTTGACATAAAGTAAGGAAAAAAAAAGCCTTCTTGATATAAATATCTCGAAATTGGTATTCTATTATCATATTATCATAAAATTATCTCCTGATGAATATGTGCACGTGCATAAATTTCTTCCATACTTGTTTCATTTTTTCATAAATTGTTGGAGAAATTTGTTCACGAAAGAGCCCTACGGAGTACGGACTACGGTGCTTTTTTTTTTTTTTTTTTTTTTTCGAATAGTTGACAGCGGCTGTCAACGGAACGGACTACGGTGCTTGGAGGGTTTCACTGTAGATGCTAACTCCAAATTCCAATGCATCATCATCAGGTCCGTTCAATCTTCATTTATGTTTCATCTAAACCGTCGGTTTCTTCCGCTGGATTTTCTGTTATATCGTGCGATACAATTCTATTCTATTGCTATTCTTTTGCGCGCCTCTTTGGTTTCTTCACTGTTTCCAAAGAAGAGCAATGGCGGCCTCGCTTCGACCTCCGACCTCGCAACCACCGCACTCGACTTCCTTCCTCAACTGTACGGATGGAATGCGCTTCTCTTCTCCTTGTAATCAAGTATCGCTCATCCCACATCTGCACTCTCTCTCTCAAAAACCTTTCTGAGGTACCTTATTTCGTTACCTTTTATTTTTCCTTGGTATTTCTGTTTCGTTTGTTAGTTTAGTGCTCAAAGTTTGGAGTTGAGAAATGTTAAATCATTTATTTGAAAGATTTTATATTAATTATTAGATGTTACGATAGTTCAGCATGCTTGTTTTAAAATTTATGACATCTCCTGTGATGATCCCTTTTTTTGTACTGTTAAAATATTAGCATGATTGGAGAACAGCACCTGCCATCTCAAAATTAGATGGCGTTGAATTTCTTGTTAGAGATGATTAGTACAATATTTTGCTTGCCTAATATGATAATTGAATATGCTGTAGGATACTTCCGTCCTGCAATTGCTAAGGCCTTCAAAATAATGACGAAGTCTGAGAAAGTCTTCCTCACAGTCAAATCTCTGTGTAAGTTTTTATAGTTAAATATTACTGTTTAATACAAATATAAATAAACCTAAAAGCTCTCGAGTCGAAAGAACCTATAAAAAGGATCAGGTTTTAACAAAAGACCTGATTAATGATATTTTTGTCTTATGCTGGACCAGTATGATAATCATCGTATGATTAATACTATGTGACACTGACGGAATGGTGCGAGGATGGCAATTTGGATAGTGCCTTCTGATCTCACTTTGTTTTATCTGGAAAAAATTAACTGGGAATGAATGTACATTTTAGTCTTTTTATCTTATACATTTTGGGTTTTGCTTTCCAGATAGAAAATTCTCAATGTTATCTAAAATTATAATTAGAACTTCTAATCTATTCAAAATAAGAAATAGCCTTTGTTGTTGTGCACCCATGCTTGTTGAATTTAATGGCTCAGTTATATTATAAATATTTTGTGGCATTCTTGATAATTTAATGGCTCAGTTCTTGAATTTGATAGTAGAAAATGGAAGATCTGAATATCCGAGAACCAACTTTATAATATAATAACATCTTCCTCAAAATAATCTGTTGTGAAGTGTATGTTTTTATATGTTAATATTTTCCTCTCTATTATATATAGTGCTTATCAGAGCTATATTTTGTGTTAATCTCGATAATTTATATGGCCCAGTTCTTGAATTTGGTAATAGAGAATCAAAGATCTGAATATCCGAAAACCAGCCTTATAATACAATAGCATCTTCCTCGGAAGCATCTGTTATGAAGTGTATGTATTATGTTAATATTTTCGTCTCTATTTTCGTTGCCACTGTTGGCTTCAACTAATTTAATGGCTGTACATCAGGCCAAAATTCTTGGCTCATATTTGCCACAAAATGATCCTTGTTTGGTCATTAAATAATAAGGGCAATATAGATATAAAAGAGACAAAAGCATGTATCCATGATGCATTTTATCGGACTAATATGTATACTATTGATGGAAGCAGCATTTTACCCCACATTATCCAAATTCTTATTCAGTAAATGCAAAGGCCTAATTTAGTTGTCAATGAGAGAACAACTGTTGTTTTGAACCTGATCCACAATATATTTATATATTGGTCTTATGGTCTTATTCCTAATATCAGTAAAATTTATAAAAACCTGTTTGCCAGAGTTGGAACTTCAAGCATAACATCCAGGGGACAAAAGCAAATGTCGTCGATCTGTGGCTTCATTCTTTTTGTTAAGTGTTGTTTTTGCCAGTGAACATCAAACCTGCATTTTTACAGAATCACCACCTTCGAAATTTATTAGAGATGTAATACAATAGGTATTATGAAGATGGTCGGTTGTTTGATCGAATTGTGAAAGGGGGCCTCTACAAAGAGAGAGCCACAAATGTTGTCGCAAAAACTGTTTTATGGTGGTTCAGGTGTGAGCCTCTCTCTCTCTCTCTCTCCCCCGTCCCTCTCTATCCACCAGTGGCAAAGAGCTCGTCTCTGTGTGGAAAAAGTATGTTGAATTTACTTAAAGAGTAGTGCAACAGTAATGATGGGTACATTGTCTTTATATTGAGTATGTCCCTATTATGGAAATAATTTGGACATTTCCTATACATTGAGAATGCTTAAAACTCTAATGCTCTTTCTGAAAAAGCAAGGTTATCTGGAAAGGATCATCTGATATCATTCTGATTGCAAAGTAAAATCTTGGGAGTATTATTGTTTCTGAACTTGCTACTGCTTTCTAGGACCAGCAATGCAATGAATTGCTTAAATTAAGCAGATATTGATAAATCCTGAGAGTATTATTATTTTTTTACTTGCTACTGTTTCTTAGGTCCAGCAATGCGATGAGGTGAATTGCTTCCAATGATCAAATATTGATATAGACATATATTTATTTCGTGCAACAGATGTGTCATAAGCATGCATGGAGACCTAAAACCAAAGATTTTCTTATTCGGCAACAAAATGGAATCGGCACCTCGCAATGTTGATTTTGGCATCTGTATTATTCACGACAGGTATCCTACTATGTACTCTTTTATAAATTGTGTCATTGATTTGCGACCAATTGACAATTGAGAAGGATAGAGTCATATGCACAGAAAACATAAAGATATGGCAAATTAACAAAATAACCGAGTCCTAGAAAACACCATTCAAATTAAATTAAAAACCTTTGTATTTTCAATATCATCTCTACGAATTTGTTTGAATATTAGATGACAGAGATAATGGAATAGTTTAGAGCCCATATTACATGATGATTGAAGAATGAATAGAAATTATGGCCTCATGTAATTACAAAATTACATTATATTTACAAATAATTGATTCATTTTATGAGTTTCTAACTCATTATATTCATTGCTCAATTCTTGAGCATAATTCTTATTAGCGGTGATAAATAGCACAAAATCGTACGTCTTGAGAACAAAAATATCCTTCTTTAATGCTAGTGAGCATGTAATGGATCCCACAATAGGTCGCATAAAGTGTGATGACATATCAAGTATATATTCTTTTTCATAACATGATGAGACCAGAGAACTCTATATTATCTACGGAAGAACGTGGTAACTTGTAAACCACTCAATTTAGTTTGACAACAACATATATTGGAAAATAATTATCTATCTGTAATACTTCAAACATATTTGCCTTGCTTCCCTTAAAGAATAAATAGAAGAAAACTAGATATGTATTACTTTTTTAATTTTACCTTAGGATAATAAATAAAAGAAATAGAAGAAAACTAGATTATCACTTTAGGCTAATAAGTTTATAAAAGTACATGAATTTTCAAACATCATATTGAGCCCAAGAGCACAAAAAATTTTCTAATTGAGCCATAAAGCCCAATGTACCTCAAATTGACTCAAAGCCTAAATATACTTCAAACAGACCAAGAAGCCCAAAAGTATAAAGTTACCCCCAAGAGACCCAAAAGTCTAGAAGTACCTCGAAAGGGGACCCAAAAGTTCAAAAAGTATCTGGGTGAGCCACATATTTCGAAATATCCCAAGTCTAGCATAAAAGTACCCCAATCGGGCCCAAAGTATCTCAAATTGAGTCCAAAAGTCCCTAAAATAGTCTAAAAGCTTGGTAAAACCTCAATATGAACTAAAAATCCCTTGCAATTCTTGAAATAGTAACACAAAAATCAAATAAGTCTGAATCCCCAAACCATATATATCAAATGGGAGCCATATATTCACACCTAATACCTGAAATTCAACACGTAACTCTTTTTCAGATTTCAGATCCAAATTTCTTAGGCAAAGCTCGAAGACTTGTGGCAAAATCCGCTAAAACACTTGATCAAGAGAACCCTTGGTTTCACTGGTTAGGTGCATAAACTTTGACTCACATTGACCTTGACTAGTTGCATTTGAATTGGTTGCAGAAATATCTCATGAGTTGAGCTGGATCATTTCAATATATTGATGACTCAAAAAACACAACCCTAAAATCTCAGGAGCAAGTCTCCAACATATTAGGACTAAATCTTTAATGTTCCAAATTAGAAAAATTGTGTAACCCTTGATCATGGTCTTAGATCTAATAATCAACCAAGGTATGATATTCAACTTTTGATCTGATCCAAAAAACCTATATCGAGAATATAACCTTTGAGCTAAACTCGAAATCCAAACTAATAGCTACATGAACCTTGATTAAAAACTGATATAAATCATACGACATAACTTGTAGGATCAATATTTCAAAATTCTTATTTGATCATGGATTATAAATTTGAGATGACTAGTCACGAGCGAGCTTCATGCAGCCAACCTAGTCGAGCTATTTACCATATCTAGTTGGGACATGAGGTCACAATCTTACATTTATCAAGCACGAGCCTTATGCAGCCTACCCACCCCGGCCCATTAGCATATTTAGTTGGGATATGAGATTACAATGTAACATTTATTAATCAGCCTATGATATAGATTTCATAGCAAATAAATATTTATCAAATCCTCTCTTAAATTAAAAGAGGAATCTCACTTTCATCAAATATGATTTCAATCATACGGCTCAATTGTATGGATTTTACCATTTTATTCTCTTGGAATTTAATTCCTCGTATCTTTAAGCAATAAGTCCGTACGCCATCTTATGATCAAATTGGCCCCTTCTCGCCTTAGCGTCGTCCTCCTCCAGTACTTTGTGCCCTCTTATATCTTTCAATCTAGATCTAAAATATTTTCTTCAGACAAGCTTGTTGTCCACCGTAAGGTTGAAGTAAAAAATTCAGGTTCTTTTATTTTCATGATAATCTAAGTGATACTCTATAGTTGTACAATTTCTCTGTTTCATTTTATTTTGGTATTTTTAATGAACTCTGGTGTTAATTTTTATATCATTTGCCTATTTCTATAATTGTGGTTCTATTATATCCAATTTTAATTTAGATCTAATCCTATTTGGTTGATATTTAAATATAGTAACCTTGTTTCAATTAGATCTACTCAAATTTGATTGATATTTTAAATAAGAATTTATAATCGACCTTTCTTCTGTTTCCGATCTAACAAATTTGATTGTTATATTAAAAATTTGAATAGTTTCCTAAATTTTATCAATTTGTTGCTATTATATTCACAATTTTAGGGTTTTTTTTGCAGATCTAAGTAATTTGATGGATTTTATCTTAATTGTGGAATTACTTTCCTCAAATATCATAGATCTGATTTCTAGGTCTAATTCATGTTGTTATTAGATCTTAATCTTTTTTAGTTATGTAGATCCTAATTATTTTAATTGAAACTTGTTTTATTGATTCCATTGATGTTCTACTTCTTAGGTTTACATATCTAATGGTGATCTTAGATTATAATAGCTTGTCTAAAGTTTCAGTTTATTTTTTTTGCATGTGTTAATTTACATATATAAAGGAAAGCTTAGATAACAATTGAATTAACTCCGAGATCTAAAAAACAAGTTACGCATCAAAATTTTAAACTATTGTTCCTTCAAGAGCAAAGATGGCAAGTATGTTTGTCATTATAAGTTGTTGGCAAAACTAAATTGTGTGGTTTATGCTTGGTGAGATTTTTTTTTGTAGATGTTGAGATATATTAATTCTTGAGTAATTTTTCCTCAAATCTCTTCAATCAAATAACTTACTTTCGTAAATTCTAGCTAGATCTAATTTATTAGCAAAAAAAGTTTTTAATAGTTATTTTTTTAGAGCTATCAGATGCCTATCTATATTTTTTAAGCAATGACTATTCATATTATTTTGATGAGAATTGATTTCACAGATTTCATTAATGTCAACTACTGAATTTCACATATCTAATTGTAAATTTTAACAATAATTTATTCGCTTGCTTAAAGTTTCAGTCAGTTTTTTGCATGTGTCATTTCACATAACTAGAGGAAAGCTTAGGTAACAATTGAATAAACTGTGAGATGAAATAAAAAAAAAAAAAAAAAAAAACAATTACATATCTATTTTTTCTTTAATTGTTTATTTTAGGGCAAAGAGGGCAAGTATGTTTGACATGTAACATAGAGATAATCATTAGCCAATATAAGTTGTTGTCAAAACTAATTGAGTGGCTTATAAGCAATCAATACATCTAGAATTGTCTTGCTCTTACTATACCATGGGAAAGATATATATACATTGAAATATTTACCAGTTTAAACTTGAGTACCGGAAGTACCCTCTTGACAGTCATTGTCAAGGCTATGAAAAAGAAACTGAATACTGGAATGATCGTGGAGTGGATATATATAATTATAAACTGGTAGTGCCCATCCTATAACTTTTATTGAGAATTTTGTGAATGTGTTTGCGCAATAATTATGGGGAAAAAAGGGAGAGCAAAAAAATTCTGTCAACTGCATGCATTTCCCTAGAACAATTACACTAGGGACATTTTCACCAGGAGAATAATACTATAATAAAATAACAAATTTCTAGACACACTAGAATAGCTTTTAAAGTATATGTTGAGTTGAGTTATTTGAGTAAAGGAAAATTTCTTTATACTAATTATTTCGTTTCTTTTATTTGAAAAAAAAATGTTGTATGTTCTGCAGGTATATTGTGAAAAAGGATTTGAGGATCATGCAAGGCTCTGGAACGGGTAAATCCAAAATGACAAATTCCAGAACAAAGCGGCCACGTGAACAGAATAACAATCCACCTGCTGCAGCATCCTGGAGTAGCAGTCCTGCTGCAGCATCCTGGAGTAGCAGTCCTAAAAAAGATCTCCTCAAATTACAGGCTGACCATAGATCTGAGCATGTACTTAATGGCGTGTTTCTGAAGCCATTGTTCATGAGGGAGCACAAGATAAAAAACCTCCCATGGGACCCGCGCTACAAAAAGTATGTCATCCAAGCCGGTCTGTATGGGGTCCACAAGATCGGGCACATCCCAACAGATCATGCACTTATCAGTGCACTTGTGGAAAGATGGCGTCAGGAGACGCACTCCTTCCATTTTCCAGTTGGGGAGATGACGATCACGCTTGAAGACGCTTCGGTTCTTTTAGGGCTGCGAGTTAATGGGGACCCACTCTGTCTCCCAACAAACTATGATTGGGCAGAGGTAGTGGAGACCTTACTGGGAAAGAAAGTAGACAGGACAACATTCCGACGAAGAAGCAAAGTGGCTATTAACATTTCTTGGTTACGCAAGCATTTTGCTAAATGCCCTACGAACGCAAGCATTGACACTGTGAAGCAGTATGCGCGGGCATATCTGCTCATGCTTGTTGGGTCTCTGTTATTCACTGATCATTCAGGAGACTCCATTTCAGCAATATACCTCCCACTTTTTAGAAATTTTGAAAGAGCTGGAAGATACAGTTGGGCAAGTGGTGTATTGGCGTTCTTATACAGAGAACTTTGCTTAGCAACAAAGGCAGATCGCATGCAGTTCGGTGGATCAGTTTTGCTGCTGCAATTATGGTCTTGGGAAAGGCTCCCGATGGGACGTCCAGGTAGCCGCAAAAATCAGAAGAAACCACCAGGTGATGACGACTTGAACCAAATACCTCCAGTCGGTTATGGGTGGTCCAACTACCACCAGTTTGCCGATCATGTGACATGCAGGGTACAAGACTCATATCGCCTAGAGATCGATGCCTTAAATGACGGGAAAGTGAAATGGCAACCATATGAAGGCAAAACACTTCCGGCAATATGCAGAGAAAGTCCTGAGTTATGGAGAACTACATCGCCTTTAATACACTTCTGGATTGTGGAAATGTACAATCCAGGAAGAGTAGCGCGGCAATTTGGCCTGTACCAACAGATTCCACCAGTCGAACTTCACGACACAATAGATGAAGAACTTCATGACCTGCAGAATGGTTTTGGCAAAAATTGGCCCATGGTACATCGCAAGTACTTGCTACAGTGGCGAGATCGACAGGACAGGTGTTTGGTTGACCAAACACCATATGACCCATCTGAGCACAAGGAATACATGACCTGGTTTGCTGGTGCTACCAATTTGCATCTCCAAAGCCCCGGTGGTGTCCCGAATACATATAGCTCGGTGAGGGATTGAAAAGATTTATTTCTCATTGTACTTTCTTAGTCAGTACCTTCAAATTTTAATTTTATATCAAATTTTGGGACCTATGTGACAGGCCAACAATGTCAGGCAGATTGCCACAAGCATCTTTGAAAAATTTAAAGATGTCGCTGACGAGGAGATGAGAGCATTTGCTCGTGATGTGTTACTAAAGTGCAAGGCTGCTATAAAGGATCTGCTTGAACCTATTAATGGAGATGAGATATATGCAGCCTTCGACGACAACGTGATACTTCAGCAACAGAATGTCGAGTCTGTGCATGGTGATGATCCAGGCCTGTCAAGCCATCCAGCAGAGCAGGTACGAGTGTTCAAATTTTTGCATCTGTTAAGTGCTGAAATTAAATATGAAAAGGCAAGAGTTATTGTGGCGTTGAAATTTGTTATTTGTTGGTTGGGTTTTTCTGGGAGTAGATGGCAATTCTGAACTAACAAATATTTTGAGCTAATGTTTATTTTATGCCTGGACAGGTCAATCCTCAGGGTTAGAGCAGAACTTTAGGGAGAGTGCACCAGTTCAAATTTCAGATGAAGATACTGCTGGTGATGTTTGAGATGATGAAGATTTTTAGACATTGGACTGTTGCATAACTTATATGCTGTTTCTGGTGAATTTGTTTCCATTAGTGGTTGCTTTCTGGATGTTTGAAATTTGTTTTATGTGAACTTTACTAGTATGATTGTCTAAGATTGTTTTGTGGTAGATTTGAGGTACTGTATGGTCTTTTGTGTGGTACTTAGTAAACTCGTCTTGCATTTTCCTTTTAATTCTGGTGTCCCATCGGGTCACCAGTTTGTTGTTTGTTGAACTTTTTAGTCTAAGTACTGGTGTTGTAATAATTAACCTTTTATTGCTGTGATAGTCTTGTGTTATGGAGAATATCTCCCATATAATTTAGGGTTGAATTCGTTATTTATGAATTTTGCTTGTTTGTTTGCAAGTCTCTGAGTATTAATTTTTTTTTTTCTGGATTTCAATTTTTTTTATGGTTTTTTGTAGTTTTTATTAAGCAGTGGATTATTTTATCCTATTACTTACATAGATTTTACTTAACTTCCACAATTTTATCGAACATAATTCATATTATTTTTTGTTCTTAAAAAAATTCAACTTAGTTATTTATCTTTAAATTTTTCTCAAGAAATTTCCTCGAATAAAAAAGATGAATCTCGACACCCTCCGCAAACATTGGAAAAAGTTGACGTAACAACGAGTCAAGGATGGCACCCCCTTCTTGGGGTTCTTAGTTTCAAAAAAAAAAAAAAAAAAAACAAGGAGTCAAGGACACAAGGTGTTATTCTAACAGCGGCGGCAGTTGATACTTGCAAACAATTATTTCTTGCTATTAAAAAAAGAAGAAATATAGGCGAGATAATGGCTTAGTTCGAAATAGATTTCACGAGAACCCTTGGTCTCTCTCACATAATGAAGCATTAGTCGATTCTTCCTTTTTTAAAAAAATATGTATTTGTAAATATTGCACAATCCTTCACAGCTAAATTTGCATGCTAAAGTCGAGCGCGAAACTATTGTTTTTGTAATTTTGATGACTGTGCTGTGGTAAAAAAAAAAATGAAAAAACAAATTTTACACTTTTTTTATAAAGTAAAATGAAAAATTAAAAAAATTTTCAATCATCACTTCCAAAATCCAGAAGAAAAGAAAGAGAGTGTTTGCATGCAATAAAAAACGTCATTTCCCTAAATCAGAAAGGTTAAACAAATCTATAAATAGTAAAATTTTGTATTCTATGAAATTTTAATATGAAAAATACATTTCGTGCTTGAATTAATCGTTCGGACTTGAGACTATTTTGAACATCAATCCACAAATTTAATGTAGATATACACGTACATATAGATTCTTTTTTTAGACACATGATCATTATAAATGTTAATTTTGTATAAATATTTAAGCTAGAAATATTTTGACATAAGATTATAAACATTAATGACAAACATAATATTTTTAAAAACTAAAAAAAAAAGAATGTAAATAAAATTTTGAAATCATTAATGTTTGTAATTTGCTTTAATTTTTTTATATCATAATAATTGAGGACATGAAAATGGGTTGGTGCGGTGTCCACACTATTGACCCATTTCAAACACTGTTACCATTTCTGATTTTCGTTATAAATATGAAAAACGATAAGAACGAAAAACAATTAAATAAGTAAAAACTGCACACCGCAAACGTGTAGAGATCTAAAATCCAAATTAATTTTCACTACAAAACGGGAAGCATTCTGAATTTCTGATAAAATTGTACTCTATATACAGAGGATCCTATGTAAAAATAGAAGGGAATCCAATGCGAGTCAAGCTGATCTCCAGTTTTTACCGCAGACAAATACCCTGAGTCATGAAAAGTTCAAAATCGATATCTAAATATTTGGTCCTTTAATTTTATAGAAATAAGTAAAGTTATCATTTTTTTTTTATTTGCATCAGATTAATTAATGTTTAATAGAATCAACTTGATATTTGAATTTCCTTTGCATCGAATCTTCTTGAAAATTTGGAAATATATTAGAGGTACTCATTTAACTCTTCCAAAAATTGTCTCATTATTACCGCTATTAATTTTTGTCAAAATAATCAGCTAAACCTTTTCTTAAAAATTAAGAAACCAGTTTGAACCGAAGAAGTTATGGAGCCAAGTTAATTATTCTTTTAAATTTTATTTTTAAAAGTTGAAAATTAATTTAATACAAATAAAATTTTGTCAACTGAATTGATTTATTTAACAAAGTTCAAGTCCTCAACTTGAATTTCTTCCCTGATAAGAATCCAATGCAACCTCCGCTGATGTCCAGTTGTCAGAACAGAACATTCCCAGTTGCAAAAACTGGAGAGGATCACAAACTTGAGAGAGCATATTTTAAATAGCTTACTTGATAAGCTACCGACATAACCAGGAAACCACCGACCTACCCCGAATCCGCCACAGCATTATCCAATCACAATCTACCACGTATACCCCTTCCTTCTATAACGGCTACTTGATCCTTCCTTCTGATTTCACCACGTGTCCATACGAACACGTGTCGCTGAAATAATAACCGTCCGATTAACGCGGTAGGCCAGCGACCACACGCTTTCCCTGGGCGGGAATTTAAATTTTCATCTTTACTATTTTGACCTTCCGTTCAAGTCCCAAATCAAAACACCAGAACTATTCACTACAAATCCCCACCGTTTAAAGTACATCAATATTCGTGCACCGATCCGATGTACGGTCAAGATTGTCGAGTTACTCTTCTGTGTGCTTATTTTCACTGAGCGAAACAATTTGTTGTAAATTGGGAGAGAGAGTTCGCCAATTACGACCCGATTTGGAAGAATGGCGGCGGTTCCAGGTCTTTCCATGAAATGTCCCTCAGATATTTTTAATTTCATTATTACACCTCCAAGGTCCTTTATATAAGCAAGCCGACAGGGTTAGTTTTTCAGACACAACAACACTGGTCGTTTTCTTCACAGCACACTTTACAAAGGAAGAGGTAGGAAGAACGAGTTGATCTTTAGAAGAGATTTCTCTATTGTACTTAAGGTACTCAACATTGATTCCTTTTCTTCTCTTTTGTGTTTCGATTTGGTTTGTGCATTTCTTTTTGTAAAAGTTCGTGTCTTTACTGAGTTTATAGGTTGTAAGGAGGTTTAAGAATTGAATATTGTTAGTTTACTATTGTGATTTCTCCTGATTTTGAACTGTGAGCTAGTTATCTAGGAGTGAATGTTCTAATTTAGCTTGATTTTAAACGAATTATAGCTTCATGTTAAGCAATTTACTAAGTTGAACTAAAATGGAAGCTCACTGATCTTTTAATTTCTTCTTTCCAGGTTCTAGTCTACAAGAATCAAATTCGAATCTTTGTGTTAAGCATTCTTGAAATATGGCAATTGGGTGCATTGATCAGGAGAAATCGTTCCAATTGGTTCAAGGTACGAAGATTTTGGGAAGAAAAAGAGTTGTACTTGCACAAGATAGCTTCAATTCCTCAGGTGTCTTCTCTCCTGTTAGTTTCCCGCAGAAGCGTAGGAGTCGAAGGCCTCAAATCGAGAGGTTCAACATGCTTGAATCATTGCCCAAAGATATGCTGGTAAATACTGATTCCTTGAGCGTCTGTTGTAATTAAAATTTAACTTTTTTGGTACCTGGTGTAAACAATTTTGTTGTAATAATTTCAGGTGAAGGTTTTGTGCAAGGTGGATAGTAGTGATTTGGGGCAGCTTCTTCTGGTATCTAAGACAGTTAATGAAGCGGTAAGCAATTATTTCCAGTTCTTTCATAGTTATCAATCAGCATTTCCAAAGAAGAGGAGTTTTTGGGTGTCAATTGCCTGACAGGTCCAATTAGTATGCACGCTTGTCTACCAGCTACCTGGTACAGACAAGTTGATCATGGTACCAGTCAACTACTTTGTTCTAACCACACAGTATCAGTTCTCCTCAGCATGCAGCAGTATCATACCAGTGGGTAGCTGACCCAAACCTCATAAAAAATTGAGTTACCTTTTTCATTTTAGAAGGGCATATGTGTACTTGTAGTTGATGCATAAAGAAGAAATATAAATTACTATCTAAAACCTTTTTCCTTTCTTTGTTCATTACAGGCTTTGATTGCAAGGAAAATACATCATTTGTACAGCACTCCAACAAAACGAACCTTTAAGTGGCTTGATGCTTCTAATAATTTTGAAGATGCCCCTAATGCACCAATGCAACATAGGGTTGCAAGGTCACGTATCAAGGGTAAAAACTTGGCTTGTCTTGCTGTTGACCTTTTCTTAAATTATGATGAGTAGAGATCTATGTGTAAATATTGTAAACATTACAGAGCATATGTATACTGTTTTTCCACAGTGTAGGTTAGGTTTAGGAAAGGTTTGTTGTACTTAAATTAGGCTTTCTTCAATGATGATTGAAGAAGTCTAAAGTAGGTAGATTATATACAGTATAGAGATAGTAGAGGAGATATCTCATCGGATTTAAGTTATATTTGTTGTAAGTTATTTTGTGTAGTAATATGGCATGTGCTCCTGTTTTATGAAATATTTATGAATATTTTATTTCAATAAGCATACTTCGTGCTATAATTTTTCTTCCATCATGCTACTTGTGTTGTGTTTGTTTCAATTTTCAAAAGTGAAAATAATGATATTTTACTGAAAATACTGACAAACTGATGCTTGTGTTTAATGTCTATCTATCTAAGAGAGAGAACTCTAATATTACTGTACATTCAGTTTCAAGCATTGTGCCCTGTGGTAAAATGTTCAAAGTCCCATGAAAGGCACCGTAACAGAAAATTTTTAAATAAGAATTTATAACAAAATAACTTTTTGAAGGGACCTAACATTCCATAATTGTATAATTATTTATATTCTTTGTTCAGTTCAATTGTGGAAAAATAGGGGAGCTACTTAGAAACTTCAATGGAAAAACATAGTAGAAATACGATCATTTAATCAATGAGACACTTTGGAATTGGAAATATATCAGCTACTATTTTGGAACAAACCAATACAAGTGGCGCTGGCAAACCAGAACACAGCAATAATTTCAGTTTATTCATTTAATCTGTCAGTAATTAGGGTCCACCTGCTGCATACTTTGCATCATGCTTTCGAAAATTCTATAGTACAAGAATTTTGTGAAAACCAATAAAGGCTCCTCTAAAGTTTTACCTCACATGTGAATTGTTACTGACAGAAAGTTTCTGAGTTGAGATCCCCACAGATACCGGCACACAGTACCGTCCATAGTTTTGATTGTTGATATATCAGATATGTGTATGTTGTTGCACGGATCTTAATGCAGGTTTGTCAGGCACTTTAAAATGGGTATAGATCTAAAAATTTCAATCCCTTGTAAATAGTTATCTACTTACCAGCTACTGACAATGTGGGACCCAGCTGTCAGCGAATGCATATCAACTGACACGAGGCATAATGTGCAGCGAGTATAAGAGAATACATTGTTTTCACTTTTCAGTTTACTGATGGACCTAGTCATCCAAATTTTCTCCATATGTCAAAATCAAGACAATGACTTTTCTTCTCTCTAAGCCTAATTCATTTAAGCATCAAATGAGGTGATTTCAAGTTGGGGTCCTTGCATTAGTATAAAAAAAGTTGGGTGGTCTCTAATTGATCCAATCCATCAATTCCTGATCGGATTTGAGCTATATTTTACCTTTTAGACAGGACTGATTGGTATATCATTAGGCTTGATTGAATCCATCCGATCTAAATTAATCGACCCAGATCGAGCAGGATCATCATATGAAACCAATAATTGGAGAAGAGATTATATCACTTTCACCAACACTGCATGTTATCCTGTTTCCTTTATTGTTCTTCCTTTTCTTTTGCCATAAGCCTATGGGAGAAAAAGCTTAATTTAAAGGGTCCCCCAACTTGGAACAAATCTCAGCTAGTACTTTTATTATATCGCATGTGTGATTTTCTTTCGCTATTTCCAAACTTTATCATGATCCTATGGTAAATAATATGGAGGTGACTTCTGAGGCCAGTAAAAAGTATTCTTTAAATTCTAGTACATGAAAGACGAGAAAAAATCTGTTTAAAGTTTAAGAGGTCCTGGTCATTCAGTCATTCTTCAAGGGGGAAAAGAGCTAACTATTCCTCTACAGTGGCGGAGCTAGGGGGTTCAATAGATTCACAATATTAATATTGCCATCCTAAATTTTTAATAAATTCATACATATATTAATATATATATTAAAATTTATAATCACACTAATTCAAAAGTTTACAAAACATATAAAGTAAAATATAATTTAAAACTAAGTAATACATGAAGGCAAAAAAAACACAAACATAGCACATTTATAGAACTTATTTATGGGGGTTCAGCCATTAAATAATCATATAATATTTATGGGGTTCACATTGGTATTTCCATACAAAATTTCATCTTATAAACACAATTTTTTACATGCAAGGTAGCAATTTTTCTTTTTAATATGGGGTCAATTGACCCCCTTTGTTACACTTATCTCCGCCACTGTTCCTCTATAATCAAGTTATTAGACATATTTATTTTCCCCCCACTGTATATATCGGGAAATTAAAGATCTTTTGATCAGTATTTCTGTTGAAAATAATAGACAATCACTAATTAAGCTCAGAATATAGAAATGAAATTTGCCGCTTGCCACTGCTTATATGAAAGACACTTATATTTAGCATGACATGACATGGCATGGTATATGACACTACATGACATGCGCTGATACAATTTTTGGTGGGCACTAATCATGACATGTCACATGCTAGGTCGAAGCAACGACTTTTAAAATTTTTGAGATAGCACATTTCGTCCATTTTTAATTTTTTCTTGAAAACTTTAAAAAATTAAAAAAGGAAAATTATAGAAATAACATAAAATTAATGTCCCTTAATTTTTCAAATTTTCAATTTCTTTTCACTATTTTTGATGATTTTACCATCGTGAAGAAGTATACATTCCAAAAAAAAGAGCATGGCATGCCATGCTAAATGTGTTGCATTTGCTGTTTCCAAACTAACGTGCTTAGACATGGCACGTATGCCAAATACACCGTGCTTCACATGGACATGGCAAACGCAAAAAAGGGAAAATTTACCTATAATATAAATAAATTATAAATGAATAAAACACTATTTTTTTTAAAAAAAGAATAAAACACTAACTCAAAATGACAATTGGGGGCTGTTTGTGTTTACGCCAAGTTTCCATCATGCAGTTTGTGAATTTCATGCACATGTAAATGCGCAATGCGTGCAACATAATATATCCTTGGTATTGTGTAATTCATAAGAAAATGTACAATAACACACAGCGACAACCTAAATGAATGGTTAGTTGCATGACAAATCAAAAGCTCTTCTTTGGTCCCTTTCACTATTTGTCCAAACAAATTCATGCAGGTCTCTTTCAATTGTCCCCTAAAACTAGAATTGGGTCATTCTTGCCAAGAGGGGAATAAAACTCTAGTTCTTTTGTATCACTGTTATGCAATTTTTTGTGTATATCTTTGATAGAGTTATTAACATTCGCTAACCAAGAGACTTTTATAAAACAATTGAGGTTCATATTCAACTGAAATACTGAATATTTTTTTTTTAGAATTCACAATAATTTGTAGCAGGAGTCTGATGTCCATGAAACCAAATTTAAACAATCCGATTGTAGGATCTTAAATTTAATTCACCACTCCCATTTAATGTAATGTATGCCTGTTAATTGCTTTGCTGGGATAACCAATCAGATTTCCTTTGTTCTCCATTAAATTGAACTTCGTGCAACTTGTGAATTATTAACAGAAAAGAATCAATGACCCTAAGTCATTGAATAGTGTTCCATTCAACAATCTGAGTATTTCGGTACACAAATTTGATAAAGACTTGACCTTAGAATATCTGATGTAGGGGCAAGGGGTGAAGGTCCCGTAAGCAAAAATCTTTTTGGCTAGACAAAAGGTTGGATAATAGAGAGGAATTAATCGGTGCTCTGAAAGCAAAGTATACTCTCTTCACAAATTGATCATAGGGTTTGGTAAAGGCACTTTAATAAATGGACCAATCTGAACCTTTTTGACTCGCATTGAACAGCTAGCACAATTCCTTAATACAATTTTTGTCGGCTAGCGTGAGCAAAAATAATAAAAATAGAGTACAATTTTAGGCCAAAGGGAATACTTTGGAGATCAATATTTCATATAGCATAATTTTGTTTACGAATCACGATAATATAATGTAATATATATATTGTGATGCTGATTCGCTCATATTAATTTCAATTATGTGGCATAATTTGTCATGCTTTTATTTTTTATTTTATTTTTTAAATAGCCGTGTTGTAAATAAAATAATGAATTCATAACCTTATCAAGGTTTTATCAAAGAAAGAAATGTATGCATAATTTGTATCATCACTCAAGAACAAGTACTCAAGTAGATCATGATTAAGTTGTCGATTGTTGATTTGCACACAATTTTGACTTTAAATAAAAGCAACAGATTAAGCGAAAAATGTACTTTTACTGTTGAATTAAATATAAAAATAAAGGGTTAATTTTTAGTTAACGTTCCAAAATTAGAAAAAATTTTCACATATAAATTCATTGAAATGAATGGAAGAACTCAAACTCATTTTCACATAAAAGTTAAGTGGAATATCAGTTTGAAGCAACATTTTCCATACGGTAAAAAAGAACAAATATGCTAAACATAATTTTATAAAACAGCTTTTCCTATTAAAATTCTAAACCCGTCATTGCAAATTTTACTTTCTATATATTTGTTGCTTGCGCATTTAATGCACGATTTTTTTTTTTTAATCTATATTACATTATTACATGCAATATTTTATAATTTTTCATATTATTGATATAAGTAATTTTATTATTACCGTTAATTTGATATAGTACGCGACATGTCTAAAAGTTTTTTAGCTTCCTATGTACATAATACATCGTTAATTCTCTAGCCCATAAACAAAATGTATCACAATTTATTATTAAAATGCTTCCTAATAAGTTATTAATATAAGATCCCATGCATGCACGTGTGAACTTGATTGGCATGATATAACTAACCCTCGTTACCCTCCTTAATCCTTATTGTATTTTTCTTCCATTGCTCATGTAACCTTCTTCCACTCAATCTCACAAATGGAACCATCAAATAAAAACCAAGGATCATCAGCTAAAGATATTCACCATCTTTTTTCAGTACTACTCACAACTTCTATCTTAGCCTTTCTCTACCTTCCAAGACCCCTTACATCCCTTCTCATTTCTCCTTCCTTTCTCTCTTCCCTTCTTCTTATATTTTCAGTCTTTCGATTTGGTTCGCCGGTTCCACAACCAAGCCCGCAACCCTCTATAAACGACTCGATTCCCCCTCCTGAACATACACAGGAAAGGAACTTTACACCCACCATTAACGATTTGAATCCCTCTCCTGAATCTACACAGGAAAAAGACTATACACCCGCAGCAACATGTTGGAGTTTGATCGAAGATCACCATTCGTTTGATTTTGCAAGGCCGCTTGATATAATATATGAAGAGTATGAAGGTGAAGAAACAGAATCTGAAGACTCATCGAATGAGAAGGAATCTGAAAGTTCCAAAGAAGGAGATGAACTAGAGAGATGGCTGGAATATGCAAGGTGGTTATCAGAGAATAAAGACAAAGAACAACAAATTGAAGAAGATGAATTGATTGAATTAGCATTTGGTGAAGATGAGGACAATTTAATTGAGCTTGACTTATCAAGATATCAAATTGAGGATATAAAACAGGAGAAAGTGGTTGGGTATTAGAGTTTTCTGTACGCCTCTTCACTTTACTTTCTATTTACTCTTTTGGTTTTCCATTTTTCCATGAATTATGATATGTCATAGCATTTATTGAAGATAGATATTGAATATAGAGGATAAATTCTTGGTTTTGACTTTTGAGAACTCTTTCATTTAAGGTTGCATTTTCATTTTCTTCTTCTTTTAACCTGTTTTCTTTTTCTTATGTAATTCAAAGTTTATATTTTCAAAACAATTGTTCATAGAAATTTAGTGATTTTTTAATCAGCGTTATATTTTTCTTAATTATCCATTTCAACTTTTATGAGATTATTAATAGCCCAAACTGGGCTACTACTATTTATTGCTCAAATAGATTGGTCAGCGAGTCAATCATCATTCTTTTCACTAGAGTTGGTAATTTGTGAAATGGAATCTTCAATAATTCTTGTTTTGTATAAGATGAAAGGTCATGTAGCTAGGTTATTTTCAAAACAGGTAACTACTATCCATTGCTCAAATAAGAAGGTAGGATTTTATCAGTCGGCTACTGACAGTTTTGCAGAACAGTCACTCCAAACAACTCCTTACAGATATGTGTGCCTTAAGTGGTTTTGGCGCTAATATTAATTATCTATGTCTGGGGTTATGAGGGGCATTGTTGAAAATAAAATACATAGGCATTTCTTTGTGTGGTACTTTGATTCTGAGCTGGTAGCCTGGTACTGGTTCACATCACTCAGACAGAAAATTATTGAAAATATTAGAATTTTTTTGACGATCTAATTTTCAAATTAAACGTCCAACAAAGAATCCTGCAGCCGGATTTCAAACCTGCAACCCACTGAAGTTATATGAGGGGAAGGGTGTGATGGAGATTAGACACCTCAGATGTAATGTAACATTGAAGGATTGGTAAAGTTTTTCCCGCTTTTTATGCTATGTAATTCTGACGATTGAATCAGATTTTGGTTGCCCGTAAATGGCATGGACCTGTGTTAGGTGGTGTTTTAATTTTTTGTTGATTAGGTTTAGAAAAGGACTCATGTACGCGTTTATTTCTGTTAGGGCTTATCATATGCATTCCCCTTTTTTCTCATCGAGTTTTCATGATATTTATGTAGGTCATATTAAGTAATAAAAAATACCATATCTTCAATATCTGTTTCCATGTGAGCAGTATGTTATGAATCTAACAAAAAAGTTAAGAGTTTAAAGCATATCTAATTTTTTTTTTTTTTTTAATTTCTCCCTGTTATTTTTCCTGGCTTCTTTCAGAACAGAAATTAGCAGTAACAATATCTGTTTCCATATGAGCAGTTTATTATCTAACAAAAAAGTTAAAGAGTTTAAAGCATATCTAATTTTTTTCATAATTTCTCCCTGTTATTTTTTCTGGCGTCTTTCAGAAAAGAAATTAGCAGTAACTTCCAAAAATAACGCCTCAAACACCAAAATCGTCTTACGATCCTAGTTAATTGTAACAAGAGCCAATGAATTGGTTTGCTAGGGAAATAATCCTATACAAAATAGACAACAAAATAAAAAAAAAAAAAATCAAATAAAATTTTTTTTGCATCCTTTGGCATTGATGTTGTGGTCCGCTAAAGTAGTTATTTGTCAATTACTATTTTGAAATGGGTTCCACTGAACTCCTAATTATGATGGACACATAATAGGCAAAATTTCAAAAGAGGATCCAAATCAAAATAATTTTCCTCTATATTTTTCTACAGCATTAATCTCCTGAAATTTCACAATTTCGAAGCAGCAAACAGTGAAAAAGAATTAAGAATAGGAATAAAAATTAATAAGAGGGTTCATAAATGAAAAATATAATTAAGTTAACTAAGCCTTGGCTGCTTCCATGGCTATAAAACGTCCAGTATCGGCTTCAGGAGTGGCCCCGCCGCGGAAAAGCAAGATTGCAAGATTTCCAATGCCGAAATGGATGAAGCAACCACAGTGGTGGGTCACAAATGAGCCGAAACTTGTCCCTACCACACATTGCCATCCTGGTCCGTACACTTTGTCAAACTCCTACAAACATTCATTTTACATGATCAGTTAATTAGTCCATTTAATCAATTGACTAGCTAGAATTACACATAGGTATATATATAGTCCATTCATTTGACTAGCTAGGATTACACATAGGATAGTAATATGTAATTAAGCAGTACAAATAATCATTGAGAAAATTATTGTAATATGTAATTAAGCAGTACAAATAATCATTGAGAAAATTATTGGGATTATTTTACAGGACTGCTCAGTTTTACTTAGTATCAACTATCAAACAAAGAGAAACTACATGAAAGATGTGTGGTGTTTCCTTCAGGGATTTGTGTCGCTGGTCACAATACCTTCTTGATGAAACGGGCTATCTCGGTTGAATCAGAGGCCTCGAACTCATCGAGGGCTTTTCCAGCATACTTGAGCGCATCAATTTGCATGGTCTGAAGCATGTCAGATTCTCCTATCACTGCCTTTGATTCCAACATCTTGACGTTATTCTTTGTATTTTAATCCAAGTGTACTACAAGAGTATATGCTTACTTAGGTTTCTCTTAATTGTGGGTATGCTAAGATAGGGTGTGTGATTGTACTTATAGTTCCAAGAGGTACGGGAACTTGTAAAAGTCATCATCCATTTCCTAGGTTAATTTCAAATGCTTAAATATCCAAAAAAATTTCAATATTTCACATACAACTATGCACATTTCAACTGTTAAACATAAAATAATATTGATTTTCCTTGCCAGCTATACAAGCTGTACTTACTCTACAATAAAGCCACTCTTGTTAGCACAATTAACAAATAGTTAGTACTTAGTTGTCATTCTCACTTAACCGTTGCACATTTCAATCACGTATATTTATTAATTAATGAACGTATTAAATGAAAGATGATTGCATAGTGCAAGGAATTTATTCCAAATTTGACCAGCAAACTTCTATCAATTAATTTTGAGATTATTAAATGGGGATATATACAAAAGTGACTTCAGAAAGGTGCTGGTGCTGGATAAGGGGCCACGTTGATTGGAGAGTGTGTGTTGTGGGATTCAGATCCTCTGGTCGGCGACCAGCTGGTCGGCAGAGGATCTGGACCGTCTAATTTAATCTCAACGGCTAAAGGGAGCCCCGTGAATTCCACCATTCCCGAAAAAAAATATTGGCCCGAAAAAAATGAACCGTTGAGATTAAATCAGACGGCTCGGATCACGCGCCGACCAGGTGGTCCGCACACTTCTGCCGACCAGAGGATCCGGATCTGTGTGTTGTGGGCTGTGTTAAATATGAAGGAATATGCCATCTATATTTCAAACCACAATTAAGATTATATTTAGGCCCAATTCATGATTTTGTGGTTATCCAGTCTGATCCCATTTCTTTGGTGAAGTATTGGCCGGTGAGGTAAATTTGTCTTTATTCTTAAATTGTCTGCGGCGTTCCATCAGAGGGCTTTTCATGTTGTCAGAAACTGTTTGTAGGAACCCTTATTAGTTCCCTCCTAAAATGCTATGAACACTTGTATTTAGTATCGTGTGCTAGTTTGTACAAGGTTGGAAGTTTATGCGGAGACATGTCACAGAAATTTCTGATTCTCTGCCACGTGTATGTGATGAGGTGGCCAGTTTTTGTTCTGAGCAATGAATGGCATACATGCTTTGAAAACTACACTTGTGCTTTTTAATTCACTTATCTGATAAAATTTTACTACCATTTAAAATAGTGTCTTACCTTTTTATGTAGACAAGTCTTTCCTGAAATCGAAAGGATGCCACTTGGAAATTAAACCGTTTTGACTGTTCTATATGGAAAAAAAGATGTGATTTATTTGTCACAATGTAAGTGAATTCAAACCTTTCCTGTCAAAGTAAACTATTTTTGTGCCGACTTGCAGCATTTTTCCCTTCTGTTCATAGTTCAAACCATAAATTAGACCAAAAAGCCTTCTCACAAGTAAAGGAATCTCAACATATGATGTTGAAATTTTTTTGGAAACCTCCATTTAGATAAAAGAACGATGACAATTTGGGTCCATTTTGGCCCTCTTTGGTTCTTGTTTCAAGTTGGCCCATTTGAATTCGGTCTTCTAGAATACAAAATTTGTTTTATAAGCCGTAGCCCGTAAGCCTTGGTAGCCGACTAGCCGGTAGGTGTCCATCCATTTTTTGTAATACTCGCTGCCTATGTCAACTGTCAAGTGTCCTCCTGCTTTGTTTTGTGACCAACTTAATTGAGCTATTTATTTATGTCCAATTAGCAATTTGTAATATGGAAATAAGCTTTTATAAATGTGTGTGTGGGTGTGGAGGAGGGGTTGTACCAATATCCGTACACAGTGTTTTACTTTAGGTCTTTTATTACTTGCTCATCACATTTCTTTCTTATGTTTGTTAGGTGATAATTCTATGGTTGGTATTTTGTTATCAAAAAATCGTTTTTGTTTCTATGTACGAGAACAGTGATGCAGTGATGTCAATTAACATTAAACAGTAATGCAGTCAATTATACCTTACTATATATCAAGTTCCTTTCTCTTTGTTTTGTTAAAATCAAAATTTGTACAGAAAAAAAAAGAAACGAAAATGATTTTGTTTGTGAGGGAATTTTTGTCTCAATTCACTAGCCACCACGAACTCATCATTTTTTGTGCTTAACAAATAAAATAAAACACATACAAACTTGCGCAACGTCAAATTTATAGGAAAATCATCTTTATTAACATAATTTGTACATAATTTATATCGAGTTTTATCTGACGAGCTGATGACGAAATCTATTTGTAAAGGTTGCTTGCTTGGAAAGGAGAAATTAGAAAACACAAAATTTGCTTATTTTGGAACAAACGTGGGGTGTACTCTCAACGCATTTTTGAAGATCCCTAAAATTTGCACAAATTTCATTACAAACCGGAAATCTATTTGAAAACAATGAGTCAGTGGACCCCAAGAAAAAAATAGCAAAGTTTACATTAAGGTTGCTTGCTTGGAAAGAAGAAATATCAAAATTTGCTTTATCTGGAAAATTATGTGGAAACTTTCAAGGTACTTTGGAAGATCCAAAAAATTTGCTCAAATTTCACGACACTACCACGTGCACCAAGATATCAAGTTTAATACATTATTATTGAAAATAATCATCTCCAGATCTACCGTAACAATTTCATTGGATCATGGAATGATTGGGATCTACAACTTATGGACATATGGTGCGAACAAGTTGACAAAACAAAAGGAATTGAGAAATTTGACAACAATTGGGTGTATAATTTACTACGAGAGTTGACATTTCCACTTAATTTGGGTGTATAAACACTTATTACAAGACTAAGTTTGGCACTTTGGGTTTATAATCACGTAACATTATGATTTACGAGCTTAATCAAATTATTTAATTAAATTTAGTGATAATTTCAAACAGTTAATACTATTCTACTTGAAAAAAAAATGCATTCATGTTTTAATTTAGTGCCTATTTAAATTTATATTATAGTCGACATGATAAGGTCAAATTATTTTGGTTAGTTTATTATTCAACATTTTAAGACTTCTCTATATTATACAGAAGACATTTGAATCATAAAAACATATCACGTGAGGATGATTTAAATTACTAAACAAGTTGGTCTTTTTGAAATTGATTTAATAAAATTTAAAATAAGGTTATTCTAGTTTAAAGAGGATGTATTTGCGTAAAATATCCAAAAGTTCACAGCGCAAATGGATGTTAAGGGTGTGCTCCGGGTAGAGGAGAAGGGGAAGGGAATGAACAAAAACAAACGTACATTCATGTTGTTTCTGAATTATTTATAAGGTAAATAAAATAAAAGACAATGATCCTTGTATTTATTATTTTAAAAATGAATTATTTTTCTAGTTTGAAGTAGACGAATATATATATATATATTCTCATTCTCTTACTCTCTCCTTTTTTCTATGTCAAACTTGGGAACAGACTTCCAAAACGCAAAATTCTAGATATCACATGCATGAAAAAGAGTGAAAACAAACATCTGACTCGTTGTAAAGAGTACTTTAACCGATAATTAATAAATGATCTTACAAAAGTACAAGATAAATGGAATCGTTTTTTTGTCCCTTTAAAGGGAAGATGCAATTATAGAATATAGAGTAGAAACTCATGTCCTACACAACTATAAAATATAGGTCTACAATTATATTTTCACAAAATGTAGCTAACAACCTATACACCATATGATACCAATCTAAAATTGGGTCCTCTTAAATGTTTGTCATGGTTGTCCCTTTATTATCATCGACTTTGATGCGCAGTTGTCATGCTTCTCAAGGGATTATTTAATTTGTTTTACTTGTAGGATTTCCTAAATTGCTTGCATTAATTTAATTACAGCATTAAAAACCTCAAATTAATTTTATTGAAATGCTGGTCCTCTGAGAAAATTATACCAAGGTATTATGTTGTTATATGAGATTATTAAAATGCTTGCAGCTTATGAACTGCATATATAGTACCAAAAGGAAAAACCAATATAGTGCCAAACAATTATTTTTTTATGGCAGAAAATAACTATCGATATCATTAGATTGCACAAACTAAAATTCAAACAAAAAATTGGTAGTTAGAACATTTACAAAATGAATGTTTGTAGAGACCACTAAATATCCCTCTCAGTAGTCAGCACTCGGTAGAGTCTACACCAGCTCCTCTCTCCATATCTGGGGCTATATTCCAATAAACATTCAGACAAGGAGGTCACATGTGGAGCAATTACACCCAACCTACCCATCCAATTTGGATACTCTGTTATAGTTTCCTTGTAAGATATTCTGTTACAAGCCTGATGGAAGGGGCCCACTGGCATGCTTGAAATAGTGGGGCCCATCTGTCAATGAGGTGCAACATGATGTGTTTCATACAGCTCATAATTAATAGAACATTTGAATTATTCTACACATTAATTTGGTAATTTGATGTTAAGTGTTGCTTTCTCCATGCTGGTCCATCGTTGGTTATGTAGGTACATGATATATACTCATGGTCTTCTGTACTGATAGTTCTTTCTACCATGCATCCATGTCCATAGTATTATAGTAAGGTCCTTTTTTTTTTTGTTCTTTTGTTTACTTTTTGATATTGGCTGAGTGAATCTTCTTTTTTGCTTAATCACCTTTTTCAATAACTACATATCAAAAAGTTGCTCGTCTTCAAGCCTACGGCAGTAAAGCTGTTTGTTTTCAACCAAGAAATTTTACAATATTGGGATGCATATGGAATTTTTATTTGGGACTTAACCTATTTACATTGCTTAGAATGTGGGTCTCAGATGTGATACAAATTCGGATGTCAAAAGACAATTCAATGGAGGTAAATCAATTTTTCATTCAAGATTTCATAGTTGGTGTATTTTCATCTAAGAAAAATAAAGCATCTTATTGTGATGGAAATTAAAAAGACAAACAAATGAGTATAAATTAGCTAATGTGGCGAATATATCAATTACCAATGGATATGTGCAGACTCTAATAATAAAGACACTAATATATTCATTTAAGAAGTAAGGTAAATAAAAAAGAAGCATATGTGATACTTGAATAATTGATTATATATATTCGATCTATATTTAACAATTCAGTTTATTTAAAAATCACATAGAAGTAAATATGTTGGGTATAGATTAAAAAAATTCAACTCGACCTGCTTGACACTGCCGCAATCAAGTTCTTAAAGAATGTCATGACATGATTTAATCCATCAAAAAACCACTTGATTGATAAATAGATATATATATTTGCTCCATATTGACCTGATTCACAACGAACCATCTTTAGAAAAAGAAATTGGATACATATTATTTGGAATATAGGAGTATAGGACGGATCATATATATCCATCATGACATATTTGACATTAGTAATAGACCTAAACAAATCCGATAAATTGGATACCCTAGTGTCCAAATCTAATCCGAACCTATTAACGCCCTAATTTTACCTGATCCGATCCGACCTATAAACATCCTAATATGCATGTGAAACGATAATACTGAGCATAAACACATCATGCGGCGCATTAAAATACAATTATTTAGTGTGATCACAAAATTTAGGTTCAACCATATACATAATAAAATGTTATGACACACAATTGGTTGCTATTAATTTAGCAAGGGCTCGTCGATAAAACTTTAGCAGTTGAACTTCAAAAAGGAGGGGCAAAAAAAAAAAAAAAAAAGGGAACAACACTAAGCATAAAAATCCGTGGTTGCATTCCCAAATTAGTGCTAGTTTACATCTCCTGATCTAACCGAAAGAAGCATCTTATTTTGTTGCTTTTATTTTATTCGATAAATAAAATTTTCAATTAAGCAACCTACGGAAAATGACACTCTTTGTTGTTTTAGTTTTATACTTTTAGAATTCAAGTAAAACTTGCAATATAAACTTGATATCGAACTTTGTCGAATTAAAGTTGAAATTATCAACTATCAAAATTTACTCAAGAATTATAGAATAGCAATATTATCGATACAATACGGGAGAACAAATTTTACATAAAAAAGGGTTTCATTTTCAACTTGCAAAATATTTTTTATTAAACTACTACTTTTTCAACTTTTCTTTTATTAACAGCTGTAATGTTTACCCCAACTCGGAGCTATCATCTTTTGAGTCACAAGACTTGTACTATCCATACTTTATGATAATCACAAGCATTGACTCTTTTGTCTCCATTTCCATTCCTAACGGACCAATTCTGTTGTTCTTTCTTAAAGTAAATTTCCTATATTTAATTATTAACAAATGCTTGGCATCTTCGCTAGTTAGTAATGGAGAGAACATTAGAGAACGCTATTCCATCTTAGACACATTAAATTGAGAGCAGTAGGCAAAGGAGGCAGTTACCAGGGTATAACAATATAAAGAGACAAAGAGATAGGCTTCCTCCCATTCCTTTATAGTACAGTGACAGTTAAACAAGCCACTGCATATCAACTCATGCATCATTGATGAACCCCTCAGAAAAGAACATTCTTCAATAATACTTTCCAACCCCCATTCTCCTCTCTCTCTCTCCCTCTACCGCCCCCCTCTCTTTTTCTCTCTAGAGTGATGAAACAAGGAGAAGAGCAAGAAGGAAAGCATTGGTCCACTCTGGCAAAATCTGCTACAGAGTTGATTGATTCGCTGATTTACACATCCGACTCAATCCGACTGTTTCCAGCCAGATGGCGGTCAATCAAGAACCGACTTGAACAGCTGAATTCTACACTCTCACTATTATCTGAAGAAAATAATCAAGAGCTAATGGATTTAGTACAAGACGTACTATCAACTTGCCGTGAGACGCAACTGCTAGCCGGTCAATGCCATGACGACACATACAATCGGGGTAATCTCTTTCTAAGAAGTGATCTTAATGTCATAATTAGTAAGATTGATTGCCATATTAGCCATTTGGAAAGAGTATATGCTTCTGGTGTAATAACACAAACAAAATCATCAGCCTTGGTCGTGTCTAAACCGGGCCCAGGTGCAACCCGAGATGAGATTAGGTTCTTTTTGAGGGACCTATTTGAAAGATTGAAGGTTGGTGACTCAGAGATGCGCATACAGTCAATGTGCATGCTTAATGAGGCATTACGTGAAGATGAAATGTATGTTAAGATAATTTCACTTGAAGAAGAAGGGATAGGTTTATTAATTAACCTAATTGAGTTTGGGGATTGTGGTGTGACAGAACAAGCCTTAGAAACAATCTTAGTAATCGTGCGATACGAATCTAACAGAAACACCCTTGTAATTCATGGTATAATTAACCCTCTGGTGAAAATTATGGAAACTGGGAGCTTATTGAACAAAGAACGAGCAGCGAGTATACTAAATAAATTGACCGAAAATTGCAACAATGCATGGTCGGTCTCGGCACAAGGCGGGATAAATGTGCTACTCAAGAATTGTAGTGACACTGATGCGAGTAAAGAACTGATACGCTTATCATGTGAAATTCTGAAGAACCTTAACCCAATAGATGAGATAAAGAATTTCATGTTGGAATCCAATGCAATTGAAATTCTATCAAGGTTAGTTACAAGATCAAATGGTCATGATGAGGCCATGCAGATACGGGTTATAGAGCTCTTAAATGAACTCTCAAGTGGTGAAGAAGATGTTGTAGAACTACTTGTAAGTGTATTGGACCCGAGTTTGACCCGGTACACAAACAAGACCAGGGAGGTTGCAGCAAAATCAATTGAGCACCTCTGTTTTTCATCCAAAAAATTGATTAAAAAATTAATCCATTCAGGGTTTATTGACCACATTGTGTATCTCCTACGCAATTGTGAGGTTTCAATGCAGCAAACCATGTTAATGACTGCATGTAATCTTTGTAGAGTTTCTCAAGAGGCCAAAATTTTGTTTGGCCAACTAGGCTTCATGTCAGATTTGTTACGAATAATTGAATCAAAAGCTTGTGAGCATGAAATTGCCGCTGAGGCACTTTCTGGTATGATATCTTTAGAAAGAAACAAGAAAAAATTCATCCAGGGTGATTCAAATGTAGCACGAATCTTAAAGCTGTTGGTTTGTGAAGAGGAAAAGGTGAAGAAGTATCTGTTGTTGGTACTGGTAGAGTTGAGTGACAGCAGCTCTGGTAGGAGAAAAATTGGGGCATGTGAATATGTTAAAAATTTAGAGAGTTTAGCACAAAATGATAATCCAGAAGCTAAGAAGATTTTGAAGAGGATTAATGGGAACAAGTTTATGGGCATTCTAAATGGAATTTGGAGTTAGGAAATTCGCATGGTTTTGTTTACCATGCGTTAGTCAATAACACATCCATGTGGCATAAATGGTTGTATTTAATATATAACAAATGTTTTTTTGGCTTCCTTTAATACTGTAATGAAAGAATAGTGTATATATAGTTTATGATTGATAAATTTGGTCACTCTTGTAGCGTCTTCCATTTTTTTTTAAAAATATTGAAGATGATGAATATAATTCTAGGGTTAAAAGAATCAGGTTTGGATAACGAAGGTTGAAATAAAAATTTAGTAGATGTACTAAAATCTAAATTTGTTATGGTACGAATTGACACGTGCATCTTCTGCAAACAGTTGTATGTTTAAATTTAATCCTTTGTCAACAAAGCGTTTGTAGTCCAACGGTTAGGATAATTGCCTTCCAAGCAATAGACCCGGGTTCGACTCCCGGCAAACGCATTTTTATTAAAAAAAAAAAAAACATTTTTCTTGGGTAGTTCTCGGTGAAATCAAGCCCATTTGCTTGTGGGCTGTGTCATCCTTTCTTGATATTTCTAATTTCTACCAGTTTGTATTCAGCGTTTCCCAACGCAAACGAATTCTCTATTCGTTTCTCTTTTATTTTTTTTTTTTTTCTTTTCAATAAGAAGAATTCTGTTGCCAACTTGCCTCGTGATGGTTCTTTTGACAAATTGTACGAGATAATAGAGATAAGAGAATACAGAGAAGATGAATACTTCTATTTCATTTCATTGTGTTTTTCATTACATTGTACAGTCCACACTCTTATGCTATTTATAATATAAAATGCTATCGAATACAAACGCTAGACAGTTACTGAGAGTTTGTTATGTCTGAGAATCTCCTGAGCAGTACACCCGTTCAATTGTGCAAACACTGGAGGTATCCAGTGATATCACTAACACAAATAGAGTAGCAAATAGATGATTGCTTCTTTGGAAGTGAGTTTTGCAGCGTTTGCCAAAAACTTGGAAATAAATTAAAAGAAAATGAGAAAAATGGGGATGTAAGGTAAAAATAAGAGGCTTATTCTTATGTTTCCTCTTGGTGATTGTGAAAAGTATATTTTCTTTCTTTGTTTTCTTTCAGTTTGTTAATTTGTGAATTTAATGTGGGTACAAAGCTATTTTCATTGTATAGAAATATAGATTCCTTTAATTTTGGTTTGTTCACCACTAGATAAGTTTTGACATTTCATTTCTCAATGGTTTTGATGCCTTTATGGTGAGGTTTAACGAGCTCTCTCAACTTGGCACTTATTCAGAATATGAATCATAATTTACCAGAAGATACAAGTAGATAAAATAGCTTCGATTTTAAGTCAAAGGCTCAAAGCCACTAGTTGGGAAGCACACTGCACACATAGACATAGTAATATATTATACTGTCCAAACCAAACTATGGCATATGCGCAGGCTTAAACCAAAAGTAAAAAATATATATATATATATATATATATATATATATATATATATATATATATATATATATATATATATATATTATAGTAAAAAGAATTAACCCGGCCCTTTCTCATTTCATTATGCATATGTTGCAACATAAATTTTGGCACTCCTAAAATTCAAAGTAGTTTTTTTTCTTGATATACTGTTTTTGCATTAGGTTTAGTTTTTATGACTAAATGTGTGATAGTAACAGCTTTATTTATTGAGTTTCAGCCTAAATTTTAATTGATCTGAAATTCAGAACAGAGGCAGCCAAGGGCTCGACCGGTCCAAGTTGTGTGGGGCCTAATTGCTTTCGGCTTACAATCTTCATCCTTAGGGGCTGTCGACCTGTCGTGCATTGGGTACAATTTTAAGTGTAGCTGTCTGAATTAAACCTCTGTACCAAATGCTCTATGGCGGTGGATCGTTTAGAACTCCAAGGGCTTCACTGCATTAGTACCGGAATTAAGTTTGGTATATTATGAGACTTAATTGTAACAGTAATTCAAGAAGGGTATTGTATCGGATTGCTGATTTCTCGATTAATTCATTTGTTTCATATTTGGAACTAGCAAATTTTGCTTCGACGGGGGAACAATTTTATGTACATAGTTAGCATCTACATTTTTTTTTTTTTGTATTGAAGAATTAAGAAATTAAATTATATTCATTTGGGGGTGCATGGTTGGCTTGTGTTTAGTAAATGAAATTATTAAGCAATATATTACCAAATACATCTTTATCTTCCGTTTCTATTATTATTATTGCGAAAGACAGTTTTTTTTTTCTTTTTTTTTTTAACTCTGGCACTTTCATTAAAGGAAAAAAAAATTAAAACAAGGCATTACAAGTTCGGGGATGATAACCATCATCCAGCGAAAAGCCATCCGCGCCATCCAAAAGTATTTTTCCGCACTTCCTCTCTCTCAGTGCGCGTTCCCTCTCTCCGCTTTCTCTCTTTCCGTTCCCCTCCCTCTTCTCCCCTTCCGTTCCCCCTCTCCTTTTCTCCCCCCTCTCCTCTCCCCTCTCCAATAGATTTTTCCGCTCCCCTCTTCCTCTCTGACAAAAAAATCGTACCATTTGAACTTGTTAGTTTTTTTTAAATCCTACCTTTTACTGTAACAAAATGAACACTTACAACAATAAAAATGAAGAGACAAATATTGATTAAATAAAGAAACAAAATGAACAGATATTCTAAATATCTGAACAAATATAACAACTAATTGAACATATATAACAAACAACGTGAATCCAGACAAAATAAAAGTGAACATAAATATATGAACAAAGTGAGAATATAACACAAATAAATTGAACAAAAATAAGAAATAAATTGAATAGATGTAACAAAGAACGTGTATAACAAAGATAATAACACATATAAAAAATAAATTGAACATATATAATAAATAAAATGAACTGATATACCAATAAATTGAACAGATGTAACAATACATAGAACATATATAACAAACACTGTGAAACTCATAAAACTAAGTAAACATAAATAAATTGAACATATTTAACAAATAAATTGAACAAATATAACAATACATAGAACATATATAACAAATACTGTGAAACTCATAAAAAAAATAAACATAAATAAATTGAACAGATATTGCAAACAATTTGAACTAAATTCAAAAAAATAAAAGTGAACATATGTAAAACAGATATGCAAATAAATTGAAAATATATAACAAATAAAATGAACAGATTTAACAAATAAAATGAATGTATATAAAACAATATCGAATGGAGAGAGGAAAATGAAAGAAAGAACAAGTGAGAAAGAAAAAAAATATATAAAGACGGGATAAAAGGAAGCACCAAGGAAAGGAGAAAGGAGAAAGAAAAAGACAGTGGAGGAAGAGAGGGGAAACTCACGAGGGAAGAGAGGGATGGAAGGGAAGAGAGGGAGAGACCCTGAAGGAGGCGCGCTCGGATCAGAGGGAAGATAGCGCAGGTGAGGGGAAGGAGCGCTCGGACCAAATCGGATCAGAACTCTGGTTGGGTGCGGAAAAATGAAAGGGGCGCTCAATCTGGATGGCGTGGATGGCTTTCCGCTGGATTGCAGAAAGCAATTTCCTTACAAGTTAGTTCAAATATAAATGAGAAAAAAAACTCTCCTTCTACTTTTTGTTTCCCTTTCATACTTCTTCCGTCAACTGAGTTCATTTCATCATCCATGCGACCATGCCCCTTATTATATAATGAGCAGCCAGTTCTTCTCACCTAAAGCCATTCGGCTCCAATTAAAACCTTTGGCAACCCAGTCCGTAAACAAAGCAGCTATATGGGCTGTACTTTATGGGCTGTACTTTATTTCACGGATCTCAATTTTCAGTGGTGCATTTTTGGATAACATAGGTTACGTACCGTGTCATGTCGTGTTACATTCATATCATGTGCGGTGTTAAAATAGTTTTTATGACGTGTAGTGTCATATTTAAATTTAAAATGGATAGACACGACGTTTCTAAGATTACACCACACCTCGTGTTGCCATGTCATATCGTGTCGTGTTTTTCTTAGTCATATTGTATTGTGTTTAGGTGCATTTATTAATATAATATATTAATTGATAAAATTATGTAAAAAAAAATTATTGTGTCACGTTCTAAATTGTATTGAGAGTTGAAATTGCATTAATACACTTGTTGTTGTGTTGTATCTCGTGTTGTATCGTGTCGTGTCGTATTTCGTGCAATGTCGCACCGCATCATATCGTGCCTATTTCATCAAAGTTGAAATGGACATGCTATGAAAATGTTTCCGTACCTTATCGTTCTGTGTTTTACCGTATGTCGTACCTTTTCTGCATTGTACCGGACATGTGTTTCTTCGTAAACACTAAATTGGAATATCTTCACTGAGAGGCAACAGAGCCCATTTTATATTTAGGCTTCTTTATAGCCCATATATAGTTCAAGGATATTAATCCAAACCCAACCTGTTCAAAGATTGTACTTGCCGAAAACAAATAAAAAAGTTTCTATGCACATGCTAACGTTATATTTGTGTTTGAACAAATTAAATTTGCAAGAGAAAAAAAAATGAATAATATCAAAATGTATATAGCACCAAATTAATAAAATATAACGAGCCTTCTTTTGTTTGCTTAATTTTTTTTATTTATTTTACCTCTCGATCCAAATCATTTCGTTATGTAATATGTATATATAAAACGCGACCGACCTAGTACATATCGACGTCAAATACACCAGACCGTTTCTTGCTGATGCTGCAAAGAATTTCAGCTCCCAAAATGTAAACCAACTTATTCAGACTATAATATGACTATAGTAGTTAAAAGGGGGTTAAATAATTATCACCCCTAATTGTCCCAAAAAGGGTCGCTATAAATATCTTCTTACATGCAACATATATTTAATTTTAGAGGAGGATTTCAATGCCTCCAAATGTTTTCAAACTCACTTTTTTATTATTACCTCAAAATTAAAATTTAAATGACGAATTTAAACTGTTCATCTTATTGTTCAATTTAACGAGTTATCCATTTTTATAGAAAATTTGTACATTTTAGAGTTTGTTTAATACTCTATCAAGATACCAAATAGTGAACGAATTTAGTTAAATATGATAGATTTATTCTAATATATATATATATATATATATATATATATATATATATATATATATTCATATTTTAGTCTCTTGATCAAGTATCAAATAATTTTTAAATTTTTTAACTTATATGTAAATGCGTCGCTCGTTAAATTAAATAAGATCAATAATTCAGATTGAACGTTTGAACTTTATCTTTTGAAAGTACTTAAAAATGAGTTTCGGAACATTTTAGGGCGTCCAAATAGTGGGCATTGAAATCCTCATTGATCTTCAATTTCATAGGCCAATTTCTAGTTGAAGTTAGTGGCTAGCCGAAACACAATAAATAACATCCGAAAATATTTAATTGAATGAAATTTATATTTATATTTATTTTTTGTCTGACTGAAACAATTACTCTAGATTTTTCCTCTTTCACAAACTCCAGCTAGAAATGAATCACAAAACTATCCTCCTCATATTCATGAGAATGGATATAGAACACTGATGTGTACGGATCGTCCCCGTACACATGAGTCATTTTTTCAAGATCCAAAATTCAAACGGTCAATTCGAACTGTTCAAGTTGTTCTCCATATTGAAAAATCCAAGTTGACCAAATTTTACATTTTTTCAAGTTTTTTTTTACTATTTATTATGATATTTTCAAAAAACACTATAATTGGAGTATTTTAGACCCTCCAATTTGATAATATCATAATAAATAATAAAAAATTGAAAAAAATGTAAAATTTGGTCTATCTAGGTTTCTCAATATGGAGAACAAATTGAACGGTTCGGATTGACCGTTTAAATTTTGGATCTTGAAAAACCACTTATGTGTACGGGGATGATCCACACACATCAATGTATTTTATCCATTCACCACATTCATAGTATTAAAAACGTGTCGTGTCATGTCTTGTCATGTCAAACACATATATGTTTGGAGCTCACATCATGTTGTGTTGACACAAGTTAATATTGAAAATGTGTTTTGTCATGTTAAATGAAGGAATTTGCTAACACAACATGCACACATAATGACACGAAAAGCCCGACATGATATACGACTACGTCCGACATGATACAACGTGTTGAACGTGTCAAGTGATATTTTTTCCTAAAATATTAAATAGATATTTTAAACTTTTTAGAATGAAAAATATAATAAATTGTAGGAATTTATTTAATTTTGATATATCATGATAAAAATTAATGCTTAAATAAGAAAAATATGAATGGGTATCATTAAATTTATAATATAAATAAACTCATTTTAATTGAATAAATTTTAAATAATATATAATAAATTAATAAATAAAATTAATTTTAGTCATGTATCAAGTGTTGTGCCAACTAGTGTTCGTGTTGTGTCTTGTGTGGCGTGTTTAACTCATGTCTTTTTAAAATATATCAATGTTTAAGAATCTTCACCCACGACACTCCATTGATACAACACATCAACAATTTTGTTTCGTATTGTTTTTTCTTATATGTGCCATATTGTGCCGTATACCAACATCTTTGTGTCATACCAACACATCCATATCGTGTCATTTTAATTTGAATTTTTTTTTTTTACTGAAAGTAAAAATATTAATTAAATTTATATACTTGTATATGAGAAATTTCAAAGGTTAACGGCATATATTAAACCTCTTTCTATAAAATTTTAGTACGAAAAACATGGAAATTTACTTATATAAACAACGATTATATATATGTCACGCTTGAAATTAAGAAAATACTGTAAAATCATTATTCACGCTTGCAAATGAGAAAATACTGAAGAATCATTAATCATAGTATAAATATAATTTTTATTATTTTGTTTTTGGTAGTGAGCCCGTGGGCAATAATATGGACATAATACACTGATCAATCATCAATATATAGGTCTAATTGTCAACCTTTGTGTACTAACTCCATATATGGGTCTACAGAGACAAATCGTGGGGACACAGATTCTTTTTCCGCTAATAAAAAATAATAATAGTCATCCTGATCCGAGCGTTGGCCTTTGAGTAACGTTTTAGTCGTGTACATCTGAAAACCAACCCATGTAATGGAGACATTCATATATACTATTACTGGATTAGGCACTCGATGAGGTAATATGGACAAATTAACATGCATTATTCACAACTTGGTATATTTCTATTGAGCCGTTGGCCTTCTACATTAACATATTGTTTGGATTTTTGGTTTCATATATCGTCGTCTGTGTTTCAAAAGAATCCTCCACTCAGTAATGAGGATTTTTCGTAATACAAAATTGCAATACAACTCATTCAATTTTAATTGCAATACAACTCATTCAATTTTCAGTTTTATTACCCGTTAAAGGACAGGAACTCTGTTACAATTTATATCAGTTAAAACTAAAGAAGTTTTTCTTTATAAAAAAAACAATCTATGTATACGAACCTCATGTTAGTGAAAGATGAAATGCTCCGAATTACCAATCCTAGGACAGACTATTCCCCACTTCAAGATTTTTTTTTGCATGTAAACCTGTCAGTGATAGAGACGTTACCTCTACCAATATGCCTAACAACTTTCGTGGGATGCGCGGTTAAGAATTATAAATTCCTATCTCCAACTTTATTTTTGAATTTCACTAATCAAATACGCTATGTGCCAAAAGTCAATTCTTGGATGTAAATTTTTAAATGATTCCTGCCTAAAATAGCACGTGAAAACACTTGCCATGAACATAAAATGGAGATTGTCAAAAGTCAAAACAACTCTACAGCCTACATATATACCTATTCATTCACTTGTCATCAAACTCCATCAGTGAGGGAAAAAATAAAATTGTTTGAGGGCAAAAGCACACAACATTCAATTCCTTTTGATCCATGGAGGAGAAGATCCTTTCCCAAATCAAGGACTCTCTATTTGACGAACGTCGTTGGGTAGATCGCCTACGGCATGACTTCACAAAAGATGTAGAAGACGGGCTTGGCATTGCAGTGGCTGTTTTTGATGTGCCGAAGCTCCTTCGTGCCATCAAGCCTGAGGCATATGCACCCCATTTGTTTGCCTTGGGTCCGTACCATGTGCACCGACCAGAGCTTCGTGACATGGAGCGGTACAAAGTTGCTGCAGCGAAAAGGGCTGAGAGGGCATTTAAAAACATGAAATTTGATGACCTTATCAAAGAGTTTGTGAAGCTTGAAACTGAGATCCGTGCACCATACCATAGGTACACTTTTTCCCTTTTTCCTTTTTCTGAATTAAATTACATTTGTCATCTTTGATATTGCGATTGAAGTAAATAAGATGGTTACTATAAAACTAGCTAGAGGAGAATAGGAGATCCTAAATTTATAAATGCATGCAACCACCTTGTAAAGAGAAATGCATGTCGACTAATCTAATTAAACCAAAATATTTGCAATACATTAAATGAAGTGAACTATTGTTGCTTAACCGGTTAACCCAACTATTCAAAATTGTAGAAAGAAGTTTCAAATACTTTTCTTACGTCGGTTGTGATTGATTTTCTCAATCCTATCTTTTGGTTCTTGACGAGTACGTTCTGCTATAGCTTAATTATACGCATGTATTGGTATCTCTAGGTATCTCGATATGAGCGAGGAAACTTTAGCATGGATCATGGCCATCGACACATGCTTCTTGCTTGAATTTCTTCAAAATTACCACAATGAAGAGGGAACAGGCGTCGTACCTCGCACAACAAATTTGATAAGTGGGATAGTGAAGGACATGATGATGTTAGAGAATCAAATCCCAATCTTCCTTTTAAGAAAGACGCTTGAGCTGAAATACTCTTCGGTTGAAGTTGCTGATAACATGCTATCAACAATCTTTGAAAGATTCGTAAAGGAGGTCTGTCCTTTTCAGATTACAGTCAACATATGCAACGTAGAGAAGCATGTGCACCTGCTAGAACTTCTCTACAATATTATTGTTCCAAAAATCGAAGATCAAATTGATCAAACTGAAATTCTCATTCCTGATGAGTTGCCAGAGTTTGAGGATGTCGATAAGGTAAAAGAAGCATTCGATAAGGTGTCACGATTAGATATAGCTCCGATCCATTTCATTAAAGATAAACTAATATCAAAGCCAATTAATATTGTATCAAATCTTCTAGGGAGAGTTATGGCAAAAATTCCTCTACTCTCCCTCTTCGCTCCTGTTGTTGAGAATTTCCTATCTCAAACAAACGTCAAGAAAAATATAGAAAACTTAACCATAACTGATGTAATGAAATCACCATTACTAGAAGAGATCACGATCCCATCAGTTTCTAAACTTGTAGAAGCCGGCATAACATTTGTTCCAACAGAAGACGGAATAAATGGAATAGAATTTGATGCGCAATCTGCAACCTTTAAACTTCCAGTCGTTATTCTTGATGGGAACACTGATGTTATGCTAAGAAACTTGGTTGCATATGAGGCATCAGTTGTCAAAGGGCCATTAATTTTTGCGCGTTACACTGAACTAATGAATGGGATTATCGATACTGTTGGGGATGTGAAAATCCTAAGAAAAAGTGGAATTATTGTAAATCACATGAAGAGTGACAAGGAGGTGGCTGATCTGTGGAATGGCATGTGCCGATCGATCAGGCTCACCAGAGTGCCAAAAATCGATCGTGTTATCGATGATGTCAAGAGCTTCAATAATAGAAAATTGATGGTGAAGACGAACAAATTCTTGAAGAAGTATGTGTTCAGATCCTGGAGAATCCTCACTCTTCTGGCCACTTTGATTCTACTTCTGATGACTGGGCTACAGACATTTTGCTCCGTTTATACTTGTTCTAGATGGTTTGGTTCCATTACGCCTGGCAAATCTTAAACAAGAGTTAAAGAATCATGAGTTGTTCTAGGTTGTTTGACTTGTATCTGGAGAAATTGAAGTTCTTTTTTCTTTCTCGGCATTAATCAACTCCATGTACTATGTTTGTTATTTAACTGTAAAATGTTTGTTAATACCATGTTTGCTAAATTAGATTATTATTATTATTTTTTTGGTCCAAAACACAATAGTGAGATACGTAAATATGTGGGGTAGAATTTTTTATCGACGTTGTGATGTAATTATTTTTAACCTTTTTTGTCTGCTAGAGCAAAACTTTTTGAATGATGCTAAAATAATTTGAAATTGTCACTATATATTCAGAACATGTTCATAAAATTAATTAGGATAATTCCTTCCAATATACAACTGAATTAATTGGGAACGAAGTATAGAATCAAATGAAATTATCTGTAGTATTTTTGAGGATTTTCAGGCAGTATGTAAAACAGCTACTTTTGATGAAGCGGGTCAGTACGTTTTGGACAAACTTCTTTTCTCTATGGGGCCAGAATGCGCGTCAGAAATTAAATTAAAGCTATAAATGTTTTAATAGGTCCAAGTGCGTAATGTAAGATAGAACTGCAATAAAAAAAGAAAAGAAAAAGCAACAACAAATAGAATTATGAAAGAAAAGGAGAGCCGGAGAACATGATAGTGATGCACTCAATAATAACCGCTATTTAACAAAGAGATGCATAATTCTCAAGCATTTTTTAGTGCATAGATTTTTTTTCATTCCTGTTTTTATTTTTCTTTTTCCCTTGTAAATATTTTCTTTATTTAATAAATTGCTCCACGGAGCCTTCAAAAAAAAAAAATATTCTCAAGCATTAATGACATATCGGCTCAAGAACCACCTTAAACAATATTTGTTTGATAGAATGTCCTAGAAAAAATAAAAAATTTGATGCCTTTTCTCCTTCCATCCATTAGACTAACCAACAGGTGGCTCTAGTACGGGTAGAGATTAGAATATATAGCAAGCATTTGTACTGATGATTCGCCTTTGTGCAAAATGGTTTTACTTTCTTTCTATATTCAAAATATGTCAATATGTTTCTAAACATGATTTTTTCTTACTAAAAGTCAGCATTTTTCCTTTGTTATTTATACTTTTTGATATTTATAAGCAAAAGAGTATTCCTCATGAGTTCAGTTGGACCAGATCGAGTGGGCAGGAGCTGTGATAAAAACGGTGTGGATAAACATCGCACCGAACCGCATCCATATCTGAAAAATGTGCTTAATATCCGAACCGATCCATATTCGTATCGACAAGAAAAGATGGATACGGATTTGATTTGACTTCTATCCAATCCGTATCCGTATCCGACAAAAAAATATGTTATCCGATCCGTATTTGGTCCTTATCCGAACCATTTTTTTTTCTTAATTGAATTAATGACATAAGATAATTAACCTAATTACTCCTCTAGTGCTATAGAAAAGACTTTTAAATTGATAAACTAAACTTCTATTAGTTAGATTAGCTATAATAACATTTTAGTTAGACTAATAACTTAATACGAGGATAATATATAAATAATTAATTATTTTTTCTTAATTGTTTTAATATCTAAAATATATCTGTATCCCGCAATATTCGATTCGTATTCGTATCCGCATAACATCCGATCTGTATCCGTATTTGAAAACATTATAGATTTAGATATGGTATAGCCAGTAACCACTATCCGACCCGTATCCGATCCGTTTTAATCCTCTGGAGATCTCAATACTCCCGTACCTTAAAACTTAAATAAGTGGAATCTACGTCTAAAATAAGGGCATATCACAAAATCCACTCATTTCTTTCTTTCTTTTTTTTTTTCACATAGAAACCATTCAAAAGTTGGCCACATAGAAGAGGTTAACAAGCGCTACTGACTCTGGTCAAAATTTTGATTAATACAGCAACAATGGGTAAGCGGCTCCCTCAAAGCCTTTCATGGGCAGTTGCTTACAGGGGCGGAACTAAGGGGCGGAGGGGGTGTACCGGACCCTGATGGCTGATCTAGTGTTGCGCTACACGTCGTGTAGCGCATCCACAAGCCGTTTGATTTTGATTGTGCGGTTCATTTTTTGGCGGGCCTATCAATCTGGTTATATGCACGGAGCTCCTATATCCATCCGATCAACACATGATTTGGATTCGGGGTGTGCCTGGCACACGCTAAAATTTGAGTTTTTGTTAATCAACATAAGGCAATTTGGTCAAATTGAGTATGAAACTTATATCTTGGCCTACCTAAATTAAAAATAAATTCATTTTTGCATCAAAAGAGATTCTTTATCATCCAATGAGATCATTTCCTAAAATTTCGTAGCTACTTTGGCATGTGATAGCTAATCATAAGGAAAGACATCTCTTTCTTTTAATTTCTATGATTAAATTAAATTTAAATGTACATTTAATTGGAGGCAACAAAATGTGAACATATTACTCATGCAAATATAGAAAATTTTAAACTAAATGATTTATTTACAACGTGGGTTTTATAACACTTGTTTCATCTAATTATATTATTTCACATTTGAAAAAGTCAAAGTTATTTTTTCCGCACTGAAAGAAAAATTGTACAATGGAATTAAAATAAAAAAACATAGATATATTATTATTTTAAATAATAAATATATTTATTATGTTTTTTGAAAAACAATATAATTCATTTAAATCAGGCCCATCTCATTTTACATTAGCTTTTGCATTTATTTCATTGTAGACCTTTTTTAAATAAATAGTTAAATAATCATATTTTATCATCCTATACTAAATTTTAAAATAAATAGTTAAATATTTAAATAATCATTTTGCATTAGTTATTTTTATTTTTTTTAGACTTGTGCTTTTTCGATTTCGGCCCATCCTATACTAAAATCCTGGTTCTGCCCCTGGTTGCTTATCATGCTAAAAAATTTTAGTTGATAAATCAAATAATAAATTAATTCAAAATCTTAACACGTTCGCAACAACAATAACAGTAATTTGCTAAAAATTTAACCACACTAAAGTAATTTGTACATTTGGTTTTAAAAACTCTCGCTCGCTTTCTTAAACGTTGGTTTGTTGATTCATTAATAAATTTATCAAGATGAAGTATATAGACATAAATCAACTTATCAACAAAGCGTTTGTAGTCCAACGGTTAGGATAATTGCCTTCCAAGCAATAGACCCGGGTTCGACTCCCGGCAAACGCATTCTTATCTTTTACGTTGTGAAAATTAGCATTTTTGTCGAAATTGAAGTCCAATATTTTGTGGGCTGGATAAAGATCAATTTACTTACAAGTTCTCATATTTATTATTATTTTTTTAATTCTCATAAATTTTCCTTTAATTGATGTTTGAGTCATTATAAATGTTCACATGGTGCTATTTGGATAATTACGAGGTTTTCAGGCTAGTCAATACAATGATTAATTGCCTAGGAATACAGAATTAAAAAAATTACGCATTCTAAAACAGGTGTGGAAACTCTAGCACTCATAGCATATCAAGCTCCACTTGATTGAGTGTTTGATTAGTTATAACAAAAGGAGAATATTTGAAATTTTCGAAAGGCCACCACTTTATATAATACAACACAAACTAGAAATCTAGCATCAATTCCACCAAAAATGAGATGAATCTAACTAGTCTTTGAGCATATCGCACCATCTTGCAGGAACTCTCTCGTCTTTGGTTCTGATTGAAAAAAGGAGCTGGAAATAAAGAATAACAGGCAGCGCAACAGCTACTCTTCTTCTTTGACTAATAGATTTTGTGGCAATGAGAATTCCTCCTCTTTTGTAAATATCTCCATCTCCTCTTCATCTGGCTTCTAGAAAAGGAAAAAGAAAAAAAAGATATGATGTAACTTTGATCTGTGACCCATTACAAAGAAGTATCTTTTGTACCCTAAACCCTAAACGCTTGGTACTATGGAAACTAGAATGTGAAAAACTAAGAAAATTGGGTTGTCTCAAGAGTAATACCAGCATATCCATGTTGAAGAATCGATTAAGGAGTTGCAACACCTCATCAGCTGAGAAGCTTCTCTCAAAGCTACATATTTTTAAGGAAATAAATAACATGCTACTCTCAGCTATCTTTTATCTATATGCCCGCTGGTAAGAAAAATAGTGTATAACAAAAGGAAAAAAACTTTTATACCATTTTTGCAAGTACTCAATTAGCCCGTACAAAACAAAATGTCGGTGTACACCTGTACAACAGAAGCAGTTTCATTAGAATTCTACTGTAACAGCTGAAAAGTAAAAATGTAGGTCCTTTTAATGGATAATTTCTACAAATCCCTATTGAATATTTATTTCCCCCTTCAACCGAACACTAATGTTTGTAAAATAGAAATCTTGAGCTCCCACAGCAACCTATTATTACAAAAACACACCAAAATTACAAATTGATTTTGGCCCCTAAACTATAGAAATTGGTTCAATCAATGCTTGAACCTTCTTTTATGTGCAAATGCAAGTTGTGGAACACAAACTTGCTATATATACATAATGCAGGTCCTACAACCACTCTTCTATACCCCAATCTTGCTCTTCTCATAATCTGTAACAGTAATTCTTTATAATTCACCAAAGATTACTTCATAATACACACAAACATAAATTCTCTGAATCCATTCATTTCAATGTTATAGCTCAGGATCATTTCTCACTTAGGTTGATTCAACCAAATAACATTTCAAAGACTAATTGAACAATAGGCAGTAGATGACATGTCAAAACCTTCCTCTGAATAGTTTAGTACGTATATAGTTAAAAAGTATAAAGATAGGGACTTGAATGCAATTCAATGCACACTGGGCGAGATGATAAATGATACCTTGTAGTTTAGCAGGAGGATACATTTCTAGGGCTTGCAGAAGCCTCAATTCTATGTCAACCTGTGATTGCTCCTTAAATTTACAAAATAAAATTATTCCAGAATGAGAAAAAAAAATTTGGATAATTTTATAAGGTTGGTATTTTAAACTCCTCAATATACATATTCTTATACAATGCAGGAAGGAATATGTCTCATCAGCTTTGAGTGACATGCTGGAGAGATCAGGCACTGCTGCGGAACAGACCATATACTTAAAGGTGGAACTAATGGCCTTATTGAAGATCAAGAACAAGAACAAAACTTTACTTGTGCGATATCTTCTGTCTCAACTACGTTTAGGTCAACCCAAAAACAATTAATACATACAATGTTCATATAACAATCTAAAAAATGAAGGGTAAAGACCAATATAACATTAAACTTAAAAGAAACAAATAACCTTAGGAAGAGAGGAGGCTGAAGAGCGAGGGGCCTGGGACGGGGAATGTACAGAAACACCATCTTGCTCTTCCTCCTTAACCATATTTCTTGAATATGTTTTTAACCCTAAAAAGACAATTATTTAATTAATCATTTCATAATTCAAAATCGACAAAAAATGACTCTGATACAACTCAAATATATGATCATAATTTACACAGAAAATGACAATTAATTATATATATTTTAACCAAGCTTTAAAAAGTTAGGCATATCCAACCTAATAATATTAATCCTGCAAATATATACCTGTGGTCAGAACATTAAATTCATGCCTACTAGCAAATCAAACTAGTTGTAATGTTGTATATGATTAGTAAATTCTAAAATAGTATATGAGTTAATAAGGTTCACTTAAACATTGAATTTATTTATTATTTATTTTTTTTTTCCATTTGTTATGAACTAGTTAACTTAGCACCTAATCTCTTTATTTCTAGAAAATAAATGAAAAGGTAGATCACACATATAGATGAGAATGGAAAAGAGAAGTAATAACTATAAATTTGAAGAACAGTCTGCTGTCTGCCTCACCCAAAATGATTATTTACTTGTTCATGTCAAAATTAGAGAACAGTGAGATTTAAGTAAACATTATACACACTAAATTATATTTCGAAGAAGAGAAACGACAGATACACGCGAAAGTGGTGGAAATCGTGACATAATGAACTGAAAATGGAGGTCATAATGGGAATTTTACCAATTGAGACAATGCGCTCGTCTATATCGGAAGCTCTGAAGGTCCTTGACAGAGCTGCTAAGTGATGGCGTGTCGTGTTTCAACGGTGGCGGAGGCGGAGAGACACGGCGGCGGTGGACCCACAGAAAGGGGAGGTGCGGAGGCGCGCTGGAAAGACGAAGAAACAAAGGGAATTATTATTGAAGGGATGTTAGAGAAGCTGTTTTGGGCTGGTAATGGGCCAGAATGTAAAGAGGTAAATAATTAATTTCATTTGTTAGGCCCATATGTTATCAACATTTCCTTTACCAACACTTTTCTTTTCTTTGGATCAGTACAGTATTTATTTGTTTCTTAATAGCCCAATGACCAGGTACATTTGTCCCGAAAAAATTATAATTAATCTTAATTAATTAAGAAATTTTAAAATAATCAACTTTTAATCAAAAATTTAAAAATGACTGCGCAGTTTCGGAATCTCAAATTCCGAAACTAGCTAGTTTCGGAATCTGAGATTCCGAAACTAACTAGTTTCGGAATTCTGAAATTCGAAACTAATAATTCGGCAAAAAAAATGCTAGTTTCGGATTCCTGGAATCCGAAACTAATAATTCGGAAAAAAAAAATGCGACAAAGTTTTGTTTTGTCGTTGTTTTATTTTTATTTTACACTTTTTCATTGTAGTCCTCATAAGTTTTATTATTACAAAATATATATTGAATGATACAAATTAAATATAATTTGAACATCTATTATAAAAAAATTAAGTATATAAGTGATTTATACATGTTATATATATATTACTGTATACGTGTATAACACTTATTTGTACATATATATTATGCATCATATGTATTATAATTTTATAAATATTAATCTTTAATATAAGTAATAATATAATTTGGATCAATTTATAAAAATAAGAACTCTAGGGTCATCGGCGAAAAAAGTGAATGTATTTTTATTGGATTTATTCGCCGATGACCCTAACTTTATTATTTTTACAAAATAGTCCAACTATGTAAATAATTTCATTCATACTTAATTTTATAAATGTATTTAATTTATATTATACTTGATTAATACATTTGTCATGAGGTATAACTTAGTTAATCAAGAGGTACCGATAAGTCTTTTATTTTATTGAAGAGGTACCGAAAAGAAAAAAAAGACTTATCAAAATGAATTATTGGAACTTGCTTATTAACTTGGTCCTTTTTATGAATTTTTTAAGAAACAAGATGGCCTTTATTCTCCTGTCAGTATACAGAAACTGTGAATAATTTTTTTGACAAGTCTCCTCGCACTATAAGACCATTCGTTTTTTTTTTTGTGAAGAGAGAATTCAAAACCCTTCTTTTTTTTTACCAAAATCCTAATTAAAACTTCTACAATTGTATTTTAAACATGTCTTGCTTTAACCAACAATGTCGGACATGATTATATAAACTTTTAAACTAGATGTTAAAGCTCAACTTCAAAAACTTATAAGTTTTACAATTTGAAGGGTCTCTTGATAAAGATGTCATTTGCTCGGCCAATATTTTTAGATATGAAACGTCCTTGGAATCTAATCAGATTTTATATATAAATGACATATTTAAGTTTTGTTTTCTAAGTAAAAAGTAAGGCATGAAAGCTTTGCCTCAATTTTATCCGAATGGAGATAGTAGAGTTTTTTTAAATATTAAATATAATAATAAAGCTTTTTGATTAAGTACTAGTACCTTTCAATAATAGTTATTTTTTTTTCGAATAAAAATGGGGGTCAAAAGTCTTCATCTTTTCATTAAAAATAATTCAATAATAGTTAATTATATAAGTTCATCGGAGTAAAACATAAGCAAATTATTCAGCTTGATGATGTTCTTCTAATAAGAAGTGACGTAGGGAATAACCAAAATAATTCCTATTGCTAAAAAGGAAAAACCGATAAATAAAAATAGTGTTTTGTATTCTGAATTTTCTCTGAAACATTCATCTCGTCTTTTTTTTTTTTTAAAAAAAAAGGTTGGTTCAGTTCAAACTTCAAAACTAGAAAAATATATAATTTTCAAAGTATTAAAATCTTTCTACAAAAACTAATTAATGGCAGACAAATTCCAGTAAGACCAACTCACTTTATCATGCCTATTTGACGAGGTTGCCTTTACAATTTGAGGAAAATAAAAATTATTGCTAATGTCTCAAGTTTTGTATAATAACTTTGAATCATACACATCAATCAGAATCCGTAACCCAAAGTTATGTCTAAAATGCTGACTATGTTGTCGATGTGAGACAATGAGATACAATGAAAATCCCGGTTAAATGACCTCTCAGTTAGGCCAATGATAAACAGTGAATAAAATACGTTTGACTTGGTCCAAAGTAGGGATTGACATGTCCGATGTCCCACAGTCCCAGGCTTGATTAACTAAGTTATACCTCATGACAAATGTATTAATCAAGTATAATATAAATTAAATACATTTATAAAATTAAGTATGAATGAAATTATTTACATAGTTGGACTATTTTGTAAAAATAATAAAGTTAGGGTCATCGGCGAATAAATCCAATAAAAATACATTCACTTTTCTCGCCGATGACCCTAGAGTTCTTATTTTTATAAATTGATCCAAATTATATTATTACTAATATTAAAGATTAATATTTATAAAATTATAATACATATGATGCATAATATATATGTACAAATAAGTGTTATACACGTATACAATAATATATATATAACATGTATAAATCACTTATATACTTAATTTTTTTATAATAGATGTTCAAATTATATTTAATTTGTATCATTCAATATATATTTTGTAATAATAAAACTTATGAGGACTACAATGAAAAAGTGTAAAATAAAAATCAGACAACGACAAAACAAAACTTTGTCGCATTTTTTTTTGCAGAATTATTAGTTTCGGATTCCAGGAATCCGAAACTAGCATTTTTTTTTGCCGAATTATTAGTTTCGAATTTCAGAATTCCGAAACTAGCTAGTTTCGGAATCTCAGATTCCGAAACTAGCTAGTTTCGAAATTTGAGATTCCGAAACTAAGCAGAATTAGTTTCGGAATCCCAGATTCCGAAACTGCGCAGTCATTTTTAAATTTTTGATTAAAAAGTGATTATTTTAAAATTTCTTAATTAATTAAGATTAGTTATAATTTTTTCGGACATTTGTCCAACTATAAGGCTTTCTTCTGGCCCAACTTAATCGTGTTATATTGTTTTATTTTATTTGGTAATTACTATCTACCATCCACCGAATTACCATCCAGCGCCATCCAAACTCAGATTTTCCGCGTGCTGACGTCAGCAAAAAATTTTTGACCAATTTTCGAAAAAATTGTTGTGCTGACGTCATCAAATATGCTGATTTAAGGGTTCAGTTAAATGTTTTAAGGGTTGAATTAAAATGTGTAAGTGTTCAGTTAGATGCAACAATAATTTATTTCACTTTGTATGTTGAATATGATCATTTATTTCTTACTTACGAAATTTGTATATATGTTCAGTTTATTGTTGTAAATGTTCATATTGTTATTGTAAATGTTTGCTATGTTTGTTGTATCTGTTCATTTTGTTTTTTATTTAACTAGTTTAATTGAACACAAAAACTATGAAATCAAATTTCTGCTGCAACTAACTGAACACATAGATACTTTAAGTTCATCCCTTAACGTATTTAACTGACCACAAAACACTAAAATTCTAAATTATTGCTGCATCTAACTGAACACATACATACTTTTAAATAATCCCTTAACTTATTTAACTGAACACAAAACACTAAAATTTCAAATTATTGGTGCATCTAACTGAACATTTATACACTTTAATTCAACCCTTAAAACATTTAACTGAACCCTTAAATCAGCATATTTGATGACGTCAGCACCAAAAAAATTTCTGAAATTGGTCAAAAAATTTTACTGACGTCAGCACGCGGAAAAAAAAAACTATTTTGGCCTGCTGGATGGCGCTGGTTCAATTGGATGGTATTGGATGGTTTTTTGTTGGATGGTGTATATCATTTCTGGTCAGTTACGTAGCGAGTCTCAGTATTATGGCACTTTATTTTACTTCAGAACCAACTTTCATATTGCAAATTAGCATACGTATGAAAGCAAGCATTGGTCTCTCATTCACCACCCTTTCTCATTTGTTCCATCAACTTGGATCATGAAAAAATAATTCAGCAGGTGTCAAGATTAAAATGAAAGTTCTACAGTTCAAATAACTAAAGAGGACTATATATAATACAATACAGTATTAAATGGGATTACTCTAAAATTTATTCCCGACGAAAAGTTGGCTTGTTTAAGTTCAGAATTTAATGTACCAACCATTCCACCTCTTTCCTTGCCATGCAGTAAAGTTAGAACTAGGCGGTGCATCATTGATGGCGTCAAAAAGGATAACAAGAATTTAATTATGACTTTTTCTTTGTTAGTAAAAAAATGTTTATCCCCTCCAAAATTTTTCCAGTTAGATCGAATCGATTCACGTCATGCCAGGTTTAATCAAACTATCCAAAAGCATTTTATTGTATCCTAATCCTTTGCAAGTACTAAAAGCAACAAAACCTACAACAAAAAATACGTTTACAAAATAACATTATTGTCTGTGCAGTCGTGGGCTCGTGGCACAATTTTGCCTTGAGAGACTTTTTTAGTTTGGTAAAATTGGATACAACCCCTACAAACTTCTCAATCTGGATATAACTCCCTACAATCTTCAAAATCGGATATAACCCCCTCAAATCATGTTTAATAAGGATATAACCCCTTCTTATTAAATGTAGTTATTTTTTAATTAAAAGAAATCAAAAGAATATTTTGTTACCAAACTACCCTCGTATCTTCTAAATAACTCTTCACCTTCCTTCTTTCTAAAATGGACGATACCATGACTTTCTCTTTCTTTATTCCACACCCCTCTCTCTGCCAAATAAGAATGGAGATGGAAAAAAAAACTAGTATTTGATTCAACGAAAGCAACTACGATTTGATTTTTATTTCTTTTTGTCAACGCTTGTTAAGGATTGCTATGTTCAGATCTCAATGGCACTTCTTTAATTGATTTTGGTATTTTTATTTACAAATGAATTTGATAAATTGTATTAACAATCTGGAGTCATGCAACATTTGATCTCGAGTCATCTGCATTTTCATTTTCCAATTTATCTTTGAGATTGAAAAAAAGAAAGAAAACATCCTATACTGCATTATTACCTTAGTCATTGCTGAAACCTCTACTCGTGCTATAAAATAATACATTAATTTTGGTTATCATGAAAAATGTAACCGCCAATATAAAATAATACAAAATACAGGTTGAACTCATCGTGAGCTGGAACAGTGATGTGGCAATGGAATCTTTCATTGTTGTTGCTAAACAAGTTTACTTAAATTGTTAGTTTGGTTGATTAAGATTAGTACATAAGGAAGAAAGTGATGGATAGAGGCATAGAGCATGTAGATTTTAGATCTGAAAAATCATCTTTCTTTACTTTCTCGCATTTTCTAGTTGTAATTTCGTATACTTGAATCTTGCTTATTAGTTGTTATATTCCTTTCGATTTTTGAATCAATTAGATCATTTTGATCGTGTTTAATTGTTCCCTTTATCAATTTTATGCCACAGTAATCAATTTCTCATAATTTCTTCTTTCTTTATGTTGTGGTCTGACTTGTTAGAAACCGATTTCCTGGAAATAAGCTGTGGTTACATGGACTGTTGAATTTCCCATCTCCATTCTTGCTCCGTAAAGAGAGAGAGAGGAAGAGATAGAGAAAAGATAAATCAGTGACTTAGAATAGATTTTGGTACCGTTAAATTTCAGAAAGAAGGTGAAATGTTATTTGGAAGGGATGAGGGTACTTTGGTCAACAAAACATGTTGCTGATTTTTTTTTAATTAAAAATAACTATATTTAATAAGAAGGGGTTATATCCTTATTAACCATGATTTGAGGGGGTTATATCCGGTTTTGAAGATTGTAGGGGGCTATATCCAAATTGAGAAGTTTGTAGGGGGTTATATCCAATTTTGCCTTTTAGTTTTTTATAAACAACACCGGAAAACATAACATGAACTAAGCCCATTAAACTCGCTAAATCCGACGTGCCAAACACACCAGGAGATGAATTTTAAGAGCTCGGATTGAAAGAACATATATATTGCACACCAACAACAAAAGAAAATACACATATAGGAAAAAACATTATTGTATGTTCATGACTTTTCCATAGGAGACTTGCTTACAGTAGCAGTTGTCAAACAAAACAAAACAATATACATGAACACTTATTGGTGGTTCACACAAGATAGTGTATACACAGATGAATTTTAAATGCAGGGAAAGAACATAGAATCTTCAATAATAGTGAGCCTCAACATGTGAGGCCGCTGGATAAATATGTTGTTGATCGCATCCGCATTGGTTTCGTGATGTGTCTTCCAATCCAAACATTCTAGGCTATCTAGGTGAATTAACTTGGAAGGTACGTTCAACAGAGGACAAGAACTGACTCGGAGCTGTTTCAGCATGGGCATAGCACCCGTCTCTATTTTCCATTCCTTCAGCATTTTAAAGTTCTCCAGCACGAGCACCTCTAGCTGTTTAAATTCTCTGTCTGAGCAGCTAATCATCAATAGATTCTTTTCTTCACTTGTCTCACCTATCCATAAGGTATTAAGGCTTCCTAACTTCTCTAACACTGGCATTGGATCAGACCCAAATTGGTAACCTCTGAATTGTAGTTCAGTAAGATGGGGAGGCAACATACCATAATCGAGATTTAAGGTGTAATCAGTATCAGCATGACCGTATTGATCATAAATTAAAACAAGAGATTTTAAGTTTTTATAAAATGGAAAACCTCCCCTGCCTATTGTTTGTAAGTCAATTACATCCCCTTGAATCTTAAGATAAACGACATGCTTTAGCTTACCAAACAAAGTCATGACAGCTGCTTCTCTCTCTGTTTTTCTATCTATATGGATGCCCAACTGACGTACTTTGGGTATATTAGGCAAGACTGATGGCTCCCATGATTCATTATATGTCACATCTCTAAGGGTTTGTAGATTTATCAGGTCTGCTAATGCCGGAGGTCCTTGGGTTTTCTCAAAAAAATTCAGATGTGACAATATATATAACATGTTTGAGTGTTTTGATTTGCCATATCATATCTGATAGATCACCATGCAACGATGATCGAAGATCTAGGGTCTCCAAATATTTCATGCCACTTACCCATTCCCCAAATTCACGTTCTTTTTTCCAAATGCAATCTGTATTTATCCTAAGATATTTCAAATGAGGCGATTCTTTGAAACTCTGCAATTCCATGTTCCATCCCATGTGACATAACACTGTAAGTACTCTATATTTGGAACAGTCCAACTTTGACGACTTTCCGAAAAAAAGAAGGGAACGAACATTTGGGCTTGCATAATTACCCATCGATTCATTGTCATCTGTATAATGGATTGCCACACGACGTACCTTGCGACAACTCTCCCAATCATTAGGCCTTGAACACACTGTGAGGAAGTTGATCTCCTTTGCTTTTTGGATTGCAAGATCTCTCAGGACATCGTGTACCCAACAAGATTTGATGGAACCATCTGGATATCTTTCTAATACTTGAATCATGCTCCTGTCATAAACATTAAAGGGAAAAATATTTTAAAATTGTATAACATACTTTTTAAATGCACTCGTATATATCTTCTAGAATGTGATACCTCATACCTCTGAACAAGATCTTCAAGAAAACATTCAGCTGTTTCCTCCAATGATCGTCTCTCTTCATGTGGTATGAGCCCCTCTGCAACCCAGAGACGAATTAAAGGTTTAGCCTCGATTTTTGTGTCTTCGGGAAAAGCCGCAAAATACAGAAAACATAACTTCTTAGCAAATGGCAAATGATCATAGCTAGTAGCTAAGATCTTAGCACACTCAATTCCATCGTCCTGCCAATTCATCGTTTGTAGCAACTCATTCCATGAATGAAAATTACATTTCCTTATAGATAATAGACTGCTTAAAACTATTAATGCAAGAGGCAAACCCATACATTTTGCAACAAACTTTTTTACAATGTCATGGAGATCGACAAAAAGACTATCAGGACGTTGGTGCTTTTTAGGAACTGCCTTCTTGAGGAATAGTTTTACGCTTTGCTCAATGTCTAAACCTTGAAGTTCATATGGGTCGTATGTGGTATTGGCTCTTTGTGCAACATTTGTTGATCTTGTGGTCATGAGTATTCTACTCCCGTTTCCTGTGTCAGGCAAGACTTTTACTATTTCATACCACAACTCTTCTGTCCAAACGTCATCAAAGACAATGAGATATGTCCTTTTTTTAAGAGACAGCCATATTTGATTGGCAAGCTCATTACTATTCAAGCTGGTTGACTCGATATTGAGATTTTGTGCTATCTTTCTCAAAATATCAAGCAAGTTATACTTTTGAGAGATAGTTATCCATATGGGCTTGCCAAAATTTTCTATGACATCATTGCTGCAGAAATAAAATAGTTCAGAAGTTTAGTATCACATATGTATATCAAAGCAATAAATGGGAAGTTGGAAATACTATATTGTGTTATGGTGAGTACAATTTGGTTTCACGAGGGTTGGTTTACTTTTATATACTGATCTTTGTTGGGTGTAAAATTTAAACATAATCAATATATAATGCGTGCATATTCCAAGAGGATTAAAAAAATAATAATAACTACACAACTTTGCTTTTATTGCGATCTGAATTTTCAGGTAATTTGGTTCAGTTTTTATTGGAACCCAAGCCAATGATATGAACTAATAAAGAACAACTATTGATATCACTACATTATTAGTCGGTTCATACATTATCAAAGAGTGAAAATAATCGATATATTGTGGTCTGAACTAATGTAAGTTCCAGATCTCATAAAGAATTTATTATTACTACATAAAAGTTTCAAAGAGAAATTGGGTGAGCCAAACTGTTAAAATCATATGCATATATATAAATATATATCCCAATTTGTCTTAAAAAATTGTGGATTAATTTATTAAATGTTATCAATGATGATATAACAAGTTAAATAGCGCATGAAATATTTTTTTAAAAAAATTCGATTTTTATTCAATTTTCTTGCATTGCCAACTATGGGTCTTACTATGAAAAAACTAAGAAGTTATTTTTAGGATGTCAAAATAAATTAGCAATAAAAATTATGAGGGGAAGGGGCGATGAATGTACCTATTGCAAACCTTCTGGGCAAGGGTGCTCTTTCCAATCCCGCCAGGCCCGACAATTGATACAACATCGAGGCTTTGGTTCTCATTATCACACAAACGCTTGATAATGTTGTCCCTATCTTTTGCATAGCCAACAATCTCTGGATCACCGATAGGATCTAACTTATCCTCTGGAGACGACTTTCTCCTTTTCTTTTCTCCTCCGACATCCTCACCAAAAATATTTATTTGGTATTTCTCTCTATAGTCTTCCATCTCGCTGATTCTTTTTTGGATCCGTCTTATCTCTGCTTCAAAGTTGGAAAGGAATGGGAATTGTGTGGTTTTTTTTGCTAGGTCTTTGAGGCGGTCCATTATGCCAGGAGATTTTTCTATGCACTCCTCGAGGGATTTTTCTGGACATTCCAAGAGGAAGATGTCGATAGCATCCTCTATGTCATATGCAATATCCATAGCATCCCTTACGTACTGCATCTGTACCTTATCTGCTACATACTTCAGGTCGATATCCTTGATGAATGTCATAATATATTCCAGTTCTTTGCTCAGCTTCTTAACTTCCTCATTAATTTTGTATATGGAATGAAACTTCTCAACTGCCTTCACCACTGTAAACTCTGCGAGCTTACTCAACACGCTCAACACGCCATTCAGTAAAGCCTCAGCCATCTAAACCGGCCCAGTGCTAGATAAAGCTAGCTAGTTAGTAAGCATAACCTTGGAAAGGTTAGCATACAAACTGATGGTTTCCGTTCATATATATATATCGGCAGAAAATGAACAGTTGAATATTAGCATACAATTATTATATATATAGGTGCTCAAGCAGTGAATGGGACTTCATTTCCGCGTTATTCTAGACACGATCTTCATAGTAAGATTTCTTTTTTCTGTATTTTTTCTGAACTGTTTGATTTAAAGTAGTATTTTTAGATAACACCAGTTTTTTTTTAATGAAGAATTAGATTATTCAATTGAGAACATTCGAATTCAACACGTCATGGACTCCAAAAGTCTTCTGCTCTGCCCACAGATACATAGTGGTTAATTTGACATTCAAATTAATTCAACACGTCTTCGACACCAGAATTTTTCTGCTCTGCCCACAGATGCATTGTGGTTAATTTGTTATTGATATCTTTTCAGAAGAGAACTCTCATGAGCTTTTGCGCCGTTTGTTGGACGGACGGTGCTACACTCTGCTACTGCTGTGGCCATTAGTGCTATTGATATCTTTTCCCAAATGATACATCTTTCCGATAATTGAACACATCACATAAGCTGAGAAGTGAGAACTAAAAAAGATTTCACAGAACAGAACTTACTCAAAAGAGTGATTGGGTCCCAAGCGTCTAATCAAATCACATCGTTTAAAATATATGCTAGGATTTTTATGTAAAATACATGCTACGTACTAGTGAGTAGTGAGTGTGTTGCGTCCTCCTCTAGACAAACTATTTGTTTGTGAAGTCGTTTCTTACTTTCTTATATATTGCAATTAATTAATTTCAAGGTCAACCCTCAATCTCTTATGGACTCAACAAATGAAAGTGGCTCCCCGCCTCCTGTGGGTCCCACACGCTGCTAGATTTAATTACAAACGTACTCATCAAGGAAATAATCCCGGTGAAATTACACGAGTAGCTCGATTGGTTTTCTCTCTTCCGACCCTCATTGTTCCGACGACCATTCAGTTTTTATGATTTTTTTTTTAACAGCAAAAAGAATTAATTTCGGAATTCCTTTGCACCTATTATGTGCAATTATTTCGTTAGTAATAACAACTTTAAATTTTTTAAATCAAAATCTATTATTCTATATAACTATTATAGCTGCAATGCAATTTATATAGATATATACAACAATTAATAGTTTACAGTAACTTTAAAATACTAAGAATTATATATCTAAATTTAAATGATAGGTAATTATTTTTAACAAAAATTAATAGAGTAGGCAATTAGCTAAATACATATTCTTATTCAATGCGCAAAGGAATATGCTTCGTAATATGCGGACATATCATGTACATAACTGAAAATAAGGTGGGGAGTACAAGTTTGTTTGGGATATGTCATCCAAGGAGTACAAGTTTCACAGAGACTTAATCCATTATTACAAACAAATACGGTGGAACCGCGGGAGTAATGGACTTATTGAGATAAAAGATGAAGAACAAGAACAAAAATTTACTTGTGCCATATCTTCTGTTTTAATTGTGTTTATTTCAACCCAAAATCAATAAATACATACAATGTTCATACAACTTACTAAAAGATCAAAGGTAAACAACAATATCATGACATTCAATTTAATAGGAAAAAAATATAACCTTAGGAAAAGAAGAATGCTGAAGAACGAGGGGCCTGGGATGGGGAGTGTACAGAGTACAGACACACCATCTTGATCTTCCTGTTTTACCATATTTCTTAAATATGTTTTTAATCCTAAAAATATCATAATTATTTAATGTTTTGATAATTTAATTGATAAAAAAATGAATTTCATAGAACTCAAATGAATTAATGATCATAGATTGCACAGAAAATGACAATAAATCATAGAAATTTCAACGGAACTTTCAAAAACTAAGCATATCTAGCAAGATATATATAACTTTAATTTGCTGAAACATTATGTTTGACTTTGATCAGAAAACTAAGCACGTTTAATCTAAATTTTAACTCTTCTATACTGTAGCAATCCTGTGATCAGAAAATTAGATTCTTTTCAAAATATAAATCATAATAATTGTGACATTGCATATGATTAGATCATAAGATTCATGCTAATATTGAAAACCTAATATTTCTGGTATAGCCTATGAGTTAGTATTGAGGTACACCAGAACATCCGAATTTCATTCCATTACTTTATTATAAACAAGTATACTAAACACCTAATTAACTATATTTATAGAAAATAGTGGAAAAGAAGATCATACATAATGATGAGAATGTAAAAGAAAAGTAATCACTATATATAATAAAAGAACTGTCTAACTGATCCAACGTCAAAAATTACCAGCGAGTGTCAAAATTAGAGAACAGTGAGATTCATATAAACATAATACAAACTAAACTACTATTTCTTGACATCAATAGCTGAAAATGGAGGTCATGATAAATTGAGACAATGCGCTCGTATATATCACAAGGTCTGAAGACTGAAGGTCCTCGATGGAAATTGCCCCTTTTAATTTTTCATTTTGTTCTTTGTTCATCTGTGATTTTCATGTAATCTAAATATTTTTTTCCTTTTCTTTCTCTTTGTAAAATGTAAATATTTTTTAATCTCTCTTTTGTTTAATAAAATTTGCTAGTGTAGCCTTCAAAAAGGTCATCGACGGAGCTTCTAGGTAATGGAGTGAGGTGCTTCAACGGAGGCGTCGAGGTACGGCCGAGGGAGACGTGGCGGTGGGTCCATACAAATAGAATTGAATTATTGAAGAGTTGATAATCAACGGTTGTGAAGGTGTGTTGATTGATGAAAGGCTGAGATCTATTCTCTCGACAAAGGGCGTATAGGTAGAGAAATTGGGCTTTAAGTACGGGCCAGAATATACAAAGGCGATTATTCAACAAATCCTTTGCGGCTTTGCTTATATATCTTCGGCCCAAATTATTTTAACATTTTGTTTACATTTTCCCTCTCCAATTGAGACCTGCTTAATTGGGGTAATTGCAGCAATCATTAGTCTCTTAATGGACAGAGAGATTGGAGCTTAAATATACAACTAGATGGCTATTGTGTTGGGCCTAAGTTTTTTTGTGGTGCCATTTTCCTGGCAATTATGCTAAGTTTTTCCTTCGTATTAAATTTTTAAGCGAATCTACTTTTCTGATACAAAATGGAGATCTCCTACTCAATACAACGGCATATCATCTAATAATAGCATTCCTGTCTTTTCTATAGCTACTATTATGGCATTATATTTTACTAAGCAACCAACTTTCAGATTGCAAATTAGCATACATCTCCAAGCAAGACATTGGCCTTTCAATTACAACCATTCTCATTTGTTCAATGAACTTGGATCATGAACAAAACAATCACCAGTAAATTTAAAATGGAAGTTATACTCTTCAAAAAACTGAGGACTACAACATAAATACAGTTTTTAAATGGAGTTATATTAAAATTTTTCCCCAGCAAAAAAATGCCTTGTTTAAGTCCAGAATTTAATGTGAACCATGCAACCAACCATTCCACCTCTTTCCTTTTTGCTTGTAAAGTTAGAAATAGGCGGTGCATCATTGTCGGCGTCAAAAAAGATAATAAGAATTTATGACTTGCTTTGTTAGTCAAAAAATGGTTATCCATTCCAAAATTTTTCCAAGTAGTTTGAACCAATTAATACCACGTCATCCAAGGTTTTATCCAAACTATATCCAAAAAGCATTTATTGTATCCTAATCCTTTCCAAACCTTTTTCTCGTATTTTCTTCTTTCGGAATCACAACACATCCGTGACAGATAACAGATCTCTGGTGCGTGATCAAACTTTTTATGATTTCATATGACTTTCATGGCCATATGGGGGCCATAATCTTCTCCTTTTCTCATTCAACATGTGAATATTTGTGATTTGTTTTAAATTGTTCTTAAAGACCACAAGAAGGTGGATATAATCTAAATAGAAATGGTCACAATTGAAAGAAGAAAGTTCTGTAACTTATAGTTATATGACACTCCGATGTAGTAACAGAGGAAGAAAAGCTTGAATATTTACTAATTAATGTTTATCATAACTTTGTCTATCCTCCAATGGGAACAAAAAGTGAAAAAAGAAATACGATACGATTAAATTTCAAATGGATAGTGAAACGTACTTATATATTGAGAATCAATTTGTTTCAACTGATGTTACAATTAGTCAAATAAAAAAAAAGTGAATTATAGAAATGTTCTTATTAAAAGGGTATTTGGATGTTATGCTATTACCATTTAATTAGGCCGTAAATCGAATTTAATGTATTTGGATTATTATTTAGTTACCAATTAAAATCCTTACAAACCAAACAGAGGATTGTGGAATAATTTGATTTTTAATGTATACCAAATTTATACACAACTTATTTAACGGTGAAAAACATGCGCAGTTGTATGTTATTTTATGATGACATTATGTAGATTGTTGCAATTGTCATATAAGTTTGTTGTAGATGTAATTTATTCTATCAAGTAACTTAAAAAAGAAAAAAATAATGAGTCAATGTCTATATATATATATTTTTTGTTTTGTTATTGTTTACTAATAGTTCAAAATCCAAATTGCTTTAATAATGTAAACAACTTATTTCTCCTTGTTTCTAGAATAACGCAGTTAGACCAAAAGAAAAATTAAAAAGTTCAAGTCCATTTTTAACAGGACGAGGAAGCCGAAAAGGCTGTCATTTTACACCATTTTTTTTTGTCATTATCTTTGAATTTTGTATTAAATAATTTTGGTGTGATACATTATTTTAGAATTGCAATAAATATCAACTCATATTCATTGTTTGAAATTTAAATCGATATGGAATATAAAATCTTGTGAGACAGATAAGACCTTAAAAGACACCAACTCTTTCTTTTTTCTAATTTTGAAACACAAAATTCGTACAGTACTTAAATTTGATACACAACATTTATCTTTCCTAAATAACGAAATGTTACGCTATTAGTCTATTACCATTGAATTATCAAATCGTAGCGTCGGTGACAAGAAAAAACGTATAATCATTACGTCGTACTAAGATAATCACTAATGCTAAGCTTTTCCATTATTCTTATCTGATTGACAACTAGGGTGGCAGAAGCAATTGTCTCGTGAATTATAAAGGTAACAAAAAAGTGAAATCAGAGGTGGAAGTTTTGTGGGCCCAGTGATATGTCACACAATTTGTCACATCATGTCTATCACAGAGAACCATGTAATCTATTAAACGCGTTTGGGGCCTGTGTCCCTGACGACTCCTCTCTTCGGTCATTAAGCATGTGAAATTTGGGTTTAATAGTATTTTAAGCAGTTCAAACATTGTCAATAAATGTAAAAGGTTGCCTTCACAGGATGCTACACCTAACCTTGTTTTGCTTTTCCAAATCTTTTTGGAGAAAGCCACCTAATTAAGTGTTTGATTCGTGATATGCACAACCCCACCTTAATCCATCCACCTTCTATGCTTTTATTGTTGTTTACCCTTATCATTTTTGTTTTCCTCTTTCTTTATGATGATTCTGGTCACAAGCTAACTACCCATGATAGTAGGATTCCCTTCTAAAGTGCATGATCCTTTTTGTTCACATGAAAATAAAGGTACTTCAAAAAATAATTTTCTTACAATATCTAGGACTTCTCAATTTTTTTTCTTTCATTAATGATGACATAAATGATAATCTCAAGTTTTATCCAGTACTTTCTCTTAATTAGTAGACAGTTCAAAAGCCAAAATCCAATTAATGCTTGTACAATTTTGTTTCATATATAAGTAAGTCTATGTTAATTTGGATGGTTTGAAACAAGTCTTAAGAATAACTCTTCAAGAAAGAAGAGTTATTCTTCCGAGAGATTAATTATTGCCTCTAACAATAGGAAGAATTTATATTTGATCGAGTTCAGATCAGTTTCAATTTGAATAATTGTTAGGTCCTCAAATTATAGATCAGAACTTTTAAGTTATCTTGACCAAGTTAATTCGGATTTAGATCACTTTAACTTTTCAAATATAATAAAACGGATTGGATTCGGATCTGAATTAACTATCAGCAATCGAATGGATTCTTCTCGTTGAGCTAGATTTTGCCACCTCTAGCTTTTATTAAGAGGTAGTCTGCAGTAATAGAAAAAAGTTCTGCTTCTGATTCAAATAATTAACTCTCCAAACGACCAAAACTAAAATCATAGGAGTTGACAGTTATATATATTAAAAATTTCAATCTCTTATTTTTTCTAAATTTAATTTATTTTTTTTTGGAAAACTTGACAGTGGCCGGAATTTTAAGTCCACCGATATAATAATTTAGAAACCAGATTTATATTTTTAAAGATAACAAGTAATTTAAAGTTTTAAACCATGAATTTTGGAATTTTACCGATTTGAAAAAAACAATGCTATTTGAATTAGTTTAATTTTCCTCATGAGAAAATTAAAGTTCGAATTGGACAAAGTTCAGAGCCTTTTGAATTGAGGTCATATATTATCTTGTTTTAAAATGCGATTTAGACCTTCGAGACCATGAAAAGCACCGAAGAGATCATTTTTCAGAATCAGATATCCTGCACTGACCTGGCCACGGAGTAAAAGCATAAATATATGAATTATGACAAACATACCTACTAAGCACACAATAAGGGAATATTCACAATAATAGCTAAAGGAACTTAATATTTGACACAACTTTATTTATTGTGATTCCTCCATCAGCTACCATTCCCATTAATCTAGTGGTGAATCTTAACATCATTTTCCAATCAAATTAGTGATATAGTACTATAGAGGTCTTCAAACTTCTTTTTCAAAATTAGAAATTTCAAGCTGTCATGCTAATTTTAAAACTAAAGTTAATACATTAATAGAGAAATTACCGTTGTACGTCGCCAGCAAAGAGGAAAGACCAATAGTCAATAGTAATTATGCTGAATTGAACACCAAGCGAAAATTGGTGAATTCCCTATTTAAGCTAACAGAGGCGCGCCCCCATTTATTGGAAGGTCTAATATTAGAGATGCAATACCAACAATAAACAGCTCATGCAAGAACTATGACACCCACAAGTCAAGACGAACACTACATTTGATCTAGTGTTGCAATCAAATGATGACTTTTACAAAGCGAAGCATGCCATTTGAGGCACTCTAACAAATTAATAGATAGATACTCTTCAACTGCACCATTTGGGTTATTCTTTGTCCCCACAAATCCATTACAGAACCAGAATGTGTTTTTCCATTTTTTTTTAAGCGAATTCAAGTAACCAATTACTTTTTCCCCATTTCCAACGTTGTAACTTCAATCAAAATGTTATTTTCAAGTTACTCTAATCGGAACCATCTTCTTTTTACTTAAAATTTCATCAAAACATGGAGAGAAAGAACATTATCTTTCCTTTTTTTTTTAAATTAATATTTTTCCCTTTTTGCTTATGACTTACAGAAAAAAAAAATGAAGGGATCTATATTGATATTGAATAAGATGTATTTTTTCAAACTGAATATTACGCAACATATTGTCATGGGATAATTTTTTGTATACATAAGCAATATATTAAATAATGCTGATATTAATGCTCACATTATGGCTTCACACGATGTGTCGTAGAGGACAGTTGTGTGGTCTCCATTATATATCCTCCACACCCCCATAGGCAGTTCGTCAGCTGCACAAGTTTGGTAAATATATTATATATCCAGCTATGTTGTTCAGAAGGCTGTCCTGATTTTATTGACTATGAAGTGTTACTTTCTGTTAGGAACAAGTTATTTTCTACATTATTTTATGTTTAGGTTTGTTCAATACATGAGATCAATTAAACTATATATGTTGTTATATATATCAAATATTTTGTTAAGAGCTGATAGGTTTTATATTAGTATCCTTCTCTATGGGTTTGTTCAACACATTATAATATTTAAGCTGTTTAGTTCAAGTTACGGAGTGTTAGTTAAGTATCCATAACAGAATGGTCAACATTTTAGATTAATGCGTGTTATTAATCTATATCAATGGATAATTGCTAAGAGCTGATGGATGTATAATACAACGATACGGTTTGGAACAAAACATGCAACACAGAATACCGTTCCTATAATACAACAGAAAACAGGTCAATTTGAGAAGACATAGACAGCAATTTATTCCCACTTACAGGGTTTACTCTGACTCTCTGAGACAGCGGAGTCTACGCTTCATTACTTGTCTAATTTTAATTTCCAATTAGTTCCTTTTTCATTGTTAGCTGTGAATTTTTTTTCTATTCCAGTAAATTTCAATTCAATGTTTATTGACCTTGCAAAACAATAAATTATATTTTCTAGGCAGGAAACCAAATTCAAAAAAATAGGAAAATCAATTTAAATCACTTAAGCACCACTTGATAATTTTATACCCCACACAAGAAAACACAGTTACAAGTTATTTCAGTAACACCTCCAACCTAAGCTCTAAATCCTACAAATTTCCTGTACCTTTTGCATTTCCTTTACCATGAACCCAGTTACGAGTTCATCGTATCACAACAACCAATAGAAAAAAAAAGGGAAAAAAAAAAATCCATGATAAATAAGATAAGATCAATAATCAAGCATCAGCTTTCGGTTTTCCCTTCCCCATCTCAACATTCTTTCCAATATGTGCAATGTCCTTATCACCGATGAACCGGCCCCAGAACCAGTGCGCTTTCCATACCAGGATCATCTCTTCAATCGGTACGTTCTTAGTCTCGGGTAGGAAGAATGCTATGAAGGTGGTCATGATGAACACCCAGCCGCCGAAGAAGTAGAACAATCCAAACTTCATGTGGCACAGCATTGTCAGGAAAGCTTGCGCGATGATGAAGGTGAAAAGCATGTTGACTGACACGTTGATACTCTGCCCGGCTGAACGGATTTCCAGAGGGAAGATTTCACTAGGTACCAACCACCCGAGTGGGCCCCACGACCAGGCGAATCCGGCCACATACAAGCAGATAAAGAACACAAGGAAGCCGGCATATGTCTTGCCGAAACTACCCTCACCACTTGTCCCCAATTTTATTGCAATCAATGTACCAACAAGGATCTGGAATTCAACAGTATTTTTCGTTAGATATATAGAATGTTACATGTAGCTTGTTAAAAAGCATGGTAAAGGGGACAGGATTTTTTTTTTTTTTTTTTTTTTTTGTATTATTCATACAGACACGATAGTAGTGAATCGTAAGCAAGCAACCTGACTTGTCCAAATTTTAAGAAAGAAATTAAGAAATGATTTGCAAGTCAACTCCCACAATATATGAACAGATATTTAATAATATTAACATAGTACACCAACTTTTCTTTCGAAGGTTGAAAACTAATTATGTACCTGACTAACGCCTGTTATTAATTTCATTATTAAATAATTAATCAAGTTTAAAAATAAGAATTACCTGACAAATGAGCATTTGGGTGCCACCCTGAAGGAACAGCTTTCGCCGACCAAACTTATCAACCGTGAAAATGGATACTAAAGTTGCGAAAACATTAACCAAACCCGTGATAACAGCAGACATCAAGGACGCATCGTTAGCGAATCCAATTGTCCTGAACAGCACCGGTGCGTAAAACATGATCACGTTAATGCCAGTGAGTTGTTGGAAGAATGGGATCAGGATCGCCATTGTCAGCTGGGGCCGGTATTTTGGTCTCAAGATATTGGCCCAGGGGTGCTCCACCAATTTTGACTCCATACTCGCTACCACCAAGTCATTGTACTCTTCATCGATGTCATCAGTGCCACGGATGCGACGGAGCATGTTGCGAGCGGCTTCATCATGGCCACGGTCAATCAATGAGTTGGGTGTGTCGGGGAGGAAGAGGGAGCCGACAGTGATGATAGCAGCCGGTACAGCTGCCAATGCGAGACTGACACGCCAACCCCAGCCTCCTGTGATCTTTGATGTACCATAGTTGATCAAGTTTGCGCACAGGATGCCGATCGTAATCATGAGCTGGAAACCAATGTTCAACATGCCACGGAGGCGTGCCGGCGCCATTTCGGACAGGTACACTGGGACAGACTGTGTTGTAAAATAAATGGTTAGAGGGGCTATTTTGTAACATTTTATTAATAAATTCAGAAGATTTAGTATTTATGAGCTAGGTGTTTGTTGTTTGTGTTACATGTGGCCCGTGATTCCGGACTTAAGTTGACAGATGGGACGTGAATGTTTCGTATTTAATGAAACTTGTAGATTGGTCCAGATCCGATGGAATAAAAAAAATTGCAATAGGCACATTTTTATTGCTTGCATGAACTAAGAAAGAAGCATCATGGTTTTGAATTTGCCCCTGCAAATTTCCAGAATATCATGCCACTTTACAAATTGTCAAATTAACCACAAGAAAATGGTATCAGACAGAAGAATAGATTTCCACTTTAGAGCAAGGCAGTAAGCAGTATTGAAACACAAACCAAAAGAAAATTAGTGAGGAATTTAAAAACTGAGAACTAAATATAATATTTGGAGTTAACTGAAACTCCCAAAAAGGTCTAAATCAGAAAGTAACCGGTTGTTGGGCCGAATCAAGTGGTGGGCCCCACCCACATGGCATTACACAGATCATAATAAGTTTTGGGTTTTGACTAACTCCCTACGTATTTTCATCATCGTGTCATCTTAAAAATTTAAGAAGATTACTTAGTCAAGTAAAAGAAGTTTGAACATATAGAAATAATTAAAAGCTTGAGAGTCACCACAATCTTGAAAGGTATCTTTTACTTAATAAGTCTACTATAATGTTGACCTGATAAGGAAATGTTTGTATTATCTGCAGGAAACAAGATCTTAGAAGATATTATCTTCGGGAGACTACATAAGAAAATAGCATATAATTTTAAAAATAGCCGCAAAAATAATAAAGTAATAATGTCGAGTCCCCAAAGTCTCCAACCCCTTCTCATATATGACAAGGTAAATTAATATATACTTAAATCATCCAGTGTAACTGTGTAAATCACTTGAGAAATTCCTACAAGAAAATTTTATTATAATTTATTTTTCAAACAACACCTCAACAAGTCCAGGATATATCCAGCTATCACCACTGGACATTACTGATTTTAGTGAAATCCAAAGTTAAATAAAAACAGGGAGGAATGAAAAAGGTAAATCCATCTGGCTGAGCTAGTTCCAAATCCTTTGGAAAAGGTACCAAAAGCTCAAAAATCCTAAAAGTGTAAATGAATAAGAAATAAACAGTTCCATAATAATTGTACCTGATTAGCGAAGCCAACACCAATACCGAGCAAGATGCGGCCGAGAATCAGCATAAGAACATTCTTAGCAGCGCCATTGAGAGCAGCACCAATGAGAAATGTTATGCCTCCACCGAACATGGACCACTTCCGGCCGAATACTCGGGTTACAGTCGCGGCGCAGAAAGAAGCGATCAAAGCCGCTAGGTAAAGTGATGATGTGAATGTCGTCAGGAGCTGACTGTCGAACTTGCAGTACTGGTTTGAGTCCTGGTTCTTTTGCTCCTTTTCATACACCGACGGAAAAAAGCGTTGCAGAAACGAGTCCATCGACGTGACCCCACCTGTCAGAGCCAGCGAATTTACATTTTTGCTTTTTATATAAAACAATTTAAGTATGTTGATGATACAAAAAGAATTTTAGAAGTCCAAGGCAAATTTTTTTTTTCAGTTTGTTCCTTTCTATTCCTTGTACAATTATTTTAAATCCGCTTTCTGTCCTCTATAAATATATTAGACACATATATGTACACTCGTAACAAATGGGACAGAATTTTTTGAACTAATAAAGAAGTAACTATAAAATAAATAAAAAAAGGACCAAACGTATATTTTACTTCACATTGTAACATTGCTATGTCCTAAAAGAATTATTTTTTGCATCCACAAAATTTGTTTGTTTTCTGTATCTTTCACTAAAAGGAAAAATAAATTGTACTCATCTTTCCTTAGAGGGGTGTACTTACCAGAGATACCGATGTCATAACCAAATATGAGACCACCGGTCGCCGCCACGACACAAGTGAAGAAGACATAGAGCGTCAGCTTGCCAGGGTACTCCTTCCCTGCCGGACCGCTATCGACAAAAGCACCACCCGCCATTTTAAACAACAGATCTCAGAGCACAAGGTGTTTGTTATACAGAAATGATAGGTTTGGTTAAGAGAAGAAATGAAATGAAATGAAATGGGAGAGATGACTTGGAGAGAGAAGTGCTGAGGTAGAGGTTTTATAGGCCAGAGTTGAGGGGGTGTGTTGCGGTTTTATCGGATAATATTAACGAGCATTTAATGGAAGACCAGGTGTAGGCATGATAGTTGCAATGTATGAATCAAGGGATTGGTTAGAGTGAAGAACGGCAGGGTTGACCGCTGGTTTAGATAAGATTGCTGACTGGTTTTACTAATTAATTTTTAATTACTTTCCAACATTTCGATTGAGGTTTACATGACTTGTTATTATGGGTTAATGGTAGTCTATTTTCTAATTAAGATGTTTTTATTTAGATGTTGTTCTTTGATGTCAATATAGAGTTGAGACGGAGTGGGAAAAATCCTTATTATATTTGAAAATTAATGTACTAGTGTTTATAGTTTTGGACAAATCAGCTCAATTGTTGCGATTAAATATTAATACAAAGACATACTCGAAAGTCCCAAACGAAGAAATATATAAACTACTGCGATCGAATAGATTTAACTGGGGTTAAATTTATCAAATTAGTTTCTCTCGTTATAGAAAATTTATCAGAATGTAAGTGAAAACCGGAATATTCAAAACCTAGATATTAGCTCCCCCCCCCCCCCCCCCCCCCAAATAAAAAATATAAATTTAAATTTAACATAGATGTACTATTCATATTATTTAGATAGATTGTGTATCAAGGTTTTATAAATTTGAAAAATAGTTGTTCGCCAATTAAAAATAAATTAAATATTTCGTTAAAAAAATAGTGCGAATATCTTGAACAGTTCTAGAAAAAAAATGTAAACAATTAATTAAACTAATGTCCAAACTACATTGTGTACGTATGAAAAAGGCTTTAAGATAGTTTATATGTCACTTTTTCACCTGAAGAAAGAGTGATAGATGCATGTCCCCATTCTCTTTATTTATAAAATCAAGTAATCATACAATAAAAAATCTAATGTCTTGTTTTGTTCAGTCACAAATGAGAAATCCACTCTCTTTCAATAATTAAAAAGAGCAATATTTTCCCCTGCTGTTGACTGATCGTAGAAGTCTGAGTCTCAGGTCTTTATAAGTTTCTATATCATCTAGAACTATTTTCCCTAAATGTTTTTTTTTAAAAAAAAAATTATCATGTAGATTAACACATAGAATAAATATAAAGTTTACAATTGTGCACAGCCTGACTATGATAGTTATTTGATCATAAGTACAACGGTACAAAATTACAGGTAAAAATTCTTCCGTAGGTGTTCTATTAAATTAATAAAGTTCATATCAACATTAATGTCACTATTAGTATTATATGGACCCGTATGAGCAACTTGAACTATATGCACATGGGCCTGGGCTGTTGTCAACCCGGCTGGACATCAAAACTATTCAAAGCGTTGACTGTATGATATTTGAGATGCACTCAATATATAATTTATATAAAAAACAAATGAACAACTTGTTAATTGATTGATTAGTTTCTTAGGTCGATAACGGTCGGCATATTGCTTGCGCTTCTTAAATATTTGTCTTGGATGCTATCATTTTAATTTTGCACGTAACGGTCACTAGAAAGACATGTGAAAATTAAATTTTAAAAACATGTTGTATATACATATTTTTACATTATTCTGATATCTAAGATTCTTTTTGAAGGTTATTTCATTTCTAAGATTCAAATATAAAGATTCTAAGCAAGAATTTATGAATATGTAATTATAGGCTAAGTTAAAAATTACATGTGCCGACTGCCGAGTAAGAGTATGATATGGCACTAGACCGTTGTGTCAGTGCAAATGAATTAAAGTAGTTTCTTTAGATGCAGAGAACAAGGTCTGAGAAAGTTCGATATAATTACTATAATGATATGAGTACTTTAGTTTATTTTTCACAGATAACTAATTTTCATAAAACTGCTATTTTACTATGAACTGATCATTCAGACGTTTTGAAGAGATCATCCGTACGTAATCCTTAAAATATTCAAAACTACAAACTATGCTAAAAAAAAAAAATTAAATCCATGAAGAATCGATTGCAATTTTCTCCAAATTTTGGGTTTTCATAAGGAAAATCAATTATAAAATTTAATAAAGTGATACAAGGTAGGTGATCAATTCATGTTAAAAGGATAAGTAAAGCCCAAAGTCCCACACAAAATTACATGTGTGTATATATAGTAACTTTTTACAATTTAAATTTAGTTTTTAACTTTTTATAAGATTATAGGACGGAAACAATTTTTATGTAATAAAATTTCACAAGCAAGTGACATGATTCAACTTTATTTTTGGTGAATTTTTCGGGCAAATAATTCTTATCCTTGTTTTCGAAAATATTGTGATTAATACATTGAGAATATGAGGGGGCACACAATAGTGATTAGCGTGTGAAGAGATAAGGAGGCACCATGCACACGTGATATTAACGCAATACCAGCTGTATAAAGTTATATGGAGATTCGGCGGCTTGATTATAATATATAACATTCACAAGTTCTGGGGGGTCTGGAGAAAGCAGCAATCAATAGGATTAAGCAATATTGGCCAGAGGGGTTACGCACAAACATATAAGGTGCTTAGGTTCATAAAAAAGGAATACAAAAACATATCCGGTACATATGTTCATGAATCAAGAATAAGGATTCCAAAAATATCAGGCGCTTAGGTTCATGAAATTTTTCATTTACAGACATTTTAGTGCCTAGGTTCATGAATAATTAAATGAATGAATATGACTGTTTGAGGACTTAACAGTAAACTCCAGATGACTTAGCACGCATGAGCTGTGGCTCAAATATATATTTCTTTTTGATGTGATGTGCTGAAATATAAAGAGACAAAATTGTTAAAAAAATCATAATAATGGTTTGAGTAAGACCTTTTTTTTTTTGTGCATACGTACGTGTCATATATGAGATATCTTGCCGTAGAATAAACAAAAAGGATTTGTTTGTAAGATTGACGTGGCATTGACTTGTAATAAAATTAGTTATTTCTAGGAAAAGCTGACCAATCTCACGCTGGACAACTAGTTTCTCGCACACCTTGAAATATAACACGACAAATTGAGAACAAAACTAAGCAATTAAATATCTATCTGTAACTTTAATGCTTTTCTTTCTTCAAAAAAACCTTGTATGCAGCCTTCGAAAAAACAAAAACTTGTATGCCTTTTTCAGTTTTCCATTGGATTAACTGGTATTGATTATAGCATTCAGATAAATTAACCCTAAAAAAATTTAGACCAATTTTTAGTTTGCATTATTTTTTTTTCGAAATACTCAATAAAAATTAGAAAATAAATAGTTGCCCTCCACTGAACCAATGTTGATCATGTCCGTTCACCTCCATTATATCTTTTGATTGATTTGGACTTCACCGGATACACTGGAAAATAAAAAAGGTATTTTTGTTCTGTAAGTTTGGATAGTTGACAAATCTCTACTACTTATAAATGCACGTAGAGAAAGGTCGCAACAAAAATCACCAAAGGGGTTCAAACAATTGTTAACATCAATTATAAACCATTGATCTGTGCAATGTACGGTTTAGATCTGTATTTAAGGTTAAGGATCAGACTCTTTGACACCAAAGGGTCATGGCGCTGATGGTTTGTATCAAATTCGCGATACTAAACGGAGCGAGTTCGATTCTCCGTAGAACACTTTTTTTATTTTAATTTTTGTTCCTCTGTGCGTTCCTTCTACGCCTCCCTCGCCAACTCACCTTCCATTCTCAAATCTCTTCTTAAATCAGCACCTTCCTCTTCAGAAAAGGAAAGTTTTGCACCGAATTGGAAATTTTCGGAAAGCACACCTCCCCTACCCCGTTTCCCCTCTTCGCCGATGTGTACCCCTCCCCCTACCCCCGTTTCCCCTCTTCCCGTAGCCCGAGCCTCTCGCGACGTCAAGCAGACCTCAGGAGTTTGTTACTCTCATCTCAATCAACAACTCTACTGGCGTAGTGGATTCTGACACACTGAGTCTGTTACACCTCGCCAGTTCACTCGCTCGCCATCGATCGGCGCAGCTAACCCTAGAAATGGAGTTCGACAGTAAGTTGATTTTATGTTAATTTTTCTATTGGTCTGACTTTTAGCTTTTGTGTGAAGGGATGATCGAAGTTTGTAAACGATAAAAAAAAAAAACTGATTGATAAGTAGTGATAAATCCTGAATTCTTAGACCTTTTCCATGGTGTTTCACATTTCTCTTTTTACAGTCTCTACTTTCATGTCTGATTTGTAGTTACATCCTTTTTTGAAACTTCAGGAGTTTAATTGCCGCAAGAAAAATGACTATCACCATCTAAAATCCTCTTACTGGTAAGCATTGTTTTTTTTGTTGCTATTACCGTTATAATTAATATTGATTGTATATGATGACACATAAGTTGCAAGTTGGTCCTTTTCTCCTCAGAACTTTTGGTTGAGATTAAAACAAAAGAAAGAAAATATTTTGGTTGGTTGACAAATTGATCTTGTTTTTGTTGCTTTATTACTTGATTTGGTATTTGGACAATAATTGGGGATAGTTATTTCTAGAATATCCTATAGACATTTAATTAAAAAAATATTTCAGGAATTATGTTGTTGAACCGGAAAGGCATAAAACCATCGAAGAGTTCTATCAAGTCAACCACATTAACCAAACTTATGATCTATGAAGGAGGAAAGATCAATTTACTGGTATGCTTTTCAATATTATTTCTGTTTTCAGATGAAATAATTATTCAATATTATATTCAAATGGAGTTAGATTTGATCTGAGATTCAATGGGCTTTGTTTCACTAAGATTTTCAGTTATTATAGGATTTTTTTTGAAATAAAGTTATTATAGGGCTGAGATCGAATTTGTTGTTTAACATGCTTAGCTTTGTGATTTTGTTCCTCTTGGAATAAGCTTGTCTCATTTTCTCTCTTAATAAGTAAATTTTGTGATTATTTGGATTATGTGATGTCAGATCGGATCTGAGGCTATAGATGAGCCAAATTAAAATTTGTGATTTAGTTTATGCATCACAGTTAATTCAAAGAGCTTGCTGGATCTACATATTGGTTCAGAATTATCACTATCTGATAGAAGTTAGTTTTGCTTCTATGAAATTCGGTTGGGTTTACCGTTTACTTGTAATTTTTTATTTCCATTTGTAATGTACATATGCCGTAATGAAAAATCAAACCTCCTGGTAGTTTTATGAACTTAATGTTATTCATTTTTCATGTTCTCTATTAAGGAATAATAAAAGTTTAATCTTATTGCTTCTCTTGTGAACATCTCAAAATTGAGCTGATTTAGCATACTGTTAATCAGGACTCAATTCAGTTTCATAATTCTCATTCATATCTTAGTTCTTGTGCATATGAACCCCTTTCTCTCTCCTGCAATTAAGTTGCTAAATTATGCATGATGTTTAGGGTGACTAAATGATGTCATAGTAGCCAAAAGAAAGTTGCAATTTACCTCACTGTTTTATCTTTTCTGCTGCCATTGTTTGATTGATTAGTTAGAAATGAATTTTGATATATGGAGAATGAATTTAAATGAGTTGTCATTAACTTGGAACACTTTAAAATATTTCAATATATTTTAAATTTTTTTTTTCATATTTATTTCTTTTTACTTTAGTTTGGAACAATTTAAATTCATTCTGAGTCAACTTGCAGTTTTCTGGCAAGCGAATGGAGATGATTTGAGTACAATTTCAAGGCCTTCATGGGGTTATTTATGGATGGCTACAGCTTGGGCAATCTGGAAAGCTAGAACAGGAAGCTCTTCAATCAGCACTTAACAACTGTCCCTGAGATAGTTTCTCAGGCGATTGATCTTTCTAATCAATGCACTGAATGCAGTCGTTTCTGTTAATTGTATTTACTGTAAATTTTTAGTTTTTAGAGGGTTTTGGGGTTAAATGGCCTACTTGCTGTCGTTGGGCTTCAATCGGAATTAGATTTTATGTTATGGTTTCCAGTAGTTTGAATATTGGTTTTGTAATTAAACCTTCTTTTTTATCCATTACAAATTTGTCGGTAATCGCCAGCCTTCAAAAAAAAAAAATTTTAAAAAGTTTAAACTATTAGTGCTCTTCAATTTCAGGGCATCATTAAAATCATTGATTTATGTTTTTTTTTTATTATGGAGTAGTAAATGTTGATTGTAATTTGTAACGATAGCATGACTACCGTATTTCTTATTTTCATGTTTTATTTGTTGCTTAAATTTTTAGTTACTCCGTGTACTATGTTTAAATAACATCGTCATTCTAACTTTTTACTTTGTCTATGTGTCATAATTTAGCCCATCTCGACATATGGACTTAGATTAACACATAAGAAAAGAAGTATTATTGAAATATTTGAAATAGATACTTCAGATTTCTTTTCCAAAGAAAAATATAAAATTTCCCCAAGTAGATATGGAAACTTCAGCATTTGATGGATCATCAAATATTAAACTAATTTTAGTTTATTTTGTGTGAGCTGGTGCCGCTAACCATTACAATTAAAATTAGAAACTTAAGCATTTGATGGACCCAATCAGTATATGGTCAAGCGAATTAATTATTATTTGTTATAGCTGGACCATTTCAATCCTTGATTTTGTTCTGTCTAATAAGCATTCCAATTTTGTTCCATTTGCACCTAATTGCTGATTTGTCAATAAATATCCTAATAGCCCAATAAATACTTACCATAAATATTTACCATATACGTCACTATATGATACGTGCTCTAATAATATTTCCAATTTACTGCTCAATCCCATTTAATAATTTATAATTGGTCGAGAGAAATAATTAGAAGAAAATTGAATATGCGAAATCAAAATTAAGTATTAAGCATTAAAGCTAACAACATAGTTACTTTTTGGGTGAACAAGCAGAGTGGGATTGCAGAGCTTCTTCGAAGGGCGACTCTTATCATATGGGACGAGGCATCCATGTCAAAAAGGCAAGCCATCGAAGCGCTTGATAGAACATTACAGGATGTCACAGACTGTCGCCAACCATTCGGCGAAAAAATTATCATATTTGGCGATGATTTCAGACAAGTTCTGCCTGTGGTTAGACGTGGGACCAAAGCTCAGATCGTCGACGCAACACTGCCGATGTCCCCTCTATGGTCCTACATAAAGAAGAGAAAGCTGACCCGAAACTTGAGAGCTTCGAGTGATCCATAGTTCGCTCAGTTCCTACTCAATGTCGGCGATGGAACCGAGCCCTCGATTGAGAATGACTTCATACGTATCCCTGATGAGATGATAATCCCATACACTATAGAGGAAGAATCTATAGATGAACTAATTGAGACTGTATTCTCCTCTCTCAATGAAAATGGCCATCTAACAGATTGCGTTGCTTCTCGGGCAATTCTCTCCACCAAGAATGAGTATGTCGACAGGCTCAACGAACATATGATTGAGACTTATCCCGGAGAAGAATTGATATATCACAGCGTTGATACAGCAGAGGATGACGCGCATGGCAACTACCCTTCTGAATTTTTGAACTCTCTGACGCCCAATGGATTGCCGCCGCATATCCTCAAACTTAAAAAGGGATGTCCGATCATTCTGTTACGTAATCTGGATCCTGCAAACGGACTTTGCAACGGCACGAGACTGGTGTGCCGGAATTTCCAAAGGAATGCAATTGATGCAGAGATTGCTACTGGAGGACACGCAGGCAAAAGAATTTTTATTCCCAGGATTTCCCTAAGTCCGCCGGGTGATGACTTGTTCCCTTTTAGGTTTAAGAGGAAACAATTTCCTGTGCGATTGTGCTTTGCAATGACAATCAACAAGGCACCGGGACAGACAATCCCTAACGTTGGAGTTTACTTGCCCGAGCCGGTGTTTTCTCACGGACAACTGTATGTCGCGCTATCGAGAGGTGTGTCGCGATAAAATACAAAGCTGCTTATAAAACCAACCGCCAATATCGACCCAGATGACGGAACATGCACCAAAAATATTGTCTACCGGAAAGTGCTACGAAAGAGTTAAGGTGACGAAATTTCATTTAAAAAAATATTATTTCTCTCATACCACACTCACACATGCACTCAATATATAAAACTATCTTAATTTTTTTATTATTTTATTTATTAAATGTTAATAATAATTATTATTTTTTATAAAACAGGTTTCCGTCATCAATGTTCATTACAATTGGGGAGCAGGAGCGCTTCAACGTATTGTCATGTTGTATTTTATTTTTTGATCAGGAGATATTATTAAGAAATAATATTTTTTCAATGAATTATTTCTTTAACTGTTCACATGTCTGCCTTTATTGTTTATTTATTTAAACCGTTCAATATTACTGCTACATTCAGCGTCGATCAAAACAACATTAAAGTTCCTCGAAGAATATTGAAAGTAGACAACATATCGTATCAAATGAGACTTTTCGTTCACATATGATATCGCAGATATCTGCCCACACATTTGGGTGGGCACTGCTGCTAGTACTTGTTAATTCAGTAACGACTATTTTTCAAGTCCATTTTAGGAGAACTTCCAACCCTTCATCCAAAAACTGAAACACACCCTATGGTGTCGTTTGGATGGGTTAGGAATTGGGTAGGAATAGCATAAATTTAGGAAAAAACACTATTTACAGGAATTGTGGGAATTGGCTATTCCTAGGAATTGGAAATATTGTTTGGAAAGTGAGTTTAGGAATAGCGTTGGGAAGTGTGAAAAGTAGAGAGAAAAGTGTTATTGGGAAGAGTGTTATTGAAAATTGTGTTAGGAATGAAATTGACTATTCCAAAATAGTTTGGATGAAAAATGTAGGGATGGAATTGGCCAATTCCTCCCATCCGAACGAGCCCTATAATTTTAATATATGCAGACCGCATAGCACATGCGCCTCGATTATATTAAATATCTGAACAATATTGGACATTGATGTTCATCCAAAAGTCAAGCAACTATATACTTGTAATTTTCAAAATAAATTAGAAATGATGAGTACCAATGACATAAAAGAATAAAATAAAATATCTATACAAGATGTGCAGATTCTCAATTAATTCCTATCGCATTACCCACAAAAAAAAAAGTAAAAGGGAAAAAATAGGTCAATTCTTCGGAGAGCTTCATAAAAAAATTGAATAGATTTTGATTAATAAGTGCTTGATAAACAAAATATTGTAAATAGTCACTCTTTCTTTTGCGGCCTCAACTCATTGCATTTGATTTGTTGTATTGGAATATTTTGAACTTGGGCATTTTTCTTATTGTTTAATTTTTCAAAGCAACACAGTCAAGGTTTTACTGTTCTCTCGGTTCCTGAGTACACTACTAATCATGGAGTGGAATGAGAGAAATGGGGACTGTACTTATAGCCAACTTCAAGGTCTTGATAATTAATTACGGATCAGTTCTTTTTTTATTTTAATTCTAGTTGGAATAGATGTATTTGCAATTACTGGGTTCCGATAAACGAGCCTGTAACATGCTGAATTTTAATAGTTATGAATAAATTTATCACCGCTTCCTTTTTTCTTGAGAAGAAAAAAATATTTGCAATTACTGGGAATGGATAATCGAGCCTGAAACTGTGAAACATGCTGAGTTATATGCATGGCCGATATTATAATTATTCCAACTTCCTCTTCTATATATATATATATATATATAGAGTCTGGCTATGGTGAGTTGCAACTCACAGCCCATCTGGTGAGTCGCAATCCAGACCCTCCAATTCCCATCAAGATTCGTGCAAAGAGAGAGCGCTGATGACTTCAAAATTTTCCGTCCCGTCTGGATTGAACTCCGTTTCCATCTCTTTCCTCTCTACTAGAGACTCTCTCTCTTCGAAATTGAAAGAAAGCTGAGGCGCACCTCCGCTCAAACCCTAGAAAAAAGAAAGAGAGGATCGAAGAAGAGAGTGGATCGGAGCAAAGAGTTGCAACTCCGTTAATTACCAAGAAACTAATTACAAAAAAGTTGGAAATAATAATTAATTAAACTCCGTTATTTATCTAAAGATAATAAGTTCAATTTCTGTGGAAAAAAGTAAACAAAGTCTGTGTTGACTGACTTTATATATAAATAATCTTAATTCAAAGAAAAAATTGATAAATTGAAATTAAAATTATACACGTTTTTGTCATAATGACCCATAATGTGTCGTCAATCTGAAAACGTGTACAATGAAATATATTTCTCTTCACAAAAAAAGTGAAAAATCAATAATTATACAAATATTTTGTCCATAATGGCCCCAAAAAGTCTCTCCACGGTGGATTTTCTGCGGTCAACGATTTTAGACACTACATACTGTTTTGCATACACCGAGCACAATTGTCAAGCTTGGTTGGCTTGACCTGTAATATTCCGGTACAGGGAAACAGCGATAACCCGGAGAGTGGGACCCACTGTTTTGGATTTTCCCATTTGATAGGGATTTTCACGGACAGAGTTCTTTGGCAGAGGTAAGGATCCAATGCGCACCTGTCTAATCTGGCTCAACTGAGCCATAGGATGACAGGAGCATTTAAAATGCGGGAAAAATTTTAATTTTTTGAGATTTGGGGGAAATTTCGACAAAAAAGTTCGTCAATTTTCAACTCCTTTATATCCAATTATGGTAGGTTGATTTTAATTACTCCTCCGGAACTAGTGAATAGTGATTTTAAGTTTATCCAAATTGGGACGACACTTTTTTTTTTGTTAACTTGAGATGACCCCAAAATTATTACATTAGCGACAAACTATTTGGTGTATAAAGTTGACAGATAAAATATGAGTATTAATGGAACCGCACACATATATTTAATGTGGATAATCCTGATTATAAAATATGACTAAGGTATCATCCGTTCCTTAAAAGATATATAATTAGTACCGAGTGATTAATTATTTCCAAATATAGATTAAAGGTTAGTACTTTAGCGAATTTATTTAATTATATCATGTTCAAAATCTTTAGTATCAAGAGAATTTGAGAAATAGAAATTTACAATTAATGTACATTTAACCCTATTCTTTTGGAGAAGAGATATCTTAAGCTACATCCTAAAATCAAATATTTATCTTAAATTACATCTTAAAATTTTCATAATTTTGAGATCCAATTACATATAAATTTTCTTGATAAAATTGTCAAAGGAACTAACTGGGAATAACATATTTTCACTTAGAAATAAAATCGAACAATAATATTTCATAGTAAAAATACTAGAACTATAAAAATATACTAAATAAACTGATGAAATATTTAACATTATACTTGTAATAGAAAGATTTATTTTTTTTTTTACCGAAAAAACAGACCATATAGCATAAATTTTATTACAAATTGATACATATTTGAAGTAAAGAATGAGAAAAAGTAATTATGACCATACACTAGAAAATTTTCAAAGCATAGATATATTAAGTAATCTAGACTAACGATCGGAACTTGAAAATTCATATTTAGTGGCCGTATCACTTGTAAAGTTGTAAGTATTATGCATAATGTCATAAAGTTAACTATTATAATCATTTGTTGGAATGAAACTACATTATAGTGGTGATGTACATCAAATCAGATTCTCTTTTAATATTTATATTTTAAATCAATAACGCTACAAAGTTCCTACAAAAGTATAAAAAATACTCCCAGGTATTTGAATTTTATATGTTTTTATCAAAAAAAATATGACAAGTTCAAAATATCAACAAGAAACATTAAATAAAGTAATGGAAAATATTTACTCATCACTCATCAGTCATACCTAGGAGAAAGGATAGAAAAATACAAACCAGCAAATACTTCCATAAAGTTGCGAAACTAGTGAAGCAAATTTTGTCTAATGTATAATTACTTAAATCTTAAATACGAAATTTTTATTTTTAATTGGTAACCCACAAGGCCATAAGAGTTCCTATAGTCGTCCATAACAATATCATATCGGCCGCAGAAAATCCATCAAATAAAACATATTTTATTTATTTAGGTGGTCCTCTTGTAGTCTTGTGTGCGTCAGCTGGATGCTTCCAAGTTCCAACTATGACTTCTAAGACTTGTTGACTTGCAACAATGTCGAAATTTTGAAATAAATAATAGTTTCACTAGTTTTTGCGATGCTTGTTTTTGCCTTGTTAAATTAATTATTCAATACCACTTGCAGCGCCAGCCCACAAACTCAGTTCCACTACTAGTAGGTGTGTTTGATTTGGATTGAATAAGCCTTATTCCGAATAAGGCTTATTCGGGATGAAACCAAACACGTTTCCGAATAAGCCTTATTTATTCAACTCCTAATTTTAATACCACCTATATTGTGGAATTAGAATCCTTATTCGGAATAAGAGGAGAGAGGAGAGAGGAGAGAGGAGAGAGGATCCTTATTCCAATTCTGAATAAGGGCGCTGCCAAACACACCATAATTAATCTCAATTAAAAAATCAAAATGTTTCGACTGATCATTGACTCTAGCCTGGTACACCTTGATTGTTGGTATTTCTCCTGTCCCCACAATGCAAATGTGTGTAGTTTCTACTATAAAATAAATGTTCAGACAAAGGTACTATATGCATTGAAATCACTTGCCATTTTTACTTCTTGTTAGTTGTTACTTGTCCATTTTTCTTTCCAAAAGTAAGGTGTATTCTCCGACGACCCGATTTGGACAAATTCTTTTCACATTTTTGAATTTTTACGTGAAAACAAAAAGTAAAGCTACATTCATGGAAACTTTATTTGGTCTTGTTATGTTGTGAGATTTTTTTTTAATAAAAAAATTTTCAATCGTGTATTGTCCATGTCGAATGACCTAATGATTTGTTATTTCGGCTTGATGTAAATTAATCAATAATCATACATCTTCTTCTACTAGATCAGGCTTCCAAGTTCCAAGTCATAGACATGTCCAAACTTAATTAAGGCCGAATTAGTTCTTCTTTTATAAAGGCCCAATTCTGATTCGTTCAGTTTTTCTTTAACAGTGGGGACTAGCCGTCAACAATCAAGTGCAGTTTAGAGAGTCAATCCACTTGGGAAAATTGGACGATTCAGTAACAATGTTGTTACTTTATTAGCAAATAGAAAATATAATTTAAATTGAAACTATAGTACTGTATTATCCAGGCCTTAATTGCATATGTTTATCTTGTTCTTGACTATTAAGGATAATATAATTAAGTATAGATAATAAGCTACTGAAATAATCATAGCTAAAAAGCACAATAAAATGCTGTCTTACAACATACTCCACCTAAATCGAGGTAGGAGTTTATTTGCAAAATTAATCATCCAGGGAATTGTTTTAGTACCTCAACAACACAAAAGCATGGACAATAAAATATCAGGGGGGAAAAGAAAACATGGTCATAATAAGTGGAACTAGAGTTGGCCTGGATTAAATTAAAGATTTCAGCATCCGGTCCCAGTATCTGCACCCTGTCAAATTGTTTGTATATCAGCTGGTAGTATCCCAGTTGCAGTCAGGTCAATGTTTCTCAGTAATTCACATTATGCCAATTCTCTGTGTTCAAGTCACTGCAACATCAGAGTAATAACGTGCAAAACTTATGCTACTTTTTATTAGAAAATCACACTTACTCCTCAATTCCTTTTTTCTCGAAACACCTCAAAATTTGTATACAATTTTCTAAAAAAATTAATTTAGTATGTTAATATTAATGCATGGGCAATTATGCATCGACACAATAGACAAGTATGTATCAGCAACACGTCAAGTGTGCATAAATATGTTTGAAAGATTAATATAAACAATGAAAAATATGTATTGACATGGTAGAAAAACCAACAAATGATGACCTTCAGCTTCTGTAAATGACGATTCTACCCCTCATGACTAAATTCAACATATCTGTCCAGAATGTTGTTGTTTGTACAATCATGCATTGTATCAAATCAGGTCTTCATAGAGTTAATTAGCATCGAGAGCATGTTTATATATTTGGCGTTTGTACTCTGTAACGGATACAAGGGATTCAATAAAAAACACTCTCACTCTATCTCGCACTGAGTCTTTTACCAGTTTTATCAAACTTTACCAGCATCCCTGATAGGTATGCATGCCTCTGACCACTTTTGTTATTAATGGGTGATCGAGAGGACAAGGCACTTAAAATCTTCAAAAGAAGAAAATGAAAGAGAAAATGGAGTAGAGGCTAACTGAAAAAAAATATATATATATAATTGCTAAATTAACAGTATCTTAAGCCTTCTTGTATTGTATTGTTACGAAGCTCAAGTACATAGGTGGATGCATTATCCTCTGAAGAGGTGATTTTCCTACCTCTTTACACTTCTCCCTTTCACTTTTACAAATTGGACAATTATAATTGCAATAAGCTGAAAATAGTGCTGAACCAATAAACCCCATAAAAGCGAAAAATCCAAATCCTGCCACTGTCCAAAAAAATAAAAATAAAATCATATAGAACTTAGCTATATTTCTAGGCAAGTTAACCTTCTAAAAGTTTTGTATGGGATAAGAAAATGAGAAGAAAATTAAACTTGTTAAACTTACAGCATTCACTTGTTGTCAGCTTGTTCTTGTTACCATAATTCATCATTTTTTTGTTGGAATTACAACCTTGTACTATAATCTCTGAGTTTGGTTTACTCTTTCCAATTTGCTTACTAGCTTGTCTCATTAGAAGCACCAGCTTGGATGCGTTTGCCATGTATATCTAAGCATGAGAACAAACAAACAACATATATAAACACAAAAAAAAAGAGCAGGATAATGCACATTATTGTATTGATACTTTATATTATGGAGAAACATGAACACCTGGAAAATTAGATAGAATAAGAACTAATTCTGTGTTACCTGATGAGATAGAAGCATTAAACCGAGAAGCTTTATGAGAGCAATTTACTCATAAGTGTTTATCTATATCTTTAATTATTTTTTTGTAGAACATAACATGTCTATACATAATTAGATAACTAGAGTGTTATGACATTGATATCCATTGATGCGAAGAAAAACGAATGGACAAAACACCACAGTCTCTCTTCATTAATACTCGTTAGGTTCAGTAATTAGCTATTATTAGACAGAGAACATGTATGGTGAATGTTGAGTGAGTCCAGATGTCCTCTTAATATAAACTTCAGGAAACTATATTACTAATTGCTAATAAATAGCATGGAAAAGGGAAATACATAGGGAACAGCTCCGATAATTTATTGTTTCATTGTTTGAATTTTATTTTTTTATTTTTGGAAGCGCAAACATGACAATAGGTATACCAATTAAAAAGTCTCTAATTATTCCCAAGCACACCTAGCACTCTTCATTTTTCATGTCCACACTTAACCCTAAACAAATATCTAAATCTCTTTTTTGAAAGGAAGACTGAGCCAACATAACTTAATTTCATCTTGATTCTGTACCTAGTTTAGTTCTCATCATCTGAACTCGCACAAAGACATAAAATAAACTTACATACTGATAGGAGAAATCTGTAAATCATCTAATATATATAATGCCAAAATGGTAGATTAAATTCCGATTGAAAATTTGATGTATTTATTGGATCTAGGGCCCGTATCCAGCCCATGTCATTTTGGGTCTTTGTGGAAGTAATCTTGAAGCTACCATTTATCAGAAGCTCCAAATGCAGTCCTCGTTAATGCAATTGCAACTGAAGAATACGCAACAAACATGATACTTTTAACTTGCAAGCCGCTGCCTAGTCTCTTTTTTTTTTTTTTTTTTTTTTTAAATGAAAGGAAAAATCAAACATCATACACAATTAATTTTATTTTTACTTTGAGATGTAATATGACTTAGTATGTATGGGGACATGCAGTTTATCTGATTGGTATGCATGGGGACATGCAGTTAAAAAATAGAAAAAATATAGAAAAGTATTTTTGAATGAAGATACATTCATTTAAAAACCTTAATATATCAGTTAGAATTGTAGGGAGGAAAATTATAAACTTTTCTATGTTCTTTGAGTTATTTTTGGATCAAGTATGACTTAGTTTTTAAAATATGACACTTGGTACATCATGTGGACCGTCTGATTTGAATTAAATGAAAAAAATTTCGGAAATGGAGGCCTCCAGTACAGACCCTTGGCCTTCTTTCTCTCTTTCCCGTTCCCACTCCGACTCGTCTCGTCTCCCACCCTCTCCAGCCCCTACTTACCAACAACCAGAAGTTCCGGGATTTTCTTCCCCATATAGAGCTCTTACATTCGGGGCCCACCTTAAAATCCTATCCAGTCTGTTCCAATGGCAACGCCGCCGACACAAATAAGCAACCTATTCCCTTCCATGGGGCCTCAAGTGGGACCGCCGATTGGTTCTACTGGTGCCATTCACAGTCTGGTTGAGGACTTCCAGTCCCTTTCGGTGGATTGCTGCTCCTGGATCGATCGACTCAGGTGTTGATGTAAAGACACTGCCGAGGCCATTACAGGGTGATGAAGAACCAACTAGAATTTTGGAATCATACCCATTGAATTGTCATCCGAGATATTTCAGGCTGACAACACATGCCTTGACCAATTCCCAATCTCTGCATGCCAGATGGCATTTGCCCCTTGGCCGAATCTCCTAATGGGGTAATACCTTTTTGACAATGAGTAGTTTTCTACTTGGGTAAATGCACCTTTATTTATGACCCTTTATTAAAATCACAAACCATCACAATATTGATGTATATTACCACACAAAACATTGCAAATACCATGGATAGCCCTAGATTTCATGATGAGTATCATCCTTATCCCATTTATTCCAAATTGCAGTCCAATTTAGTGATATCCTAATTGTTTATTTTTACATTAGTAATTAAGAAAATGGAAAGATTGGATGAGCTTTTTGTAAGTTAGTTAGGGTCTGCTCCAGAAGAGGGGAGAGGGGAGCTGCCCTTCCTCTGCCCAAACTGTAAACCTGCTCCAGAACACAAAAAATCCAGTGCAAACCACTGGGAGAGAGGGTGAATGGGGAGAACCACTCTTTAGAATTTTCTCCAAATTTGTCACCTCAAATTTGCAGGTTAAGTTTTAGTTCCTCTCGCCTTTACCATGCCCATCCGTTCCATTCCACCAAAAATCTAGAGCAGACCCTTATGGCATGGATGAGGACACGTGTTTTAAAGAGGAGCTTAGTTTATTTTATTTTCAGTATGTACATGATATGTTGATTTGTGGGGGCTCACATAGAAATATTTGTTGATTTTTTTATTTTTTTATTTTTTGTGCTTCTTAAAGTCTTGTTCAGGAGGAGGTGCCAGTAATAAACTTTGGTAATGCTGGTGTTATAAGGTGTCTCAGATGTAGAACCTACATAAACACCTATGTGACATTTGCTGATTCAGGCAGGAAATGGGGATGCAATCTTTGTCAATTGCTCAATGATGGTAAGACTGGATTGCCATTCCCCAAGTAAATCTTTATTAATTTGCAACTTTAGGAGTGTGCCTACGGGTTTATGCTGCCAAAAAGTAAGTATAAATAAATAAATAAAAGTGATTTCCCTTCTGTTGTGACAGTTTTTGCAGAATATTTTTAGTGCACTGGATGCAACTGGTAGGAGATATGATGCAGATCAAAGGCCAGAGCTGAATAAAGGCACTGTTGATTTTCTAGCCCCCGCTGAGTACATGGTGCGGCCGCCAATGCCTCCCTGTTATTTCTTCCTTATAGATGTTTCTCTAGCCTCTGTTCAGTGCGGCTTACTCTAGGTATACCTTGTGATCTCTCCCTGCCCCCCACAAAATAAGATGATCTTCTCAAGGGGACTTCTTCAAAAGAAATGCACACTCTATTTTAACAAAATATAGCACTTTCACATTCAGGAGTTCAGGACTATCATTAGCACTTTCGCAAAGGATACTCATGTCATGACAATCATCACCTTTGTTCTTTGAGATTAATTTTTCTGTGTCCTTCAACTCTATTTCCTGGTTCCTTTGTTTAAGAATCTATCTTCAGTTGCTCATTAAAGGGAAGAAAAGTAAACTAAACAATGTATGGTGTTATTGCTATGACAATTGAATGCCTTATATTATCTAAGAAAACAACTATTTTGTGAGGATAAATGGAGTGGTGCTAGCTTGTTTCTTGTCCATTTGAATTCTGGCGTTTCTGCAAAGACCAAAGTTTACTTAGGTTTCCTTCCAGTTAGCGGATATGATGGATCAAAGGACGCTTTCATCATTTTGTAACATTGTTATTTTTAATTATTTTATTATTTACAGGTGGTTGCGAAGACTTCATGCCTCGATCAACTACCTGGATCCCCACGTACTCAGATTGGCTTCATAACATTTGATAGCACCTTATACTTTCATAACCTGAAAGCACTTTTCTAGTTTATCTGCACTGCTTTGTTTCTTTCTTTGTTGATTAATAATTAATTAATTTATTTATCTTTTGAGTGGTGCATAAATTTTCATGCATGAAATGACTTTGTGTGGTTGTTGCTTGTTTGTTTATAGTCATCCCTGACACAGCCTCAGATGATGGTGGTGCCAGACCTAGATGATGTGTTCTTGCCTCTACCTGATGACCTGCTTGTGAATTTATCTGATTCGAGAAACGTGGTCGACTCATTCTTAGACAGCCTCCCAACCATGTTCCAAGAAAACCCTAATGTTGAATCTGCGACAGGCCCTGCCCTTAAAGCTGCTTATATGGTCATGGTATGTCTTCTTTCTCTTCCATCTTTTTTTTGAGAATAATTTGTTGTACTATTATTCTATTAATGAGAGATGCTAGAGTCCAATTTACAGGACGGATGGGTTCGTTCTCATGTTTCAAATTTCAAGTGACCGATCCAAACTGTACAATGTGTTCTCCATATGGTACTGACCTATATTTTTTTTTTTCTTATTTATAAATGTTACAGCACTACCATATCATGCTGAACTATGCAACTATATTGTGCTAAGTTATACCTGGCCCTTGGCAGTAATAATAGCTGAGTTACAGTAATCCACTGTTATGAAAATGGAGAACTATGACATTGGGAGTCCTTATATCAGAATTATAGATACACATCCCCATCTGGGGAAAGACGAATTAGGGTACACACTGCTGCGGCACCTGTGGTACCTGATCTTGGAGAGATGTACCGCCAAGCTGATACTGGTGCTATTATATCTCTACTTAGTAGAATGGGTGAGTTGTATAGAATTCATTCTCTTCTTACTGCTTCCTGGAAATTGTCTCATCTGGAAAGAACAAAAAGGATGCATTTTGTTCTAGTTTGTAACAATCTATGTCGAACCAATGAATGGTAAAAAATGGTCAAGGATCATATGCTCCATTTTTTGGCACTGGCACTTTTATAAAATAAGGGAACTTGAAATGTGCTAACATGGGCAAATTGTACAAATTTTGTATGTGACAATGTATCATGTTATATGCCACATCTTTTTGAGGAACCTTTGCAGAACCAAATATATAATTACTTTGTTCAGCATTCGCTCATAACATAAGGGCAAATATCTTAAAGATGTTACGTGATATTATTAACAGGAAATTTCTCTGAGGGCATGCATACAAAAGAAGCATTAATTTACCTTATTTCCAAAAATGTGTTTAAAACCGTACTATTAGGCAAACAAATATTTGAATATGAACACTCTGATACATGTGTTAAAGGAGCATTATTGTTTATCTCATTTTTCTAAACTCAGCTGTGGAAACAACACTATCAAGCAAGTTAGAGGATGCACGCCAGATGCTTCAGTTGAAGCTGGTAAAGAGCTTCAAAGAGTACCACAACATCTATGCAGTACAACACCGACTCAACGGTCGACTCATCTTTCCTGACTCATTAACATACCTTCCCCTTTACATCCTTTCCCTCTGCAAGTCATGGGCTTTACGCGGTGGCTATGCAGATGTGTCACTGGATGAGAGGTGTGCGGCAGGGTACACCATGATGGTGCTTCCTATCGCCAGCACTCTTCGGCTTCTCTACCCTGCCTTGTATCGTATGGATGAGGTCTTGACAAAGGTCATTTTTTCTGCTTTACTTAGATTTAGTTTGCAGATCTTTTGAAAATTACACCATAACTTAAGCAAATTACAAAAAGTTGTCATGTTCGTAGCATTTTGATATTAACTCAAATGAGTCCCTTCATGACAAGTTCATATGAACTTGCAACTTATAATATACATTGGTGTGGCTTCAAACACAGTGGTTGTTGTTTCCATCTAATTCAATTACTTGTGAGTGCTATTTTGGATGTATAATGAGGTCGGCAGATATCTGAATTTTGGTTCAACTTCTTTGAGAAAGGGACAGTGACGAAAAACAAAAAGCATGAACAAATTTTATTTCCTGTTTCTTCAGCCATCAGAGAAGGAGAATATAGATGAGCTATTGACCCAAGTTCCCCTGACAGTACAATGCTTAGACTCAAGAGGGCTCTATCTCTTGAATAATGGTTTGAGCTTTATTTTATGGCTGGGAAGGATGTTATCTCCTGAGTCCTGACATTATTAATGGTATACTTGGAGGCAACCTTGCTAACTTCCCTGATCTCTCTAAGGTATGGTACTCTTCCTTTTACTTCGGCTGGGCCTTATTTTCTTACCACTGTTTACCTCTAAAAGTTAAACATTCAATCTGGTCCCTTAAGTTCTTTTACTACTTCACAGTTGTAGTTTTTGCTCCTGAAAATGGCTTTTTTTTTTTAATCCCTTTTTTATTTCTTAATTCATGTTTGCTTGGTTGTCTATGTTTGAATTTCAGTCAGGGACCACAAATCTCTCTCTTTTTTGTGTTGAAATGACTGGTCTTTGTGGCACCTTTCTTTTTTTTTTTTTTTTTTTTTTTTTTTTTTTTTTTTTTTTTTTTTTTTTTTTCTCTTCTGTTTGGATGAAGTATGCAAAAGCTGATTAACACATTTTTCAGGTGCAATTGAATGAAAATGGAAGCGAAGCATCAAAGAAACTAACAAAGGTATTAAAAACTTTGAGACAAAAAAATCCTTCACGTCACCAATTAGTACACATAATAAGGCAAGGTGAGCAACCAAGAAAGGGATTCATGCTTCTCTCCAACCTCGCTGAAGATCAATCTGCGGGGGCTGCAAGCTATATGTTGATTGGGTTCTCCAAATTCATCGCCAAACTGAAGGTTAGAGAAAAAAAAGTACAAAACATATTGTGCAATTGTTTCAGTTTTGTGTGTAATGAGATTTCAATTTTTTGTATGACATTGGTTTTGCCTTTTCATTGAATATATTCTCCATTGTAAGTTGTAACGTTCCTAAACTTTCTTGTAGCAATAAGTTTTGTGCTGCTGTAGATTATTTATAAGAAGTTTGGAGGTAGATAATGGTCTTCTTTGTTTCATTTAGAACGTCACAAAAATTTGTAATGTTGAATATAAAAATGACCTACCTTGGATCTCCTTTTTTTTTAAAAAAAAAAAAAATTCTTTTGTCAATTGTTTTAACGCCTTTGTTATGGTGGGGCTCATGCTTTTTTTATTCTAACATAAATAATGCAAAGGATACAAACAAATGTATGTATTGGTGGCAGCTTTCTATCCGGTTTCTGTGTACTTGGCAGATTCAATTATTAAACAAGAAAAGGCCCATTTTGAAATGGAAATATCAGAATATTTATTTGTTCGTCTACATGTTATGGTAGGCAAATGCTGTTGAAGCCTTAAATAAATGTTTAGTCCTCATAGCCGTTATAATATTAGGTTGTCTTCTTATCACTGCTTTTTACAATGCGTTCATATAATTGCTCATAAGTTCATTGTCTTTTACAATGCCTCCAATCTGTTTAGTTTTTTTGTTATTTCGTTACAGTTCCTTGATATTACTGCTCAATGTTTTTCTTGTCGTTTAACATGCCTTCAATCATCCGGACCTTCATTTGATCAGTAAAGTTTCGAATTTCAACGAACTTGGGTTATTTGGTCTAACAACGGAGAAAGAGTTTTCAGTAGGCCTATCATTGAAAAATAGTCGATGAAAATATCTCATTGAACAAGGGCTTGTTGGAGGTCGTTTTTGCCTTGAGTGTCAAATTGTGTACGGGAATCATTCAAGGATGAGGTTTTTCCCAACAAAGTAGAAAAATAACACTCAAGGGTAAGCTCTCGTGTCCATTTCAGTAGCAAGGCTGCTCATGTTCAATAAATACAAATTCCAATATTTAAAATTTGACAACTTGGCACTCTGCTCTGCAGTAGAAAACTTCATTTTTTATTTTATTTTTCTCACTTTGGGATAACGATTGGACTGGCCGTATATAGATTGGATAGAGGTTAGGCTGTTCATATGCAACTCTGTAAAGTACAGTATAATTGTACAACTGCATAAAGAAAATCTTGTTATACATTATTTATGTGATGAGGCCTTGAAAATGGCACCAGTACTGGACAAATTACTATATATGTATATGCATCGTCCCCACATGCTTGGATCAGAATTTGGCCCGGACCCTTCTTCTTTAGGCATATGGTTATCTGATAATTTATTTATGGGATGATTCGGACGTCTTCATTAATAAAACCAAGGTTAAACCCAAAAATGCACCCCCCCCACCCCTTACGACCAATGTTATTGTCGTTCTTTTTTTCTTCATGTTTATTAACATCTACTCAAATCGATTTATAGTATGGTCTCTTGAAAACTAAAAACTGACGTATACTCAAGATTACGAAGAAGATAAGATTCGCTTAGACTATTCTAATGAAATGAATAATCCAAATTCAAGGGACGGAATTTTTTTAGTTATTGCATCTGTGTTGTTGCTAGTCACACACACACAATAAATTCAAACATCTTTTGTGTTTTTTGACCTCTAGAATTCCAGGTATATGTGATCGATCACATGTCATATATCTACGTAGTAGAATATGAAGCTTTGATGCCTCTCTCATTATGCAATATCTTACTTATATTATTTAGAGCATCATTTACTGTTATTGTGTTCATCAAATATAGTGGATATATATATATATAGAATTCTCTGACACTAGAAGTACCTCTCTTTATAGTTTATATTTACTACCAAAAAAAAAAAAAGTCAAGAGATGGGATCTTTAAAATTCTATGATGTAATATTGATGTCGATACAACCAATATGGATATCATTTATATAGAAATCGTTTATTGAATAGTATTGTTCACATATTTAGGTGATACTGTTGATGCTTAACTTGAAGGACAGTAATTCGTGTTTCCTGTTTACTTGAAGGACAATATATATATTAATTTTTCAATTTCTTCCTATATTATGCTTTAATCATGGAATTATAATTTGTTATTACTTTTTCCTGGATAAAAGCCAGAAGGATCGTTAAAGTAGTAGTTATACCTAGTATATGTAATAAGAGCAAGCAATAAAGCAGATGCAAGGGATGATATTTTGTCTGGTTAGCTAGTATAAGCTTGGAAATTGTAGAGAGTAATTGTTATTTACTTACCCGCGTGAATTTACTAATTTCCTTCATATATTTACTCATTTACTTGTCTGCACAGTTGTCCGTGCATTTACTCATTTCTGCAAGAGAAACTCATGATAACGCTGCGTTTAATGCTATTATGCCTGGGCCCAATAGATTCGTCATACATTTTGGAAGGCCTTCATTTTGGAAATTATGATTTATGAAGAGGGAAAGAGCAGCTGGTGTTGCCCTTGGTGCACATGCCATGACTGGGAATGGGCAGTAAAAATATGAAACACTGTAGCCCTGATAATTAATTAAACTTGTCCTGCCGGTACGGTTTGTTACTGGAAACTGAAATTTTATGGGTCTTTTGCGTAACTTGTTGTAACTAATTGGTACCATGGAAATACTTACAATACAGGAGGATAGAGTTCTTGTGTACTTTGGAGGCTTTCACAATATATAATAAATAAACATGTATGAATTTCTTGATATAAACGTAACAGAACAGGTACTTAGCGATAGTATAAATTGGTTATAATTCGCAGCTGCTTCAGAAGATGGACTAATTTTTGAGGTTTCTTTTACATAAATTATGTTGTGGTACTTAGGGTTTATTTACAAGATGAACTAATTCAAGCCAAAACAAGCTCACTGCATTCCTAACTTAAGTAATTACTTCTATTACATTTATTATTATTATTTTTTTACCTTTTTGCATGATCTTCATGTAAAAACTACAAGTACAGAAATTACTCTCTCTCCCCCCCCCCACCCCCCCCCCCCCCAAAAAAAAAAAAAAAAAAAAAAAAAAACCCAACCACAACAATAAATAAATAGCTAGTAACGAAACTATTTAAGCCAAATCTGGATGTTACAATATTCAAGTTTTACGTGGACTTGTATGTAACTATTTTCCTCTTCTCTTTAAATACATCACCATTTCATACTGTTCTCAAACCCTAGCAGCCAAATCCATTTAATAGATCACTCTCCAAATGTCAGATGAAGCCTCTCCACTTCTCTTATCAATCGATGACATGATCGAATCATGTATGACCGGGCATCGCATTTTGCACCTTCTGCCATCCCTTCTAGTCACGATTGTCTGGATCTTTGATGCGCAACAAACATTCATCTCCGTTTTCACTGATGCAGAACCCAAATGGCACTGTCAAAATCCAAACGACCCAATTTGCATTTCTTCTTTGAGCCCATGCAACCTTGACAAAGACTCATGGGCTTGGGACATGCCCACAGATAGCTCTGTGGTTTCCGAGTGGGATTTACAGTGCTCGGCTCCAGCACTTGTGTCGCTGCCTGCATCGGCATTTTTCATGGGTTGTCTTGTTGGTGGTTTGCTGCTTTCTACATTAGCAGATTCCATTTTTGGAAGAAAAAGGTGGCAGTTAATTTACATCCCTTATTTCTCATTAATTAATTGGTCCAATACCTCATGTACGTACCCTTATAAAAATAAAATAAATATAATAATCATAGCATTAATTCTTATGAATACTCCTACAAACAAAATTACTAAAATTTCAGAAATGCTATTTTTGAAATAGTTAAATTTCTCTAATTGCCCCGCCATTATTGTTTGCCTTAATCCAAACATTTATATAAAACTATATATTTACGGGAAATTAATATTATCTATGAGAAAAAAAGATGAAAAAAAAAATCATATCATAGTGATGGCAGTCTTCCTAATATAATTTGGTTATTATGCAGGAGTACTTCTAATATTTTAAGTTTTCCATGCTAATGCGATATATATATTGAGGGGTACTTTTATTTTTCTGCTTTGCATATTAAGTAAAGACTAGCAAAAGGATGTCACCTATGACCTATGTGAGCAAATAAGGAAATAAAGAAATTCGTGTTATTTTTATTTTATATAGAATTTTAATATTAGGTAATAAAAATATTATAAAATTAATGATTTAGTCTTTGCATTTTAAATGAAGAGTCTAATTTTTTTTTACCTGAGGCTACCATCTACTACATCACCGATCAAATCATATTTTAAGAATCAATGCTCCACATGTACTCTGGTCTAAGGTGTTGTTTGGATGGGTTAGGAATAGGGTAGGAATAACATAAATTTAGGAAAAAATACTATTCACCAGAATTGTGGAAATTGGCTATTCCGGGAATAGGGAATGTTGTTTGGATGGTGAGTTTAGGAATAGCGTTGGGAAGTGTGAAAAATAGTGAGAAAAGTGTTATTGAAAATTGTGTTAGGAATATATGTAATTGCCTATTTCAAAACCGTTTGGATGAAAAATTTAGGAATGAAATTACCAATTTCGGAAATAAGGCCTATTCTTGGCCATCCAAACGACACCTTAGAATTGGTGCTTTGATAAGTAGTAGGGATGGGGGCGAGACCCTATATTTATTTGGAAAACAAATTCTGCATAGTGCTTAAATTTAATGACATCCTGTTACCTACACCCGTTGTACTAATTAATTTATGGCAAGGTGAATGTTATGTTATGTGTGCGCATAAATCTGCTTCCCATGAATTTTACTATTAAATTAGACCATCTGACAGACTGACAGGTGAAAGTATGCATAAATAAAAACATTTACTTCCATAAAAGAATTGCAAAATGCCTTGAAGTAAAACTACAAGTGATTATATATTTTTTTTCGTACGGTAATTCTAACAGAAAATATATCATGCTAGGTTGCTAGTCTTTTCATGCCTTGCCATGTCAATGGCTGGAATTTCTGCAGTCTTTTCTCCAAACATCTGGATTTATTCTGCGACGAGATTTATTTGTGGTTTTTCTCGAGCTACTGTTGGAACATGTGCAATGGTTCTTTGTACAGAGATTGTCGGGAAGAAATGGCGAGAAATTGTCAGTATTATCAGCTATGTTTGGTTCACATTGGGATTTTTATCACTACCTATGATAGCATATCTGTGTCGAATGATGTCTTGGAGGTTCTTATATCTTTTGACTTCAATTCCTTCACTATGCTATGCTGTTCTGGTCTATTTTATTGTGCCTGAGTCTCCAAGGTGTGTTAAACTTGATTTCAATTTAAAACGAAATTACATATATCAAACAATTTGTACAATGGTTAACTGCACAATTGTGTGCTCGATCATCATCTCTTTTAATAAAATTACAATAGAATTACAATCACCTGTCAGTCTGTCAGATGGTCTTATTTATGGAAGTAAATGTTCTTACTACTTCTAGGCATATAAATGCAAGCTAATTTGTATCTATACAAGATTCGCAAATCCATGGCACATGAGATTGTATTCAATAAAGAAATCAAATTTTTAGTTTGCTTCAAACATGTAACCACGTACCCAGAGTGCAGAAAAATCATTAGTTGCCCTGAACTTAGTCAATAAAGATCAACAATCTATTTATAATTTTCATCTCATCCATAACTAGGTGGCTCTTAGTGCGCGGTCGGAAGGATGAAGCGGTACAAACTCTCAAAAAGATCGCTACTCTCAATGGAAATCTCATTACCTCAAACTTTTCCAAACTACAGTGTTTTGATGAACCAACATGCAAAACTGGCATGCTTTCCACTATGAAAATGCTGTGGGAGAGAAAATGGGCCCGAAGGAGACTCACTGCCATAATGACAATCAGTTTTGGAGTAGGATTATCCTATTTCGGCATGCCTTTAAATGTCGGGAACCTGGGATCAAACCTCTATTTAATTGTAGCATTGAATGCCGTGGCTGAATTTCCTGCAACTTTGCTAACATTTTTTCTTGTTGGTAAGATCAACAGACGCAGCTCGTTGTTCGCCTTAACAACAATCAGTGGCATCTGTAGTTTATTTTGCCTCATGAACAATGACATAATACCAGAAAGAGTACAAATGGTGGTTGAGGTGGTATCTTTCTTCGGTGCATGCACATGCTGTGATATAATCCTAATATACACCATAGAGTTGTTCCCGACTTGTGTCAGGAACTCCGCACTTGCTTTGATACGGCAAGCACTGGTGCTGGGTGGTGTTTTGGCGCCGGTGTTGGTTGTTAAAGGAAGAAATAATAAGTTTTGGTCCTTTGGAGTGTTCGGGCTAGCGATATGCTGCTGTGGGTTGTTCACGGTGTGTTTGCCGGAGACACGAGTGAGGACAATCTGTGACACTATGGAGGAAGAAGAGTTTAAAGAGGCTAATAACCCTGCAAGAGATGAGAATTGAGAGGTTTCAGTGTTTTTGTTTTATATAATAAGGTGAAAATCAGAACCAATCTGGATAAAAAATAACTATTGGCAAGGTCGGTAGACAATCGTCTACCAACAATTGTATTGAGATATCGATATCGAAGGAATAAAGTTTGAGACGTTAAGTTTTAAACATGTTTAGAAAATTTACAAGATTTTAAAGCAAGACGACCAAAGCATTTCATTTACAAAACCAATTATTAAATCGATTAAAAATTACAAATTTCCCGATGACATTCCACAGTTAAAAAATAACTAAACGATGTTTCAATCGATCAACTAAAAGATCTAAATTAGATTTAACAAAATATTATAAAAGTATAATATAATCTGATCGGATTTCTTTTTCTGGAGAGACGTATGATTGGTTTCGAAAGGAAATAAAAACAAAGAAGAACGATAAAACAAGATTACACTGAAGGGACTTCATTAAAAATAAGGTTTATGCTTATATAGGATAGAAAATTGTCACTTAGCTAGCGCTCTTTAATCCAAGTCAACAGTCCCACATGTCCACTGTTCCAGACTTCCAGTGCTGACAGCTGACATTCAACAGATGAGAAATTAAATAATTAAATTGTGCTGGACCAGCCAGCCCAGCATACACACACACACACAAATCCCTTAAAGAGGACATAAGTTATGTTTTTTTTTTTTTTTTTTTTTTTGTGCCGGGTGTATATGCAATTTTTTAAAACCTTTAGTCAATTTGACCATGTAATATTTGAACAACTTTTATGCAATGTTTGATGCATAAATCATAGTTCAAAGGGAGACTACTAAATATATTAATTAGACATAGTTGAATTAAAATATGACACCATTTAAGTCATCAATCGCCAGGGGGCAGATCGCCTGGAGCCAGATGAGAGGGAGGTACAAGCTCCAGCAAAATATTTTTCAAAATTAATCTCTCGTCTCTTGTACATTTCCTCGTGAAAAAAAAAAAAATATATATATATATATATATATAGAATTATGGTTAAGACTCAAAGTAGTACAAAATTGTGCTCCATCTCGACGATGTTCCTCACCTTATAGCAATTCTGGCTCCGTCCTTAGGCTGCCTTAATTATCAGTCATGCTAGAATTAATTTGTCTCAGTTCATTGAATTGGACTGGATAGGATAATACTAAAATTTCTTATTTTTATTTCAAGCTTAATTAAAAAAATATTCTTTTTAGAAAATAAGCTGGCACTCATCACAAAAAAAAAAAAGAAGAAAATTGTGGGGTTGGGGGTTACCAATATCTCGCTAGACCCATCTAGAGGTGCTAAAATATTTTTTTGCTCAGTGAGTTTTCTCGAACTCGACTCGAAAAAGCTCATTATAATTAATTGAATCGACATAATTCGAGTTGCACCAACTTGATTAGCTGAAGAGTCGAGTTTGAGTTAAGTTAAACTCGACTTTCTTACTTGTAAGACTACACGTAATATAATGGTTTTTATTTCAAATAGTATTATCAATATGATTTATAAGTCTTAAGAACTCAAAAAATAATTACGTAAATTTTATTCTTATATATTTTTATCTTAGATAATTATAACATCTGACATGCATATTGAGTACTAAGATATATTTTACTTCAAATCGATAAAAATGACAACAATTTTATTTTTTATAGTGTAGTATATATCAATTAGTTTTAATATTAAATTAATATATAAATTAAATAAAAAAAATCAAGTTCATATGATTATTCAAGATGGCTCATGATTCTCGAACCAATTTGAGTTGGAAACGAGTGAGTCTGTGTTGGCTTAAAAACTCGAAGGTGCTTCTAACTCGACTTGAGCCAACTCGAATTCCATCCAAGCCAAGTTTAAGTTATCTCAGCTCCCTTGAACTCGACTCGTATATATCTCCATACGACATGTGTCCATAGCATGCTCAGATTTGGATACATAATTTAGTACCTCAGAGTAACCTCTAGTCAACATAACCCCACAAACAGGTGCCAGAAAATCCATCTGGTAAAACAATTAAAAATTTTCAATTAATTATGGGTTACACTTATGATAAAATTTTTTGGAGGATAAAAATTTGATTTTCTTATTGTTATATTTAGTTCCATTAACAAATAATCTATTTATTGAATTAGCTAAAATCGACGTCTGACACCGAAATTGAAATTTTTCTCATGAGAATCTTCCGAAATTCTGAAAAAAAATATAGAATCACTGAGTAACTAAAAAAAAATAATAATAATAATTTTACGTTATCTAATGAAAACTCAACTACGTTAAATTGGTGTCATGTTGAGTGCGACGACTAAATTGAAAATTTTCAAACAAAATAATAATTGAATTTTAAAAATCAGAAACCAAATAAATTTGACAATTGCACACCTAGAATTTAAACAAAACTAAAAAGACAATCTTTAACGCTGAAAATTTTAGTCAGAAACTTAATGTATACCATAAGAAATTTAAAACGGAAATGCACTTTTAGCTTGTTACAGAGCTGACATGTGGGGCCCAGTTTTCAGTTCCCCGTTTTTGTTCTCCGATCTCTTTATTCCTCCGACAAAACCCCTCTTTTGTTCAAATTTAAGTTCCAAATTGTTTCTCGCGCTTCAATTCATTTAAGAAGCCACTGCTGGGGCCTCTTCCTCTTAATTTGTTTCGTTTCTTTGCTAGTTTTGTAGAAGATTGAACAATCCTTAAGACCTTAATTTGCTTGTGGAAATCCTGATTTTGTATTTTTGTGATACATGGAAGTTGGGGATTTTTAAAATAAAAAAATGGTAGCTTTATTAATTTGACTGATGTATGAATTTTGGGATTAATTTGATTTATTGAATAAAGTTTAATTTTGGGGTGTTGAAGTTGAAACGGAAAAAGTGGCAGTTTAGCGGGTCTAGAGAGGTCTTGCTCCATAACCCAACTTTAAGTTTTCTACCTTTGTGTTGTGTAAATCTTGAGCACAAACCTAAATTCTATGATGTATTTTCTTCTAAGAGAATTCTAAGAAACCATATTTTGGTACCAGAACGTAACAATTAATTACTGGTTTGCTATGTCATATTAAAGAGAGAATTGTTGTTAAGTGATGTATTACTTACATCTGGTTGCATTGAACTTTCTTTCAAACCCAAATAGAATTTTTTGAAAGAAAAGGTTCCAAACAAAAAGATCCCGAATCTCTAGTGGTTGATATGCTTGTCTGTGATCTTTTGGTCTCTCAATGGGACTAATTAATGGCACTGGTGACAGTTTGTACCGGGCCTTTCTTAATTACCTGCTGGCGTGGAATTTTTGTGATCTGACATGTATTTATTACTTCATATGCTTGTTGCTCTCAAACTCTGATCTATTTAGATTATTCTTAAAAAAAAACAAACTCTGATCTATATAGAAATATTGAATTAAGTTGATGTTGCTCTCTGATGTATAATAACTAATAAGACATAAATATTATTTCTTAACTTAATTGACTGCTTTTGCAATAGGATTCTCGACCTAAAGAAATTAAAATCCAAAATTCCATCCAAATAACTTACTGACTTGATTACTTCAATGAGTTTTGGATGAACTTGGGAAATTATTTTTTGGGTTATGCCTAGGCCAAGTTGTTAAAGCTGGGATCGCATTCTTATCTTGGGCGCGCGCTGCACTTGTTTAAGCTTTTGTGAACAGGAAATAAAATTACGTAATTAGTTTAGTGAGCTATTTAAACTAATTATTAGGAAAACCCACTGTAACGTGGGTATTTGTAAGCACCAGTAATTGAAGTTATATGCTGGGTTGACTAATGTGAATTGATTTGAGAATGGTAATCTGCAGGCTCGCCAATGTTATTTAAATATGTAATTATTTTGATTTCTAAACCTTGAATTAAAAGTGAGACAGAATTCATAATGGATAATTAAACTAAATTTAAGTTTGTATTAACAACGTAATATGAAGGATGAACAAATGAAATACAAGCGTCATTTGCTATCAATCAGCTGAGCACAAAAATTCTAATTGTGTTTCTCCCTTGCTTAAGAGGCCCAAACAATATACTTTGTTTCATTAAAATATACTTCACATGTTTAACTAGATAGCCTCTTTCTTGTAATGTCAAAAAAAAAAAGGGAAAAAAATACTTCACATGTTCACATGTGCAATAGTATAATGTAGTGTGAATAAGGATATATATGCATATTAATGCTGCGTCACTTAACATGTTGCGTGAACAGATTTGGTGGACACTGATAATGTGGAAACTAAACGCACCAATAAAAAGGAAAATACAGTATTAAGTATTTGATACTATAATTAAATAACAAAATTACATATCGACTATTTCGCTTCGTACTCTAGCAAACCTGAAAAAATGGTCGAAGTGGTTAAAAATTTAAGTCGAATATGAACTGATCAAATTCGATTTAACGTTTAATCGATCTCAAGTGAACACGACCTATGAACTTTTTTTTTTAACAATCTTAGTCAACTGTATTTGATTGGAGCAATTTTATTTTAATCACCTCAATTAATGTTGGTACTTGCTTGTATATATTATTATTTTTAGCAGTCCTTACAAAACTATATATATTAATGCATTTTTTTTTCTTGTTCTCATTACAGCTGTGTCAAAATCAAGTATTGATCTAGTTAATATTTTACTGGCATCTTATATTGTATGAAGCATCAAATTTGAGACGATCACGTTGGCATAAACTGGATCGTTGGTTGAATAAGGAATTTGAATAAGGAAGAGCTCATTCCTATTTTTTATTTAAATTCTAAAATTTTATTAGAATATGAATAAAGATCCGAATAAATCCAAATTTCTTATTTTTGTAATATTTGGTTTTCATCCGAATAAGAAATAAGAGACTTATTCCTTATTCCGGCCACTTTCAAACAAACCAAATATTGCACTTGTTTACTTGTATGGGCTTTGATAGGGAGAGTCACAGATTTTTACAGTGGATCCGGGCCTATAGAGCAAATTAATTAAACTTAAATCACTAATATTTCTATCAATGTGATTATATCAAAATGAATGATTAATTTAACCATGCATGGTATCAACAATGGAATCACTAACTCTCTTAATTGTGTGTATATTTATAATTTGTTTTAGCAAAGTTCAAAATTAACAAAATTCTGAGACAGAAATAATAAAATGATAGCTAGACAAAGAAGGTTGAACCAAGAGATGTATCGCAGTCCCCAAAAAAAAAACTGACACAGCAACCCGCCTTCAATATCATTTGGTCCAATACTAAATAATAGGAGGTTATTACATACAAAATGCAGCTCATATTTAAACAAATTATTAAAATCAGGCTTGTATTCGTGCTTAATTCCAAAATCCCTAGTTCAAAATGACTAAATCGCACATTCCCACACCGCAGACATCAAGTTATACTTAACATGCATGGTCTACCAACGAATAACCATTAAATTCAAATCTTTTGAAATGGTATAAGCGTAACATACGCTAATTAAAATTTTCCTCTAACTAATTTAATTTTAATAAGTGCTAAAGCACATGGATTTTCATTCGGGTGCCTTCTCTAGTCACCTCATTCGAGTTGTCTTAATTGCACTTTGGTTATATAATTAGGTATAAAACTAAACCACAAGGTCCACTGTGCGTAATTAATAGCATGCTTCTAAAATTCGGACTCTGGTAGTGTTTGGCTAAGGAGTCGAATCGGATGTCTCAGAAAAAATCGAATGGCTCGGATTAGAAACTCGGATTTTGATAAATAATCATTTTTAATGTCTTAAAAATCAGAAAAAAAATTATAAAAAATAAAAAAGTATTTTTTTAAATGAAGTTGTTTAAGCACCTTAATATGTCAGTTAGAATTATAAGAACAAAATTATCAATTTTTTATATTTTTGGATTGGTTTTCGGATTAAGGATTTCTTAGTTTTAAAAATATTTTACTTTCTGAGTTTTCTGGACCGTGTGATCTGATTGAAATAAAAAAACAAAAAGATGCTGGAATGAAGGCGTCCAGTACTGATTCCCTTTCCTTAATTTCCTTTCTTCTTTCTCATTTCCTGTCGCCTCTAAGCGCGGATCTTCTAGACGTTTTATTAAAACGTCCAATGGATGGTTTTGGATCGGAGCCGTTCGATTTGATCTCGACGGTTAATTTTTTCGAACCTATCAATCATGGTATTATGCACGGGACATCATTAATCGTTGAGATTAAATCAGACGATCCAGATCCAAAAACGTCCAGTGGACGGCCGTCCAGAGGATCTCGTTTGAGTAGCCTCTCTCTTTTGCAATGGAAGCACAAAACAGCAATAAATGCCGAAATCCCACAAGAGAGACACCATGGTTCTTTTCCTAACCTCCTGATGTAATTTCCCCGGCTAGCAGCCTCGTCCAGTGGTCCCCACGCTCTTACACCCTCCCTCCATGGATGAACACCTCCATTAATGGCAACCTAAAACCTGAATCCGCTCCAACGCACGAAAAATTGAATGAGACAAATCGGCCCGATTCCGACTTAATTGACTAGCCGAGTTTAATAATCATGATTAATAGTATGTAAATATTCAACTTAGTGTTTATAAATGGAAGTTTCATTAATAAATTAACAATAAGTCAATAACAATTGCTGTCAACAGCCGCAAACGTAGCAAATAGTTCAGACATGTTTAGGAATGGACCCTAAAATCTCAAATATTTTGTTTTTCTTTTTCTTCGGATTAAACACCTTCAGCACTTTTTTTATATCTTATAGTATATTGAATATATTATGGTTCCTTATGTGTAAAATTGTGAATCATTGATGAGCAGCTTTGAATGCCGCACACCAAAAAGAATTTCCATAGAATCCCTAGATAAGACAAATCCAATCCGAAAAGCATTAATTGCATATATATAATCCCTTGATAATGCCAGGCCACTAAGAAAAAAACATTGCATTAACTGGATTTTGGGCTTTTCCGAAAGCATTGCATATAATCCCATATTTAATAATTTATACTATTTCGATCGATCTTAGTTTCATATTTCATTGAAAATTCCGAGTTCCATGCATATTTGGGATTACATAATTCAGAATTAAAACATCCAAAGTTGATATCATTTCTAAGTTTAAAATAAAAATATAAGTTTAAATTTAAAGTTTGCAATAAAAATTGGGGTAGGTGAAATAAAAAATAATCGAAAGTATCATTATTAAGATTTTGGAAATACCAAATTGTTTCATTAAATAAAATATTTGCTATTTGATTTGAAACACATAAATGAAAGTATCAAGTTAAAAATATAAAGAACAGAACTTAGAATTGTGGAAATTATGAATACTCTGAATTTTAAAATTTCGAAATATCACATTTTGCTTGTGCAATTTTAGATATTGATTTCTTTTTTCTTTAAGAAAAATAATCTGATTCTTGGGAACACTAGATAAGAGCAATCCAATTTCCAAGAAGGTGAATACTTCACAATGTGAATTTTACAATTTGAAACTTTGCAAATTTTGCATTGCTAAATGTAAAAATTATTAACGCTGAACTTATTACATCATATGAGATTGTTCATCCCAAAATCAGACATTACAGATTCGGGATTATTTAATCTATGTAGTGGAGCGGGATTAACTCTCCTGGACAGGTCCGGTCATGTAGATCTCACCTCTCCTCTCATAATCTCCACTCCGCCATTTGACTTGTATAGCAGTATAGCACACCCTTATAGCAAACCAAATCACAATCACTCTTTCTTCCCCTCTCTAAAATGTCAGATGAAAGTACTCCTCTCCTCTCATCCATCGATGACATGATTGAATCATGCATGACAGGACCACGTATGACCCATCTCCTTCCGGCCCTGTTAGTCTGTTTCGCATGGGTCTTTGATGCACAACAAACATTCATTTCAGTTTTCACTGATGTGGAACCAACATGGCACTGCAAGAATCCGGAAGATGCAGTTTGTGCTTCTTCTTCAAGCCCGTGCAACCTTGACAAAAGCTCTTGGGCATGGGATGCACCAATTGACAGCTCTGTGGTGTCTGAATGGAACTTAAAGTGTTCGGCTCCGGCACTCATATCATTGCCAGCGTCGGCATATTTCATGGGGTGCCTTATTGGTGGTATATTAACGTCTACATTAGCAGACTCCATTCTTGGAAGAAAACGGTAATATTTGACTTGCTTGCTGTTTTTATTTACTAATAGTAATATTATGTATGTTATATATTATTTCGATTGACTCATGATCTTCCATTATTTTTTGTTTGCGAAAGTTCCTGTTAAAACTTAAAAGACTCCCTTTTTTCTGAGGGCTTGTCACTTCTGACAAGTTCATTAATTGCAAACTAATTATAGTTTGTTACATATCATGCTAGCTAGGTTGCTAGTCATTTCTTGTCTAGCCATGTCAATGACTGGAATCTCGGCAGTCCTTTCTCCAAACATCTGGATTTATGCATCATTGAGATTTTTTTGCGGTTTTGCTCGAGCTACCGTTGGAACCTGTGCAATGGTTCTTTGTACAGAAATCGTCGGGAAAAAATGGCGAGAAGCTGTAAGCATCTTTTGTTTTGTGTGTTTCACACTGGGCTTTCTATCGCTCCCCTTGATAGCATATCTATGCCGAATGATGTCGTGGAGGTTCATTTACATCTGGACATCGGTTCCTTGTCTCTGCTATGCCATTTTGGTCAATTTCTTTGTGCAGGAGTCTCCAAGGTTTGTTAAACAAGATGCCTTGACTTATTTATTTTGCATTGATCAAAGAATCTAAAACAATCCAAACAATTAAACCTTTACTTTCTATATTTGAATCATATGAGTTCTTAAATGTTATTTTTGGGACGTAAAACTATATAATAATAATTATAACTTTTACATTTCTTATGTTTGCCCCATCATCTATAGTTTACCCATATCCCTGAAACTAGATTGAGAAATTACTGGGCACTAAATTGTATTGCAATACAATCAATTATTCTGAAGTTTGAATTGACACGAAAGTACATATGGATATGTAATTCTGTGTGATAGAACCTATTCTGCAAATTATTAAGATTTTGAAGTCATGTCTTGAAAGCATATGTTGTTTATCCCGTTTGTTTTGTTGTAGCTACAGACCAATTTGGTGATCAATATATATGCATGTAAAAAACATATCAACATATTCCAAATTGGAAATTAAGTTGTCGTTACTTTTCCTGCTTGCTACATAGCTCCCATGCGAACTAATTTGTTTCTACACAGTACACACATACCAAATAAAATTTTCAATAAATAATTTAAATCTACTAGCCTCACTACTTATGAATGTACTATAACAATTAAAAAGTGAATTTTTGATTTGAAACTTTATTTTTGCCATAAACAGGTGGCTTTTGGTGCAGGGTCGCAAGGATGAAGCGATACAAACACTCAAAAGGCTCGCAGCACTCAGTGGCAATATCGTCACCCCATGCTTTTCTAAACTACAGTATTTTGAACCGATATGTGAAATTGGTGGGCTCTCAACAATGAAAATGTTGTGGGACAGAAAATGGGCCATGAGGCGACTTACTGCCATCATGATTGTCGGATTTGGAGTCGGGCTAGTCTATTATGGGATGCCATTGATTGTCGGTAGCCTTGGGTCAAATCTCTATCTGAGTGTGACATTCAATGCACTTGCTGAATTTCCTTCCTCTTTGGTGACGTTCTTTCTAGTTGGCAAGATCAACAGACGTAGCTCGCTGCTTGTTCTGACAACAATAAGCGGCATTTTTAGTCTATGTTGCGTTGTAAACAATGAAATAATAGGTGCTAAGGTACAAATGGTGCTTGAGGTTGTGTCATTCTTCAGTACTTGCACTTGTTTTGATATAATCCTAATATACAGCATAGAGTTGTTCCCAACTTGTGTCAGGAACTCTGCACTTTCTTTGATACGGCAGGCATTGGTTCTAGGCGGCGTTCTGGCTCCAATGCTGGTTGTGAGAGGAAGAGAGAAAAAGTTATGGTCCTTTGGGGTTTTCGGGTTGGTAATATGCTGTTGCGGGTTGTTCACGGTGTGTTTGCCGGAGACCCGAGGGATGAGCATTTGTGACACTATGGATGAAGAAGAGTACAAAGAAGCTGATAGCAAAGCAAAGAATAATGGGTCTTAGAGACATTACATGCTGCTGGTTGAATGAGGTGCATCACAACAAAATTGAATAAATAAAATGTTCAAATTGCACCAACTAGCTAGCTTATTAGTATGTCAGGTGTACTGTTTTATATTTGGAGGTGTGTATAATTGTTGGAGGTAAAACAAAGCAGGTAATTTTTTACTTTCAACTTTTTTTTTTTTTTTTTTTTTGAAGGCCTGTAAACTGGAAGTGGTATTCCAATGCATAGAACAAGAATTGCCAGCAATTGAGATCATAATTTTTCTCAACTTATTTTCACCTGGATTATTCCTTCATTACTCCTATGTTTTCTTTTTACAGGAGTACCAAACTACCAATCACATATATAATAAGCATGCACGTATACGATACCCCACTAAAAATAATATTCCTTCGAAACAACATTCAGCTTCTTTAATTATTAAGGCATAAAATTTAAATCGCAAGCAATTAGATGATAAATTGTTATAGATTTATACTCTTCTTCTACTGATGAACTCCCAGTAATCCATTCTCTCATAAAAAGTAGGATACAAATTTTATTCCAGGGACAAGCAAAAAAAAAAAAAAAAAAAGGATTTGAGATAATAATCTGACATTAATATTCCACAAAAAATGGTTATATAGAAAAATTCGGCCTAATTTGGGTAACTAAGCTAACCTTGAGCCTAATTTGAGTACATTTTAATCTGATATTAAAACATATCATAAAACCAGGAATTAAATTGTCAAAATTTGCACCGTCCATTTTGTTGACTCCTTTATGTATAGTTAAAAAATTCTAAATAAAACTGAGAATATTGTCATTTTTTTATGATATTTATGATATATTCGAGTGATCTATTTATTTCTTCATAAAGTTTAAATATACTTAAATTTCATTTCATTACCACTGAATTTACACACTGTATCCCTGTTTGTTTGAAAAACAGAACTAAACTATTAAGTATGGCTCAGAAGCTGACAAATACGCAAAATAGCTTATGCATGTGCTGTGCTGAGTCGACAATTGTAATGCCAAATATAATTTTGACATATAAATAAGGTCATAATTTTCTAAGAGAGTTTAATATGTAGACTACATTGTTAAATTAAATTTATCAATTTGTAAAAATACCGATAAATGAGCTCATGATATGCCAAAAAGACCTGTGCATCCAAGCAACCATATCGTAATATATATAATACTTCATGTCCACATTTTTTTAAGCTTCGTATCCACATGTTAAGGGTATGATTCAAGATATTTGATGATATAATAATAATTATATTGGAACGTGTTTGACAACTCCACTAATGTAGCACCAAAAATGCACTAACAAAAATGTCATGTTTCTAAAAATGACGTCCTATTAAGATCTTATATTCAATTTCACATCATGGTGGGCGCTAATTTCACATATAATTATAAAGTATTGTCTGGTTTGAAAGGATATATTTTGTGTGTTTTTCTTGAAAAATATTGATGAAGTTTCAATATGTTGATTAATAGGTATATAGAACATATATATATAAGATTGATATAGACCTCATTCGAACAACAATCCGAAACTCAAACAACTCGGCAATCAAGGTTTAACCAGCGGGTTAACCAAGCCGTGACACCATTTGCTGTTCCCGTATTATTACTTGATTTTAACCAAAATTGATGACATATTCCTGCTCTCAAAACCTTGAAGAAGCTCTCTGAGCAACCCAAATCGTTTTCATCAATCTAATCACATCAATTTCGTGTTCCTTTTTGCACAAACTCGAGACTTTTCTTCTCTAAATTAACTCTATTTTAAGGGCACCATAGTGGTGAGTTTGGTATCATTGACTTCTCCTCTCCGTGGTCTTTCCAATGGTGCCGAGAAATCCTGTAGCCGTGGAGTAGATCGCCAGAACCAACTTTATCGGAGAAGACGATAAACCCTCGTCTCTCTCCTTTAGCTGTCGTTTGGATGGCTTGAGAATAGGCCTATTCCCCGAATAGTCTATTTCTGGTAGAAAATTTTCATCCAAACGTAATTACCAATTTCAGGAATAACACTATTTCCAATAACACTCTTCCCAACAACACTTTTCTCTCTACTTTCCATCCCAATAACACTTTTCCCAACGCTATTCCTAATTCACCATCCAAACAACATTCCTATTCCCGGAGTAACACTCTTCTCACGCTTCTCGAAATCTAACTTTTTCCTTAAATTTAGTCCCGGAATTGCTATTTCTAGCCTATACCCCACCCATCCAAACCCCTTAAATTTCTGCTAATTCAGTTTGTCGTGGGACCCAGGGGCAGAGCGAACTGACTGGTGGGGACAGGGGCTCTCAGCCAATGGGGTGACACGTTTGTGAGACGGAGAGCCCTGCCAGATGGGGTCCAGTGGGCAGCAATACTACGGGCTGTGCTTTTCCTCACGTAAAGCCCACCTTGTATTTCTTTTTTTTTTTTAGCTTCACCACTTTACTTTCACGGGCCCAATATTTGGTTTTGTAACAACAGAGATACATGGGCCCTTTGCATTTTAATTTTACTGTTGCATTTTCGAACGAATTCGGATCCTCTGCGGCTCAAGGCTCAAGCAAATAACGAGTTTTGGCATTTACTGAACTCGCATCTTGTCTCACTCATTTTCTCTCTCTCTCTCTCTCTTATTTATTTATTTATTATTATTTTTATTTTTTTTGTTGCCGACCTTATTACATATGAGTGAACATTCTCCATTTCATTTAAAACGCATTTCCAAGCTGACTTAATCATCAACTTTACTCGTGATATTTATATATGATTTTTAAGAATATTGAATTTCAAATGTCAACTTATTACATATGAGTGAACATTCTCCATTTCATTTAAAACGCATTTCCAAGCTGACTTAATCATCAACTTTACTCGTGATATTTATATATGATTTTTAAGAATATTGAATTTCAAATGTCAAATTAATGTAAACACAAGATGTGCTACATCAATATTAATGTTCATACCAATATCATCTCTCTTCAATATTAACTCATCATTTGCTTTAAAATTTGACCCCTTTCCTGAGAACTTTGGCATGCTTTTATAGGTCCATTTTCACTGCCTTGTGAATGGTTGAAATTTTCTAATATGGTAAAATTTAGAAGCAAACAATAATATATTCGATTAATTGATTTATTTCTTCAAAGTCTGAAGATATGATTTAAAAAAAATTACAGGCAAACAATAATATATTCGATTAATTGGTTATTTCTTAAGTTTTTCTTCATAATGAAATTTTCTTGGAGACAAATTATTACTATTTCTTTTGGATCTTTAGAAAATGCTCGGTCTAATTAGTTATAGATTCTTCAATTTTAAAAATCTGAAAATAAGAACTTCAAAAATAAAATTTTTTATATCTACAAAAATTTCGATATGAAAATCACATTGAACATTTTCGGATCGACCATTTTGAAATTTTAATAATTGAGGTTCAAATCGAGTTTCACGTCAAACATGTAACATTACATATATTTGTTTGAGTATGACAAATGCTACATTTAAAACGATACATGGTAAAAATGCACCTATAGAAGTATCATGTCTTTTATAATCACGAACTAGTAAGATCTCATGGTCAATTTCATAGCTGTCAAAAAGATGAATAAATTTGGTAAAAAATAAGAATTTTAGAGCACTAATGAGATGCACGAATTTTGTCAAAATGAAAGTTGCTAGTTGAGTTTTATCTTCTTCGTCAATGCATTAGTGAGTATCGTTCTTGCTTTATTATATATTAATGATATAATGATTAAATGACAAGTACTATGTTAAAATGTCATATAAGGTTATCGTTGGTTGACATAGATGCGGCTTTTATTATCATTTTTATAATGACAAATTCTAGTGTCTAATATATTGGATGGATGAGTTTGTCCAATACGATTGTTATCACATTTTAAATATCAAACGTCCGATCTAAACTGTTCAATATGTTCTTCCTGTTAGAAAATTATAAGAAACCAATTTTTATATATATTTTAAATTTTTTACTATATTTCAAAAAAAATGTAACAAAATGTAAAAGTGTAAATTTTCAATGTGGGGAGAAAAAATTGGTTTCTTGTAAGTTATATAATTGATGTGGCGTGCTTTAGTTTGTAAGAGCAAATCGTGCATAAACGAAACAATGAGTAAAAAATAAGGTGATGCCAAACGATATACTGCCCGTGATTTTTTAATAAACATAATCTAAATGGTGCTGCCAGGTTTCAGAAAAAAAATTGTAACAATAATAAAATTTATTTAAAATTTTTTAATTTAATAACGCATCACTTCTATTGGAGCGTCCAAGAGAAAAAATATTGTTAAACATAGTAATTACTTTTTAAAAATAGTAATATTTTTTAAAAGTCATAAACATTTTTTAAAATAACAAAATTAAAAAATAGTAACGTGTCACTTACATTACGAGTCCAAAAATTTTTCTAAATGGTATTTTTTTTTTCAAAAATAGTAACGCGTCATTCTCATTGGCGTGTGTGAAAAATTCAAATTTTTTCAATCACCAAAAAACTGATAGAACTGTGCTTTATCGCTTGGCACGCCACTTCTATTGGTACAGCTGCCGCCCCACTTCCGACGCATCTCGATGTTTAGTATTAATATTATTTTATTTTTAATATTTGGCATTAAATATAAAATTTAGATTATGTTTTTAAAATAATCACGGGATAGGTTTTCTCATATTATAAGCAGTGACTATGCCTTGTGCATCTCGCGGAGAGATTTTCTGTAATCATGTGAATCATTTTATAATATTTAGGGTCCCATCGAACGGGGAATTTTGAAAAGTTGAAGGTCTTAATAAAAAGCTTAAAATAGAATAAAAAAATAAATAAAACGCTGACTTTTCTGGTGCCTCGTACCCCGCGGAACGGCGGAATGCCTCATTATTATTATTTTTTTTTATTAAAACGGGTTTCTGCGGATTAAATTGTACAGTATTCTGTGCAGCAAGTATTTTTTTTTTATTAAACTATGTTTACTCGTTAAGCAAAGCTGCAACAACACAAGTGTTGGGAATTCACATCCTCTGCCGCACCGCGATTGGCAGTGGTGTGGTCCCAACCGTCTGATCTGAATCTGATGGATAAGGGAGCCCAGTGAATCTAATAGGTCCGGAAAAAATTAACCGTCCGATCAAATCTGAACGGCTCGAACTGCTGCAGAGGATTTTGATCCGTTGTGTTGGTGCTTGCTTATATTATTCTTTTTAGCAGCAGTCCTTACACAACTATATATCTAGCATTGTTTTTTTTTATTAATGTAATATTGAAGGGAGCTAACACACTAATTTATATATACTAGCAGGTATGATGATGTGTATGTTTTATGTATTTTGATGGGAATCAGGGGTCAGTAACTCTTATCACGGGCGATCAAATGTTGCAGCTATGTGTCAGAACCTTTTCATTAACACCCCCCCCCCCCCCCCCCCCCCCCCCACACACAAAAAAAAAAAAAAAAAAACACTATATCTAGCATTATTACACAATTAATACATTTTTTTTTCGCTGAAATCATTACAGCTTTGTCAATTGAAGTAATATTATATTATAATGGTATATTAATGTACAGAGCATCAAAATTGAGACGATCACAAAATTCCATATAGTTATCAATTATTGCACTTGTTCACGTGTGGGGCTTTAAAAGGTAGAGTCGGAGATATTTACACTGGATCGAGGCCAATGAAGCAAACTAAAATTAAATAATTAATGAATGAATAATTTAACCATAGCATCTACAATGAAATTATTAACTCTATTAATTATGTGTATAAATATAATTATTTTTAGGAAAGTTATACCATTGGTCAAAATTAAAATAGTTCTGAGACAAATAATTTACTGATAGCTTGACAAAGAAGGTTTACCAGGACATGTATAGCAGTCCTCCATAAATTGACCCAATAACCGTTCATTAGCATTGGTCTGTTACTAAATTATAGGATATTGTAACATGGAAAATGCACCTCATATTATAAACAATTTTCTAAAATCATGCCTGTATTCATGCTAAATTCCAAAACCTCCTAGTGTTAAATCCGCCGGCCCCTCCGCAGACTTGTCACCTACACTTGCCATGCTCTGCCAACGGAAGGCCATTGAGGTTCCAATCTTTTGAAGGGTATTAACATAAAATATTTCCCATTTTTATTTTTCCCTTTAATTTAATAAGTGCCAAAGCACATATGGATTTGTATAATAAGGGTGCCTCCTCTCTTAGTCACGTCACATCCATTAGTCTTATAACTTGGACTTTGGTTACACAATAAAAATGTATAAACAAAACCACGAGGTTTGCTATGCGTAATAATATATTGTAAATATTCAACTTTGTGTTTATAAATGAAAGTTTCATTAATAACTTAACAATAAGTCGATAACCATTGCTGTCAACAGCCATAAATGTAGCAAATAATTCGGACAACTTTTTGGGAATAGATCCTATATTCTCAAATATTTTCTTGGTTTTTTTTTTTTTGTCTTTCATTGAATTATTCTGAGACAAAAGGCTTAGTTGTTGTTATCATTGAATTAAACACCTTCATCCTTTTTATATTTTATATTGCATAAATTAAATATGGTTCCTTCTGTGTAAAATTGTGGATTATTGATGAGCAGCTTTCAATGGTACACTAATAAGCATTTGCATGAATCCCTAGATTAGACAAATCCAATCCGAAATAGCATTGCTTATAATCCCTTGATAATGCAAGGCCAATAAGGAACACATTGCTTTAACTCGATTTTTGGCTTTCCTCACCTCCCTTTTCCATCTTTCTAAATTACTTTTTACTTTGTGTACAATTATATTTGTAATTTTTTTATTTCCCATATTTTATATTAATTTGATTTTTTAATTTCATTGAAATTTCCGAGTTTTATATTTGGGATTTAAATAATTAAGAATTAAACATATAAAAATTTCTATCATTTCCAAAGTTTTAAATAATGTAGGTTCAAATTTAAAGATTTCAATAACGTAGCTGAAATATGCAATTATAGAAAATACAAAAGCTGAACTTAAATATAAATTTGTTGGCATTTTAGATTGTGAATTTTACAATTTCAAAATTTTCAAATTTGAATTGCCAAATATAAAAAAGTATTCAAACTAACGTGAGATTGCTTTCAGCTGCTGTCGATTCAACAGATGAAATAATTAATATTTAGATTGCTCTCAAAGTCTCATGGAGGATCGATGTTTTGTATCTTTTGTTGCATCTATAATTAAAAGGAATGACTCATTGACATTTTATAGAACCTTTCAGGCTACCTCATACAGAATTACAGAGTACAGACCTATATTTTATGTCTAAATTTTACAAGGATTTAAATGCAATTAAATTCCTCATCTCATTAAATGCATTCCACTGCATGTCCTTTTTATAAGTTCCAGCCAAACCAAATCTCAATCATTTTTCCTCCCCTCTCTAAAATGTCAGATGGTACTACTCCTCTCCTCTCATCGATCGATGACTTGATTGAATCGTGCATGACGGGGCCACGAATGACCCACCTCCTCCCGGCTTTGCTAGTCGGTCTTGCACGGCTCTTTGATGCGCAACAAACTTTCATCTCAGTTTTCACTGATGAAGAGCCAACATGGCACTGCAAGAATCCCAAAGATGCAGCGTGTGCTTCTTCTTCGAGCCCGTGCAATCTCGACAGAAGCTCTTGGGCTTGGGATGCTCCGATTGACAGCTCTGTGGTGTCCGAATGGGATTTAAAGTGTTCGGCTCCAGCGCTCATATCATTGCCGACATCTGCATTTTTCATGGGGTGCTTTATTGGGGGTTTGTTGATCTCTACATTAGCAGACTCCGTTCTTGGAAGGAAAAGGTTTGTAGTTCACTTGTTTTAATTGACTGATACCATATACGTTAATTGAATGGATTTTCCAGACATATTGGGTTGTTTCCTTACAGAACATGCGCAAACAATCGATTTACAATTCCTGCTCATGATCCTGTATATATTGTTTTCTGTTCGTGAAAATTTCCGTGAAGTCCCCTGTTCCTGAGGGGCTCACTTGTGACTAGTTAGCTTGTTGCTTTTCCTTATAGTATTGATATATAAACAGTGTTTTAAATACCGTACCAGGCGTCGTCCAAAAAGACTAATGGTATGAGGTTTTACGGGTATTATCCGTTGTACTAGTTTGGAGTGCCACATATAAAAATATTATTCTGAACCGACATGTGCAAAAGCATAACTTGGCCCAGTGGTAGGGAACATTACTCAAAGCGCGCAGGTGACTTCGATTCACTATGCACGCAAAATAATTTTAACTATTTTCTTAGTTCGCATGTCCAGTTTGGTAATTTGGTTTGGTTAAAACAGGCCCGGGTTTAATTTAAGCGGTTTACCTGGTTTGACTCTGGTTTTATCCTATTCAACGATAAAGTAGTTTAAGAAGATTATCCTACTGGCCCTTCAATTGTTTTTGTTCATTTCTCATCATGAATTACATGTTCTAAGTCATAAAAATAATAATTCCTTACCTGACTTTATATAGATCAACACCAATATTAATCTTAGTTCTAATTTAAACATTTCCAACAAGACTTAACAACTATACTAACAATTAGCCCACTATTTAGACATTCTATTACACAAACTCTGACTAAAACATTAATTAAAAAATATAAATTGTTACACGCTAATTCTGGTTTCTACATCATGCTAGGTTGCTAGTCATTTCTTGTCTTGTTATGTCAATGGCTGGAATCTGTGCAGTTCTTTCCCCAAACATCTGGATTTATGCATCATTGAGATTTGTTAGCGGTTTTGCTCGAGGTAGTGTTGGAACATGCGTATTGGTTCTGTGCACAGAACTCGTCAGGAAAGAATGGCGAAAATTTGTAAGCGTCTTCAGTTTTGTATGTTTCACACTGGGCTTCGTATCGCTCCCTTTGATAGCATACCTATGCCGAATGTCATCGTGGAGGTTCATGTACATCTGGACATCAGTTCCTTTTCTCTGCTATGTCATTTTGGTCAATTTCTTTGCTCAGGAGTCTCCAAGGTTTGTTAAACAAGATGCCTTGACTTATTTATCTTACATTGATTAAAGAATTTAAAAAGAATCCAAACAAAACCTTACTACTCTATAATTGAATCATATACGTTCTTAATTGTTATTTCAGGAAAATAAATTATATTAATAATAAGAATATTTGATATTTCATTCATTTGCCCCCATCGGTCATCTTTAATTTACAGATATCCTGAAACTAGATCGATAAATTACTGGATAATAATTATAATGGAAGTACAATAAATTATTCTGAATGGACACGAAACTGCAAATGTAATGCTGTGTGATAGATCAACTCATTCGGCAAATTATTGAGATTTTGAGGTCATGTCTTGAAACCGTTGTGTATCGATCCCATCTTATTTTGTTGTAGCTAAAACACCAATTTGAAGATCAACATGCATGGAAAGAAGCATATCGACATATTACAGATTGGAAATGAAGTTTTCGTTACTTTTCCTAGTCTTGCTATGTCCCATGTGAGCTAATTTGTCTAAAAACACAACTGCACATTAAAAAAAATTTTATTAACGCACTAAATGTACTATAACAATTACAAAAGTGAACCTTGGAAACTTTGCTTTCTCCATAAACAGGTGGCTTTTGGTGCGGGGTCGCAAGGACGAAGCGATACAAACACTCAAAAAACTCGCAGCACTCAGTGGCAATGTCATCAACCCAAGCTTTACCAATTTGCAGTGTTTTGATGAATCAGCATGTGAAACTGGTGTGCTCTCCACAATGAAAATGTTGTGGGACAGAAAATGGGCCATGAGACGACTCACTGCCATCATGATTGTCAGCTTTGGAGTTGGGCTAGTCATTTATGGCATGCCTTTAAATGTTGGTAGCCTTGGATCAAACATCTATTTGAGTGTGGCATTCAATGCATTGGCCGAATTTCCTTCCTCTTTGGTGACATTCTTTCTAGTTGGTAAGATGAACAGACGCAGCTCAGTGCTTGTTCTGACAACAATAAGCGGCATTTTCAGTTTATGTTGCATTGTAAACAATGAAATAATAGCTGCTAAGATACAATTGGTGCTTGAGGTTTTGTCATACTTCAGCACTTGCACATGTCGTAACATAATCCTAATATACAGCACGGAGCTGTTCCCTACTTGCGTCAGGAACTCTGCACTTGCTTTGATACGGCAGGCATTGGTGCTAGGCGGCGTTCTGGCTCCAGTGCTGGTTGTTAAAGGAAGAGAGAACAAATTCTGGTCTTTTGGGATATTTGGGTTGGTAATATGTTGTTGTGGGTTTTTCACGCTGTGTCTGTCGGAGACGCGAGGGACGAGAATTTGTGACACCATGGAGGAAGAAGAGTACAAAGAGGCTCATAGCAAAGCAAGGAACAGGCCTTAAAGATATTTAGATGTAGCTGTTTGAATGAGGTGAACCACAACAAAAAGCGATTAGAAAAAGGAAAATAAAATTTAAATAGGGCAACTAGCTTATTAGTATGCCGGGTGGTGTATGGATGTTTACTTTCAATTTTTGTTGAATGCCTGTAATCGTTGTTCATGTGTACATGTGCTGTATACTTTTGCCTAAACATCAAGTCATGTTGGACTAGGTTCTCTTAGTTCATGCTAATGTTGTCAATCTCATTTCTGTTTTAAGTAGTTGATATTTGAATATATTCTATTGGAGGTTAGCTATATTAAATTTTGGCAACTATGGGCGTTATGGCGGTGATGCACATTTTAGTACCAGAATGTACAGACCGTCTTGTTATTTCATATTAAAGAGAGAATATAACTATACTTCTGTTTGTATTGAAAATTCTTATCCATATAAAAAATTTTGAAAGGAAAAAGTTCTAAAGAAAAAGATCCCCCAATCTCTTTGCTATTAGAGTAGTAGTTGACATGCTTGTCTGTGATCTTTTAGTCTCTCAATGGCACTGATTGCAGTTGGTATCAGGCTTTTCTTACCTGTTGGCATGGTATTATTGTGATCTGACAAGCATTTATAACTTTCTATGCTTGTTGCTCTCAAACTCTAATCTATTTAGAAATATTGAATTAAGTTGATGTTTCTGTCTGAGGCATACTAAGACATAAATATTATTTTATTACTTAAATGATGGCTTTTGCAACAGGATGATCTCTAAATTAAGAAGTTGATATCCGAAATTCTAAATACCTATGCTCGATAGAATCTATGATTTATGTTTTTCTCTTCTGTTGGTGGCTCTGTACCTATGGTTCTTTGCCCTTTTTGGTGCTGGTAAGCTGTCCTTGCCGTGCAGGTATGCCCATTATCCCCTTTCCACTGGCCTGATCTGAATATGCTATAACATTTGGATCTTTTATGAATGGTGGCACTGTTGAACTATGGTCCAATGATGTCTATCTTAAAATAGTTGATGGCTTGCTTGCATGAAGTTGTGAACCCTAAAACTGTTATTAGTAAGCTTAATTACTTGGCCACGAGAGCATACTTGTTCCTTGAGCCTTGTTTTCGTCTCTAATTCCCTGTCTCCTACTGTGTTATTACTCGTACCAGTTGGTACATCTTGCATACCGACTTGATTACTTCAATGAGCTTTTGGATGAACTTGACTAATTTATTTTTGGACTTTGCCTAGGCCGAGGAGTTAAAGCTGGAATTTAATTCTTATCTTTGTTTTGTTTTTGTGAACAGGAAATGAAATTAGAGAATTAACTAATCTAGTGAGCTATTTAAACTAATTGCCAGGAAAAACCCACTGTATCGTGGGTATTTGTAAGCTCCATTAGTTTTAAGTTATATGTTGGATCGACTAGTGTGAATTAATTTGAGAATGTCAATCAGCTGGCTCACCAATGTTATTTTGCATGTAATTTTCTTGATTTCTAAACCTTGAAATTAACAGTGAGACAGAGGCCCAAACAATAAATTTTGTTTCATTAAAATACATTCCACATGTGCAATACATTACTAGTATAATATAGATGTCTCTAGATCTTTCACACGTCTGCGTCAGTTAACATGTTGTGTGAACACATTTGGTGGGCACTGATGGTGTTAAATGTCATACCAATTAAAAAAATATATATTAAGTACTAGATACTATAACTTAAATATCAAAATTACATATCGAGCTATTCGGAATTCGTACTCTTGCAAGCCTGACGAAATGATCGAATTGGTTAAAAATTCAATTCGAAATAATGGAGTTCGATCTAAAGTTGAATGAATCTCAAGTAAAGCATGAGCTGTGAACTTTTTTTCACAACCTTAGTCAAATTAGTTTGATTGGAGCAATTTTTAACTCAATCACATCAATTAATGGAAGACACAACTCACAAGGATCCGAAAAGAAATTTGCACAAACAGGGGATTTAAGACTGCAATTTAGAGCCGTCTGATTTTTAAATCGGATGGTTTTGCAGAAATCTCTAAAGTATGCGAATTGAAGGACTATTTTGATTCGATTGATGTGCATTTGACTTCGATTTTTTGTGGTACGTCACAGTTCATTGCAGCCGTAAATAGAACTGTTCTAAGTGCTATGAAACATCCTGTCATAGTCATACTAAATAAATTATAGTTTAGCAGGAACTTACATAAACGGTACAATCTATAACTCAACTCCCCAACCGCATCCATAACCATAAATATATCTATATATAGATACGTATCCATGCGGATCTCACCTCCCTTTTTTGTGGAAATTTTAATCTCTAATTCACATAACCTACCTGGCTACCCAGTGTTGGTATCCCATCAAACAATATCATAAAGAAAAAAGTATATAACCGACATACGAAGAAATATGACAAATATTATTATAACTAATGTGTGCATCTCGCGGATAGATTTTTTTAATATTAATTATACTTTAAGATTTACTGTAATCATATGAATCATTTTATAATTTAGGGTCACATCGAATGAGAAAGTTTAATTTTTAAAAGTTGAAGGTTAATAAAAAGCTTAAAAATAAAATAAAAAAAATGAAATTCTGACTTTTCTGCGTGCCTCGTGTCTGGGAAAAAATGAAATTCTGACTTTTCTGCGTGCCTCGTGCCCCAGACACCTCATTATTATTTTTCTTCGTCAAAACAGGTTTCTGCGGATTAAATTGCACAGTATTCTGTGCAGCAAGTATTGCTTGTACTATTTGACCTGTGTTGACGCGTTACACCTAAGATGCACGACACAAGCGTTGGTACTTGCTTGTATTATTCTAGGCCTGAATGTGAAACAGACATAGAACAGATCATTTCGTTTGCCGTTTCGTTTCTGTAATGGAACATGTAGGAATTATCACTAGATATTCCGTTTCAATGAAATATGACGGAATGTCTAAATTTTAATTGTATTTCATATAAACGTATGCCGAAATAGGTTTCGTTTACCGTACCATTTTTTAAAACGAAACAAATTTCTATTTCGTTAGATGTTCTGTTTCGATGGAACAAAACAGGAAATGTATGAACTGTGTATTGTTCGCAGGCATGTATTATTCTTTTTGGCAGTCCTTACAAAACTATATATATATATATATAAACATCTAGGCTCTAGCAGTTGATCTCATTACAGCTATGTCAAATCTAGTAATGACCTAGTTAATATTGGTATCTTCATGTAGAGAGCATCAAAATTGAGATGATCACAAAATTCCATATAGAAATCAATTTTGCACTTGTTGACGTGCAGATTGGCTTTATTTGGCAGGCTCCGAAATTTTTACAATGGATCGAGGCCTATGAAGCAAACTAAAATTAAATAGTTAATTAACTCTTTTTAATTATGTGTGTATTTATAATTCTTTTTTAGGAAATAATAAACTGATATCTTGACAAATTAAAGAAGCTGGTTGAACCCAGGAGATGTATATATATAGCAGTCCTTCCTAAAAAAAACTGACACATCAACCCTTCATTGTCATTGGTCCGTTGCTAAATTATTGGAGGTTATTACATGCAAAATGCAGCCTTCACAAAAAAATTAATAAATAAAATAAAATAAATAATTATTACATACAAAATGCAGGTCAATTTTCAACAGATTTTTAAACTCATGCCTGTATTCATGCTAAATTCCAAAACCTTAATTAAACCTCCTTGTACTAAATCCGGCCGCTCCACAGACATCACGTAGACATGCCATGCTCTACCAACGAATGACAATTGAGATTCAAATCTAATAAACTTTTGAAGGGTATAAGAGTATGATACGCACATATTTATTTTGTCTTTAATTTAACAAGTGCTAAAGCACATGGATTTGTTTAATAAGGGCGCCTCCTCACGACTCACTAATTAATCACCTCGTTCCATTCGTCTTACTTGGACTGGGTATACGATAATGTATAAAACTAAACCACGAGGTTTACCATGCGTATATATTGTAAATATTCAATTGTGTTTATAAATGAAAGTTCCATTAATAATTTAACAATAACCATTGCTGTATACAGCCATAAACGTAGAAAAAATATATAGTTCAGGTAAGATTTTAGGCAGAGATCCTAAAATCACAAAATTTTCTTCTTTTTTTTTTATTGGACTAAACACCTTGATCACATTTTTTTATATATTGCATATATATATTATGGTTCCTTATGTGTAAAATTATGATCATTGGTAGAAGCTTTGAATACCACACCACAAAGCCTTTGTATAAAAACCCTACATAAGACATAAATCCAATTCGAAAAGCATTGCATATAATATGATCCATTGATAATGCAAGACCAAAACGAAAAGCATTTGCGTTAACTCGATTTTGTCCTTTTCTATCCTCCCTTTTCCATCTTTCTAAATTACTTCTCACTTTGTATACATATATAATTTAATTAAATTCCCATAGTTTATACTATTTGATTTTCAAGTTTCCTTGAAAATTCCGAGGTTCATATTTGGGATTAAAATAATTAAGAATTAAAACATCCAAAAATTAATATCATTTCCAAAGTAAAAAAAAAAAAAAAACACTAAGCTTAATTTGTTAGTGTTGGGAATAATTGAGGCTATTTGTGTGGTGGTGGATTAATTAATTTGTGGAGAAGAGAAGGGAGTAGTGAATATTTCAAAGGCTTTGATTGCTTGTTTCTCTTACTTGTTTCTTGTTACAAATGGCATGGCATGGCATACATATTTATACTTGTCCTAAGATGTTTCTAGACCTATACAAATATCTAGATATTTCTCCATATTACTCTAGATATTTCTCATGAATATTCTAGACTTGGATATTTCTACATACACTAGATATTTTCCTACACAATTCTAGACTCTACTTGCACTTTTCTAGAATTCTAGATATTTCTATATACTAATCTAGAAATTAAGTTTATTTCTCTTAACACCCCTCCTTAAACTTAATTTCTTTTGCATCCTTCATGCCGAGTAGGAACTTGAATTTCTCGAATAATCTTCTTGGCAACGGTTTCGTGAAGATGTCCGCTACTTGATCTTCGCTCTTGATGAATGATAGCTCCACGTTCCTTTTCTTCACTTGCTCGCGAATGAAGTGAAATCGTACATCTATATGTTTGCTCCTCTCATGATGCACCGGATTCTTGGCTAGTTCGATCGCCGACTTGTTGTCTACATAGATTTGAGTTACACCTTCTTGTCGAAAATTAATTTCTTCTAACAATCTTCTTAGCCAAATTGCGTGCGTCACACAAGTTGCTGCTGCGACATATTCAGCTTCGCAAGTTGATAGTGTCACAATTGGTTGCTTCTTGGAGAGCCAAGTAAAAGCTGTGTCTCCTATGTAGAATACAAATCCTGAGGTACTCTTTCGATCATCTACGTCTCCGCTCCAGTCGCTATCTGAGTAGCCATAAATTCCAAACTCATTAGTAGATGAATAAAATAAACCAAGAGATGTCGTACCTCGAATGTAGCGTAGTATCCTCTTGATAGCCTTCCAATGCATTGTCTTTGGCTCTTCCATATACCGGCTCACTAGGCCGACCGCATACATAATATCCGGTCTTGTGCATGTCAGGTACCGTAAGCTTCCAACTAGACTCTTGTACAATGTCGCATCAATCACCTTTCCTTCATCATGCCGACTTAGCTTTACACCACACTCCATCGGTGTGCTAACCGGCTTACAATCTGACATCTTGAATCTTTTCAAGATTTCTTTGGCATAATTTTCTTGGGAAATAAAAATTCCATTGTTCCCTTGTTTTACTTCAATTCCAAGAAAATATGTCATCAAACCCAAATCGGTCATCTCAAAATCTTCCTTCATGGCCCTTTTAAAATTTTCTATCATTTTACTATTGTTGCCCGTAAAAATTAAATCATCAACATATAAGGACACCAATAACATATTTTCTCCTTCTTTCTTCATATATAAGGTATGTTCATACGGGCATTGTACAAATCCATGTGATTTAAAATATTGGTCTATTTTGGTATTCCAAGCTCTTGGTGCTTGTTTTAAACCGTATAGGGCCTTTTTCAATTTTAAAACTTTACCTTTATTTTCGGCTTTTACATACCCGGGAGGTTGCTCGACATAAACCTCTTCTTCTAGTTCTCCATTAAGGAAAGCCGATTTGACGTCCATCTGATGTATTTTCCATTTTGCTTGGGCTGCTAGCGAGATCAGGAGTCGGATTGTTTCCATCCGGGCCACTGGCGCAAACACTTCTTCATAATCAATGCCAGCTTGTTGCTTGTAGCCTTTTGCCACCAGTCTTGCTTTGTACTTCTCGACTTCGCCCTTATGGTTTTTCTTTATCTTGTACACCCACTTAACGCCAATTGCCTTTTGGCCTTCTGGAAGATTTGCGAGCTCCCACGTGTTATTCTTCTCGATTGCTCTTATTTCTTCTTCCATCGCGGCTCGCCACTTGCTATCACCACTTGCCTCTTCAAAGGAGATGTTTTCGCCTTCTGCCAATAAACACACCAAGTGTAGCTCACTTGTTGTGTCGTACAAGTCCTCCAGACTTCTTGTCTTCGGTGTTCCAGCCGCTTCATCGTCTGATAGTGGTGACGATGTCATCGTTGTTTTGATCTTCGGGAGCTGCTCTGGTTCTTTCGTGGGTGTCTCCTCTTCGACTCCTTCGTGTGAAGCTTCTACCATTGTGCTCCAGTTCCATGTGGCTTCTTCATTCACCTGTACATCACGACTAATAATAGTCTTTTTGTTAGTTGGGTCATAAAGCCTATATGCTTTTGACCTTTCATCGTAGCCAACAAAAATAAGCTTCTCGCTCTTGTCATCTAATTTAGTTCGCCTTTGATCTGGTATGTGCGCATATGCCACGCTTCCGAACACCTTGAAATGCTTCACTGTTGGTTTTTGGCCGCTCCAAGCTTCTTCTGGTGTCATGTCTTCTAGGCTTGCATGCTTGCACCTGTTCTGAACATACACCGCGCACTGCACAGCTTCAGCCCAAAATTCTTTTGGCATGTTCTTGGTTTTGAGCAAGCACCGGACCATGTCGAGTATGGTTCTGTTCTTTCTTTCTGCTACTCCGTTTTGTTGCGGCGAATATGGTGCGGTCAACGGACGCCTTATACCGTGCTCTTTGCAAAATGTCTCAAATATAGTCGAGGTAAACTCACCACCACGGTCAGACCTTAGTGCCTTAATTAAGTAATCACTTTCTTTTTCTACAAGGGTCTTGAATTTTTTAAAGGTCTCAAAAGCTTGTGATTTTTCTTTAAGAAAATAAACCCAAGTTTTCCGGGTAAAATCATCAATAAAAGTAATAAAGTACTGGTTCTCACCGAGTGATGCAGGAGTGATTGGTCCACAAATATCTGTATGCACTAACTCCAGTGGTCTCTTTGCCCGAAACTCTGATGATTTTGGAAAACTATGTCTTGTTTGTTTTCCGAACATACAATCTTCACACATATTGTGATTAGTGTTGATTTTGGGTAAACCGTGAACCATTTTCTTTCTTTCCATTTCTTTTATTCCACCAAAATTTAAGTGTCCTAGTCTCATGTGCCATAATCGGGTTTCATCTTCCACACATAATTTTAGACACTTGCCTTTTATATTTACTAAGTTTAACTTAAACATTCTGTTTTGGGTCATTTCTACTTTTGCTACCAAATGATTATTTTGGTTCCTTAAATATAAGGTTCGATTTTTCATGAAAACCGAATAACCCTTTTCTAATAATTGACCCAAACTCAAAATGTTTGATTTCATATCGGGCACATAATAGACATTTTGAACACAATTTTGAGAACCATCTTTTGATAAAATATTGATATTACCAAGACCCTTGACACTGACCTTTGATTCATCACCAAAAGAGACATGACCATCTATTACCTCCTTTATTTCGCTGAATAGGTGCTTGTGACCGCACATGTGGTTGCTCGCACCGGTATCAAGGTACCACACATTCTCGTTTTGAGGATTTATCTCTTTTCCGACATAAAGTGAGCAACCGACCTCCTTTTCTTCTTCTGTTGTTAGGTTCACCGTCTCCTCCACCTTCTTCTTGTATCTGCAATAATTTGCAAAATGACCATACTTACCACAATTGTAGCATTCTCCATTTTGCCGATATGACCGGCTTCCTCTTCCTTGACCACGTCCTCTTCCGCGCCAGTTGTTCTGGTTTCTTTCTCCATAGTCGCCTTGGCCTCTTCCACGACCTCTTCCGCGACTGTTCCATCGGCCATCTTTGCCGCCGCGACCTCGTCCTTGGCTTCTTTCACCGTCGTTTATTTGCTGTTCTTTTAACGTTGCCTTTGCTTGCAACGCTTCTTCTAACGTCTCTTGTTTGTTCTTCTTTTTTCTTTGTTCATGAACTTCCAAGGAGCTTGCGAGGTCTTCAATTGACATTTTTTCTACATCTCTAGATTCTTCAATGGCGCAAACAACATTTTCAAACTCACCGGTCAAGGATCGAAGTATCTTCTCCACCACGCGTTCCTCGGACATTGCCTCGCCATTCCTCTTCATTTGGTTTATTATAGCTTGCACTCGAGTGACATAATCTGACACACTTTCGGATTCTTGCATCTTCAAGGCCTCGAACTCACCTCGGAGAGTTTGTAGGCGCATCTTCTTCACTCGAGTATCTCCTTTGTATGCCTTCTCGAGAATCTCCCATGCTTCCTTTGAAGTGGTTGCACCTGCTATCTTCTCGAAGCCCATCTCATCTACGGCTTGGAACAAGTTGTAGAGTGCCGCTTTATCCTTCTTGCGTAACTCCTTGTACGCCTTTACCTCATTGGCTGACGCCTTGGAAAGATCTTTATTTTCTTCAAAACCTTCTTCGATTGCTTCCCAAGCATCGAGAGATCCGAGGTATGCCTTCATATGGATGCTCCAATTTTCATAGTTTGTCTTCGTGAGGCGAGGGACTGCGACTTGGCCAACTATTGAGTTGCCGCTTGCCATGGTCGTCTTCTACGAACCTTCGGCTCTGATACCACTGTTGGGAATAATTGAGGCTATTTGTGTGGTGGTGGATTAATTAATTTGTGGAGAAGAGAAGGGAGTAGTGAATATTTCAAAGGCTTTGATTGCTTGTTTCTCTTACTTGTTTCTTGTTACAAATGGCATGGCATGGCATACATATTTATACTTGTCCTAAGATGTTTCTAGACCTATACAAATATCTAGATATTTCTCCATATTACTCTAGATATTTCTCATGAATATTCTAGACTTGGATATTTCTACATACACTAGATATTTTCCTACACAATTCTAGACTCTACTTGCACTTTTCTAGAATTCTAGATATTTCTATATACTAATCTAGAAATTAAGTTTATTTCTCTTAACAGTTAGATTGCAATTAAAATTGATGTATCTGACATATGGAATTATCGAAATATAAAAGCAAAGCTTAAAAAAATAAAATTGTTACCATTCAGAATGTGGATTTTAATTACAAGATATATAAAATTTGCAAATTTGAATTGCCAAATGTAACAAATATTAAAGCTAACATGAGATTTCTTTCGGCTGTCAAATCAATAGTTGAAATAAAACACGAACGAGCCTTGTTCTTGTTCTCATTTTCATTCAATATACTTCCAAACAAGAAAACAAACATGCTATTCAATGTTACTTGAACTAGTTAATATTTAGATTAATTGCTTGGATGGTGGATATTTTCTATCTTGTGTTGCAACTTAATAAAAGGAATGACTCATTGACACTTTATAGAACTTTTCAGGCTACCTGCCTCATAAAACCTGGTTTTTATTCTGAATTTTACAAGGTTTTAAATGCAATTGAATTCCTCAAGTCCTTAAATACATTCCACTGCGTCCTATTTCTCAGACCCATTACCCATACATGATACAGCTAGCCAAAGCACATCTTAATCGTTCTTTCTCCCCCTCTCTAAAATGTCAGATAAAGCTACTCCTCTTCTCTCATCGATCGATGACATAATTGAATCTTGCATGACAGGACCGCGTATGGCCCACCTCCTCCCGTCCCTGCTAGTTGGTCTTGCATGGGTCTTTGATGCACAACAAACTTTCATCTCGGTTTTCACTGATGTAGAGCCAACATGGCACTGCAAGAATCCCGAAGATGTAGTTTGTGCTTCTTCTTCGAGCCCGTGCAACCTTGACAAGAGCTCTTGGGAATGGGATGCACCGATTGACAGCTCTGTGGTGTCCGAGTGGGATTTAAAGTGTTCAGCTCCAGCGCTCATATCATTGCCGGCATCTGCATTTTTCATGGGGTGCCTTATCGGTGGTTTGTTGGTCCCTACATTAGCAGACTCCATTCTTGGAAGAAAAAGGTTCATATTTCACTTGCTCGCTGATTTTATTTTCTAAATCATATATGTTATATTAATTCTTTTTAATTGACTGTTAACATATATGTTAATTGAAAGGAATTTACGTACAGACAGGTTAGGTTAAGTTTCATTACAGAAACACGCACGCACAAACAAAATACAATTCTTGCTAGTGATCTTATATTATTTTCTGTTCCTGAAATTTCCGTTTAGCTCCCTGTTATTGAGGGGTTGTCACTTGTGACAATTGGTTGTTTTATATATTTCTTTTTGGAATTGATATATAAATTAAATTAATGTTCAGATAGAATTAACTATCTATTATACAAAATGAAAAAAAAAATTGCTCAAATGCTAGCACATAAGATATATTACTCTATACATTTTACACTAATTCAAGTTTGTTACAATACATCATGCTAGGCTGCTAGTCATTTCTTGTTTTGCCATGTCAATGACTGGAATCTCTGCAGTCCTTTCTCCAAACATCTGGGTTTATGCATCATTGAGATTTGTTTGCGGATTTGCTCGAGCTAGTGTTGGAACCTCTGTAATGGTTCTGTCTACAGAAATCGTTGGGAAGAAATGGCGAGATTTCGTAAGCATCGTCGGTTTCGTGTGTTTCACACTGGGCTTTCTATCGCTCCCTTTGATAGCATACTTATGCCAAATGATGTCGTGGAGATTCATTTACATCTGGATATCGGTTCCATCTCTCTGCTATGCCATTTTGCTCAATTTCTTTGTGCAGGAGTCTCCAAGGTTTGTTAAACAAGATGCCTTGACTTATTTATTTTACATTGATCAAAGAATTTTGAAAAAAAAAATCCAAGAAAAAGTTCCTATATATTCATTAATTGAATCATATACGTTATATTTCAGGAAAGTAAAATTATATATATTAATTAAAAAAATTTTTGACATTTCATATATATATTTTGCCACATCGTCTTTTGTTTACACATATCTGGAAACTAGATTGACAAATTACTGGATTCTAAATTATGATTTATGAATGATGCGAGTAGAATCAATTATTCTGAACGGACACGATTACTGGATTCTAAATAATGATGCAATTGTAGCATCAATTATTTTGAACGGACACAAAAGTAAGTATATATATATATATATATATATATATATATATATATATATATAGAGAGAGAGAGAGAGAGAGAGAGGATGGATATAGAACACTGATGTGTACGGATCGTCCCCGTACACATGAGTCATTTTTCGATATTCAAAATTCAAACGGCCGATCCGAACCGTTCAAGTTGTTCTCCATATTGAAAAATCCTCGGAGACCAAATTTTACATTTTTTCGAATTTTTTTACTATATATTATGATATTTTCAAAAAACACTACAATTGGAGTATTTCAGGCCCTCCAATTTGAAAATATCATAATATATAGTAAAAAAATTCGAAAAAATGTAAAATTTGGTCTCCGAGGGTTTTTCAATATGAAGAACAACTTGAACGGTTCGAATTTGGCCGTTTGAATTTTGGATCTCGAAAAATAACTCGTGTGTACGGGGACGATCCGTACACATCAGTGTATTTTATCCATTCGCTATCTATATATATATATATATATATATATATATATATATATATATATATATATATATATATATATATGTATGAAATTCTATGGGATAGAACCCATTTTTCACATTATTAAGATTTTAAAGTCATGTCTTGAAACTGTTGTTTAATCCGTCTTATTTTGTTGTAGCTAAAGACCATTTGGAGATTAATATGCATGTAAATAAAGCATAATATCGACGTATTCTAGTTTGGAAATTAAGTTGTCCTTACTTTTCCTAATCTTGCTAGCTACCATCCATGTTAGCTAATTATTTGTCTCTAAAACATACCAGCACATTAATAATTTTTTTAATAGCAAACTAATTTGGATTTAGTAGCCTCACTACTTGCTAATGTTTATAGCAACAAAAAAAGTGAACATTCAAAATTCCATGTTCTCCATAAACAGGTGGCTTTTGGTGCGAGGACGCAAGGACGAAGCGATACAAACACTCAAAAGACTCGCAGCCCTAAGTGGCAATATCATCAGCCCAAACTTTGCCAAACTGCAATATTTTGATGAACCGGCATGTGAGAGTGGTGTTCTCTCCACAATGAAAATGTTGTGGGACAGAAAATGGGCCATGAGGCGTCTTGTTACTATCATGATGGTCGCCATTGGAGTCGGACTAGTCTATTATGGCATGCCTTCAAATGTCGGTAACCTTGGATCAAACCTCTATCTAAGTGTGACATTCAATGCACTTGCTGAATTGCCTTCCGCTTTGGTGACATTCTTTCTAGTTGGGAAAATCAACAGACGCAGCTCTCTAGTTGTTATGACGACAATAAGCGGCATTTTCAGTTTATGTTGCATAGTTAATAATGAAATAATACCTGCTAAGGTACAAATGGTTCTTGAGGTTGTGTCATTCTTCAGCACTTGCACATGTTGTTACATAATCATGATATACAGTATAGAGTTGTTCCCGACTTGCGTCAGGAACACTACACTTGCTTTGATACGGCAGGCATTGGTGCTAGGCGGCGTCCTGGCTCCAGTGCTGGTTGTTAAAGGAAGAGAGAACAAATTCTGGTCATTTGGGATATTCGGGTTGGTAATATGCTGTTGTGGTTTGTTCACAGTATGTCTGCCGGAGACGCGAGGGATGAGTATTTGTGACACCATGGAGGAAGAAGAGTACAGAGAGGCTGATAGCAAACCAAGAAATGGGCCTAAGAGATATTTGGATGTAGCTGTTTAAATGAGGTGCATCATAACTAAAATGAATGAAAAAGAAAAAGAAACTTAAAATAGTGCAACTAGCGTGTTAGTATGTCAGGACTCAGGTGTATCGTTACCCTTATAGTTGGGTTATAACATTATATATAAAGCTCCTATATGTACAGAGCATTCGCTACTTTGTTCTTCTAACTTCTAAGAACAACAATACTTTCGATTTTTTACCACAGTTTTTGTGTGGTTTAGTCGAAACATAACGGGTCATTATTCAGTTTATTTAATCGCTACACATCCCTACACGGACAGAGGGCGATCAACTTGGTTTATCGCGTGGAGCCGTGGATGGAGTACTGACTAGGAAGGCCCACCGGTCCGGTTAATCCGATGGGTTTTCCGACCCAAAATAAACAGGCTCACTCCAGTTCGGTTGTACTTATGTTGGGCTAAGATTTGCTATATCAAGGCTCCATCAAAATTCAGCTCTATTCGTGGCCTCGTGGGAGAGGGAAATGCCATACGGTCTACGGACAACAATTTAGGGCCCCTACAAGATTTGATCTTCATTTTAAAATGAAATAGATATCTCTATTTAGTTGTTTTAAAGATAATACAATTTAATTTCTTTAATCATTTGATTGCAATCCTAAATTTTTTTTATACAAAATTTCATATACAAGCTGAAAAAATTATATATAACTCAATGATATCAAATTTTCTATTTTTTTCTTTCATTTTTTTTTAAAATTCCAGACTTGATATTATTTTATTTATTTTGATTAAAAAATGTCTTTTACCTTCTAAATTGTTTCTAAATTCGTTTTTCAATGAAATCTTACATGCATGCTCAAAAAATAAAAAATTCCAATTGCACTAATATTTTTTCTATTTTAAACTTTCAAAATAATATCTTACATATTTTGGGGCTCAGTTGTTATATTATAGGCGTGCTTCATAATTATGACCATTTTTCAAAAATTTCAAATTTTTAATGGCAACCAATATAAATTAACATCTTACTCCTAAATGCGAAGTTGAGAAACTCAGCTAATTCGCTGAACCATGCTCCTCTCTCTCTCTCATTGCATCTCATCAAACAGTCCCTCTCTATCTGCGACAAAAGAATCAGTTTTCAATCGTTGTAGCGACGCAAGATACATCTCAAAATACTAGAGAAATAGTTAAGGAACTGACTGGATAAGTCCATTCAATGGAAGATACACAGGTCACTGGACCTGTCCAGTCAAGAGCACCAACGACCAAAGAGTTCAGACTAATATTGAAATTAGTTGGTGCTTTCAAACGGTGATCTGTTTTGGATTTTCTGTAAAAGCCAGAAATGTTGAAATTAGTTGATGTTGCTCTCTCATACAAAATAGGATATAGACATGATTTCTAAACTGTAAACTCGAATGGCTGTTCTTACAAGTGAAGGGTTTTCTAAAGAAGTCAATCCCCAAATATCTCTGCTGGTATGCCCATGTCTCCCCTTTTCACTTGCCTGCTTTGGAATTGTTAAGATTTTGGATTCTTATAAATGTTGTCACTTGTTGCTGTTGAACTATGCTCCAATTAACGTCTCTGTTATACCAGTTGAATTGTTTGCTTTGAAGTCCTGAACTCTAAAATTGTAATTGGTATGCTTCATCCCTTTGCCTATGATAGCGTATTTGATCGTTTAGCCTTTTTTTTCCTCCAATTACTGTCTTATTATTTCTACCAGTTGGTACAGCTTGCTTAGTGACTTGATCTTCAATGAGTTTTTGGATGAACATGGAAAATTTATTGTAAAAATTTTCGTTACTTTGTCATCACATGTCAAAAGTGCTGAGACTTAATAGTCTTGATTTGTGACTATTCACCTTTTTCATTTTTGATCCAAGAGCTCCACAAGCAGGGGAACTAAAATATTGTATTATTAAAGCTAAGTAGTAGCAGAAACAGAAAAATAACAGTATCAGAAAGCAAACTATTGACAACAAACAGTAAGCATAGTTAGATAATAGCAGCAGTAATCTAATTATGAGAAGAAGAAGTGTCTTCTGTGGTGTGCCCATCTTCATTTGTGACTATTCACCTAAGTGGAAAATTTAAAGTTTGGATTTGGGCCTCCGGGATGAGAAAAGGTAATTTAGCGACTAGGCGGAGTAGTTAGAATTGGCATTTAACTAAAACTTTTGGGGCTGCCCTGTTTTGCTTTTGTGAAACACGAAATGAAATTATTGAATTAATTTAGTAAGCTAATTAAACTTATTGCTACGAAGAACCAACTGCAACATGGGTTTCGCAAGCACTAAGTTAGTAGTGATAGGGTCCAAAATGATCCATCCAGTCCAACAAATTTGTTTTTAGCTTTCACTGGAATTACTTCCACTAAAAGCTGGAGGGCTGGTGATAGGGTCCAAAATGATCCATCCAGTCAACAAATTTGCTTTTAGCTTTCACTGGAATTACTTCCACTAAAAGCTGGAGGGCTGGTGATATGGCCCAAAATGGCCCGGTCCAGCCCGACCCAGCCAAAGTAGGTTGCCCTAGCAAACTACTATAAAAGAGGCTCTTTCTACTTAAAAAGGGGGGGGGGGGGGGGGGGGGGGGGGAGGGGGCTGCCTCTCTCCCTCTCTCTTGGGGAGAACATAATCTCTCTCCCTTCCGCATGGGGTGGATGGTTGGCGGAAGGAGAAGCTCTGCCTTCTGATCCTTGATCGATAAATGTTGTTACCAAAATAGGTAGTAACAAGTAGGTTTTTTTAGTTAATATATTTTGTTTGAGACTACTGTGAATTAATTTGAGAATGTCAATTAGGCTCGCCAATGTTATCTACATGTAATTATCTTGATTTTAAAATTAACCTTTAAACAGAGAGATATGAACATGATTCGTAATTAAAACTTACTTCAAGTTTGTGTTAAACATCTTAATATAATGGACCAGCTAATGAAATACAAAAGTCAATTTCTGTCAATCAGCTGAACTTAAAAAAAAAAAAAATCTAATTACGTTTATCCTTGCTTAAGAGGCCCAAACGATATACTTTCTATCCTTAATATATATATATATATACATATATATATATATAATCGCAATAATATAATCTAGTGCGAATAATGATACATCAATTCTGCGTGACTTAACATGCTGCGTGAACACATTTGGTGGCATATCATTACAACATTTTTTATTACAGTAATAATTTAATTATGTCATTAAAATTATAAAAGTAACTTGTTGATCTTGTTCGATGTCACTTGTAAAATACACATAAGAAACTTTTTCACAATTGCAGATGTAAGTCATTTGTATAGAATTATGACGCCGAAACTTAGACGGTTATAGTTTTTTTCTGAAATTAAAGGTACATGCGGGGCTTGAACCCTTGACCTCTTGGAGGCCAACCTAGTGCTCTTACCACTGAGCCACTAAGTCACATGCTAGACGGTTATAGTTATATACTTGTATACTTTTTTTTTTTTTTCCTCACCTAGTTGATTAAGTATCAAATAAGAACTTAAGCTTTATAATTTTTGCGAACAAATACTTGATGTGACATTAAAACAAGACGTATGGTTCAAATGTATTTTAAGATTTCAACTTACATTATTAATTAATAATTATAACACAAAATAATAAGTGTTACTAGAAATTTTCAATTTAATCTTTCTCTATTATGATAACAATAACTTATGTCATGTTTATACAGTGGCAGTTGAAATCATGTATGAATAATGCTTGTGAAGATGGTTTCTGTTAGATCCATCCGCCATATACTTTTGCATCAACTCCTTAGTCATTTTAATTTTATTTGGACCGGTACTCTGTATTGTGTTTTTACCGCCCTATGTACCCTGTATCTTTATTATCATGCGGTCGCTACCTTACTTTCATTTATTTGAAATATAAATATTTCTCACGTCACTTTACAGAGAATCACTATATCCTTAATAGAATGTGGTGGCATAATGGTAAATTTTATTATGGTTGGTTGGATGATGGCTCCATGAAATTAAACTTTCGCACGCCTCCAAGTATGAAACGGTTGTTTTGGGGTGGGGCACAGATGATGTGGACAACCTTTTTATAAAAAAAATAATAATTTTAGTAGTTCGTTCGTATATACTCAATACTCTATAGAGGTCGGCAGTGACATCAGCAACCCATATCTAATTTAAGGACAGAATATATGACCAATTTAGGCTATCAATTAATCGAACTCAAACAAGCTTACTTTGGTTCTTGTTTCATTTAAATTTAAAATCAAATTCGAGTTGGAATTTGTTGGAAAAAGTGTGGAGCCATCTCGGATGGGTTTCAACCGGGTCCGTTTGAATCGGGGCTTAAATCTGGAAAGTCGGTTTAGGCTGCTCTATATATATACCCCTCTATAGAAACCGCCTAAAGACGTCTGTAAGTTGCCTTTGGAGTGCATCTAATTACAGAGAGAGGAAATCTAGGGTTTGAGAGGGAGGAAACCATCCTATTGCTTGGAAAGCAATAAGAACCACACGCACAAGTCGACTGGCTCTTGCATTCGTGAAAGGTGATGCTAGGCCCTAACTTGAGGTTGTAATTGTTGAATCCTAAAATATTGTCATATTTAACTAGTGAACCGAGGTAAATTTCGAGACCATTATAAGTGGGTTGGGAATATGATACATAGATAAATTCCCAAATATGATTTAAAATTGTCCCAGATTAATTGGAGGATATATCTAGGGATATGACGGTCGAAACTTCGATGCCATATCAAATTGAGCAGTTCTAAATTCCAATGCCTATATTGATGCTATATTAATATGAAAAATAAAATCATGTTAATCTAGCATACAATATACATTTCTTTGGATCCTTGGAGAATGAGGACATACATCGGACTACAAATTAAAAAATACTTGTATAATTTATGTATACTTATACATGAATTTATACAATTATGCATCAAAGTCGTCTCATGATGAAATAAGTGCATCAAGATTTGTGCAATGATCGAATTTGATAGATTATGTTTGATCAAACAAAATTAATTTATCAAGTCTGATCTGGCCCACCTCAGCTTGGCCCATTCGGCAAATATAATCAAAAAAACAAAAAAAGAGAAGAACGAAAAGCCCAGGGAAAATTAAACAAAAAAAAAGAGAGGAGAAGCGGCCCATGAACACCTCAGCCTCAGCCCAACCGACAGCGTACCCTTCTTCTTCTCCGTATCTTCTCCATCTGACGGAAGCCATGACACAGGAGATGATTCCTCTCATCTCTCTCGTACGATACCACACTGCTCCTCATTTATTTCCTATTGACACATGATGGCAGGCGGGAATCTCGCAGCTCTACTGCTCCCACGAACCCGTAATTGCTCCAGTTGAACCCGTTAAGACCCTTTCTCTGATCTTTATCAAGCCACGACAACTCCAATTCAATCCTCTTATCCACTACCTCGACAGAGAATTAATTGGCGGTCAGTTAAGCATAGTAGAGGAGAGGAGAACCTCGAGGCCAACAGCAACTCCCTTTCTTTGCTCTCCAGTGAACTCGAGAGAGAGATGCCTCAGTTTCTTAGGCGCTGCAAATTTGAATTAAGAGAAGAGATGCACAATTGACTCGATTTAATGGCTCAGCAGTAATAAGAGAGCATTGTTGGAAGTGTATAAACTGCCAATTGAAAGAATCAATGAAGCAAAGATCATGGTGACAAGAGGACAGCCATGGATAAGTTGAGTGTCATATTTCAAAATTTTAAAAATTCCAAAGAAGCAGTTCACAAGTGAATAACGCAAATCATGGGGATACTTGAGTTTTCAATTGAACAAAACTAATCATTATGGGGCAGCTTTGGCTAGAGACATGTTATTTTTGGCTCTGATGATACCCATATAAAATATGAAGAGAAAAATGAAGGAGGTGTTGATATGGCTCAGACTATAAAGAATTTTAGAAGCCACGATTAAGATATAAAATCAATTGAATTGAGTGCCTCCTCCTGCCTATTATAATTTGACTTCGACAAATAAAAAGTTCAAGGAAAAAGGGAGAGTCAATTAAGAGAGGAGCTGAAATGGTAATTGCAGAACAAATTTGAAAGATCAGCAATAATAGGTAAGAAAATGGATTAAGCAGACCAGAAGTTGAAGAAAAATTGAGGCAAGTTTGGCAACAACAAGATTCATGAATAGGTGATCTTCAAAATGCTGTTAACGTTGGAAGTTACTCCACTGGTGGCAATAAAACGCACATACAACAGAGAAGAACCAAGAGTATCGGTGATTGATGGTAAACTATTCCCTGAATATAAGTAAATTAGGCATAGTAAAGCCCTATACAAATGAAGTGAAATGCCCAACATATCCAGCAGGGGCAAAGTTGTCCAATTTCTTCAGAATGCACATAATTGGTGCCCTCTACAGCAACCAATCTGATTTCCTTATAAATAGGGCGCCTTAGAAACCATGCAAGGGGGGATGGAAGCTCTCATACCCCCAAGCTCTCCATGCACACAAGTTCACACACTCAGTACCAACTTCTTTGAGAATACATATCCACACAGCTACACTCTTGCACTCACTGCCATTAAAGAGAGAGTTAGTGCAATCCTCAAAAGATCATCCAGAGAGTTTTTTTTTAGATAGCTACTAAAAAAAAAGTGTTAGTAGAAGCAATAGTTTCATAGCATCAGTTGTAAGTAACTACTCGTTCTATTCTTCTTGCAAATCTGTTTGGTTAAGTAAGAAGTTTCTTTTTATTTCTCTTTGCAACACTTACCTTTTTACTTTGCTGGTTTCAACATTTACATAGGCACAATGTGAAATTAAACTAAAAAAAACGTTGTGTAAATATGTAGGTAAATCACCCCTATCTAATATTAAGTAGCACATATAAAAAAAAAACAAAAAAAAAAAGTGTTTTAGAAGAAGCCATGATTTCATATCTCCAGCACTAAGAAATATTAAAAAAAAAAAAATTTCTTTGCGTAATCTGTTTAAGTAAGAAAGTTTCTATCTCTATATTATATCTAACTCTTTGTTTCTGGTTCACATTTATATAGCAACAATGTAAGAAATAACAAAGGAAAATGGTCATGTAAATATGTACAGAGATGCATCTAGTTAACTTAAACAGATCATGGATATATGCATAAGTATAAGCAAAAAAAAAAAATAATGTCTTTAATACAAGTACTTATTAAACTGAGTTTAGTCTTTATTGTCTTTTCTTTTGTATCATTTCTACATAATAGAAGAAGTATGATAAATAACTATAAAATGGCTAAGTAAGTACAGATACATTTAGTTGATATTGGCATACCATATATAAGCATAAAGAAAAAAAGAGGACAGCAGGTATTGCAAGAAAAGGATAGCAGGTTTTATACAAATGGACAGCAGGTACAATGACAAAGGACAACAGGTACCATAAAAAAAAAGGACAGCAGGTACACAGAAATAAAAAAAAAAGAACAGCAAGTTTCGGAGTTCTGGAGCATTGCACACTTACCACGCCAATGCATTGAAGGAAGAGGCAGCCACCATCACCTCAGCCTAGTCATGCCAAAGAGTAGCCCAACAATGGAGAGCCTTATATGCCAACCTATCTGGTGGTGCACCATGCCTTAAATGTTGCAATCATGCCAATAAGCATGATATCAACTCTTTTAGTGGGCAGTAAAGATAACCATTACGGCCATGGAATGATGTGTTGGTACAATATCAAATTGGTGTTGTACTAATACTAAAGCAAGGGAAGGGTTCATGCTGTCATTATCTCATGGTACAATTGAAAACCCATATGTGCTCAGGAGTATACTAGCATGCTCTCAGATATCTTGTTGGACCCTCAACTCTATCAAGAAACTACAACAACTAAGGAAAAAGCAGCTAGCAATTTATCACCATAACTAAGTCCAAACCGAGGTGATGCTCTTGGCTGGCAGTAGTCAACAATCAAATTGACAGTTCATGCCCTTCACGGTACATGTCACTATGCCCTGAAGCTCATTGTCAGGTCCCCATGACCACCAGATAGTCGTGCTCACCAACTCACCACCATGGCCGGCCTAAGTCAAGGTGAAACACCATGCCGGAGCACCAAATCAGTCAAATTGAGGCTCCACCTAGTTTCATGGACCCACGACGATGCTCTCTGACATGTTTCTCCGATCCAACAGTCACCAGAGGCTTATAACCATCGCTAAGCCCCTCTCGAAACCCTAGCTGATTTGGGGAAGGTTGAGCACAGTGAAGGAGCAACCCTCACTCTCGATCAGCAGGTCCCATGATACCAGGGCACTTGTACGACTCTGGACGACCCTCCCTTGGCGACTATTAACCCTCCAGGCAGCTCAATTAGACAGACATGGCGGAGAGCTTCGTCGCCAGATCGAGGGAGGAAGGAGGAAAGAAAAGGAGATTGGAACGTTCGCGTAGACACGACGTATGTCTAACGGTCAGGACCACACTCTGATTGCCTTCGGTCTACGAGTTCATCTTCAATGGACCAGACGCACGGGAAGAGGAGAAAGGATCTTATAAAAACCGTCCCATTTTTGGCGATCCTCTGTGGCATGTTTGTATGGCGAATGATTCCGTGTAACGAACAGCTGACATCCAATCATAAACTGCCACGTGCTGTCTCCTTTGATCACAGAAAGCGTCGTTTAATTCTTTCTCTCTGACGATTTGGACCAACCAGATGGTAACACGTGTCATTCCTGCTGATGTGGCACAATCCTATTGCTGGAAACTTCAAAAATTCATAGAAATTCAACCGTAACTCAGAAAAATTCAAAACCAATTTCTATAAATCCAGAAAAATGTAAGGAATATTATCATGCCAAAACCATTACCTAATTCCTTGCATAATATTTTTAAATCCAAATCTCAAATTCCAGCCAACCACAAATTGCCACATCACCCTATGATTTATTTAAAATCCAATAACCTTCAAAAATTCACCAAAAATCATAGGAAGCTCAGAAAAATGTGAGGAAACTTCCTACAAACTCAGAAAAATATGGGGAATCTATTTTGCTGATCATCATCACCAAAAACTCTATCAAAAATATTAAGACTATTATTTTATTCGAAACCCGACAACCAAGAAACCCTTTTTGGCTCAAATAAAATGACTTGAAGGCTCAACACAAAATCATGGAGGCATGGACAAACATCTCAACATGGTGAAGATCTCATACTCACCTAAGGCATTCAAGTAATCTTAGAAAAGAAGAAAAATAAATAAAAAAAAATGGGAGAAAGAGACCCCTTTCACCCAATCGGGAGGATCCCCATGTTACATAAAATAAAATAAAAAAAAACTTCTTAAGCCGAGCAGATCGCAATAGGAATACCCCGGGGATCAAGAGTCAAGACTCGCTAGGCCTCATTGAACAAGATGGTTCAAACCAGTGGATAGTCATCATTATGACTGACGCGAAGCAACCGAAGATATTCAATACTCTTGAAATGAGCAGGAGCACTGTCGAAGAAATTTAAGCTCAATGTTGAGAATCTGATCTCAATATTATAAGTCTGGTTGAATTGCGACTCGCTAACCAAGGCCGGCTACAACGAACATCAAAAGCAAATAATCCAGGATGAGATCGACGTCAGGACCGTCGAATCAAACCCAGATCGAAGAATTCAAAACATAAATATCTCTCTTTGGTGCTTGAGGAAACTAAAACTGAATGATCCGGTCAGAAACCGGACATCACTTTCATCATCTGACAATTGGTTAAGACCCGATAGCTGAGGCTGCGTACCCTGTTCGAGGACCAACTGTCACTCTTCAACGGATGGTTAAGGACCCATAACCGAGGTTATGTACCCTGTCCCAGGACCACTGTCTCCACTCAACGATTGGTTCAGGATCGATAGCTGAGGCTATGTTCCCCATTTGAGGAACCAATCGTCTTTTCATCAACGACTAGTTAAGGACCCATAACTGAGGTTATGTACCCTTTCCGATGACTAATTGTCTCTATCCGATGGCTGGTTAAGGACCGATAGCCGAGGCATCGTTCCCTGTCTTAGGACCAACTGTCACCCAGCACGTGAGAAGGCCATAGGGAGTCCGACTCATGTAGCACCCGCGCGCACCCTTATTTTTGACACAGACCTGAGGGTGGTGTCACGGCGCCTACAAGCCAAATGGACGGCGTCGTTATTTCAACGGTTCGGGTGAGAGCCGAACGGTCTATTGACATCTGACTGGGCACCAGATGAAGTTCAAACGCTTTGATTGGACGGAGCATTGATTTGATGTCTTGGCTAGATACCTTGTATCACTTCAAATGTTTCGAATGATAATTGGATCGTTTGCCCGATATCCTGACTAGCAACCAGGTATCAACTTGACGTTTCTAGTGGCAGTCGAAATGAAGATCAACGCTTCGAATGGGAGTCGGAGCATTTATCTGATATCCTGGCTAGATACCAGGTATCTCCTTAAATATTCCGAAAGAAAGTCGAATCGTCTCATGAACATCTGACTGGCGACAGATGTTTTGCTTCAACACTTCAAGTAAACAGCTGGATCATTTGCTTGACACCTTGGCTAGAAACCAGGTATCGAAGCCATGCTCTGAATGGTAATTGAATCGTTTCTCACCGTCTGGCTGGCAACCAGATGTCTTTTTCAACAGTTTGAGTGGCAGTCAAACTCTCTCGGTATCTTGGCTGGCAACTAGATATCGTTTGTAGGTTTTCGGATGGCAACCGAAACGAAGATAAACGTTTCGAGTGAAAATCGAGTTATATTTTGGTTGGATACGAGGTGTCACCTTAAATGGCTCGAATAATAACCGAAATGAAGGTCAACGTTCCGAATAAAATTGGGTTATATTTTGGTTGGATACGAGGTATCACCTTAAATGACTCGAATAATAATCGGATCGTCTCATTTGAACGCTTGACAGATGTCTCCTCAACGTTTCAAGTAACAATTGGACCATTTACCTGATGTCTCGACTGGCCACCGGATATCAATGGGATGCTCTAAGTGTTAATTGAACCGTTTCTCTCAACAGTTTGAGTGGCAGTCAAACCGTCTTCACTTAGACGTTTCGGAATAGCAGCCGGAACGCGCTTCAATGCTTTGAATGGAGTTTGGACCATTTACCCGATATCCTGGCTAGATACCAGATATCACTCTAAATGTTTTGAATAACAATCAAACCGTCTCTTCAAGATTCTGGTCAGGAACCAGGAACCATTTTAACACTCCGGAAGGGAACCGGATTGTCTCCCGACATTGCCAGATGTCACTTTGACAACGCTTCCGCTGATAGACGAACCGTTGAAGATATCAAGATTAACGAGCGCCAGATCGTCTTTCGATGCTCTACGCCCACGAGACGAGCATCTACCCGCAGTCAGGTTAGACCAAGGGGCAGTCTGCCTGGTTAGCACCCGCGCGCACATTTGACACCCAAAAGCTTAAAGCCTGGCGAAGTTATCGACGTCCACAAGCCCATAGGCCCGATGTTAAGCGTAATGTCTACAAACTCCGCGACTTACGAGTCCGACATTATCGAAGAAAAAGAAGAAAAATATCTATAAAGATTCTCAGCACCAAATAAAAAGAAATTTGGCAAAAAGCCGGAAGTCATAATAACCCGATTTTTGGGAATTTCAAATGCTCGTTTCGGGAAGTCCATGCCTCCAAGCCGTAAAATCCAAACTCCAAGCCGTAAAAACTCAAATTCCAAGCCATAAAATCCAAACTCCAAGCCGTAAGATTCAAACTCAAGAGCCTAAAATCATGAGCCACCCCGACCTTATCTAAAGAGCCATAATCCAAGAGCCAACCATTCCTCACATCACAAGAAGAAGTCACCGAAGTCCAAGCAGCAAAGATCAACCAAGACCTCTCCAAGTCATAAACCTTAAAGACTGCTGTCCCTACAATACCGAGTCCATTCAATAAATAAATATAACACTAACACTGCATAATAATCATAAGTAGTAGTAATAATAATAAAAACAAAAACACAAAAAGATACAAATGCATGCTAGGATAACAAATTGCATATTTACAATTCCCTAACAGTTTATGATACATATCCTTTGATTTTCTCGATCTAGAGGTTCTCTAGACCATGTCGGAGGTAATTAACAGTAGGGGCTTGCGCCTACTGGAAAAAAAGGACCCCTTTCAAATAATAAACTCTCGTGGGAACTCAAGACCGTACCGTTATTTCTCCTCTGGGAAGTAGCAATATCGGCCCCTTGAGGCTCGCGGGGGGTATCTGATCCGCATTTTTTTCCCTCTCTGTGTTCCTCTGTTTGAAATACGAGGGCCGCGAAAAAGTGCGAGACAGTAATGTACCAGCGTTATACAGAGGAAGACAAGGCGTAGAAGAGGGTTGCTGCACCGCTTTCGAGATGGGTCTAGGCTAATCAATCAACTTCCGCTGCGGTATATATAATCTCTTGATATTTATGATTCATAGGACTAGATATGCATATAGTACCACTAAAACTTACATTGGTATCAGAGCCATAAGGTTCTTTTCGAAGGTTTGGTACTGTTTAAACCCTAGACACCATGACCAGTTGTTTTGTTTTATTTTTTGTTGTGACGTAATTGCTTTTATGAAACTCTAGATTTTTGTTTTATGGATTTTTGGCAAAAGATCTCTTGTTTGTGTCAAGAGTTCGTAGCAATCCTTATATTGTTGGAGTTATGTCCTAGAAGTCAATATTTAATGACTTATTTTCTTAGTTTATGTTAATGATGATATTTGATCATTTGTTCCTAGAGTTTATTATTGACAGATCATTCAGGTTGAGGATCTGAATTGTAGATCTCTGTGGATCATTCATTAGAATGACAATAATAAATCTAAATCGTCCATAATCTTGATAATTAACAAGGAACATTAATTATCATAAAAGATTAGTATGCAAGTTAAGTGATGATTAAGTTCTACAAATCATAAGTAAGGAGTTACGAACTTAATTGCATATGTGTATGTTATTGGAACATAGTACAGGACTTGACCCAATGAAATAAACATATGGATTGTGTTATGTGTCATTGTTTATTTCATATGAGTTTGATTCTAAGTTTGAGATGTTCACCTTTTCCACATGAGGATAGGTTCAATAAATATCGTCTAACGTTGATTCCTGATAAAGGCTGCTATAAGGACTTTATTTATGTTCTCTTGAATTGTGCGGGGAAAAGTTGTTCATCAAGAAAACCGTATGTCCCTCATTAGTATACCTAGTGAGTGATGATATCTGTTTGGGCCCCTTGATGGAGTTGGATCGTATGCATGCAAACTAGACGATCAACTCTAGATCAAAAAATGTATAATCTGCAAGAATGACACATTCCTATCTTGGATTATACAAGGATATCATGTGACATAAGAATCAGACAAAGAAATACTAATATTTCTTATGCAGGATTGAGATATTGTAACGGTACATTATTTATACGAATTGGGAATCATAACGTGTTGCTAGATACCGCTTATGATTATTGGAAATAAATAACGATTTATTTCCATGGCCAACATAGTATAAATCCTCAAATAGGGTCGCACAAATAAGATATTGACCACACGTGCATTATTTATTCATATTGGAGAATACGAGACATGATAAGTTGATTAATTAATTATATGTTGTTATGAACCATAATAATTAATTATATCAAATGGATCATGTTAGAAATAATTTAATGCATAAAGCTCTTCAAGAATTAATTATTAATAAGTTAATAATTAATTATATACAACACATATAATTTCTAGAATTATATTGAGCTAATGGGTTTTATTTAGTTAGTAAATTAAAAGCCCAAATTAAAGAGAATTAAAGGGGATTCATTAATTGGTGAATTAATGAATAAAGACCTTTTATTGAGATAGTCCAAGAAAGCCCATTAGGTGGCCTCTTAGGGTGGATGGCATACTTGTAAATAGCTACAAGTGTGGATGAGAGATGGGTGGTCTATAAATAGGGGGTTCTTTTAGAGAGCAAACCCTAGCCACCACACCCTCTCTTCCTCTTCTCCCATGCGCCATCTCTCCCTCTCATTCTCTCTTGAGCTCATGTGTTGAGCACCCCTATCCCATCTCTCTTCCTCCATTAAAATAGTTTAATAGAAAGAGAAACTTGGATTTGAAAAGGGGAGAGTTTGGACTTGAGAGAAACTAGCATCTCTCTCAAGTCGTGGTTGCTATCTTTGGTGGGCTAGAGGCGATCAAGATGGTGGAGGTGGTGGAGCATGCACCCCATCGACTCCCATGCCATGGATCCGAGCCTCATGAATACAATTTCATGAGAGGTACAATTTCTCCTACTTTCTCTCTTGATTTGATGTGTGAATGCTTTAGCACTAGATCCTTGTCTTGCTTGATGTTTAATGGAGATTAATTAGTTGTAATTGATCTAAAAATTAAAATATGAGCATTTCCTAACAGTGGTATCAGAGCTATGGTCGTGCTTAAGGTTTTTCACACTTAATTAAGTGAGAATTCGTAATTAATTAAGTTAATTAGTGATGTGCATGCTTGCTGGCCCTGGAAAGGCTGTTTTCTGTCTTGTTGCTTGTTTTTCGTGGTGTAAAGCTCTCTGAAATTTTTTCCTTCTTATTGGAGGTTGTAGCCCTTTGAGTTGTGGTTGTTTTTCCACTGGAATCATTGAAATTAGATGTAAAATGAATTTTTAGTGATTTAAACGGTAACGGTGCGCAGATCTGTTATTCTGCTGCACAGTTCTGTTGTTGTGGTTGGTAACAAATAAGTTTGTATACAAAGTACCTGTAACTTTTAGATAGGATTATTCTAAACTTGATGCTCTTTCTGGATATGTAAATTTTGTTGCATATTTCGGATATTATGTAGGCGTTCAAGGATGAAAAGTGATGAAGTTATCAGATCTGTTTTTTCAAACAAACTGATTGTTTTGAAAAACTGTACTTATTGAGAAACTTTTATGGAAAAGTGTTGAAATGGAAATGTTCTCCTTTAAGTCTGGAATCTGTGAAAATTAATTTCATAGATTTTCATTGAGATTTGATACCTCAACCGAGTGAAACCTTTTTGGTCGACGGTCTGTTCCAGAACAGGATACCTTGCTTAAATGCTTGTTATCTCGTTGATCTTGAATATAACTTGTGGATTTTCTTTTCATGGAATGATAGCCTATTGTATGTAGTATTTTTCTATGTAAATTGTTTGCTGGAAAAATATCAAGGGGATGATCATACAGACCGAAAGGTTGAGACCAATAACAGAATTTTCTCTAACGGTGCTTCGCGCACAATCTGAGGATTTGTCTTTTTTGGTTCTCCCTGATGGTAACTGATCTCTCCTTGAGATTTTTACAGGTAACCACAATCTTTGTAAGGAGTTCTCTGGATTTATTTCGGATTTTTTGGAGACCGAATTATTTTGAATTTTTCCGGGCCCCGAATTTCGTATTTTAATTAGTTAAAATAGTTTCTAATTAATCAATTTATTGAAAGGTTAATTAGAAGACTCCTTAAATACCCTCCTTTCTGTTTTGATAGTTGGATTTAATTTAAAAGGGCTTAAACAATTAGTTGTTAAGGTTAAGCCTTCTTTGCATTCGAAAAACTTGAGCAACAAGTATGCACAAAGATTCTAATTAATGAAATTAATTAAGAACAAGTGAATCATGTATATTGTATATGTGCTAACTTTGTTTTGTAGGAGGATGTGGGTTTGATATGGCTCAAGATGTCAATGCCTTGTGTGTTGTAAAATGTTGTGAATGCATGTGATTGCTTGTAAAGTGGCCTAAGGTGCCTTGATAATTAAGTGGTTAATTTTTGATGTAACTTGTGAGGCTTGCATGCCCCTAAGGCCTAGGCGGAGTTTTAGGAATTTTATCACATGTATTTATTTCCATTAATTATTAGATAGGATCTTAGTAATTAGTGGGAGGGCTTGATTAGATTAGTCTCGTTACATGGAGATGCGACGAAGATTAATGCAAGCGGGAGCCATACAAACCCACGACAATGCTTGAGATGCTTATGTTATGTGATTGTTTGTGAATGCCTTGAATTGTCATAGGTAGGTATGGGTGTATGCTTACACGACCACCAAACAAGAGTCACTTTTTTTGTCCCAAACTAAATTGATTAAGTCGACCGCCTTCCTTCTCTCTATCCCCTTCACGTCAATAGCCAATCATGGCGCGGTCCGCCATAGCGGACGTCATGGTTGTCAACCTTGATAGTCGGGGTACAAATGAAAAGATTTGTTAGGAGCAAATAGAGAGAGGTTGCTTATCGATGGACCCAACAAGTTTTCTTGGACATCGGGGCGAAGTTTGTAAATATACTTAGATATTTACAAACCAAGAGTCGTATGGTTGATATGATTGGTTGGAGAACCTACCTTGTCTAGTTAAGTAGGGTGTCGTGCCACAGCAGGCTCTACTTGATGAAAACGGGGATCTTGGAAAACCAACTACATTGGGACACTAAATAAATGTAGTGGGAGTTTTTGTTTATCATTCCATAAACAAAACATTGCATAAACTAAATGACCTTAAATTGAATTTGTTATAGATATTAAATATGTTAATTTCGTTGCGGTCAATCTTTGGAAAACGACAAGCTCGTTTATAAGGTATTTACTTGGAGAAGAAATATCGATTTCTAAGACATGTTCTTGGAAATGAGAAACTTGAGCAAGTTTAATCCCAAAAACGTTCCTCGACTTCCCGAACAATAGCTTCGCAATGATTGATTAGTTTTGACGAAAATTATTCAATAAAGCGAATGCTCATATCCTTTTAGAAGTTCTGGACCTTTGAATTGGAGAATTCATAAGGACTATACTAAGACTTCTATACTCTCATCCACTTACTCAAGAAGACGGTCTTAGAGAAAGTAAAAGATAGACTCAATCATTTATGATCGAGTAATGGAATGTGAGTTAACCAAGAGACTCTTCTTATAAGAAGATAAATGTTTCATTAGCTTGCGAACCGAAAGGTTTGAGTAGCTAATTGACAACTAGAGATATTGAGATCTCCAATATCAAGGATTGTTGATATTGTCATACAATCTCTTTCTATGGATAAAGGATATATTGTTCGCACACTTGTTAGTGCTAAAAGTAATTGGTTAAGTATTAAAGGAATACTTTACCAAGATATGAGTTGAAACTTTGAGATCCTCACTAGTGACCGTGTGTCACATGAGATGTTTCATTTGCCATTTATGGGAGGCATTTGAAAGGTTGTCTGAAATACCATGATGTTCTAAACCTTGAGATATTTGTCGTTCAAATTATCTCACTATCTCTAATTCACACTAGTAATTAGGTGCTAGTTCATGTGCTCACATTTAACGAAATGTGTAGACAATGATGAATAAGAGAAAGTTCGAGATAAGTAAAGTAAACTCCGTTTTGGAAATGGCTTATACGTCTAGGCCGCTACCATTGAATACGTAGAGTTATTTTTACTAAATAAAGAATTTGTTTAGGAATTTGAGGTTGTATACCTTATTCCAAACATCTCATAAAACCTTATCTCCGTTTCATATTTGATGATGGATGATCATGTTTTGTAATAGAGAAATGTTGTTCTCTTATTGTTATAAATTTGTGTATAAGATTTCATGCATCTTAATTGAATTTGCTTGAAATAGATTAACAAATTTTGAATGACAAATATGTAAGACTTCGCATAAAGTATTTGACTTTTATGTAAAATAGTTGCTTAGTCGAATATAAACAATAATCGCATTATGAGAGTCTACGTAACGTGGAGCTCGTAAATCAATTTGATTGCAAAGAATCGCATTATGAGAGTCTACGAAACGTGGAGCTCGTAAATCAATTCGATTGCAAATCAATTGAAATTCATGCGAATCGTGTTTGTTAAAAGACAAAAGCGCCTTTGACCTACGAAGGTTTAAAGGACAAGTAACTTTATTAAGACTTATACATATTGATGTATATAGACCTATAGGTACTTGTGCAATTGAAAGGTTGTTGACACTTTACCACTTGACCAACGATCATTGTAGATATTAACGTATCTATTTGATATGGTATAAGTATGAATCTTTTGACAAGGTCAAAAGAATTTCAAGAGTAAAGTTGAAAAACTATTCAATAAAAGCAAAAGTCTTAAGATGGATCATGGTAAATAGTTAAGTCATGTAGTTTGATATATTGCCTAAAGAGTATGAAAGACGTTTCACTACTCGCTCCATGAGGAACATTTGGAAAAATGTATCCAAGGATGAAGGTATCGAACATTGTTTGATATAGTTCGATCGGTAATAAATCAAATTGACTTGTTTGACTCATGTAAGGGATTGTGTTTGAGGACAATATTGTTTATACTAAATAAAAATTCCATTGAAGTCTATTGAGAAAGATATCTTACGAGATTCGATCTCTAGGTATATTGTTTCTCAAGATTTGGTGTTGAGAAGCTTATTTCAAGGTTCGATTGATTGATAAGCTTGGACCCAAATAAGACGCTTATTAGTTTGTAGGATATCTTGAATTAGCCAAAAGGTACTACTTCTATGAACATGATAAGAACAAGGTAGTTGTTGCTCATCATAACGTAATCTTAAAGAATGATATTCTCAAGAAGAAGTAGTGGGAGTAAAGTGAGCATTAAAGGAGTTTATGCGTCACTACAAGAAGTACCTTTATAGGGAACTTGTCACTCCATACATAGTGCTTAGTGGGAGTTGAGCGGAACTTGACTCACAAGCAGTTGTGAAAGGAAGAAGTTTATAAGCACGCTCGCTTCTAAAGAGTACTCAAACATCTCACGAATGGATGATGTTAGAGAAACTCGTGCAATACATTAGGATCAAGAATCTATTCTACAAGATGTTGTAGAAGTAGTTCGTAGACCTCAAGCACCAATCCTACAAAGATCAACGAGAGTGAATTGCCTAAACTGAAAAGTACATAGGTTTCACAACATCCTCATACTTGACATGTGAGGATCCGTTGATAAATAAAGAAGCGATGGAAAGACCCGATTCCACAAGTATGGTTTGAATCTATATGATCTTTAAGTGCAATCCATATATATAACAACAAGGTATAGACCTTGATTGATGTTCAAGAAGGAGCGATCCATCTAGAACATTTAGATGTTTAATAAGAAAGATAGATATGGATAGCAAGTCGACTCTGTACAAAACACAATTTCATGATTGATGCTATGTCTAAGTCGATAACAAGTTGACCATGTACAAAGCACGGCTTCTCGCTTGTAGCTATGTATAAGTCAATAAAGATCATTCTAGCAATAGTTATATTTCGTATATATAGATATATGGAAAGATACATCAAAACCGCCTTCTTCGATTGAATGAAGGAAGTTGTTGTGTATTTGACACAAACCAAGGATTTGTTGTATTGTTGGAAACACATGTATGCTTCAATGATCCATTAATGGATTGAAGCAAGTACTGTGGAAATTGGAATAAATATTTTGACAAGGAAGTCAAGGAGTTGCACTTCGTCAAAAGTATCTTATATAGACAAGATATTCAGTGGGAGCATGATTGTGTTACATGTATTGTACAAGATACAAGACATTAATTGGGAATAACATTAAGAAAATGAATATTGTCAAGATCTCATTGGAGAATATTTTCTCAATTGAGAACTTGGGAAAGTCACCTAAATCCAAGGAAACAAAATCTATGGAGATAGATTATGATGGATGTCAGGTTTGAGCAAAATGTGCATATAATGACAAGGTGTTATAGTTACACGAAAAGATAGACTCCTAGAAAGGATGTCTAACCATGTTGTATGGCATACACTTGAGTTCTAATCGGTGTGTTGCAACTCAATTCGAGAAGAGTGCACGATATATTTCGAGCATCCTTCTGTTACGAGTTTCATAACGGACGCCATACTTATGCACATGCCCCTATGTGTTGTACCCAAGGAGTATGATAATCAGTTGTCAAATGGATACAAAGAAAAACACATTTGGACAATAATCAAGAATGTCCTCGAGTATCTTAAGAGAAAGAGTGATATGTTTTTCCATCTGATAAGATAAAAGAAAGCTCATATAAATTGATATATTGATGCTAGTTTTCGAAAGATTGATATAAATACAATTGAGCTACATATTTTGTTTAAATGTGGTGTTGTAAGTTTAGAAGGTGTTCTAAATGGGATATTACAACCGTTTCCGTCACCAAAACAAATATATATAGCAACTTGTTAAGCAATGAAAGAATGTAGTAAGGATCATGAAGTTCTCAGTCAAGCTAATATAGTTCTAAGCATCTCGAACCATAGCTTAAACTTGAAGAACCCAATATTAAATTGGTGATCCAACTAAGATCTATGACGATGTCACTTGATCTCACATGATGATGATCAAGAACACATATATAGGAGTATATATGTATATAGGGTCAAATAAAATTGGATAGGTTCGCGGACACAGTGAACACTCTAACTTAACCTCTACCTTAAGCGGTATACGAGATGCAATTGTGCATCCATGCGTGATGGACGTATAAGTAACTTGCTTTAAGTGTATTACATCTTTTGAGGTTCGAGACATGTATATATATAGATATATGACATTGTTCTAAGTTCTTTACTGGCTAGAAGTCACTATTGATTGATTCTAGGCCAAGTGGGAGATTGTTGGAGTTATGTCCTAGAAGTCAATATTTAATGACTTATTTTCTTAGTTTATGTTAATGATGATATTTGATCATTTGTTCCTAGAGTTTATTATTGACAGATCATTCAGGTTGAGGATCTGAATTGTAGATCTCTGTGGATCATTCATTAGAATGACAATAATAAATCTAAATCGTCCATAATCTTGATAATTAACAAGGAACATTAATTATCATAAAAGATTAGTATGCAAGTTAAGTGATGATTAAGTTCTACAAATCATAAGTAAGGAGTTACGAACTTAATTGCATATGTGTATGTTATTGGAACATAGTACAGGACTTGACCCAATGAAATAAACATATGGATTGTGTTATGTGTCATTGTTTATTTCATATGAGTTTGATTCTAAGTTTGAGATGTTCACCTTTTCCACATGAGGATAGGTTCAATAAATATCGTCTAACGTTGATTCCTGATAAAGGCTGCTATAAGGACTTTATTTATGTTCTCTTGAATTGTGCGGGGAAAAGTTGTTCATCAAGAAAACCGTATGTCCCTCATTAGTATACCTAGTGAGTGATGATATCTGTTTGGGCCCCTTGATGGAGTTGGATCGTATGCATGCAAACTAGACGATCAACTCTAGATCAAGAAATGTATAATCTGCAAGAATGACACATTCCTATCTTGGATTATACAAGGATATCATGTGACATAAGAATCAGACAAAGAAATACTAATATTTCTTATGCAGGATTGAGATATTGTAACGGTACATTATTTATACGAATTGGGAATCATAACGTGTTGCTAGATACCGCTTATGATTATTGGAAATAAATAACGATTTATTTCCATGGCCAACATAGTATAAATCCTCAAATAGGGTCGCACAAATAAGATATTGACCACACGTGCATTATTTATTCATATTGGAGAATACGAGACATGATAAGTTGATTAATTAATTATATGTTGTTATGAACCATAATAATTAATTATATCAAATGGATCATGTTAGAAATAATTTAATGCATAAAGCTCTTCAAAAATTAATTATTAATAAGTTAATAATTAATTATATACAACACATATAATTTCTAGAATTATATTGAGCTAATGGGTTTTATTTAGTTAGTAAATTAAAAGCCCAAATTAAAGAGAATTAAAGGGGATTCATTAATTGGTGAATTAATGAATAAAGGCCTTTTATTGAGATAGCCCAAGAAAGCCCATTAGGTGGCCTCTTAGGGTGGATGGCATACTTGTAAATAGCTACAAGTGTGGATGAGAGATGGGTGGTCTATAAATAGGGGGTTCTTTTAGAGAGCAAACCCTAGCCACCACACCCTCTCTTCCTCTTCTCCCATGCGCCATCTCTCCCTCTCATTCTCTCTTGAGCTCATGTGTTGAGCACCCCTATCCCATCTCTCTTCCTCCATTAAAATAGTTTAATAGAAAGAGAAACTTGGATTTGAAAAGGGGAGAGCTTGGACTTGAGAGAAACTAGCATCTCTCTCAAGTCGTGGTTGCTATCTTTGGTGGGCTAGAGGCGATCAAGATGGTGGAGGTGGTGGAGCACGCACCCCATCGACTCCCATGCCATGGATTCGAGCCTCATGAATACAATTTCATGAGAGGTACAATTTCTCCTACTTTCTCTCTTGATTTGATGTGTGAATGCTTTAGCACTAGATCCTTGTCTTGCTTGATGTTTAATGGAGATTAATTAGTTGTAATTGATCTAAAAATTAAAATATGAGCATTTCCTAACATATATATCAATCAATATAGAGCAGAACAATCATACTGGTCGAGGAAAACTAGTTCAGAGGCATTCTGTAATGGAAATACCAGAACTAGGTTTTCAGCGGGATTTCAAACGGGTCCGTTTGGATTCAAGCGGGTCCGCTTGAAATAGGGCTTGCAGGAAAACTTAGAGTTTGTTCTTCTTGGTAATTTGTCGGGTCGTTTGAAGATCAAACGAACTGAAATTCACCAAAAACCAGAGATCAGTAACTCTCGGTTAGAGTTCAAGTGGACCGTTTGGATTCAAACGGCTCCATTTGAAAGTGTCCAACAAAACGACCTTGTTAGGTCAATTTTAGTCGGACCGTTTGGATTCAAACAGGTCTATTTGAACTTGTCCAACAAAACGACCTTATCGGGTCAATTTCAGTCGGACCGTTTGGATTCAAACGGGTCCGTTCGAAATAGTCCAGAGAAACTATTAGGACTTGAATTGACCAACTTTGAACATTCCTAAATATCCAACATGGTGTTTGATGCTATCCTTGAGATAGCTCAATGGTTAATACCCTCATTTAGGTGCATATTTGTATTATGGGTGATTGATGGTACATGAAGTGCCATCTCACCATTGTGATTGCATGCATGGCACAATTGAGTGTCGTCTAGCACTGTGTGGTTGCACACAAAGGGTGACTTTGGACTTAAAAGTTCCGGGTATCTTGTTCAATGTCTGTATCTTGCGTCAATCGAGTCGGTTGGGAGGTGGTGTGTCTAGTTTATATGATTGGATTGGATGCCCTGGTTGTGTTTAGTCAGTCATGTGGCTAGGTTATATCATCTCTTGGATAGATTCAAGGGTTGTACGGTGAGATTATTGTGTAGTGCTAACTTATGTGCTTGTCTCTATGTATGACATTGGCTAATTAATAGTCATCGCTGATTATAAAAGATATTAATATATGTGTATTGCTGGGCATTATAACATCTCATTATCTTATAGCAAATCAGGATGGACTTGAGACCATTACATCTAAATAGAAATCACAAAAGAATTTGTAAAGTTAGAAACACATTGAAACGGGTAGTGAAGAGTATCGCTTGCTTTGGAAGCAAACCACTTGTGATCACTGGCTCATAACAATTACACTCGCATTTTGTTGCTGAGCATAATTTGTTGTTTCTTGTATAAGTTACAACTTAATTTAATCTCTGATGATAGTATTGATAATTATTGACTATGGAACTTGTAAGCTCAATAAATTTTTGACAAGTACAAGAAGTGCCCTCTGGCTGCACCTTGACATAAGGTCAAATAAATTTTGAGTTGCATAAAGAAAGTCATAAGTTGACATTTGAGTAATAAGTGTTAAAGTTCACTTGCTCGCTTTCTAATTAGTGAGAGCGTGTGCATGTCAACTTCACTATCTCGTGATCGTTCGTTTGTTAACGAATGTTGCTCAAATTGGTCAAACTTGATGGCATAGTCAAGTAATTGTATAAATACTAAGAGTTTAATGTTGTGAACTTAATGTACAAGAAGATATGTTTTCTATACTTGCATGGAGTACTAGTAAGTCTAAAATAACAAATTGCTTGAGTGCTACTACTTTGTTGTTGGTAAGTAACATAGCATTTTGGCTTAAGACTTAATATGAATTATTTGTCATAATATGAAGTAAAGTGATCAATGTAGATAATCAATGCAATGGTTCCATCTTTGAAAAAAAAAATCAGATAAGACTTGTTGTAGTCCATGGGGGCACATGCAAATTTCTTATTCCAAGAGGGGGACACAAATGATTGCTCTATGATAACTTTAATATTCTTCAAACCTTGACAATGACTAGTACGTGTGAAATTTTCTTTTGGTGTTGGATTTCAGAATTGAGTATGTGGATGGTGATGATATTAGTACCAAAACATTGTGGTTTATGGTTCTAAGTAAGCTTTCTTTCTATGCATTTTCTTTAAATGTTACATAATTTCATAAATAGTGATTACTTGGCATGCTTAACTATGCATGTTGAGGTTAAATGATTGGGATTGACTTTTAGGTCATAATCGCCAATCTATTCCAACTTGAGACATAGTAAGTAATGTGTGTGAAAACTTGAATGCTTATGGATAAGCGATTAAGTTATGGAGATTTAAAGTGTTCGTTGCACTTCCTTTGGTTTTCATCACATTCATGTCTAGGTTTAATTCAGTCATGAAAGTGTGAAATCTCTTAAAACGAGTCGCAGTCATTTGGACTTGCTGTACAAGTTTATGAGTTGTGATGAGATTAGAAATAGCTCGATGATTCACTATTTCTCACATCGCGCGACAAAGTGTGTTGCATGATGATGATAAAGTACCATCTTGAGTATGGTTCTACAAAGGTTAAGTGACAATTATTGTGATCTGCAAATCGTGATATGATTCGCAATAAAAGATACACAGTATGGAGAATTTCTAACTATAGAATTTCTGCTTGAAACAATTTCAAACGGACCATCTGAATTTAGAACGGACCGTTTGAAAACAGTCCAAGATGGGCTGCAATCTCCTAGAGTATTATGGTTTGAATTATGAGCTTCTAAAGATTCCCAAGGAGGATTCTCATATAGCCATAAGTTCAGTTGCATGTATGATTGCACCTTCTCATGAATTTCGAGGAAATTTATTGGAGAAGAAACCATAACGATGTCAAACTGTTGTATCACTATATGAAATAAATTCCATGTAAAGTTGAGATTTATATGATGCTTATAGTTCCTTATACAAGCTACTTCAATAGTTATGAACTTGACTCGGATGCTGAGAAAAGAGGGAAAAATGAAATAGGTTCTTCCTCAACGTTCTCGCACAAGTTCAATGAAGTAAACTTAGGAAAAAGTACTATAGAGTTTTTTTTTTTTTTTGATTAATGCCCTAAGGCTAACTTTTATTAAAGCCAAAACCAGTTACATCATACATCGACTTCATAAAGAAAAACAAATACAATCCCTGGTGCTCTGAACTTTCTAAACTCCTAAAATAAAAAGTAAAACAAGCTAAACCTTACCAGTAGCAATTTATTGAAAGAACTACAAAAAGCAAAAAAACAACTACCCTAACAATTTATTGAAAGCCAAAAAACTATTCTACCCACTTTCAGCACCAGGTTACTACCCTCCAATCATCACGGCGGGACCTCAGGCACCAGTACTATAGAGTTTAGATCTCATTTGAGCAATTTAGACATAAGTGCCCTAATATCCGATTTTTTAAAATTGTGAGTTAGGAGGAGTGCTTGCTCAATCAAACCAGTAATGTTGAAATAAAATTGATGTTGAGATCAATTTGAGTTCTATTGCTAAAGGAATTTATTCGGATGATGAAATATGAGATAGAGTAATTAATAAAGATTATTGCATGACTTATTTGATTTAATGGATAAATCAAATATTAGAAATCAAGTACTTCTTTGCTGAATGTGTGGAACGATCTGTTTGAAGAGCAAACGGTTCATATGGCACTATAGCGCAGCACAGAGACTCTGTTGAATAAGTGAAACAATCTATTTCAGTTTTGAACAGTTTGTATGACACTTAACAGATGGAGAATTTCAAGAGAAAAGGCTCCGGTATAGTCCGTTTGAAGTTATACACCAGAATAGTGGGAGTCTAATGTGAAGAAACTCTCTTGAAGATGAGTTTGACTCTATCTATCTCATTCTAAGCAATAGATATGTTTTTTGTTGAAACTCTAAATGGATATATAACAGTTTTAGACAAGGATCACTCCACTGATTGAGCAGTGGAAAACTAAGAGCACAAGAGGTGCCGACTTAGTTGATCCATGACTGAGAGTGCACGCTTAGCCAATTGGTTTTGTTGTCTAAAATATATGTTATATAGTTCAAGAATCAGTTGTCAAATAAGCATTGCACATGTGGTGTACTATTGGCTTGATGAATAGAGATAAATGATTCTTGTCTATTTTCTGGTTGTTGATGCTCCTAAGCTTGATTCTAAACATGTCTTAGAAGAAAGAAAGCAATCTGTATGAGAATAGAGTTCATTGAGTACTATTGGATGCGGTGCAATGTGGCACATTGGCATTCCAAGAGTAGTACAAATAGTGAAAATGAATTCATAAGAAAATTGAGATTTGTTCAAGAGAAAGTCATGCTTTAAAAATCTATACCTTCATAACTCAATATATCTGACCAGGGGTCAAATACTATTGAAGAAGATGAAGCTAAACAAGCAGCTAAGTCTTTGTTGCACGAGTCAATCAGTCCGTTTGAACCTGATATGCATCAGCAACTCTCTCGGGATAGTTTCAACCGGACCGCTTGAATTTCAAACGGATCGGCTGAAGTTAGAAATGCAAACAGGTTCTCGGCCAGATTTCAAACGGACCCGTTTGAATTCAGTTGGACCCGTTTGAAAGGTTCCCGAGAGATGAACTTCTTGAGGCTTCGTTTGAAACAGACCATTTGGATTTGGAACGGGTCCGTTTGGACTGATTCCGATTTTCAAGAAGTTCTATAATCTCAATTAATGCATTGTATTGTGTTAATATACAATTACAAGTATCTCCTAGTCAATTGCAAGATGCAATAGGACTAGTACAAGCAGCAAGAGAAGCTTGCTTGATTTTCAATGCATGAGGCTATGAAAATGAGATATTGGGACTCATGAGCTTCTATGTTGAGTTAGAAGCATAGTAGACTTATGAATTATGGCATATTCTACCTATATAACCCTATTACAGATTATTAAATAAGGTCACCCTAGCAAGGCTATGAGTTTGACATATGTAATAAGCCAATTCCAGTACCTATTTGGAAATGTACATAGACTTTGACATATCTGAATAAATGTATGACAAATAACATGCTAATTTATCAAGTCATAAATACTTGAAAATGATTAGCTTGTGGATAAGCTATTCATGTGCATGCAAATATACTTTGATGATAAAGTTGACTTGATAATAATAGTTTCTTTATGAAACAAAATAGTTTGCTCTCTCATGTGGGAGATTGAGTTGACATGATACTCTCTCATTGTGGAGATTGAGTGTGACTCTCTTATGGAGAAGATGAAGTCAATAGCATGTTTTAATTATCATATTAGCTCTCTCATTTAGGAAATGGAGCAAAATTGACATGATTGATGTTCATGTCAAGAGAGAGTTTGGTTGTGATAGTCCCATGATACAATTGGTAGTTGTTGTGACTTTTGGAAGGTCGATAACAACTCATTGTAAAAGTATAGCCTAGGCAGCTTACTATGGAGATAGTAGATTAAACCAAACAAGATTCAGATATAGAGAGACATGACAGCACAGAGGGAGTGGATCTGGTATTGAGTGGATTCCTACAAGGAACAGTTCATCATATACCCTTACGATCTGTTTCAGGATACTCATAACTCTAATGGTTTGGAGAGTTAATAAATGGTTCGTTTCGTTTAGTAACGATTCATTTGACAATCAGATCCTCATGGTTATATGTACTTGAACTTGAATAGTGAACATTGAGTTTATTATTGATCAAGTACATGTTAGCACTAATGGTAGTGTGAAATTGAACTTTAGCTCACACGAGCAATCGCCTGTAATGCCCGGGGCGTGTAGAGATGAGACTATATTGAGCTATGTGCGCTTAGTCAGGGACTAAGGAGCCACCTGGGGTGGTCGAAGCTCATTGTCGCTTCAGCTGGGACTGAAATGAGGCTTGTCTTCTTTTAAGCGATCCGATATGGTTGTGCCCCAAACAATCATATAGTTCAATAAAGCCGAGGTGAGAATCTCCTTAGAACTCAGGGAGTGTCTAAGTGGCAGAATCTCAGGATTAATTGAAATAAGGAATGGTCTAGACCATAGACACTTGGTTTACAAACTAAATCTAGACTCGTACAATGAAACTATAACGCACGTCTGTTGAGCAGATAATTCATTGTAACATGTGCTCATACCACATGTGCTTGGCGACTTTTGGAAGATGGGTTGAGTGGTTCCAGGACCAAGACCGACTGACTCCCCATTGTGTGAGTTCCATAATCACGTACCCTTTGACTTTTGACTATGTCATGAGGGATAGAGTCAGTGCCTGCTACTTTGGTGTGTACCCTATGGTGATGCATATTCCGCCTGTCGGGGCATTGTTGAGAACGCAGCTGATTTTGTCCTGACTTTCATGAGACGAAAGGAAGATCAGATTCAATTTGCACAAACGAGAGATTTGTTGATGTTCAGGGCCCACCAAAACTCGTCATATGGACTGAGATTGGGAACATACAACAGACTAAGACTGAAAAGGAAAAGACATGTATCATTGAGCGGTCGATAATGTCTGATCTAGTGCAAATTTGAATGTTTCTCAAAAAATACAAAAGAAGTGGTAAAGGTGGGAAAAATGAGAGAAACAAATACTTTTTTTTTTGGGGGTAGGGGATTACTTGTCTTTCTAATCTTCGATTTTATCGACACAAGAAAAAAGATTTTGTACTCTTTTCTTGTGTCGTCTTGTATTGAAATAATCGGACCAGGAAAAGGTGTTTGAAGAATCCGATTACTCTTTTTTTGACCTTGATTGTTATGAAATTCCGAGAGGTACTAGTATACAAAACTATAAACTATTTTTCATAAAAGGGTAGATGCTTTCTTGCTAGCCTTAACTTGATTAAGGTTAGGCTTTTAAGCTCCCACTTGACAGATGTATGTGCTGGTCACACTGTCCATTTGCCGTATGAGGTCTGACTATGTGTTTTGGTTACGATGTCTCCAAGAGGGAGAAGTTGGAAAAAGTGTGGAGGCATCTCAGATGGGTTTCAAACTCAAACGGACCCGTTTGAATCGGGGCTTAAATCTGGAAAGTCGATTTAGGCTACTCTATATATATACCCCTCTATATAAACCACCTAAAGACGTCTGTAAGTTGCCTTTGGAGTGCATCTAATTACAAAGAGAGGAAATCTAGGGTTTGAGAGAGAGGAAACCATCCTATTGCTCTATTGCTTGGAGAGCAATAGGAACCACACGCACAAGTCGACCGGCTCTTGGATTCGTGAAAGGTGACGCTAGGCCCTAACTTGAGGTTATAGTGTACCGACGTTATATGGAGAAAGACAAGGCGTAGAAGAGGGTTGTAGCACCGCTTTCGAGATGGATCTAGGCTAATCGATCAACTTACGCTGCGGCATATCTAATATCTTGATATTTATGATTCATAGGACTAGATATGCATATATTACCACTAAACTTACAGAATTCACTCAAGCTATCATGCTAATTCGAATATAAAACGAATTTCGAATTCCACACAGCTCAGTTGTTATTCTATAGTTTATTTATTTCACAATTAAGACACAAATTAATTAATATTCATTATATTTAGATTATATTTCAATGATTCTATAATAATTTGAAGGAACTAAAAAAAATTATATATCAAATTTTGTACTATACATATAATAAATTAGATAACATATTACAGCTATTTCAAGTTGACTAAAAAATCAGGCAAAACGGTTTTGAACTTTAACTCTAATAGAGTTGGTTAAATATCTAATTGAATGAAATTAGATTGAGCTAAAATCAAATCAATCTTACATGAGTCGCTGGCAGTGAACTTTTTCTGACAATCGTAGTCAAATTTATTTGATTGGAGCTATTTGACAATTCAATCAACTCAATTAATTGGAAGATAAATTAAGTACGTAAAAGAAATTTGCACAAACCGGGATGACAGGCTGTAATCTAGAGCCGTCTGATTTCAAAATCAGATGGTTTTGTATAAACCCGATCCAAAGTATGTGTGTGACTTGGAAGGGACCATTTTGACTCGATGGTAGGGTTCTCCAATCGTGCGTGTCGTGTCGTGTCGTGTCAAACACGATCGTGTTAGAGTCTCGTGTCGTGTCGTGTTGACACGAACTACTTTTTTAATCGTGTCGTGTCGTGTCGTGTTAAATGGTGAGGATAGGCAACACGACACGCATTCTGACACGACACGACTAACACGATCGTGTCGTGTCGTGTTGACACGTCGTGTTAGTCGTGTCACATCGTGTCATATTATTTATTATTTTTAAAATTAAAAAATATTAAAAAAATTAAAGTAAAGGAAAAAAATTACTAAATAATAATTAAATTAGAGCAATATGAGTCAAATGATGGTAAATAATATGATATAGTATTATAAATTGAATTTAAATTATTAATTTTGTTTAATTAATTAATATTGATAATTAAATTTGTGTTAATGTGTCGTGTTAATTCGTGTTCGTGTCGTGTTGCGTGTCAAATCGTGTCGTGTTGGTTCGTGTTAAACTTTCTAATATCCCAACACGACACGATTATGACACGACACGATAACACGATCGTGTCGTGTCAATTTTGTATTCGTGTCGTGTCGTGTCGTGTCAACACGCACACCGTGTCGTGCCAACACGATCGTGTCGTGTCATTTTGGAGAACACTACTCGATGGATGTGCATTTGACTTGGATTTTGTGTCGGTACGGAGCATATCATCTGCAGCAGTGAATGGAACTTTTCCAACTGTTATGAATCACACAATCAAAATCATATAAAAATAAAATAGATTATACTTTTAAGAGGACTTGAATAATGCAATGATCTATTCGATATTAATTCTACACTTTAAATCAACGCTCCAACCACCTCAATAAACATATTTTTGGTGCAAAATATATAATATATAATTTTCATGACCTATCTATTAATCTATATGAAATTATGAAGATAGATAAGTAATATTATTATTATAACTAAAGTGTGCATCTCGTGGAGAGAGATTTTAATTTTAAGCATCTCATACGATTATCTGTAATTACTATATATGATCAATTTTATAATATTTAGGGTCATATCAAATGAGAAATTTTAGTAATCAGAAGTTGAGTGCCTCAATGAAAAAAAGATAAAAATATAATTAAAAATGGAAAATGCCAACTCTTGCGTAGTGGCGTTTTTCCTTTCTTCATCAAAATGTACTTCGGAGGGTTAAACTGTGTAGTTTTCCGTGCAGCGAGTATATTAACCTGCTACACCTAAGGTGCAGTGCTGCACGCAAACAAAAAATCCGACAGAAAAGCTAATTTAAATGGTTACCAGACAGGCAGACACCACACCAGTGCCAAGCAATACTTTTTTTTTTTTACTCTTAATTACTTAAATTTATAAATTGAATAATGAGATATGTTTTATATTAATTACGCTACACTAAAATTATGACATTTAATCTGATTTGAAGAGCTTTAAAGGAGGAATTAAATTATCAATATTTGTAGACCGTTCATTCTGTTGGCTCTTCATGTATATATACAGGAAAATAAAGTTGAAAAATATTGTAAGTTTCTATGTGCGTATAATGTGTGATATTTATAAATAATATATTTGATTGACTGGTTTTATCCTTTTAAGTCTAAAGATATTTCTGAAAATTTGTTTTCGTTACACAGAATTTGTAAACAAAACTAAACTATAAGTGTAGGCTGTGTGAGTTAGCGACAAGGTGGGTAAAATATTCTATGTACTGAGAGCCTGAGGGCTGAGACAATGGTAATGCCAAAATTTTGGACAATTAAATATATAATATACACCGTCTCCACAAGCCTGATGTGTGGCGCTTTTCTAGATATTATCTCTATAATATAATAATTATATTGTAGACGTGTTTGACAACACCATTAGTATAGCACCAAAAGATACACCTATAAAAATATCATCTTTTTTATAACGACGTACTAATAAGTCTTATGGTCGATGTCATACTATGGTGGCTAATTTCAATATAATTATAAACTACAGTCTTAGTTTAAAATGAGATATTTTGTGTGTTTTTTTTTTTGTTACGAATTGATGAAGTTACACTTTACTGATAAGATAGAAGATAAGATTGATTGAAACTTCATTCAAAAAAGAATCCAATCGTAATACAATTTGTCTCAGTTACTGCTTTGTTCTTAGCTATTCTATCTCTAGTAACAAACAAAAACACTTGACTTTTCAAAGCTCTAAAATCTAAAATATGACATATGTACTTGTCATACAATTTAAACCTCTGATGTCTCTTTCATTAAGGAAAGTCTACGTGATTATATCAACATAAATGAGTAAATAACCATGGCATCAACAATAAATTATATGCTCTTTTAATCATGTGTAATAGTTACATCCAAATCCATTTTGCATTGGTCCTTTTAATTATTTGTATAGAGGCATACCAAATTGTATCTGTTCTAGGAAAGTTTAATATATATTTTTTTTGTTAAATTTTTGGAAACAACATAATTTATTTAGAGATGCATAGCTCACTGTATAAAATAAAATTTATTTTTCTTCGGCGCTCAACGAAAATTGAGCCCCTTATTTTTAGGTGAACGATAAGAGTCACGAAGCATCAGTACTTGACTCACACATTCGTCAAAATTAATATATATAATTTTGAGGCAAAAATAATGAATGGGTAGCTAGACAAGGGAGGATGACTGACAGGAGATGTACACAGCAGTTCTTCCCCCAAAAAAATTGATGCATCAACGCTTCATTATCATTGGTCCATTACTAAATTACAGGAGGTTATTACATGCAAAAAGCAACTCAATTCACAAACAAATTTCTAAAATCATGTTTGTATTCGTTCTAAATTCCAAAACCTCCCAGCGCCAGATCCGGCCCCGAAAATCCACAGAGACAACTTATAGTACCTGCCAGGTTTTACCAACGAGTGAGCATTAAAATTCGTATATTTGGAAGGCTATAAGCGTAAAATACACTCAATTTTTGTCCCCCTTAAAGCACAAGGATTTATCGCCCGCTGGCGCCGCCTCCTGTGATCACCTCATTCCATTCTTGCTTGGACTTGTATAATAATGTATATATAAAAACTAAATCGCAAGGTATATAATGATATGTAATTATTCAACTTATTGTTTATAAATGACAGTTTGATTAATAACTTTAACGATAAAAATTGTTGTCAGCAGCCAAAGTATAGGCGTATAGCATATAGTTCAGACAAGTGATTAATTAAAAATGGATCACTAAATTCTCCAATATTTTTTTTTTCTATTTCTCGTTTTTGGATTAAACACCATCATCACTTTTTATTATATTTGATATTGCATATACTATGATTCCAGCAAAATTTCTGATAGAATCTGCTCAAAATTACAATTTTTATATTTGATATTTCACATTTTGATTTACAATTTCAAAAATTTTAATTTTGGATTGCCAAAAATAAAATTATTAAAGCTGACTTATTACATCTCATGAAATTGATTTTTCAGCTGTACGTCGAATCAACAGTTGAAATTATTAATGTGATGGAAATTGGAAAATGACTTTCTCATGAAATTATATTTTGTAGATGACTTTTCAACGACGATATTTTGTGTCTTTCGTTGCAACTTAATGAAAGCAATGACTTAATGACATGTTGTAAATCTTTCCGGCTACACCTGGCCCACACAGACCAATCTTTTATGCCCAGATTTTACAAGGGTTTAAATGCAATTAAATTCCTCATCTCCTTAAATACATTCCACTGCATGCTCTTTCTCAGTTCTTACAGCAAAACAAATCTCAATCAATCTTCCTTCCCTCTCGAGAAAATGCCAGATGAAACTACTCCTCTCCTCTCATCGATTGATGACACGATTGAATCATGCATGACAGGACCACGTATGACCCACCTCCTCCCGTCTCTACTAGTCGCTCTCGCATGGGTTTTTGATGCACAACAGACTTTCATCTCAGTTTTCACTGATGTAGAGCCAACATGGCACTGCAAGAATCCGGACGACACAGCTTGTGCTTCTTCTTCAAGCCCATGCAACCTCGACAGAAGCACTTGGGCGTGGGACGCACCGATTGGCAGCTCTGTAGTTTCTGAGTGGGATTTAAAGTGCTCGGCTCCAGCACTCATATCATTGCCGGCATCAGCATATTTCATGGGGTGCCTTATTGGTGGTTTGTTGCTCTCTACATTAGCAGACTCCATTCTTGGAAGAAAAAGGTTACTTCTTCTCACTTGTCTATTTTAATTTACTAATAAATGCTTCTTTTTTTTTTCAAAATTGACTGATATCATATATGTTGATTTCAAAGGATTTTACAAACAGCTGTAATTCTCTTGTTTCATCACACACATGCATGCACAAACAATACAATTCCTTCTCATGTTTTCCATTGTTTTCTGTTCGAAAAATTTCCTTTTAAATGGTTCCCTTAATTTACTGAGGGAGTGAGGGGTTGTCTCTATCAGACCGCGGCTTATTGCCATTCTGTTTTGTTTATATTCATAAATGAAACTATGTTTAGATAGACTTAATTATATATAATAAAAAAATACATCGCTCAATTGCCAGCTGCATGAGATATATATCCTCTATACTAATTTGTCAGGTTACAACTTTACATATATACTACTCTTATCGTCCAGATCATTATTTTGTCAGTTTACGTACATATATACTAAAGTTGTCAGGAAATTATATGCGCCGCCCAACTTTTATAGTCAGAATTAAAAAAAAATCATTAAACATGTAAATAATTACATGAAAATAAATAAGTAATTAATAAGAGCATGCACACAAACTAATTCTAGTTTATTACACCATGCTAGGTTGCTAGTCATTTCTTGTCTTGCTATGTCAATGACTGGAATCTCCGCAGTCCTTTCTCCAAACATCTGGATTTATGCATCAATGAGATTTGTTTGTGGTTGTGCTCGAGCTACTGTAGGAACATGTGCAATGGTTCTTTGTACAGAGATTGTCGGGAAGAAATGGCGAGAAGTTGTAAGTGTCTTCAGTTTTGTGTGCTTCACACTGGGCTTCTTATCGCTTCCTTTGATAGCATACCTATGCCGAATGATGTCGTGGAGGATTATCTATCTCTGGACATCGGTTCCGTCTCTCTGTTATGCCATTTTGGTCCATTTCTTTGTGCAAGAGTCTCCAAGGTATGTTAAACAAGATTTCTTGCCTTTTATTTTAAATTGATCAAAGCATAACTGTTGTTTCAGTATTTCTATAATTTAATTAAAAATATATGTTCTTAACTGTTATTTTTGGAAAGTAAAATTATATTAATATTAATAATTTGCCACCAGCATCTATAGTTTACACTTATCCTGAAGCTAGATCCACAACTTACTGGATGAGTGGATTCTAAAATATTCTGAATGACACGAAAGCACAGATGCAATTCTGTGTCATAGAACCCTTTCTGCAAATTTTCGGGTTTGTGAGGTCATGTCTCAAAAGCGTTGTTTATCAATTTTTATATTGTTGTAGCTAAAGACCAATTTCGAGATCAATATGCATATAAAAAAGCATATAGTCATATTCCAAATTGGAAAATTGTCGTTACTGTTCCTACTCTTGTTACATGAATACATCCATATGCGAGCTAATTTGTCTTTATACTCGTACCTGCACATGCAATAAAATATTTGCAATAACAAATTATTTGGATTTACTTGCCACACTACTCAATAATGTACTATAACAATTAAAAAGTGAACGATTGAATCCTCCATTTACAGGTGGCTTTTGGTGCGGGGTCGCAAGGACGAAGCAATACAAACACTCAAAAGACTCGCAGCGCTCAGTGGCAATATGGTCACCTCAAGCTTTTCCAAACTACAGTATTTTGATGAACCTACATGTGAAACTGGTGCGCTTTCAACTATGAAAATGTTGTGGGACAGAAAATGGGCCACGAGGCGGCTCACTGCCATCATGACGGTCGGCTTTGGAGTCGGGCTAGTCTATTATGGCATGCCTTTAAATGTTGGTAATCTCGGATCAAACCTCTATCTGAGTGTGACATTCAATGCTCTTGCCGAATTCCCTTCCTCTTTGGTGACATTCTTTCTGGTTGGCAAGATTAACAGACGCAGCTCACTGCTCGCTTTGACAACAATAAGCGGCATTTTCAGTTTATGCTGCATTGTAAACAATGAAATAATACCTGCTAAGGTACAAATGGTGCTTGAGGTTGTGTCGTTCTTCAGCACTTGTACATGTTTTAATATAATCATGATATATAGCATAGAGTTGTTCCCGACTTGCGTCAGGAACTCTGCACTTGCTTTGATACGGCAGGCGTTAGTGCTAGGTGGTGTTCTTGCTCCAATGCTAGTTGTAAAAGGAAGAGAGAAGAAGTTCTGGTCATTTGGGGTATTTGGATTGCTAATATGCTGTTGCGGGTTGTTCACGGTGTGTCTGCCGGAGACCCGAGGGAGGAGCATTTGTGATACCATGGAGGAAGAAGAGTACAAAGAGGCTGACAACCAATGAAGGAATGGGCCCTAGAGATATTTTTTTGATGTAGTTGTTTGAACGAGGTGCACCACAACAAAAATGAATTAAAAAAAAAATGTTTTAAAATAGTGCAACTAGCTTACTAGTATGTCCGGTGTATTGGATGTATGCCTGTATGTATTTGGGCTTGGGCATGTGAATAACTGGAGGAAAAACAAAGTTGGGAAATTCTTTTACTTTCAATTTTTGTTGTAAGCCTGTAAACTTGGGAATTTTTTTTTTTTTTTTTTTTTGCAGAGAACAAGAATTGCCAGCAATTGAGATAATACTTTTTGTCAAATTGCTTTCACCTAGATTTTTTTTTCCAGATTCCTCTGTTCCTCTGTTGCTTTCACCTGTAGACTTGGGGCATTTTTGAATCACACATGATCGTCTACATGCATATAATACTCATTAAAAATCATACGTATAGCTCAAACTATTCCCGAATACAATATAAATGACTCAAGATGCTAAATATTTATTGCAAGTAATCAAATATCTCATAAAAAGCAGGATATCATTCTATTGCAAGGACAAAAAAAAAAAAACAGAATTGGTTACTACCATCCCCTTTTTTCCCATCCATCCCATCCACAGGCTCTAAACAGGCCAGATTGGACCCAGCGACTGGCCCAGTCTATTTATATCCCTCTATACCTCCTCCTCTCTCTCCAAAACCCTAGCCGCAGCCAGAGAAAGAGAGAGAGGCGAAACTGTCACACCCCGACCTGGAATGCTGACGTCATCTCCGCCACGAGAATGACAAGTCATTCCCATAAGGCTACCGACAGACAGTTAAATTTTATTTTTTTTTTTAATTTACAATTTCATTTTCTTGATTTCGGCTCAGAAAGTTTCATAACACACAGATGAATAAACCAAGTCTTATTTTATTACGCACGTAATATTATAGAAGTTTTTACCTCACACCTGGAAAGGATAAAACACACTTAAGCTCAGGCTTATTATTTATTTATAACCTAAGACTGGTTCACTCGTCTCACACTATATACATATAAGACATATTTAACAACCACCCCGCTTACCACTTGCTGCCAATTTCCACCAGCCCGATTAAGTTCTACAGTCCATATTACAAAATATAAAGTTTCCCCAACAAGACCCGACAACAATGTAAACCCACGATACTAGAACTGTTGGAGTTATGTCCTAGAAGTCAATATTTAATGACTTAATTATTTAGTTTATGTTATTGATGATATTTGATCATTTGTTCCTGGATTTTATTATTGACAGTTCATTCAGGTTGAGGATCTGAATTGTAGATCACTGTATTTCATTTAATAGTAAATGACAATAATAAATCGAAATTGTCCATAGTCTTGATAATTAACAAGGAACATTAATTATCATATAAGACTAGTATACAAGTTAAGTGATGATTAAGTTCTACAAATCATAAGTAAGGAGTTACTAACTTAATTGCATATGTATATGTTACTAGAACATAGTACAGGACATGACCCCGATGAAATAAATATATGGATTGTGTTAAGTGTCATTATTTATTTTATCAGTGTTTGATTTCAAGTTTGAGATGGTTCAGTTTTTTCACATGAGGATAGGTTCTATAAATATCGTCTACCGTTGATTCCTGATAAGGGCTGCTATACGGACTTTATTTATGTTCTCTTGAATTGTGCGAGAAAAACTGTTCATCAAGACAACCGTATGTCCCTCATTAGTTCACCTGATGAGCGATGATATCTACTGGGCCCCTTGATGGAGATGGATTGCTTGCTAGCAACTTGTGCAATCATCTCTAGATCAAGAAACGTATAATCTGCAAGAATGACACATTCCTATCTTGGATTATACAAGGATATCATGTGACATAGGAATCAAAACAATAAGAAACTCATTTCTTATGCAGGATTAAATGATTGTATTAGTACATTATTCATTTATGCGAATTGGGAATCATAACGTGTTGCTAGATACCGCTTGTGATTATTGGAAATAAATAGTGATTTATTTTCATAGCCAACATAGCATAAATCCTCAAAGGGTCACACAAATAGGACTTTAACCATACGTGCATTATTTGTTTATTTGTAGTAGCGAGTACTGCGAAAATATGATAAGTTGATTAATTAATTGTATACCGTTATGAACCGTTATAATTAATTAACTCAAATGGATCATATAGAAATAATATAATGCATATGCTAATTCCAAATTAATTATTAATATGTTAATTTCGTTCAACATATATTTATTATACTGAGCTAGTCGGTCTTTTATTAAATCAGTTAATTAAAAGCCTGATTTGAGATTAATTAATGGAGTTGATTAATAGGCTAATATAATATGTTATATAGCCTATAATCATATACAAAATTTCTGCAATGAAGGGATATTTTTGTCAAGACAAAATTATGGAAAGAGAGCAAAATTTAGAAATAACAAAATATGGCAACGTTGTTTATGGAAACACCGAGCCCTATATCTTTTGCCTCTCTCTTCTTATTCCCTTGCGCAAGAAATAGAAGAGCAGAAAAATTTCTGCCCTAGGCGCCTCCATCTCTCTCTCAATAGCTCATGTGTTGAGCGTTAATTTTTCTTCCATGAAAAATAGTTAATCGCGCGAAGAAAAATCAAAAAGGGAATTAGCTATCGTCTCAAAACAAGCTAGCACTTGTTTATAGACTTTGGTTAATCTTCTAGGTGGACTAGAGGCAGTGAAGGTGCGCATCCATCGACTCCTAAGCAAAGGTCGAGCCTTCTAGTTACGATACTAGAAGAGGTATAATCTCCTACACGTTCTCTTTTATATATTAACTGCTTGAATTACTAGATCCGTTAATCGTGCATCTTAATTGCATATTAAATGTTAATAAAAATTAAAATTACACAAGGACTTGAGTTCCTAATAGTGGTATCAGAGCGCTGGTCGTTATTCGAGTTTTTAATATTTTAAAATCGAGAATTAGTAATTAATTAAGTTAATTAGTGATGTGCATGCTTGCTGTTCTGGAAAAAGCTGTTTTTCTGTCTTGTTGCTTGTTTTTCGTATTGTAAAGCTTTCTGAAAAAATTTTATCTTTCATGGAGGTTGTAGATCTTTGAGTCATGGTTCTTTTGGCGCTTGTTTCACTATTTTCTAAGTAGTTTTGAATTTTTAGTGATTTAAACGGTGACGGTGCGCAGATCTGGAATTCTACTGCACGGTTCTGTTTGTATGGCAAAAAAGGACGTATTTTACAAAATAACTACCTATATCTTTTTCACTAGGATTATTCTAAATTTGATGCTCTTTCTGGATATATGCAATTTGTTGCATATTTCGGATTTTTGGGATGTTCAAATGTGGAAATAATCGAAGTCGTCAGATCTGTCTTGCTGAACAAGTTAGTTGTTTTTTGGGCAAACTGAATTTATTGAAGGATTTTTTTAGAAAAGTATTTAAATAGAGTTGTTCTATTTCGAATTAAGATTCTGTGAAAATTAGTTTCATAATTTTTCAATAAAGTTTGATACTTCAACTGGGTCAAATAGTTTCGGTCATCAGTCTGTTTCAGAACATGGCTTCTTGTTTATTTGCCTATTAACTTGATGATCTTGAATAGACCTTGGTATTTTTCTTTCCATGGTTAGATAGCCAACTGCATATGCTAGTTTTTCTGTATAAATTGTTTGCATGAAAATTGCATGTAAGATGATCCTACAGACCAAAAGGTTGAGATGAAAAACAGAAAATCCGATATCGGTGCTTCACGCATGAAATCTGGATTTGTCTTTTTTGATTCTCCCTGATGGTAAGTGATCTCTTCCTGAAATTTTTACTGGTAGTTAGACTCATGATGAGGAGTTTGCATGATTTATTTCATAATTTTTGGAGACCGAAAAATTTTGATTTTTCTCGAGTCCCATTTAATATTTTAATTAGTTAAAATATTATTTCCAATTAATCAATTGGTTGAAATGTTAATTAGAATACTCCTTATATAACCTCAGATTCTGTTTTGGATTGTTGAATTAAATTTCAAAGGTTTAAACAAATAGTTGTAATGTTAAACTTCTTTGCATTTGGAAAAACGAGCGACAAGCATACACAAAGATTCTAATTAATGAAATTAATTAAGAACAAGTGAACCATGTATATTGTATATGTGCTAACTCGTTTTTGTAGGAGGATCGTGGGTTTCATATGGCTCAAGATTTCAATGCCTTGTGGTTTGTAATTGTATGCATGTGTGAATGTGTGTAATGCGGCCTTTGGTGCCATTAATTAATTTTGATTAATTTTAATGTAACTTGTGAGGCTTGCATGCCCCTAAGGCCTAGGAGGGAATTAGGATTTTTCTACATGTATTTATTTCCATTAATTATAGGATATGATCAATATAATTAGTGGGAGGGCTTGATTTATATTAGTCTTGCTACATGGAGATGCAGCGAAGACTGATATGCAAGCTGGAGCCATACAAACCCACAACAATGCTTGTGTTTGAGATGCTAATTATGTGAATGTTTGTATGCTATGAAATGTCATAGGATAGGTATGGGTGTATGTTGACACGACCACCAAACAAAGTCGCATAATGATTGTCCCAATTAATTTGATTAAGCCGACCGCCCTCCTTCTCTCTATCCCCTTCACGTCGTTTGTCTTCTCATGGCGCGGTCCGCCATAGCGGACGTCATGGTTGCCACTCGAAAGTCGGGGTACAAATAAGATTTGTTAGGAGCAAATAGAGAGAAGTTGCTTATCGATGGACCCAACAAGTTTCTTGGACATCGGGGCGAAGTTCGCGTTGTGAACCAAGAATCATAAAGTTGTATGATTGGTTGGAGAACCTACCTTATCTAGTTAAGTAGGGTGACGTGCCATAGCAGGCTCTACTTGATGAAAATGGGGATCTTGGAAAACCAACTACATTTGGGACTTTAAATAAATGTAGTGGGAGTTTTGTTTATCATTATAAACAAAACATTGCATAAACTAAAAGACCTTAAATTGAAATTGTTATAGATGTTAAATGTGTTAATTTCGTTGCGATCAATCTTTGAAAATAACAAACTCGTTTCTAAAGGTACTTACTTGGAGAAGTAGTACTGATTCCTAAGACATGTTCTTAGAGAAGAGAAACTTGAGCATGTTAATTCCCAAATTCTTCCTCGACCTCCCAAATAAAGCATCGCGTGATGATTGATAGACTTTTGCGAAAAGTTATTCAATAATAAAGCGGATGCCGATATCCACATTTTAGGATCTTTAGACCTTTGAATTAAAGAATTCACACGGACTAGATTGTCTCGTATGCTCTCGTCCACTTACTCAAGAAGGAGTTCTTAGAGAAAGTAGATATTGACTTAATCATTTATGATCAAGTAACAGAGCATGAATTGAGCAAGAGAGATTTCTTTCAAGAAGATACATGAATGTTCCATTGGCTTGCGAACCGAAAGGTTTGAGTAGCTAATTGGCAACTAGAGATATTGAGATCTCCAATATCAAAGGTTGTTGTTACTGTCATGTAATCTCTCCTTAATTAATGAAGGATATAATGTTACTTTTCGCACACTTGTTGGTGCAAAAGGTGATTAGTTAAGTATTAAATGAATACTTGACTAAGGTATGAGTTGAAACTTCGAGACCCTCATATGACCATGTGTCACATAAGATGTTTCATTTGCCGTTTATTGGCGGTATTTGAAAGGTTGTCCGAAGAACCATGATTATCGTGTTGGAAATGTTATAACCCTTCGAGAGTATTTGTCGTTCGAATTATATCGCTCTCTCTAATTCAGACTAGTAACTTAGTACTAGTTCATGTGCTCGCATTTATTGAAATATGTAGACATTGAAGAATTAGATAAAGCGCAAGAGTAGTGAAGTAAACTCCGTATAGGAAATGGCTTGTTCGTCCAAGCCACTACCATTGGATACGTAGAGTTATCTTTACTAATAGTTTGTTTAGGAATCGTAGGTTGAATACCTCATTCCTTTATATCCCAAAACTTTATCTTCATTTCATATAGATGATGGATGATAATGTTTTTAAAAGACAAGCGATGTTCTTTTATTGTGGATTTATTTATATGATTTCATGCATATTACTTGAATTTGCTTGAAATAGATAAACGAGTTTTGAATGACAGATAGGATGCGTAAGACTTTACATGAAGTGTTTTGACTTTCATGTGGATTAACCGCTTAGTCACATAAACAAGAATCACATCATAAGAGTCTATATAGAATAGAGCTCGTGGCTCAGTTCGATTGCGAATCAATTGAGATATGCGAATCATGTTTATTAAATGACAAAAGCGCCTTTGACCTATAAAGGTGGAAGGACGAGTAACTTGATTAGAACTTATACATATCGATGTATATAGAACTATAAGTACTTGTGTAATGAAAGGTTATTGATACTTTACTACTTAACCAACGATCATAATAGATATTGACGTATCTATTTGATAAGGTATAAGTATGAAACCTTTTGACAAGTTCAAAGTTGTTCAATAGTAAAGTTGAAGAAATCTTTCTACAAAAGGTATAAAGTCTTACAATGGATCATGGTAAATATCTAAGTCATATGATTTGATGTATTATCTAATGAATGTGAAAAATAGTTTCATAACTCACTCTATTAGGAACATTATATTAGTATAGTGTGTCCAAGAATGGAGGTATCGAACTTTATTTGATATAGTTCGATCAGTAATAAATCGAATTGACTTAATCGACTCATATTAGGGATTTGTGTTTGAGGACAATACTGTTTACACTGAATAATGTTCCATCGAAGTCTATTGAGAAAGATATCTTACGAGATTTGATCTCTAAGTACATTGTTTCTCAAGATTTGGTGTTAATGAGCTTATTTCAAGTTTGTTGATTGATAAGCTTAGATCCAAATAAGGCACTTAATGTTTTGTAGGACATCTTGAACAGACCGAAAAGTACTACTTATACGAACATGATAAGAACAAGGTAGTTGTTGCTCATCATGACGTAGTCTTGGAGAATAACTTTCTCAAGAAGAAGTAGTGGGAGTAAGGTGAGCATTAAAGGAGTTTATGCATCACTACAAGAAATACCTTATGGAAAACTTGTCACTCCATATATGGTGCTTAGTGGAAGTAGAGCAAAACTTTATTCACAAACTGTTGTGAAAGGAAGTGCGCTCCTTCCAATGAGGACTCAAATGTCTCACGAGTTGATGATATTCGAGAATCTCAAGATATAAATGAGGATCAAGAACTTATTCTACAAATCGTTGTAGAAATAGTTCATGAATCTCAAGCACTAATCCTACAAAAGTCAACGAGAGTAACTGCATAGGCTTCACAATACCCTCATACTTGGCATACGAGGATACGTTGACAAATATTGAAGCGATGGAAGGACCCAATTCCATAGGTATGGTTTAAGTCCATATGATCTTTAAATGTAATCCATATATACCAACAAGGTACAGACCTTGGTTGATATTTATGAAGGAATAATCCATCAAGAACATTTAGATCTTTAATGAAAGATTGACATGGATGACAGGTCGACTATATACAATGCACAGCTTCTTGCTTGTAGCTATGTCTAAGTCGACAGCTAGTTGACTGTATACAAAGCACAACTCTTGGCTTGTAGCTATGTCTAAAGTCAATAAAGATCATTCTAGCAATTGGTATGTTTCATATATATTGATATATGGAAATGCACATCAAAAACCGCCTTCTTCAATTGAATGAAGAAAGAGGTTGTGTATACGATACAAACCAAAAGTTTTATGTTGATGTACTGCTGGAAATATATGTATGCTTCAAGGATTCATTAATGGATTGAAGCTAGTATTGTGGAATAAACATTTTGACAAGAAATCCAAGGAGTTGAATTTTGTCAAAAGCATCTTGTATAGACAAGAGATTCAGTGGGAGCATAATTGTGTTATTAATATTGTATAAGGTAACAAAATTGGAAATAACATTAAAGAAATGAATATTGTCAAGATCTCATTGAAGAATGTTTTCTTAATGAGAATTGGGCAAGATCGTCTAAATCCTAGGAAACAAAATCTATAGAGATAGATTATGATGGATGTTAGGTTTGAGCTAATGTGCATAAAATGATATATTGTTGTAGGAACATAAATGGTGGACTCCAAGAAAGGATGTCTAACCACGTTATATGGCATACACTTGAGTTCGACTCGGTGTGTTGCGACTCAATTTGAGAAGAGTGCACGAAACAGTTCGAGCATCCTTCTATTATGAGTTTCATTATGTAAGCCATATTTATGCACATGCCCCAATGTGTTGTACCCAAGGAGTATGACAAGCAGTTGTCAACTGGATACAAGGAAAAACACATTTTGACAATAATCGGGAATATCCTCGAGTATCTTATGAGAAAGAGAGATATTTTTTCATCAGTTAGAAAAAAAAAATAGCTCGTATAAGTTGTTACACTGATTCTTATTTCAAAAGATTGATAAATCACATTTTGAGCTACCTATTTGCTTAAAGGTGGTGTCGTAAGTTTAGAAGGAGTTCTAAACAAGGTATACAACCGTTTCCGTCACAAAAAGCAAAATATATAGCAACTTGTGAAGCAATGAAAATGATAGTTTGGATTAAGAAGTTCTCAGTCAAGCTAATATGGTTCTATGCATCTCGAACCATAGCTTAGTCTTAAAGAACCCAATATCGTATTGAAGGTCCAAATATGATCTATGACAATATCACTTGATGGCATATGATGATGATCAAGAACATATACGTAAGAATATATATATGTATTAGGTCAAACAACATGGATAGTTTCGCGAACACAGCGGAGACTTTAACATAACCTCTACCTTAAGCAGTACACGAGATGAAATTGTTCATCCATACGTAATGGACGTATGAGTGGCTGGTTTTAAGTGTATTATTTTATGAGGTTCAAGACATGTATATATGTAGATATATGACATCGTTCTCAATTCTCGTTGGCTAGAAGTCACTATTGATTGACTATAGTCCAAGTGGGAGATTGTTGGAGTTATGTCCTAGAAGTCAATATTTAATGACTTAATTATTTAGTTTATGTTATTGATGATATTTGATCATTTGTTCCTGGATTTTATTATTGACATTTCATTCAGGTTGAGGATCTGAATTGTAGATCACTGTATTTCATTTAATAGTAAATGACAATAATAAATCGAAACGGTCCATAGTCTTGATAATTAACAAGGAACATTAATTATCATATAAGACTAGTATGCAAGTTAAGCGATGATTAAGTTCTACAAATCATAAGGAGTTACTAACTTAATTGCATATGTATATGTTACTAGAACATAGTACAGGACATGACCCCGATGAAATAAATATATGGATTGTGTTAAGTGTCATTATTTATTTTATCAGTGTTTGATTCCAAGTTTGAGATGGTTCAGTTTTTCCACATGAGGATAGGTTCTATAAATATCGTCTACCGTTGATTCCTGATAAGGGCTGCTATACGGACTTTATTTATGTTCTCTTGAATTGTGCGGGAAAAACTGTTCATCAAGACAACCGTATGTCCCTCATTAGTTCACCTGATGAGCGATGATATCTACTGGGCCCCTTGATGGAGATGGATTGCTTGCTAGCAACTTGTGCAATCATCTCTAGATCAAGAAACGTATAATCTGCAAGAATGACACATTCTTATCTTGGATTATACAAGGATGTCATGTGACATAGGAATCAAAACAATAAGAAACTCATTTCTTATGCAGGATTAAATGATTGTATTAGTACATTATTCATTTATGCGAATTGGGAATCATAACGTGTTGCTAGATACCGCTTGTGATTATTGGAAATAAATAGCGATTTATTTTCATAGCCAACATAGCATAAATCCTCAAAGGGTCACACAAATAGGACTTTAACCATACGTGCATTATTTGTTTATTTGTAGTAGCGAGTACTGCGAAAATATGATAAGTTGATTAATTAATTGTATACCGTTATGAACCGTTATAATTAATTAACTCAAATGGATCATATAGAAACAATATAATGCATATGCTAATTCCAAATTAATTATTAATATGTTAATTTCGTTCAACATATATTTATTATACTGAGCTAGTCGGTCTTTTATTAAATCAATTAATTAAAAGCCTGATTTGAGATTAATTAATGGAGTTGATTAATAGGCTAATATAATATGTTATATAGCCTATAATCATATACAAAATTTCTGCAATGAAGGGATATTTTTGTCAAGACAAAATTATGGAAAGAGAGCAAAGTTTAGAAATAACAAAATATGGCAACGTTGTTTATGGAAACACCGAGCCCTATATCTTTTGCCTCTCTCTTCTTATTCCCTTGCACAAGAAATAGAAGAGCAGAAAAATTTCTGCCCTAGGCGCCTCCATCTCTCTCTCAATAGCTCATGTGTTGAGCGTTAATTTTTCTTCCATGAAAAATAGTTAATCGCGCGAAGAAAAATCAAAAAGGGAATTAGCTATCGTCTCAAAACAAGCTAGCACTTGTTTATAGACTTTGGTTAATCTTCTAGGTGGACTAGAGGCAGCGAAGGTGCGCATCCATCGACTCCTAAGCAAAGGTCGAGCCTTCTAGTTACGATACTAGAAGAGGTATAATCTCCTACACGTTCTCTTTTATATATTAACTGCTTGAATAACTAGATCCGTTAATCGTGCATCTTAATTGCTTATTAAATGTTAATAAAAATTAAAATTGCACAAGGACTTGAGTTCCTAACAAGAACCACATCAAGACAACAACAACCGGCACACATTAACGCTCCCCGCGTTTACGCTTCCGCGGGGTGATCTTCTGACTCAGGTTCGACCTCCATCTCGCGCGGGGGACTCGGAGGAGGAATCTCAAGATATAAATACGCCAAAACATCGGGAAGTTCATCAAGATACAGAGCTAAAGTAGCATTACAATTCAGACTCGGGATATGAACACAGAACTGGAGACAAGAGCACTCAACTGTAGCTATGGACCTTCGCCTAGCACCATTTCTACGTTCCTGGAATCCTCAAAAGAGGCAACACAAAAATTCGGATGAGAAGTTAATCTCAGTGCAGGTTTTAGTTCCAGTACGCGGATTCTTGGTACGAACCGGTATCGGAATTAATACCCGTTATTTTAAAATAAACTTTGAAATCAATAATCATTTTCAATCATTTTCAAAAACATCATTAATTAAAAATCCGAATGATTTGTACCGTATGCACAAGCCGCAACGGTCCGGTAACAGGCATACTGCAACATGAAATATGCATCAATTCAAATCAAGCATAACTCATTAATCACAGAATTTCAACAGAGTTCAGTATACACTCAAGTTCTTTATCGGCCCAACAGAATCAGAAAGAACTCTTCCCACACCATAGGTCCAACCCTAGGTCCAGATTCCAGAGGGAATTTCCAGTAATTAAAAGCGCTAATAATTCCGGCCGGGCAGGTGGCCAAACCATACTCCGAAGAGCGATACTTATCATAGTTATGCTATGCAGACTGATTAAAAATGGTCCGATTTAATTCAAATCCGATTCCTCTATCACAAAGGATCTTTATGCAAATAAGTCAGTTTACGGAGCCATTCCAGTCTTTGAATATAATCCGACGTACTCAATTGATCAACAATCGGAATTCTATGTCGGAATATATTTATTTAGTTGGATCAAACGAACAATTTGGTTCAACATGCATTTTTATAATTTCAGGGGTTCCTATTAACTACATGTATTGGAAATGCATTATCAAGGAATGACCAACATGCAATGCATGAATTTAAATGTACCGAAACCCGAGTTCTAACAAAGATTCCACGTATCCGCACCTTGCTTGATTCAGATGTCCGGGGGCACTTCAGTATTCGTTCCTGTTTACATGTTACAGATCAAGTACCGTTATTATATGCTTAACGGATTCCTTAAATCCGTTTGGTAAACCACGATTAATTAAGTCTGGTAACTTATGGGTAACTGGACTGTACGTTTTGGTTCCAAGTCCTTTAATTATCGTTATAACCTTTTTAATTATATCTTTAATTGTCCGTGTCAATGTTTAATTGTACGTTTCCTAATATCGAGAATCCATAATCAGAAATAACAGAAATATCATACAGAAATTTAGGAAACTCAATTAAAGCATAACAGAAAATATAAATCAGAAGTTATTTGTTTATTTTTGCGGGATCAGATAGTCTGAATAATTTGCCACGTATCCGTTCTTTTTGAAAGTCAGAATAAATTTCATCATTTTCCTAAAAAGCCCACAATCGATAGTTAAACTAAGTACATTGTTTCCAAGTCGTTTAGTTTAACAGAAATCCGTCATTAGCTTTATTTAAATCCGAAAGCTAATTCAAAATCCGAAATTATTTCCAAAAAAAAAATCAGGCCCACAGTTCATCTCGGCCAACAGGCCTTATTTTTTTTTCTCGGCCCATAAGACAAAAATCCGACCAAGGCCCACAACAAAATCCAAAACAGCCCGCGACTAAGGGGCTCAACCCAGTCAACCTGACCCAGTTGACTGGGTCGACGCATAACGGGTCCGCCAGTCATCAAAATCAGATCCGAATCCTACAGTTAGCAAACCCGAACTATTAGGCGCAGGTTTTTATTCGCTTATGTCCACAAAAATATCACAGATCCTTACAATTTACATCCAAGTCTATAATTAATCTGAAATATCTTCTATGTTACAAAATAGTCCCTAGAAATTTACGAAACAGTCCAAAAATAAGTTTTTCTTTTTACAAAACCGTCCCTACTCCACGCAACAGCTACCAGAATGGTACCAATCTCCTGTACCCATACCAGATTATCACTATATGCACTCCACCAGCCCTAACTCCCTTCTAACTTCATGCAACTTGACATAATAGGCATATGCATATATATAATATTTGTTTTTGAACTAATGCAAGCTTCAGATTGATGTATTCCTTTCAAATTATCAACATATAGCCCTTACCACTAAATTTTCTCATCACAGTTAGCTAATAATAGGTATACACACTTAAACATGTAAACATGCAAGGTTCAGCCTATATACAACATAGATATATATATCCATATGATAAAAATCATGCAAATTATAAGTTCCAGAATATATATAGACACATATGGTATATCAAAAGTATATTTTCAAAATCATATAAGTTATAACTCATACTGCCTGCCCCAAATCCCTATTTTATTTAACCAGTCATCTATTACATATATATAAGAGTCTACAGAATGTACTTTTAGAAGTATATTTTCTATAAATCATGCAGTATATCACCATTTATTATCTCCTCTAGACAGTTAAGTCTACACCCCCTAAATATCATGCCTTTCTACTATAAAAATTATAGAAACAGATTTTATAAGTGAGCATACTTTGAAATTATGCAAATATACTAGTTCAAACCATATCTGATAGCTATATGCATATATTAAAGTATATTTCTCATATAGAAAGCATCACATTACTTAAGAATGAGTATACAGTGCCTAAAATGACATAATTACTCATATATATTCAACTATAGTGCACTGTTGCAAAGTATATGCATAGATATATCTATATGAAACTCAAATGCTTCTATGCACATCATATAAATCAGTTATACTGTCACAGTAATAGCTATATGCCTCTGATTCATGCTTCCTATAATCAAATCAATAACAGATATGCAACTTAAGCATACTATTAGTAACAGTATATCATTCATGGGCTCAAATCCTATCAATAAGCATTCTATCATCAATTTTCTTTTAATTGAGTATAATTAACCCCTGACACTAGAGCATTAACCCCTTACAACACCCATAAGACATCAGTTAGCATCACAGAAGCACTACACCAACTCAATTATCTACTAAGTTATTCACAGATCACAACATAACCATTAACAATTACTTTAACATAGAACAATGCACTCAGCAATTTTTATAGTACCTAACATAAGCAAAAATTAGCTAGCCACACACAGCACACACAATCAACAACAAATTACGCAATTTAACAAGCCACAGTAGAGATATACCTTGCTCGTGATCTTTGAAAAACCTCCTCAGGAATTCAAGCACAACCAACGCAAGAATCAACGTTAGACTAATCAAGAACAACGCCAATTCCATACACCTAATTCCTATCAGTAAAAATTCTAGAAATTAGGGATCAACAAATCGATAGAAATTAACCAAATTAATCGACAAAAGTGAGACAGAGAAGAACGTTGTTACCTCCCCAAGCTCCAATCTACCTCCCTTTCTCCTCTGCCGTACTCAAACCAAAACCCTACCCGACCTTTAAATAGGAAAACTTACCTAGCTAGCAGACAGGAAGGAGAAAGAAAGAGAGGCATGCGAAGCTTAAAGGAGGAGAGGCCACGTCGATGGCTCCATTAAAGCCATCTGACAGCCCACCATCGAGAGAAGAAACGAGCTCGGCTACCTTCCCGTGCAAGCACAAGGAAGAAGCTGAGGGGTCAACAGGATAGAGGACAGCTCATCGGCGCCTCTACTTCGACCATTCAGAAAATAACAGCAAGGCGACAGAGAGATGGCCTCGAGCACATCTCGAGAGAGAAGAAGACAGAGGCGATCGGATCGGAGAGACAGAAAGAAAGAGACGAAGGAGTCGCCTTCTCTCTCTCGTCCTCTTCTTTTATTAAAATCGCCTCCGATTCTATGTGGCTAAATCCATGTGGCTATGTGTGTAGCGGCTAGTTAATAACTAATTTTTGTAAATTAGCTATTTCCTCTAATTAGTTAAATCCATCCTTCTAGATGAAATCTTCTCATGGCAATTATACAGAAAAATTCCAGAGCTGAGAATAAATATTCACAAAATTTAAAATAGAAATTTCCCACAAATTTGACTGTCAGATTTAATTTAATTATAAAAATATCAATAATAAATGATCCTAATTTATTTACCGGACAATTTCAGTACTTGGTTTACCATACGTCAGTCACTAATGTTACAGAAACCAAAACGAGAGAGGAGCCTGGTCGTTCTCATCCGAAACGCGTCGACGACGGGAGAAACCCTAGCAGCCACCGCCAACCCAATCGCCGACGGAAGAATAGAATAAAGCGAGGAGGAATAGGTGGTGAGTCCATGGGAGATGCCACATGAGCCCTCACCTCTGTTGCTTCCATCGCCTTCGACGATATCTTGAGAATCGATTCTCACGATCTGGTATGAACTTTCACATCTAATTTAATACCTTTTGATTGGTAAATAAGTATGCTCGATTTTTCTTTTTTCCCTTGTTTTCACTGTGACGGAATTATTTTGTCTTTTTCCCTTTGTTTTCACTCGGAGATCTTGTTTGTCTTATATTGATGTATTAAATAACTATCCAAAATTCCTTTTTGCTTCCTTATTTTTTTATGATTTGCTTAAGAGAGATTTCGATTGTTTAGATCTGAAATGCAACTTAGATTTGTCGAACTTGTTAGATTTTTTTTTATTTATTTGAGATCTCTGGGGCATTTTTCAAGAAAGCTTAGATTTGTTACTATGATTTAGGATTTCGGTATTGTTTACCCTTATTCAAGAAGTTCAATTTAATAATTCTTTTGGCTATGATATATGATTATCATGATGGATGATGTTTACTTTGAAAATTAAATTAACACAATTAATTGTTGTATAATCGGAACTGGTTGCAGGACAAGATGTAGATCTTTATGAAAACACTAAGGGCCTGCTCCAGAAAGGTGTAACCTAAGCTAAGGTAAGAAAGTGGAAAGCCAGCACCCTGCTCCAATTAGGATCTGTGGTTGAACCGAAGGAAACCAAAGGGAATGAGAGATCCTCAGCAAATGATTTGGGAAGAAAGCCAGTACTCCCCAAAATTGGGGTGTACTAGAGATGTCTCAGGAATTAAAAATCTATGACCATAATACCCTTATAATTTTCAGTCCCTGACATCTTACCCCACTAGTCTTTGTACTTCTTTTCATTCTCTACTGAAAATTAAAAGGAAGGGCTAAATTGTCTTTTTCTACATTAAAAATAAGGTAACAGACGTTAGCTTCTAGTATGCCTTTTTGATATATGGAGGAAGGCACCTTCATTTCCTTCATCTTCTTTCCTCTTCCATTCCTTACTCTTGCTTTCCTTAGCCCAGATTTACTTCTTCTGGAGCAGTCCCTAATAGGAAAGATCATCACCCTCGAGGTAGAGAGCAGCAACATGATCGGTGTGCAAGTTCTCGGCTGTGATTGCTCCAACGAATTGTATTGTTTGTTGTAACAATAGATGTTATTGTTAATGTAATTGTTCAGTTTGTTGAAATAATGGATATTATTTTAGATCAGTGTTCACTTCATTGTATGGTTATTAAAACGTCATATTACAAGTGCATTTAGCTGAACACATAAACAATATTAATTGATCCCTTAACTATTTTAATTGAACACAAAAACTACGAAATCAAATTTCCGTTGCAACTAACTGAACACATAAACACTTTTAGTTCAACCTTTAACGTATTTAACTAAACACAAAAGTACGAAAATTCTATTTTCAGATGCAACTAATTGAACAAATAAACACTTTTAGTTTAACCTTTACCGTATTAAACTAAACACAAAAGTACGAAAATTCCATTTTCAGATGCAACTAACTGAACACATAAATTTTTAATTTAACCTTTAACGTATTTAACTGAACACAAAAGTAGGAAAATTTCATTTTCAGATGCATCTAACTGAACACATACAATTTTTAATTCAACCCTTATGATATTTAACTGAACAAATAAACCAGTACATTTGATGACGTCAGCATCCAGAAATTTCTAAAAAAATTCTGAAAAATTTTCGCTGACGTCAGCACACGAAAAAATGAAGGTGAGGCCCATTTTTGGCCTGTGGATGGAATGGACGGGAAAATGGTGGATGGTGTGTATCAGACCTGAAAAAAAATTTGGTATATTAAATCTGATATCCCCATTTGAAAATTGGTACATAGAGAAACGAGGCCCAAATTGGGTACTAGGCTCAGGTTGGGCCTTGGTAATATATGAGCTGATCTTGATTTAACTTGTATAGGTCGTATTTAAACCCAATGAAAGCCCATGAGTATGAAGTATTACATGGCCCATTTGATGTTCAGTTCATCTCAAGTTGTAAACGGCACAAATCACCTCTCTCATTCACAGATTCGGTGCCTCTTTCTTCCCTTTTTTCTCTCTCTGCTTCTTCAACTTCGCTCAGTACATTTACTTCTTTCTCTGAATCGAAACATAAAGTACAGAAGCCAGCTGCCGAACCCTAGAGAGGTACGACATGGAATCCGGTGCGCCGCCGAGCAAGACAAGTGGTAAGGCTCTCTTCTCTCACTCACACACACACAAAAGGACGCTTGATCATGGAGAATTTTGTGCGATCAATTTGAAACGATTGCAATTATAGGCGGATATTTTTTGGGTTTTCTTTACTGAGCTCTAAAACACGAAATGTGAAGTTTGTTACCTATTTTTTAATGGTAAAATTTTCTATTTCTAGCATGTTTCTCTCTCCTCATCCTGACTCAGCTTTCCTGAGTTATTTTCTAGAGAATAAAGCACAGTCTTTTAAGAAAATTAGAAGTGATCAGCTGTTTGGATCCCTTTCTTAGTGGCTGGCATCATTTTACATACCCAGCAAGCTCTTATCAGCTGTCGAACTGCAATTTTTTAACCCCCATTCAAACCGTGAAGGTCACAACACGTTGGACAGAAGGTTTCTAGAACATATTTTGTGCTAGGATGCCAAAAATCATTTTCCTGGTACAACAAGCTGGTTTTACCAAGCATAATTTGAATAAAAATAATTAATTTCTAAAGAAGAGAAATTGTGAGCTTCTTTTATTGACATGGGTTTTTTTTTTTTAGTAATTTACTGACATTCTGATAATGCAAGGAGCCTTCGCAACATTGCATAAGATTCTCCTAAAATGCACAAAAGGAGCAATATTCATTATTTTTTCCTTATATTGTGGATGACTTTCAGGTATGGGTAATTGCTATGTATTCAAAAGCCGGTTACAAGAATATGCACAGAAGGCTGGTTTCAAAACACCAGAATACCACACAGTGAAAGAGGGGCTTTCTCATGTTCCCATATTTCGGTCAACTGTGGTGGTGAACAATGTCAGATATGATTCTCTACCTGGCTTTAGCACTCGTAAGGCAGCTGAGCAGTCTGCTGCTGAGGTGGCGCTTTTGGAGATTCTCAAGTCTGGCCAATTGACTGAGTGCATCCCTGCTCTAGTATGCTCTCTCTCACTCTAAAGTACATTAATTATTATTCATTCTCTATGAGAAGGATAGCTAGCCATTTTACAAGAGAGGTAATACTGTAAATTGATAATATGTGAATGTCCAATTTTAGGATGCATGTTGGGGTTGAGGGTCAGCTTTATTTTATTATTATTAATATTATTACTTTTTTTTTTGTTCAGAGATGTTTGGACTTTGGATGTATAGTTTTGAAAGATCAATTGTGTTCACCTTTTATTTATTATTTTTTTGGTTTCAAATTAGTAGGTAACTGGAATGTCAATTTGCAGAGTTAGTAAACTAAGATTTACTTATTTGGAGACCACTTATTGTGAGCTCGCTATAGTGTTATACTCATTATGTTGTTATACATTCAGAAATTAAATTCTAGAAGAAAGACGAGCAGCACTAGTTTGTTCTGAGTGTTATATTCATACAAGCGCAACCTGTATTCAGGCTTTTTAAAAATAGACTCATGACTCCTACACATTGAGTGCTGCCTGTTCTCAATATCATGTACAATCAGTCCTGAACATTAAAAGCAAACCTAATTCTCTGTCTGATAGCATATTTTGTTGGTGATCTTCCTAGATTCAAACAATTCCTGATTTACCGTACTTTAGTCGACTAATCTAAATTTAGTTAGTAAGTAGAAAAGACAGATTGTGTTCGTATTGCTAGTTCAGGTGATTCTTTTACCCCTCATCTCTATAATCGTTATTTTAAAAGCCTGCTATGTTGATTAAGGACAAACCAGAAATTTTAAATGATGTGTCCAGGTTTGACATGTAAATTAGCCATGAGGAGATTTGACTGAGTCTGCATAATTTATGGCTTGTATCTAATAATTTTATATTTATTTGGTACTTGTAGTTGCGGTCTGTGTTATTTGCAAATAGATAAAGGAGTTATTATGTGCTGATAAACTTTTTGTCTTATGCACTAACTTGTTGAACTTATGAATTTTAATATTTTAGGTATGTAAATTAAAAATTTGGGTGAATATTTGGTGTTAATTGATTTTAAAAGGAATATAAAATATCTGATTTCTGTTTATTAGCTACTATAACTAAAAATGTTGCCGGTTGCTTTGCAGCATGAAACAGGTCTGTGCAAGAACATGCTCCAAGAATATGCGCAAAAAATGAACTATGCCATTCCATCTTATGTGTGTTCGAGACAGACGGTGGGATCTGCTCCGTACGTATGTACTGTGGAGATAGGTGGTATTCAGTACATTGGTGCTGCTACAACAACCAAAAAGGAGGCTGAGATTAAAGCTGCTCGTACTGCTCTCCTTGCCATTCAAGGTAAGATTGTTACAATATTTTTCTGATTTTACTGTCCAAAGCTTTCTGGTTCTCTGCATGTCTACTATGCCTTCCCATAGCTGATATTCAGAGGAGACAGACGTGATATGTGCTTCTAAAATTCTCAATGTATTGCTGCATTAAAAAATTTCAAAACTTACATGCCAATTCTTACTCCAGTGGTAATCTTAACTTTTTGGAGGATAGTTGGGAAAAAAGGTTCCTGTCACATTGTTATTATTGTAAAATTAACATTTGAAAGTTAATTAGAAGCTGCACATGTTTGCCACATTGATACCTACCTAGGTGAAGTTCTATTGTATTTACCCATTGACCTTGCAAAAGCTTAATCATGATAAATACCCGCTCAGGTTTTTAATGCATCCGTCTGGAGATAAAATTAAGCACCTGTTGATGTACTTATGTCATATGCATACTTTCAGGTCAAGAGAATGCTAAGAAGGGTGCATCGCAATACACCGTACTTCCAACAAGAGAGAAAACTCCAGAGCCAGAGAAAACAGTGATACCGGCTGAAAGTAAAAAGCTCAAGCCCAAGAAGAAAATTTCGAAGAAGAGATGGAAGCCGAAGAAGAATAAATTTCTGAAAAAACATGATGACGAGGACAATGTGACAAGAGATAATACAACTGGATGTATTGCAGCTGAAGCCCTACAGACAGGTGATATTTTAACATCAGAAGCTGGGAAATTTGTTAAAGAGGAATTTAGAAGCGAGAACCAGGTTGGTGCAAATTGTGAAAATAATGCAGGCTCAGATCAGATCAGAGCAGAAAATGTCATTGAATCAAACTAACACCAAATTTATTTTTCTTTCATTGGGATCATAACTTAATTAGATTAAAAGTTCGAAGAGGTGATTGTTATTATGGTTAAGGTTGTCCAACTATAGTGTATGCAACTAGTTGGTGCTTGTTTTCTCAAAACAGGAAGGCAGGAAAGGTGGAATTCAGCGAAGGTTGATTACTGATTACATTTTGTTAAGAGTTTGATAAAGAGCATAGTGTAGTAATTGAGGATCTTTTTACTGTCTTTACCATTAATAAGTAAAGGTTAATTCCGAAAAATGAACAAGATCCCTATCTGGTTACCTTAGCAGCAGAGAAAAAAAGCCCAGTTTAAATTCTGTTAATGTGCATATGAAGAGTATAATTTCTAGAGAGCTGATTTAATAGTATCACATTAATTGTTTTTCGAAGAACACTTTTCCAAACAATAACATAAAATAAATTAAATAAAATTAAGATGCAAAAGGATAACTAATTGAAATAAGATAGCAGCTAGAAAACGTATGGTAGTAATACAGAAAGCTCTGAATGCAACTGTTATAATAGCATGTGTAATAAATTGTGAAGCAAATAATTGCCTCAAACTCTCACTCCGTGAGCATACTACCAAAAGATCAATGAAGAATCATCGTCATGGAGCACTATTTTTCAAGAAGATAAAAAATATTATTTTCTATTGAGTTAAGTGATTACATACGTGTGGAAACTTTGCTCTGGAAACAAATAAAAATAAATCAAATATAGAGGAGGCAACCTGTCCTTAAAAACGATAATATAACAAGTTGCTTTAAAAAATATAAAAAACATAAATGAAAAATCGACCTCAAAAAGGTAAATAATATATCAAAAGAAAGGAAACATAACTACACTACGAAAATACATCTGGTTTAAGTTGATGACATTCAAAACACCAAGGGAAATGACTTGAAAGCTTGAAATAAGATTTCCCTATGACAAAGGAAGTTTCTTTTTCCTCCTGATGAGTCTGAAATTTGACCTCTCCACAGGTTATATTCATCCATTTTAGATAAGAATGGTTGGTATATGTTCGATTTTGCGCCATTCCCCCCCAGACTTTTCCTTAATTTTTGACAGGAGCAGCTTGTCAATGCGTAACTCCTGTAGGTTAGTCGCATACCGTAGGTCAGGAAGAGCATTTAACCAATAGCACGCTCTGATATAAAGGTATTTGAGCATGGGAAATGCTCCATACTCCACATTCCATATAATTATAGTCAACACATCATCCAGTTTGAGATTTTGTAGTCGAGGGAAACCTCCACTGGAGCAAACCATTGTATCTCCCATGATATTCATCTCAAGACGAATGCTATTCATCTCAAGACTCTTCAAACTGCACAATTTCGCCAGAGTCGGCATTGGATCTTCCTTGAAAAGAAAGGAGGACAGTGTTAGCTTGGTTAAGTTTGGAGGCAGTTTTGCAATATGAACACTTGGGAGAGGGACAGTCTCTTGCCCAGAGAGAAACAGGGTGTGTATGTTTTCATAACTAGGTGAGGTGCTGAGATCAATAATATTTTGTGGAGGATAGAAGTAATCTAATCTCACTGAGAGAAGTTTGCTCAACTTAGATAAGAGGTCATGAATCAACTTGCCATCATCCTCAACCTGACAGCTTAATTGCAACTTGCGAATACCAGGGATATGAGGCAAGCTTTTGTTCCATGATTTTGGTACCAGGAACCTTCCAATGCTTCTTAGATTATTGAGGTTTGCAGTTGCTGGTGGTCCTTCTATTTCCGTGACAAGTTCATATATGTCAGATGAATGAACATGCCTCAGACTGGTGACTTCCCAGAAAAGCTCTGGTAACTCCCTGATCTCAGTACCCCTAATATCAAAAGTTTGAAGATGCAAATGACCTATCCATGTTGGAATTACAGTTACCCCCGTCCCCCTCAATCCCAAGTATCTCAAGTGGATCAGGTTCTTCAAATCCATTGGTAGTTCCTTGAAACTTTGTTTGTTTCTTAGTTCCAACACTCTGAGTAAAATAAATCCTATAGTGCCTATGAATATGCATTGGTTGAAGTTTAGGAAAGTTCGAAGTTTTGGCATGCTGATTTTGGTGAGATCCTTGTGAAGATTAGTGGTTCTGTTCCCATCAATGCCTTCATGAAAGGCTATTCGACGAGTCATATTTACATCCCTGTCTAAATCTTTTTCGTTCCATATGACAAGAAAATCGTTTTCTGCAGCTTCACGCAATGCTACTTCACGCAGGAGATCATGAACCCGAATCGACTTGATAGCACCATTGAAATTTCTCTCTGCAACTTGAACCAAACATCTGTGTAGAAAAAAAATTCAATTGAAATTAAAATATTATGTTCTGTTATCACATAGCAAGCACTGTAAACAAGGATGACAGTACCTTTGGGCTAATTCCTCCAAATAATCTTCTGCATAGTCCTCTAGTTGTGCTTCTCCCCTAGGCTCAATTAAACCTTCAGCGATCCACATCTTCATTAGGGGTTTCGCTGCAATTTTATAGTCCTCAGGAAAGCAAGCTACATACCTGCATGTAACCAGCTCAATTAATATCTCAAACTTCAACCAGCCGAGGTATACTGGTATTCTTTTTTTGAATAAAATACGTGGTCATGCCTCCAAGTTTCATTAACCAGAAGGCATACACTTGGGCTGATGCGATGAGAACAAAGAAATAAGTACAACAAGAAAAATATAGACATGGGCTAATTAGAGAGAAACAATTTATCTCTCTTCCTGACCAATTTCATTTGCCAGCAAAGGGGCAGATATAAACTGATATTTGAGAAATTACTAAGGAACTTACATTACAACTATCCAAGATATTGTGGAATTAAAGTTTCAAAATATAATATAATTACAAAAGTGCAAATTATCCTCAAAGCAACAAGACAAGAATATCTACCTGAAACAAGATTTGAGAAAATATGGAAGGTCATCGTAGCTAGTTGCTAGAATTTCCATGCATTCTCGGCCAACAATGTGCCAATCCAACCTCTCAACCACTCTTGACCAATCACGGTGAGTTGGAGGTTTAATTGACAAGAGGCCGCCCAACACAATGAGTGCTAGAGGCAACCCGTCACATCTTTTAACCAGCTGTCTAGCCAGATCTAACAGTTCATCCGGACACTCCGGTGAAGGATCTCTGCTTTGAAGTGCCTTTTTTAGGAAAAGCTCCAAGCTTTTACTTTTATTTAGAAATCTAAGATGATACACACCAGTAGAATCTGCACGATTCGCGACATTGAGGAAACGGCTTGTCATTAGCACCCGACTTCCATTTCCAATGTCGACAAGGCCAGTCTCGAGCTGGATAAAGACATCCTCACTCCACACATCATCGAGGATAATTAGGTACTTCTTCATTTTCAATAATACGTTGACTTCTCCCAATAGATATACAAGTTTATCTCCTTCAGTTTCTCCTTTCACTTCTGTATAATCCGCAAGTTTTTGGTGTATTTTCTTCAATATATCAACGATGTTAAAATCTTTTGAGACGGTTATCCACAAACATAAATCAAAATGGCTCTTGACAGTTGAGGAACTATAAACCTTTTGGGCAAGAGTGGTCTTGCCAAGCCCACCGGGTCCAACAATGGTAACAACATGCCGGGTTTGGTTGCCTTGCCCATGCAGCAATAAATCGATAACTTCTTGCTTTTGATCCTCGAGACCAACAACGTCATCTTTATCAACATCAGGGAGCACATGGCGTTTAAATGAAGGTTGATACCTATCTTGGCTAAACTCTTGTATCCCAAAAGTGGTTCTGCTTTCGGAAATTATGCGAAGCTTGGCTTGGATCTTATAAATCTTCTGACCAAGAGTGCGACGAGCTAGTATACTATTGGGGATGAGACCGAACCTAAGATAACTGGCTTCAGAAAGGAATTTGTCGATTGCATCCTCAGTCTCATATGCAACACTCCTCACATCACTTACCCATCCCTTTACCCTCTCATCACCTCCTTTGCTCTTGGAGTCGGCATCCTTCAAAAATCGTTGCATCTGAGTGAGTTGAAGCTTCACCTCACCGATTTTGCCATCAACCCCATGCATGGAACAGACTTCTTTAATGAGGAGATCTGTCAACTTCTTAATCGCGGCGGCAACGATTGCCTCAGTCATCGTACTCTATTGATCTCCCTTGCTAATTGTTGCTCTTAATTTGCTCTGGTAATGTTGAAAGGGTATTAATTGTAACTGGAAGTACGGCCAAAAAAGAATGGTCGACTTTGACCACTGGTTTCTGTTTTAACTTCAAAGAATTTCGTTAATCATGTTGCACAATATTAAATTATTTTATTTATAAGGATCTAATAGTCAACAAAATGTATGGTTGTCCAATGTTTTCGACACATCAAATATTTTCATTCGTATAAAAAAATTGTAATTAATTAACAAAACTCATAAATCTTTTAATTAAGAAATTACATGGTTACCAGAATGGGATCTGAATTATATGTATATATTCTTTAAATACCACATCGCAATACTAAAAAATATGTAAGCTTATGCCAAATGACAATTAAAAGTATACTTACCTTGATGAAATCATTCATATGCAAATTTTTATGTTTTTTTAAGAAATATATTGAGATCAAGTCTCTTAACTTATTTTTTAAATTGAATGTTTATAAGTACTTTCTAGTTATATTTTGAACCTGCGAATTTTCACTTAATATGTATTTTTTTTTTTTTTTAACTTTGGCCACTGGACTAAGAGCTGATTTTTTAATATACAAATTTTTAACCACGCTCCTATATCTAGTTCAGACTTACAGCCTTTAAGAAATTTTAGCAATATGTAACCAATCACATTTTGGAGAAGTTATCAATATACAAAATCTATTTTTATATATAGTAAGTAAATCAAACAGAAGATTTAAAACGTATAATTACATAGACTTGATATCACGTTATTAATAAAATCATGCATGGATCATCATATTATTGTACTTATTTATAGTATAAAGTCGATGAATTTTTTTTGTAAGTAAAAATTAAATATAAGTTTGAATTTGTATATGTTGACAAAATTTAATATAACATCATACGTGCTAACGTGTTCATAATAAACCAGGGTAATCTCCTTTAGACGTGAGGCGCACCACGGTTTGGTGGTTTGCGCACTTGCGCGGGAAACTGGGCAACGGCAGCGGCGCAAGCGAACTGTTCTCATGCAGAACTGTAGCAGCGAAAACAAAATAAATGAAATTATATAATATTTGACTTTTCAACCTCAGTACTGGCCCATTTAATTTCGTTTTCATTGTCTTCTCGATCCAATACTTGAAACTTGAAAGGGCATTTTAATTTGTGGACAAAGATTCGGATCATCGGACAAATTCTGATATTCGCTTTCCAGTGTTCTAAAGACCTTTAAATAATACATTTGCATTGAAAATTTTTATTAATAATTTACCATTGCACGTTTGCTGGCAATTAAATTTAATTCAATTAGCCGAAAGGCCAAAAGTATCATTAGCTAATGTATTTAGGTTTTCTATTATGAGGTAATTGTTTTGATTTCTTTTAGAATTATATTGGGTTTCACGAATCATGCGCCTAATTGTTTTATAATTAAATGATACGTAAAAGTTTTTTAGGTTTGTAAAATGTCATATGAAAGTCTACGATATACAAGATACTTCATTTCTATGGAGAACAGGAGAAGTTAAAGATTTGTAAGAGAACGGACAGTCCAGAGACCATTTTCAAACTTCGCGAATTTCTCTCAAGTTTTGTGTCCTGTATGTGATATTAATATGACTAATGTAAGTTAAAGTATAAATACATTGTATTTTTTATTTATTTTGAATATGTATAATATTTAAAAATTATAGAGTAAAACCATAACAGAATAATAACAACGCGACATTAATTGGCAGTGCAACAATATACTTACGTTACGTCTTTTGGATTATTCAGCTTAACATTCCTATATACCAATTTAATAAAGTCAAACATGGTGAGTGAATAATTTTTTCCATATATTTATAGTAAGTAATATATTAAATTAACAGCATATTTATTCTAAAATTTTATTAAGGAAAGTTTTGTTAAGCAAAACCGAGCTTATGTGTTTTTTTTTTTTTTTTTGTCCTTAAAAACAAAAAATGAGTTGTACAAAAGCTTAGAGTTTTTGTTTTGAATGATGATGGGCATTTGACCTAATCAGAATATGCCCGATATGAGCCATGACGGAAATGACAACTATTATGCGCTCCGCATGTTTTTATGTGAAAAAAAAAAAATCTTTGTTTAGGAAAAAAAAACGACTGAAAGGTTAACCGAAGGTTGAACCCAAAAATAAATAAATAAAAAGAGTGCGTTACTGCGTTTCTTTTTTTTTTCTTTTTTGATAATTGTTCTTAGATCCACTCAAACACACTCTCAATTTGCTGGATTCGAACTCTGAACTCTGTGGAGCCAGATAAGTGTCTTGGCCGACTGCATTAGCACGTTAGACCGTTACTACGTTTCCGGTTCTCAGATAAGAATAAGATAGCATGTGGGTTCCACACTCCACTCAGCTTATCTGGAAGGTTAAAGCGTATAGCAAGTGTTTGTAGCTATCCGTATAGCAAGTGGAATTTGGACATCATCACAGCCAACTAGGCTTAAATCAGACAAAATGTCTACTTCAGATTTATTGTATCATATCTTATAGCCTTTATATAAGCTATCTCGAGTCGAAGACGTACCACTAGTCCATTAGCAGACCGCGTGCGTTAAAAAATCTGGTAGAGCTTGGTAGCTACTATTAAGCTTTCGGTAAAAAAAAGAAAGAAAAAAAAAAATCGAGTAGACTACTGCATGTTTGCCTTTGCTTATTTGTTGTTTGACGTGGATTCGGTGCGGAATTATTATTTTTCAACCAATGGTTGGTTATCATTAAAAAAATAACTAAATAAATAAATAAAATGGAAACTGTGGTTGGTTCCTTTGAGACTACCTGGACTGCTGCATATTTTAGGATCCAGTACAGTAGTACACCACGGATTGATAGTTGTTGTGAGGGAACTGATAATATATCATATATAAATAGAAATGCTAGAATCCAATATATTGGACGTAGGGCTGTACAACGGGTGGGTTTGTAATTTTTTATCAATATTTCAACCCAACTCAATTATACCAAGTTAAAAAATTTATTTAGTTGACCCACCCATAACCCAACCCAATCCATATAAAATTTTATCTACGGATTTACGGGTTAAACGGGTTATGATTTTATTGGTGAATAATTTTCAATTTATATAACACAAACAATTGAAAATTATATAACTATTTGCCTTATGATTTTGTATGGTACGTACATAAATGCAAGGCACCGTATAGATTAAATGTGTTGAGCATATTTGTCTTGGGATTTAAAAACTTGATTAAATGTATTGCGTAAATTAAAATTATAGGCGTGTTTCCTGTATTCCCAAGGTGCCATATGGATTAAATAAATGCAATTTGTACCTCGTCTCCTGTGTTGTGCTGTAATCGTTAGGCTCTGTAGTGATTAAATAAATGTAATTTGCTTCTCTGTCAGAGACGAGGCGTCACTTTACATAATGTCAGTTTACATAAAGGCGGCATATAGATTATGTTTATGTACTGATCAGATCATATGGATAAAAATAATTACGGGTCGGGTTTGTACTCGGATTATCAAGAAAAAATATGACCCGACCCAGTTATACTGGGCTAGTAAAATTAAAATCCGAATCATGCTTGAATCCGTTAAAATACGGGTCGGGTCGGACGGGTTTTGAATTTTCTTGTACAACCCTAATTGGACGGATGGGGTCCGTCCAATACTATGGTTCTCGTATTTTTAAATTTCAAACGACCGATCCGAACCGTTCAATATGTTCTCCATATTTTTATATTTTTTTGAATTTTTTTACTATTTTTTATATTTTAGAAAATTATTGTTATTGAATGATCCAGAACTTTTATATCATGAATTTTCTAAAATACCAAAAAAATAAGTAAAAAAATTTCAAAAAAATGTAAAAATTGATTTCTTATAAGTTTTCAATACGAAGAATATATTGAATGGTTTTGATCGGTCTTTTGAAAATTAAAAATATAAAAACGATCGTATTGGACGGACCCATCCGTCCAATATATTGTACACTAGCATTTCTCCGTATATAAAATCACTGGTGGTCTATGTATCACTGGTTGTGTAGACTTGACTGAATGATATATAAAATCAAATGGAATCTTTGATCTGCTTTGTGATGCTAATGAATTATGCTTTTGACTTTGAACACAGCGTACCTGACCAATCACTATTCAGTATTTAACATGATTATCATTATATTAAATAAAATACGGAAATGATAAGTGCTATGGTTAAAAAAATCATCCCCGCCATCCCTACTTTATATTATAAATGTTTAGTTTAATAATCAAATGCGTTCAGTTTAATAATCAAAAGTGTTCAGTTAAATACGTCATCGCGCGTCAGTCGTGTCAGCCTTGGAGAGAGACGCGTTAGAGGTAGAGTTGGAAAAAATTTAATTTGAACCGGATCGGTTCATGACCCCTTCTAATTTTTTCATGTGGTTTTTTTCCGGTTTGTGACCCCTTCGCTTGACATTGCACCTATTAAAAAAACTGATAGTAATACTTAATAAATTGAATATTTATATGTAAAACCTGAACATTTATACTTGCGAAATTGAACATTTGTTCTTACTAAACTAAACACTTACTAAACTAAACATTCTAAACTGAAAATTAATACTTCCTAAACTGAACAATTATAAATAATAAACTGAACATTTTTATTTACTAAGCTGAACATTTGTACTTACTAATCTAAACATTTATACTTAATAAAATGACTATTTTTGCTTATAACATTTATATTTTTTATTATAACTAACAAAACATTTATACTTAAATAACAAAACATTTGTACTTGTTAAACTGAACATTCAAATATACGAAATTAGTGCCCTGGGTGTGAGGGAGTGATGGTAGCGCTGCACAAAGACACGATGGTCAGCGATGGCATATGAGACGATGGCAATAATCAATTTCTAATAAAATAATACATTGGTAATTTTCTTAAAAGAAAATGATAATTTATCAATTGCACATTACCATTGTGACCAATGGGCTAAGTTACCGGCCCAAACCCAGCCTACACAATGAAGCGTCAGGACCATTGGATTACATGGAGATAGAGAGATGCTGACGTGGAAAAACCCAAATCCATAGGACTGATCCCATTGGTCGCAAAAATGTAGGAAATCTCCACCTCCCATCTCTCTCCAATCCCTTGTCATTCCTTTGAGCCCACTATCCTGGCCGTTCCTGAGCCACAAACTAAAACTATACAAGTACTCCATATACACATCTCTCTTTTGATCAGTCTCTATAGAGGGCGCAAAACAGGAAGTTCACAAATCGTCTTGTTAATTAACAAATGGCAACTCTCATGGCAGCTTCTGCTCGGGTTTTCCCCAACTCTTTCCTCGGTCAAGGCCGGGCCGCTAATGCTGACCCGTTCGCCTCTATCCCCATGGGCAAGGGAAAATACACCATGGTAAGTTTATCATATGGGGAAAAATGTGTCCCTGTCATATAATGTAGTGCATGGTACCCATGAAATATGAAACGTCAGAGTTGAAATAAATATTTTCTTTTCCAATAAAATCTATTTCGTAGTGATGAGACTTCACAATACTGAAAAATACCCTTTTTTCTTGTCTTTTCCCTTTAAAATGGGAAATATATAGAGTCTTGATTTGTGGTACGGACCAGACCGTGTCAAGTACTTGGGCCCATTCTCAGCTCAGACCCCATCTTACCTCACTGGTGAATTCCCCGGCGACTATGGGTGGGACACTGCCGGTCTGTCTGCTGATCCTGAGGCTTTCGCAAGAAACCGTGCTCTTGAGGTACTGCAAAATTTTCTTCCTTCTATCAAATTGACATGGTTTGCTATGCAGTCATAAGTAGCCAATTTTATATCAAGTTATCAACCGTCTGTTTTTTTTACTCGTCTTGAAAATCTTGTTTGTTAGAATTTTATTTACATGTTTTAACCTTTTAATGAAGCAACTCCTTACACTCTGGTGAATATTTCTCAACTTTCTTCTTATGTCAGCGAACTAAGTAGCACTTTACATTTTCAGAACACAGGCTTTCTTTGAAAAAGGCATCTGAAATTGAAACAAACTTGAATCACATGTGACATTCAAATGGATTTCTTGATAAATTATATCTAATTTGCCGAGAATATAATAACAGTAAGCAAAAATAGAAGGGTGATGTCTCAATAACTGCCTTATTTGTATGCAGGTCATCCACGGCAGGTGGGCCATGTTGGGTGCATTGGGCTGCATCACACCAGAGGTGCTTGAGAAGTGGCTCCGTGTCGACTTCAAGGAACCTGTCTGGTTCAAGGCTGGTGCTCAGATCTTTTCCGAGGGTGGCCTTGACTACCTCGGCAACCCCAACCTCGTTCATGCCCAAAGCATCCTGGCTGTTCTCGGATTCCAGGTACTGTTGTACAACCTAAACTTTTTTGTAGTTGAATTTAAACACATCATATATAGTACATTTAGACTGAACAAACTCTTGTCCATTTAATTATCTAAATAATTGCAAACATAGATGGTACATGTTTAAAACCACTGGCATTTTATCTGAGAGCCAGATAACACTGCACCAGTCGACTAATTGGAAAATTATGTCAAATTTTCACTTTGCATGTACAGGTTGTTCTCATGGGTCTTGTAGAGGGTTACCGCATCAACGGCCTTGCAGGCGTCGGTGAAGGAAATGACCTATATCCCGGTGGCCAGTACTTTGACCCACTAGGGTTGGCCGATGACCCAGCAACCTTTGCTGAGTTGAAGGTGAAAGAAATAAAGAATGGCCGTCTCGCCATGTTCTCCATGTTTGGTTTCTTTGTTCAAGCTATTGTCACCGGCAAGGGCCCACTCGAGAACCTACTTGACCACCTCGACAACCCTGTGGCCAACAATGCCTGGGTTTATGCTACCAAATTTGCGCCAGGATCTTAAGTGAAAGTATCTTATTTTGTAGTAGGAGTGAAATTCTGGATGTCTGTGTAGTGTATGAGGGTGGGAGGATGTGGATTAGAACTGCATCTTCGAGTGTAATATTAAACTGAAACATAAATTTATATTTATTTTTGCATAGGCCGTTCTATTTTTTGGGTGATCTTACCGCTTCTATTAAAATCTATCTGTAATTTTTACATTTTTAGGGATCTCGCATGTTTATAAAATAAAAATGTAAATGCAAAGTCCTACAATAAAATGGCTGAAAATTAATTCATACTTTTTACACTGACAGTGATCAAAAAATAAATAAATAAAATAATATGGCCTTATTAGGCTTCATGTACCCAACAGGCAGCTAGGCATTCAGAAGCACACATATAAAGCCGAAATAACCCTGTTTCAAAAGTCTTACGTTACATAAAACTGCTCTATAATGCTATATTATTATCCTATGCAAAGATGGTTGTAAAAGCTTCTAGTTTCCTCTGGACCTGGAAAAGAATGCTTAAGCACGTAAAAGTTTAACTAGTATTCCTCAGTTCCCTTAATTTCCCTGGAAAGTATTGCTATCATCTGTCTCCCAGTAATTCCCGTTTCTTTTGGAGCAGCTCTAATGGAGAACTGTGTTTCTATCTTACTATACAGAGAAGAACATGTTTAAACATGTACATACTTTCTACAATACCCAATCCAAGCTTCTTTGGTCTCAACTTGGAAATTATTGCTATCATCCTTTTCCCAGTAATTCCAATTTCTTTTGGAGGAGCTCTGACAGAGAAATGTGTTTCTATCTTAATATACAGAAGAACATGACTAAACATTTACAATTTTTTTACAATACCCCATCCAAACGTCTCGAGCCTCAGTCCAGAATAACCTTAGAAATTATACGCATTTAGCATTCCAAACAGTGCCCCACCATCTCTTGGGACAGCTATTAGAATTAAATTCGTGCAATGCCGACTTTGCATCCCTTAACTTTGCCTTGTAATCCCTCTTCCATGCAGTAAACCTCTCTTTCAACCTTCTCAACTCTGCTTCTGCATTAGCACTTACGCTGCTTGCAGGCTCCGCCATCAAATTAACTATATCAGCATCAAATGCCTGATGCCTGTGTTCAAATTCCTTCTCCAAATGGACCACTACCTGATGAGGGTCAGCAGACTCCTGGGGTGGCGTAATGGAGCTCTCTAGTGGCGGGGTTGGGGGTGGTGGTGGAGTTGTCTCTGCTGTGGGGGTCCCAGCTGACATTGTGTCCTCCGAGTCGTATTGTGGGTGTACTAATGGAGATGTGGAGTGCCGGTTACCTGGTCGTATCACTACCATGTTGTCATTGTCCAGCCTCTTTTTGGCCGCTGCAAGGCTTATCTGCAAATAAAAGGAAAAAAATTCCCAGATGACCATGTAAACCATGGATTTACACATGCCAGTACTTCTACATGATAAAAGGTATAAGGTTATCTACCAAAAGGCAAAAGCACATACGTAAATATTAAATACTAAATTTCAAGGGTATGTTTGAAAGTAGAACTCATGTAATTATGATCGAACATGGTACCCATCACTCAAGAACATACAAGGGTACGGTACCAATAAAAATTTGCTACCAATCAAGGGTACGGTACCATCACTCAAGAACATACATGGTACCCATCATGAGAAGTAGGTTAAAAACATACCTGAAGGGTAGTGAGCTGCTTCTGCCAAATGTGTTCCATTTCCTTCATTTTGGCCTCATAATCTTCCCACCTTTGTTCATACTGTTTCATTGCTCGCCTAAGCATCAAATTTTCTTCCTCTTTTACCCTTAATGTCTCTTCTGCCTTTATGACTCGTCTTTCCAGTTCAGTTACAACAGGTGCATTTACTTCTTCGCTGATTAAACCACCGTTTGTCTCCTGAATTTTCATACTCAATTTACCAGTATGCAGTTGCATTTTTTAAAGTGATGAGAAAATGGTAAATACACAGAAAAAAGAAAAGGAACAAATATTAAGTACCTCAATATGAAGTTGCACTTTATGTGGACCTGGGGTGTGTTTGGACAACTGTTTGTTCTTTAAATATTTAAATTGCTTCCTTGCAAGACATCGACGAATAACTAATCAAGGACAAAAGAAGAAAAAAAAATTACAAAAAAATGTCCACATTAGGTAACTTTATCATAATTCTACATGCTACAAAACCAAGCATAATAAAATGCATTTTACCAGTCTGTAAAATTATGATATCCTTCTGACGACTACCGACTATTGACCTAGCTATCTTGCGGCGCACATAACTTTGTATAAGAATAGCAGCCCTCCATCTCTTGACCATAGATTGATATTTCATCCTTGTTCTTTCACCTCTTAAAACTATTATTCAATTTAAAAGGAGAAGAGAGAAGAGATTATATCCAGCAAGTAACAATCAGACAAAGCAATGACTTAGGATACAACAGTTGTGTTTTGTAAATACACTCAATGTTCTTTCTGATATGGCAGATAAACCCTTTAAAAAATGCAAAAAATAAAAACCTCTAATGTGATCAAAAGGTGTAATGTCAATAGTTTCCCAATTGTTTTATGACCTTTGTCTTGGAATCAACATGTAAATTAAAATCAAATTATAAAATTAATATGTTGCAAGAAAATATGAATAGCTAGAAAGATATTTGCCCGAGTCAAAATCACAAAGGCTGGGATAATTCAGTGATATCTTTTGCTTTTTTATAAGTTAAATGTTGTCAGGAGTAACCCAAATTTCCAGTTTTACTAGCGAACATGAGAAGTGTCGAATATCTTTTGCAAAGTCTGTAAACTACGGCATAAATTTGCAAAACCCCCTGGACAAAATAAACCCAATGAATGCATTAAAAGTTCAGTAATGTGAAACAGAAAGATAGAAAATACATGACTGCAAGATAGTTGCACTTTTTCTTAGCACTTGGTACTCACGGCGGGCCTGCATGCCCCTAAATACTTTCTGAGCCCATATTATACCTTGTATAACTCTGTTTCTACATTCTTCCAACACAGCAATCTACATACAAAATAGAGAGGTAAGACAATTGGAATGGCTTCTAACATACCAGATGGCAAGGCACATTTAATAGCTTCTTGAGCACCAATCTAGTAGCTTTTAGCATACCTGACCAGCTCGAAAAAATATCTTGGTGTACCCAACTTGGTACATCTCAGGAGCAATATTAAATTGTTGCAATATGGCAACTGAGATACTGAGAGGTTCTTGAGATGATGTCTGCCCCATGAAAAGAAATCCATATCTGCAGTAGGAAAGACATTCAATTCTCCACTGAACATTTTGCATCTCTCATTCATATGGTGAAAATCCCTACTTATGGTAGTTATTGATTCACATAATTTAGATTACTTGGTTAAGAAAATAAACAAAACACACCTTTCAGCAAACTGCTGATGTGTAAAACGAGTTGGGTACCCAGCCCTGGAGATGCGAACCACCTCAAGCACACCACAACATCTGAGTTGATGGGATACAAGCTCAGAGTCATACAGACCAGCTCTGTGCCTTGAATTTGGTTTGATGCATCTTATGAAATGTGGGGTTGTGCTCTCCAGCTGTTGCATCAGTTTGAATAATTGTGCCTATGTTCATATAGATCAAATCGTTTTTAGATTTTTAATCAAGCACAAAAAAAAAGAAACAAAAAAGAATAAACAGAAAAAAAACTGTAGTACAAAAAATGTATAAACCATAGTAGAATACCACCTTAATATGTAGGTTTTTACGATATTATGTTGCAATTAAACTCTCCAAACAAGACTAGTTAAACCCTACATTGCATTTTTACCTTAAATTCTGTGCCAACAGTATGTTTTTGTGCATCAAAACTTGTTCTGTGGTTGGATTTCTTTTGAGATACACTGCTCATACTGGAGGCAAATAATTTTGCAAGCTGACTCTGACAAGATAATAGAAGCAAATTAATGTATTCTGAGTGAAGTGGGTCCCTGTTTTTCTCCAAGAATCCACTTGCATCATAGCTCACCTAATACCAAAACAAAAAAGGTTAGATTCATGTCATTTAAATAGTAAAAGAATATTTCAAGTGCTCAAAAGATCGTGAGAATCTAGACATTAAATTTCCGTTTACTATGAAGAAAAATAAATATGTAAAGAAACCTCGCCAGCATAATGACAAATTCCAAAAGTTCCGCCTCTTTCAGCTTTGAAGCAAGGATTGGAGTTTAAGTGCTCAGTGATTTTGTTTGCAAATGTTAAGTCTGTCGCTTTAGGAAATGTTGACTCTTCATCTAGTAGTGAAAATAGCCCAAGGGGTTTCTATACATAGAGAAGATAATAAATAAACAATGATTTTTATAGCTTTCATACTTTTTCAGATTTTCACTGGTTACTAGCACAAATAAGAATACCTTTTCAAACAGATTTAGGCAATCTGTATTATCTACAAATTCAACACGAGTCCAATCAATTCCATCGTCCATATATTCCTGAAAATAAAAACACTATAATTTCAAAAAACATATTGCATAATTACAAAAGGTCTGTTGCAAGCAACACCAAACTTTTTGCTGTTCGCAAAAAGCACCCAACATTTCTCTTATTTGCGATTACCATTGTAACCACCAACTACTATAATTATATTTAAGTTTTGCTAATGATGCCCAGTTCAGGTGAGAAGCTGGGTTCCTACCACGACAATCCAGATTGGACAGCACATTTCTTTACAGTGTGTCTCAGGGGGGCAAGGGTGGGGGGATGCAGTTGGGGTAATAGACCTGAGCCATTCGTTAAAAGCAATTTCCAGTTTGATGAAATTCAGACAGTGCCCGCTATCTAGGTATAAAAATCTGCTGAAAAGTATGGAAAGGAAACCAGCTTTGGCTATTGAAAATTGTGCTCCTAACAAATTGTCAACTCAATATTATAAGACCCCTGCTGAACTTAATCAAATCAAGAAAATTTTAAAATACTGGTTGAGACTTGTTTGAACTACTTCCAAAGATTTGCTAGAGTTGATGAAAAGACAATGTTGAGGACAATTTACTTATTTTTCTCAAGTTAACCCTGTAATCATTTGTCAGGTTTATGTTTGCAAAAACCAATAAAAAATGTGTATATTTCAAGAAAGAATAACAGGATGTTATTTCCAAAAATAAAATCAAAGAGTAGTACCTCCTGCTCAAGTTTGAAAAGATGCCGGTTGAAGTGCTGCTGTAGCCTTTCATTAGCATAGTTGATGCAAAACTGCTCAAATCCGTTCTTCTGCATTATTTAATGATAGCATTAATAATAATATTTTTCAAATAATTCAAGTTCATATTGGGTTTATAAAATAATTAATGTTCATATTGGGTTTGTAAAATAATTAATACGCACATGGAAAGATTCGAAACCGTAAATATCCAAGATGCTGATGGATCGACCACTACGGCAGTTGTCACCTATTTTAAGAGATTTGTTTATTCTCTCCACGATCCAATGAAATAAGCTTGCATATATGGCCTTTGCTAGTGCATCTCTACCATCAGTTGCCTTGTGAATTAAAAAGAGAGAGAGAGAGAGAGAGAGAGAGAGAGATAATAAAGATAATGGCTAATTTCATATGTGTCTCCTCTCCTAAGCAGTCAATAATATCATGCATATCCTCATATAATTAAAAATAAAGGACATACCAGTTTAAATTATAGAAAAAACTGCATATACAGGATTTTTCTTTCAAAATACAAATTCATCTTTGTTAATTATTTATGTAGAGATAAACAACACTAGAGTAGAGTAATTTTGTCACCTTTTGAAGGAAGAAAAACACATAATGAACTTTGTAATTTACGTGTGACCTTTCTTTTGTTTTATGGGCATGTACAGGATTTTTCTTTCTCTGGTGCTTTACTATATAGGTGGTGATTTTCTAGCACAGTAATACTTGAAATTGCATCCAAATAAATCAGCCCTTGAAATTGTAGCCAAAATAAATCATGTAAAGCATTGAAAAAGAATACCTGAATTAAGGTAAGTTTTTGTGTAATATGATCGCTTCCAGCATGGATTTTGCGGGTGGAGAGGGCAGCCTTCAAGTCCTTAATTTTGCATCCTAATAGCTTAGCTGCATTTGTCAATCCTGCCAATTTCATAAAGTAAATAAATGTAACTAGGGGGATACATGGAAATTCGAAGTCACTTCCAATAAGTTTTTCTTGGACTCCAGATCATCAGGTTTTGGGTTGCATAATCTATTGATGTGTCAATTTCAAATTTCAGGAGTTAGATTCTAGTATAACAACAACAACAACAACAACAACTAAGCCTTTTGTCCCAAACAAGTTGGGGTAGGCTAGAAAAGAAACCCAACAAAAGTCACCAAGTAACCGGAAAATAACAAAGTATATGTAAAAAATAGGGCTAATAATACTAAAAAAATAATAATGGAGTTAGATTCTGATGTGAATAAATAGTTTTCTGTCTTAATCTATTACATATGAGCACTGTGGAGGAAGCTCAGGTAATTTAAATTTCCAGAGGTGGCAATTCGGTGGGTTGCATTGGATTTCAAGCCCATCTTTCTTCATTTGGGAATCTCAGGTTCAAATTTCAGGTCACCGCCTGGCTTTTTGAGTAGGTAAAGGTTAGGGGTCTTTTGGGTTTGGAATCATTCGGCAGATTTTTCAGGTTTGGATTTGGTCGGGTTGGATTGAGATCGGTTCGGTTTGTCTATTACAAATTATTAGGCTGTGTTTGGCTAGGATCGAGTTTTCCATCTCTACCATTCTTGCTTTCAGGTCAGTCAAGCTTCAGTGTTCTATAATCCCAGATCAAGTTGCCTCATGTTTGGCCATGATTTTCTTTCAGGGACGATTAGCTGGCGAGTCAGATTACAGCTTCACCACTTTCGATGTTCATTGGAATTCAAGTAATTTAAATTTTTAAAAAATAGAATGTAATGTTAATTATTTGTAATAAGTCTTAAAAATAATTTGCCAAGTACTTACAGAAAAGCATCTAAATATCAAAAGAAAGATACAAAAAAAAAAAAAATTACCTTCATTAGATAGAACTTCAACGTGATTTTCGCTATCAATTACAGAAAATTTGATATTTCCCAACCATAAAACTGCAGATAAAATTGAAAAGACTTTCATCTGATCGTCTTTCGACATCTCCACTGTATCCAATGCTTTCTGATAGAAAGTAAACAACAACTATGAGATATAATAACACTAATATAATATAATTAACAAAACATATCGCCAATGGCACTAGAACTTTAATTATCATTTTATAACCTGAAAAAATAAAATGTTTTAGTAAAAATTCCTATCTTTGATTTACCATTAACAACTTAAACTGCTTAGCATCATCAACACCATCGATTCTCAAGCAATTTCCCTTCTTCAAATAGTCATAATCCATCACTTCTTTTATTTTCAATTTATCTGAAGCATAAGAGAAAATTAGATACTGAACAATAATGACTTTATTAAATAACACTAGAGGATATATAAAAAACCTTTTATATCAGGTGGAGCACCGGCACATAATTGATAGAAAACGTGGTATGATCTCTCGCCTGATACCCTCTGTACCACCCTAGACTGTTTTAAAAACAAATTGTAATATAAATATACTACTTTGTCAACAAAGGTTTTTGCACATAGCATCCATCCACATATTATACTTGCCAACAATACTCAAGTTTTCTCTTGTTTGCAGCTAACACACATGATATTTCTGATCCACTTATCACTAGCAGTAAAATTTTTCAGTTTAGTGTGATAAAGCAGCTTTGTTCCAAAAGATATTGACAATTTTTCTTAACAAACATTTACTTGAGAATTTGGCAGAAATTGAACCAAAATCTAGCAACAAATTGACATGTTACAGAGGAAGTTTATATCAACTAGTTTCTATACATATTTTAATGTATATGAAAAAGTTACAAGTCAATGGCTAAGCATTATTTGCAAAAGCCCAAAATATAGCTGCTGTAAATTGCAAGTATGTCGAATTTGCAACCTAAATTGTGGGTATACTTCCCACAAGACAATAAAAAAGAACACTCAAGTATAGTTTCAAAGCCATTTGAAAGTGATCAGTACCTTCTCCAGCAGAACTGCTCCTCATTGCAAAAGGAAAGCAAAAGAGAAAAAGAAAATCTGTTAGGGAACATAAAAAGTCTCACTTACAATTATATAAAATCTAAAGGGGATAAAGTTAATATCCGTACATGTCTGGATCTTGGCTCCACAAATCTTTCCGGTCGAAGAAAAGTGAATTTCAATTAGCTTCCCCTACAAATAAAAGAAAAATAACAACTCAGAAACTAAGAAACAGAAAATAGCACTCCTGCAAAATGACTTAAGATGTTGCATAACCCTGCGAAATTGAAGATGTCAGGCATAGCCTTAGAGGAATAGCAAATATCACATGCGTCCAATGAAAGATAAATAATGTAAGCTACAAACCAGTGGCCCCCAACCCCCGGCCGCTCTCCTCATTCCCCAACTTCTCAATTAAATAATCTCTCTACATGTCTAATTAAGTTTGGGACAAAAGGCTTAGTTGTTGTGCATGTCTATTGAGGGAAAAAAGAATACTAGCTTCAATTTACTTTTGTGAATAAATTGAAAGAGATGAAGCTTGCCAATATTTGCTAAATTCTGTAGGGATCAGATCTATGATACATTTGTTGTTTTTCTGCCAGGAACATAGTAATAATTTCTTCATAAACAAAGAGCAAACTTACAAATCTACTGGAGTTGTCGTTTCTTGAGGTTTTAGCATTTCCAAAAGCCTCTAAAATGGAATTGGTTTGTAAAATCTGGTACTCCGTTCCACTCTCACCCCCAAGTGCTGCTAAGTAATGCATTGCAATCTTGGCTGTCTCTGTTTTCCCAGCCCCGCTCTCTCCACTGCAATAAGAATGGTAGTTGTGTTGAATTTTGCAAGCATATACTTAAATAATCTTATATTTTGAGAAATGCCCTCAGCAAAAAGACTATACTGTGCAACTTTCTGAAAGAGTTTTACTTTTAGTAGTCTATCCAATTTATTGGTACTGTATCAGTAAGAAGTCAGACTTTATACAGTTATAATACAGGCTGGTTCTATGCAAAATTTGAAAACTTGCCAGTATAGATTGATGGGAAGAATGGAAAATAGTACCTAATTATGATAGATTGATTTATACCATCTGCAAAATTAAGAAATATGCATCAGAAAAGTCCAGCTAAATGATTACATTTACAACTTCACAGTAACAGAACGTAATAGAAGGGCATGATATAAAACTACATTCACCAATCTAACCTCGCATCATTCCAGTAAATGCGGCATCTGCTATTGCATACACATGGGGGCTGTCCATTTGCTTTTCCCTGTAGGCCGATATGAAATCTTTGCCATACAAAGGAACTTCTTTAAATGGGTTTAGGGCAATTAAGACAGGTCCTGCTTTTGTCTACAACATAATAGCACAGAAATCAATAATGGCACCAAAAAGTAAGCAACCTTTTTTTGCACTTCTTCAGTTCTATTTATTTATATTTATTTACTTCTAATTTTGAAAATTCCGGCATTCAATCTCAGATTTGGCAAATCCTTCAAGTCAGGTTCTACTTATGTACCCATAGTTATTGACCTTACTGGTTTGTAAAAACCATGCCACTCAGATATGGTTCTGGTTAACCAGCACGTCAGGTACTAGTAAGAATCACTAAGTCTTCAAGTTCGGTCCTGTGTTGTTTCAGTATTCGTCATGTTCAGTCTTAAGCTGTTTTAATCTAGAAGTTGAACTCACAATAAAATTACAAAATTAAATTTCCATGCTTACCCGACCAATTGTTAAAATATCACAAGGAGTCCCGAACTAAGCCTGCTTCCTAAGTTAATCTACGTAAGGGAAGAAAAGAGGGCTAATAGTACTTCTAAAGGAATATGTAAAGTATATTTGCTCTATTCCACGTCTCCTCAGGCACAAGTGTTACAGCTCTCTTAGGATGAGTTTACATATTGTTCTCATTTTTGAGGAATATTCACAAATGTTTTCAGAAAAGAGAAAAACAAAGAAAGAGGGTATGTTGAGCTTACATAAACAAAATTCCGAGAGAACCTGACACGAAGATTGTGCAAAACAGAAGGTTCGTTTAAGTAACTGAGCTGTATAAGATCATCGACTCCATCCAGAATACTGGGATTTGCTGGCAAAAGCACGTCAGGAGACACAGTCATGACCTGAGGAATAAAATTGATTTAAGTTTTTACTAATATATCACCGGATTCAGTTATTAAATGTCTCTTTGTTTTTTTAATATTTTTAATTTTTATCCCAACACTGTACCATATTTGCGAATAACAGTCATTATTTTTCATCTTTGGTTTAGATCAATGTGATTCAATTTACTGAGTTATTTGTGTTGTTTTCAAATAACTCCCAATGTGTAAAAGAAAGGTTGAATTAATAAATATGACGGGCAATGATTGAAAACATGAAAAAGTGCTATGCCTTTTTTCCAAACAAGAAACAAACTGTTAGCTGTTCTTTCCAATAGAAGGAAACAAAAGAAGAAGAAAAAAAAAAAAAAAAAAAAAAAAAACACTATAAACATCTAAAATTGATTTTTATCATTTTTTAGAGCTATTTGGTGTTTTGAATTTTGGCTGATACAGAATCTGGAAAGCACGGCACTGGTATCCCACTATTACAAATCATTTTGTAAGAGACCAGCAGATTCAATCAAAATGATGAGCTTGTCATAAAAATTTTCAATGATAATCAAAACTTGTTTTTGATTTTATGCAAAAAAAAAAATGGCAAGAACAAAAAACTCACTTTCCCATTGGAGAGCAAAATTTCAGCATCATCATCAGATAGTGATTGAATCTTTCCTGTATCCCATTTTCCCTCTGGAACCCAACACCACACTCTCAATCTCTGATTTTTAAGAAATGAACAAAATTAAAATCCAAGACAACAATCCAACTTTTCTCACAGGATAAATAATTTAATAAAAATTTTACCTTCTTAAGTGCGTAATCAAGAGTGTCGAACAATCCCAAATTCTCATCAATTGGAAAAGCTGATAGCACTGGGCTATTAGGAGACACCAATCCCTCCGGCCTCTCCTCAATCTCCACTTGGATGCTTTTGAAATATGGGGAATCAGCTTCCTTCCTCTCATTTCTAGAAAGTCTTTTACTTCCAAATAAACCACTTTTAAACACCACCTCTTTGTTGCTTTCCAAGGCACTTATTTCTTCCCTCTTGGGAGAATCAGTATCAATTTTGAGAGAAGGTGGACGGAACTTTCTGGAAGCAGGGCGACGGCCCCGCGTGACAGGTCGAGCTGGCAATGCTGGCAAAGCTGGCAGTGTATCTTTCGGCTGATCACCTCCTTTAATGAGGGATTCAAGCATTATTTCTAAAGAGCTAAGACGTGTTGAATGCGGGCCCGCTGAGGCAGTACTAGTGAAAGAACGCATTGTGCCTTTGTTCATTTTGCTCTTTCAACCTCCTGATTCGAAATTGGCAGTAGCAATCTTTAATTCAACAAAAATAATCCCTCAAATCCTCTTAATTTCATAGTATAACCACCGAAAACCCAAAACCATATCCATAAACTGCCCCGGAACCAGAATTCAAGCCACAAACCTTCAAATTGAGTACCAGAAACTTAACTCCTTGACCCTTGTACTCAGAGATGCAAAACAATGAGCTTCAGTAGTTTTTACATCGAATTTCCACTGTAAAGTTAAGATTTCAGCCAAGGTGGCTTGATTGGATTTCTACACGAGTATGGATTTCAGTTGACTTTTGTTTCTGAAATCGAATCCAAAACGACACCTCAATCTCATCCAAATACAGCCTTTCGAGTAAGAAACAAACTACAAATTGGCCTGCATTTCAATCATTAATGCTTGCATTATAAACGACAATACCAAACAGGAAACTCAAAGCTTCGAATTGAGGCAAAAAGGAAAGAACAGAGAAGAGAGAGAGAATGAGAGAGAAAAATTGACGCAGTCTCTAACCTGGTAAACAAATCGGAGAATTGAATAAAGCTGCGATCTTGTCAAAGTCTCAACGAATGGAGGAGGTGAAATGAAAGGAAGAGGCGAATTTGGGTTTTAGTAATTTGTAATTTTCTCACATTTAAACCCTCATCTATAACTATATATATTTGTAATCGAAATTAAACCAAGTAAAAATATAAAGCTGGGGGCTCGAAGCACTTCGCTTTTTGTTTTTGAAGCAAATTTTTATCTGTGATTCTCGCTTCGTCTTGAATTCAAATTTTGACACAAGGGACCCATTTCATCATTTTTCTTTTGTTGTTTTTCTCCTGCTACCAAACAATTTTAAGACAAGGTCGATAATACCCTCCGATTTCATCAAATTAACAATGTCGCTTATTAAGTGATAGATAGAGGTTCTCAGTAGAAGGGTATTTTCGTTTATAATTTTGAATTGGTGGGCTTTAGGTAGTATGGATCGTTTCAACCGTTATGGCACCGAGGCTGCGACACTGTTCGGAGTTAAATGACGATTTTACCCATCCTTAGTGCGCTACCACAAAGCTCCAGTTCTAGAGTCGCAAACACAAAACAGGCCACTTGGCACCTACAGCTGTGAAAAGACAAGAAATTATCCTCCGGAAATAATTGTGAGCGTTCAATTTCTCTTCTTCATGAAACCCAAAATATGGAAAGCGTTAATAATTATAATTATAACTTATGATATACGAATATACGACGCGTGTAGATATAGTATTATTTTTTATTCGTTGAATTTTCACCATCAAGGTCTGGCCCTGATAACACATCGACCAAAAATTTTATTAAAGAATCTTAATTGTGTGACAGATATTTTTATGTTGTATTTTTATTTGAAATATTGATATTACTTTTATTACAAGCATAAATGAAGAAAAAATAAATGAGAAAAGATAAGAAAGATAAACTGCGATAATAATTAATACAGACAGCCATGTGGCCACTAATACGAAAAAGGAATTATAAAGTTATGCTTTAATTGCTTACTAATATATAAATTTGTTTTAATGAGTTGTAACGACAACAGAAATTGTTCCGTCGATCATATGACTTCATACGAGTGTGATATCACAACAGCAAATTTATATAACAATAAGCAATTTTTTGGACCAGTTAAAACAAAATTTTATAATTCCTTTTTCGTATTAGTGGCCACATGGCAGTCTGTATCAATTATTATTGCAGTATATCCTTCTTACCTTGTTCTCATTTTATTTTTTCTTATTCCTGAAAGCTCAAACAAAGATAAATTATTTGTTGAGAACTTCAGATTTATGGTTGATGTTAATCTGTTCGAACAGAAGTTATGGTATATCCGTATATGGTTACATATTTATATATAAGGAAATTTGCCATGAGAACAATTTATGTATCAGACTTTAATCTCAAGCGTTCATTTTCAAGATAGATTAATTTATTAGCTTTCATGAATGGTTATGATCAAAACCCGATTCAAAAATTGATCTCATGGCAGAATTTCCCATATATATTGTTCGAATATGATGCCTCAGAAAATCATGCCCAGGATCGGATACATGGTATGGAAAGACTCGAGTTGTGCCGCATAAGATCGTGTTGCATGACACTAACAGAAAAGGACAATCCTGACCTTATTTGGAAGTATTTTCAGAGAAGATGAAAGAATCCTTGGAGATATTTCAAAAAAAAAGAATATACACAAGGAAGATGATGATTGATTGACAAGAATCTGATTTAATTATCTAAATATGTGTTTAGATATTTTTTTCCTTCTTACCCAATTGTATCTTGGAAAAGAAGTTATTATTATTTATTTATTCATCTTCTCTCATTGTGTTGTATAAACTCAGACATTCAGAAAATAATAAAAAATAGTGTGTGTGGAGGACATAGGCATCGAGTTGGTGCTGTACCTCGTTAAATCTTCTGTCTATTTTTATTTATGTGTTTTATTGATTTTCTGAGTTTACTATATCAAGATCCTAAGGGGGCACGGTCAGCACATGCACTTGGATTGTACCTCCATACCCGATCTGACGAAAAATTATTTCAGTTGCGACGATCGAAGATATTTTAACATATATGTGTGTGTCTGTGTGTGGGGTGTGTGTCCTTTTCAGGACGCACAGCTTCCAAATTTGTTATAATTTAATCCAAAGACTCCCTAAAAACTAACTTTATTTATAAAGTGAAAATCTCCTTCAAATTTTTTATGTCCCATGTATGTCGCTAGAATTAAACGCGTTTAGTATTAAAGTAACGTTATCAATCATCTACACTGGACACCCTTGCGCATAATATATATGCTGTGAAAATATTAAAAGATAGATTTATTTTAGAACACTTCACTGCGTGCATCTATAAAAATTTGCTTAATTAATATTAAGTCACTTCGGAATTGGGATATCATCTCGCTTCCCAAGATGGAGAGGTATTTTTTTAATTGACTGTGTGTGATGATATGTCTTTTTTTAGCCTTCTTAGGTTGCTATTATTTATTTTTCTTGATTTCAATCTAATATTTTTGCGACTGATTTGTATAGTTCAATTATGTTTACATAGAGTTGAATTTTCTTTTTCTGTTCAACAGAAGCCATACGTGTTCAAATTTTAGTTTATAATTAGTGATAGATAGATGTATATCGTTTAATTTACAGCAATGTTCCTTTTTTAGAATCTCCCGGTAGTATAAATTTGTAGTGATGTTAGAACTTAACATTGATCGGTACACGTTTGTTTTATTGGGCTTGGGCCTTCCGTATGGGGGTGGGGGGGGCGGGGGTATGTGTAGCTAAGGCTGCTGAATGGGTAGGGCTGTCCGTGGGCTAAACGGGCGGACAGGTCGAAAATTTTAAATGGACCGAGCTCAATTTGGACAGGGCTGAAAACTCGACTCGGTCCATTTTAATTGAACAAGAGTGGACGGCCCTCGATCTCTACTCGATCTTCGTTCGAGCTGGGCGATTTTCGCTCGATCTCTGTGCTGCTCACATGTGGAATCACGGGACAGAAACTAGTTATTTTCATAACAAACCCGGTGTTTGTGAGCTAGATGGGAAAAAAAGGGAAAAATAACTTTGGTGCATGAGACCACGTGCACAAAGAAAAGAAAAATGGACGGACAGAGGGAAAACGCGTGTAGAAAAATGTGCTCCTTTTTTCTTCTGTCTTCTCAGTTCTTCTATAAGATCCGGTGTGTATCCATTTGTGTGGCATAAGAAAGGACAATAATATAGTGCTTTGTAAGCTCTTTACACCTTGTATTATCACACACATATATTACAAAAACATAAAAAACATTCTACATGGGAGCACATCTACATATTACAGAAGTTATATATAAGTGTTATAGATCTAGCGCTACAATATATCTCGAATAGGCTTTGCTTTTGTTTAAAGAACTACCCAGGCTTCATACTCGCAAAACACAGGTCCGGCTCGGCGGTTTTTTTGTGGATAGACCGAACTTTGTAAAGAGGACCGGATATTTGAGGCGCAGATGAGGGTCGGACCGGATACGAGCACATATTTATCAATCAGAGGGCCGAGCCGGATATCCGGCTCGGACTGACCCATCATCAGCGCTATGTGTAGCCGTGTAGGTTCGATTTTATTAACGGATTTAGGATGCGAAGGTGTTGTCTTGGTTTGGAATTTTTTTCTTTCAAAATTCTATGTTAAAAGGACTGATGTGGCTAATTCAAGCGATAATCGACATCGCTCATCATTAATCTCGTCACAAAATTATTTCAAACGAATTGTTTTATGCTAATGCCAAGAAAAAAATTTAAGTTAATAAAAGAAGAAACTCCAATAATGCAATTATGCAAATTTATTTTATTAATACACGAGGATATAACATATTACATAGCTGACAAGTAAAGACGCCAAATTAAGTACATGAAACTCCTCCAACTCTAAGAAATATATATTATAAGCACAGCAACTTAAAATATTTTTATTATAAGTAAATAAAAAACAATGCATAGACTTAATCAATAGGTGAAACTAGAACTACATAATTTTTCTTTAGTGATTTCATCCAATTTGTTAGCCATCTCAGCGGTCATGCAGTTTTGCCAATCCCCCACTACAGCTTTTCTAAAGAAATATCTATTTGTTAAATCACCTCCTCCATTATTGACATCAAGTTCCTTTAGTTTATTGAAGCTACAAAACTCAGCGATTTTTTCAACCACACCATTTTTCATCTCCTCCTCGGAGAATGGGCGTCCGATGAATTTTGCTAGCCTCGTCACTCCATCAGTCGGGTCCTTCAGCATCTCCTCATACTTGAGGATCAGGATTTTCTCAGGGCTGCTCAAGCTCTTTGTATGATATTCAAGCACATGTTCCCAGATCGGACCATGTGGAATTCGACCCTCGCAAAATAACTCAAATGCTTGTGCAAAAGAAGGTGGTTCCTTCAATCCCTGATCAAGTCTCAAGTTCATGTGCCAAAAGGAGACGAAAACATCTTTTGGCTCTCTACAGATATAAACTATTGGACAATTTGATGTCTTGATGCTCTCTGGGAGCATTGAGTATGATAAGTGGGACCCAAGGACACGCGGCGAAGGAAGGGTTTCGAGATATTGTTCATCTCGCGCAGCATATACATGTTCAATTAAAGGTACACAATCATGTGGATTGAGTTTAAGCAAAGGGTGATGGGAGAAAGTGTACTTATCTCGGTGCATAATAGTGAAAGTGAGGGCTTTGAGCCAAGTGGTGCCGGACTTCACAAAACTCGCTACGATTACATCACTTGGTCGAGACTTGAAAACCTCCTGCATTGCTAATACTCGTGGAAGAGCTTGTTGCAACTGCCAGAAACCTCGGTAGTTTCGCAGCGGACTTAACCATCGTTCTTCTTTTGGAAGTGCAAGAATTAGTTCCTTGTACTTGCTATCAAGTTCCATGTTCATAATGTCCTTTAAGGGCCGACGACACCTCAGGTTCACCTCATCTACCGTCACAACTTCGCCTTCATCTTTCTTGGGAGATTTGTTAGTGAAGCTGGAATAGGAATTGGAATCAAGTGAAGTATCGGCCATGTGATATGAGGGAAAGCTGCTCGCTTTAAAGTCTGTGTACTGTAATTTGCTTAATGTAGCTCCAGCCACACAAGCATATAAATAATCCTACACGGTTGTATCATTTATTGCGTGGGGGACGTTTGGTTGATTGATTCAGACTTGAATTTATTTTCAGTATTGCAATAATTTCAAGCATTGTTTGTTGCTAGTAATTAAAATTGGTTGATTGGTTGAGACTTAATTTATTTTCAGTTCCATGATTGATGATTGGTTGTTGCTAGTAAATAAAATTGCGGGGACTGCACGTACTGGTACCATGTGTCCATGTTTGGTGGGAAGTACACTGCAAAATTTCATTTGCAATTAATGGCCTTACCATTCTCGATCGAGATGCAAGGAAAAGGGATAACAATGCCACGACGGTATGATTATAATTGCACAGAGCTGAAAGGTGAAGAGGAACAACGTTTATACAGATAAAAATGACGGAGAAGAAAGGAGGGATGCTTTTGGAGATGTCTCTGTCCCGCATCCGGATACTCGGCTGTCATTTACAAGTATCTTTTAGAAAGAAAAATAATGTCTAGAGTCTCATATCAGACTTTCTCAATAAGTACAGAACAGTACCTCATTCTAAATGCTTGGCCTAATATAGAACAGTACATGATTCTAAATGATGGTTATTATCTGACAGCATCATAAAAGAGCTCATTGTCTAGTCCTTTCATTAACAAAAGCCAGGTACAAGATGCGTACCAGAGTTATCTCCAGGTACGACTTAGTGTACAGAAATTCCAACCAAAGTAAAAGCAACAATAAAGCAAAAAAACATCCATCGCATATTGTCTTTGTCCTCTTTCATCCTGACAGCTTCCTCATTGTGTAGAAAAATATCACTGTCTTGCCTTGTGTTCCATCATGATATTATAAGCCTTGCTTTTTCCACAATAAGCACAATCTTTCTCTTGATTGGAGCATGTTCCATGTGATTTATTTATCGAGACCTGAAAAATAAGTCTATGAATTTAATTGCCATGACCAGCAAATCAGTATGTTGATATTTGTCGAGAACCAAAAACTAAAGTGAAAAGTACATCTTTTATAATTTAATACAATTTCATAAATGGCTATATATTTACCTACTTACACAGTTTATAGATGACCATTATTTCTTATAAAAAATGTATAAGATTTACTTGAAGCAATTATGCATACTTAAATGCACGAAATTGTCTAAATTGCTGCATGTGCGGAATAAAACATAAAACTACATGACTTTTAAATATTAAAAAGAAAACTTACAAAATCAACCATGGTCTCACATACAATTGATGACTAAAGAATTTTGACAATTGTAATAGAAGAATCCAAAATTGGTGAATTACATAAGAAAATACAAAATTAGTGTTGACTAGAGAGATCTAGAGGTAATAAACAAAATTAAGTTAAAATAGTTCGAAACACCAGGTTTAATTCAAAAAATGCAAACATAATGAATATTTACAGCGCAAATCTAATACTTAGCAACAAACAAACGATTGATAGATCTAATATATTATACATGAAATAAACCTCACAAAAGCAAGAAATATTATTTAACTTTTGACCCCGTAAAGAAATGTTTGCACTCTTTTTGTTTTTTTCTTTAATTTATAAAAGGTTAAACCTCCAACTGACCCACTGTTTTTAGCATAGTACTTTCCATTATAATATGTAATTGAACAGAAACCGAGGTATATCTCAAAGGATAAAAATTAACTTTAAACTTGGATCAGTGTTTATGGATCAGGTAACATTCCATCCACTTACTACTGCTTAAAAAATAAAATAAAAATCATATATCAGAACTGGAATTTGATAATGAGAGAAAGGACTTTTACCTCGCCAAAAGGAACATAAGATGGTAAAGAAGGAACTCTTCCCCATGGTTTAGAAGCTTCAGCTGCATTACTATATTGGCTTTCTGATCACATTTGTCAGGAATTGGGGTCAAAGATATCCCATCAGGCCTTTCGCTGATCTCGAGGGATTGACACACCTCCACCGTATCCTCATCTGTCATATCATGTAATTTTTTTAGCCTCCTCACTTTTGCCCCAAAATGTTCTCACTTTCTTAGTGACCGCCTCTATTGGCACAAGCTTTGACAGTCTTCAAAATGAGGTCTGAACAGGGCCCAGCCCGGGAACCAGTTGCAGCTCAGTTCCATTCCATGGTTGTTTTATGTAAATATCCGATCTTACATAGCTTGACACTTATTTAAATTTATGAAAACAATTAACAATCAGAAGATATATATTTGCATCAACAGATTATCATAAACCCAAATGCAGGAAGTACTAATTCATTATGGGTTCTAGCAAAGACAGAATATATACTCATTATTAAAGCTACTTTTTCTTTGATATGTCACTGACATATCAGGCTTCTTGGAAATTTATTTATTTTATAAACACCGCAAACTATGCTTTATACCACAATCAGCCCCAGCATCTAAAGACTAATATAATCTGCGTGACTTTTTTGCGCGATTTTTAAAGTGTGTCAGTCTTCTTCCGCTTTCGTCCGGACACGACATCTGGGCCGTCCATTATTTTTTTGCGCTTCAATCCCTTGCGTTGGTTCTTTTCAGATTTCTAAGAAATTGCAGCCTAGGTTTCTCCGTGCGTTTCAATCCCTTGCCTCACCTAGGTTTTCTCTTCGCCTTTCTCCTCAGCCAGACAGCCATAGCTTCTTCCTCTTCTCCACTCGAGTGCCCACCGAAACCATCCTCTCTCCTTCTCCCATCGTCTCTCTCACTAACCCCTTTTCACCCCTCTATTCTACCCAACTTTTCGTTGCCCTCTATTCTACCAAACTTTTCATTGTTTTCTCTTTTGCCTTTGAGTCCTCTACTGGAATTACTTGGGAGCACCTCTGAATCATCTTTGATTCCCTCTTCCAAATCCGGGCACCCTCGACTTCCTCATTATGTCAGGCACCACGACAGGTCAAGAGTAGGCCCAGTCAAAAATCATCTCCTCTCTGGCTGTTCTCCGTTGTCTCTTGATCAACTGCGTCATCTACAATATTCAGGTTTGAAATATTTTTGCATAGGCAGCTTCTTTTTTGCACCGATTCAATGAGATTTAATTGTGTATAGAAATATTGTTCTCGCTCATGCTCCGTCAGATAAAGCTTTTTCCATATATCCCTGTCGTAAAAAGAAATTATTCTGATGATATTTTCAATTACAATAATGTAGCCTGCATACGAAATTATTCAGATTTGAAATGTTCTTCTTTTGACATCAGATTTGAATTTAGCAAAAAACTGGTGTTGCATACCAGTACAAGTATTAATTTTTTAATTCAATTTAGCACAATTATCTCTCATTTTTAAGATACGTTTCTACTTAACTTTTGCAAAACAATTGACTTATTGTACTTGGGTTTCATCTTTGTAGATTTCTTCTGATTTGATATTTTATTTATTTATTATTTTTATTAAAAAATTTTCACTTATAAGATTTATAATGTGTCATTTATAGAGTGTATATCGATACTTTTTAGACTGCTATTTATAATTTGTGATTTCTAACGTGATTTGTGCCTGTTAATGAGAGAAAGGTATAGGGATTGAGATTCAATGATTTGCGCATGTTAATGATTTACCATATCAGCAATTAAATGATTTTTCATGTGATATTTACCCTTAAAATTTGTCTATTGACAGCTTATTTTCTAATTTGGTTTTAGTACCTTTCTGTTCTATTTTTTTGGGTTTATTACCTTTCTTAAATTTTAAGTTTGAGGTGCATTTATTACTGCAGCTGTTATTTTTATTTTTTGTTAATGGAATTGAAGTCTGAGGTCCATTTAATACTGTTGCCGTTACTTTTTTAAAAAAAATGTTGTCCATAGCTTTATTTCTATTGATTTAATACCCATATATTGCGCTTGGAAAAATCAAATGGTATGGAAACGGTCATTAATCTCGCACTCTCCATTAATTTTATATCTATATTCTATATATATGTTTCTAGCTTCTACTACAGAGGTAATGTGCTAGATTGGGAACTGATCTACTTTTACATTCTCATGGGTTTGATGTGGGTTTAAAGATTTATTTCAGGAGGTATACGAGGAGAAATGGTGAGATAAATTTGAAGAAAGATCAATTTTGTTTGTTTATCTTCAACTTTGATAATGTGAAAATGTGCTCATGTTTATAGGTATAAGCTCTGACTGACAAATTACATGCTTGCATGAAGAGTGAAAGGGGCTATGTTTGGACATACAAAAAACTATGTTGGCGATGTTCAGAGTAATATGCTTGCCCCAAGGTATTATAGCATTTTTTAGGTATAGTAAATCGTGCTTAATGTTTCCAAGTATTTGAGGCTAACAATGTTTTTAAAATTTTTATTTTGACTCATCGTTTGGCATGTGGCATGGGAGGTTTATTAAATTTGTATTTAATAAAATTATATCTTTTGTCCATTTTTGCATTTTATTTTGGAAAGTTATAAAAATTAAAGTTAAAGCTAAATGAATTAAAGCAACAGAAATTAAATTTTTCAATGCCAGGTATCAATGAAATAAGTATGGATATCGTGGAGAGGCTTTATTCAAAAAAGAAAAAAAAAAGGAAACTATGGAGATGGTTGACCTATATAAAAGGTGATGTCAAAATTACCCATTTCTGATAGCAAATACCAGAAAAAAAATGTGTAAAATGGTGATTTTCAGTTGCAATTTGAGCAAAACTATTCGGTTTAACCTTATACACATTATTTGTTTGACGATACTATGAATTATTGGTTGCAAATTATAGCTTGATATGAATGTCAGATTGTCTGGCCGGTAAAGGGACAAACTTCGCTGTTTCTGGAGCAACAGCACTCAATCTTACTTTCTTTTAGCAAAACAATATTAGAAAAACTCTTCCCCAAAACACCTCCTTTAGTGTTTAGATGAAGTGGTTCGAGAATCAGAAGCCTTCGATATCCAACAAAAGTGACATCTACAACAACAACACAACTTTTTGTTCTCTTATAATGAATAGAGATCAATTGTTCACTTATTTTTAATCATGTCCTAAATTAATTTTCGTTTCAATAAATTTTGTATTAAGGACTTACTCTTTACTTTCCTTTTATTGTATGCCCTAAATAGTTTGGTATTATATATATTTTTTCCGTCTTCTTTGGTGTCTATATTTGTGCCTCCCATTTTTATTCTTCTTTTCCGTGTAAGCAAGTCAAATACTAATTTAACAATTATATGCTATTAATACAATCATATAGTTAACTCAACCTTTTATCATGTTGATATTTTAGTTATATATTCACATTATTATTAACATATATAAATAACATTATATTATAAATAAAATTCTTTTATTCTTAAAAGAATACAGTATCGAGCGAAGCTCGATGTCCAACCCTAGTTACCATTTAACCGTAGCAATTCTTTTCAATGAAAGAATCGATTATTAAAAAAAAATTCACAAAATGCATCAGAGAGAGAGAGAATCGTACATACATGATACATCACCGTTCCTGACGAGAATTATAAACTGGGGGTTGCCATCCAGATCAAATTTTGGGTGAGGTGGTGGTAGGGCTTCTGGCTTATTAGCTTTCTCTTGATTATTAGAACATTCATTTTGGCTTATCAGCTGTACAGCTGCAAAGAGGTCTACAAAGAATGGGGTGGGCCTGGCAGTATTCTTTTGGAGAATGGGGTGGGCCTACAAAGAATGGGGTGGGCCTTAATTATTAATAATATTTTTTTTAAAATTCAAATGACGAATCCAAACCGTTCATCTTATTGAATTTTACGGGCGATGTGTTTTCATATAAGTTTTATAAAATTTGGGATTGATTTGATACTTGATTAAGTGTTTTAATTATGAACGTATTAGAATTAATCAAACCAGGTTTGTTCATTTGTTAATCACTTAATCAAATATCAAATCAATCCCAAATTTTATAAAATTTATATGAAAATGCATCGCCAGTAAAATTCAACAAGATGAACGGTTTGGATTCGTCATTTGAATTTAAAAAAAATTATTATTAATAAAAAAAGGTGAACGGCTGCCCCAGCAGTCGTTTTAAACGACTGCTGAGGATCCCAGTCGATATGGCTGGGCTGAGGCAGGTATGTTCTAACTTAGAAAACGACAGACCACGCTTGGGCTTTATATTTTGACTGCGGGTTAGGCCATTGTTAATACATCTGTATCTCACTACATAAAATAAGGCGTCGTAATGCAACGGAGATATCCCGTATGACAAAACAGGAGACGATTAATATATAATTCCAACGTATCCCCGAGCAACGCGAGACAGAGGAAGCGAAAGAAAAACTCTAACCTAGATTGAGATCAAGGTGTGAACACTTAATCGAGCATCCAAATCGAATCAAAATTTTATAAACTTATATAAAAAATGCATTGCTGATCGTTAAATTAAACAAAATCAATGATTTGAATTTAGTGTTTGACTTTAAAAATTTTGAACATTTTTAAAACATGAAGTTGTGATAATTTCTGACGTCCAAAAATGACAGCCCAGAACCTTGCTCATTATTTCAATTGAAGTTAATGACGATGACAAAAAAATTAAGATAATAAAAGAGGAAACTCGAATATGTAATGTAATTATGCAAATTTATTAAAACAAAGATGTAAAGATGTCAAAATAGTACATGCAACTCATCTAACTCAAACATGAAATATAACTTCTATTATTATAAGCACAACAACGTAAAACTTAATTATAAGTAAATAGAAAACAATACATAGACTAAATCAAAAAGTGAAACCAGAACCACACAATTTTTCTTTAGTCATTTCATCAAACTTATCAGCCATCTCAGTCGTCATGTAGTTTTGCCAATCTCCCACTACAGCTTTTCTAAAGTAAATACCATTATTTGTTTCATTAACTATTTCATTTTTGTTGACATCAAGTTCCTTCAGTTTATTGAAGCTACATAACTCGACGATCTTTTCGACCACACCATTTTTTATCTCCTCCTCAGAGAATGGGCGTCCGATGAAGTTTGCTAGCCTCGTCACTCCATCAATCGGATCCTTCAGCATCTCCTCATATTTGAGGATCAGTATTTTCTCAGGGCTGCTCAAGCTCTTTGTATAATATTCAAGCACATGTTCCCAGATTGGACCAAATGGAACTCGACCCTGGCAAAATAACTCTAGTGCTTGTTCAAAAGAAACCGGTTCCTTAGATTTCTCAAATCTCAAGGACATGTGCCAAAGGGAGATAAAAACATCTTTTGGCTCTCTACAGATATACACTATTGGACATTTTGATGCTTTGATGCTCTCTGGGAGCATTGAATATGACAAGTGGGACCCAAGGACACGCGGCGAAGGAAGGGTTTCGAGATATTTTTCATCTCGCGCAGCATATGTATGTTCGATTAAAGGTACACAATCATGTGGATTGAGTTTAAGCAAAGGGTGATCGGAGAAAGTGTACTTATCTCGATGCATAACAGTGAAAGTGATTGCTTTGAGCCAAGTGGTGCCAGACTTCATAGAACTTGCTACGATTACATCACTAGGCCGAGACATGAAAACTTCCTGCATTGCTAATACTTGTTCAAGAACTTGTTGCAACAGCCAGAAATCTCGGTAGTTTCGTAGCGGACCAAACCATCGTTCTTCTTTTGGAAGTGAAAGAATTAGCTCTTTGTACTCGCTATCAAGTTCAGCATTTAGAATGTCCATGAAGGGCCGGCGATACCTCAGTTTTGCCTCATCTACCGTCACTACTTCTCCTTCGTCTTTCTTGGAAGGTTTGTCGGTGGAAATGGAATTGAAATTGGAATTAAGTGAAGTATCGGCCATGTGAGATAAGGGAAAACAGCTCGCCTTAAGTCTGTTTACTGTAATTTGCTTAATTTAGCTCCAACCACACAAGCATATATATATATAATCCTACACAGTTGCCTCACTTATATATTGCAGTATGGTACGTTTGGTTGATTGGTTGAGACTTGAATTTATTTTCAGTATTGCAATAATTTCAATAACTGGTTGGTGGTAGTAAACTAGTAATTGAAATTGTGGGGGTAGGTACTGCACGTACTGGAACAATATATGTATCCATATTTGGCTGTCGCCATAACTCGATTTCTGTACTTTTTTTATTATTTGAACTCGATATCTGTACACTGTACTTGTGGGAAATACACATCAAACTTTCATTTCTAATAGCCTCTCGCGAGATGCATGCACCTAGAAAGGTCCATTAATAATAATCAAGTACCTTGGGGCTAGGGCTGGATTCGTTCCGTCGTTCTCTTGATCTTATATTGTTTCCTAACATTTTAGAAAAGATATCATTTACTTAATTAGAATTATGCTACTATGAACACTTTTTTCCTAATGGATTAGTATATTGATTAAGTCATAATCCTTAGTTTAGATAATATTTATTTTGAAGCAGAAAAGAATTTTTTTTTTTTTTTTTGAATTGTAGCAGAAAAGCTTACTGAAATGAATAAAGAAGGTAACATTCAATTTATTTTGGGATTGACAACTTGAAATGATAGTTCTTTTGACCAAATTATTTATGAATGCATATAACATGAGGTATTTTATGCGTTATACATTATATATGAATTTGTTCATAATGACGTAACTGCACAACTATAAAATTATTTAAACTAAACGCACAATTAATTAAAATACGAATTAGATTAATAATTGGTGCACAAAGTTTTACTAATTAATTAGCTTCTCTTGAATAGAGAAAAATTAATTGTCATTTATAATTTATTATGTATTCAGTATTCACAATTAAGATGCGTCAAAATAGTGTTGTATAAATCACTAAAATATTATAGACAGTTAAGTATGTTTCAAACTTAAAAGTCATACTTGCGTCGACACAATTACATATTTCTATTACTTGTCTCTAGGCTGCTGTAAGAAACTTCAAAACTAAAAGTCTAAAATCACCCGTAATCAATTGATATCCGGACTACCAAAAATAGAAATTATGTCGGAATAGGGTATGTGTGTCGTATTATATGGTCAAATACAACCGTGTTAGCCTGTTAGGTCACATCTTGTGTCATATCATGTCGACATAAATGATATTTTTCTTATTTGTGTTATGTCATATTGGGTTGAGTAAAGAGGTAGAGAGCCAATACAATGATGTGTCTGCCCGATTTAACACATAATTTCATCGAAATAATTAAATTTGCGTTGAGTGTTGAATTATTTTGTATTTAATAGTGCCAATTATTTTGGGTTCCGACTTCTGACATAGCATAACTAATACACTTATACACGATACGACAACACATTAAAACTTCTCGCGTCGTGTCAGTTCTATACACGTGGTGTTGTGTCTGTTGTGCAGTGCCAACTGCCAACTGTGAGTATGTGACTAACATTAGAATACTATTACTATACAAAAATATAAAATATTTTTTCTGATGTGAACATGTGATCATGTCCAGAATCTTAGTAGGTTGGCGATTTTACGGCCTATGGGCTTAATCAGGAAAAATTAGACAGGAGTGGGCCTAGATAAAAAGCCTATGGGCAGGCAGGTGTTTATTGTAAGGCCCATATTGTTGGGCTGAGTCAGGCAGGTTCTGACTTTGAAAACGATAGACCAGGCTTGGGGTTTGTATTTTGACTGCGGCTAGGCCCATTGCTATCCAGATAAAAAAGGCGTCGTAATGCAATGGAGACATCCCGTATGTCAAAACAGGAGACGATTAAGATACAATTCCAAGCGTAGAGAGCCTACCTGGCGCGGCGCGAGAGAGAGAGAAGCGAAAGAAAAACCCTAACCTGCATACATTGAGTACATGGCGAAGAACAGGAACAAGAAGAAGAGTAAGAACCAAGGAGTCGCTCCCATGGATACCTCGTCTACAGGCTTTGTTACGCTACCTGATGCGCCTCAGCGTATGAATTCATTTCTTTCTATTTCTCACCCTTTTTTCATGGTTTAATTCGCTACTAGTTGATTTTTTGGTTCCTAATTTTTGTTGGAATTTTTTGTAGCTATGGATACATCCGAGGGGAAGGCAACGAACCTTGGTGCATCTTCTATCAATAGGTAAAAACTTTTTTTTTTAAGTAATAATTCTTAAATATTCCAACTTTAAGCTTTTTTTTTTTTTGTCATTTTTCTGATATGTATATGTGAATAGTACCTTGAGACAATCTGAAAAATAATAGTGTAATAGTGTAAACAAAAATCATATGGAATGCTGTACAATTGAGAAATTTGTGTATGAAATTGGATTCCTGTATCTGTACCAAGAGTACCAAATCTAGACTAGTATATGTTGTTGTCTTTATACCTATCTTCATTGTCTTTTTACTACACTTAGTTTTTATTGTCTGTGTTCCAATCCAGTAGTGAAATTAGTGTTGTGTTTGTTCTTCTACCTGGTTTTATGATTTGTGTACTGAGGCCACTTCTGAAACTGGCACTGAAGAGTGGCAATAGTTTGAGTTGCTATTATTGTACTAAATAATATGATTTGTATTGGGTTTATGAACCGACAAGCTTAATAACATATCATGATCAAAATCTATGAATTTTCTTGGCCAATTGGAGTTGAGCCTATATGAATTGGCTTCTTATTGATCTTAACCGGGTTGGCTCAGGGTAGTACTTGGCAATGTTTTCATTCTTTCTTCTCTGCTTGTCAATTTGATTTTGTTCTAATTATTTATATCTTGTTTTGAGAGTAGGAAAATTAATAAGGGGACGCAAGTTAGGAGGACGAAGAATCTGAGAAAAAAGAAATCAGTTGCACGTGCAATCTCCATAAATGAGAAAAACGAGGAAAAGGTTGTCAGAATGAAAAACAAGAAGATCAGGATTCAATCTGCCAAAAGCTTGTATGAATGATTCCAATACTGATGAGGTAGTTGGAATTGTGTCTGAAATTTTGTCCTTGGTTATTTTGTGTGTGAAATTTTGCTTAGAGTCAAGTCAAATATTTTGACCACAAAATCTGTATTCTAATTTTAGGAAGTCCTGAACCCTTGTATTGTACGTGTACCAGCATACCTGGTATTTATAGAATCGTAATTCTTGTGGTAAGGTAAGGGGTAACACTAGTGTCTGTCTGATTTTTTCAGTACCCTGTTACATAAGTTAGGCGTTTTTCTTGTTTGACTGAATGAATTTGATCGATGAAGAAATTATGTAACTATGAAGATTTAATTAATGCAAAAGCAGATCAAAGATTATGATAGATTAACTTGAGAGTTGAGATCACATTCCTGAATCCTGATAATAATTTTCAGTTTGCATGTGACTTATTATTGCATGGTCGTAGGTAGTGTAGATCTGAGCTGTAAATAAGTAAATTATTGACTAGTGCTCGTTGGATCTAATAGTAATGCTCATATCTTGTTTTGGACTGTTGGATCGGAGATGGACGGCCTGTATATGTGGTGAGGAAGCAAAGCCCTAAAAAAGGACCTTGTAGAAACCAAAACCCTAAAAGGACCTCGTAGAACGGAAGTCTATTATATTTATAATTTATATATTATTATAAGTATGATGATTTATTATGAATTTAAGTCTGGGAAATCCCAACTACTTGATATTTCACTATATTAAATGGTTGCACTGTTGCAGAACGCTTGAGCATAATTATTATATAAAATTATTAAATGATCTCGATCGAATCAGGACAGCGACTATCTTGTTGCTTCTAAGATAACTTCTGGATAGTTTCTTGCTTATCCTCGTATCATAAATGCGTTGTTCACGATTATACACTCTCAAAAGTTTTCCTTTTCCATTTTATGAAGAAAAGGACATGAAATCTTATTAAAGAAAATTATGTCTTAATTTTATTAACTTATGCGTTATAGTCACACAAGGTATGTGAATTCCCTTTCAGGTGAATCTGTTATTACATGCTCGTTCCAGTCTTTTATTTTTTTTTTTTTAAAAAAAAAAAGAAAGAAACTGCCTTTCTTATAAGTGAAAGGAACGTTGTGTAGTTTCTCTACAAATTGAGCTCACTAATTTTGTACTGTCCTACTAGTTACCTATTGAACCCTAAATTGTTTTCTACAAAGTATTATCTCATTTATTTCAATTAGATCTCCACAAAAAAAATTAGAACTCAAATTTTTAATTGGATATTATATTTATTAGTTAGATGTCTCTTTAGAGACAAAAAAAAAATATTTTGTGGAATACTTGAAGTATGATAAATAGTAATTACAAAGTTTGATTACCACACAAAATGCATCATATAGTTTGATTATCCTTTCCTAAAATGCATCATATATAGTGATCCATGTTGATGTAACTTGGACGGTCGCAATTGGAGGCATATCAACTTATCAAGCTTGTTTACATTTTGTTGAAGTCGTCTATATAGACTTTCTAGTTTCTAGATATATGACATAAAACGGCGATCAATAATTAAACAAACAAACTATTTATTTTCTTTCAAGTCTAATCTATATGTGATCTGTGATCACATATATAGGAAATTGAAATATCACAAGCATATATGGTAGTGCTTCCTTTTCAATAATATCCGCACTTCATTTTTAAAGTCAAAAGCACATAGATTGGTAAGCTCTCAATTCATGGAAGGATTGAGTTCTTTTGCCACAGAATATCCCAAAATATTGGAACAGAATTAGTACTTTTTTAAGGGCACACCGCACACAAACACAAGTAGTGGTTGAATGCGTGCACGCATGGACGCATGGTTGCGTTTCTAAGCAAACACTATCCAAATGTTCAATTCATTAATTTAATTTAAACGAAAAAATTGAGATGCAATTGGTGAAAAAACAAAAATATAATAAATATGAGTTTTTTTAAAACAACTACTAAGGTTTTTGGGTTGGTTACAAATATAAAAACAGTATGAGGGGCAAGTCGTAAATTTTTAAAAATTGAGAGAAGGTAATCTGTCACTACTCGGGGACAGCAAACAATTTGACTATTCACGCACAACAAAGTATTTACAAATCAAGAATGGAAAGTATTTAAAAAAAAAAAAAAAGAAAAATCAAGAATGGAATGGCAGTTTTGACTTAAATAATTGGTAGCAGCCTTGTCATAATTCGCTCCAACTCCTACAACTCCGCGAAACACGTGCAACACACGTGATACATCAATCTTCCAACCGATTCGCTGTTTCAAGTTTCAACCCGATTCTGCAATCAACGGTCCGATCAGACTCTACTCTTCTTAATACTTCCATGACAATAACTCACTACATATATAACAATACAGAGTCTGATACAGAAAACCTGTCTAATGGAATCCACCTGCCTTTGTTCTGTCTTGTACATAGTGCAAACACCACGCTCTCTCTCTCATTTTGTAAAACAAAAAAGAAATATAGAGAGAAAAGGAGACCAACAATGGCAGGAGAAGAACCTCTGTCGGAAACCCAAGGAGTGGCGTTGACGGAGCATGTACGGATCAACGGAGTCGAATACGAGGCGACGCTAGAGGCGAATGGGGATCTGAGGTGGCGCTCGGCGGAGGTAATCGCCGGAGAGAAGCGGTTGAGTTTGGATAAGGAGGTTTTGGGGATTGAGCTGAGAGGGACGATCCTCATCGTCCGATCGTTCGTGGAGGAGATCAAGGAGGCTTCTTGCTTGGGAACAGGGAAGCGGGAAGTGAGGAGAGTGAGGAGAGACTATGTGTTTGAATTGGAGACTGAAGAGCAAGGGATGATTTGGGGAGAGAGATTGAGCGCGTGTATTGGATCTTTAGGTATGTAGTTCTTAATTGAAGCTTCTTAATGGCTATAGTTTATGTTGCAATCATGATAATCCTCTCAATTATTTTTGTTATTATTGCATTGTGTTCCCACTTATTGATTTTAATGACACTATTTATTTGATTGAATGAGAATTGTACAAAGGGACTACTGAGATGGGTTTTGTGTGATAGAAAAGAAATAAAGGAGTATTGGATATCCTACACAAGAAAACAAATAAATCACTTTTAAAAAAAATAGAACCAAAACTCGGAAAATGAGGCTCTGCCAGGACCACAAACTCAAATCAATTAAGAGATGGGGCAGTTAGCTTTTAGCACACTGCTTGAAAGTTCTGTCTTGTAGGGTTATTAAATGCTTGGTTGACCAATTATGGGGTTTGTGCAACCCCTCAAATGTTTTCCTTCCTTAGAGAACAGGAATAGGGGTTGGCGGTTGGTTATGTATAATTAAACCTTTTCTTTGATAACAGATGTATGCAGAACCAATATGTTTGACTTTACCTAAGTCATTTAAATTTAGATGACTGATAACCAGATTGGGATTTTCTTGGTTTTAACCAAATAAATTAAACATAATAAATTCAATTTGGAATTTGCTCTTATTTTTGATAATTAATATATATCTTCTTCATGTAACAGGTCGACCAAAAAGGTTGTTCATAATTGTGAACCCTTTTGGAGGGAAGCAATGTGGAAGGAAAATATTTGCAAATGAAGTAAAGCCACTTTTGGATGCCGCCAATATCTTATATACTATGCAAGGTCAGTTATTTGTTCATTTTTCTTTTGATTTGGTTTGGTTTATGCAGAATTTGTCCTGAAATATTTGTAATTTCTGCTGTTTTATAGAAACAAATTTTCAACTGCATGCACAAGAAATTGCTGGTTCGCTTGATTTCAGAAAATTTGATGGAATTGTTTGTGTTAGCGGCGATGGTGTCCTTGTTGAGGTCAGAACTCTGCATTCTCCTGAACTTTATTGCTCTTAAATTTAAACTTTAAAGATTAATCTTTACAAATGGTTGAGCTTGATGGAGGTTGGATAAGTGAGATTTAAAATCTTGTTTGATTTGGGTTTGGTAGAGGAATCCAACTAAGTTACATCATTGCATGTAATGTTGCTTGTTTGAAGTGTTTTTTATATTTAAATAGTTTATTTGATGCATGCATTCCTCAACTTTATCTAAATTATCAAGACAAGGCGCCTGATCTGTCATAGCCTCCATAATAACTTCACAAAATTATCAACATGATGTATGTGTAGTGGATGAGCGCTCACTGAAGTAGATTCCCATTTATTAGGAGATTTTTAAATTTCATTTAGTATAGGCAGCCAATAGTTTAAACAATTCATTGCAATAAGTTGACAATGTTATAATTTCTTATATTAATTTGGACTACTTCAGTCAGTGCACTGTGGCCAATGGTTTATTAAATTAATGCAATCACATGGGTAACCTCAGAGATATTATTTCTTTTAATTTGAGATTTCCATTTATGTGTTTTATTCAAATTCAATCTTCATGGAATGACATTATTGTTTAATTTTCCCATTATCAATAGAGGGCATCTGCAGATCTGTACACGTTGACAGATAAAATTATTTTTATTATAATATTTTTGTTCCATCTTTTCTGCAGGTGGTGAATGGATTATTGCAGAGAGAAGACTGGAACAAGGCTATTAAAGTTCCACTTGGCATAATCCCAGCAGGTTTGATGTCTTGTTTCTGCTTCCACAATCCATCTTTGATCTACTTTTCCATCAAGTTCCATGAGTGAACCATAAACTTTATTTTACGAAATAAATTCCTTTTTTTTTTCAGGATCAGGAAATGGCATGGCAAAATCTCTCTTGGATTCTGGGGGGGAGCCATGCTCCATATCAAATGCTGTTTTCTCAGTTATTAGAGGTTATTTAACTATTTGTACTATTTTCATGCTTCATTCATCTGAGTAAATCTATGCAAAGTTCCTTCTAATAACTGCTATCGTGTTTATTCTATGATGATGTGATGATAGGTAACAGACGTGCCCTTGATGTGGCATCTGTTGTACAAGGAGAGACTAAATTCTTTAGTGTATTGATGCTAACTTGGGGTAATTAGATTACCAATTAAAAGCAAAAAAGATTTTTATATAATAATAATAGTCACAATTGTGTTTTTTTATTATATTTAAATTATTATGGTATATGCAGGCCTCATAGCTGATATCGATATAGAGTCAGAGAAGTATAGATGGATGGGAAGTGCTCGGTTTGATTTTTATGTTAGTCTCTCTATAATGTTTACAACATCTTCATTCACATTGTAAAACAGAGAAATTTAGGTGCTGAAAATTGTGTTTTATTTATCTGCAGTCCCTCCTGAGGATAATGAATTTGAGGAAGTACAATGGAAATGCTCAGTTTGTCCCTGCCCCAGGATATGAATCAGTTGGTGTTCCACTAACCCAAGTAGAGAAATCAAATCAGTATAATGACCCCAATTTGTCCTCAGAAAGGAAAACGGGCAACGATAAAACTCTGCAGTCAAAGGGATACCAAGGACCCTCTGTTTCATATGAGGAGTCACATTGGAGGTCAATAGAGGGACCATTTGTGTATGTTTGGCTTAATAATGTGCCCTGGTGTAGCCAAGATGTGATGCCAGCACCTGAAGCTAAGGTTGGTGTGATTGAGTGCTACATATATTTTGGCTCTTTTTGCAAATCAGACCCAACAACTTAACACGTTCTCCGAAAAATAGAGGGGTCGTTAAGATAAAAGTTTTTATCACATTCTCCAAAAACAAAAGGCTTATCCCTGATTTCTATCACGATGACTTTCAACCAAAATCTCTTTTAACCAGTTGATGGAACCAAACATCAGATTCGTTTTCTTTTGATTTTCTTAATTTGGATTTTTGGACTAGGGCTTGTCATTTTTGACATTGTACAATTTTTTTTTAACTAAGCAGTTCTTAATGTTTGGGCTAATTTTCAAGTATATCAGGATGTACGATCGTAGTGGCTAATACAAAACATATTGGTTGCTTTCTGCCAATCTTGGAGTGAGGGTGTTATTTGAAATTCAGTGCTTTAAGCATTGTAGAATTTTCTTTGTTACTTTGTTCTTTTTTATTACCTTTGGATTGTAGAATCAATTGCTACTTCTTGAAAAATTGCAGTTTTCGGATGGGTACTTGGATGCTGTGATTGTAAGAGATTGCCCAAGATCGGTGCTGTTAAGCCTAATGCTCAAGATGGGAGATGGCACTTACGTCAATTCACCTTATGTCACCTATCTCAAGGTAAACTTCTCAGTTCTCAAAATATTTTAGACAAGAAATTTGTGGCTAAAGATGGGCTGATTTAACCCTTCTCATCAATGAATATTATAATATAACTCTAGAAATTGTACTATAATGTGAATTTCGATTTGGCAGGTGAAGGCATTTGAATTGGTACCAGGTCAGCGAGTTGGAAACCCTAAAAAAGGGGGAATAGTTGATGTTGATGGAGAGGTGATAGCAAGAGGAGATGAAAACTTTTCTTTGCACAATGGAGATGTCAAACAAAAACAAAAACAATATCTCATGTCTTATGGGCCTTCAATTCAAATTGCCGTTGATCAGGGATTAGCAACCATTTTTTCCCCAAGATAATATAGCTAGAAACATTGATACGTCGTACATAATTTTCATTTGTGTAAAGAAACCCAGTGCCACAAAAGTATTTGTTCCATGGCCTGAGTTTGGTCTTTCAATCTGTGATTTCATGACCTTCATGGCAAGGTGAATTATGAATACATGCTAGGAGTAGGATTCCTAGATCATTGCTTTAAAGATGAGAAGTTTGAATATACTAACTGTATCCCATATACTTTTATGTATGCTTAATTCTCGTTACAAAAGAGAGATGCTCTCAAGTCTCAACTAAACATTAACACTGCTGGTTACCACTACTAGTAGGTAATGTGCAAAATATAGAACCGCTCTTCACATGCTTCTAAAACATCTTGCTCTTGAAAGGTATCTTATACATCTCACATCTGTTCATATCTATTTATGAAAACCAGGCTATCATATCCATTTGGTCAACTGACATGTGCCCTTTTTACTTATGTATCGCGTTTGCTCCATCAGCTTAACAAACAATTTCAAAAGAAAAGCAAAGCCAAGTTGAGAAAATTGGTGAGATCAACATAAAAAATATTATGGATTGATTTAAGACAACTTTTTCTTTCCAAATTCCTTTTCCGCTTCTTTCTTTCACGTTTAGTTGCGAAAAGATTTCTTGTTGATTTGTGTTGACTTGGCGTGACATATTTTGTATTTTCACTTTTTATTCTTTTTGACAGATGTATCTTCCCTTTTCATTAGCAAAGCATAATGACGCGCTCCACCGAACAAAAATACGGAAAAAACTAGCTCACCCACTTTATATTGCCGTCTTAGATCTTTATGAATTTATAAAAGAATTCAAAATGGATTGTTATTTAAATAGAAAAAAATTGAACTTACTTTTCATCTCGACCCCGACATTTCTTATAATTGCAAAGAATTCAAAATCGATCCCCACAGTTTAATCGCAATAAAAATTGATAAAACTTATTTTTTTTTCCTTGAGTAAAAAATAGACAGAATTAAAATTTTTTATAGATAAAGGAAAACAAGTTGCATCTCGATCAAACCAATGCAAATTGCTACGGTGTTTTTCTTTTATAACGCTTTTGTATTTGAAGCATATTAGCCCACTTTTCATTTCAACTTTCCAAAATATAGCTTATACTGATCCTTTTCGCATAGCTAGAGTTCATCTTGAATGTACTACTGCGTACAGCCTTTTTATGTATATTGGTCATTACAACCTTTCACTTGATACTTTACTCATTTTTAAATGTGCCTTTTTATACTTTATAAATCATCACTAAAATCAGAATATGCAATAAATAACAGTACAAATATGAACTTTTGGGCAAACTTAGCAACAAATTGTTTCTGTAAAAATTTTGATGCTAAAAGATAGCATTACTAGAAGAGAAACAATGTTATTGTTTGATTTTTCAAGTATTAGAAAGAGGAAACGCAATTCGCTTAATTCTGTTTGGTTTACTGTCTAATTTATGAGGGTTCAGTCATTCTGATACTGTTCAGCTCAAGGAAAAAAAAAAAAAAAATCAGATATCTGTTATAAAATTAAAGAGAAAGAGGAGGAAGAGACAAAGAGACAAAAGTAAAAAGGAGAGACAAATTTCTCTTCTGTATATTTCTATTCTCAATTGTTGGATACAATATACAAGTTACATCTCTCTATTTATAAACCAAAAACAAATCTCCTAATAAATGCTAAAGATCTGGTGTAATTAATGGGAATAATAAAGATGGACAACCATATATAATTCATATCATTTATAACACTTCTCCTTGGTTGTTCATCTTTCATTATAACTATTAATATGATACTTCAGGATCAATATTAATATGATACTTCTGGATCATTTATACTGCCTCATTAAAAACCTTACCAAGAAAAACCCATTGGGATAAAAACTTGGATAAGGGAAAAAGAGTACAGCGTGTATAATGCTTCCCCTCATTTTAATATTATTGGATATCTTTTAGTCGATGTAGACCTATCTTCCTTCTGAGTTGCTCAAAAGTTCTTGTTGGCAAAGACTTCGTGAATAGATCAGCCAAGTTGTTGCATGATTGAATTTTTTGATAGTAGTGTCGATTTTGGTTGGTTTACAAGCTATGCAGCTTTCGTTAATAAAAAATCGCATCTTGGTTTTTTGTATTGGTCATTCCCTAGACAATTGTATTTTCGAGATTATATTCTGAGAAAATGGTTTCCTATGTAGACTAATAGTTCCAAACAATTTTCAACTCACAAGGACCTAATTAAACTACGGGGCCATGTGATGTAAGAGGAAAAAAATTGATATTTTCATAAGGTGAATGTGTTCTCTTATATGATTCTTATTTTTTATGTGCTTCATAATGAATTAAAAGCAAAATAACGATGTTGGACAAAAATATAACATTAGTATGAATGATATACATGCTAACTTATATAAACTATTAATCTTTATCATTCTTAGCGATAAAGTTCGTCTTTTATGACAAAATGACAGCTGTCGAGCAGATTTTTACAAATGAAGAACGTGTACCTCACAACACATATAACTTACAATAATGTTTTGTTAAGTAGAGGCGAGGCGCTATGCTCAAAACTTCTTCTTTATTATCACTAAAACTATCGTTACAATCTCTACTTCTCCAATATTGTACCTCCAAGATTGCAACTCTAACTATATTCCTACACCTCTTAACTATTGCATTCTAACTAGCACTTTTACAAGTGAATTTTTTCTTTCTTTGCTTGGACTTGATCTTGGATGATACAAATTAATACTCTAACCATCTATTTATACTTCTCTAATGTCGGTTATGAATGGTCTAGAAACTAATAGAAATATTCTTGATTGTTCCATACTAAACCGACATCAATTATTTCCATCAACTTCTAGATAAATCTTGATTTATCAAATTAAGCTTCGGTAGGCCAAACTAATTGGGCTCGTGAGTCAACGATGGCCCAAATTTAACATGTTTGTTCTCTCATTCTAGGCTGAAACACAGATGGCCACATAAAATAATGTCACAGAAAATCCAACACCTTCTAAACCTAAACAGCATCGGCCCCATCTCTCCTCCACTCTTCCGTCGCCTCCTCTCTCTCGGTCTCTCTCTTTTTCATTTCCTCTCCTCTCCTTTACTGCTCACTCCACCGGATCCCTCCGCCAAAAAAACAAACCAAAAAAAGAACGATATCGACTGTCGCCTAAACTTATAAGTGCCGCAGATCAGAACTAACTCACTCCCTTGCCCGCCAATACTACGTTTTCACCGAAAATGGGCAGTTATCGAGGTTCTCTCTCTCTCTCTCTCTCTGCTCTTCTCCCAACCTGACTACCGTAGTAGCAATCGAGCATTAAGACTAGTTCAATTTTAATCAAGTGTTAAGCACAGTAATAGAAAGAAATGCAGTCAGCAGTATCAGCTGCCACATTCCATTCACTGGTACCATGTACGAAATTATGAAGTTTTAATTTGACTAGATATTTGTTTTTTTAAATAGGTTTGGTGAGAGCAATGATTGGGCTTAAGAGATGCCAAACCTTCCTTCAACCTCTCCACAGAACCTCTCCTCAGGTTATTCATCTCTTTTGGGGCTGTTATTTTGGTATATTTACAACTGTATGGAAGGTTTACTTAAGTTATAGATTTACTCAGAGGATAGCTCTCTTGGTATTTAGGAATCTTTTTATGACACCCTTTTTTATTTTCAGAGGCTATGACAAGTTGATCTCATTTTCATAAATTAATCATGTCTGTGACTAGAAATTTTTTTTTTAGTATGTGGTGCATACCATTCTATATTTTACTGACTGTTTAAATTACCAATGCTATTGTTATTTTCCAATCAGACATACATGAGTGCATTATTGTTGTACTTGTCACATACAAACAAACTGCTAACTCTACTTTTTTTACAGCTTAGTGTGTTGCCAAGAACAAACATCTTGGGTTCTGGGTTCTATAGATATTTATCTAGTGTGCCTACAGCTTCAGAAGGGAAAGGTGATATAAAAACATTGCCAAAATCTGATTCTGACAAGGATAAAGAAAACAATGGATCAGAGAAGACTGATTCTGACAAGGGGAAAGGAGACCATGGATCAGAGAAGACTGATTCTTCTAAGAAAGCCGTCCGCGGAGGGGTAATAAGTTACCTATATATCTAATTTACTCCAAATTTTTTAGTTGGTTAAACATTGTTTTATCATATTCGAGTACTATTTGACAACTTGTACCATGTGCTACTCGCATGGTACTGAACTACTGGTATATAGTGTCTGGTACTTAATATGGTACATCTGATCTTTGTGTCTCCTTTTTATTGATCGGCTTTAATGTCAAATTTAAATATTGTTGGCCTATGTCCCTGTGCAGGGTGTTGTATGTGTGTGTGGGTGTGTGCTTTTTTTTTTATATATTTGTTTCTTTTTCGAAGGGGCTCAGGGTTGAGGGGTCTGGTTTGCACTAAATTGCAACATGCTAATTAAGCCCTAAGCAGTGTATGAAATATTAAACTTAGTTTATCCTGTCAGTATTTGAAGATCTGTACAACATAAATTAATCGAAATGCATACATAATTTGTGACCATTATTTTGAATGGCATATGTAGCCAGTGTCATGGTTGAGCCTCATTTTGCTGCTGTTAACTGGAGGAGGAATCGTCATTTACTATGACAAGGAGAAGAAGCGGCATATTGAAGGTACTTTGGTAAGCTCAAGCTTCTGATTTTCTTTGGAATTTTTTTTTCCCTTGGAGGTATCAAACTTACTCTATATACTCAACCTATCCCTCATTTACAAAGAGGGAGGAGAAAAGTGAGCAAAGAGGCATAAAAGAGGGCATTTTTGACTAAAATGTGGAAGTAAGGGTGTGATGATTTTGCTGTTGTTCCAATTGGCTATTAGAGATTTCTGAGTTGATGTAAATTGCGTGAATGGTCCCTACAGTAACATGTTTTTGTTATTTTGGTCCTTGTAAATAGTTAAATTTTAATTTTTCCCATTTTGATTTTTGAAATATTTGATTTCTGCCTGTGTGTATACTTTGCTATCTCATCTAAAGAATTGTACAGAATTTTATATTATTAAACATACTGCATTATCAGAGGAATACTGTGAGGAAGGTTAATTCCATATAACCTATGGATATAGGATTTTCATCTCAAATTTACCCATGAATTAACAAAGAGATATTTTAAAAAAAATTGCAATCTCATTGACCAGATTGGTAACATTTATACTTTGGGAACCCTACGTGAATTGTGCATTCTTCTTTAGGTCTTGTTGTCTAGTTTGAATTCTCACCTTAGATAGATTTACCTTGACCACAACTATACACTGGAGATTGATTTTTTTTTCAAATGCCAGAATTAGTAATTAAACGAATAGTAGATGTTTCAACTTTTAAGTATTCTTCATAATCTTACTTTCTGATTCTGTCAAAACAGAATTGAAAGCAAGATCGAGTTCAGTGAAGCCAGGGCCATCTGTTGGTACTGCTGCCATAGGGGGCCCATTCAAGTTGGTAGACCATAATGGGAATATAAAAACTGAAAAGGATTTTTTGGGAAAATGGACGTTGATGTATTTCGGGTTCACCCACTGCCCTGATATCTGCCCTGATGAACTCCAAAAAATGGTCTCTGCTATTGATAAGATAAGTATGTATATTAGTCTGCTACCTGCTTGAATTATTATGTGCTGATTTCAGATGTTTTGGTTTTGTTTTGTTATTTTTTGATTTGACGCATTAATTGAGCTTTTGAGGTTGATTTGAAGTTTAGTTGCAGCATTTTCTGAAGTCATTGTTAGACTTTGATTAAATTAGGATTAGTTATGCAAATGAGCATCAGCTTGATCAATCTTAGTCTTTGTCCTTAAACTATTCTCAAATCTGCAATTGTAAGGTTTATATTCTACTAGCACTACTGCCAAGGCTTAACTGGTTAGCTACTAACAGAGTTTGATTTATTTTGTTCTGTTTCATTTAGAGGAGAAAATGAAGATGGAAATTGTACCTGTTTTTATATCAGTTGACCCTGAGAGAGATACCGTCGAGCAAATTCATGATTATGTCCAAGGTTTGTTTTCTATGTTTTGAAAGAAGTGAAGGTTTTTACTTTGTTATAGCTAGGGTTGCATTTTTATGATGGTCTATGCTGATAGCAGACTACTAGAAAAATAAATTGCACATTTTGAACTAAAATTGGGTCCGAGTGGCAACTTATCTCAACTGGCCCAAAGGACATTATTAGTTTTGCAAACCAACTAGTACCATACTGGCAGAAGACATAGGGTGTTACGAGGTTGAGATGTTGTTTGGTAATTTTTTAGCATTTGTAAATGCACTTGGTTCTTCCCACAGAATGTTTACATGCAAGTATTATACAAGCTTAATTGGCAGCTTGCTCTTGCAGAGTTTCATTCAGCATTGATTGGGTTAACTGGCACTCCAGATGAGATAAGGCAAGTTGCACGTGCATACCGAGTTTATTATATGAAGACTGATGAGCAAGACTCTGATTACCTTGTCGACCATTCTATTGTCATGTAAGTGCTTTATCTCTAAAGTCTACACTGTTGACAGCCTGTCAGAGAGGATGAACAAACCACTGGCAGTTCGGTTCAGGTTGGTCAGGTTTGGATTTGCTTGGTCAAGTCAGGTTTAGGTCATGTCACAGTTCTCCTTCCAGTCAATTTCAGCTGTTGAATACTTTCTTGTCCCAGTCACCAATTCTCTGTGTCAAACTGAGGTGGTCACTTGTATGTTCGGATATTCTGCTTCAGGTCCTTTCTGGTAGGATCAATTTTAGTAGGCCAGCCATTTGTTCTTTATTTAGTTGAACCAGGTTCAGGACATTTCAGAGATTCCAGAAGCACATATGGGACCTTTTCAACTCTGATCAAGTTATCTTGTTTTCCATACTGATTGTTTTGCCAATTTCAGGTATTTGATGAACCCACAGATGGAGTTTGTCAAATTTTTTGGAAAGAATTATGATGTGGATTCACTTGCAGAAGGCATCATAAAGGAAATAACTACTCATAAATGAGAGTAGTTTTTTCCCTCTTTTTTTTTTTGGTTGTAATCTGGTTCACTAAATAAGTTAGCGTACTAAAGGTCTACTGGCTGATAGATCATATTCAAAGGGATATAATTTGAGCTTTTGGGGTTAAAAAGTTTTGTTGTGTTTTTATTTTATTTTAAAGTTTTGTTGTGTTTTTATTTTATTTTTTTTGGAGGAAATCAAGTCACTACTTCCAATTTTCTGTTGTTTGTTAAATCAATATTACCATTTTTTTAATATAGCAGTATATGAAATGGCTAACCGTGCCACATACACACACACAGAGGGGTTACATATTTTGGTGACTAGAAGACCTTGCTAAGGGCAAGGAAAAACATATGTGAATCCATACCTAGATTACTGCTGTTTGTTCCTAATTGGAGGGTTCTTTGGAGAAAATTCATGATATATGCATTCTTGTAGAATTCAATTATCCTTGTGGGCAATTTGTTGTTTGATGTTACTTGTAATCCTGATATGCAATGCGCACAACATTCTAATAGTTGATCTCATTGAAATATGTGGGATTTACTACTGGTGCGTACCAATTACCTTTTGTTATGGCTTAGACTAGTATTTTATTTTATTTAGTGGATTGTGTGAAAGTGGTGATAAAGTAACAACCGTACTCACCAAGTAGTGTTGTATACTTCTCGTAGCAGCAAGGACCATTGTTTCTGACCTCTCTAACTAGGATTGTGTTAAATTGAATTCATTTCATTGAGATTTAATTTAATTTAGATCACGCCATACTGCTGTAACATGATTGGTTTAACTGGTACAAGAGTTCATTTAGATCATGGATTTTTTTGTGTGATAAGGATACGAGTCTAGACTAGAAAACATTATTAATTTACAAAGATCTATGAGATATGCTACGTTCCAGTACACTACAAAAAATACGTGGAGGAATGTTTTAAACTTTTAATACAATCTTAGTACTTTAGATTTTTGATTAGATAATTCACATGCAAACAATGAGTCTATGACTTATCGTTACATGTGTTCTATGACAGCATCGTCACTTCCATGACAGCAGTGTGAATTCCATATTTCACATTCTAGAGTTGTTTTTCGGCTTCCGTTCCAAAAAGGAAAAAAATATTGAAGAAATTTAATAAATTGTTAAACAAAACAACTTTTTTAGAATCTTACAGAGAAAATTTTGGACGCTTAAATATTTTTAAAAATGTTAAAATACTAAAGCAATGAGAAATAAGAGGATAATTCGCGAATAAACTCATGTAAAGAAACAAAAACTGAGTTGTATACTTGTATTACTTTAATAGTTTTCTTCTTTCTTTTTTTGGGTAATTTAGGTACATCGAACATATTATTTAATAAAATGGGAAAGAAGCATGGAACATAAGATCGTAACTTGAATGATTGAAGATATGAATAAGATGACGTGGCTAAGGTCCTAAGGAATTTAAAAATTTTAAAACCCTTTGTCTATAAATTACAAGGATATCTTTACACGAACCATGATGCCTTTATTGTCACATCTTAGCCGATGTAGAAAACCGGGATGCTTACCACACAAGATCTGACGTAGTTTGTTATTCTTGAAACATTTGTTTGGTTCAATGGTTCTAAATTTAGCTTGATTTACCAATTTGCATATGTTGCAACGGAATAAGACCCAAAAGTGGGATGAACAATGAGCGACTGGATCGCTTGATTATGTATTATTAATAGGACTTCAGTTTTCTGTGCTTTTTCCACCTTACAAGGGAGAAAAGACGCAAGTGGGAAGAGAAAACGGCACCATCTATAGACAGTCTTTATCAAATGATTGGTACAAATACTTTGTATAGGTTATTCCGCATAAATTAGTCTATGAGAACAGCTCCAAGAACATCTCGCTACATAATTGAGCTGCATCTGAACCGTTGATGTTGTAACACGCATAGAAATTTATATGGGTGTCTATGGGAACGGACAATAATGTTGGTTTCTAGGTCAAAAGATAACTCTCAGTATACAACCGGTCTAGGATTGTACATGAGTCGATTTCGAACGAGTTGGGACAATTTAAATTTGATTCGGTTGTAACTCGAATTGGTTTGAGACTTTGAGTCGAGGAAGAAATTTTTTTAAAAAAAATTATTGATTTGAAGTAAACTATTGATTTTCAATATGTCTTATGTTATATTTATCTAAAATAAAAATATGTAAGAAAATTCTTATAATCAGTTTATAAATGTTTAATACTTTTAAATCATTTTGATTATACTATATAAAATTGAAATTTATTATGTCACGAGTTGCGAGCCAATTTGAGTTAATTCGAACTTGACTCGTTAGCCAATCGAAATAGTTCAATTTGAGTTTTGACAACTCGAGTTTCATTGGCTCGAATTATAACCGAGTTTTTCTTAAGTCGAGCTCGAGTGAGCACACAGAGTTATAAGTTTTTTTCTCACCCCCGGTCTATGTTAATGTTTAAACGACCAAGTTAACATTTCAGATGAGGACAAGCCGAACAATATGATTATTTTGATACATATTAGTATATTAGAAAAGGTGAATTATAGTTACTTGCATAATTGTTCAATAATTTATATTTATCCATTTTTCTAAATATTTTATGTAATTAAATTCGCTGTCAAGCTAAGCCAGTCAATCTCTGTCTCAGTTGTCTGCATGCCTAATTGCCTCCAGTATTGAGTATTTATTCTATGCGTACAATATGTATTAAAATACTACCGAACAAGAATGTCCCTGTACGTACTAATATATATATTACGGGGTCCAACACTTGGTGTCTTCTATTTATTGTTAGAACCTTCAACGTTTCTATATTTTGTGCCATTATTTTATTTTACTTTCGTATTAATTTGTATATACACCCACCTTGAATGCATGCAGTTATATAATACTTTCTTTGCATAATAGAAAGAAAGACAGAAGAAATATAAAAATATATACACAAGGAACAGGCACGATATTAATGCTTGCAGATTACTAGATTTTGGATAATAATCTTTCCACCTTTTTAAGTGAGCGCACTTTTGTTGTGTGCATGCAAATTGTATAAATTCTCGCTTAAGAACCTCTACTCTTTGTTGGATCTCTTGTAAGCTAGTACCTACCCCTGTGAGTGAGCTAATATGAGATTTTTTTTTTTTTTTTTTTCTAATCAATGCCTTTTACCATGTAATAGTTAGTGCGTTAATTTTTTAGTAGTTAATTTATTGAGAAAATTTTCAGAACTATTGTAATAATACCATATCGATATCGTCAATAGAGTCCAAATAATAGTGTTATGGTTCACTTTAATAATTATTCAAATAGATATTTAAAAAAATAAAGGACGAAAGGATAAAAAAAACAAGTACCTTAATTTAACCGAATTGGTGTATGATGAAAAACTAAATATAATATTTTAAGTTGAACCATAAAGTTCTTAAACTGCACAGTAAAATATGTTTGGCTTGGTTAGAATCGGTTTATGCCCCTTTATAAATTGACAAATAAGCGTCGATTATTCATCCGTACATCAAATTTTTAAAATTTCAAAATTATAAAGTATCAATTTTAAACAAATAAAAAATTGGCAATCTCTAACATGCATGTTCTAAATCATGTATATGTCAAGCGCAAACTACTCTTTGAAATTAATGCAAATCATAACGAATATGAGCTAGCTATTCGTTTTTGTAGTTTCAGAGGGGAAAAAAAAAAAGGCATGCAAAAGTAATGATTTCAATGCTCGAAATTTCTATGAAAATCGTAGTATAACAAAAATCCCAAAGAAATTTTGTTTTCGCATTTTTTTTTGTCAGAGGGTTACATCGATTTCGAGTTAATCATATTCCAAACGGCTTAAATAAATTTTTATTATGGCATTTACTTTCAATTTATTGTACATATTACCATGCTTGGTGAGAACTGAGAACATAATTGTGTATAAGAATAACTCCTTAATATATGCCATGTTATGTCACTACATCTCGTGTTCATTATGCAAGCAAGGGAATAATAATAATAAAAAGAAAGCATGATGTATTCTTGAATTCAGCACACCACCACCACCACCACCACCACCACCACCACTGACAACGATAATAATGATTGTACGAATGAAATCATCAACCGAAGCAATTTTTTTTTTTTTAAAAAAAAATCTGTATTCTTATTTATTTATGTTCGATGTGTTAATGTTTTGATTATACCGACTTAATTATTTCATATACGTGCTTCAAACAAAGATGACCTATATGCATAGTATGTACGTCATACAAAGTTATTATTTTTAGGTAAATATATGAAATATTAGGTGCAATATAAATATAAAAAAAGTACATATTGTTGAGATGTTATAATGTTTTAAAGTTGATCTTTTGTGTACGATTTGATATATATACTATTGTCGCAAAATTAAAATGTATAGAGCGACATCACTGGTTTTCATTAAACAACAATGCGCCAGGTTTCGTTGATAAAATATCTTTAAAAAGGCAACTAACTTTATTAGTTTCGTCAGTGATTGCAACTCATATTTTTACTCGTCATTAGCAATACAAAGAGGTGACAATGTTTTTATGGTTTGTAAAACCTACTAATTAGCAATTAATAAGTACTTTTTATTTTGAAAAATAAAATTATAAATAGAAGAAAATTTTGTATCATTCGATTGCAATTTAAAATTTCCATATCCCCCCCTTTTATAATTGACAACATATAAAGCACAGTCGTCGTAACTGACCATTTAAGGAGAGGTATGACATTGAAAAAAAAAACACATTTGAACATATTTCTTAAAATAAATAAATATATAAGGGAAATTTTGCCGTCTGGTCAAAATTACAATTTTTATCAATTTATGCGGGTCTGCCTACAGGTGAGATTGGACCCGAACGGACCGAACTGCAGAATTGCCCAATATATAATATCTTAACATAAATGTTACGCTGATAATATTGATGACATGCATGGTATAATGTGCTTGTAATACTATGCTATTATAATTTATAAATCGAAACTTAAATGCAAATTTTTAGAAGTACGATGAACGTAAAAAGGGACTCACTATCATTGTATAATCTCATAGGGCTCGTCTGGATGGGATGGAATTGGCAATTCCATTCCTAAGTTTTTCATCCAAATCATTTTGGAATAGCCTATTCCATTTCTAACACAATTTTCAATAACACTCTTCCCAATAACACTTTTCTCTCTACTTTTCACACTTCCCAACGCTATTCCTAAACTCACCATCCAAACAACATTTCTAATTTCCGGAATAGCCAATTCTCACAATTCCTGTGAATAGTATTTTTCTCTAAATTTATGTTATTCCTGCTCTATTCCTAACCATCCCAAACGACACCATATATAATTATATATTATATGCATGGTGCATTCTGCAATGTCACTTGCACATGCTCACAGCAAATTATTTTCAGATATTTCCCACATCGTAGTCCAAACAAATAGACCGCGTCTGTTCAGGAAATTTTTGCAACCGAGAAACAAACAAGACCAGATAGAGTTATGATTAGGACCCGGTAAGCATACCGCTTAGAGCTACTTCTGATACTGTACGTAAACTACAACAGAGCTCCATTTTCCATGGGCGGTAATCTTACTGTATGAAAACTATTCGTTTATTAATCTTTGGAACTCCAGGTTTTTGTACCCAGAAAGGGTCATTGTTTTGGAAGGAAGTGCTTAGTGGAGTCAAGATTTGTACGTCTAGCGATTTATATCCATTTCTACCCCAAATACTATATGTGCCTCGGTGGAAGTGTCAAATGGATGTGGTTTATTATATAATATGTAGACTAACATATGAAAAGACATGAAGAATGGTCAGATTGTTGGATGTGATAAAATTTTTTCCTAAGTAAAAATTTACCATTCGAAATAGAACAAAGTAATTTATGAGTTATATAACATTGGTACCAATATTTTAGTGGAAGTTTATATAAATTCTAAATTCAAATATTATATATTAGCTAAATAATATAATAAATAAAAATGTATCATAGTCAATTAATATACTAAAAATTGCTAGTATTTAGTTCACATTACATTGCAAAATAATAATAAATAATTATGAAATATAAAAATAAATTAAAAATTGTTAGAATAGTTTGACATATCATTCTGCAATAAATGTTTCTTAAAGAAGTACAATGATGTCTTAATCATGAATTTCTCTACATTAAATAATAAGCTTTTTTTATTCTCTCTATAGGCTAATGAATAATTCACAACAATTTATACAATAAAAAAGTACTAAAACGAGAAACTAAAAAATAACAAAATTCTAAACACAACAATCGAACTAAAACAACAAAAGTATTTATATTTAAACACTTAAAAAAAAAATCAAAAGAGCACAAAAAAGCCAACAATAAACCGAGTCCAGCGAAAAGCCAGTATTAAATGAGGGGCTTTAAAAGGCTCTCATTTTCCTCTCTCTCCTACAAAATTCCCCTTTATTATTTCTCTCTCTTCGTCTCGCGATTCCATCTCCTCCGTTCCAATTCCCAAACCCCATTTCATTTCTTCTACCTCCGACGACAAAGATTGGTGCTCTCTCTCTCGACAAGTCTCCGTTAGGGTTCTCGTCGGAGCTCCTCCATGACCTCCGTGGCGCCGCCGCCTCCTCCCTCTCCTCAACGCACATGCTTCAACAGCTTTTGCAAGGAGCCCACCAAGCCCGACCCCCAACGCCGTCGCGGCTGGCGTCTCCGCTCCGGCGAATACGCCGAACTCTGTGACCGTTGCTTGTACGTGTTCCCTCTCTTTTTCTCTCTGTTCGTGTCTTTATTGTTCTCCTCTCGAGCATGTGAGTACACACTTGGTCGTGGTGAATTTGAAATATGGAGGGTGTTAAGTGTATAAGTGAGGTTTGCTACTGTTGTTGTTATGCTTGAATACTCTGATTTTTGTGATCTGTGTTGTTTAAGGTGGGTCCCACAGTCTCAGTTAGTTGTACGTAGTGTAGACAGAAGAAACTTGTATTGGTGTTACTTTGTGCTTTTAAATCCGAATTACAAAAGTTTGCTATTGGTTTAACCACCAATTGAAAATTGGATTAGATGAATACTGGCTTGCTCTAGTAATTTAGGAGTACAGCTGTGACTTTTTTTTTTTTTTTTTAATTCTCAAATTAATAATTAGAAAATTTTAGTGAAGTTATGATCTCTAGCCATTAATTGTTTTGAAATTTCTGATGTTGTGTATAATAGCTTCTACATAACGTTACTTGCATAAAGGAAAAGTGTAAAAGTGTGATTTTCGGACTTATCTAGTGGCCTTAAATCTAATCTATGGTGTTTCGTCTTTATCTTGTTTATTAGATAATTGACAATATATTTTTGTATATTAAAAAAAAAAATTAGGTGCATATTTGAACAAGGAAATTTCTGTGAAACATTTCACTCTGAAGTTGCAGGTTGGAGGAGTTGTGAGAATTGTGGAAAGGTAATCTATTTCTTATTTAATTTACCACCTGTTGTTACAAAGGACTAAATTGAAAGAAGAAAAAATGATAATTCTGTTTGCTTGTACATAATAGAGAGTGCATTGTTGTTCATGCTTAACATATAGCAACTTCGTTTGTTTGTACATAACAGAAACTACATGCATAACCTAATAACCCTTCAGTTGTATATGGAAGGGAGTTCATACCTAACACTCTTATAATTTTACTTTTTCTGTTAACAGAGAGTACATTGTGGGTGCATAGTGTCAGTTCAATCTTTTGTGCTTCTTGATGCTGGTGGGATTGATTGCTTGTCTTGTGCTCGTAAAATTTTTGGAATGGTATGGGCCAACATGAAAGTTTCTTTATCTTCTCGTTTTTATATTTTCTTTAGTTTTCTTCATTTGAATTTAGTATGAAAATCAGTTGAGGTTTTTGTTGTTATTTTTTTTTTTGGCCCTAGCACCAAACTTACCAAAGTGTAGTAGAAGTACTAGTCCACTGCTAAGTAGGTTTTGTTACCATAATCGACCTATTTATTAGAGACCTTTTCTGGGAAATTAGCAAAAAACATTATTATTAAAGAAACCCTACTCCACCATTTATTAAAAAACTTTCCTGATTTATGAACTGATTGAAGAACTACTTAAATTGGAGAATAACTCAAATCTTCAGTAACTAAAAAGTTATCTTTTCCTTAATTAGGACTGGATTTTTATACTGCAAATAAAGGAAATTTTTTTTGCCTATCACGAACTTCCTGTAAGAAAGAGCCTTTGGGAAGCTATTTTCATATTTTAATATAAAGAGACCTTTTGCATATGATTTTTTTTTTTTAATTGATTATTTTCTGTTTTTTTTTTTTTGTTTTTGTTTTCCTTTTGCAACGAAATAAAGATGGATGGCTACAGTGTGATTTTCATTATTAATGCACAATGGAGTTTTTAACCTGTGACCTTTCATTTTCTCATCCCAACATGTTTACACTAACAGGACCATAGGCAAAAAGGCACATTCTTGTAAATGATTTCTCATTTTTCTACTTTTCATTTTTCTCTCTTTTATTATTTTGCAAAGATGTCTTTTATCTTATTCCCTTTCAAAACATATTTCCTTCTTAACCTGTCTTTTTTTTTAGTGCACAATACAGGCACAGGCACCTGGTGCAATTTGGCTACCATCATCATCTATGCATCATCCAAGGATGCCATCGGTGAGGCCGCAGGCAGGGACCCCTTTCCCGGGCCACTGGCGTCAGGCCTCCAACTTATGGAATACCTCCTCAGTGCAGTCTGACTTGCAACAGCGCCTCGCCTTTGAGTTCGACCGCCCCAGTTGCAGTGAGAAATTTCTCCAGCAAGTGCGCGCCTCAGCTGCCTTGCAACAGCACCAGCACCAGCACCACCACCAACAACAGCAAGTTTCAGACAAGAAGTTTGAGGAAATGCCTGAGAGAAGTGGGGTTTCAACTATACCCCCTAATTCTATGGGCCCCATCATGCGGGAGAAGTTTGGTGCTAATGGGGCTGGTGCGCCTGGTTTAGACCCAGCTTACCCATACAGCATCTATCACCGTGCTGAAGGTGGTAATTCAAATCCTAGCACTAATGGGTTGCCCCATGGACATCACATTTCTGATCCAAGTGTTGAATCACATGGGAGCTCTGGGGTTTATAGGGATGAATCAGGTTCAGGTTTGCCGGTGTTGAGTCCCACATTCCAGCCCAAGGAATCGATCAGGGTTGGACATGGTCAGATATCAGGCCCGTCGTCTTCTGGCTCACCCATGAAGCAGCAGTTTTTCTCTCCTACAGATGGGGGTGGTGTTGGTGACATCAGAAATGGTAACAGGCCCCGTTTGGACATGCGAGCACGCTCCCAGGTGCTGCCCCGCTATTGGCCAAGGAGTACTGGGCAGGAGTTGCAACAAATCAATGGAGAGTATCCTTTTTTATAGACTTCGGATGGTTTACTTTGGTGGATAGATTTAAACACTAGTTGAAGTTGATACTTCTAATCGAAAGGATCACATCATGGTCCTGGTATGTGGTAGTATGGCCTTGTATTGCGATTTGCATTTTTTTTCTTGGGCCAGTGCAAGGTCAATTTTCTTTTCTGATATTGTATTGTGTTTAGCAGGTCTTCATTTCTGAAATAAACCTTTAGGAGTGTCTTATCTGTTAATGGTTCTTTATTCCTTGTTTTATATGTCAAAATAGTTCCTTAGCTTTTCTAAGAAGCTCGAATTCAGTAATAATCCCTTTGTTTGAGAAGATGCTTAGCGCAAGTGATGCAGGTCGGATTGGGCGTCTTGTTCTTCCCAAGAAATGTGCCGAGGTTTATCCTTTTATTTAGTATGATTTCTGGTGTTTTTAAATAATTAATAGATCCTATATAGCACATTCTTATTGACTATATGGAACTCTTTCAGGCATATTTTCCAGCAATCTCACAGCCAGAGGGCCTGCCATTGACAGTTCAGGATGCAAGTGGAAAGGAATGGCAATTCCAGTTTAGATTCTGGCCAAACAATAACAGTCGTATGTATGTTCTTGAAGGTGTCACGCCTTGTATTCAGGCCATGCAACTTCAAGCCGGTGACACTGGTAAATAACACTCCATAATGCTTAATGATGTTCAGAGTAAATTATCTGGGTGCACATATCAGTCTACAATTTCCTTATTTAGCATGTGGTCTTGTAGCTCAAGTGGTAAGAGCACTGGGCTGACTTCTAAGAAGTCCAGGGTCCAAGCTCTCAATGCTTGCGATAGGCTTGGTGAGCCAGTGTTAAAACTTAGCCATATATACAAGAAATGACCAGGGTCAGGGTGTAATTTCTAGCCTACCCCAATTTGTTTGGGATAAAAAGGCTTTGAACTTTGGACTACACTTTCCTTATTTGCAATATAAGTGTTTTCTTTTAGTTTTGCAAATAAGGCTTGGTAAGTAAATAATGGTTAAGCTACATAAAGAATGACTAATGTATCCCTAACTTCCTAGTATCCAAGTCTAAATTGCTTTTGATTCTTCTTTCTTAATTTGTCCCTGAACCCATTTCATTTGGTCTATAATCAGGACAGTAAACCTATGGAACTACACCACTTGGTTCTGGGTACTAAGTATTCCAATTGGTTCATGGCTAGAGTATTTCACTTGGTTTAATCATCCCTTGATTTTTTGTATCCAAGATTTTGGGCTTTGCTATTAATGACCTAACCTAAGTAATGTCGTAGATTCGTAGTTGATGCCTTTGGTTGAAATATTAGATAATGAGGGTTATGGAGCCCCAATAAAAAACATTATGTATAAATTGTTACAGCTGTTAATTTATGAGTGCAGGGTTGAGCTAATAATAAATATAATGGGCTAATTGACCAGAACAAGTTCAGGTGCCTGCATGAACAGAGTAATAGACCTGGGTTTTTTTATCAGAAAAGTAATTTTGAAGGTCCAAATTAAGCGAAAATAGTTGAGGGGCTATAAATCGGGCTTTCATTGAAAAAATGGGCTTAGTGGGATGTGGCCATGTGGGTAACATTGTGAGCATCTGATTCCATGTGTATAGTGCACTTGTATATATGGGTGTTGCAAGTGAGAAATCATTAGCCAAAAAAATAATCAAAATAAGTGATATAAATTGTTTTATGTGTGCAGTTACATTTAGCAGAATTGACCCAGAAGGAAAGCTTGTCATGGGATTTAGGAAGGCCTCTGCTCCAGGCTCTGGCGAACCGGTACTTTATTGGATACTATATACAATGACATAATAACATTGTAGTTATCCTGATGGTTTTTTTGCCTCTAAATAATTACTTATTCACCAGTTTGTTAGTTACATATGGTGACTATTGAAACAAAATGCGATAAATCATGCTAAATTATATTGGTTGTTTACTGCTTTAACTTAAATGCATTAAATCACTGCTTTGTTTCGAGTGGGTCCCAGACTCCCAGTTAGTTGTACATTGTGAAGACAATTTTCCTTGATATATAGACAAGTTAAGGTATGACAGCAAAAGCAAAATTCCATCAATGAGATTCTTCTGTCCCTTGTTTTATTTTATATAATTTAATGGTAAATGGCTGCATGCCAGTACTCTTTAACTTTGCCTTATTAATTTTCTTATTTTCTTCATGCAGGAAACTCAACATCTGAAATCAAACAATGGCTTTTTAACCTGCCCGCCGCCTGATAATATCCCTAAAACCAGTACCTCCACTGACCAGATAGATTCTAACGTAAACCCACCAGAGTGGTCCAACAACCCAGAGAACAAAGGAAGTGGCCTCACACATGTTTCTCAGGAGGGAGGTTTTGTGAATCTCATGTCCAAGCCTCCTCCCTCTGTACAAGCAGGGCCTGTCAAAAGGAAAGGCAGCTCCCTTGGTGCCAAAATAAAGAGGTTAAAGATAGAAACCGAGGAGTCTATGGAATTGAAGTTGAACTGGGAAGAGGCACAATCACTGCTTAGGGCACCTTCAAATTCAGTTCCTTCTGTCACGGTTATAGATGGAAATGAGTTTGAAGAATTTGAGGTCAGATATCTTATACTATGCAGGGTTATTTTTCATTTGATCCCTTTATTGTGAACAATATACTGTTCTTTATCCTGCGTCGTACTAATTTGAGAACCGTACGGCCCTGATCAAAATGATTTTTAGGTGGGATTTCATTTCATTGGAATTGATTTCATGATATTTCATTGGGTCTAATAACATAGAAATTCCGACCAAATGACATCAAATCCATCCATTTTTATAAAAAATTTTCTAATAAAATGAAATCCAGTGGTAAAAAAGAGTCGTTCTGATCAGGGCCTACATGTTGTGTGCTTAAGATTTAACTTTTTGCAAATTTCCCTGACTTCCCTATTTGCAAATTTGCAAATGTATCTGAACATACCAAAAATGTGCTGAAGATATAGTACTGACCATTTATATTATGAATATTAGAATATGATAGCTTTATTTATGACAGAGAAAATATAATTCTTTCATTACAAATGTAAAACAGGAACCTCCAGTAGTTGGAAGGAGGACGTACTTTGTGACTAGTCAAACTGGGTAATATTCCACTTTTCCTGTTAATTATATTAATTTTCCCATTTTTAAACTGGAAATAAAGAGATGACCATGGTTGGACAGCGAGAGACACCAGTGGGTGCAGTGTGAAGAATGCAGCAAGTGGCGCAAGGTGCCTGTTGATGCTCTCTTGAAAGCTAAATGGGCCTGTTCTCAGAATATTTGGGACCCTGACAGGTGGCACTCTTTTGTCATTTTTATTTTTCTAGGAAAAGGAAATTCATCAGCATTAGCTTTTGACCTATTTTTGTTGATGTATTTATAAACAGGTCATCCTGTTCGTCTCCTGCGGAGCTTACTGTGGAGCAGCTTGCAGAATTGATCCCTTATAGAACTGGTAGAGTGTTCATGCCACTCAGTACTTAAATAGTGACTTTTAACTTACCAACCTATTCTTCAAGTAGTTAAATTTGATCAATAGGACTAGTTGTTGCTGTATCAGCCTGAGCTTTGACCATAACTGAAGTGAATTTTGAAGGAAGTATTTTTTTGCTGCAACGACTGTTAAATTTGTTAATTTGGAATATAGATTTGATACCTGCTTGTTGCAAACACTTAGGCCAACTCATTACTAATTACATGAAAATGTGTCCCATTTTTCTGTAATGTTTTGGTTCAATTTAGGCATTTTTTTTCCTAGAAAGATTTGCTAAACATTCCCTGGATAAATTTAGAAAACAGCTATCACCTTATAGTAAACTGAAAGAATTCCCTATAATATAAGAAATTAATGCTGGATTGACTCCACAATAAAATTTCATATAATCGTTCTGGTGACGTCGTGTTATCATGTTATAATAAAAATCAGCCTGTATTTTTGTGTTTCAACAAATTTGAAGGTGAAACCCTTCCTTTTTCAGATTCCTTTTACACACAGATTGCACTTTCCTTCAGATACCCGTCCAAAGAATGTTAGGGATTCAGCATCTGCCTTATAATTATTTTTTCCTAGATGAGCACAGTTTAACTAAATTTGGATTGTAGGAAGTTGGGATTTAGATAGGTAGACCAGGTAGTATCCTCACCCATATCCCAAAATAGATTTATGAGTTATCTGCTACAGAAGAGATCAGGGAAGTGTTATCTTTGGTAGGTAGGAGGGTAAAGTGGCAAAAGTTTGTAGGTTCTTTTTTCTGATTATGGGCCTCCTGATAAGTTTTCTTTTTGTTTGTTCCCACACTTAAGGAATGCTCTCTTTTGCTACATTGAAGCGTATAAGTACAGTTAACTGGTTAACTGGTTCTATTTTGCTGTAACAATCATAAATTCTGAAGTCACCTAGACCTGCATAATGGAACATGTGATGAAAGATTTTTACACTAAATCCTTTCACTTGCATTTGCTTTCTGGTCTCAATATTATGATGAGTAAAACAGAAATAAATTTAAATACGTAATGCATTCTTATTCTTTTTTTTTTTTTTTTTCTCTATGTTAATAGATACATTCTAACAATCTCCTTGTTCCTATTTTTAGTTTAGTTTTCTTTTCTTCGATTTCCCACAATAATCTGATATTAGCAAAGATAAATTCGGGAAACTTTTGTTCAGTTCACTAAGTGCTTTCAATTAAATTTCTGGACCAGATATTTGAGCCTAGAATACGAGTTTCGGAATGACCAATAAATTGTTGGAAACTGTGTGACATAGTACCAGACTAGTTCAGGTCTTGTTTGCTGCTTAAATGTGGTGACAAAGTGTAGCTCGTATTAGTATCGGACTATCGGGGACCTTTTGGAATGGCACAATCTTTTTGGGTTTGCCCACTAGTTGCTTGATAAATTCCAGTGAGTATTTTGGTTGTTTTCATTGGGACCTAAGGATGGTTTGTTAATTAGGCTGGAAACCATAGTTGCTGCAAGTTTCTGTTCATCAGAGTCTAGTTAAAGTTCTCTATTATGAAATGCAATTTTTTGAAACAGGTGGTGGAACAAAGAGATCAAAACTGAAGCACGAATCATCAGAAGCAGCTATTCATGCTTCTGAAGGTCTAGACACTCTGGCAAACCTGGCCATTCTGGGTGAATCAGAATCCCTCCCAGGATCTACTGTGGCGAGTCCTCACGTGCAGACTACACGACACCCACGGCACCGACCGGGTTGCTCCTGCATTGTTTGCATTCAACCACCTAGTGGGAAGGGACCCAAGCACAAATCGTCATGCACTTGTAATGTGTGTAATACTGTCAGGAGACGCTTTCGCACACTCATGTTGCGTAGGGGGGACAAACGTCAGGGTGAGAGTTCATCAGACCCTCCAGCGGGCCCCACCAAACTCATGTCCTCGCAGTCTGGTGCACTTGTTGCTGATGTGGATGTTAAGGTTCAGAGTGGGAATGCTGTTGATGCAGGCCCCAGTCCTAGTGGAACTGCTCTTGCTGGTATGATACTGTTTTGGTGTGTTGCTTTCTATATTACTTACAAAAACATATTGCATTTCAAGTAACACCGAAAATATATTACACTGGCCGCAAGCACCGATTTTTTATGTGAATCACCTAAATTATTAGACTGGGTAATGTGCTCAATTTTACTCCTTTTGTTTTTGGTTGAAGCAAGCCAATAGAAGTCAAGCAAAAAATTTAGTTTGGTTAGATATCCAGTTTTGATGAACATAGGGCACTTTTGATGAACATATGAGGCATCAGTACCTCCTTTGATAAAATTGGACCGGTTGGCTCTCTAACTAAAATACAATAAAAACCTGAGCACAAATCTCTAACATAAATATAACATACCAGCATTACATAGATACCCTAAAGGATGTCCTACTTGCAATGGTTTGGTATACCTTGATGAACTAATATATAAAACAAGTTCGAATTGTGGTTAAAATTAATGAGGTATAGTTACTGCAGATGAGGGCTCAGAGAGGAAAATTGGTACGGTAACAGCTTCGTCATCTTCCCCATTAAAAGCCCAGATTGACTTAAACATTCAACCCGAGAAAGAAGAGGAGATTTCCCCCAAATCTGTTACTGCCTCGGCCGCTGCTGTCAAGCTTATAGATGGTGCCCCTTAAACTTAGGTCGTCACCATTAAGTTTTTGAACCAGACATGCCAATGGGCCTTGTTTGAATGAGAGTCTCTTGAATATTTTGTTGAGGGGCTTGTTATAACTGTGTGTGGAAGGCAACTGGCAGGATGCAGGATATAGAGCTACCTGTTATTATGTTGCTGCTGTTTTGTAAGAGCATCTGAGGGGATAATTATAAACGGTTCGTTATCTGAGGCTCTATGAAAATATTGCTCATACTATCGTAGTGGATAAAAGAAATATCTAAAATGCTTGCTAATTAAGGGGGCTTTATTGATAAGATCATTTCATGGAAAGTTAATATACTATAAATTATGAGTTTAAATTCATTCTGAAACTAAGTACGTAGTATGTGCTAAATGCAGCTCGCTTTCTTTTTACTGACTTAGAATTACAACATTTATCACATTCAGGATTTTTTATGTTTAAATTTAAAACGGGAAAATAGGCATGTTTCTGCAAAATGGATTAGCTTCTGGATAATATCCCTGAAAAGCATCAACTTCCATGAATCCCCCAACTTGTTTCAGACAGTATACACCAGTATTTCGTTTGAATTTATTTTTTTATTTTTTTATTTTTTATTTTTTATTTTAAAAATTTTTTGGAGGAAATGGGCAACAGTCTATAAATTTTATAAAAACAGAAAAGAAATATATATGGTTTGCTTATTTAGTTACGATAGGCTGTGGCTACATGAAATTAAGAGGTCGCATTTGGGACTCAAAAAAAAAAAAAAAAAAGGTGAAACAGTTTTCAACCCAATTATCTTAAGCATAAAAGTGATCTCCTCGAGCTTGAAGGGTCGAAATTGTTCAGAACTCAATTTTTAATTGAGAGAAAAATATAATTGACTATTTGGCATGTGTTCAGTTGTTGAAATTGGGTATCTGAACAATGCTAGGTATACTGTTGATCGTTTACTAGTTCTATAAGTGCGTACATAGCGTTTTTCTTGTTTCGTAAAGATTTATTTGCCTAGCTTATCTGAGCTGTGGCTGTATGCAAGCCTACGGGCTGTTTTCATTCAAAAAAAAAAAAAAAGCTGTGGCTGTATGCTTTATTGGATAGTGCCAATAGAAAGTTTGACCAAACCCTTCTTGCTGCCTTTTGTCGGGAAAGATGGTCTGAAAAGAATAGGAGAGTGTTTTAGAATAGCTCAGGCCTCTCTCCTCGAAGTAAGTCTTTAATGCTTTACTAGTTTACTTCTCTTTCAACTTTGGACATGTTACGGAGGTGGGTTTATTTCTGGAGGATTTCTGTCTGTTTTGCAGTTGTTACTTTGGTTGTTTAGTGGGTCAGTATTTTGTGTAATGGTTTATGGTTATTTTTATGTAAATTATAACTTTGTTGCTTAATTAAGTCAGTTTCCTCGAGAAATCATTTTAGTTCAAAAAGAAAATAAAAATTCTTATACGTTATTGAAATAAAATATGCTTAATTATGGATGTCTGAAAACTGAGAGTTTTGAGTAAGAGACACTGTGTGGTTGAGTTCTATTGAAATTTATTGTTGGCAAAGAGTCACATAGATTTCAACCGCTAAGACTTATTGAAACAAATGTCCTACTCTCACCACTCAGGTGAGAGCATAAAAAAAATGAAGACAAACATAATACCCAGAAGATAGAGATTTAAAAAACAAACATTCTGAAAAATGATTTGAAATTACAAATCCGTATGTCTTATCCCATGAAATTAGTGATTAGCCATTCGAAATGTTTACATTATATTATTATAAAATACGATCATACGATCATTATTGATTCATCTCTAGGGATAGCCGAAGATCTTTCCTGGCCTGTTTGTTTTTTTGTCTAGCCCATCCCTAAGACTATTTTTCTAAAATCTTAAGAATGCCTCTATAGGCCTAGGGTGTGATGGCTGGCCCACCCATGGGCCTTCTTCCGAAGCCCATGCCTTCATGTTCATGCCTTGTGTTGTGTCTAATGAATGTCTAACCTGCCTTGTTCAAACGAAATTCAAAATTTCGAACGCTGAAATATACTATCAAGTATCAATATTCAGAATCGTATAATTACAAAAAAGTTCACAAAATACAAATAAAACACGAAGACAATAAATTAACAGTCTTTTATTAACAATTAATTAACAGTCTTGCCGTCATAAATTAACAACCTAAAGAACCGATAGTGTGGCCACCTGACCACCTCCCAGCTACCTCACCTCATCATATAAAATATGATTTTTACTCACCTCATTTTAAAAATTTGACTGTCAAGGGCTCTATATATAGTAAAGAGGAAAATATATATGCTTTTAGAAAATTCTTTGTATCAAACCAGCAAGGAAAACTAGATCTAATAAACAAGGTGAAAGAAATTACTCATAAAGCATGAAAGTCACTAACAGCATGTGCTAACTCATCCTAAGTGTATATATAGTATTTTTATTATAAGTGCTAAAAATTTTGTGGTTACTTTTGGCATGCATGTGATATACATGCTAATATATGCTATTCAAAAGTAAAAACCATCCTTTTTCTCTCCAAATAATTTAAATTTAATTGTACAGTTTATTTGGAGGCAATAAATGTGGATATATAGTCCTCCGAAAATAAAAATTTATAAACTAAACGATTTATCTACAACACGTTCATAAAAAAAAAGTATTGAATAAAAGTAAAATAAAAAAACAGAATTATATTCTTTTAAATAACAAATATATTAATGTAATTTTTGAAAAAAATATAATTCTTATAAACGAGGCAATTCTAATTTATTAGGTTTTGCATTTATTTCACTATGGACCTTTTTAAATTAATAATAGTGTAATCAACTAATCATCTTTTATCGTTTTTATTCTTTAAAACTTGTGGCTTTTTTATTTCGGTCTCTCCAACACTGAAATTATGATTCCACCCCTGCCCGTACACCACCCTCAGCCTCCCTCTCTCTCGCTGTCGACCTCCTCTCTCACCTGTGTTGATCAGAGATGAGCGCAGCGACGAGGTGTAAAGATATGGTCTTAGGATGACCGACATCGACCGCTCGCTTTCGTGCCACCACAAGAACATCGGAAACCTCCTTAGAGTACTGCATGTGGATTTCAAAACTAAATCCCAATTATGAAATTCAACTTTTGAGTTGAGTTGGTAGATAATAGATACACACTGTTCTCTTGAGTGTTTTGGAACTCGGAACAATCTTGTGAAAAAACAATTGGAGTAGTCTAATAATGATATAATAATGCAGATGTAGGAAGTGGGTCGTGAGGCCTTACTCCCCATTCCTAAACCATCTCAATTTTGTTCTTTGCATTCTTTCTTTTTGTATGTATTGATAGTTTGTTTTTCTCCTAGAAATCAAATGAAAAGCAAAATATCAAGTTAGATTGTGTTTAAAACCTTTTGTTAAACCCCTTTTGAAAACAAAGCTTACAGCATTGACAAACTTCTTTTAATTTTTCTATGGATCGTAGATATCTCCTTAGTTTGATTTTATGGAGAATAATAGAAATGGATAACATGTCATGAATATTAAGTAGACAGTCGTTGGAGATGGAAATTAACTTACCAATGTCTGCAATCAATTCTTGATTCTGATCTCGCCTGATTTTTTTTTTTTTTTTTTTGGATTCGTGCATGTCTCAAAGGTCCGTTTCAAGTATGCATGCTATAGCTTGGTTGCGAGGGCAAGATGTGTGCTTTGTACGGGACCAAAAAAAGAAATTGTGTGAGAACTGAGAGGCATGAGTCGAGCATGCATGCTATAGCTTTTTCGCGGAACATAATGAAATTAAAGAGTAAAGAAAACAAAAAATGCATTATTTTGGCAAACCTCAAGACTTACTAAGTGCCATTGACCCATCCAAAACTAACGGAGTAGGAGAACAAACGAAAAGAGCTGACGGAGAGACAGAGCCGTTAACTCTCTTGAAATTCCAGAGAGACTGCTTATGGGACCAGCTTTAACGGAAGGACAAGGAAGCGTCCAGTCTTCAATTCCCTATGAAAGAGAGTGCTATAATCAGGGACCCTGATCTCGTGTTGCGCTACACGCCGTGTAGCACACCCACGAGCCGTTTGATTTTGATCGGACGGTTCATTTTTGGTGGGCCTATCAATCTGGTTACATGCACGGAGCTCCTATATCCATCCGATTCAGATCAGACGGTCTGTGGGTGCGCTACATGTTGTGTAGCGCAACACAGGATTTGGATTCTATAATCAGGACCTAACCGAGATGAGCGTCAGGATTATTCGAATACGGGAGTAGATTATGATTAACGGCTGTGATTAGACTTGTAATTGTTCACTACTTCATAGCATACAAATAAGGATTCTTTCTAAACGAACTGTTAAAAATTAACAAAAAAAATTACTGTCGTCACCGTTCTATTGTTTATTTCTTATTCTCTCTCTCTTTTTTTTTTTCTTTGCAAAGTTCTATCTTCAATTGATCGATTTTAAACCAAAATTGATCAAAGTTCCTGACCATAAGTAAAGTAGGTAAATTACACTAATTACCACAAATAATAAACGGTAATTAATTTATTTACATGTCCAGGGATTATAATAACCTCATTTTAGTTTTTTTGACAGCATTTCTGGAACTATATTATTTTTTTTCTCTTTGTTAGAAAATATTATAGTTGATGCTTTGCCTACTACAGAAGATAATACATCGAAGTTGGCAGTGATAGATAAAATTAACAAGATGAAATGGATTAAATGTTGCACCCGTTATAATAGTTTTTATATATTAATATAATATATAAACAACATAGGTTTTAGAAGAACAAAGTTCAACGCAATGGAAATTCTACCCATCGGTTTTATGTGTAATGTGTTTCATTAGTCCATTAAACCTTTCAACGCTGTCGAAGCAGAGAAAAAAAGGTAATTGTTTCTTGTCATCCATCCAAATGCCATCCATGTCATCCAAAATCTTATTTATCCTTTTTTCGACGTGATTTGTCCCTCCCTTACTTCTGCGTCTCATCTCCCTCCCTCGCCTCCCTTTCATTAGCGCTCTCGCATCCCTCCCTCCCCTACCTCCTTCCGTTTAGTCTTGTTCTTCTTTATCTCCATTTTTTCTGTGTGCTTCTTACTACCTAAATGTTCAGTTTGTTTTAATATGTAAACATCTAATATGCGTAAGTGTTCAGTTAGTTATAACAAGTATCTAGTATATATTCAGTCAGTAATACTAAAACAGTATCCAATAAGTGTATTGGTTCACTTTGTTTATTATATATGTTCAATTTGTATATGTATATGTTCACTTTATTTTTGTTGGATGGCGTGGAAACCTTTCAACGCTGTCGAAGCAGAGAAAAAAAGATGTGGCTTGGTTGTATCCTTTTTAACTCATTCACCATGAGATGGGATGGAGATATGGCCCATGGGCTGTAATCCTGGATAGCTAGAGGCCCAATTGTAGGATTAGCTTATTTAAATTGGATCAAGAGAGTCCATTTTATTTATTTATTTTCACAAACATTACAATATATTAAAGGAAATTGATTACTGTCATCTGCAATTTTGCCATCATTTGCCATAGCTTGAACAAAGTGAACACATAAAATAAACAAGATGATCATATAAATGATCAAAGTGAATATTTACAAATAATGAGTATAATAAAAATAAGTTGAATATGCATATAAAAATCTGAATAAGAATGACAAAACTTATTTGTTTATATGTGTTCACTTTGATTATCTATATTTTCAGTTTGTTTGTTCATGTATTCACTTTGTTCAAGCGATGGCAAAATTGCAGATGACAGTTATCATTCCTGTATGTTAAAATCGGCATGATTATTTATGCTTTGTTTATCATTTTAATATACCTTGTATAAAATTGATATAATTTTGAAAATTATTTGGTCGACATTTATTGTTGACATTCTAAATAGTTTGGAGAAAAGCTAACCAATTTAAAATAGCTTCAAATCTTTGACTGAACATATCTAATATAGTAACCTGTAAAGAAAAATGTTAGTTCTAGTGATTACTTGGTTGGGTGTGTGCGCTTTCTAATGGTCGCTTTTTTCTGTATACATTGACAAGAATAATATATTATCTTTATCGTGGACATGTTTCTGTTAATTTGAAGAAAATAAAAGTTCGGTGAAAAAAAATGTCAAATTACTGATTATGCTCAACACTAGATCTCATGGTTAACTTTGTTGGTCTTAGTGTAGTTAAAATTTCATGCGTGATGGATGCATTTAATTCGGTCTCGTCTTGATCTCAAAGTCAAACCAGGTTGTCATTTCTTAAAAAAATAACAAAAGAAAACTTTAAAATGGCACATGAACTCTTCTTGACAAACAGTACAACATGCTACATATTTAATCCAACACGGGGACTTTGTGTCATTAGCATGTAGATGTGTATGAACTCTCTTGGCATGAAATAGATTTGCCTCAGATTTTTTTATTTCTTATTTATTTATTTATTTTTTGCTTGATTATATGGTGCGAATTCAAGCTGAGTAGTCCCCTCCAACATTGTTCATGCACATTTATCTGATACAATGCAACTAATTAATAAGACAACGAAGAAACAGGTCATTTGTAGAATATAACTTGTTTAGTCACCTTTCAAGAATCAAGATATAATCTCAGGGCAGATTGTCAGCCTCCAATTCTCCTAAGTGGCACTGTAGATTCACACTATTCCAATAAGTAGAGATATGTCTTATGCAATTGCTGCTTTCAAGATATTTATAATGCATTTGTTTCTACATTCTCTATTCATTGAGTATTATAATGTTGATTGTATGAACATATAGTAATCTGAACATTTTAACAATTTAATTAATCCTTGAACACGGCAAATACACCAAATACTACATGGCTACACAAAAATTGCGTGGATGAAAGAACTCCATAAAATGCCCTCTCTGGATTTAAATATTTTGTTTAAAAAAAAAGAGGAGATAACTATGGAATTTCCTGTAATCTGAGCCAAAATGAATGACGTTCATTAATTATTTACAGTATCCAGTATCATCTGTTCAATTATCAACAGCTGCAAGACCCATATCACTAGTTCGGTTGTCCGGTATCAGGACCAAATAGTACTAACAGAAGAAATATCTGGTTTGATTCGTAACCACAGCGGTAATTTTGTGTTTTATTTGGCAGTATCTTAAAACATCAGTATCAAATTAGTTGTAAAATTGACATGAACCAAAGCACCATCAACTCAAAATAACATAGAACAGGTGAAAATTCATTAACTTCAAGCCTGAATAAACCTGAACTTTACATGTCAACATCAACAAGCAATGACTGAAATTTTAACTGGTACCATCTCGTTAGTATAACTTTCTCATTTCAATTACTGATATTTTTTGTACAAGACTTCTATTAATTCAGATCTCTACTCCTCAGAATTCAACAACCTTCTAAATCTTTCATGTAAACATTCTCCTCATCTACCTCCTAGAACTCTCAGGTGCACACCATAAACACAAACAAACCTAAACTCAAATCCTCACATCAAACATATCAAATTAGACATTAAACAATAATAAAATTAGTATAACACGTCACAAGCAGCAGCTAGCTCCTATATTCTTCAGAGAAAAAGATAAGAAATAGAATTAGAAGAAAAAGAGTACATATTAATACTTATACTTTGCATTTCTACAATATAAATAAAAAAAACAAAATGCATTAAGGCCCCAAAACTCCTATATTTTACTGATCAACACCTTGGTTGACCATATCCATGTAATGTTTAAAGGACTCCTGCCTTTGCAATCTCATCTCTTCATTGAATTTCTTGATAAATGCCTCTACTCTTCGATTCAACTCATCTTGGCCGAGCGACGGCTCTCTCTTAATCTTCTTCTCACCTGAGCCGGCCAATGGCGAATCACCACCTCCCCTCTCATGAATTGTCTCAGCCTTGCGCATCAGGGGTCCGGGAGGAGGCGCTACATCATCACTGATTTTTTGTGGGGCCCTCGTCTCCCATGTATCTGATTTCTTTAGGTGGCGAGCAAGAGGCAATTGCCGGCCTTCTGTGATGGCGCGCCATGTGGATTCTAGAGTTTGTCCCTTGCGTGATCGGGCCACACGAAGAGCCTTGCCTGAAAATGCATATAATAAATTCTAAGCATGTGAATTTTATGGTATATTGGTATAGTATGTCAGAAAAACAATCAATGAAAAAAAATTCAGGAAAATACCTTTTCTAAACTAAGGGTATCTTATAACTGTGTTCTGGTTCTAGATGATACTAATGTCTCAGGTATAGCAAAACTATTCCTTTATCAAAGATATGTTTATTTTTATATTATTATTTTATGTCTTCAAAACAATTGTAAATTTATATTATGCATGCACATAATTTGAATTATTTTATACTAGGCACCCAATTTTTTTAATTTATATTGCTTTACAACAAATTCTTCTGTGTATTAGTATTATATATAGTATAACTGTGCATGCATAATGTAACTATATAAATCACTTACTAGCCAGTTGAATTATAAAAATAGACGATTAGAAAAGGATAAAATTACCCTCAGGGCTGGGCCGAACACTCTTCGTGCTGAACCGTGAAGAAACCGGTGGTTTCTCTGTGGACTCAGTCAGCTTGGTATATTCAATCGGCATCTCCATTGAATCAGCACGGACCACCGGTTGTACCAACGAGTCGGTATACACCACTGGTGCCATCTCTTCATCTTCCCTTTTCTCCATATCCCATCTGGGACCCCTTATCACAAGTTCTTCCTCTTCATCTTCCACGTCTGGTATCTCAAAAATGGGTTTTCGGTCCTCCCTCGGTACCGGTACCGGTACCGGCACTGAAGTTGGCACCTCTAACGGGGCAGGAGGTACCTGCACTGGTAAAGGATCTTGTAATGCCACTGACACTGGTATTGGCACTGGTACCTGAACTGGATCTGCACCTGGCACTGGTACCGGTATACTGTCCTTAACCGGCACAGTTTTGGGTGGGCTGAAACGGGATGAAGTAGCAATAGAGAGGATTATACCATTTATTATCAAATAAAGGTATGGAGGAGTTAGCCAACTGGAAATCGACACGTAAGCTCTCGGCAACCAATCAAATAGCGACACGTAAGCGCTGGGATCCATAAATCGGAGCATCACGGCAGTCCATACCACCCCAATAGAAAGAGTCATGTTAGATAAATGTATAGGGACACCTCCAGTAATGGACTGGACTGGAGGGACTAAGGGTATACGCTAGTCATTTAATCTCTGGGTATATATACCCCACTAATGTACTGTATGAGAAGCAATACAAAATACATTTACATTTCTTAAATCTGATATGGTATCAGAGCATCTATTCGGCTAAACGCCTCTTTCTCTTTTCGATCCACTTTCCTTCTCTCTTCTTTATTTCCAAGAACTTCAAGCTCGCCATGGCGACCTCTACCTCTTCCACTGATACATCGATTCCGTCGACAGCTAACCCTCAATCTCCGCTACATGCTTCAATTCCGCCATCTCATACCCCAATTCTTCCTCCCCATGTCAATACTGGCCTCTTCTCTTCTCCGACAACTGAGAATCTTGGTTCAGCTGTCGCCACCACTCCAATGGTGTTTCTCACACTTCCTGTGCATACCAAACTTTCAAGAAACAACTTCTTGGCCTGGAAATCACAGATTGAACCGCTTCTTCACGCATATGGGCTGAGTACGTTTCTATATGCTCCAGCGCAACCTCCTTCTCTTCTTGATCCGACCACTGGCCGAGTTCAACCTAATCCGCTCTACATTCCTTGGTACAAGCAAGATCAAATGATCCTTGCTTGGCTTCGTACATCCCTGTCAGAATCGCTCTTGGCACAAGTTGTGTCGTGCTCCACAGCTGCTGACCTCTGGCGTCACTTGATTCAAACATTCTCCGCCTCCTCTAGAGCTCGACTTACTGAATTGAAGAAAAAACTTCAGACAATTGTTAAAGGGGGCAACTCGTGTTCTGATTTTATTCAACAAATTCGAGCAATTTCTGATGAATTGGCGTTCATTGGATCTCCACTAGCTGAGGAAGATTTGGTTTTAGCTCTTCTTGGAGGATTGGGTACTGACTACAATTCATTTGTAGTTGCTGTCAACTCTCGCGAAACCCCAATTACCTTTCTTGAAGCTCAATCCCTGCTGCTGAGTCATGAAAGGCTTCTGCAAGCCCAACAGCCACAAGCCACAACTCTTCCTTCTTCCTCCAATCCCTCTGCTTTCTATGCACAGAATCAAGGCAATAACTTTCGTCCTCCTGCCAATCAGTCTAACAATCAAAGACCCTTCAAGACCAGAGGTAACTCCAGCAGGCCATCGCAGCAAAACTTTCGTCCCAGGACACCTAATTCTCAACCATTGTTGCCAACCCCAGTTACTGGTACAAGAAGTGCTGCTGACAACAATTCTCAGGCTACTACTGAGACTTGCCAGATTTGCTTCAAACGAGGCCATACGGCCAGAGTATGCTGGTGGAGATGTGATATGCGCTACACAGACGATGTAACACCCACCCAGGCTGCTCCACCACCATCAAAGCCTCCTCAGGCTCATGTGGCACACACTGCTGCTTCCACTTCAGCTTCTCAAGACTGGTATCTCGACTCTGGAGCCACTCACCATGTCACCAGCGACATTAATAATCTTTCCAACTTCATTCCATATGAAGGCATGGACAAGCTTCAAATTGGTGATGGCAATGGTATGAATATTCTTCATATAGGTTCTGCTAACATTCACTGTGGTATGACCAACATAGTTTTGAATGATGTATTACATGTACCAGACTTTACCAAAAATTTATTGAGCCTTTCTAGATTATTAGCTGATAATACTCTTAAGGTTGATTTTCACTCTAATCTTTGTGTTGTAAAGGATTGCCACACCTCAACCATTCTGCTCCAGGCTCAAGTAACTAATGGCCTCTACTTGCTTACTGCCTCCCTCAATTGTTCACCTTTAGCATTGTTAGGAGAGAGAGTTGATGCAACTATTTGGCACTCCAGACTTGGTCATCCAGCCTTTGCTACTACTAGAAAAATTTTAGCTACTCATAGTTTACCTTGTAATAATAATACTTTGCTCTTGTGTGAACATTGTGCTGTTGCAAAATGTCATAAATTGCCTTTTCTAGATAGTTCTAGTTTTACTACTGCTCCTCTGGAGCTTGTTCATGCTGATGTGTGGGGCCCAGCCCCTGTACTTACTTCTAATGGGTTTAAGTATTTTGTAGTTTTTATTGATGATTTTTCTAAGTTTTCTTGGATCTTTTTTCTCTCCTCCAAAGATGAAGTTGTAAGAATCTTTACTAGCTTTAAACTACAGGTGGAAAACTTGTTTAGCAGGACTATAAAAGTTTTGCGCACTGATGGTGGCACTGAGTTTAAGCCACTAACCAGACTATTTCCTCAAATTGTTCACCAACTTACCTGCCCTCACACCCCTGAGCAAAATGGGGTTGCCGAACGAAAAAACCGGCACATTCTTGAACTGTCTTTAGCTGTCATTCATCAAGCTTCTATTCCCTTGTTTCTGTGGGATGAAATTTTTGCTAGCATAGTTTTTTTGATCAATCGGTTACCACCTGCTCATTCTACTTCCCTGTCTCCTTTTGAGTTGTTATTTAACAAATCACCAGACTATGGTCAGCTCCGGGTTTTAGGATCGCAATGCTTCCCCCTAACGCGCCCTTATAATAAACACAAACTAGAACCTCACTCTCTCCCTTGCGTTTTTATTGGCTATGCCATGTCCCAAAAAGGTTATAGGTGTTACCATCCCTCTACCAAACGTATTTTTGTTTCTAGGCATGTTTTATTCAATGAACAGGTATTTCCTTTTCGCACAATTCCTATCTCCTCTGCCAACAATGAGTCATCTACGGATTATTCACTCTGGGCTCCCCTCACTCTCAATCTCGGCCCGTCTACTTCCATTTCTGCTTCCGCGCCTAACAACGGGCCCATTACTTCTCCTCCCGCTACTGGCCCATCCAGGCAGTCAGCTGAGCCCACGGATAATTTATCTGTGGCACCTTCATCTGCCCACTCCTCTGACCAAGCGTCTCAACGGTCTTCTTCTTCAAATTCATCTGCCCCTCACTCTGACCGCTCTCTCTCCACTTCTACTTCTTCTTCAGTCCCAAACACTACAGCCTCTACTCATCCAACTTCATCCCATCCTATGACTACTCGCAATAAAGATAATACTCGTCGTTCTCGCACCTTCCCTGACTTCATTGCCTACTTGGCAACAACCCCCAGTGACTCTGATCCAACCACCTTTGCCCAAGCACACAAAGTTAAGCATTGGCAAGATGCTATGTGCAAAGAAATTGGTGCTCTTATTCATAATAACACGTGGGTGTTAGTTCCAGCCCCTACTAATCAACACATAGTGGGCTGTAAGTGGATTTACAAGACAAAACGACGTGCGGATGGCTCCATTGAGCGTTTTAAAGCGCGTCTAGTAGCCAAAGGGTACACCCAAGAGGAGGGTGTCGACTACTTTGACACATTCAGTCCGGTGATTAGACCGACTACAATCCGCATTGTTCTCTCTGTTGCTATTTCCAATCACTGGCCCATCCGCCAATTGGATGTCAACAACGCTTTCCTACACGGTGATCTTCAAGAAACCGTATACATGCACCAACCACCGGGTTTTGTTGACTCTCTTCATCCTTCTCACGTGTGTTTACTCAAGAAAGCCATTTATGGGCTTAAACAATCCCCTAGAGCATGGTTTCAGACATTAAGCTCTGCCTTAGTTGAATTTGGCTTTCAAGGTTCCAAATTTGATCCATCATTGTTCATTTCCCACTGTCATGGTCAAACCGTGGTTGTTCTTGTCTATGTCGACGACATTATTGTGACTGGCAGCAACACTGAGTGTGTTTCTCACCTCATCAATACTCTTCAATCTCGTTTCTCTCTTAAAGATTTGGGCCCACTCAGCTTCTTCTTGGGAATCGCTGTACAACAAACATCTGAGGGTATGCATCTCTCTCAACAACAATATATCCAAGACCTTCTCTGCAGAACTCATATGGCTCAAGCACAATCAGTCTCTACACCCATGGCTGTGAACACTTCTCTATCAAAATTTGATGGGGACCCTTTCCATGATCCCAAACTGTATAGGGCAGTAGTTGGAGCTCTTCAATATGTCACGATTACTCGTCCTGACATCTCGTTCCCTGTTAATAAGTGTTCCCAATTTATGCATTGCCCAACTACTGAGCACTGGATAGCCGTGAAGCGCATTCTCCGATATTTAAATGGTACACTGTCGCATGGTCTTCTGTTCAAACCGGCTTCTACTATCACGTTACATGCATATTCAGATTCCGACTGGGCGGGTTGTCCCGACGACAGGCGATCCACCTCAGCATTCTGTATCTACATGGGACCCAATCTCATTTCATGGAGCTCAAAAAAGCAACCCACCGTTTCAAAATCCAGTACTGAGGCCGAGTACAGGAGTCTTGCCTTGGCCGGCGCTGAACTCATCTGGGTTCAACATATTTTACAAGAGCTGCATCAAGCACTTTCTCACACACCAGTTTTGTGGTGCGACAACATCGGTGCCACCTATCTTGCGTCCAATCCGATGTATCATGCCAGAACAAAACACGTGGAAATCGACTTTCATTTTATTCGAGAGAGAGTAGTTGCCAAACAGCTTCTTGTTCGTTTCTTGTGCTCTAAAGACCAGATAGCTGATGGACTTACAAAAGCTTTGACTACTACACGTTTCCTATTTATCAGAGACAAGTTGATGGTTTGCTCAAAACCTACAACTTGCGGGGGGGGGGGGGGGGTGTTAGATAAATGTATAGGGACACCTCCAGTAATGGACTGGACTGGAGGGACTAAGGGTATACGCTAGTCATTTAATCTCTGGGTATATATACCCCACTAATGTACTGTATGAGAAGCAATACAAAATACATTTACATTTCTTAAATCTGATAAGTCACCAACCTTGTTGTACCTGTGTAACCCATCGTTGTGTGTGTGTGTGTGTCTCTCTCTCTATAACGAGCACAAATTGCACACAATAGGAGAGAAAGATGAAAGCTTCCTCCTTTACTCTCTCTCTCTTTCTCTAACTTGTGTAAAACTACTCTCTTTGTTTCTCCTTGTCTCTTGTTTCTATCTAGAATGAACGCACCGCTCTTTGCCTCTCTCAGTCTCTAATCTGTATGGTTCTTTTTTTTTTTTTAAACTCCGTTTTGTGAGAAATTGGCTAGTAGAGATGGCGAAGTCATATATAAAGCGAAGAAGAAATCTGGACCGTCGGATTAGATGCCCCTTGATAGGAGGATATGTGTGACGTTTCGCGTGTTTATGCCTTTTGGCTTATGGAGCCACTTCAAAGTTCAAAGCGGCACTGTTCTGACCAACTTTCCACTCCAAATATAATCATAGAGATTTGTTTTCAGAGCTAAAAAAAAATACAAAGTTCTGCAGGAATGACCAATAAATTGTTGGAAACTGTGTGACATAGTACCAGACTAGTTCAGGTCTTGTTTGCTGCTTGCAAATGTGGTGACAAAGTGTGGTAGTATTAGTTGAAAGCTCAGATAAACTCAGATGAGCTGAGCTGAGAAGAAGAGATGAACAAAGAGATATTTTTCTATTAAGCCATCTATTTGTTACATTGTACAATCGTGTATATATAGACAAGCAGAGACAGCTGTAAGAATTGAGCTAACTAACTAAGTTGCATTAATTATAATGATTAGTCTGGTAATCAGACAATTAGTTACGCTGTACTGAGCTATCTGATCTTCTGTAGCACACCAGATCTTCTGTGGCTATGTAGAGTGGAGAGTTATGTGTCTTATCACGCCCCCCTCAAGCCAATATGTCAGAAGACACAGTGAGCTCGGATCTCAAGCGCTGGAAGCGAGGTAAAGGTAGTGGCTTTGTCATTATGTCTGCTAACTGATCAGCTGAACAACAAAAGCGCACGGCTAACTGATTAGACATTACTCTCTCCCTGACAAAGTGGTAATCAATCTCTATGTGCTTCGTACGAGCATGGAACATTGGATTTGAAGCCAAAAATGTTGCACCAATGTTGTCACACCATAGGACTGGTGGATTGTGCATTGTAATGTGAAGTTCTTGCAACAAATATTGAAGCCACATGATTTCAGTACAAGTTAGTGCCAAGCTCCGATACTCAGCTTCTGTACTAGAGCGAGACACAGTGGGTTGCTTTTTTGCACACCACGAAATGAGATTTTTGCCCAGAAACACACAGAAACCAGATGTTGAGCGACGATCATCGATTGATCCAGCCCAGTCGGCATCGCTATATGCATGAATTGTACAGTTGGAGTTAGACTTGATGGTCAGTCCATGATTTATAGTACCAGCCATATATCGCAAAACCCGTTTAACTGCTGACCAGTGATGCACAGTAGGTTGATGCATGAACTGTGAAAGCTTGTTGATGACAAAGGATAAGTCAGGTCGGGTTAAAGTAGCATACTGCAAGGCCCCCAAAACACTTCTATACAGCTGAGGATTGTCAAAGAGAGGGCCATCTTGAGAAGAAAGCATGGTACCTGATGCCATGGGTGTTTCACATGGTTTGGAATTGCTCATGTTAACTCTTTGAAGAAGATCAGAGATATACTTGGTTTGAGTTAACCGCATTCCCTTGCTTGTATAAGCAGCTTCAATGCCAAGAAAGTAGTGTAATGCCCCAAGGTCTTTGATGGCAAATTGAGTTTGCAGCTTGTTGATGAAATCAGAGACCAAATGTACATTGCTTCCAGTGACTAGTATATCATCAACATATACTAGAACTATCAAAATATGTCCTTTGTTGTGAGAGATGAATAAAGAAGGATCATAATTTGACGATTTAAAACCACATTGAACCAAAGTGGAGCTCAATTTCTGGAACCAGGCACGTGGTGCCTGTTTAAGGCCATATAATGACTTGTGCAGCAAACACACATGGTCTGGGTGTCACTTATCTACAAACCCAGGAGGTTGAGTCATATAGACATGTTCATTCAAGTCGCCATGCAAAAATGCGTTGTGAACATCCAGTTGTCTTATTGGCCAGTGAGAGGAAACTGCATGAGAGAGTATTACCCGAATTGTAGTGGGTCTCACAACCGGGCTATATGTCTCTTGAAAATCAACCCCTTCCTCTTGATGAAACCCTTTAGCAACCAAGCGTGCTTTGTGGCGTTCAATAGACCCATCCGGTTTATGCTTCAATTTGAAAACCCATTTACATCCTATTATCTTTTGGTTTGAAGGAGGAGGTACCAAAGTCCATGTATTGTTCTTGGCAAGAGCAGTGATCTCAGTTGCCATGGCTGCTCGCCAATCAGCTGAAGCATTCGCTTGATTGAAGGTGGTTGGCTCTGAGCTGCAATCAGTGAGATGAGCAACATAATCAGTGAAGGACTTTGGTTTTCTAGAATTATCCTTGGTTCTTGTTGTCATGGCATGAGTCTTGATTTGAGTTGTGTGAGCAGGAGTTGAGACAACAGTGTCATTGGAGTTGATTTGATCTGTTGGCACAGCTGAAATGTCGAGTGGAACAGTAGGAAGAGATGAGACATTATCAGATGAAACTCGGGCAGACTCGGTCAGAGCATTATTTGAATTTGATGGACGGTCAGGTGAGCCGTTGAGATGTTGGGCAGAAGTATGTTGAACAGTCTCAGCTGAAGTGAAAGTGTCATTGGGCTGAACTGTTGCTGATAGCTCAAGCTGGGCTTGACGGGCCTGCTGATCCGCATTGTCTGTTTGAATTTGAATTGGGGTTGGGCTGGAGGGAAAAATAAGAGGAAGAGTAGTATTGATAGAAGAGGTGGCTGGCAGTTCAGTAGATGTTGATTGTAGCTGCTTGAATGGGAAAGTTTGCTCATCAAACACTACATTTCTAGAAACATATACCTTTTTTGTTAGTAAATGCAGGCATCGGTAGCCTTTCTGAGATTTGGCATAGCCAATGAAAATGCAAGGAAGAGACCTTTGTTCAAGTTTATTTGCATTGTAAGGCCGTGTTAATGGAAAGCAAGAACAACCCAAAACTTTTAAGAAAGTATAGTCTGGGTCACTGTTGAACAAGGCTTTGTAGGGTATTATCATGTTAGAAGGCAGTCTGTTAATAAGGTACACAATACTGGAGAATACCTCATCCCAATAATGTGTTGGAATTGAGGATTGTGACATGACTGCAATGGCCAGCTCAACTATATTTCTGTGTTTTCTTCCAGCTTTCCCATTTTGTTGAGGGGGTGTAGGGACATGAAGTTTGATGCTGTATTTGGGGAAATTGAGCTGTAATTGGTTTGTATTCTGCACCCCCATCAGTTCTAAGTGTCTTAATTGTTGTGTTGAGTAAGTTCTCAACTTGAGATTTGAACAAAGAGAAAGTATGAGCAACATCACTTTTCTACTTCAAAAAATAGATCCAAGTATAATTGGTAAAGTCATCAATAAATGTCACATAATATTTGTAACCAAGAGAAGATACAATAGGCGCTGGGCCCCACACATCTGAATGCACTAACTGTAAAGGAGAAGTAGTGGTGCTAGATGAAGTAGAGAAAGGTAAGACATGTGCCTTTGATTGAGCACAGTCAGCACAAAAATCTAGCTTATTAGAGACACAAGGTAAACTAAAACTGTTCAGTATATTTTTTGTAGTTGAAAAGGAAGGATGCCCCAATCTTGCATGCCAAATTGATGCAGGTGCACGTATACCAAAGAAAACCAGAGGAGAAGGACTTAGTTGCAGTAGATACAAATCATTTTTGCAAGAAATTTGATGCAGATTAATCTTGGTGTGGAGCTCCTTAAAAGTACAAGAAGAGGCAGCAAAATCAATACACAAATTAGGATTGTCTTGCAGTAATTTTGAGATGCTTATGAGATTGGTGGAGAAGTTGGGAACATATAGCACATCAGACAGTAAAACAGTGCTGTCAGCAATATTGAGGTATGTAGACCCAATGTGAGATATAAGCATACCAGTACCACTGCCAAGTTTTAAGGTATCCATACCTGTGTATGCAAAGAAGGAAGACAGACTGTTCAGATCATTAGTGACGTGGCTGCTAGCTCCTGAGTCCAACACCCACTCAGTGTTTGCATTGCTGACAGTCTGTGTTGGTGAGGTGGAGGCAGCATCAGTCTGTGTTGCTTGGGCATTAAATGCTTGAAACCTTGGATTTGGGACCCATTCAGCATCATGATCATAGCGCCTGTAGCACAACTTGGCAGCATGGCCATACTTTGAGCAGATCTGGCACGTTGGCTTGGCTGAGACAGCTGGAGAAGGAGTCTGAGGTGAGTTGGGCCGAACTTGGCCTGGTGGCCTGTAATTGGAGCTATTGGGTCGGATCTGGTTGTTAGGAAACGGGTTTGACTGTGGTGGCCGAGTCCTGTATCCTGCTGTTCCTCTACCAGCAGCAAAAGCAACAGGTTGAACAGCTTGAGTTTGAAGCAGTGCTTCATGGCCAAGAAGAACTCCACGAAGATCAGAGAAAGAAAACGGGTCAGATCTACTAGCTGTTGTGACAGCAGCAACTATAGAGTTGTAGTCAGTACCCAGGCCATTGATTGTGTAAGAGACTAGTTCATCATCAGAGATTGGCGCTCCTATAAGGGCAAGTTCATCAGCAATTGTCTTCAGTTGGTGCAAATATTGTGAGCAAGATGCATCGCCTTTGCGAGCTGTTTGGATCTGACGACGAAGAGAAGTGAGACGAGCTCGAGAGGTGGATGAGAAGTATTGTTGTAGAATGTGCCAGAGTTCTCGAGTTGTAGCACAGGAGACAACTTGTGCCATCAGAGAAGGATGATCGGATCCAACCGAGTATAAGTTGATCTTGTCTGTGCCATGGCGAGTACTCAGGATTGATCTCAATCTGGCCAGATGCAGATCGGCGAGTTGGATTCGGCGGAGGAGAGTCAATGTATTTTGAGAGATTGTATCCATAGATCAGAGGGAGAATCTGCGATTTCTAGTTGGGGAAATTCGCATCTGTCAATTTGGAAGCAATAGGGAGATTGAGAGAGACGATTGGATCAGAAACGGAGGAGAGAGGTGGTGGTGTGAGAATGGAAGAGTCATCAGGTGACTCAGTGTGTGGAATCTCAGTATCTGTCGCCATGGATCAATGCTCTGATACCATGAAAGCTCAGATAAACTCAGATGAGCTGAGCTGAGAAGAAGAGATATGAACAAAGAGATATTTTTCTATTAAGCCATCTATTTGTTACATTGTACAATCGTGTATATATAGACAAGCAGAGACGGCTGTAAGAATTGAGCTAACTAACTAAGTTGCATTAATTACAATGATTAGTCTGGTAATCAGACAATTAGTTACGCTGTACTGAGCTATCTGATCTTCTGTAGCACACCAGATCTTCTGTGGCTATGTAGAGTGGAGAGTTATGTGTCTTATCATTAGTATCGGACTATCGGGGACCTTTTGGAATGGGGTTTGCCCACTAGTTGCTTGATAAATTCCAGTGAGTATTTTGGTTGTTTTCATTGGGACCTAAGGATGGTTTGTTAATTAGGCTGGAAACCATAGTTGCTGCAAGTTTCTGTTCATCAGAGTCTAGTTAAAGTTCTCTATTATGAAATGCAATTTTTTGAAACAGGTGGTGGAACAAAGAGATCAAAACTGAAGCACGAATCATCAGAAGCAGCTATCCATACTTCTGAAGGTCTAGACACTCTGGCAAACCTGGCCATTCTGGGTGAATCAGAATCCCTCCCAGGATCTACTGTGGCGAGTCCTCACGTGCAGACTACACGACACCCACGGCACCGACCGGGTTGCTCCTGCATTGTTTGCATTCAACCACCTAGTGGGAAGGGACCCAAGCACAAATCGTCATGCACTTGTAATGTGTGTAATACTGTCAGGAGACGCTTTCGCACACTCATGTTGCGTAGGGGGGACAAACGTCAGGGTGAGAGTTCATCAGACCCTCCAGCGGGCCCCACCAAACTCATGTCCTCGCAGTCTGGTGCACTTGTTGCTGATGTGGATGTTAAGGTTCAGAGTGGGAATGCTGTTGATGCAGGCCCCAGTCCTAGTGGAACTGCTCTTGCTGGTATGATACTGTTTTGGTGTGTTGCTTTCTATATTACTTACAAAAACATATTGCATTTCAAGTAACACCGAAAATATATTACACTGGCCGCAAGCACCGATTTTTTATGTGAATCACCTAAATTATTAGACTGGGTAATGTGCTCAATTTTACTCCTTTTGTTTTTGGTTGAAGCAAGCCAATAGAAGTCAAGCAAAAAATTTAGTTTGGTTAGATATCCAGTTTTGATGAACATAGGGCACTTTTGATGAACATATGAGGCATCAGTACCTCCTTTGATAAAATTGGACCGGTTGGCTCTCTAACTAAAATACAATAAAAACCTGAGCACAAATCTCTAACATAAATATAACATACCAGCATTACATAGATACCCTAAAGGATGTCCTACTTGCAATGGTTTGGTATACCTTGATGAACTAATATATAAAACAAGTTTTTTTTGCGAATTGTGGTTAAAATTAATGAGGTATAGTTACTGCAGATGAGGGCTCAGAGAGGAAAATTGGTACGGTAACAGCTTCGTCATCTTCCCCATTAAAAGCCCAGATTGACTTAAACATTCAACCCGAGAAAGAAGAGGAGATTTCCCCCAAATCTGTTACTGCCTCGGCCGCTGCTGTCAAGCTTATAGATGGTGCCCCTTAAACTTAGGTCGTCACCATTAAGTTTTTGAACCAGACATGCCAATGGGCCTTGTTTGAATGAGAGTCTCTTGAATATTTTGTTGAGGGGCTTGTTATAACTGTGTGTGGAAGGCAACTGGCAGGATGCAGGATATAGAGCTACCTGTTATTATGTTGCTGCTGTTTTGTAAGAGCATCTGAGGGGATAATTATAAACGGTTCGTTATCTGAGGCTCTATGAAAATATTGCTCATACTATCGTAGTGGATAAAAGAAATATCTAAAATGCTTGCTAATTAAGGGGGCTTTATTGATAAGATCATTTCATGGAAAGTTAATATACTATAAATTATGAGTTTAAATTCATTCTGAAACTAAGTACGTAGTATGTGCTAAATGCAGCTCGCTTTCTTTTTACTGACTTAGAATTACAACATTTATCACATTCAGGATTTTTTATGTTTAAATTTAAAACGGGAAAATAGGCATGTTTCTGCAAAATGGATTAGCTTCTGGATAATATCCCTGAAAAGCATCAACTTCCATGAATCCCCCAACTTGTTTCAGACAGTATACACCAGTATTTCGTTTGAATTTTTTTTTAAAAAAAAAAAAAATTGGAGGAAATGGGCAACCGTCTATAAATTTCATAAAAACAGAAAAGAAATATATATGGTTTGCTTATTTAGTTACGATAGGTTGTGGCTACAGGAAATTAAGAGGTTGCATTTGGGACTTAAAAAAAAAAGGTGAAACAGTTTTCGACCCAATTATCTTAAGCCTAAAAGTGATCTCCTCGAGCTTGAACGGTCGGAATTGTTTAGAACTCCCTCAATTTTTAATTGAAAGAAAAATATAATTGATTATTTGGCATGTGTTCAGTTGATGAAATTGGGCACCTGAACAATGCTAGGGATATTGTTGACCGTTTACTAGTTCTGTAAGTGCGTACATAGCGTTTTACTTGTTTCGTAAAGATATATTTGCCTAGCTTAACTGAGCTGCGGCTTTATGCTTCATTTGGATAGTGCCAATAGAAAGTTTGATTAAACCCTTCTTGCTGCCTGTTGGGAAAGATGGTCTGAAAAGAATAAGAGAGTGTTTCAGAATAGCTCAGGCCTCTCTCCTCGAAGTAAGTCTTTAATGCTTTACTAGTTTACTTCTCTTTCAACTTTGGACATGTTACGCGTCTAACATGGCAGAAGTTCAGAGACTTGGAGAATCTACGGGATGGGCATATTACAATGGACTCGCACTAGACAGATAGAGATGGCCTCTTCTCCTCCAAGAAACATTTTGATGCATATTCTGCTTTAAGAATTGAACAGTTTATCGAATCAAAAAAAAAAGAAAAGAAAAGAAAAAGATTGAACAGTTAGTACAGTTTATTTGCTGGAGGTGGGTTTATTTCTGGAGGATTTCTGTCTGTTTTGCAGTTGTTACTTTGGTTGTTTAGTGGGCCAGTATTTTGTGTAATGGTTTATGGTTATTGTTATGTAAATTATAACTTTGTTGATTAATTAAATCAGTTTTCTCGAGAAATACTTTTAGTTCAAAAAGAAAAAAAAAATATTCTTATACGTTATTGAAATAAATATGCTTAATTATGGATGTCTGAAAACTGAGAGTTTTGAGAAAGAGACATTGTGTGGTTCTATTTAAATTTATTGTTGGCAAAAAGTCACAGAGATTTCAACCGCTAAGACTTATTGAAACAAATGTCTTACTCTCACCACTCAGGTGAGAGCATAAAAAAAAATGAAGACAAACATAATACACAGGAGATAGAGATTAAAAAAACAAACATTCAGAAGAAATGATTTGAAATTACAAATCCGTATGTATCCTATGAAATTAGTGATTAGCCATTCGAAATGTTTACATTATATTATTATAAGATATGATCATACGATCATTATTGATTCATCTCTAGGAATAGCCGAAGATCTTTCACGGCCTGTTTGTTTTTTTGTCTAGTCCATCCCTAAGACTATTTTTCTAAAATCTTAGGGTGTGAATGTGTGATGTCTAGCCCATCCATGGGCCTTCTTCCGAAGCCCATGCCTGTATAGGCCTAGGGTGTGATGTCTGCCCCACCCATGGGCCTTATGCAAAATTGGAAATTTTGGAACTCGGAACAATCTTATGAAAAAACAAGTGGAGAAATCTAATAATGATATAATTAGGGGTGAAAACGGAAATCGTTTCGACCGTTCGATCATTTCGTTTCATCCGAAACGGAAGGGTAACGGTTAAGGATTTCAGTTTCGTTTTTAAAACGAAACGGTCGACGCAAATAGAAATCAGTTTCGTCTATGGAACGAAACGGTTAACGAAACAAGTCTATTTCGTTATCGTTTATTTCGTTTATTTCGTTAAAGGCGAAGAGAACGAAGGATTTAGGGCTTTTGCGCCGCACCAAAATCACATCGCCTCTCTCTCTCGTTCTTATCTCCTCTCTTCTCTCCGATTGGCTCGAGAGACCTCTGCCAGCTCTGCTTTCTCCTTCTCCTCTTCGATCGCCTCCATCATAGACCCCATCCTTTACACCTCTCCCCTCCTCTTACTGTCTCCCTCTCCTCTCTGACTCGAACCACAGTTGAAAAACCTTTAAGTATAGCAGGAGCTGATAGCCATTTTTGAATCCTAGTCCTCATACAGAAGTAGCAGGAGCTGATAGCCATTTTCACAGTCAAATTGCGCCTAATTACAAGCAATTCTCCATGGGGCAACTTCTTCCTCTTAAGCTTCCACTTCAGATTCCATCTCATCCCCACTACTCATTTATTGAATTGATTCTCGAGCAAACCCACACTCAGAAGCTATGAGCTTGGATCCTTCTTCGTTAAGTTCTAATGGCGGGATAAGCAAGAGATGGCTTCCGCTCGAAGCCAACCCTGACGTCATGAACCAGGTACAGTTCGCTCTTTGTATTTCTTTCAGATTCTCGTCAATTCTTTGTTCTTAGGTTCAGATTCTTAATTGAATTTGTTTATGCAATATATTTTGGGCCTGGGAGTACCAAAGGAAGAGGTAGAGTTCAACGATGTGTACGGATTAGACGATGAGCTTCAAGAGATGGTGCCTAAATTGTTCTAGCTGTTCTCTTTCTTTTCCCCTACAATTCTTCTGTAATTCTTCTCTCTATCCTTTAGGTTTCTTTTTGTTTCTATTTTACTTTCTATTTGGTGATGAATTGCAATTTTTGCTTTTCTAATTTTAAATAGAGTGATGATGAAAGCAAAGAGGAAACTGCAACTACATCAGAAAAGAAAAGAAGGTAATATTTCTATTTACATTATCTTACAATCAGATAGAGTAATATTTAATTTTAGATGTTGCGTTGTGATTATAGTTTGTATGAATCTAAGTTTTTTTAGTTATGTAATGAATTATGATATTAGTTACTTGTGAATTTGATCATTTTTAGAAAGTGTATTTCTATGATTATAGTTTGTATTGATCTAAGTTTACTTGTAATCAAATTGTAATTATAATACTTGTAAATTTGACCATTTTTAGGAAGCAAGTAAGAAAGTGCATTTCCTCAAAAAAACAGTTGGGAATGCTTGTGGGACCATTGGGGTCCTTCATGCCATCGGGAATGTTTCTTCGCATATTAAGCTAGGTAAAACTGATAACTTGCTAATCTGTTTTGGTGTATCATTTAGTAGATATATGATTGAATTGCATTAAGGTTTTAATGTTATTCTACAGTTGAAGGGTCATTCTTTAATAGGTTTTATAAAGAGAATGCTGAAATGGATCCATATGAGGTACATCTTGCATGTACCAAATACACTATGAAGATGAGAAGATGCTAGTTGCTCTGATGGGATATGTCAGATGAGAAGATGATCATCACATACAGGTAGATTACAACCATTTCTTTTTCTCTCTCTTCCCCTGTAGGAAATTTACTTGACCTTTTAGCTTCTTTGATTGTAGTCTGAATCTGAAGAAGCTCTTAGGAGGGTGATCGAGGCTTAAACCTTAAACAAATACCTTGGTTCTACCTGATTTAAATCAATCGTAGTAAAGCTAAGGGTCGAACTACGGGGACGGAATTATAATCTAACCTATTCCTTAATTCGCCTAAGACTTTAAGAAAATAACTGTTTTAAAACTAAAGTAGAGATTTCGAAATTCAAATTCTAAAGAATTATAAAATTAAATAAAAGAGTTTTAAAATCTAAAGTCAAAGGTTAAACGAATTGAATAAAACTTAATAAAAAGGTTTAGGGGTTTTAGTTGCAAACTTCTTTAAGTAGTTGATTCCAATATATTAATTAATTTCTTAATCAATATATTTGAATCACGGTTAAACAAAAGATTTGAAAGGTTTTTAACTTGACAAGTGCAGATTTAAATAAAAATCCAAAATCAATGAATACAAACTTTCGTTTCAATTTCAAATCAAAAGGATAAATCTTTAAAATCAATTAGAAAATCCAAGTTAATCAACTTTCGTTTTTGGCTTAAGGATTCTAAAATATATCTTTCATACAAAGGATATCTCGCAACTCACGTTGCGAGAAGGGTTCACCTTTCGGTTACTTTGTTCCGATTTCATCTCTCGACTACTTTCAATCCTCAACTAGTCAAATAAAATCATGCAAGGGTATAGATTATCATTACCAACTAGATAAGGCCTTAATCTACTTGGTTTAATCAATTCTACCTAAGCAATCACGAATTCAACATAGAAAATAATCAAACCAAAAGATAGAAATCACAAGCAATATAAAAAAAAACCGATCAAAAGATTCGAATAACAACTACTTAAATGGTTCACAACTATTTGCCCCTAAAAACTAAATACTTAGCCTAACATCGTATCAAAACAGAATAATAAAAGAAGTTTAACAAACAACATAGAGTATTAAGACAGATTACAACAGAAATCAATGCTTAATCTCCTACAATTCTCTGTCGAAACCTTCAGTCGGACCGTCTGGATGCTCAGTCGGACCGTCTGACAGTATCCTGGCTCTGATCTCGCTCAATTCTCTCTAACTTGTGACAGGGGTTAGGGATGCCCTACCCCTGCTTATATACTCAGGATAAACCGCCATATGGTCGTGCTAAACGTGGAAAATCAGCTTCTAGAAGGATTATTAAAGGAAAGGTCGAAATTAGCTCTGTCTGGCATGAAACAGTCGGTCAGTCGGTCCGTCTGGGTTCTATTTTCTGCCTCTTCCAAAAAGTCTGATTCTATTTCCATCTTGTCCCGATTTGGTGCAGATTTCGTCCAGAATTGTCTTATTATTGCAGAACCTGAAAACAATAGGGGAAAAACAGAAGTACCATGGCTTCTAACCTAAAAACATAACAATCCTATCAATATTTGATCAAATAATAACATTTTAAGTCCTAATTAGGGTTAGAATGTAGCATTATAAACCGTCTATCAAAATCCCCCAAGCTTAAACCTTGCTTGTCCCAAGCAAAAATCAAAACTCAAAAGATAGAATTAGGGCTTAAATATGTTATTCAAAGTTCAAATATTCCAAATTCCATGAAAGAATCAACAAGTACCATCATTACAACTTGAACAATTTGGTCAACTTTATCAAATTTGAAATGAAAGTTTGGTTTCAAAGTTCTTTTCTCATTTTGACGAATCTTTTCAATAAGCTCAACTTTACTTATATCTCAAAATGGTTAATTCTCAAGTTTGATAAGATAGTCAAAACTAGCTAAACATTTTAATTGATTAAACAATGGAACTTGCAACACCAAATCAAGTAATATGTCAACTAACTAAACTCCTAATTAGACCTTTGGTTACTTAACTGTTTATTTAAATTTTCGAAAACGCATTGGAGTTTAGTCTAAATTGAGGCGGAAGAAAGGGTACAAATCCTCAACCAACTTCTCCAAAGTTTTTGGGTTGAATTATTTTTTTCTTTTTATTTACAATTTGCTTTTTGTTTTCCACGGGGCGGTGGTAGGTTTCGCGACAAAAGTCAGCCAGGAGTAATGTGGTAGGATTTTGTTAAAGTTTGGGGTGTAAAAACCTAGGCAAAAATAAGGTACAACACCTAGGCCCACCTTGCACTCTTCACTAGTCCTTTTTCAAAGGTGACACTTTTTTAATCCACATTGTCCTATAGCTTTCCGCAGTGGTCACCATCAAAACGCCGCTTTTTAGTTCCCCTTTTATTTTTGTTTTTTTTTTATTTTATTTGTTTTATTTGTGTGTATTTACATCTTCGACTTTTAACAATTTTGAAAACAATAAACAGTTATTCGGCTCTAGGTCTAATTTCTCATTTTTTAGTTGACATACTCATGATTTGGTTTTGTAAAAATCCAAGTTTAATCAATAAAATCCTTGAACTAATTTTTAAAATTCACCTAACTTGAAATCCAACCAGAACAAGATATAAGAAAAATCAAAGCTTATCAAAAATTTTAATAAATTCAAAATTTTAAGTGTCAAGTTCGAAATACCAATTTGTTCAAGTTATAACTCCAGTTTAAGTGTTAAATTCATCTCAAGAAACATTTAAATGCAGAAACTATATGAATTATCAATGCATATTCCTAAATGATACAACAGAGGTCAACCACCAGTCCAGACGATCCGTCTGGATGGTCCAGACGGTCCGTTTGAACTGCGTTTAGCCTCTGGAAGTTCCAGTGCATGATGCAAATTCCTAGATACATATTTACAATCACAATTTCACAAATTTTTAAAATTTTCCAGTTTTCTCGATATCACCCCCCCAAGCTTAATTCAATGTATTGTCCCTAATACATTTAATTACACTAAGAAAGTAAATAAGAGAGAAAATGGAAAACTCACAAAATAGCTTAATTGTAAGGTGGCGGCGGTGGTGGTTGATGGCCGTATTGCGGGTAGAACCAGCCATACATCTGCGCCGTTTGATTCCTTGTCTCCTCCTCATCATCATGGTATTGCTTGAGAAGGTTGATGTCTTGTCGTGCGGCCCTTTGCTCTTCCTCCACCTTCTCGATCCTCTCATCTATCTTCTTCCCTAACTCAAGAGACTCGGTGGATAGCCTCTCAAGATTGCCAAGCCTCTCATAAAGCGCCTTGAAGTCAAATGACTCTCGATCGGATGAGGCTCGTGGTGCGGAAGAGGATGCTCCTCCAACATGTGAAGGTGGTCGAATCGGCGGTGATGGTGGCCTTGCTCCTTCCTCCATCCCATAATACTCACCACTATACCCATAAAGTAGGGCTGAACTCAACTTCTTCGGGATGATCTCTTGTGTGATAGCTAGGTAATAGAGTTGGTGGCCCTCAAGTCTCCATACCCACCTCCCATCACTCATCTTCTTGATGAAATCCGCATTCTTAAAGAAATTCAAGTCCATGGTGTTGTATCCCTTGGTTTCCTCCATGCCACTCACGTTCAACCTCTTTTTCTTTGCCATGACGGTGATGAATTGGCCAATTTGAATTTGACCCTTGCCCTTTCGGCGATTTGCTGCAATACTAGCCCAATAGTTGATCATCCAAGCCGCAATGTTGGCACGTGGAAGAGATGGATGCATGATGCGGCCAAGTAACCCCAATTCCTCCATTCTCACTTGTATGGCCGACTCTCCTCGTGCAAAAACAGTTTGAGCCAATGCCCTTTGAATCACTCGAAGAACGGGATGGTGGATATACTTGGCTCGTGGTGAGTCTTTGTTGGCAGGTGGCTCGGTGTCAGAGATCTCTTTGTAGATGTTGATAGGGTAATCAACTTCTTCTTGACCACCCGGCAAAAATCCAAACCAAGTGGCAATATCTACCTCGGTGATGGTAAGAGGTGTCTCCATAAGTTGGCACTCGAATGCCAAAAGATCATCAACTCGAGTCAAGGCAAAAGTGGAGAGGAATTCGGCGGTGAGACGAGTGTAGGCTTTCTCCTTGAGGTCCCAAAATCTCGGCTCAATGCCAATGGAAGAGGTGAAGGCAAAGAAGTAGTCATGAATTCCCATGGTCTCAAGTGCAGCTCGATCCACTGTTTTGGTATTCTCATACTTCTTATTCTTGAAATAGTTCATTGCCTTGCCGTGGTCGACGCTGCGGAAGAAGATAGGGCCAACGGGCTCAGGACCGGCTGCCATAACCGGCTCATCATCAGATTGCTCACCACCGGAGCTGTCAAAGACCTGATCTGCAGCAGCCTCAAGGTCGGGATCGCTGCTACGGGCCTCGTAGGACGGGTCGGAGGCATGGGCGGAGGAAGCCGAGGAAGAGGAGGTGACAGGAGGGGTCTTGCGTTTTTTGGTGAGGGCACGGAAAGGATTCTTCATACGAGGCATTTTTTGGTTATTAGGGTTTAGGTTTCAGTGTTCTGTCAGGTAGGTTCCAGACGGACCGTCTGGGAGTTTCAGACGGGTCGTCTGAAGGGTCGGCTGAAGGTGGAGCTAGGGTTTCGGTTGTCGGAAAAAATGGAAAAAGGTGCAGGAAGGGTTGAGGAAGGTATTGGAATTGAAATAAGACAGGGAAATGGAACAAACCTCGATTCTCCGGCGAAAAATTGGTGGTGAGGCGTGAAGAAGCCAATTCTTTCGAAACCGAGCTCAATGTCGTGAAGAGGAGGCGATGGAGAGTAGATCCGTGGTGGTTGATCGTCGGAGGAGAGCTTGTATGGTCGAAACCGGCGAGAAGAAGTGATGGCGACGGTGTAGGAAAAAGAGAAGAGGGGTCGGCTAGGTTTGGGCTACGTGGGAAGAGAAAGGGTTTCTGTGGGTTTTAATTGGGTTAATGGATATAATTTAAGAGGGTGAGTTAATTTTAGAAACCGAAGGAGTCGGCTTCGCTTCCGCTTTCCCATTTTCAGACGACCCGTCTGGAGGGTCCAGACGGTCCGTCTGGAGATGGGTTGGCAGAAAAACAGAAATTCGAGTTGGGCTTGGTTTTGGGTTTGGGCTGCTGTTTGCCTCTACATTTTGCTACGAGACGAGCTGTCAGATGCCAACAGAGGAGCCTGCAAAGACAAACAAGAAAGAATAAAAAAATGGCATGTGATGAAATAAGACTCATAGACATGATCCATATTTTGAAGGCTCAAGATACAGATGACCAAACTCGCGAAATGAGTAATTAATCAGTTAAGTTAATTATGTGAAGCACGATGAAATTCATGTAGTTAATTAATTGGTTAATCATAAAAGGCCTCGAAAATGAAAATGGCATAAAAGGGTAAATGCCCTACATTTTGTTAGAAGGCTTAAATCGAATTTCATGCCAAGACCCATGTTCTACTAGATCATTTAAGAGTAAACAACATAGGATTCCGATATACAAACGGGATTTGGTATGACAGACGAACAACAAAATCCATAAACCCGCAAAATAATTAGTTAATTAATTAAATTATGTGAAATACGCCAATGCTCGCATAATTAATTGATTAATCAATATAAAGGCCCTAAAAATGGAAACCATATAAAAAGGTACATACCACGCAGTTTTCTAAAAAGGTCAAACCAATTCTTATGTCCAAGCCTCACATCACAACAATTGAAAGAAATGGTCGCTATTAAATTGCTTAAAATTGAGCAACATTAAATCCCGATACATAAGCGGGGTTCAATACGGCAACAAACATGGATGACTCTACGCTGAAATAACCCGACTAGTCCATTCATCTTTTTTGATTTGGACTTGTTATCTAATTATTTGGCAAATTGGGCTAATTAATTTGGTGAAGGAAAAACTATCCAATTTAATTAGACAAAACCCATTCATATTAATCAAACTGGGCGCCCATTTTTACCCATCTAAAATCGGCCCAAACCCATTTCTCTTTTTTCCTTCGTCGAAACAGAACACACAAAAATAGCGGGGCTCAATTGACTCAGTCGAGTCGATTTTGGATCCGACACGTGTCGAATTCCCGTTGGCTTGTTCCAGTGGGACCCGCCTTTTCTGTTAATAGAGAAAGGAAGAAAGAAAGAGAGAAAGAAGTACATACCCAAAAACGGAAACTCGACGGCTTCGGCTAGGGAAACACTCCTCGCCGGCACTACGCACCACCACAGCTTAAATCAACCGAACCGCTGTGAAGAGGGTGTCGTCACGAGTCCGACGACACCAGATACGGCTGCTTCCCAAGTCTGCAATTCCGCAAATTTAACAAATTCAGCGTCCAGGTCGCAAATTGGGAAAAGTTATTGAGCGAAATTGATGAAGAAGAGAGATCCTAACAAACCTGGAAAGCTTCTATGGAGTGTAGAGAAGGTGATTTGAAGGCTAATTCCAACACATTTGAGAAAGAGAGCTGTTATTGCCAATCGCCATTATCGAGAGATGGGACTTGGTGAAGCTAGTCTCCTGCGATGCCTTAAGCAAAATGAGAGAGATAGAGGCAATCAGCAGAGTGTGGGATGACTCGAAGAGGGTTCAGAAAAGAGTATAGCAGGGATAATTGACAAAAGTTAAAATTTCCTTACGACTGGAGAAGTCCAGTGAGGAGAAAGCAAGAAGGGAGAGCAAATGGAGAGCATAGCTATCTCGCATCCACAGTCTACTATCTGAAAAGAAACCCTATACCTGGAAAAGTCTGATGTTAGTACTAGATGTCACAGAAAAAAAGGGGTTACCTCCTTGTTCTTAGCCGTTGGGTACAGCTGACCCACTACAGTAATAAAAGGGGTTAACTATGGTGAAATCAGAAGAAGAATGATATGTAGGATGACTGCATCTGCGCCATTGATTTTCATCTCAGGATGGTGAGAAGGCTGAGGGATGGTAAGATGAAGTAATTACATGCTTCTCCCCTTGTACAGGTCAGCATATCGCAAGATGATTGGAGAATGACACCCCATGCGTGACATCCCCTCTGACAAGGGCAAATTGGGTATGGAAGGTAATAGACAAAGAATTGTAGGGTTTAATTGAGGAATTATGAGGCACAAATGCCTACTATGCCCTCAATTTGCCTCTGTCTATGGTTGAGAATGAAGGATTGTCTATAGCCAACACTGCCGAGACCCTTCAGAACCATGAGAATGAAGACTATAAAAATAATAGCACGAATACATGGTTGTACACATAAAGTTACAACACATGATCCAACCCTTTGATACCAGATGTAAGTGCTAAATAACAAGCATTACACAAGTTCAACCAGGAGGGTAAAAAGGGAAATCAAACAGGAAAATACTGCTGTCAATGCTGTTTTATCCCCAAATTGAATGGAATTATGCCAATACAGTCCATGGACAACCCAATTAAGTGCACATGAGCCCAATGTCACTTGATGATGCTTATGCCTGGCCCCGGGACCCATTACTCATAGCCTTATGACTATTTGGTCGCATACAAGGATGCACCATATGTTGATACACAAACTAAGCAACCTGGTGTAAATGGAGAGCACAGAAAGGCTTGTATAATCATCAAGTTCATGCACCGTCAGATTGATAGAATCATCTCCCTCTATGATCTGAGATGGCCTTGATGTTTGCCACCTGTCTAGGAAGGCAGCTGGCGCCAAGTAGCCCCTCCTTCAATGATTATCCATCCAGCTGCAAAGAGGAGTAGGCCCCACATTTCATACTTATGCACAGTCAAGCAAGAAAGGCGGTTCACCATCTATGCATCTCAGCCTTTAATTAAGACTGGGGAGAGGAAGATGGTGCCACGTGTCTGAGGGAAATGGAAGCCAAGCCCTAGCCTTCTCCTACAAATACCCCCCCCAGACGATGAAAAGGGGAGGCCATTTTTCTTTCTTTTGTGTAGTCAAATTGCTGTTAAAAAAAAAGGAGAAAAAGAAATTTTAAGGTAAAAATCTTGTATTGGCCTCCAGTTTTAATAAAAATGTTATTTCACTTGTTGAATATTACTTCTGTTGTTACATTCTTAGTTGATTTCCATGCATTTCTTTATTCATGTTAAGCATTCTTTTACTTCTGTGATGAGCTTGTTTTCATAGGAATTGTGGGTGACATTGGTGGAGTACGTGACATTAGACTCCGTCTCCACCAAGGTTGATCACAGTTTCGATGAGATTAAGCACTAAAAATCTCCTTTTAAACGTTTCTGCATATTACACTCTCTTTTTCTTTCTCTTCTGTTCATACTTATGTGTTGAGAACCCTTGATTTCCTGGAGTACGTGACACTAGACTCCGTCTCCAGGAATGTCATATGGGTCTCTCAATAACTAAAGCATGAATAAATAAAGTTATATTGCATTAATTTCATATATTAGATAGTATATTTAAAGCGTTTTGTTCATACCATTCTAGTCTTTAGTACGTGACATAAGTCGTTTCAGTGCATATTTTCTGAACCAATTTGAGTCCTTTTTTTTTCTCTCCTTCTTTTGGTCGATCTGCTAGATCTGTTAGTTGGGCTAAGATACAGGATGCGTGACAATAGACTCCGCTTTTGTAATTAAGCCTAACTCACAGATCAAGTGATTAATCAAGGTTATGTGGGCTGGAACAATAGTGTTAATTTAAATAAAAAACAAAGGTCACGCTGTCAGATGGATTTTGGGCTTGGCCTTAATACACCAAAGTTTAAGAAGTTCAGACAAAAAATATATGAACGAGTTTAAATTTAAACAAAGTCATCAATTATGAATCTTGATTTCCAAAATAATAAATGTCCAGATTGGTTCATGTCTATAGCTTCTCATATTGCATTTCTTTTTTTTTTTAGAAAATAAGTAAAAAAAAAAGGGGCAAGAAGCTCTGATTTAAGCAATCAAAAGGAGGAAGATAACTGAAACAAATTGCGTATCTTACTGTCCTTTGTAAGTCTTCTAAAAAAAAAAATAAAAAAGAGGAGAAGAATTTAAAACCTAGCATATTGTGTCTTAATCTCATTGCATGAAGCATAGTGGTAACATTTAAGTTTTTTTTAAAAAATAAAAGGAATTATGAAAACATGGCATACTTATTATTAATTTTAATCTCCCATTTTTTTACCCTTCTGTTACTGTCTTAGCATAGAGGAATATCATTTTCATGCTGCATACATGTACCCATAATAGGTAATAAGAAAAGGTGTTACATCTCCAGACTCGTGTTTTTTTTTTTTTTTATCTAAATCAAGAATAATACAAGTACAACTGCGTGTTGCATCCATTCCCTTTTGTTAACATCTCAAAGAGAGTTTAAGCCAGGACCTATAGGACCCGTTGTTCTAAACTAGTATGGGCTTGGTGTTATTTTAGCTACTCAGTCATGTTAAAGGGGTGTGTAATCTAATAGCTGGAACCAGTTTGAACCCGCAAGACATAATAACAACGAAGGGAAATATAAGAAATATGAAGCATACCTCACAACTTTAGTTGCAGGCATGGACATACAAAACAAGAAGAGAGAGAAGTAATAACAATCATATGTTAGTATCAAAGATTAGTATAATATACTCCATGATATGTCTGAAGTTTAGTTGGGAATAACAAATATGCCTCGTATACACAAACAAAACAAAAAAAAAGAAGGGGAAATCCCTTTGAAATTTAATGCTGTTACATGGGATCAAGCAAATGTAAGCTTGTATAATTACACTTGGGACCAAAATTGACATCGTAAATGCCATCCCGATGGTTTAGTTGTGTTTGAAATCATATTAATCAAAGAGATAACGAATAAACCCGACCCAATTAACTATCTTGTCAAACTAATGCCAGACCAGAATCCGAGATCGTGACTAAATCATCACAGGGTGAGAAAGAAAGCTTTGATTGTTATCTTAGCTGAGCTCGTGGTGAGCTCACGTTACTCAAAGAATAATCCTTAGCAGGAATCCCCCAGGGGGGTGTCACTTTGTCTCTTCTTGTCAGGCCGTGGCGAGAGATGATCAAATCACTCTAAAACGGGAAACGCGACCTAAACGGGTAGCAGGAACAACCTCAAGCAACCTCTACGGCGGTTTAGAACCTAATTGCAGCTCTCGAGACGGTCGGAATCCGCTACTGGCACGAGACTGGAACCATCCAGGCGACGGACTGAGCTGAAGCAGAAGAGTGAAGTTTGGAATAGAAACCCCACGTGAACCCGGTGCAGGGAATGCAAGTGAGCCGAGTGTTCGGACTCACTCTTTGATCTCCTGTGGCTTTGTTCATGTGGCGAGTCACTGACAGTCAAAACACAAAACACCAAAACCGAGACCAATGAAAATTTCCCAAAACACAGAAATTTCAAAAATGCATTAAAAATAGCTAGAAAGTCCAGAAAATTTCCATAAAATACCAAAATGTCCAGAAAATTATGAGGAACATTTTTCTATAACACTTCAAGTCCAAATTCCCAACTCAAAGAGGATTAAAAATAAAGTCGTGAAAAAACGATTAAACACAAGATGCTAAAAATTGAACTATGTCAAAATTTATTAAAAGTGCGTATAAAAGTATAAGGGTATGAACCCCTTTGACAGCAGGTACTTCACAATGACAGATATGTCTGGACCGCAGGTACTTCAAAAAAATTTTGGACAGCAGGTACAATTAAATGGTAACTACCGTCGAGAACAAATTTTGTGGGAAGTCAGGAAATAAAACCCACACTCAAATTCAAGAAAACACAAATTCAAATCCAAAACCCAAACTCAAATCAAATCCAAACCCAAACTCAAATCAAATCCAAACCCAAACTCAAATCCAAACCTAAACTCAAATCAAATCCAAACCCAAACTCAAATCAAATCCAAACCCAAACTCAAATCCAAACCTAAACTCAAATCAAATCCAAATCCAAACTCAAATCAAACCTAAAACCCAAATTCAAATTAAATCTGAAATCCAAACCCAAATTAAATCCGGGCTCAGAAAATCCATACCCCAGATCCAGAAAATCAAAACTCGAGACTTGGACCTAATTCCGAAATCAATGCAAATCCAGAAATAAAAAATTCTATAATCCAGGGACCAAAACTTTAAATATGTCTGAAAATCAGAATTTGGTAAATTCTGGAACATATGAAGACCAAAGTTTAAAATGTCCAAAGTGACCAGAATTTCTAAACACGCCTTAATACCAGAGTTTAAAATGTTTTATAACCTAACTCTTGCACGTCACGGGGCCAGAAATTCGACACGTCAATAGTTGACCAGAATCGACACACGTTTAAGGACCGGAACCTCTACATGCCTTGATGCCTGAGTTTCCAGAAACGTCTGATAACCTTGATTCTAACATGTCAACAAACAGACCTAAGTTTTAAAACATTGATAAATTGAAGTTTTAAAATAGTTAAAGCTTTAATATGATCTGAATACCGAAACTTTACATGTCTATGTCCGTCCTCTTTGAGCTTACAATGCGTATAGTTTAAAAGGAACAAAACAAAAAATTATTAAATAGGGTTAATTGTTAACCACCCGGGATTAAAATCCCAGAAATTTTGGAATTTTAAATATGAATTAAATTCCTTTGCATCATGTTTTGCATCCTATTGATCCTCTCATGGTTGCATCATCCGCTCTATTTTGTGTCACTATTTGTTTGCGTTCTTCAATGTTAGTATCTTTTGGTAAAGTGTTATAAGGCTAGTTGTTATGCCTAATCCATTGATTATCCCGATCTAGAGGTGCTCTCGACTTGGTTCAGAGGTAATTAACAGTAGGGGCTTGCGCCTACTGGAAAAAAAGGACCTGCAGTAAACAATCAAACTCTCGAGAGGTTCGAAACCACGTCAGTACCCACATCCCTTTTCAGGTGAGTGCCGATGTCTGAGTTTTGAAACGATCGAGGGGTATCTCGTCCGCAATATCTTTTTCCCCCTTGGGAGCATCCGGTCATTTCCCCCTTCCGAGGACCAGGGTCCAAAAAGGTGCGAGACAGCTGCCTGTGTGAAAACCTCTCTTTGCGCAGGCTGATCTCAGTCGGTCCGTCTGGTCCTCCAGTCGGTCCGTCTGGTACCTCCTGAAACTCCCCCAAGCTTGTTTCCTTTTGTCTTTTCAGCCGGTTGCGACATGTAAAAACCTGGAGATTCGTTCAGAGACAAGTGAATCAGTTTAATTAATTTTTTTTTTTTTTTATATGCTGAAATTTAAATTTTTAAAGTAAACCCTTGGGTTGCCTCCCAAGCAGCGCTCGTTTAAGGTCTCGAGCTCGACCCCTGTGACTACGTTGTTGCGGGTGCGGGGTCGTTGAAGAAGCAAACGCCCGCATCCTCTTCCCTAGTCATTCCTGTCAAGTAGTTCTTCAACCTTTGACCATTCACCTTGAACAAGCCAGATTTCTCGCTCCAAATGTCCACCGCACCGTATGGATAGACCTTCTTCACTTCAAATGGCCCCGACCACCTTGAACGGAGTTTTCCTGGAAACAACTTCAACCTTGAGTTAAATAACAACACTAAATCACCCACTTTAAATTCCCTCCTTTGAATATGTCTATCATGCCATTTCTTAGTTATTTCCTTGTAGATCCTCGCATTCTCATAAGACTCGTTGCGAATTTCTTCAAGTTCATGTAAGTCCAAGATTCTCTTTTCTCCTGCGGCTTTGAAATCCCAATTGATTTGTCGCACTGCCCAATAAGCCTTGTGCTCAATCTCCACAGGTAAATGACATGGTTTTCCATATATCAACTTGAAAGGGCTCATTCTAATGGGTGTTTTGTATGCTGTCCTATATGCCCAAAGTGCATCATCCAGCTTCAAATACCAATCTCTCCTAGTTTGTCCCACGGTCTTTTGCAAAATGTTCTTGATCTCCCTATTTGAAATTTCAACTTGACCACTTGTTTGTGGATGATAGGGTGTTGCAACTTTATGGGTCACTCCATATTTTGTCAAAAATTTTTCAAATTGTTTATTTATGAAATGTTTACCTCCATCACTAATGACAACTTTTGGAATCCCAAATCGTGGAAAAATAATTTTGGTAAAGAGTTTGCGTACCGTTGCTGAATCTGCATGCTTACTTGGTATTGCTTCAACCCATTTGGAGACATAATCTACCGCAACCAAGATGTACTCGTGTCCGTATGATGGTGGAAAAGGTCCCATGAAGTCTATGCCCCAAACATCGAATATCTCGATCTCAAGGATTGGATTTTGTGGCATTTGTTGTCTCCTTGAAATTCCTCCCATCCTTTGGCATTGGTCGCACTTGAAGACAAAGTCTCTTGTGTCCTTGAAGATTGTTGGCCAATAGAAACCTGCTTGTAAAACCTTTGCTGCGGTTTTGGAAGTAGATGCATGACCTCCATAGGCGGATGAATGGCAATGCTTGATTATTGGCTCAACTTCGTCATAAGGGATACACCTTCGAAACATACCATCTACTCCCTTTTTCCAAAGAAAAGGATCCTCCCAGCAATAGTATTTGATGTCACTGAGAAACTTTTTCTTTTGCTGGGACGAAATTCCATATGGCAAAACCCCACTGGCCAGATAATTAGCAAAATCCGCATACCAGGGTAACCCGACGGTCCGTCTGGAAGGGTCCAGACGGTCCGTCTGGTTGGTCTGACAGACCTGGTGCATCAGTTGATCGTCAGGAAAAGAGTCGTTGATGGGCAGAGATTCGAGTTCTGATGCCTTGAGCCTTGAGAGATGGTCTGCCACAAGGTTTTCTGTCCCTTTTTTGTCGCGAATCTCTAGGTCGAACTCTTGTAGGAGGAGAACCCATCGAATGAGTCGAGGTTTTGCATCCTTTTTGCCTAGCAAGTACTTGAGGGCAGAATTGTCCGTGTAGACGATGACTTTAGACCCGACAAGATAGGATCTAAACTTGTCGAGAGCATACACCACCGCTAGCAATTCCTTCTCCGTCGTGGTGTAGTTGATTTGAGCCTCGTCTAGTACCTTGCTTGCATAGTATATCGCGTATGGCTTCTTCTCCTTTCGCTGCCCAAGGACTGCCCCTATTGCAAAATCGCTTGCATCACACATCAACTCGAAGGGTTGACTCCAATCAGGTGGTTGAAGGATGGGTGCGGTGATGAGCGCTTCTTTCAACCTGCAAAATGCATTAACACAATTTTCATCAAAATTAAAATCAACATCTTTCATTGTCAATTAGTTAATGATTTTGCAATCTTTGAGAAATCCTTAATGAAACGCCTATAAAATCCCGCATGGCCTAGGAAGCTTCGAATGTTCTTCACACATCTAGGTTGCTCCATCTTCTCAATCACTTCCACCTTCGCCTTGTCCACCGCGATTCCTTTCGAGAAGATCACGTGTCCTAGCACAACTCCTTCTTGCACCATGAAGTGACACTTCTCCCAGTTGAGGACTAAGTTCACTTCTTCACATCTCTTCAACACCTTTGTGAGGTTAGCTAAACAATGGTCGAATGAAGTTCCATAAACCGAGAAATCATCCATGAAAACTTCCATGTCTTTCTCAATTAAGTCCGAGAAGATGGCCATCATAGCTCGTTGAAAAGTGGCTGGAGCATTGCATAATCCAAAGGGCATCCTTCGATAAGCATAGGTTCCATAAGGGCACGTGAATGTGGTCTTCTCTTGATCGCTAGGATGGATTGGTATTTGGAAAAATCCCGAATACCCATCTAAATAGCAGAAGTAGGAGTGATTCGCAAGTCGTTCCAAGAGTTGGTCAATGAAAGGAAGAGGGAAGTGGTCTTTCCTAGTGGCAGAGTTGAGTTTCCTATAATTTATGCACATGCGCCATCCAGTGACGATCCTAGTTTGAATCAACTCGTTCTTCTCATTCTTCACCACCGTGGTTCCCCCTTTCTTTGGGACAACATGTACAGGGCTTACCCATTTTGAGTCAGAAATTGGGTAAATAATCCCTGCACTCAAGAGCTTAAGAATCTCCTTCCTCACAACCTCCTTGAGATTTGGATTTAATCGCCTTTGATGCTCCACCGAAGGTTTGTGATCGTCTTCAAGCAAAATCCGATGTGTGCAGATCGATGGACTCAATCCCTTCAAGTCGTCAATGGTGTATCCAATTGCTCTTCTATGCTTCCTCAACACCTTCAAAAGCTCGCTAGTTTGGTCTTTGTTGAGTTGGGCACTAACGATAACAGGGTAGGAGTTGTCTGGTCCTAAAAACTCATAACGAAGTGACTCTGGAAGGGGCTTCAGCTCCACTTGCGCAGGGTTGACCTGACTGTCCAGTCGGTCCGTCTGGGGTGTACCCGACGGTCCGTCTGAAGTGTTGACTGAGGCCATTAGAAGAGGGTTATCTCCAGGGTTAGGAGTTAGGTCAAGTAGACGTTGTTCTAATTTTAAATTACCAAAATAACCAGACCTAGTGTCGTTTTCTAACGAGTTGGCATCCAGACGGTCCGTCTGGAGTGTTCCAGTCGGTCCGTCTGGAAACAACTCTCCTAACTTTTGAACCATCCGTTGGAACAAATCTGACAGCTCCTCCTCCATGGTCGAATCTGGGAGGTATTGGTAGGCCTCAAACAGCTTGGAATTGAAGATTCCTTCTACTACTTCATCGTAATCCGTCTCAATCGCTTCTACCATGTAGCACGAGTTGAGGTTTGAAGGCATCTTCACGGTATTGGCGATTTGGAACTCCACCGTTTCTTCTCCAATGGCAAGAGTCATTTGGCCATCTCTACAGTTGATGAGAACTCCTGCGGTTGCCAAGAAGGGTCTTCCAAGTATGATGGCCACTTCGGGGTCTTCTTCCATGTCAACTACCACGAAATCGACGGGGACTACTACTTCACCAACTTGGAGAGGTACGTCCTCAACTATTCCTAATGGTAGACGAGTGGATCGATCGGCCATTTGAAGGGTCATGCGAGTCGGCTCCAAGTAAAAACCGTCTCCAAGCTTGTTGAAAATTGTCTCGGGCATGAGGCTCACGCTTGCACCTATGTCCAACAATGCTTGTCTGATGGTTGCGTTTCCTATCTTGCATGGAATCGTGAATCGCCCCGGATCTCGCATCTTCCTTGGTAACCTGTTCATAATCAATTCATCAGATTCTACTGTTAGTGCTACCGTTCCGCAGTCCTCTAGCTTCCTTTTATTGGTCAACATGTCCTTAAGGAATTTGGCATATGCGGGCATCTTCGATATGACATCGGTGAAAGGCAAGGTCACTTGGAGTTGCTTGAGAATCTCTAAAAACTTGCTATACTCCTTTGCTTCCTTAGCCTTCGCAAGCCTCTGTGGAAAGGGCACATCAGGTTGATTCTCGACTACAGGGGCTTTGTTCTTGGAGCTTGATGCCGGCGCTTGAACAGGCTGCTGTACTTCTGGCTGGTCTGTGGCTCCAACGGTCCGTCTGGAAGGGTCCAGACGGTCCGTCTGAACTTCGTCTGATGCCTGCTGAGGGGCTGGCATGTCAGGGTCTGCATACTCTGTGCCACTTCGTAACTTGTGAGTCACGGCCTTGCATTCTTCTCTTGGATTTGGTTCTGGTTGTCCCGGGAACATTCCCGTCTTTGTAAGCACTCCTTGTCCGGGTTGGTTGCCCATCGAATTTTGTTGGAGGAGTTGGCTCAATGACTCCCGAATTTGCTTCATCTCATCATACACCGAATGGTTCCAATGGGACTGATCTGCCATGAACTTGTCAACCGTCGCTCGATGTTGTCGATAATAGGCCCCCGGCTGGTTGTCATGGCTAGAACTATTGAATCCTCCTTTGTTGACCGGATTAGGCATAACTGGATTGGCTGCACCATTCGGATTGGCATATGAGAACCCTGGGTTGTTCCTCTTGTCCCTATACCCATACCCTTGTTGAGGATTGGTGGGGGGAACAAATACTGGTGGGTTGCCCACGGCGTTGACATCGGCAATTGGCTCATCGCGGATTAGCATGTAGCATGATTGGGCTGAATGACCATCCTCGAGACAGATTTGGCACTTAAGTTGTTGCACTTGATTCACTTGCTGTGGCTCAGTCTTGGCTTGCATGTTCTTGAGCATCGTGGTGAGTGCATCAAGTTGTGCCTGTAGGTGCGTGTTATCATCGACTTTGAGCACACCTCCCTTCCCTTTCTGGCGCACCGACCAATTGGTTTGGGATCGTGCCATGTTCTCGATTAAGGCCTTTGCATGCAAGACCCCAAGATTCAAAAAGGATCCACCTGCAGTTGAATCAACATTACTTCGAGTTAGATCATTCAAACCATCATAAAAACTACAAATCAAACGAGAATCGGGCAGGTCATGATGTGGACACATTCGTTGCATATCCTTAAACCTTTCCCATGCTTCAAACAAGTTTTCGTCTTGGTCTTGCTTAAAGGTCAACAAATCTCTAACAATACTAGTGGTCTTGACCCTAGGATAAAACCTATCTAGGAAAGCTACAGCTAGGTCATCCCAAGTGGTAAATGGCCTATCACCAAAACTATCCAACCAAGATTCTGCTCTATCCCTAAGAGAGAAAGGGAAAAGATTTAGCCGGATTATGTCAGTTGAAACATCTTCAAGATCCAAGATTGCGCAACAGCGGAGGAACTTTTGTAAGTGATGATTGGCATCTTCATGTGGACTTCCTCCGAAGGTGTGTTGCTGCACGAGGGTGATGAGAGATGGATTTAGGAAGAAATCCCTAGTCCGTGCTGCCTTTGGCGGGTCCACCCCTCGTTGGACATTGGCTGCGGTTGGTGCGCCTATCTCACGAAGTGGGCGGTGGAGATCTTGATCCTTTAAGGCCTTGAGAGCATCGTCCAAGGCTTGCTTGAATGCCTCGGGATCAATATCTCCTTTCTCTTCCTCATCGCCCCTGCCATTGCCTGCGCCATTGAGGTCGTTATTCATGGTGTCAGTGTCGGAAACGTCAGTTTCGTATGTGATCTGGATGGATGATGTCTCAGGTGAGTTCCAAACGGTCCGTCTGGTATGGTTTAGACGGTCCGTCTGGAAGTCGTATGGTGTCTGGTTTGCTCCAAACTGGCTTCTGACCCCCCTGTTGTAGGTTAAGGGAGTCTGTTGCTGTGGAGTTGCAGACGATTGTCCTTCTTGTTCCTCAATTTGCTTTTCCGGGAAACGAACAGTTCGGGAAGCAAATGAAGCAGAAGGTTGAGGGCTCTTCGCACGATTTTTCTTGCTCCTAGTAAAGTGGTTGTGATTGGCTGGAGTTCGAGAATTGTCTTTCTTCCGTCCTCTAGCCAGCTCGCTCAATCTACAATAAAGGACAAGAGAAAATTGTGAAAAGAGAATAAAGTCTAAATAGAGTTAAGAAAAGAAGTAAAACTATGTTCACCGTCCCCGGCAACGGCGCCAATTTGATTGAGGCTTAAACCTTAAACAAATACCTTGGTTCTACCTGATTTAAATCAATCGTAGTAAAGCTAAGGGTCGAACTACGGGGACGGGAATATAATCTAACCTATTCCTTAATTCGCCTAAGACTTTAAGAAAATAACTGTTTTAAAACTAAAGTAGAGATTTCGAAATTCAAATTCTAAAGAATTATAAAATTAAATAAAAGAGTTTTAAAATCTAAAGTCAAAGGTTAAACGAATTGAATAAAACTTAATAAAAAGGTTTAGGGGTTTTAGTTGCAAACTTCTTTAAGTAGTTGATTCCAATATATTAATTAATTTCTTAATCAATATATTTGAATCACGGTTAAACAAAAGATTTGAAAGGTTTTTAACTTGACAAGTGCAGATTTAAATAAAAATCCAAAATCAATGAATACAAACTTTCGTTTCAATTTCAAATCAAAAGGATAAATCTTTAAAATCAATTAGAAAATCCAAGTTAATCAACTTTCGTTTTTGGCTTAAGGATTCTAAAATCTATCTTTCATACAAAGGATATCTCGCAACTCTCGTTGCGAGAAGGGTTCACCTTTCGGTTACTTTGTTCCGATTTCATCTCTCGACTACTTTCAATCCTCAACTAGTCAAATAAAATCATGCAAGGGTATAGATTATCATTACCAACTAGATAAGGCCTTAATCTACTTGGTTTAATCAATTCTACCTAAGCAATCACGAATTCAACATAGAAAATAATCAAACCAAAAGATAGAAATCACAAGCAATATAAAAAAAAACCGATCAAAAGATTCGAATAACAACTACTTAAATGGTTCACAACTATTTGCCCCTAAAAACTAAATACTTAACCTAACATCGTATCAAAACAGAATAATAAAAGAAGTTTAACAAACAACATAGAGTATTAAGACAGATTACAACAGAAATCAATGCTTAATCTCCTACAATTCTCTGTCGAAACCTTCAGTCGGACCGTCTGGATGCTCAGTCGGACCGTCTGACAGTATCCTGGCTCTGATCTTGCTCAATTCTCTCTAACTTGTGACAGGGGTTAGGGATGCCCTACCCCTGCTTATATACTCAGGATAAACCGCCATATGGTCGTGCTAAACATGGAAAATCAGCTTCTAGAAGGATTATTAAAGGAAAGGTCGAAATTAGCTCTGTCTGGCATGAAACAGTCGGTCAGTCGGTCCGTCTGGAACTTCAGTCGGTCCGTCTGGGCTCTATTTTCTGCCTCTTCCAAAAAGTCTGATTCTATTTCCATCTTGTCCCAATTTGGTGCAGATTTCGTCCAGAATTGTCTTATTATTGCAGAACCTGAAAACAATAGGGGCAAAACAGAAGTACCATGGCTTCTAACCTAAAAACATAACAATCCTATCAATATTTGATCAAATAATAACATTTTAATTAGGGTTAGAATGTAGCATTATAAACCGTCTATCAGAGGGATCAGGAAGAAAGGGCAAAGCTGGAACAGCAAGGTATGATCAACAAATGATCACCTTCAGTTGTCTTTGAAGGAGTTCAAGGTTTCATTTAGGTAGCTCCTATAATGTTTATATAATTATCAATCTCGCTTGATGATTTGTGATATGCAAGCTCTCTTTTGTATAAATTCCCTACCTGATATTTAACTGTTGCATTTTTTTGAGGATTATTTAATTGGATTGGGTTGCATTTGAACCTCATATACGATACCTGTTACCAATAGATATATGCCATGATGGCACATGTTGCCATACTAAAGGAATAACATGCAAGATAAAACTAAATATAGTCTACGCTCTTCACTAACCTGCCTTTTTCATTTCAGGTACTTGTGAAGAACAAAAAAGAAAATTTGCATGTGATAGTAGATTCCAGACAAAAAATTGATTCGGTTTAATGATTTGTGTGCATTATATTGAACTAGTCTGTAATAAATAACTCAAATTTATAGAATCTGACTATTAGAAAAGGAATAAGCATATGACATTTATAGTTGTGTTATAGTCTGAAAACGGTTATAAATTATAACCGTTTAAAACGGTTTTGATCGTTACTTAAAACGAAATGGAAAACGCAAGAAAATTCTCTTCCGTTTATAGCACAGAACGCAAAACGGAAAGACCAAAAAAATGTCGTCTAATAACGGAACGGTGAACGCAAGAATGTAGTTTCGTCTTCGTTTTAGACGTTATGCAGGCCTAGATATAATAATGCAGATGTAGAAAGTGGGTCGTGACTCATGAGGCCTTACTCCCCATTGCTAAACCATCTCAATTTTGTTCTCTATATTCTTTCTTTTTGTATTTATTGATAGTTTGTTTTTCTCCTAGAAATGAAATGAAAAGCAAAATATCAAGTTAGATTGTGCTTAAAACCTTTTGTTAAACCCCTATTGAAAACAAAGCTTATAGCATTGACAAACTTCTTTTAATTTTTCTATGGATCGTAGATATCTCCTTAGTTTGATTTTATGGAGAATAATAGAAATGGATAACATGCCATTAATATTAAGTAGACAATCATTGGAGATGGAAATTAACTTACCAATGTCTGCAATCAATTCTTGATTCTGATCTCACCTGATTTTATTTTATTTTATTTATTTATTTATTTTTTTGTTTGATTCGGGCATGTCTCAAAGGTCCGTTTCAAGCATGCATGCTATAGCTTGGTTGCGAGGGCAAGATGTGTGCTTTGTACGGGACCGAAAAAAGAAATTGTGTGAGAACTGAGAGGCATGAGTCGAGCATGCATGCTATAGCTTTTTCGTGGAACATAATGAAATTAATGAGTAAAGAAAACAAAAAATACATTATTTTGGCAAACCTCAAGACTTGCAAAGTGCCCTTGACGGGAATTGCTCCGCTCACTCCTCAAATTTGAGATTCACTCCAAACTTTTACTGAAATGACTAAAATAACCTTGATTCATTGTAACTGAAAAAAAATATGTTAATTGAAAATTGAGGGTATTTTCGTTTTTATTGGATGCATGTTTGGAGTGAGCGGAGTAATTCCCGCCCTTGACCCATCCAAAACTAACGGAGGAGAACAAATGAAAAGAGCTGACGGAGAGACAGAGGCGTTAAGTCTCTTGAAATTCCAGAGAGACTGCCTACAGGACCAGCTTTAACGGAAGGACAAGAAAGCGTCTAGTCTTCAATTCCCTATCTGAAAGAGAGTACTATAATCAGGACCTAACCGAGATGAGCGCTCAGGATTATTCGATAAGACGGGAGTAGATTATGATTAACGGCTGTGATTAGACTTGTAATTGTTCACTACTTCCTAGCATACAAATAAGGATTCTTTGTAAACGAACTGTCAAAAATTAATAAAAAAAATTGCTCTTATGCTCAGCATTAGATCTCATGGTTAACTTTGTTGGTCTTAATGTAGTTAAAATTTCATGCGTGATTGATGCATTTAATTCGGTCTAGTCTTGATCTCAAAGTCAAACCAGGTTGGCATTTCTTAAAATAATAACAAAAAAAAAAACTTTAAAATGGCACATGCACTCTTCTTGACGAACAGTACGACAAGCTACATATTTAATCCAACACAGGGATTTTGTGTAATTGGCATGTAGATAAGTATTAACTCTCTTGGCATGAAATTGATTTGCCTCAGATATTTGTTTGATTCTTTTTTTTAGAGGAGGAGATATTTGTTTGATTCTCTGGTGAGAATTCTGCCTGAGTGGTCTCCATCAACATTGTTCATGCACAGTTATCTGATACAATGCAACTAATTAATAAGACAACGAAGAAACAGGTCATTGTTGAATATAACTTGTTTAGTCGCCTTTCAAGATATAATCTCAGGATAGATTGACAGCCTCCAATTCCCCTAAATGGTACTGTAGATTCACACTATTCCAATTTTATTATTTCCAATAAGTAGAGATATGTATTATGCAATTGCTGCCTTCAAGATATTTATAATGTATTTGTTTTCTATATATATTCTCTATGTTTGATTAGCAAGACGGCGCTTGAATTTTCTCATTGAGCATTATAATGCTGATTGTATGACCATATAGTAATCTGAACCTTTTAGTAATTTAATTAATCCTTGAACATGGCAATCGAATTACATTTTTTGTTATATTCTGATAATTTATTTAAACAGTCAGTTCTTAGAATTTCACATTTATCTCACTTGGCCAAATACTTTCTAATTACACCAAAATTGTGTGGATGAAAGAACTGCATAAAATGTCCATTTTATGGAATGCCTTGTAATTTTTGTGTCGAAACGCATGACGTTCATTCATTAATTACAGTATCCAGTACCATCTGCTCAATTATCAACAGCTGCTAGCCCCATATCATAGTTCGGTTCTCTGGTATCAGGACCAAATAGTACTAACAGAAGAAATATCTGGTTTGATTGGCAACCACAACAGTAATTTTGGGTTTTATTTGGCAGTATCTTAAAACATCAGTATCAAATTAGTTGAAAAATTGGCATGAAACAAAGCTCAGTTAACCCAAAATAACATAAAACATGGTGAAATCAATGAAATTCAAGCCTGAATAGACCTCAACTTTGGTTGTTACATGTCAACATCACAAGCAATGACTGAAATTTTAACTGGTACCATCTCGTTAGTACACTATTTTGGAACTTTTTGTACAAAGACTCCTATTGATTCAGATCTCAACTCCAAGAATTCAACCACCACCTAAATCTTTCATGTAAACATTGTACTCATCTACCTCCTAGAACACTCAGGTGCACACCATAAACACAAACAAACCTAAACTCAAATCCTCACATCAAACATATCAAATTAGACATTAAACAATATTAAAATTAGTATAACACGTCACAAGCAGCTAGCTCCTATATTCTTCAGAGAAAAAGATAAGAAATAGAAATAGAAGAAAAAAAGTATATATTAATACTTATACTTTGCATTTCTACAATAAAAATAAAAAAAAACAAAATGCATTAAGGCCCCAAAACTCCTATATTTTACTGATCAGCCCCTCGGTTGACCATATCCATGTAATGTTTAAAGGACTCCTGCCTTTGCAATCTCATCTCTTCATTGAATTTCTTGATAAATGCCTCTACTCTTCGATTCAACTCATCTTGGCCGAGTGATGGCTCTCTCTTAATCTTCTTATCACCTGAGCCGGCCAATGGCGAATCACAACCTCCCCTCTCATGAAATGTCTCAGCCTTGCGCATCAGGGGTCCGGGAGGAGGTGCTACCTCATCACTGATTTTTTGTGGGGCCCTTGTCTCCCATGTATCTGATTTCTTTAGGTGGCGCGCAAGAGGCAATTGCCGGCCTTCTGTGATGGCACGCCATGTGGATTCTAGAGTTTCTCCCTTGCGTGATCTGGCCACACGAAGAGCCTTGCCTGAAAATCCATATAATAAATTCTAAGCATGTGAATTTTATGGTATAGTATTTCAGAAAAACAATCAATGAAAAAAAAATTCAGAAAAATACCTTTTCTAAACTAAGGGTATCTTATAACTGTGTTCTATTTCTAGATGATACTAATGTCTCAGGTATAGCAAAACTATTCCTTCTTCAAAGATATGTTTATTTTTATATTATTATTTATGTCTTCAAATCAATTGTAAATTTATATTACGCATGCACATAATTTGAATTATTTTATATTAGGCACCCAATTTTTTTAATTTATATTGCTTTACAACAAATTTTTCTGTGTATTAGTATTATATATAGTATAACTGTGCATGCATAATGTAACAATATAAATCACTAACTAGCCAGTTGATTGTAAAAATAGACAGTTAGAAAAGGATAAAATTACCTTCAGGGCTGGGCCGAACACTCTTCCTGCTGAACCGAGAAGAAACCGGTGGTTTCTCTGTGGACTCAGTCAGCTTGGTATATTCAATTGGCATCTCCATTGAATCAGCACGGACCACCGGTTCTACCAACGAGTCGGTATACACCACTGGTGCCATCTCTTCATCTTCCCTTTTCTCCATATCCCATCTGGGACCCCTTATCACAAATTCTTCCTCTTCATCTTCCACGTCTGGTATCTCAAAAATGGGTTTTCGGTCCTCCCTCTGTACCGGTACCGGCACTGAAGTTGGCACCTCTAACGGGGCAGGAGGTACCTGCACTGGTACACGATCTTGTAATGCCACTGACACTGGTATTGGCACTGGTACCTGAACTGGATCTGCACCTGGCACTGGTACCGGTATACTGTCCTTAACCGGCAAAGTTTTGGGTGGGCTGAAACGGGATGAAGCAGCAATAGAGAGGATTATACCATTTATTATCAAATAAAGGTATGGAGGAGTTAGCCAACTGGAAATCGACACGTAAGCTCTCGGCAACCAATCAGATAACAACACGTAAGCGCTCGGACCCATAAATCGGAGCATCACGGCAGTCCATACCACCCCAATAGAAAGAGTCACCAACCTTGTTGTACCTGTGTAACCCATCGTTGTGTGTGTGTGTGTGTCTCTCTCTCTATAACGAGCACAAACTGCACACAATAGGAGAGAAAGATGAAAGCTTCCTCCTTTACTCTCTCTCTCTCTTCTCTAACTTGTGTAAAGCCACTCTCTTTGTTTCTCTCTCTAGAATGTACGCACCGCTCTTTGCCTCTTTCAGTTGTCTCAAGTTCTCTTTTGTATATTAGGACTCTGTTTTTGGGAGAAATTGAGAAGGAGAGATAGATGGCGTACTTATATATAAAGCGAAGAAGAAATCTGGACCGTGGATTAGATGCCCCTTGATAGGAGGATATGTGTGACGTTTCGCGTGTTTATCCCTTTTGGCTTATGGAGCCACTTCAAAGTTCAAAGCGGCACTGTTCTGGCCAACTTTCCATTCCAAACCCTCTAACTTTTATAATAGAATACAATTTTCTACTTTTATGAAAAATTTTAAATTTTGTTTAATTGTTTCAGATTTTTTCTTCTTTTTTTTTCTTTAGAGATGAGAGACATTTTTTGTTTTTCTGCATATGTTGAGCCAGAGGTAACCTCTGAAATAGGTTTACCATAAAAAACAGTAAGAAACTTTTCAAGGTGTTTAGTGAAAGAAACTTTTAAAAAATAGTGTACTCCACTATGGAAAGATCTAGAGTCCGTTAAGCTTGTGTGCCAATGATATATTGGCCCATACAGATTTGGACGGTGCAGATGAAATAGTAATTGTACTTATCACTGATCAACCTTTACTCCCTGATCTATGACTGGTTGTTAAGGAAATATAATTTTTTGTAGCCTTCAGTGTAGCAATTACTTGACAACCGTTCAGAACATTTTTTTTAAATGGTTTTGTTCATTTGTTCTACATTTGTCTACACAGTAACAACCACAAATGATCTTAAGAGTCCGTAGAGAAAGTGGGAGTGGTCCCCCATGGGAGACGCGCTCCAACGGTCGAAAAATGGACCGTTGAAATCCGTGCGGTGTACGCGTGGCAGATGTGGGACCCATACTGTCAGGCGGAGTAATTGGTACGGACTGTTGCGAAGGTGAGACAGCGCGTTTCGCTGTAAGATCCAGATAGTTGTCTTGCCACCGTGGATAAATCACAACCGTTGATTAACATTATATAATATTTTTTGAAAGAATCAATGACTAACAATGGCTATTAAATAAGATTATTCATGGTACAGCCGTGTGGTACAGGTCGTCCATGTCATGCTACCGACCTATTGCCATAGCTTAAAATAAGTCAAAAGGAATTTTCATGATTTTTATTTTTTCTTTTTTATTTTGTTTGAAGAAAGTCAAGAAATTGAGTAGAAGATACCGCATATACGCTATGGTTTGGGATCTGGGACTAGAGTGGAAGTTGGGAGTTTATTTTTGCTCATTTATTTTGTATTAAACTTATTGTTGCAGGTTCCCCTTACCTTGCTTTACTGACGTATGGGAAACATACATTGGTATTCCAATTTATTAAAAAAAAAATACATTGGTAAATGTCATAATTCGGGTAAAAAAATTATGAAGGAAAAACTAGAACTATGGATGTGCTATTTATTATTAGCTAATTATGTGGTATCTGGTAAATATTATTCAAAGAAAATATGCAGTGGATCAAGTTTATAATATAGGTTGAAGTATAGGCCATTCCTTCAATAATATAACTTCGATGTTAAACATTATAAATTGCTGATCGGTCAGAGCTCAAATCGGACTTAAAAATTAGCCCACGATATATTGAACGTTCCACAGAATTTCATTAATCATTTTTTCTGTACTACAAGCCTAATTAATGATAATGAGATCAGGGGACATTTGGAAACACCACAGATCAGTGATATAAGTGAGATCAAGGATTAAAATTAATACTTTTAGACAATTGTAAGTCAACAAATAGTTAACTAACCTAAAAGTTAAGACTAATCTCATTCACGTCGAAAGCACCCAAAATTTAAAAATATGTCTAAATTTAAAATTAAACTTGGATATCATGTATTATTTAATTTAGGTTATGAAATAAGTTTTTTTATCAAAAAAATCTACAGTGATAAGTATATAAGAAAAAAAAAAGCAAATACAGAAAACAAAGCCATTAATGAAAAATTATAATACTAATTTGGGAGTCAGGTATGGTTAGTTACCTACGGTCGTTAAAATTAATGGTTAAAATAAATTTCAATGACTGTTGAATGATAAGGGGCGCAATGATCATTTGTTTGCAATATATTTATAATCAAGAAAAATGTCTCGAAGAAGCAATTAGGCATATAGAGAATCCAGTCTTATTGTGGTTACAAACAATTATTTGATGCTGACCATTCACCTTAATTAGATGGTCCAACTTTGATTTTTTTTTTTTAACAATATTATAATATATACTTTTTTTTATGTTATTTTCATAATCATATTTGTGGATGGGATTAGAATATATAACTTGGAAGCCTAATATATATTTGTCCAATGGATTGATAACTGTAGCAATCAACGTTAAAATTTATTATTGTCAGAAACTAAAATTATAAAAAGGGAACGAATCTCGGGAAAAATATTTCATTTGATCATTATATATTTAAATTAGTCCAATTCGTAAAATGATTTGATTATCAATCATCAAAATATCAAAATGAGTGGATTATTAATTTTTCATATCACTCAATGAAGAATTAAATCCAACTTAAATTGCACCTATTTTAATACATAAAATATAATATTTATTATTCTAATAATTTTATCTTGATAAAACCACATTAATTATTACAATTATAAATATATTAATCTTGGCGTGAGTGAGAAGCAAAGTGCTTCGGATCTTCTGTGGCGCGTGATTTTTTGTGGCAAAAATAGTATTTGGGATTTTCTATGGCAGTTTTCATATAATATTTGAATAGTATTATCAAATTTTTATGGTATTTTTTTATATAGCTTAAATTGCGCAATCATTTAATAACATATTCGTATAGGAACGAATCACGCAACGCGCGGATTAACGCTAGTTATCAAATAAATTTATGTTTAAACTAGAAGGACTAATCGAGCTTCGCTCGATATTCAACTTAAATAAGTATAAATTATGTTATCATTTAGAATTTGTAAAGATTAATGTAATAATTTTTTTGATGATGGAATAATTTATATGTTGTTTATATTAAATATTTGTTGGGTATTGATTTCGAATTTATATATCAAGTACTGTCTCTTCGCCTTATACAATATTTATAAGTAGTCATGAGACTTATGACATGATAGTTTGTTGTCAGAATTTAAAATCAGAGGAAATGGAAAAGACGTCTGTCTTTACAGATATATATTGTGCGAATTGGAGTAATGAAATTTTAACAAAATATATGTCATTTACTTCGTCAAGTGTTGCACAATAATTGAATGACCAAAATCGCAAATAAGTTTATCAGATTGTGCCTTTTGGCTTTTGTTTCCTAAATCGAATTCAATTTATGTCTCTTTTGTTTTTATTTTCATTTGCATTTATCGTTACGGATGCATTTTCATGTATACAGAAATGTCTGTTTGTTTTATATATCCCTTGAATACTGAACCAAGATTAAATTTTACACTATTGTCGTGCCCATTTGATTTCTTACAATTGGTTTAGAATGATATAATTATCGGAATCAAATGGTTGGTTTGCTAATTGGACCACAAAGGAGAGATGTGATGTAACAAATCAATACCAGTATGATACATTAAATATCTTAGGCACATATTCAGATACGTTTCAAAATTATGTGGTTCTTAATTTATTGTAAGAGTAACTTGTATACTTCGAAACGTTTCCTCCTATTTTTAAGCACATGAATTTAATGAAAAAAAAAACTATTATTTAATCTCTTTTCGCATGAGGCATTTAGCATACCAACGCCACTGATTTAATGTCAGTGGCTATAACGTTAAACGGATAATTGTTAGCTAATAATTCGGATTAGGGTATAATCAGTACAATCTAGAAATTTGATTTTTTTTTTTTAAGAATTTGTATTGATTTTTTATTATCAATTGCTTGCAGCAAATCGGTCTTCGCTCCATGAATATTTTTTGAAATTTTAATTGGAGTAATGACATTTTTATTATTAAAGAAACTTATGAAAATACTCTGGAATATTGAGGAGAGGTGGCCCTGGAATAATTGGCATTTTAATTCGCTCTGAATATGACATTAAGTGTTCCCAAAACAAACTCGATTCTTCAAGCTCTCTTTCCTTTGTTTGAAAAAAAGTTCGAAATATGGTACTTTTAACATGCCACAATCTATATGATATTTTCTCTTATTGTACAATACTAAACATTGACTAATCTAAAAAAAATTATCTATACAGGATTGGTACCAATATGGTACAATCATTGTACTACTTACCACAACCACATCATTTATCAAACCAACCAATTCATGTGTAACCATGTACATTGAAATTAACAATAAAACTAATTTTAAGAACAGATAAACTGAGAAACAAAATGAAATTCTCTCTTGTTGCTCCAGTGCGGCATCTGTCACATTTGTTGCTGCAACCAAGGAACCTTCAGTCTCATTATCTGGCGAACGATGTTCCATTGATCTCTTTTTCTCAGTCAGATGATGTAATATTGGGAATGGAGTTATGATGGGTACTATTTTTCTTCTAAGACCTACAAAGCATTCATCTTGACAGGAAAAACTACCTCTAAGTTTATTTTTATTTGGAGACTACACATTCCTCTGAAAATCCTTGCTTTTATTTTCTTCAAACACAAACCAAAGAATTATTTGCTTATGAGTTTAGGTCTAATATTATACATTTATGCTAGAAAATGAATGATGATGCACTGTAAAAATTAAAAAAGAACATCAAAGTGAATAATAAACACTTTTTTATTTTTACTTGTTCCTGCTTTGCCCCTGGTCTATTGTTACTGGCAGTGCCAATGGCTATACCAATTTACCGACATGATAAGATGTATAAAACATAGCCAAGTGAAAGATGTTCTCTGGTCCTTGTCTTTTGGCCGTTTGAAATTGTATTTCAACCTCTGATTTTATACACACACACAGAAGGTAATACTGCAATACTGTAAGTACCTTTCAATCACTATAACTCAACTTCCACTGCTATAATTATGTTTATCAACCTTCAGAAAATATCTCAATATAGATGGGCAAGAGCAACATAGGAATCCATTTTGGTCTCAGTTAGTCATAGTGGAATAGAGAAGAGCCATGGGCTTAAAAGTTGAAACAATAAAATGCTGACACCTATAGTATTTATCAACAAATAAAAATAGCAAGGAAACAAACATGCATTGACAACATCAGACCCTTAACAAAAAATTGTTTCAAATACTTATTAAAAATTAGACCGAAGCGACCTAATGCAACCTAAGAGTAGAGCTCAGCTGGTGGTTTTGTTAGAATTAGCATTAGCATTATATCTGGTTTCCTGGCATATTGAAATTTTCCTTCTGACTTTGACTTCAGCCTTGCTATTTTGTTGGACTTTTCAATCTATTAATTGAGCACCATTACCAAGGATACACTCAGCTTTCCAACCGCACCAACTGGATTGTTAGTAGTGCATTGTAACACTTAATTAAAAATCTTGGCATCTTGCCATATTAACTGAAAACACACATCCCTTAATTTCGATAGAATAACAGTCCAAAAGTAAATACACAATGCAATTCTGCAATTCAAAGAGAATATAAAGCAAATACCTCTACAAAACCAAGCTGAAGAGGAGAGAGGGAGAAAGGAGAGGCAATTGATGGAACTGGACATGATAAGGAAAATAAGACTGATATGCAAATCTAGGTGGAGCCTATGGCAATCACTTCTGTCAAGCAGGAAAAAAGGCTAGTTGAGTTATTATAGAATAATCAAGGTGACCACTTTTTTCTACATGTATTTATATATTGAGATAATAATATTTTTTTAAAAAGGTACAAAAAATTTCGAAAGGTACCAAACAGTGAAGACCCTCGTAGCTACCATATGATGGTATTCAGCCTTTTTTTTTATGCAGCACAAATACCTGTGGTAATAAAGAATATAGATAAGAAAGGTTAAGTTGGAAAGGTACAGGGAAAAAAAATTCTCACATACCATCATATATATAGAGAAGAAATAATAACATATCCCAAATTTAATGCATTCATTATGCAGTAAATATATAGTTTTAATGCCCTTAGACCGTGCAAAAAACTGTCAATTACAGCTCACCTTACTGGCCTAAGCTATTCCACATTTATTACCATCAAACCATTAATATCAATATAAATAAATAACAAATATATATAGACAAATAAAGCAGCTTGGTTATACACAAATACCTCCTCTATATCAGGCTGACACATTACACATTTCATTTTCAATACAAATTTCATGATGACAATCAAAATGATTAATGAAACAAAATTATTAATGTATAAGATGTAAATCAACAAATCTGATAACAAAAAAGAATGGCAAACATACAATTTTTTCCGCAATTGAAAAAATAATAAAATCAACCTAGGAAACAGTCTAGCAAATTTCAAATTCAGTCGAAAAACAATTGTTGCGGATCTGAAATAATGCTAAAAATGGGAAAAACAAATATTTACCTTCTTGTACTACTTCTCTGGACAAATGACTCAATCATTTCCAATCAGTCGCATCAAAGGAGAATCATAATGCAATAATAAACTATGAAATTTCATAAAACTTGAATATAATTGACAATTTTTTTTAGAAATTTTTTATAAATAAATAAAATATATGCATAGATGAATTAAACAAACTATGAAATACAAAAGTAGCGTTATTTCCAAGTTCCAACTTATGTTCCTTGATAGAAATATCAATTGAATTGATAGCGCCAATGAGATAATCTCAATCAAAATTCTCAATAATTCAGAGATGCAACTTCAAATTTATAGTATATACATCATCGTTCTAATATTCTCGACTCAATTTAACTAAAAAAATGAAGGAGATCATATCAATACCTGTGGTAGCTTGACTCAATCTAGCCTTCCTTCTTCCCTTTCACCAAATGAAGGAGATCGGATCTGCGAGCTAGGCTTATTTTCTAATTCCTAGCGTCTATTGGTCGGAGGTGAGAAGGACTATCAGAGAGAGGTGGACCAGTTTGACGAGCAGTTCTATCAAAGGCGGAGGAGAAGAGAAGAATAGCGGAAGAGCTTTTTCGAGCAGCACATAATAGACCGGACCTCCAATTAACAGGCATGGACGGAGAATCGAACTGCCGACATTCAACCACGACCGCAGGCATAAGGAAGAACTGAGAGTCGGAACCTCCTATCGAAAGACGAGGAAGAATTCTTAGTCCAAAACAAAACAAAAAAAATTAAAAAAGTGATTGGGAGGGGCTGGGCGAAGTACTTCCTTCGTTTTTGTCTTCAGGACAAAAAAAAAATCTAAAAAGGGTCGGAAAAAATGTGAAGGTCAAAACTACTGCGCACTTTCTGAAATGGGTCAAACAATTGATCGAAGGTTGCAGCATCACAATTGTGGACATAATTTTTGTCACAAAATCGGAAACATTTTGAACAACGCAGATTAAACTTTAAGCGAAGAGTTAAGCGTGTCGTTTGTGATTAACAAAATTTTAACAGACACCCACACAAATTTATCTATATTTTAGATTTTAGATATAGAACTAGAGATTTTACAGTTAGGACCATCGTCGTCAATTCATTTCTATAGAAAACGCTTGGAGGACGTTACTTGAGTAGTAATTTAGTACTGCATTAATAGTTCAAAGCTGAGTCATGACAAACGAGTCAAATAAAGGTACACAATCATACTTAAGGTCATTAAAGTTAATGTCAATCAGATCGCTAATCTGAGATAGCAACCGAGCACAATTTTCATCTGTAGCAAGCAGCAGCATCCCTTTACTATAAATCCCCATATTTAATTTTAATTTTGTGGAACAACGGTGACAACATCAATATTATAAATAAAGATGTGTGGGTGTCGGTATCGTTTAGTTAAATGTAGTTCGACACTCCAAGTATTGTGAAAGAGCATTTTTCCTATTTCTGTAACATGATAATCTATAACTATTTGTGTACTGGGTATTATTCCTCATAAAATTGACCCGCTTCACCGGCAGACAATAATATGGCAGTACATTGTTTTGTTTCTGATTTTTTTGACCCCTTCCTATTTTCATTTTCATTGTCAATTTGTAATAGTTAAGCTAAAAATATTGTAAATTATGTTGGACATATATTTGAAAAACTCAAAATTCATTCTATGAGATAATATTGTTAGGCATATTATTTTAATATATTTATATCTTATTGATATGATCGTGATATTTATTCAAAATAATATGTCCAACATAAATTTTGGACTAAGAGTACATATATATATATGGTGCTTTGTTTTGTCGCCAAATATCATTTCTTAAAAGTTACCATGTTGCAATCATATTTTTCTCTTTTTTTTTATGTTGATATGCTGATGTTGATCGATTGATATTCATAATTTATAATTGGGTTGGCTTTTTTTCTCAGATATAAACTGCAAATATATCCTTTTAAAACATAGTATATTTAGAAAATATTGTTTTTTCTTTTGAAACATACATGATTTTTTGAGAATAATATTTTTTTTCATGCCTTCTCTCTATATATTATATATTTTGTTGCTGATCAATGAGTATAATGGTGTGCCATCTCATTGTTCCTTGGTAATATCTCAGTTAAAATTTTAGTTTATGTGCAATCTCATTTTTTCTTTCGGCTTAAATTAAAGTTTATTACTTCATTAGTATTTTTCTATCATTTATAATATTAATACAATAAAAATTCATGTATCAAGCGAAGCTCGATGATCCACTCTAGTATTAATTAATTAAGGACGAATTTTTTTCTTTTTATTTTTTCCCTTTTTTTTCCGAAGAGAATCATGATGAGAAGAAATTTTTTTCCTTTCGCCGACCACGTACATTGGCATGTCCCAAGCCATTCTAGGGGAATCTGTCTTCTTAGAAAAAGACACTGGGATAAATTTGCAACTAAATAAACATTTTAGATTATTTTTTCTGGTCAATATTGAAGTGGTTGTGTTGGGTCTTCTCTTTTTTTTTTTTTTTTTTTTTTTTTTTTTTTTTTTACATTTTCATTATGTTAAGCGGACGTAGACAAAAACAGAATCTGATTTTTCTTCTAGTTTTTCAAAATATAAAATTAGTTTGACAAATAAAATATCTAAATAAGCTTTGATCTGGATATACGTTATTTTCCCAAAAGGAAAAAAATAAAAGAGAGGGTATAGAGGCTAAAATATGATAAAACAAAAGGCGAAATATGCTGTTTATTAAGTTTATATTCCAGTATATATTTTATGATTTTGCATTTTATATTCCAGTATATATTTTGTGATTTTGCATTTTATATTCCAGTATATATTTTATGATTTTGCATTTTTGCTCTTTATATCATCCGCAAGACCGCAACATATATATTGTGGAACCCACTGCTCTGTGGGGCCCGCATAAATATGGTAGTGGATGAAATTGAGAAGTAAAAGGAGCAAAATAGCTAGGTTCTAGATAGCCTCTATATATCTAGTTTTTCTAAGGGAAAAAAAAAAGGAGCAAAATAGGATGTTTCACACCAGCGCCTATTTTTTTTTTTCTTGCGATATATATATATATATTTTACAATATTCTCAAATTTTACACGATCACAAATTTTCTAGAAAATTTAGATGTTATTGGTGATCCAAACATAGGTGCATTTGAACGGGTTGGGTAGGGGTTTTGTTGGACGGGTAGGATTGGCTTTTGAACAATCCAATTTTAATTAGATCATTTTAGGTTTTCAAGTGATCAGGTTTGATCTACTATTTGTAGATTTTAGATCGATTGAATTTAAGTCAGTACAAATTTTCATCAATTTAATCACATAGTTTTGAGTTGTCTCGAGTTAAGCCGATCGAGTCGGGTTTGATTTACACTAATTCTGATCATTTTACATAGTAGTAGCTCAATTGGATTTTGGCTTTCATAGTTTTAGATAATCACATATGTTCATGATGATTTTCTACATTTCGGGTCATTCGATTTATTACTTCATAGACTATTCAGATCAGATTGACAGCTTTTACCAAATTGGATGGTGCAAGTGTAATATTAGACTCCACGTGGCATATCAATATAATTAAGGCATTCATATGTTGACTCGGTAATTAATTGTGTTAAATTATTACGGTGATCTTAATTAAGTGTCAACTCAATAATTAGCCATCAATCAAGTTTGTGTATGATTCATATGGTGGCTAATCATGTTAAGTTAATGTGGAGCAAGCACTTAGTAAACTGTCAACTCAATAATTAGCCATTCCAACAAGCTTATGTTTCATTAATTTCCTTGAGTTGCACTTCACTTCATTCAAGATAGTGACCATCTAACAGTGACAAGTTCAATCCACATCAGTCAAATACAATAGTCATACTCAGCCGTTTCAATTTTTTTTTCCTTTTGCCTTTTTTGAGAAATTGAGTGTGTATTAACTAAAGCTAGAACCATCAAGGTAAAAGGGGAAATTTGGATGCTAACCAAAAAAGAGTGGGTACCAAACAAATTGTTGTAGTAACCCAACTAAACAGTACACACATGCTTAATCTGCTCCACATAAAAATAGAAAGCTAATCAACATAAGTAGGCTAGCTGGTAATACACACAAGGCAAAAAGTATAGCAAACAAGATACATGGTTGGTACAAGTGGGCCTACCACACACGGAAGCGACTTAATTTGTGCATGTTTGCACTTTGGCAACAACCCAACAAAATTGAACATGAACTAGAACTTGAGGCCAATATGTAAAAGTCGGAAAGTTTTTGGACATATATACTGAAATTTCATTATTTTTTTGGTTGGAGTTTACTTATGATTAATTGTACTAACTTTTATTTATAATAACTTGTCATTTTAATAAGTAAGTTCCAGAATATAGTATGCAATATCTCATAGCATATTCCTTACAAACATATGTTCGTCTGATATCTTATAGATTTAAGGCTAATATGCAAAGACTGGAATGTTTCAGGATACACTACTGAAATTTCGTAAATAATTTATTATTTCCTTGGAGTTTACATGCATTGGATCTATTTTTTATTTTCTTTTTGTTGTCATTAAGTTCGAAAATGTAGTCTATAATATCTTATAGCATATTAATTCATTGCAAACGTAGCTAGGTTGCCATAAAAAAAAAAGTTGGTAACAAATATATATAATAAACGACAAATTATTTTTGTACATAAGAAAGTACTATACAAAATGTATATTAAAGCAAGCAGGATTCCCAGATTATTTCTTCCCCAAGAATATAAATTTATAGCAAAGTAAATTATAATATTATGAAAGAATTTAAAATATCATCTATGACATCATGTAGCAATTAAAAATTATTTGAACAAAATGAAACCAATCATTCATAAAAAAAATCAAGCATATATGTTTTATTGATTTTTCATCCATAACACGACATATCTCAAATTGTACCAAACTTGATAAGTTAACTACATTAACTACTAATACTGAATTGTTTTAATATTTTATTATCATTTTTGACGATCGAACTCGAGTGACTGTTAGAATTATCAAATTATATTTCGTTATCATTTTGTACGTAAGGAAATCGTCAAAATGCTGTGTTGAAGGAAACGAAAATAGTTTTGCAAGCAATATTGAGTTGGATTTTGCGGCTGAAATCATATATCCGCACAAATGATTATCACAATATTAATTAAGTATTAATTTGGAAGAAACTGCTGGACTTTGACTTCATCAAATTTAACTTGATTAAGAGTTCATTTTTAGTAATTGCACACTGTCATGATGACAAAGTTGAAAGAGTGAAGGAATCAACACAAATCATGCAACTCATGAGACAGATTGTGGGGTTAAATGGAAGCCACGTGTAGCATCCCAAATTAGATAGTGAAACCTGTATATTCATGTTGAAAAGAGCAACAAATCTGGCGCCTTCGCCAAAGTTTCGACTTTGCTTGAGCATTTGTAACAATCATGTTTATTGTTTTCCTAGCCTAATTAGGCTAGGGTTTGCCATAGACCTAACTCAAAATGATTAGCCATTTTCTTACCCTTTTTTTTTGTCAATATTTACTGCGGTCATAATTTTAAATTATTCATTGATTATGACCTCCTAAAACCGGGGGATGTATTTTCATTACTTTTATTTGCTTTGTGATCTAAATTTGACACGAATATAAAGAGATATAAAAATGTGTTACAGCCTTATAGCTAGGAGAACACGCGTCATAGCTAGTGAGCCTTCAATTGATGTAGTATGGATATAATGTGATTAATTTCTTTCTGTATATGGTTATTGGTTTGAATGTTTGGCATATAGATAAGATAACAAAACATATCTTATATATCTACTGACATCACATGCCTCATCGAAATATTTAAGTCAGATATCTCAATATACAAATAACATGAACAGTATATGAATGGGATTTGTTACTAGAAGAATCTTTTAATGGTACCATCCACATGCTATTTATTCATTATTTATTAAGTAATACCAAAAACTAACGGGAAGTTAAAATGTGCATCTTAATTACTTCCTTGCTTCAGTTAGAAGATGAAATTGTTTATGAATTGGAGGAACCGACTATAAATATATATATGATTAGATTTCTCTGCATCAGTAAGTCTAACTTGTGAATAGTTGACTATTTTCTCCAATAAAGAAATTTTGGTTGACTGCTATTTTCTTCATGCAATTAATTTTAATCACCGGCCATCCAATAAATACAAGCCACTGTATAACGAACTCATGGGCGTGTGCAACCAACTTATGGGAAGTTTGCTTGAAAGTTGCAAAACTTACGGGAAATTTGATATCTCAAAAGAACACAAGAAGAAAGGTAGAGGGACAAATGTGCATTGTGCCATGACGTAGGGTTAAAAATAATAATAAAAAAAAATCTTGTACTGCTTGAATTTCAAAACAAAGCATGTAAAGAACTAGTTTGATGCATCCAAATTCGTCCGAAGAGAAAATTCATCAGTCTACTATTGGCCAATTAATTTAGTTTTATGTAATTCGTGTATTAATTGAAGCATAAAGCTAGGGTCATTAAATTTCTGTGGATGAACCTACAAGTAGTTGTTTGGCATAATTAATTAGATCCACATTCGCAGATTATATATATAATAACTAGAATGTTCTAAATTTTTATTTCAAATTCAATTCCGTTATTGCCAGAATTTTCAAATTAAAAATTAAAATGCATCCTAACCGAAGAAATATATCACATCCGTACATTTGATTTGCATCTTGCAAGTAATAATAACATAAGCATCTCGTCATTTTGACTACACCTCCAGCACTGCTTGGTATCTCACTTGCTCTTGTGCTATTTTGTATTTAAGCTAGTAAGTGCTTGAAATATTAATTTCAATGAATTTTATAATATGTTCGAGTTAATAAATAAACAAATACGGAACATGACACCTGTAACATTAGGTGGTAATTAATGGTAAGATTTAGGCAGGTATTATGTCATTGACTAATTTCTGATATATGAGATCATGACTGGGTCCCACTTCTCCCCAAACCCGAAGGAGAAGATGAAGGAGAACAGAAGATGATAATATGTAAATAGCATCAGACGGCCGAAGCCTAGTAAAGCCCAAAATGCTAAAAATTTAAAGCCCAAAACATAGAACCGCATGTTATGATGTTATTGGAACTTCAAGTATATATTGTAGTTTAAGAATCGGATGTGATTTGAATATCATTTAAGCTCAATTTATTTGATTGAATTTTTGTCTAGCTAGAATGTGAGATCAAATTTGCCCGAGTTATAATCATAGTTCTATAGCTTGATATTAACTTACGTTATCTAATTTAGATTATGTACCTATCAAAAGTGTAAAATTAGAGGGAGCGGTGAATATGCACAATAAAACAAAATTCCCTCTCTTTTCTACTAAAGCTAAAATATTATAAAATGAAATTCAAATTCAGCGAGTTGAAACGAAGAGAAGAAAATAATCTACCTACGCAAGCTTGGACTAGGAGAAGAAACAAATTGTTGAAACTCAAGTTCCATATGTTCAAGATAAACTACAAATCTGAATATGTAGCAACAGGGAAGCAAAGAATATCTAGATCAACCATTAGTTCATAACATCAGGTCTAATGATACTTCAACTAGAACAATCATCCCAAATATTTCAACAGAAGCAGATACTACAAATATAAAACAACTACAGATCTAATAACAACTATCACATCACATCTAGCCTTTTGTAACCTCTTTTTTATTTATCAATGAAAATTGTCAGCTTTGCTGGCCCTCAAAAATAAAAAAAATAAAAAAAGAAAGCACAATTCCTTATTATGATTTGTGCATCATACAATTAACTGTAGGGAGAATCTTAACTAGTAAACCAGACCACTGAAATCATAAGAGGCAAATGACACTCCACTGGACACCAACCTCCTAAAACCGACCTCTCTACTAATTCGAACCGGGGCTGACTGCCTCTTGGTACTAAACTTCTACACCTGGCTCCTTGTTTCCACCTCATGGCATATCATGCTGTTCTTCATATTGTCTTATCAATTGAAGCGCATTGGCCATGTCCATATAAGCCATTTCTTCAGAGAAACGTTGCTGACTTATCACCTGCATCTGCACATACCCTGGATGTGCTGTGCTGTTCTGCTGAACCCCATACCCATGTATATTGGGGTCATATCTTTCTGTGTTCCATTGTGGCTGCATCATCCGCATTGGTACTTGCTGTTCATACCCATGGAAAATATTAATACAGGGAGTTGTGTAAGGATTTGGCACCGCTTGAGGAAAAGGTACATCCCACTCAGTTTTTCCTTGCAGTGTTTGCAGCGAGAATGGAAGTTCGTAAGATGAGTGCCATGCTGTGATTACCTGAGATGGAGGTGGATACACTGTTGCATTTCCCTGACGTTGGCTTGAGGAATTAGCTTCCCCATGAGTATCACCAGCTGAGAATTTTCAAGAAAGAAAATTATTAGAAAGGTACATGGTACAAATTTGAATGTTTTTCGATTTATGCAATTCTAATAGTACCAGGTGGAGTAAATGATAAATTACCTTGATTACGTCTGTAGGTATTCCCAGTAGGAACGCTAACATTTACCTGCCTTTGCACATCAATTGGAAGTGGCCGAGTGGTCTCAACTGGCAACTGCTCCTTGTGAGGCTGAGAGTGATTTGTACCTACCCTGAAGCGAGACAAGAAGAGGGAGAGGGCAGCGGAAGAATCTTCGAAACCGAGGTGTTTAAGGGCATTAATTATGTCCTCGGATTGTATTGTCTTGTGCTTGGACAAACTTTCCTGCTTCTTGGTCTCTTTCAGAAGCACGCCAGAAAATCTGGCAATGCAGGCTTTGATCACCCCATCAACCTCAGCATCTATGTGGGCGTCTCCAGGAAGAGCCTTCCGCATGATTGACAGCACCTTTAACATTGGCAGTGCATTTAGTCTTTCTTGCATAGCTGCCTGCTCTTTCTTCCCTACAGTTTTGCTGTCATGTGGGTTCCCTTGAGAAACTGGCTCAGTCTGGCCTGATGGTGCACTGGTCGCATCAGATTGAAGTGAACCTGCAATGTTAGTTCTCAGCATTATTAATTAAGATGTTTTAAAATCAAATTGAATATTTCTTGCAACTCGCCTTCACTGCAGTAAAAGTTTGCAGGACTTATAATCATAGAGATTTGTTTTCTGAGCTAAAAAAAAGATATAGAGTTCTTCAAATATGTTTTTCCTCACTGTCCCATATCATGGCACTTATATGCGCCAAGGATCCTACAAATAGCTTTAGATGAACATATCTACTTCAGGCAGTCACCCAGCACCATGTGGCCAGAAGACTATACTTACAAACAGGGGCGGAACTAGGGGGGCCTGGCCTCACCTTACATTTGATTTTATATTTAAAAATGTATTAGTTAACTTAATTTTAATATAATATGCATTGAAAATACAATTTGGCCCCTTCTAAGTCTAAAAGTTGTCCTTCCAATTTATTTTTCTGTTTCAGCCCCTGCCTACAAATCATCACTGTAACTAGTTTTACATGTTTTGGGAAATTTAACAAATACAAATGAGAAATTTCCAAAAATACAGAGTAGAATTGAAGATATTATTTAATACACCTAGTTGTATACCACAATTGAATCTACGATAGGATTGTGATTTTCCACTAAAGATCAATTTATGATTTCAAGTGTCTGAGTTTTTATTGGTCGAGAAGACAATCCACAAATTTTCTTTTCCAAGAAATGGAAAAAGAGGAGCCTAAGACTAATGTTCCAAAAAGAAAGTCAATAGATAATTCTCGATTCAGATTAGTACTTATAAAAATTAGAACTTCAGATTATCCGCCTCCTAAAGGGGAAAAGATTTAAGTAACCTATAGGACAGATAATCAAGCAACAACAACAGAAAGTCCTAATACTTTACGGGACATAACAAATTAGCAAATAAATATACAAAATTTCAACTCTTACTTGAAGGTGTATTCATGGCTTTAATTCCTCCTATTCTCTTCTCTAACAGAAAGACACAATGCTTGCTCAGGTAGAATGCATAGGGAAAGTCCCCTTTTATCATGCTAACTACGGGGTTACATTGCTTGTTTGTGCTTCAGTTACAGATAAGTTTGTCCAGAAAGGAGTGCTTGGTAGTGTTTCAGTTACAATGGCATAACAGACAAAAATGAGTAAGGCTGTAAAGAGAGAAAATGAAACTGCAAGACAAGTGAGGTTATTAAAAAGCAAAAGAGATAAACTCAATACAGTCATCTATATGTTTATTATCCCTAAACATTTGGATCTACATCTATTCATCCAAATTTTATCAGATGGATCATAGGCATCAATCCATAAAGTCATACAAAATATTCAAGAACTATATTTCAACTTATAGGGTTATTTAATAGAAAAAAATTATATTTCAACTTAAAGGTCTATTTAATTGTTAAATTGCACTTATATACAATTAAGATAAATTGGTGAAGATATATATTGGTACTAAACAAACTTCTTGTGGAAAGCATTTTTATAAAGGATATATTCAATTTTAAAAATAGACACTCAGTTAACCAGAGTTTCAACTTTTGAACTTGCAAATATTTGCATCAACTGAAGGAGGAAAAAAAATTGGCCATTGTTTGTCATTTTCTTCTTTTTATTTGATTTCTTTATTTATTCATTTTGATTAATTGAAGTCACATAGTATAAAACCAACAGGATCGCCGTATCTGCAATACCGGACAAAATAACCAAAATGTAGCAAGCTAGAAATACCCATCCTAATCCCATCTTAGCCCTCTTAATAATATTACTGCAGAAATTTGAGGAAGGCTTCCAGTTGAGCCATAGATGCAATTAGGGAACTCCTCAGAGTAAACTGGTGTTGGCGAACAAAGCTTACAACTTAATATGACTGTACGGTATTAAAAAAAATCAATATGTTTATTAATTTAATAAAAGTTGAAAAAATTATTGATGTACTATTTTATAAAAAATCCTGTTATGATGAAAAGTTTTTAGTGAGTTTCTACTCTGCAGCATTTGGAAAAGCATTACCTATTTTGTCTGAAAAGGCATCATAATAAAAGCACAGAAACTTACAAGGTGAAATTATGGAAGGATCATCTAAAGCAAGCAGAAAGGAAATGCAACTTTATCTTACCGACTGAAATACTGCTAATGCAGTGTACCAAATTGACCTGGACACATGCATATGGCATATTTCAATTGCCCAGTATATTTAATTTTTCTCTCTCAGAAAACTTGAATTTCAGATTCTGAGAGCACGTTAAAATAACAAATTTTCATTTGTCGTTAAAATAACAATTTTTCATTTCTTCAAGGCCGGGTTACAAACTAGTTATTTAATTAATAGCAGCATATTACTTTTCTGAACTTTGGTAACCAATTGCCAATGGCTGGTCAGTTGCAACAACAACCATCTCATGATCTCAATCTCATATTTGGCATGTGATATTGACAAATTAAGGTGCCGAACCTACTGTGAAGCCATTCATTCAAAAGGCAAGTTGAGATGCTAGCTCTTCCCTTTCTTTCAATCATCCCTTGCACTGCCCAGCTATGGGGCTGAGTCCAACTGTTGGATATCATACAATACAGTTCCTCTTTTACCTCCATTGCCGCACCAGCAGTGGAAAATGGAAACATGTACAATGGTAATTGAAACCCTGGCACTCCAGCATGACCCCCAATCAGAACAGTTTCAATTTGGCTCTTAAGTTGCCATACAGAACACAAGGGCGGGAGCAGCAACTTGAAAGGTTAATTCCGTCCCAACAAAAACCTTAATTCTTCTGGGGCATAAACTACAGAATAGGTTGGCCAGATAAACTTAATTCTTTGGAATAGTGGAATTACTATTTATTGGGTTATTTCTATAATTCTATCCGTGGTCTTCTCGCCGACTACGGTGGGCTTTGGAATAGTGGAATATATTACTATTTATTGAGTTAACAACGAAAGTAATTCGAATTCTCTTTTAGAGTTTTTGTTAGAATTCTGATGTGCAGAATTCTGATGTGCCGCACACAGTAACAAAACAAAGTGTGCCGTTATTTTTTTGATTTCTTATTTTCTTACTATAAATAAGCAAAGCTGATCGGATGGAAATGGTCAGTAGTGAAACTCTTGAAGTTCTCATCCGGTCCTGCTCTAATGAGACTATTTATAAATTATAAATAACAAAAGAATGTTGATTTTGTAGCGAGATGATGAAGATCAAAATGTTTATCAAGGATGCCTGGATGTACTAGGATCAAATTAGCATGAAGAGCCTTTAAACAAAAGGTAACAACCTTTTTCTTCTAATTCAGAAAAATGAAAAACTTTAATTTTGTAATGTTCCCCTTGTATGTTTTGCCATAATGTATCGTGCATAATTACCTTTGCACTTCAAGCGGGAGTAGTCTAAACCGGCAACTGTTCCATCCCAATACTATGTGAGCTCTCTCAATATATAATATTTGTGAAGAAATTATTTGGATTAGAGGAGTGATGAAAGGCTCTGTTAGTAGTTGGGGTTGATTTGCAATTGACTAAAGGAAGGCACGATGAATATGCATAATGTCTTCCAACATTCTGTATAATTGTAATTAAAATTACAAATTTGTTTGTTACATAAACAAATTTGTAATTTTCTTTCTAAAAATTATATATTAACATTTTAAAGTGCTGCTTATATTTTGTTGGAAATGAATTATAATTTTCGAATCATATTTTAAATTGTGAATTTCAGATCTAATTAAAAAAAATTAAGTCTTATTTACATAGGCACATACTAGTGACTATTCTAAATTTAAATATGCGGATGCAAAACTTGGACTAGAACATTTTTACATACGTACACTGAAAAGATTCGATTTTATTTTCATAATAAATTTGATTTCGTTCGAATATATTACTAGTAGCTTTTTTTTTTACTTTCGATTCCCCTCAAATATCTTTTGAATCTTTAGATCGGTAAAGTAGATTTCATAGTTTAAAACGTTTTTATTTATGGAAGTTTCAACCTTAACTCGATTGTCGCTTTTCTATTAGAGGGCTGAATGCACCCCTCCAATAAGGTGAGCTGTTCGGCACCATAATATAGGCTACTCAGCATTTTTATTTTTTCTATAGGTTGTATGCCACGATGATCTTTAATGAAAAAAATATGTATACTTGATAGTACTTATTCTTTAGAGCACATACGCGTGCGTTGTTTAAAATGGTTACGTGTTAGTATGTTACTTCTCTAACTCTTCCTCTAAAATTGCGCACTTTCATTGTCATGCGCTTGTCGATTACAAATAAGAGGAGCATGATTTCTTTCATAAGGGCGTATAATAAAAATTCAGCCTTCATGATCTCCTCTTCACTCAATTAAACAGGAGCAACTAATTTTGTTTTTTTTAATACTAGCAGCAGTGCCCGCTCAATGTGCGGGCGGACTTGTAAAGAATATATATACTTTTTTTTTTCAGTTTTCGAGTATGAAAAACTACTCGTTAGAATACTCCAAAAAATTTTGAAAAAATATTGTTGTGTAGGCGAACGATTGTAAGTAAGAGATCTGCGATTTTCACAACCTAACTCTAAATAGGAAAAAAATGCAAAATCGATAAAGTAGATAAGAAATCATTTCGGTACAGACCGTTCTTGTGATTTCTACAGTTTTCGGGTATGAAAAACTACCCGAAAGAATATTCCAAAAAAATTCAGAAAAAATACCATTGTGTAGAGAAAAGTGGTATCAATAGTAGTTTAGAGAATTGTTATTGCGTGTAGAGGAATTTGAAATTACTTTATAACACTTCTTATTTCTAAATGTGTTTTGGATAATAATTTCATTCATTTCATTGACTTATTTGCTTCATTTTAACTTGTAACCGTGACTTTTTTGTGTATTGAATCTGACAACTTCGTTAGTTATCATGATAAAATTTCTGACAACTTCATTTGTAAATGAAAATATACCCAAATCCATAGGCACCGAAAATTCATTAGATTTCCAAAGTTCGACACTAAGCAATTTTTTTTTTTAAATGAAGTCCATAAGCATGCAGCCACACATTCCATTGGAATTTGATTTCTAAGTAGGAAAGTTATGCACTGTCATTTGCTATTTAACAGTGGTAGCGGTGCAAGCATAGAGAATTAATTTATTATTTCACCAACAAAGATGAGAACTATATATGACCATTCTAACAATCACAAAATTGGCCGAATTGATGCGCATACATGGGGATTTCCAATTTTTAAGATTAATTGCCTAATTGCAATGACAATAATACTTGATAGTTGACATCACACTGGATTTCTATCTTTGAAGATTATTGGCCTAATATTGCATGTTGTTTTAATTACGTCCCTTATCAATCCTGTAATTAGTCTGATATCTTTCCATGTTTATTCTCCCAATTTATTCCTTCTTAATATTTCATTAAGAAGAAATTTTCCAGCGCATTTATTCTCCCGATTCATTCCTTGGTTGGCTTTCTAAATTAGATATGTAGATTTAAAAGGCGCTTGCCACCTTCATTTATATTCAATTGAAATATTAAAATCAAGGAGTACTTAAAAGATTTAAGCGATATTCTTACCTGTACCCATAAAAAGCATGTACATAAATGAAAGATTTATCATTCAAGTAACGAAATAAAAGAGTGGATGTTTCTTTTTCACTAATTTAGCGCCTTGTTTATATAAAAATAGCCTACATAATGGATCCATCAGCCTTACCAACCCCAATCCGTACCAGAAAGGATACCGGTCAATATGAAACTCCTCAAAATATTGATAGTAGGAAGTATGCAACACATTCTTTGTTATGAAAAAGCAACTAACAAGATATAAATCAGAATATAAAAACAACAGCAGTACACCATGTGCTTTGGAGTTGCAACAGGTACAACTATCAAATTTGAGGCATAGACCCATTGTCAGTGCATATCAATCATATTAACCAACTGACTATAGACTATCCAGTGAACTCGATCATCAATTTAATTATTACAGGATTCTTATAACAAAATAAACAAGACAAAGGGAACTTCTTCAGTGGCACCTAAAAGAAGAGAGAGTCAAAATCGCAATGCCTACATTAGTAAGTATCGACACCAGTGATATTGCTAATCTAGATTTAATCAATAGTTTTAGTACCAAGTTTCTTTTCATTTCAGCTAAAAATTTTAACAACATAAATTAATAAGTATCGGCACCAGTGGTACCATTCAAACCTGCACCATTCAATTTGACATTGAATAAGTGTGCAATACTTATGGCTATTAATCCAACTAAAATTAATATTTATCAAGGAAACCAGAAGACCAAACAAGATTTTGGCAGAATATAGCTCATATATTATTTTGAAACGCATGCTGAATGCATTTTTTGTTTCATCAAAAACAAATATTAACAGATCAATATAGAATTTACGTCATGTATTCATGTCAAATTACATACATCTCATCAAGCTTTTAAGCAAAATCCCAATTAATAGGGTTTAGGGTAAAAAATGAACCTGAATACCTATACTGCATCAATAGTTGTTCCTTCTTTTAATTTTCCTGAAAACAACAAACAAAATATATTAAAAAAAATTCTTAAATTAAATGAGCTCAAACTTGATTACTGCAACTTGTTTTGAACAATTCATACAATACAAACCTGAATCAGATCCATAGATAAACCTAATATCAAATTATTTTTACCAGTACCTTTGCCTATAGTAGAATAACCAAAACCAATACCTTTACCTAATGTCACAATTTAATCCCATCTTTACCAGTGTCTTTACCTATTGTAACAATAAGTATTTAATCATCAACTCTGTTGGACAAGACCCCGTATGGTGGTAACGGCAGCGGAAGCCAAATCAAAGAAGACAAGGAGGGTAATTTCGGTTGTCAGGTTATGAGCATAAACATACACCTTTGATCACACAAAGCATACATGTTCGTTTACATAAACATACACCTAGTGCGGTACCAGCAAGAATGAAGCTAACACTTGAGAATCAACAAACCACAGCACAATCAAGCAATATCACAAGAAATACAGAGAGACACAAGATTTTACGTGGAAAACCCGAAAGGGAAAAACCACGGGAGCGATCGGTGCAAATCCACTAAATCAAGAGTTTCTTACAAGTACATGGAGATCAATCAAGCTATCAACCTTTCTCTTACTCTCACTCACACTCTCTCTCACTTTGAGGTGGAATTAACAAGAGTTACAAAGAGAAATGCAAAACCCTAGATAGCTTCACAGGAGACAAAGAGAGCAGCTCCAAGTTTCAGGAGATATCGCGCGTAGAGAGAGGAGACCCTTCCGTTCCCTTTTTCATCTCCGTAACAACATGGGCCAAAATGGGCTGAGCCCATTACCATTTGGCTTCGCATATTAACAATCTCCCACTCGAAGACAAAGCTCCCACTGGATCACAGAAGCATACACATTTGATCTCACAAACATACACTTTGATTACACAAAGCATACACATACGCCTCTGGTCACATAAGCATACACCCTTGATTATACAAGCATACATCCTGCACCTCGCTCCAAACACATCCGAGTTATTCAACCAACCCAGATCGCCCCCTACAGAATATTACCTTGTCAGGAGGCACCACCTTCGTGAACATGTCAGCAACATTCTCCTTCGTGTGAACCTTTCTCACGACTAGTTGCCCATGGTCTAGAACATCACGAATGAAGTGGTATCGCACATCAATGTGCTTAGTTCTTGAGTGATATGCCGCATTCTTTGAAAGATGTATGGCACCTTGATTATCACAATGCACCACATACTCCTTTTGCTTCAACCCAAGTTGTGCAAGCAACCTTTTCAACCAAAGCATTTCCTTCACCGCCTCGGTCAATGCAACATACTCCGATTCCGTGGAAGACAAAGCAACAATGTCTTGTAGTCGAGACATCCAACTAACGGCTCCACCACCGATAGTAAACACATAGCCCGTCGTGGACTTTCTAGTCTCACTACAACCCGCATGATCGGCATCAACATACCCTTCAATTGTCAATTTAGAATTTTCTCCACCAAAGCATAATTGCAAGCCACGAGTGCCTTTCAAGTACCGAAGTATCCACTTCACCGCTTGCCAATGCTCCCATCCCGGGTTAGACATAAACCGAGAGACAACTCCCACTGCATGTGCAATGTCCGGCCTTGTGCACACCATAGCATACATCAAGCTACCAACGGCCGACAAGTATGGAATCTTTTCCATCTTCAATCTCTCTTCATCATTCTTTGGAGTATTCTCTTTAGACAACTTAAAATGACCGGCCAAAGGTGTAGTCACCGGTTTGCAATTCACCATGTCAAACCTCTCAAGGACTTTATCAACATATTCCATTTGACTTAACCAAAGCTTGCCTCTCTCCCGATCCCTATGAATCCGCATGCCCAAAATTTTCTTTGCTTCGCCAAGATCCTTGGTTGCAAACCTCTTAGACATATCAAGCTTAAGAGACTTAATCTCATCATGATCATTACTTGCAATCAACATATCATCCACATAAAGTAACAACAAGGTAAAAGAACCATTCACCTTTCTTTTCATGTAGACACAATGATCATAGCCACTTCTTTTAAAACCTTCTTCTTGCATAAAAGTATCAAACTTCTTGTACCATTGCCGAGAGGCTTGTTTCAAACCATACAACCCCTTCTTCAATCTACACACAAGATTAGGGTTTGATTGATCAACAAAACCCTCTGGTTGTGACATATAGATTTCCTCATCTAAGTCACCATGCAAGAAAGCCGTCTTAATATCAAGTTGCACAAGCTCCAAGTCTAAATTTGCCACCAATGACAAAACAATCCTTATTGAACTATGCTTCACAACGGGAGAGAATATCTCATTAAAGTCAACACCATATTTTTGTCCATATCCCTTGACTACTAGCCTAGCCTTATGCCGTTTAGAACCATCGGCCTCATTCTTCAACACAAATACCCACCTATTTTTCAATGCTTTCTTTCCTTTTGGAAGCTCAACCAACTCCCAAGTTTCATTCACATGCAACGAGTTCATTTCATCTTCCATTGCTCCAAGCCACTTGGCTTTCTCCAAGCAATTCATAGCTTCTTGAAATGACTCGGGTTCACCCGCATCCGTGAACAAAGCATAAAATAGGGAAGGTGAATACCTTTGTGTAGCTCTAGAAATCCGAGTTGACCTCCTCAACTCTTGTATTGGGGTATTAGTGTGCTCTTCTTCAATGATGCCTTGAACATCATGCTCTTCCACCGGTTCACTCTCATCCTCTTGATCATGACCACTTGATTGAGGATCCGCTAGCATTCTAGGTGCAATACTAGCATCAACATGCTCCTCCACATGTCTTTCATCATCTTGCTCTTTCTCATGATTTTCCATGAACATCACATTTTCGCGGAATATGACATCTCGGCTTCTAATTGTCTTCTTCTCAATAGGATCCCAAACCCTATAGCCAAAATCATCACCGCCATAGCCAACAAATGCACACCTCCGTGACTTGACATCAAGCTTATTCCTTTTCACATTTGGAATTTTCACATAAGCCTCGCATCCAAAAATTCGTAAATGGCCATAAGAAATCTTCTTGCCACTCCATACGACTTCCGGTATGCCACCATCCAATGCCACACTAGGTGATCGATTTATAAGGTAAACCGTCGTGTTAGCCGCTTCGGCCCAAAATGATTTTGGAAGACCCGAGTGAGACAACATACTTCTAATCCTCTCCACAATGGTCCGGTTCATCCTCTCAATGACCCCATTTTCTTGTGGAGTGTATGGAACCGTCTTCACTCTCCGAATGCCATTTCTCGCACAAAAATTATCAAAATCATTAGAGCAAAATTCACCACCATTATCGGTTTGTAAACACTTAATGGATTTTTCACTCTCTTTTTCAACACGAGATTTAAAATTCTTAAAGGTTTCAAGAACTTGATCTTTTGAGGCTAAGGGATAAATCCAACACTTCCTAGAAAAATCATCTAAGAAAGTAACAAAATAACTAGCACCACCAAGGGATTTGACATTAAATGGACCACACACATCGGAATAAACCAATTCCAATGGTTTCACCTTTCTATGGGACTCATTCCTCTTAAAGTTCACTCTCTTTTGCTTTCCCATTACACAATGAACACAAAATTCAAGAGATGAACAATCAAAAGAAGGAATAAAATTTTCACCTTGTAACACTTTCATACCTCTTTCACTTAGATGACCAAGTCGGTTGTGCCACATGTGCATATCTCCATGCTCACTTGCCATGGCCGCAACACCTTTTCGAGGTGCTCCATGAAGAGTGTACAAACTCTCATCTTTGTGTCCTTTCATTAATGTCATGCAACCCTTTGATACTTTCCATGATCCCTCACCAAAAGATATAGCAAATCCGCCATCATCAAGTTGACCCACCGAGATAAGATTCTTGGTTATCTTCGGGACATACCTCACATTACTCAATCTACATCGCCTTCCATTAGCTTGCTCAAGCTCAACATCACCAACTCCAAGAATCTTGCATGGCCGACTATCACCAAGATAGACATTCCCACCATCTACATCCCTGTAGTTGACAAAATAAGAACGATCCGAGCATATGTGGAATGATGCACCCGAATCCAATACCCAAACATCCATGTTCTCTTTCTCGGAACTTGTCACACTTAAAGTCACCGCATCTCCAATCTCATCGGAAACTATACTTGCTTCACCATCTTGTTTCTTCCCTTTTTGCTTGCCTTTCAAGAGAGGACAATCTCTTTTCATATGACCCTCATTCTTGCAATGCCAACAAGAAAGTTTCCGGCCTTTAGACTTCGATCTTCTCTTGCCTTGAGACTCACCCTTTCTACCCGAGAAATTGCTCCTAGTCACCGGCCGTCCCCTATCAACCGTCAATGCCTCACTAGGCCCGGTTTCCAATTGGGTAGTAGCCTTCCTAGTTTCCTCATTCATCAATGAAGCAACAACATCACTCAATTTGAATTGATTGCCCATTGTGTTAGCAACGGTAGTCACAAGAGTATCCCAACTTGTAGGTAAAGAGCTCAAAAGTAGCAAGCACAAAACCTCTTCATCAAGGTTTACCTTCAAGGACTTCAATTGAGCCGCAATTGAGTTGAATTCACTTACATGCGTTCTCATTGATATGCCATCCTTCATTTTCAAGAGAAATAACCGCTTCATAGCATGCATCTTGTTTACACCCGAAGGTTGCTCATATGATCGCTCCAATGTGGTCCAAAGCTCATGAGCGGTCTTACATTGATAGACATCAAACAAGATAGATGGTGAAATACACGGCCTTATAGCCGCCAAACACTTCCGATCTAGCAACTCCCATTCATGATCCTCCATATGGATAGGTTGTGCACTCGGTCCCATCAATGGTAAATCCAAATCTCTAACCACTAAGTAATCTTGCATTAGCATTTTCCAAATTGCCCAATTGCTATCATTCAACTTCTCAAATTCCATAGCTTTCTCCATTCTATCACCACACGTGCAAACCACCGAAAATACACAAGAACTTAGGTCTAAACCGAATCCAAGTCTCAATCTCCTATTCTTAACACCAACGAGCCAACACGCTCTGATACCAGTTGTTGGACAAGACCCCGTATGGTGGTAACGGCAGCAGAAGCCAAATCAAAGAAGACAAGGAGGGTAATTTCGGTTGTCAGGTTATGAGCATAAACATACACCTTTGATCACACAAAGCATACATGTTCGTTTACATAAACATACACCTAGTGCGGTACCAGCAAGAATGAAGCTAACACTTGAGAATCAACAAACCACAGCACAATCAAGCAATATCACAAGAAATACAGAGAGACACAAGATTTTACGTGGAAAACCCGAAAGGAAAAAACCACGGGAGCGATCGGTGCAAATCCACTAAATCAAGAGTTTCTTACAAGTACATGGAGATCAATCAAGCTATCAACCTTTCTCTTACTCTCACTCACTTTGAGGTGGAATTAACAAGAGTTACAAAGAGAAATGCAAAACCCTAGATAGCTTCACAGGAGACAAAGAGAGCAGCTCCAAGTTTCAGGAGATATCGCGCGTAGAGAGAGGAGACCCTTCCGTTCCCTTTTTCATCTCCGTAACAACATGGGCCAAAATGGGCTGAGCCCATTACCATTTGGCTTCGCATATTAACAAACTCTCCCTCCCTTCTGCCATTCCACGTAATTGAGTTGCCTGGGACGAATCCAATGACCCTTTTTTTTATGATAGACACAAAAATCATACACAAATTATATAGAAATTTTGAGATATAAAAAGGAAAAAAAAAAAAAGACTAACCTCTTGATTTGACAAGATGCAAGCAATACCCTTAGTTAGCAAGAAAGAGTGTCAATTCCTAACCTGAAAGTAACGAAAAAAATTCCAAGCACCAAAGGAATTCAAGATGTAGATTTGTCTGTATAAAATTTTGTTCAAATTCGATATAAAAAAGAACATAAATTAGGGAGTGACCTCAGCTCGAGAAGACATATATATCTAGGGTTTCCGGTAGGGGCGAGGACCAAACCGACGGTACGATAAGTAGTAATCGACGCTTGTCTTATCATCGCTTCAGCTGCTGCCGGACGACTTCCTCCTCTGCCTCCATCTTCATCTTCATCTTACTTTGAGAGTTGTGCTCCTCTCCCTCTGCCGATGAGAGGGAAGGATTTGAAAGGAGGCTTTTGCTCCCCTCGGATTGAATCTCAATTGGAGGCGGCGCCAATGGCGTTGATTAGGGTGTACGGAAAGTGAACAAAAAAAAAGTAATTTACGGAGGCTAGGGGGAGAAGGGAGGGAGCTTTTCTCTTTCCTTTATTGTGCGCACAAATTAAGAAAAAATAAGAAATGTTTAAAAAAAACACGAAAGCGGGAATCGAACGTGCGTCGCACGACTAATAAAGTTTCTTAACAATTTGTCCAGCGCCTTTGACCTCTTTTTGTCAAAAGTCCGACTTTTTGTTAGAAATACAAATATGAACCGTACATCATATCAAATTGCACAGATCAATGGTTTATAATTGATGTTAACAATTGTTTGAACTCCTTTGTGATTTTTTGTTATGACCTTTCGCAACGTGCATTTATAAGTAGTAGAGATTTAAGTGATCTGTCATGATTACAAAACTGATAATGCAAATAATCACGAAGTCTTTAATTCTAGCCAATATTGAAAAATAGAACCGGTCTACTGATATATTAGAGGAAACTAAATATAATTTTATTTAAGTTAGTCAAGTTCTAGTATGCTAAATTTTTTTAATTAGAGAATACCGAAAAATGTTTTCCACAATATCTCTTACACTGTGTTTGGTTCAAAGGAGGAGAATGGGAAGGGAGGGAAAATCTAGATAGAGAAGGAATGGGATGGGAAGGGAAGAGAAATTATTTTTCTTTTCTTGTTTTGTTGACAAATGAAAGGGGAAGAAGAAATAATTTCCCTTTCTTTCTTTATTGTGTTTGGATAAATTAATTCAATCAAGGTGAAACAACTACTATCGACCATTTTACCCATGAACTCTTCAACTCAAATATCAGGTAAACAATAAATAAAATAAATTTCAAGAATGTTTTCATTAAAAAAAAATAGATTTCAATATTAATAGAAACCAATAATCATATATCTATCTATATGACAGATTCTCAAAATGATTAATGAACCTAAGAAGGTCCTTACGAAGTTAAAGTAGTGTGCCAGTATAATTAAATAACATACTGGCATACGCCAAAAAATGTTGTCTATCAGTAAAATAAGGTACTGGTAATGACCAGTAAATGTGAAGTCATTAATAAAACCGCAAGACATTTTCAGTAGTTGTATGATTATCACATGATACATTAAGCAACAACAAAATATGAAATATTCAATTAATAAAGTAACATAACATATTCATCTACGGATATAAAAAGTTATATAAGAAATTTATGTATCTAATTTATTATTAACATTGTACTAATACAAGCATTAATTTAGATGCTGCACTTCATGCAATGCTACATCCCACCCCAAATTTCCTCTGCACCGATCTATTTATCTCTGTTCCCAAAAATCTGTCAAATGCATGGAAAAGAGGGACTACAATGATTACGCAAGCGATGATGACTCAGAGAATTCAACTAATGATTCACTTAAAAAGTCATTTTCATTTTGAACTCAAATCTGTTTGAGCCTCAACGGTGATTCAACAAAGTAAAAATATTATTTAAATAAAATAATTCTCAGAGTGACCTTGCAGCTCTCTATAAGAAAGTGTGAGCACTGAGCAGTAAGGTGAAATTAAAAAAGGACTAATTTTATAGAGTGAAAATCGAGGTGTTCTTTTGTTGTCTGAATTTTCTGAATAAAAATTACTCAACACCCTCCAATTACAGAAAAAATGGGGATCGCCTACTCATTACCACACTACTACATCGATCGTGGCCTAAAAGGTGAGGATAGCTACAGGAAAGGTAGAGATGGTGAGAACGCTCATCAAAAGAGAAGGAATAAATAACAAGCATGGATCGAAAAAGGAGGCAGATGCAGCGCCCAGAGGGTATTGCTGTCAATCAGTATTTTTGCGATTTTCTTCCCCTTCGTTCTCCTCCGATTTGGAGGAGAATATTTTTGTGCGCGAGGGAAATTTCAGAAGGAAACTTTGTCCCCACGCTAAAATTTTCCCTTCTAGAGTCTCCTCCATCCAAACAACGGAAATGTCTGAATTTCACCTCCGTTCTCTCCCCTTCCCGTCAGATACTCCCAAATCAAACATAGTGTTAGAAGGAAGAAAAAAATCATGCTCAGTCTGAGAAAGAAAAAAAAGATTTATCAGACATTATTTAAGAAAATCTCACAAAAATGTGGGAGGCATCTTCTGAACTTGTTATGTTGTGCATACAATTGCCTCTTTTGTTCATACATTGTAACATTTATTGATTTTTGCTATCAATTAAAAATAAATAATTTGAATTTTAGCAATAAAACCATGTCATATAAATTACTAAATCATTAACCGAGTGATGATGATCATAAAAATATAAGTTGCACATCATTAATTTTAGAATAAAAATATAAATGATCAACTTTATAAAATAAGAAGATTTATCATATAAAATTGGAATGTTGTCTTTGAGAAATCGTCATAAAATAAAATGCCTTATTATAACTCAAACATACAGTCAGAATAGACCAATGTCGTATGAATTAACTTATAAAAATGTTAGATAAATGACATAGGAGATTATGGACAATATTGCATAAAATTTGGAATAGTATAACTTCGAAAAATTGATTAAATAAAATTCTGTAGAATCTGGATCGTTAGATCTTTGATTTTAACTACCCAATTTCATGAACCGTTGGATCTGGGGGCCGGACATCAAATCTCTATTAATTCCATCTCTATTCTTCTCTCTCTTCATTTACGTTTGACTAGTGTTCTCCAAAATGACACGACACGAGACGGGTTGGTACGACACACGCGTGTTGACAAGACACACCACAACACGTTTATGGAATGAGAACGACACGTGCGTGTCAGCGTGTGGTGTCAAAGTCGTGTCGTGTTGGAGACTTATAGACATTGACACGTCTTTACACGACAAGAGTTAACACGTTATACGACACGTGACACGAGTTGACACGACAAAAATTAATATTATTTAGAATTTATTAAATTATATTGAGTTTATATTATAAATGTAATAAATTTTGACATAATCCTTTTTATTCAATGATCAATCATTCATTTTTATTTTAATATATAAAATTTCAACCATTTATCATATTTTTTTTGATGAATCAAATACTTTTTTTATAAATATTTATAAATATTTTTTGATGAATCATATTTTTTCCATTTATTATATTTTTCTCTTTTAAAAATTATTTAAATATTTTTCTATTTTAATATTTATTATATTTTTCTATTTTAAAGATTATATTTCCTCCGATCTCCGATCTAATCTCCTTCTCCGATAGCCGATCCCCTTTTTCCTCGCACGAGCTTATCGACGAGGAAGTCACTTTCTCCGTCTGATGGAGATCCAGTGTGCCTCGATCAAGTTTTTGCAGCCTCTTGTTTCTCTAATTTATCCGTATATTCTTATTATTTTACTTCTCTATTTATTTATCTTGATGCATTGGAGTCCCATAGGATAAAACCAACAGGATCAGCGTACGTTCAATACCTACAAAATAACCAAAATCCAGCAAGCCAGAAATACCCATCCTAACCCCATCTTAGCCATCTCAATATTATTACTGAAGAAATTTGAGGAAGGCTTCCAATTTAGCCATAGATGCAATTAAGGAGCACCTCGGAGTAAACTGGTGTTGGCGAACAATGCTTACAACTTAATATGACTATACGGTATTAAAAAAAAAATCCAATATATTAATTAATTTTAATAAAATTTGAAAGAATTATTGAAGTGCTATTTTTTTAAAAAAAATCCTTTTATGATGAAAAATATATACTGAGTAGAAGTTCTCCTCGGCAGCATTTGGAAAAGCATTACCTATTTTGTCTGAAAAGGCATCATGATAAAAGCACAGATCAAACTTACAAGGTGAGATTATGGAAGGATCATCTAAAGCAAGTTCGTACTTGACATCTCAGAAAGGAAATGCAACATTATATTTCCGAATGTATTACTGCTAATGCAGTCTACCAATTGGCTGATCCGATCTGATTTACAAAATATTGTCCTGTGGAGGTTGACCCTAGCTAGATCTGCCTTGGACCTTTTTTCTTCTTAAAAAATTTGAATAAAAAATAAAATATGTGGCATAATGGTTATTATGTACAATAATATTGGAACTAATATTTCTTCAAAAAGCATTCACATTAATATTCAATATAGGATATGACAAAAATAATGGAGAAATAATTCAAATACAAAAATAGGCAGTTAAACTTAGGAAATTCTACTTTTATTCATTTCTAGGCTGTTTAAAATTAGACTGTAAACATTCATATATAAGTTCTACCAATGATGCGCCATCTCAAACCTTTAGGGACAATCATTCTTTGCTTGATTTATTATTCCTTTCCATTGGAGGTATGCTAATTTCTCATAATTTTATATTTTACTTAACAACCCGGTTAATTCTCAATGTTTAGGCAGCTGAGACCTTTTCTTCGCGAAGCTAATATAGGCATCCAACTTTTTGTTTCAGTTCATATTGGGTCCTGTTATTGTGGCAGAATATTTAGATATATATTTAATTCCACTAAATTACAAAAATATAATTACTTATAATATTATAGAAATTAAAATATAAATTTAGATCGTTATAATTATATTAAATGACTAATGTGCATGATTTTGCCATTGGCAGAGGGCTAAGTAGCTTCATAAATCAATGCAAAATAAAATCAAGACCTACTTTTTCAGTTTTTCCCGTCGAGTTTTATCTCCACAAAAGCTTCAATAGACTCACTTTTTGAACAATTTAATACTGCTATGGTGTTTTTGGGATAAGGATATATGGTCCCTCGCACATCGGGTATGTCTTAATTAATTGAAGTTTCTGACTGATCTGTTTAGGTTTAATATTGTGCAGAACAAAACAAATGAACTCATAAGTATAAATTATTGCCATACCATGCATACTTCTAGTTTCTGGGGACCTGAAATATCACAATATATATACGGATAATTTCTCTTTATAGCAATCATTGAATGTATTGATATTTTGAATAAAAAAACCCTTATTATTATTTTTTTCAAGACAAGATCCGATCGATGTGCTTTCATACCATATTGATGCCGGATTTCAAGTTCTTTTCATTATATTATTTAAGAATGAGAATATACCCACAATAATTCTTTAAAAGGCACTCGAGCATATCCAATTTTATTAGTCCTCAAGCAATTTGTTATGATGAATTAAACAGAAAATTAATATTCGTTCATTTGGATAAGATTCCAGGTTTATGGATCTTGAAGCTAACACAAAGCCGACAAATGAAATCCAGTTGGACTTGACGGGACAGTCCAATAAAGGTGCGTATATATATTTGAAACAAATTTATATATCGAATTTCATGGCAATTCGCCGTTTCAAAAAAGAATCTTAAAATCACCATTTTACTTGTTAAATTTTTTAATTATTAATTACTCACGTTAATTATACAAATTACTAACAACACCATTTTCTGTTTGGAAGGGCCAACGATAGAAGAAGCTGAAATTGAGCAACCATGCTGCAGTCAGAATGTTAATTTAGCAATGTTACTGTCACTAGTCGTATGTCTATCCTTTATTTTTATCCCTGTGCTGATATATTTTGAAAGGCACGAATCGTTCATTTCCTTAGCATGGTATTGCATTCCTATACCTTTGGGAGTGTTATGTTTTTGGTCATGTTGGCGAGCAACTCATGAGGTCGATCCTAAAAAACAGTATCTTCACGTAAGAGCGTTCTCTACATGGTATTCACTGCTAGTATTTTGTATGTTTATGTGGTTCTTCAAACCCATGGCTGTTATCCCTCTATGGGTTGCACTTCCCTTGTCATTGTACATGTTCGCGACCACGTACATTGTCATCATGCATAATTATGACCAAGAACAAATTTTTAAAAATCGGAATGGCCAGAACCGAGAAGGATAGATATATAGCATGTATGCCTATTGATTAATTATATTTATGCCTTTGCATGTATATTCTTAATCAAGGAAAAAAGGAATCTTTGTTTTTTTTTTCCAGGAAAGAAAATGTAGTGATCGCGAACAATTTTTTTTCCCATGATGTCACGAGTTAAAAGTAAAGAAAAAATTAGTTATTTTTTAAATTAATAATTAAGTATTTTTTTTCTGAATTCAACTTTTGATAAATTGTCGCATAGAAAATTTATATATTAATTCTTCGACATATATATTTCTTATTATGTCTTGGAAAACGAAATAAAGTCAGGATACAACACCAATATATTTTTTATCCTTCTTCGATATATTCATACATGAAGCACTGCCGAGATTACCCTCATTTCTTTCTTCCTTTTAACTTTCTTTTCTCCTTTTTATTACCATGTCAGTGTCAAATTTTCTAAATTAATACCATTATATTTTAATACTGCCTTACAGATTATAATCCTAAAATAGCTTAAAAAAAATTGTAACAGTTCACACCATTCAGCACAAACAAAAATACTTTAATGTGTATTATTCTCAATTTTAATAAATTTGAGATTGTAATTATGACACCCCAAGACTAGTGGTGCCGCAGTCATCGCGAATGCACGCTGTTAACCGTGCATCCACAAATCTTTCTTTGAGCTATCAGTTCTAATTTAGCATTACACTTTATTTATAACCTATAAAATATATCATCGAATTTTATTCAAGCACAAATTCACATCAAGCACATTCATGTCAAATCTATATATACTACAAAGTATGTTTAAAAGAAGCAAGTGGCCATCTACTCAAACTGTTTTCCAAACTCGATCGAAACTTGGAACCCACAAGAAACCCACAAGAAGCAGAATAGTGAGATAAAAAAGTATATATCAATGCGGTATTTACTTTCAGCCACACGATACTCAACCATACATGTATCAGAACTAATTACCGAAAAAAAAATAACTAATAATGAAAGATATGCAATCAGTTAAATAGTACGAATCAGTCAAACATCATACAAATATGTAATGCAGTTAGAAGCCAATACTTAACAAACTTAGTTCTAATAAAATTGCAAGTAAGACAACTTGGCTTTATATTTAGCAATATATTCTAAATGAAAGTATGGTAATTAGATCAATCAATCAAGTCAAATGAGAGTTTTTTGTTTGCTCACAAACCAATATATGTATATACAATTGAGAGTTTTTCGGCTACTCAATCCCGAAGGATATGGAGTTTTTTTGGCTCCTCCCAAACCAAATCAATTCAGTTTCAATTAAGACAAGTAGACAACAAATTTCAAGTATTTCATTATTCACATTTCAATTCAATCGACAATATTCAATATGCATATTTCCAATTAATACTAATTATACACTATATAAATATGCAAAATGATGTGATTGGCTATTCAAATATGCAATGCAGATAATTATTGCAAACATGCATATAGTTGAGTTTCGTACGGAATCCATACCTTTAAAAGTAATTAAGCAAGTAAAAGCACAGTCAAATGCAAGGAACAATGGAGAAAGGCAACCTGGTACGTACGTTAGATAGAGCGGTACTAGTGTTGTATTCTGATTGCTGTTGAGAAGGCAACCTTTATGTAGTTGTAATTGTCTTGTGGATTTTCTTTTCTTAATAATTAGAAAAGAGGTGGAGCAATCTATTTATTTCAAAAATATATATATATGTTCATCATATTTTCTCTTTTTATATTTTTTATCATTTTTTCTCTTTTTTGAGAATTTGAGCAAAGTATTTTTCAATACTAGTTATACTATGATTTAACGTTAAATCGTTTACTTAAACAAAATGATTAACGTAATTGTTTTTTGTGCTATTTGATAAACGATTTGGTTAACAACTAATTAATCGTCATTTGATTGAACAAAACGAGAAGATTGTGGCCATTTACATGGAATCCAGATCCTGTGTTGCGCGGCACATCGTGTAGCGCAGCACAGGACTGTCCGATCAAATCTGGATGGATGAGGGAGCCCCGTACATGTAATCAGATTGTAAGGCTCGAAAAAAATGAACCGTCGAGATCTGATCGGACGGTCCGAATCCTCCGCTACACGTTGTGCCGCGCGACACATGATCCGGATAGATTTACGTGATCATTGACTATGTTTGACAGGTCCAGTCACTCGACGAAATGAAAAGACTGGATTGATAGAGCAAGGCGATATGACAGTGGCACTACGTCACTTTCAAAATAATGCAACTAAAAAAAACAAAGAAATATTTTCAAAATGATAGATTCAAGTCGTGTCATAGGCTAACTAGCGAATTGTGCATTTATTTACAATTAATTTCCAACCAGCGAATTTAGCCTTTTCGGTCAAAAGACTAGCCTAACCTTCTATATTGTAAAAACTAGACTACAAATATATCATATTAACAAAATCAATAATACATATTTGATGTTAAGGAAATACACCTTTTATCTAGTTTGTAAATGGGTGCTTTTAAGTAGTAGGGATTGTGTGCTGTTTATTAGACATAAAGGGAAGTTCATTTCATGATAGCATTATGTTGACCAAATTTAAGTATATTATGTCAACAGTTAAAAATTATTTTAAATCATTTTATGAAATAGAGATGATTTCATGTGTCTATTACTTACGTACTGTATATCTAATATTGATTACTTGTTATTTTAACACAAAACATCCGTATATGTTGTTTACTTGTTTGAGTTTCAATATCTGGGCTTGCATGCTCCTTGTAACTTTTCCCAAAGAATTGCTCATTCACAAGACCAAACAGAGTCCTGTTAAAAAAAAAAAAATTGGTGTGATAGAACGCTCCGAAATGCAACAAACCAACCGACACGGTATAGACAGCAGAAAGTATCTATATGCAAATATCAAATACTAAACATGCATCTCATTAATGATCCTATCAAATCACTAAGATCCTATATTCATCGTCAGCCACGAATGAATAAATATTTGTTTACACAGCCCAAATAGAGAATGAATACAATCACCCATAAATATGAAGTCCTCTATAATTCAAGGGTAGAGAACCCTGCAATACCCTCTTAAACAAATTAATTCTTTCATTTCCTGTTGCTTCCTTCTCAGATTCTTCTTCTATATCCTTTAAATATGTATGAAGCTAGAATGAAACATTTCAGCGTTTGTTCAACATGCCTTGAGTTAATGAAGAAAAATCATATTCTTGTCCTGTCCTGGTCGGTACAGAACCAACAGCTGCAGGCGCAACAGGTTTATTGAACCCTGCTGGGCTCAACCCATTAGCTGGAACTGCTGAGCTCATGTACATCCTGTGCATAGACAGAATAATAATAAAATAACGCATTTTTGTACTTTGGACTCAGAAGCCAAGTCTGCTCTTAATAAAAAGGTTAAATAAATAAGATTTCTGTAGTAAATTGAGAAGGGAAAATACCTACCCAGGTGTACCAAATGAGTTGAAGTTTCCAGGTACGGGTTGGACATTTGCCACCTGCCAACATTTCAGAAAAATAAGTAAAAGTTCACTATTTCTCCGTTTTAAAAGGACCAGACTCATGTAAAGGTGTTAAACGAGATCTTAAAGAAAAGTCCAAAAAAAAAAAAAAAATCTCATTGCACACACAAAACAGAAATATCTCATTATAGAAGACAAGATGGTATTTATATTTGGACAACTTAAAAATTATAGATGATCAGTCTGCCTATGTTGTACATACACAGTAGCATGAAGGCTTTTCTCATCTTGCAGTTCACACATGAAAGTTTTTCATTATAAGGAAAAGAAGTAAGAAATACAATGTGCATGCATTAAGAGATTTGTTAATTAATTTACTTATTTACCTGACCAATATTATTCATGCCATTCTGACCCAACACAGGTGCCACCATTACAGGAACCTGGTAACCCAAAATTGGCAAAGTCTGAGCTGGGATAGTAGCTGGTGGTGTAAAGGATGCATTGAAGTTAGCGTTAGGATTCATGTTTTGATGAAGGGGTCTTGTAGGGGGTTGAGTGGATGCCCCAGATTTGATAGCAGCCATGAGCAAAGCTTGTTGCTGGGCAAGGTAAGCCATCTGTTGCTGATGCATTGCATAAGGAGAAACAACATTGCTCTGCTAACAGGTACAATAGTAACATTAGAAACCATTCACTAAGTAATAAATTAAATATGTAACAAATGAGCTGTGCAATGGAATAGTTAAAGACATCATCTATCCATGTTGGTACAGGTCACAACAGTTCCTTAAGAATGAAGAAATGATTAGCAAAAAGTGAATTACACGGTAGGACATAATCAACCATGCCAAGGTCACCACTAATGACCAATTGGTATAAATGTCAATAGGAGGACCAATTGGTACAAATCAGAAATATTGACCAAAATGGGAAAGTGGTAGTACTTAAGGAGAATTTATGTAATGTTTATTCAAAAGAAAAGCACCACACATTTCTGTTAAGCAATGAAAACCCACCATTTTGTTTTGGTTATATGCAAAGATTAATTATATAAAACCAAGATTACATTAAGCAAAGAATGATAAATGACCACTAATTTGATGATGCTACACTATTTTGATTAATGAAAAATTTTGTACATCTCAAATCAAAAGCTTCAAATCCTTCTGGTTTCATAAATTCCATTTTATGCTAGGAAAAAAAAACCATAAACAACACGAAGCTTATTACATGGCAGAACATTTGTCAATAGCTAAAATTTTCTAATACTCATCCAAAATAATAGTTGGTGCCAGTTGCAAATAATAATAAAAAAAAAATGCCTTTGTTTTTTTGCAAATTAAAAAATTTCTCCATTCCATTTGCAAATAAGAGTATGTAGAAGAAAACCTTTTCAAAGAGACTCATGATTTCATTCTTGACATTGGCCGGTTGTGGAGTACCCGAAGCAGGAGAGGATAATACATTGGTTGGTTGTTGTATAAGAAGAGAGGAAGAAGATAAGCTAACAGATGGTGAGGCTTTAAACAAATCCTCAAGCTGTCCAATAGGATTTTCAATTTTATTTTGGGTAATTTTTGGAGACTCTTGTTTCTTCTCAGTAGCTGGTTTAACTTCTACAGCTGCAATTATGAATTTTTCTTAGATTTTACTAAAAGATATCTAATGTAATATCACATGTCGCATATTACAGCAAGATACATCTCAGACAATTCCCCAAAACACCAGAAGTTTGTCTTGCTTACGTCATAATCAATGAGGATACAATGAACGGGATTATTGAACAAATATTTAATATTTAAGTCAAATGGACCAAAGAAAATGAAGGATATCTCAAAATTTTGAAGGGTAAAATCCGTATTGCCTATGTCCTGTGGTTTAATAATGACATTCTTACTTTTGCAGGCCAAAATGTGATTCTTTGACATTCTTCAGGAGTATATATTGAACTACCAAATTAAGGGAAAAATATTGTTGCTAACTTTGAAAGCATCAAGGTATTCATTACAAAAATTTCATGAAAGGGAAAACATACATTGAAACTCGGCCCATGAGTTAGCCTCGGCTGAAGAAGTCGTAGCAGAAGAAGATTCTGGAGCCTTCTCAGGAGTAGGCTCCATTGATAGCATGTTAAAAAGATCAGTTGCATAGTCAACCTTTGGAGGAGCTGCAGGTGGAGGTGAACTGGCAGTTTTTTGAGCTGGTGCAGCTTGAGATGCTTTCTCTGCCTTAGTTGGAGAAGAGGCTGTTGCCGGGGATTTCGGCGATTCTGAGTTTGGAGACACCGACTCAGCCTTTGATTCAGAGGTGACCTATAATATTATAGGGGTGAACAAAAGTTAGATGCCATTTGCCCAATGAAGTACTAACTATGGATTTGCATTTTGTAGCTAAAGAAAAAAGAGTTCCTCTTGGCAGTTCACAAACAAAACCCCATGTTCATCACCTACTAATATTCACTAAAATCAGCATTCTTGATGATATTGCTGCTATCACTCAACCACTAGCTTCCAATTAGTAACCCCTCTTCTATGCTTTGTGAGTACATTATGATCCCAAATGGGTGGATTACAACTCTTCTACTAAAATATTACTTTCAAAGATGATGCTTCGTTAAGTAGTCAACTGATAGCTTAGCAAAGGAATGCCCAATAATAAGCCATCATATTATCATAGAATTGACAGAATAGATTCACCTTCTGTACAATCTTCGGAGCTACAGATGCAACAGGAGTGGCTCTTCTGACGGCAGGCTGAGACCCATGGTGCACATCGTCATAAGAAGAAGACCTTGAATGGTTTGCCGAGCCATGTCCAGCTCTGCTATTATGACTCTCTTCAATTGGTTTTGGGGTTGGCCGAGGTGTTCCATCACGCGGTACCCATCTCTTATCCTCATATCTGTTATAAGCTAACAAACATTAACAAACCTAGGCAAATGTAACTCAAAGAGAAGGGAAAAAATTACAGTGCACTTTTAAGCATACAAAACCTCATTTCACTTGAAAAATGTGGGGAAAATAAAAACATATAATCTTTATCTTGTATTAGATATTTAAGAGTACAGAAAATACGTCACCTATATTTCCTATTTGTAGGTAACAAAAATTTCAAGGAGGGTAGTTTGGGCATTGTTAAGAGGAAATAGCAATGTAACGGTACTAAGGATATAATAATTGTTCTGCAGAAGCATATGAGGTAACTTCAGCATTCTTTTAGATAATTAATACTTTGGCAATTTTGCAAGAGTAAACTTGAAATAAGCCCAGTGAAAGAATGAGATGAACAAAAGAAAAGAGAAAAGACATACTTTGCACGAATGAAATTCTCAATGCCAACACGATCATAGTTTGGAGGTAGCTCTGCCTCCCAGAAACTATTTGCCCTTTCATTTCCCATTGCTACATTGAAAAGCAATAAATTTCAACATGATGAAAATAAAAAAAAGTAATTCATGTAACAAAAGAATAAATTGATCTAAAGAAAGAAGTAGATACATTGAATAAATGCAACTTGTTCGGGCAGCCATGTGTCTAATGTAGCTGATCTAACCTATAGATAATATTTACAACAACAAACAATTAGCACATATAAAATATTCTGAATGAATAAATTCATGAAACCACCAAAAAAAAGAATGTTAATGAAAATTGCTTAGAGGAGAAAAATTTACAGTATAAATAGCCAACCTTGGAAATATGAACTCCTAAACTTCTGTGGATACCAGAACATTGCATGCATATGAAAATCCCTAAATTCACACTAGCCCATCTTGGTCCCCTGACAGAAATAAAATACAAACATAAAATTTTGGTTAACTTTTACAGATATCACTAATGCCAGTTACACCAGTGACCAGTGATAATAACAGAATCAGGTTTAGAAATTCTTTACTATACCATTAAAAGAATAATCACTAATCAGCAATCGAAAAAAGAAAATTGTAATTGATTAGAATAAAATTGAGAGCAATTAGTTACTTGGATTTGCAATCAGCGCATTCTCTATTCTCTGGTAGTCTTAGCAATCCTTCCAATATCTGTACAAAGCAAAAGCAAAAGCAATAAGCAAACAAATCAAACAGCCATTTAATGAGTCATCTATCATCGCATCAAATTGAAATTTCCTTTAATAATTTTACAAAATTCCATTTGCCCAAACAATAACTTCTCAAATCTCCAACGATGAAACCCAATTTCTCAGTATATCCAAAGATTACCAAATATAACAGAAAAAATCACGAATTATGAGCTACGAGTTGGTCAGAAATCAAATCAACAACTGATAATCGCATAAATAGTATCGAATTGAAGCTTGAGATAAGAGAAATCAAGCGAAAGCACCAACCTTCTTGTGTCTAGCATTGAGTTCTTTAGAAACAGATGCCTTTTCATTCATCTTTGCCTCCCAACAAAAGCCTCTCTCTCAATTCAGCGCGATTTATACGGATTTGTAAATGGTACCCGAAGAAACCAAGATTCTTCGATTAGAAAAAGATCTCTCTTTCTTTCTCTAATAAATCAAAGTAGAGAGGAAGAAGGAAACCGAAAGTCGAAAGAGTCGATCGCTTGACCTCCTGTTTCCTTTTGCGTTTCTCTTGTTTTCTTCTTCTTTTCTCCGACTATTTTAATATTTTATTTATACCTCCGCTCAGTTTTTTACTTTTTTTTTTTGGGTTTCTGACCTTTTTTATTAGCGAGTTGTTATGATAATGTAATGTAGGGTAGTAGCCTAGTAGGTACACCAAGACGGTGCCCCATATCTGCTTCTATAAGTTCTATTGAATAAAATATAAATAAAGAAATACATAGAAGAATAACTTAGCAGAGCATAGAACAGCTCATTATTTTTTAATTAATTAATTATTTACAACTAATACTTTTATGCGTATTCACCCATTTATTATTATTACAAGGCCAAGATAGGATCCATAATTAAATATTATTTGATACAAATAAGGAAAACTTATTGGTAAAATTTCTGATAACCACCAGATTTATTTGTAACAAAACATAAAAATGTGGACTTGCATAGAAATTCATTATTAACATTTTGGGTGCTACAAAGTTGGCAAACACTTTTAATACAAGTTGGTTGAAAATTTAAAATTGATAGTCAGCTTTAACATTACGAGACGTATTTTTGTAAATTTGGATTGCGCATTTATGTTATATATATAATATATAATATAATTGTATATAAGTTTGTTGACTTCAATTTTTTTGTAATTGACATAGTCAAACGAAAAAATATATATATGTCTTACTTAATGTATTAATTATGGATCTAAATGAGCTTTTTACCACCAAGTGTTGTCCTCCCAAAAGCTTTCCGAATTGTCAAATTGTGAATACATCGGGGACCACGGGGTAAATGCTCCAATTTGATCGCTTGAATCGTCTTGTGTCTATAATTTGTGTGTGAAGAATCAGAATTCAGAAAACATATTCTATTTGAGAACTTTCACTTAGATCTTAGATTATTATTTCCAACGATAGATAGTTTCTAATAATAGTTTTAATTCTAAAAAAACAAGGAACACGTTATTTATGTAAAAACATTGACTTGGATCGTAGATTTTTTATTTCTGATGATAGATAGTTTCTAAATGCTGATTTTTAAAGCTATTTTTCTGCATTTACATAGTAATGAAATTTCATAATTTTATTTAGCAATTTTCAGTTTATTTTTTTGTTATCAAAAATTGAAGTTAGGGATATCATGGAGGCATAAAAAATGTAAGCATTTGAATAGTCTACAAAATTAATATCAGAAAATTTAAAATTAACAAAACATTGATTGAACGGAATATTAATTTTATAAGAAATTAAATATATTAGATCTACTATGCATAGAGTTTGTAAGTTTTGATAAGTCGATTGAAACAATAGCCAGAATGTTAGAACTCGAGCTTCTTTGTTTTCCATTTTTTTCAAAATAAACTATTAAGTGTTAATTTAGTGATTTTTTTTGTATTTTTCTTTTCAAGTGTAAAATTTATCCGCAAAATAGAGACTAATTCAGCAACTTGACGTTGACGTTCAACTTAATCATTTTTATTGGAAAAACAATATTCGGTAGTGCATGATGTATAGATATCCACCACACTTATTCCGACTCCACCTTGGTCTTTCCAAGTTGTCGTGAGTGCATGATAAGTGTACGCGATCGTGTACACTAAATGTTATCAATATATGTAAGTGACAATAAAACAGCATGTCGCCGTTGCTTCAAAGTTCAAACCAAGTACACCATCTCTCTACACGCAATAAAATATTCAAAATAAAAAGCATCCAATCAGTAACTGTGACGTGTTATGGCGATAATATAGCCATATTATGTCATATACTAAGACCGTTGGATATATATATAAAAAAATCTCTCTGAGGCTTCTGGCTTCTGCCTATAATTATAAACAAAAAAACATATCTTTTGTACACGTAATAAAATTGCGTCTTGTAATAATTCCAATGGTCTTTGTCAGACTCAGACATACCTATCAAAATAGTCAAAGTTGGCTCCTCTTTCCATGGCGTTAGTGATTCATTACGCTTGCTAAGTATCAATATCCCTATCTTCTCTTTAATATCATTGCAGGTGGTGTGGGTTCTTTGGTGCTACAATGACATTCTTGAAAGAAAGAGACCACAAATAATCTGATAAGATTTACTGACATTATAGTTTCAAAACATCAATTAGAATAAAATTGTTGACTCATTTTTTGTATTTAATGATTTGGAAACTGGTTCGATTAACTACATGTTTTGACCCTCTAAAAGAAACTTGTTAAGCTCAAGTTAGGTGACTTGCAAGTTGCAATATAAAAATTTTCAGAAACTACAAACCCCCCCCCCCCCCCCCCCCCCCCCCCAAATAACCTTCCTTTGTTCTGGTTTTTTTGTTGTTTCTCCTTCAGATATGCATTGTTCTGTTGTTGGACGGTTGATTTTCAGCACTGTCAATTCCTCGTAACATAAATTCAGGACTATTAGTCCAACACAAAATATATAGATAATCCGACACAAAATAAATCAGTTCGGTTTCTTGCCGATTCGTGTTAATACATTCTATTGGAAATTTTTTTTGTAGTTACACAAGTAACCAGTTTGACCGGTGTAGATATTATTTTTTTTCTCTATCAATTTTTTGTTGTGGTCGATCCAAAGTTTTTTTTTTTTTTTGTCTCCATTTTTTCTCTCTCTCAGCACAACCCGTGCAAGGCTTCTAATTACAAGCCCAAGCAGCAGCTAGCACCACTTTTTTTTTTTTTTCCAAAAACCAAAAGCCTAGTAAACAGTAATAAAAATGAATGCTGGTAAAGGATGGTAATGCTCGAGTTATACCCAAAAAAAAAAAAAAAAAAAATCATCATCCTCTCTTTGATAGGGTATCATAACAACTGCCAAGATATATAAATTAAGATACGGATAAAGACCGCAATAATCATCATATTACCATGTGCTATGTTGTTTATGTGGACCCTTTTTCTGGATTACATTAATATAGTCTATGCTCCTTTTGAATTGATTTAATTTTATAATCAAAATCGAGGAGTTCATGTAAGTGTAACAAAAAAAGGGCCGATATATGAGGTTCAACCAAACGAACTCTTTTGGAAAAAAAAAAAAAAAAAAAAAAAAACAATAAAACTAAACAAAACAAATAAAGACAATACATCCTTAACAAGAATATTGCTTTCATTCTCCTTCCGATAAAGGACAAGCATATAAAGTTAAAGACTACAATAATTACATACAAAATATAATAACATAGGAATTGGTGGAAGCTAATTTGGTCAATCTATGTATGAATTTATATTTTCTTTCTGATCACTTATTTAGGCAAAATCTCATTTGTACTCTTCCAAAAAGCATTTTCGACGTCAATTTTTCTCGTCATATCAAAGTACGTACTTCTTCATCCTTCCAAACATACCCATCTTGAATGTTTGAATATTAACTTTGAGTAATGATCCAATGCGAATAATTTTTTTAATGTCAATTGTCAAGCGGTACGAACTAGTTTGTTTGTACCTCAACAAGTTTACAAGTTGGATTTCTTTTTCTTTTTTTTTTAAATCAAACTATACGCTGTATGTATAAAAAAAAAAAAATACAATTTGAGCTCATTTCACTAGATAAACAAAATGAATAAAATTCCTTTTTGTCCATTGATTTGTTTGCTCTTGTTGCATATTGAAAACAGAAAAAAAAAAAAAAAAGTTAAAATGATGTGGTTTTTTATTTGCACGTAGCATATGATATGTATAGATATTTTATTAATTATTTTTGTTGTTGAAAGCTTCAAATGAGTTATCACTTATTTGACACATTATGAATCAAACTCTAGCTTGGTTTACTGAGAGATCTAGTTGTTATTTTAAGTGTTGCTTGTTGTTCTTATCGGTTACTATTAATTTTACTAGGCACATGCCTTGCACTATTCTTTTTAAAATATAACTTTATAAACTACAACAATTAATGTTGAATTTTAATAAAAACTGTTAGAGGAAGATGGACTTTTATATTTAATTCATATTTGAAGTTAGAACTACATGTTTATGTTTTATTTCCCATAATGTTGCAACGCATCAAATGATATATGCAATGGTGAAAAATATATACTAAACTAAAGTAAAAATCAAATACAATAGTTACATTATATACTGTGGACTTAGTAGTAGATGAGTAACCGATGCAATTACATTATATCAAAATAGAAGAGACAAGCTAAATTCCTCAGTATTACAATAAATTCTACAGTATTATTTGATAAATCAAATAGAAGAGGCGAGCTAAATTCCACAGTATAACCGAATAACCGATAAAATGACATTTATCGACTCATCTAAATTCTCAGCAGTACTATTTATTATATTTCCTTGCTCTCGCCTCTCTCGAATTTTTTTAAGGATGTTAGTGATGCTGAATTACAAATTATCGTTCAAGACAGTATTTTTCATATAATAATTCATTCGGATTTGTATGGAAACTATATTTTAATTCTTCATTGTTATACAATTTGTTCTCAGTTAGAATGCAATTAATGTTAGATTCATGGAAGGCCTAGGTGTTTCTTCTCAGGGCTTGGTTATCGAACAATAATTAGGCCGTGGGCTTGTATATTTTTGGGCCGAAAATTAGACCTAGAAGTTGGTTTGAAACATATAGAGACCAGTTCTTCAAATAGTAGAATGGGATTGGACTTTGAGAGCGTTGGTGCGTTAGGTTTAGAGAGCTTTTCCTGTGTTTTTTGAGATGGCATTCCTTTGGATTATGTTTTTGTTTTTTTTTTTCTGTGGTTGTAAATGATGGAATGATATAAAAAAAAAAAAAACATTAATGAAACGCCTGAAAAATCCGACCCATCCGTCCCATCCGTCCCATCATGGAATTAGAAGACCAGTATTCGTACAATAAATGCATAAAAAATAAATAAAGCAAACAAAAAAAGTTAACGCAAGGCATTTTAAATATATAGGTATAGGTAATAGTTGGGCCTCTTTGGAATACAACAACACCAACTAATGACTTGAAACTTGCTTATTGAAAAGGTAAACACAGCTTCAGATCTATAACTATACTATACTCCTCGAATACATAGTATTTGCTCCTCAACAGGTAAAAAATATTCCTTTGGAAATCTAATTCCACACGCCAACACCAGGGGTATGCAACAACGCCGCCATCGCCATCTCAAGTTCTCAGCATGGTATTCATCTTACGAGTACCCGTACCCGCTGTAAACACTGGAAGGGAGTACTACGTAGGGTGTAATATTTTCTCAAGCACAGCCAAATCCCTACATAGCTCCATTGCTGAACATTCTACCGCCTTCTGCACCACAACAGGGGTCTATCCAGGCCATGGGCGGGTATGAACAGCAGCTGCCAATGCGCGCAGATGATGCATCCTGATTATGCACCGGTATGGGATTCAGCAAGATGCGCAGCACAAGTCTTTGATGCACCACAATTGACTCAACCTAGTAGCCAACCTCATTTCGGGTATGCACGAACATGAGCAATAACTATGGCTACAGATTGGATTCTAGGCACTGGAGCAAGAAGCACCTCTGCCGTACCTTTATCCCAAGACATGGCTCATACTTTCTAGGCTGCTCATGCTGATTTGATCTTAAAACAAGGTTCATGCACCCTTGATAAATTTATTTGATCTTCATCTTCTCTCTACAAAATCAAGAATTTTTTTGCTATGTAATTAGAGTAGGGACTAGGGACCGACGAGAACTTCAAGGTTTTCAGTGATGATCATTTCTGTTTGATCATCATTGTCCATTTATAGTAGGGGATAAAGGGACATTTAACATACACCATGTTGGCTTGTCGTCTAGCTAGTCGCACATCGGAATTATAGCCCACCAGAATTCCAAAAGAAAAACCGGAATCATTCACGGCACATTGGAATTCAACCCGAATTTATCTTATCTTATCTTATCTTTATCTTATCTTATCTTATCTATCTATCTAAATATAAATCCATCTAAATATCAATCCATCTATCGATCTATTGATCGATCGATCATCTATTTATTGATCTAAAACAGTATTACAACCCTCTAGATAAATTGTTTTGCAGGTAAGGTCCAGTGCTGTACCAATCATTTTAGCAGTTCTAAGTACTCAACTCTAAAGATTTAATTTGGCAAACCGACCAAACATTGCATCCATCTGCAAGCAAAATTGTACCAACCATTATAAATATATCTATTTGGGCCGTTGTGCCATGCGCGTGAGTTACTGTGGTAAGCACAGTAACTCATCCGCACCGTTCGTTTCTCGTAGCGCATCCAGTCCGTCCGATCCGATGCATCCTCTGCTCACCTCCCATTCGTCTAGGTCTTTCTCCACAGCGCCAATCTACATTCTTTCCTTGCGGCTGAGAGCCTGAGACAAGTGCTATTGCTTCTCCCATATCTCTCCGATCCATTCACCACGGCAAGGCTTCAATCCCTCTCTGATCCAACACGGCAGTAAAAATCTCTCTCTCTCTCTCTCTCTCTCCCTCCCTCCCCCTCTCGAGACTTCTCATCTCTTCTGCTTAAAATTGTGATTTTTCTTTAAGCTGCTTAAACTTCTCACGTCTCACTCCCATCTGTCTCAGGAAAAAAGATTTGTTTTCTGTCTCAGGTGGTGTATCCTTTTCGCTCTTATTGAGGCAACGAGAAAAATCACCGGTCCTCTTCGATCTGGTCGCCTCCACTCTCAGCCGGTGGTTTGAACAAGTAGATCCATTTCTTCTCTTTCAGGTGAGTACAATTTGTTGCAACTTGCAATGATCAACTGCTCTTTTGTTTTCAGTGGAGTGAGAAAAAAAAGAGTGAGCAAATAGGATCAATTTCTGAACCACTGCCCTTCTCCTTCTCGGATCAGTCTCCTATTCAATCTTTTTCTCCTTTCTAGAATTTTCTTTGTCTTCTAGGTGAGCTTTGAATGCCTATTTCTTTTCTTTTCTTTGCTTGATTTGTTTTTATATTTATAAGCTTTTGTATTTACAGGCTTACAGCTATGAGCGCCATTTTTCTATCGGTCCTCTTGCAATAACTGAAAGTTCTTCCTATCGACGGATATCCCTTCTCCCTTGAAGTCTAGGCCTTGAATTTAAATGGCAACCAAGAAGGAACCAGAGATGAATCAATAGAGGTTCCCTAGATGTATGTTCCCATGTTAGTCTTGGCTATACCAATATCAAAGGAGCAATGTCAAAAAAGGGGTCGCACATCAGAAAACTGATTTGATCTCAAACTATATACATGTTTCAATTAAGCTCAATTTTTGTGCTCTTCTTGACTTTTCTTTTCAGTAGAATTTCACCAATTACACCTGTATATTTTTATCTTTTAAGTGTAATTTCTTTTCACCTATTTAAAATTTTGTCCATATGACTGTGAGTGACCTTTTCGTCAAATTGGAACTATTTAGTCTCGCCAAAAAATAAAATTGCAGACTGAAGTACTCATTGTAATTATATAATTCTTTTTAGGTGGAAACTCCAAGTTCACAAACAAAAATGGTGGTGAGCTAAGTGTCAAGCAGCCGGGTCTCAGCTGCATCCGTACCCGCAACCCTACGAAATGAGGGGGAAGTTTTGCAATCTGCAAATGTGAAGAGCTTTACATTCAATGAGCTAAAGATCGCTACCAGAAACTTCAGACCTAATAGTATGCTACGGGAAGGTGGGTTTGGGTCAGTTTTTAAATGGTGGATTCATGTGCACACGATCGCGCCCGCTAGGCTTGGGACTGGTATTGTGATTGCTGTTAAGAAGCTCAACCAGGAGGGCTATCAGGGGCTCAGGGAGTGGATGGTTGGTATTTTTTTTTTTTGAAATTAAGTAAATTTTACAATATAAATTCTAGGATGTCATTAATTTTACAATACAATAGTCTTGCTCTCACCATTTAGTCTGGCTCTTACCATTTACTTTTCTTTTCATTGGTTTCTCTCTATCGGATGATATCCTCATGTTTGTTCTTTTCCTAGGTCTGATGTTGGTGTACAATAGAAATGTTACCTCTCCAGGGTCTTGCCAATGGGCTTCATGAAGGAGGTGAGCTATTCTTGACCAAAATAGTTACTGTTTGATTTTTCATATTATTCTATCATATTAATCTAAATGTTTGGTTGATATTTATATTACTCATATTCTCGAAAAAGTTTCTCTCTTTGCATGTGACAGGGGTTGGGAATTGATGGGTATTGTAATTAAAGGTGCCACAAACTAAAATTCAGGGTGGCTCGCTGTAAAGTTGCACGGCGAGGTGCATTTGAAGTAGCATCAGTATGTTGATATTTGTCATGATGAAATAAATGAAATCTTATGGTTCTTTCTTATTTGTATAAGCTCAACTTTTTTTTATGTAGATTATCTTTGTGGTGAATTATTCTTGGTAAAACATTTTTTATTGATTTTAGAAAGAATGAAAGATAGATAAAAGGAGTACAAGGCCAACTTAGGTTCACCATAGATAATTTTTTTGGTGAATTATTCATGGTTACTGTACATATCATTAGTAGATTAAATGAATTTGGTTCTACCAGTATTGGACAAATGGATTGAGAGAGGATCCTTCCCCAAAGAGCCATATCATCCCAGCAAAGTAGATATCATTATTTAGTCATGATTTGATTCATATCAAGCTACACGTGTAATAAACAAAATTGAAAGAAGGTAATAGAATAATTATGAAATTGAGTTATGATTTGATTCAATATTTGGTACATGGACTCTGTTATTGATTTTTTTTTTTCAATTCGATATTTGGGACATGGACAATAAATAAAAAAGTAGTAAATTATTTCATACTCACGAGCTATTTTTTTTGTTGCATTTTATCTTATTCAATGTGACTGAATGCAATGAATTTAAAAATGGACATAATGGATTGTAAGGAAACCTTAGTGATATTTTCTTGCAATTGCACTCATTAGGAAACCGTTTCATAACACTTTCGGATTGGGATGAATCGCGCAACGCGCGAGATTAGAACTAGTTGAAACAAATTTTGAGTGAAAACTGAAAAGATATAAATTTTCCACCAAAAGAAACAGAAAAAGTATCAAATTTACACATGACCTCAATCGTTTCATATTTTAAGATAAAAAGTAAGTTTAAACTTCCATAACAAGCGTACAATTTCTGATTGTGCATAAACACCTACCAATAACGCAAGCCTTGAACAAAAAATAAGGCCCATTTATATTGAAGCCCATTTAAGCTCCATTAATACAAGGCCCAATATAAAAGTTAGCCCAAATTCAAACATTATTCTGTAAAAGAGATTTTGCAAATCCTTTGCAAAACCTCTCTCTCTTCTCAGTCAAACAGCATCTCTTCTCTTCACTCTCTCTCTCTCTCTCTCAACCAAAACCCTAAAAAAAATCGCCATGGGAAGTCGCTTAGGTCGGCGCGTGGTGCACTTCGCCAACCTCCCGATCAAGCTCATGCTCCCATCTCCTCCCTTCGATTCCATTCGCGAATTCGCCATCAAAACCATTCCCTCCGCGTCTAAGATCGAGATCCGCCGCGTGCTCGAGTCTCTCTACGGCTTCGATGTGGCCGAGGTACGGACCCTGAACTACGAAGGAAAGAAGCTCAGGCGAGGGTACATGTACGCGTCGCATCCCGATTACAAGAAGGCGTACGTCACCTTGCGAGCGCCGCTCTCCATCTCGCCCGATCTGTTTCCGATTCAGGCCGTGCGAGAGAACATGGAGAAGAAGATGCCCAAGTCGAAATCGGAGGTTGTTGAGTCGGAGGAGAAGAGGCAGCATTGGTTGGATGAGAGAAGGGAGGAGGAGTTGAGCTCAGCTGGTGCTAAGAAGGGGTACTATAATGGTCATAAGAGATTGTTTGGTGTGAAAGAGAACAATGGTGGTCAGAGAAAGGGGAGAAGGGATGGGAGAGATGAAGAGAAGAAGTCGCCGAGGAGTGGCTTTAGGTTTTGGTTCACTGGAAAAGAGTAAAGATATCTGCTTTTTTTAAAATTTAGGTTTGGGAGGTCGGATTCAATTTAGACAGGATCCTTTTTGTGTTTTACCTTGTTTTATAAGCATTTCTAGCTTGGATTTTGTGGCAATAAATTGCTATTTCATCTCATTGTTTGATGTTCTTCAACCTGTTTGAGGAAATTCCTACATCAAGAGCTTTTTTATTCCCCATATTTGATCCCAATAATATAACTGAGGTATATGTAGATTAACACTATTTATCCTGTAAATTGGTATCAATTGTGATACCTATGGTGGATGAAATTCTTTGTAACTCTGTATTTGATTGCACCAAGTTTAACTTGAATGATGTTGAGCTGTGTTTTAGGTCCTTTTTTATTTCAATAAAAAGAAGATTAATCTCAGTTGGATCCTGTGCACTCTGATTAACTATTGTGAACCAGTCCAATTGTATGTAACTCGTAATTCACATAATGTTGATGTCAGAATATTCTATGTAAGGAACACTTAGCTTAAAGTCCTCCCGGCCTGAACATGTATTACAGAAATTTGAGGTGCACAAGGTAATTGCTGGATACAAAAGTTTATGTAGATCCTGTAAACTTCTTTTGGTCATACACTCGTATTAAAGGAGATTAGGTTGCACTATTGGGTTTTCTAGTAAAGTTGCTATATTAAGCTGCAATTTATAATCTTGTTTCCTGATTATTGTCATACAGAAATACTCATCTTATAAGAAGCATTTCTAGTATACCAGTACCAGGTTTCCAGTGGTAATTTAGATGATTCTGTAAATAGTTGATGGGTTGCTTCTTTTAATAGAGATGGTGGAGTCTTGTTTTGGCTCTGCTTATTCCAATAAAATTGTTGCATGACTAAATTATTTTTATAAATTTTTGTTTTAAGTATTACTCTTTTTATAAATGAATGCTATGATATGAGACTATGATTGTCTTCTGCAAAAGAACCAGATGGAACATAGGTGAATGTTGGTGCAATCTTTTACTGGTACAGACTACAGACTGGTACATGGATAAACACTGTACAGGATCAGTACCGATATGGATCGGCTCTTACAGACTGGCTGCAGGTGGAGGACGGTGTGAGATGACTGATGCAGCCTGGTTGGGAGGACGCATGCAGAGAATATCCTAATATGGTACAGGGAGGTCTATGAAAACTCCTAACCTTTAATTATTATTATTATTATTTTAATAAAGACGTGGCTGCAGATGTAAATTGGATGTAATCTACAACTTTGAGAACGGAAAAGAGTTGACCCGGACATAGCTTGCAAGTTGCAAGTGATATTGTAGGCTTGTAGCCCAATGAGTGTAATGACATGATTGGGGAACTTGTAAGTTGTAACCTATGACTGTTTGGATGGTGGGATTTTGTAGAGGCTGATTTGATAATTTGTACCGGGTTTACAGGTCTAGCAAGGTTGGAAACTGAACTTCATATAGGAAGAGATATTGATTGTGGTTTAGGTTGGCTATGTACTTTTCATTTGTTTAGTATTGCTCTGTACCATATGACATAGAGTGTAGCTTATAAACATGCTTTGGAGTATTGGAAAGCAGAAACCTTATCCCGTGCAGCGTGGCAAGGGTGCTGTGCACAATCCGAACCGTTCGATCTGATCTCGACAATTAATTTTTTTCGGGCCTATCAATCTAGTATAATTCACGGGGCACCCATCATCTATCGAACAGTTGGGATTGTGCGCGGCACCAGATTTCAATTCGGAAAGCTCGGAAAACGGGTAGTAATTGTTAACATTTTCTTTAGGAAAAAGGAAAAAGAAGAAATGTACCAATTTATATCATTGCGGTATTGATTTGTTTTCTGGGAAAAAATGATCTATTGCTAAATAATCTATAATTACAACAAGAGATTGGGACAGATGCTTGACGATACTTGCAATACTTCCAATTATTTAAGAAAGAATAAAGAATAGAGGGGGAAAAACAAGATGACGCAGCTAAACATAAAATAAATTAAGAATATGTGTTTTCCTTCACATAAACACAGTAAAAAATGATGCTTTTCTTTCTTCTTTTCTTATTCTTATGCAACCGAACACACCAACGTAAGGATTTGAGGATCAAAGCACAGTAGAAACTACACAGCCATGATATGTGCAAGGAGCTCTTTAAAAACACAAATCATCCTATCCACTAAACATCATGGATTCTCAACACAAAAAATAAAATAAAAACATCTACGTCAAATAGTTCAAAATACTACCAATTACCATTACAGACATCAACTACTGAAACCAACTTTGCTATGCTATATTCAAACATAGCAGAAAACTCAAATAACTGGAAAGGAAAACTAATAGCTAATACTTGACCCCGTAGTCTCTAAACAAAAAACCAAACTACCAGAGAAGAGAAACAGATAAAGACAGACCGACTACATGGTTCTTAAACAACCAACAAAGCAAACTAACAGAAGTTGATCAAATCTGTACACCAGCGTATCTTCAATCCATCATAAGTTCTTCAACAGTACGACCACAATGGCCGCAGAGGATACATGCATGGTTAGTGTTGGGCACCATCATGTACTTGTAGCATTTGATACAGCCAACCAGCACAAGGTGAGTAGAAGGAAATTGCTCTTGCTGAAGCTGATGAAGTTCCATCTTCACCTCCTTGAAGGCAGTCATAGCACCATTGAAGTTTTGTCTAGTAGGTTTCTGGCAGTGCTTTCTCTCATAAGATCCCATGCCGGATAGCTTTACGACGGCATCTTTCTCCTCCATTTTCTGCATTTATTATTTTTTTTAGGTCATTAGTGAGATTCTTTTCTGGGAGAGTTTTCAACAGAAAAATTGTGCCAGACAAAAAAGAAAACGAAAGAGAAAACGTATGTTTATGAGATTTGAAGACAACTAAATGAGAGTATTTATAATTTTGTTTTCTCCAAGAAGTACTTTTTTCTATTTTCACATGATGAGAAAAGAAATGTTAGATCACAATTTAGTCTTGATTTAATTTGCTTGAAAAAATTTAAAACTTTATTTTCATTTTGTAGAACATCATGATCCAAAAAAAAAAATCAGTTTCAACCGAAACAACTTTGAAATATTATGGTAAAATATAGTGAGTATAGACATAGAATTAAGATGTCATTTTTTAAATTTGTATGCTAATTTACTAACCATTACAAAAAGCGACTACAGATCTAGTGATGAACCTGAGGGTGCACTGCAGCCAAACTCTCTATTTGATCTTGAAAATGAAGTCCTAATACGATTCGGTCAATTAACCCCACCGTTTGGATGTATTTTGAACAAGAACTAAGAATAAAAACAAATCCATTTATTTATTTATTTTAAAATTTTAATACTTAGAATAAGTTTTTTTTTAGAAGAGCAAGTCTTCGTCAAATTAACTCACAGGAAATAGGCTAATAGCCAATGGGTAGCAGGAATATTCTTTGCGTGAGACGCTCAGCATACAGAGCGCATTACCAAGTCTTTTTTGACTGAAGCAGGTACGTACCACCTTACCAATGTACCACCATCCTGCAAGTACTTATGATGTGACTTGGAGCCGCTGCAGTCAGATTCTGCATTCAATGCATGATCCTTTTTGTTTGCTTGTAAAGATGAAGCATGAGTGCATCTGTGCATGACAGCACTTAAACTCCTGGGAAGTAGAGATAACTACGAGATTCAATCGAAAAAAAAAAAAAGAGATAACTATGAGACAATTTTTTTTCCTTTTTTTTTATGCATTTTTAGTGAACTTGCAAAGGCTCGCAATATATAGCTCTATATAATCCAGGTCACAGAATGTGTGCGATGGGCCCGGGCCTTGGTGGGGTTACTTAAAACAGGGAGCAAAGGAGAAGCATTAACCCACATTGACTAGTGGCATATTTCATGTGACCACAAACGATCTGATGGCAAAACTTTGTCAAGTAAATTCTATTGGCTCCCGACTCCCGAGTGATCCTGCTGACCTGATGGGTAAAAGCTTTCGATCGACAATATTTTCCCCATAGCATTAAATGTACGGAAATTTCAAAAAATTAATAATATGGTGTGTTTGGAATGCGAACCAAACAGCTAATTCCAGAATTAGCATTGTTCACGCGAAACCAAATATGAAACTAGCGAACTGAATTAGCGTTGAACAGCTAATTCTACGTATTATTCTTATTTCACCTATCTGGACGAGCAAGAAGGAACAAGAAGTGAATAACTACGTGGGTCGTGCAGAGCATGTGGGGTGACTGTTCAAATAGCTTGTTCAGCCCATGTGGGGCGACTGCCAGACACACCCTATGTCATTTGATCGCAAGAATATATATTTAAGCACTTCATATATAGTGAAAAATATGTTTATGATCTCACTTATTCATAAGAATTATATTATACGTCGTAATTACGCACAAAAAATACAAAAAATTCACGTTATGGACAGAATTGGAGTATTTCAAGCAATTGTGCATTTATTTTAAGTCATTTAATCACAATAATCTCTATTTAAGCTATTTATATAGTGGAGAATAAATTTACGATATTAAAAATTCAAAAGTATTGAATTATACGTGGTAATTACTCACATAAAATGTAAAAAATGCATGTTTTGGGCAGAATTTTAAACATTTCAAGTGATTGTGCATTCGTTTTATGTCATTTGATGGCAATAATATATGATTAAAGTCTTTATACAGTGGAGAATAAGTTTATGATCTTAAAAAATCAAAAAGATTGCATTATACATATCAATTACGCACGTAAAGTGCAAAAAATACACTTTTTTTTCAGAATTGAAGCATTTCAAGCGATTGTACATACGTGATAAGTCAGTTGATCGCAATAATCTATATTTAAGTTCTTTATACAGTGGAGAAAAAGTTTATGATCTCAATTATTCAAAAGGATTGGATTATACGTGGTAATTGCGCAAATAAAGTGCAGAAAATATACGTTATGGGCCAAATTGGAGCATTTTAAGCGATTGTGCATTCGTTTTAAGTCATTTCATCCTAATAATCTATATTAAAGCTCTTTATAAAGAGAAGAATATGTCTACGATCTCAAATATTCAAAAGGATTGGATAATACAAGTAATTGCGCATATAAAGTGCAAAAAATGCACGTTCTGGGCAGAATTGGATCATTTCAAGCGATTTTGCATTCGTTTTGAGTAATTTTATCGCAATAATAAATATTTAAGCTTTTCATACAGTGGTGAATAAATTTAAGATCTCACTAATTCAATAGGATAGGATTATACGTGGTAATTACGCATATAAAGTGCAAAAAATGTATGTTCTGGGCGAAATTGCTGCATTTTATGCGGTTGTGCAATCATTTTAAGTCATTTGATCGCAATGATCTATATTTAAGCTCTTCAAATTGTGGAGAATAAGTTTATGATCTCACTTATTCAAAAGGATTGGATTATACACGGTAATTACGCACATAAATTGCAAAAAAATGCACGTTCTGGGCAGAATTGGAACATTTCAACCGATTGTGCATTCGTTTTAAGTCATGTTATTGCAATAATATATAATTAAGATCTTTATACAACAGAGAATAAGTTTATGATCTTAAAAATTCAAAAAAATTGGATTATACATATCAATTACGCACATAAAGTGCAAAAAATGCATGTTCTGGGTAGAATTGAAGCATTTCTAGCGATTGTGTATTCATTTTAAGTCATTTGATCGCAATAATCTATTATTAATATCTTTATGCAACAGAGATTAAGTTTATGATCTTAAAAATTCATAAGGATTGTACAATACATATTAATTACGCACATAAAGTGCAAAAAATGCACGTTCTGGGCAGAATTAGAGCATTTCTAGCAATTGCGTATTAGTTTTAGGCCATTGGATCACAAGAATCTATAAAGGTATTTATACAACAGAGAATAAGTTTATGATCATAAAAATTAAAAATGTTGGGATTATACATGTTAATTACGCACACAAAGTGCAAAAAATGCACGTTCTGGGCAGAATTGAAGCAGTTTTAGCGATTGTGTATTCATTTAGAGTCATTTTATCGTAATAATCTATAATTAATATCCTTATGCAACAGAGAATAAGTTTATGCTCTTAAAAATTCAAAAGGATGGAATTATACATGTTAATTATGCACATAAAGTGCAAAAATTGCACGTTCTAGGCAAAATTGGAGCATTTCTAGCGATTGTGTATTCGTTTTAAGTCATTTTATTGCAATAATCTATAATTAGTATCCTATGCAACAGATAATAAGTTTATACTATTAAAAATTCAAAAGAATTGAATAATACAAATCAATTACACACATTAAGTGCAAAAAATGCATGTCCTGGGCAAATTGGAGAATTTCAAACGATTGTGTATTCGTTTTAAATAATATGATCACAATAATCTATAATAATGATCTTTATACAACAGAGAATAAGTTCATTATCTTAAAAATTCAAAATGATTGTATTATACAAGTCAACGCACATAAAGTGCAAAAAATGCAACTTCTGGGCAAAATTGAAGCAAATCTAGCGATTGTGTATTCGTTTTAATTCATTTGATCGCAATAATTTATAATTAATATCTTTATGCAGCAGATAATAAGTTTATGCTCTTAAAAATTTAAAAGAATTAGATTATACATGTCAGTTACGCACATAAACTGCAACAAATGCACGTTCTGGGCAGAATTGGAGCATTTCTAGCGATTGTGTATTTGTTTTAAGTCATTTGATCGCAATAATCTATAATAATGATCTTCTTACAACAGAGAATAAGTTTATGATCTTCAAAATTCAAAAGAATTAGATAATACAAATCAATTACAAACAATAATTGCAAAAAATGTATGTTCTTTGGCAAATTGGAGCATTTCAAACAATCGTGTATTCGTTTCAAGTCATTTGATCGCAATAATCTATAATAATGATCTTGATACAACATAGAATAAGTTTCATGGTCTTAAAAATTCAAAAGGATGTGGTTATAATGTTAATTACGCACGTAAAATACAAAAAGTGCACGTTCTTAGCAGAATTGGAGCATTTCCAGCGATTGTCTATTCGTTTTAAGTCATTTTATCGCAATAATCGATAATTAATATCTTTATTCAACAGAGAATAAGTTTATGTTCTTAAAAATTCAAAAGGATTGTATTATACATGTTAATTACGCACATAAAGTGCAAGAAACGCACATTCTGGGCAGAATTGGAGAATTTCAATTGATTGTGTATTCGTTTTAAGTCATTTGATTACAATGATCTATAATTAAGATCTTTATGCAACAGAGAATAACTGTATGATATTAAGAATTCAAAAGAATTGGATGATACCTATCAATTACGCACATAAAGTGCAAAAACTGCACTTTTCTGGGCTGAATTGAAACATTTCTAACGATTGTGTATTCGTTTTAAGTCATTTGGTCGCAATAATCTATAATAATGATCCTGATACAACAGAGAATAATTTTATGATCTTAAAAATTCAAAAGGATGTGATTATACATGTTAATTCATATAAAGTGCAAAAAATACACGTTTTGGGCTAATTAGAGAATTTCAAGCGATTGTGTGTATTTGTTTTAAGTCATTTGATTGCAATAATCTATAATAATGATCTTTATACAGCAGATAATAAGTTTATGATCTTTAAAATTCAAAAGGATTGAATTATACATGTTAATTACGTACATAAAGTGTAAAAAATACACGTTCTGAGAAGAATTGGAGCATTTCTAGTGATTGTGTATTCGTTTTAAGTCTTTTGATCGTAATAATCTATAATTAATATATTTATACAACAGAGAATAAATTTATGACCTTAAAAATTCAAAAGGATTGTAATATACATGTTAATTACGCACATAAAATGCAAGAAATGTAAGTGCTACAACAATTCTAGAATGCGGAAATAACCCAGAATCATAAAATACCTCGTGCCATCGCTAATTGAAATCGAGTGTTGAGCGAATAAACTTGAAACCCGCAAACCAAGCGCGTCTTCTTAGTCTCTGATCTTCTCCACGTCCTGCAGTGAGAGAATCACTACAAAGCCGATATGAACGCCCCAACTGATGGTGTTTAACAGGGGTTGGTCGGCCTTGACTCGTTCCCTCAAGAAAAATCTTATGCTCTCTCTCTCACTTGTCTAAATTCTGTTTAGATCTGAAAGAGATACTCTTACATACACTCTGCCATCTCAGAGTAGTATATATAGAGGGTTCAAATCACTCAGAAAATGCAAAGACAGCGTTTCAATGAAAGGGTGCGATGTTCACAATATTCTGTCCAGGTGCACCGTAACGACTGAACTGATCCGTTCTACAGACAGAATACTACATTCTCCCACTTGAACTTGCATCCTTTGCATATTAAATACCTTCTGTTTTCTTTATGTTAAATATTAGAAAATATAACACATGAACTGTAGCAGTAAGTCATCTTATCGTTACTAGCGTTTTAAACTACTAGTAAATGCGAATATTACTTTCTACAATTACAATATGCTACACAACTAATAATTCAACCTTTTATGCGATTTTGAATTCCTTTATGAATAAACCCAACGTTTATTCCAAGTCAATCTTTATGATGTAATTCTCAACCTTATGATCAAATATATTCCATATATGTGCGCACAATCAACACGAGAAAACATCTATACTTTTATGAAGAGTTTATACACAATCGTACGATTAATATTAACTATAGGATTAATTCCTATATATACCCGCTACATGATCTTTGAATTCCTTTAGCTGCAGTATTTATTCAAAGAATCGGTCAGCTTCTATTCTGTATGAACACATTTAATGACCACTTAATTCTACTTAATGCGCTCTTTCAAAGTCAAGTACTTAATGTCAATACCTTGACCTTTACCTTTATTATTCTTGACTAGAAAGACTGCAACAGAATTATCATACAGAATCTTTAATGACTTAGATATAAAATCCACGACTCTAAGTCTCACAATAAAACTCTTCAAACACCATCGAGGGTAATCTCAAAACACACAACAAACTATACTTTATGTTGAACTAATGAACAATGTCAGTTAGACATTTCTTTATGACATAATTTCACTGGTTAACATGTATCCTTAATTCGATTTACTAGAATCGACACAACCAGTTTGTGTACCAAAATAACTTCAACTTATCAGTCTGTTGAGACATAAGCACACTATCTTAAGTACCTTAAAGATATATCATTACTTTCTTAGCAATTTAACTGTGGTCTATCCCCTAATTATTATGATATCAGTCCAAATATTCAAATGGCAAAAGCTATGTCAGTTCTTTGTGCACAAACCTGATCATACTTTATGCTTTCAAATTGCCTAAATACTTGAAGTATTTACTATTTGTTCTCTTTCTAAGTTATACTGAGGATACTGATTCACAATGAATCTACCATCTATATTAACAAGTACTGGACGCGGTGAATACATTTTCTTCCGGAATCTTTCTAATACCTTATTGATATATGCTTGTTGAGATAAATCAAGAATATCTTGATTCCTATCTACATGGGCCTTGATGCCTATCACAAACAAAACTTCAGCCATATCCTTCATATCAATATTTTAGAAAGAAATTATTTCACCCTATATAACTATCTTTTATCATTAGTTACAAGTATAACATTCTCTATATATAAAACAAGTAAATAAAATTAACTCCCACTAATCTTCTGATATATGCACCAGTTCATCTTATATTTCTTCAAACCGTATGAAGAAATAACCTTATGAAACTATTAATACCATTAGTGAAATACTTGTTTTTAATTCTTATATAGAATACTTTAACTTGCTAACTAAATACTTATTACCTCAAAAGAAGAAATTTTATGATTATTTAATATAACCATCTCCTTAGATCACCATTAACAATTGCAATATTTATATCCATCTGATGTAACTCGAAACAAGAATGAGTTATTAATGCCATAATCATATGAAGTGAATCTTTCTTTAATATATGAGAGAAAATATTCATATAATTCACTACTTCTCCTAAATGAATCAATTGGTGAGAAGTCTAATTTGGTATTACTTTATGTTTACTTATGAATCCTTTTGGTTTTAAGAAATCCGTTACAACCAATAGGTTAAAACCATAAGTAACTTACCCAATTCTAGACTCAATTACACACCATTGATTCAAACTGATTTTACTTGGCATTATTCTGTAATATGGACTCATCGCAATTCATTATCTTGAAAATGTAACAGATTATGCTCAACACTTATATCTTTATAAGAGTCTTGTAGGTAAACTACGTTACAATACTAGGGATAACCGAACTTATCCTTTATTAGATCACCTTAATATTGAATCTTAAAATTCAACTTGATCTATTATTGTATTATATGTCGGTTAACAAATGTCAATAATTCGATCATCAATATTCAGTGATCCTTAATGAATACCATCCAATCATGTATTAGAGGGAATTTCTTTATGATCTAAAACGATCACTCCCACTAATCTGAACATTCTCTATAACTTAATATTTCTAATTCAAATCCTAGTCATATTTCTAATCTCTATACCATTACCTGACTTCACAATCTTTATTTGCTTACCGCATTGTTTCTCTACTTCCGCCTCAAAACTTTATAGGTATGTAGAAATACATATATTGTGAATAATCATCAATTAAAGAGATAAATGCAGGCTACACGCTTGATGCCAGCTAGTCGTTTTCTTACTTGTTAATCATATCTCAACCATATGAACACTCTCAACTTTATCCATAATATGTCTTTTATCCTAATAAACACATATGGTCAGAAACACCAAACTGACCATTTATCTTTATATGTGTTATAACCTTATAGGAAATCTTGATAAGACTATATTAAACTGGACAAGTATTCAAAATAAAATATACAAGTAATGACTCAGAAATATTTATATAGACTCTTTTGTTGAACAACTATATTCCTCATTTTCATTATGTGCTCTCGCACCTATAATGGTAATAAGCTTAAAAGATAAACTTTTATGATGAGTATTATTACATTAGCCTTAACCTAAGAGGCCAACTACTCATCTAATGTCTTATGTAAGAACTTTACATTAATATGCATATCAACCAAATCACTTTACATTGAAAGAACTTATTCTTTATAAACATAAAACACAAGCAGTTAAACTGCTCCCACTGTTCATTATAACTTATGTTCATAAGTTCAACCTCAAAAGTGGATCCTACTTGTTGGCAAATTTAATATTCTTACAACTTTAATGTAGGAACAATATACTTCTAGAACTTATAACTATTATCCTCAACCCAGGAACTTTGATACTTATCATTTCTAAAGGGGATATGCTATCTTTATGAAAGTAGAACTGATACATGCTTATCTTTATATTGAGACTGAACTTTATACTTTAATTTACCAATGCAAACTAAGTGATATATCTTTATGAGTCAATTCTTGCATAATATTACCTGTGGGCTAAATATCATGCTATAACTCTTTATGTAATTAAACATTACAACTTTATGAATCAATTTCTTACACAGTCTAAATACTATGATTTGATTCTTCATACTTTGTGATATAACTAGTTAATTATATTCAAATCCTTAATCCCTGTGGGCAAATTAAGTATTCATAATTTAACTATTATATCCTAATATATTAAGTTAACTAGGTCAATAGTCCTGTGGGACGATACTAACTTCGTTAACTTAATCTATTACAATCTTGTGTCTGTTTAATTCAAATGTGATTTTATAAACTTTATATATACATAACTTTAATCCAACTAAGGATGCTGTGGCTACTCCTTAATATATTAATATATATATTCATCACTAGACACAAGCTATGTCCTTTCTTCCTAATGTGATTTATAGATACACTATGTAATATATATACCTTAATGTAATTGAAGATGCTGTGGCTACTCTTCAACTAATTAACATATATTAATCAACTAGACATAATATATTATAGTTAGATAACTAATATATATGTATATGCTTAATAACTAGCATAGTTATCTAACTTTCTTGATTAATTGATCCTTAATCAATTTATTTGTCTAATTAATCTAACAATAATATCAGACAAAACTTTATTCAAACTTTTCCAGAAGATCCGTTCCAAAACCTGACGGGTCGTCCCAGTTTGACTCTGTTAATACCCAGACAATCTGTTCCAATGTGTTTGAGTAATGCAAACAGAAACTTTATGCAAATTTAATCTGGAACGATACGTTCTAAGCTCAGAACGGTTCGTTTCAATTTGCATCTGAAACCCTAATTCGCTGGTAATTAGCCTCTAATTTAAAATATTAGATTATATAACAGTTAGGGTTTACTAAACTTTCATAGATTATCTAACTATAATTATCTATATCTAAATAATTATCATATGCACAATTAACGTCATAACCTTTATAAATACAATTTGTGTATTACTATACCACATGTATAGTTCTTAAAGTTTGTTTAATCAATATAATGCTTGTAACGCCAATACTAATAGAATATCAGATAGTATGATGGTCTGTGGACTACATCAATACTTTATTACTATAGTATATTCAAGCATATTATCATTGACTAATCAATCTTAATCCAAGATGCCAACCATCTTTACAAAATTAGTATTTATGACAAACTGTGACTATTTTATAGAATTCCATAATAGTTAAGTAATCTACAAGCTTTAATTAACAATGGAGAACCATCATGTCTGATTATATCTCAATATTCATCTTAAAACTCATTTCTGGACCAAACTCTGTTGGAACGGGTCGTTCCAACTCCAAATGGATCGCCCCACACGAAAGGGTGCGTCCAAAGTTCATCCAGAAACTTTCTGACAGCCTGAACACTTTCTGGTAAACTGACAATAACTTTCTCTATACTTATTTGTTTTCTGTGTTCTTGGTCATTATAGAACTAGATTCAAAGATCTTTCCAATGACACAAGTTTCATCAAAAACAAGTTTACAGATCAAAAGCTATGCCCCTCGAAATACAGACTATCACAGACGAAACTCGACAAACTGTCAGATTGACCTATGTTGCAGACAGTATATCTCACTCATACTTTATCGGAATTTTACAAATTTACACTCTATGGAAAGATATCTAAAATATCTACATCCCAGTAAAATTTCATGCAAAACCGAATTACCAATTGAGAGAAATCTGGCCCGTAATACTGAAAGGTCAGAAAATTCAGAACCCTGACTGTCTGACCTCTACTGGTTACAAAATGATTATCTCACTGTATACCCACTGGATTTTCAAGATGTTAGTCTCGTTGGAAAGTAGACTCGGAGATCTTTCCAATTCTGAAAATCTCACTTAAATTGGATAAGCATATCTTGAGATAATGCTCCACGAATTCAGACAATCAAGAAAATCAGACAAAAACTCAATTCACTCAACACTTACAACAGAATTTCTTATAAACCGTTATGAAATTCCATTTCAATAAAGGCAATCCAGCGGCATAACCCGCTCTGATACCAACTGTAAGTGCTACAACAATTCTAGAATGCGGAAATAACCCAGAATCATAAAATACCTCGTGCCATCGCTAATTGAAATCGAGTGTTGAGCGAATAAACTTGAAACCCGCAAACCAAGCGCGTCTTCTTAGTCTCTGATCTTCTCCACGTCCTGCAGTGAGAGAATCACTACAAAGCCGATATGAACGCCCCAACTGATGGTGTTTAACAGGGGTTGGTCGGCCTTGACTCGTTCCCTCAAGAAAAATCTTATGCTCTCTCTCTCACTTGTCTAAATTCTGTTTAGATCTGAAAGAGATACTCTTACATACACTCTGCCATCTCAGAGTAGTATATATAGAGGGTTCAAATCACTCAGAAAATGCAAAGACAGCGTTTCAATGAAAGGGTGCGATGTTCACAATATTCTGTCCAGGTGCACCGTAACGACTGAACTGATCCGTTCTACAGACAGAATACTACAAGAAATGCACGTTATAGGCAGAATTAGGGCATTTCTAGCGATTGTGTATTTGTTTTAAGTATTTGATCGCAATTATTTATAATTTAGATCTTTATGCAACAGAGAATAAGTTTATGATCTGAAGAATTCAAAAGAATTGGATAATAAAAATCAATTACACGTAGTAAGTGCAAAAACTTCACGTTCTGTGCAAATTGGAAAATTTTAAGCGATTGTGTATTCGTTTTAATTCATTTGATCGTAATAATCTATAATAATTATATTTATACAACAGAGAATAAGTTTATGATCTTTAAAACTCAAAATAATTGGATAATACAAATCAATTACACACATTAATTGTAAAAAATGTATATTCTGGGCAAATTGGAGTATTTCAAGCGATTGTGTATTTGTTTCAAGTCATTTGATCGCAATAATCTATAAAAATGATCTTTATACAGCAGAGAATAAGCTTATGATTTTATAAATTCAAAAGTATTGTATTATATATCTTAATTACACACATAAACTGCAAGAAATGCATGTTCCTGGCAGAGTTTAATTAAGCATTTCAAACGATTGTGTATTAATTTTAAGTCATTTAATCGCAATAATCTACAATTAATATCTTAATGGAACAGAGAATAACTTTATGATCTTAAAATTCAAAAGAATTGGATTATACATGTCAGTTACGCACATAAACTGCAAGAAAAGCACGTTCTGGACAGAATTGGAGCATTTATAGCGATTTTGGATTCGTTTTAAGTCATTTTATCGCAATAATCTATAATTAAGAGCTTTATACTTCAGAGAATAAGTTTATGATCTTAAAAATTTAAAAGGATTTTATTATACATGTTAATTACGCACAAAAAATGCAAGAAATGCACGAGATGTGCAGAATTGGAGCATTTCTAGCGATTGTGTATTCGTTTTAATTATTTGATCCCAATGATATATAATTAAGATCTTTATGCAACAGAGAATAAGTTTATGATTTTAAAAATTTAAAATAATTGGATTATACATGTTAATTACGCACATAAAGTGCAAGAAATGCACGTTCTGGCCTGACTTGGAGCATTTCTAGCAATTATGTATTCGTTTTAAGTCATTTTATATGAAAGAGAATAAGTTTGTGATTTTAAAAATTTAAGAGGATTGTATTATACATGTTAATTACACACACAAAAAGCAAGAAATGTACGTTCTGGGCTTAATTGGAGCATTTATTGCGATTGTGTATTCATTTTAAGTTATTTGATTGCAATAATCAATAATAATGATCTTTATACACCGAGATTAAGTTTATGATCTTAAAAATTCAAAAGAATGGGATCATACATGTTAATTACGCACATATAAAGCAAGAAATGCACGTTCTGGGCTTAATTTTAGTATTTCTTGCGATTTTGTATTCGATGTAAGTCATTTGATCGCAATGATATATAATAATGATTTTTATACAACAGAGAATAAGTTTATGATCTTAGAAATTCAAAAGGATGTGATTATACGTGTTAATTACGCACATTAAGTGCAAAAAATGCACGTTCTAGACATATTGGAGAATTTCGAGAGATTGTGTATTCGTTTTAAGTCATTTGATCGCAATAATCTATAATAATGATCTTTATACAACTGAGAATAAGTTTATGATCTTCAAAATTCAAAAGGATTGAATTATACATGTTAATTACTCACATGAATTGCAAAAAATGCATGTTCTGGGAAGAATTGGAGCACTTCTAGTTATTGTGTATTCGTTTTAAGTCTTTTGATCACAGTAATCTATAATTAATATATTAATGCAACAGAGAATAAATTTATGACCTTAAGAATTCAAAAGGATTGCATAATACAAATCAATTACACAAATTAAGTGTCAAAAATGCACGTTCTGGGCCGAATTGAAGAATTTCTAGAGACTGTGTATTCGTTTTATGTCATTTTATAGCAATAATCTATAATTAATATCTTTACACAACAGATAATAACTTTATGATATTAAAAATTCAAAAGAATTGTATTATATATCTTAATTACGCACATAAAGTGCAAGATATGCATGTTCAGGGCATAATTTAAGCATTCCAAGCAATTTTGTATTCATTTTAAGTCATATAATCGCAATAATCTACAATTAATATCTTAATGGAACAGAGAATAAGTTTATGATCTTAAAAATTCAAAAGTATTGTATTACACACATTAAGTGCAAAAAATGCAATTTCTGGGCAAATTAAAGAATTTCAAGAGACTATCTATTCGTTTTTTTAAGTTATTTTATCGCAATAATATTTAATTAATATCTTTATAAAACAGAGAATAAGTTTATTATCTTAAAAATTCAAAAAGATTGTATTATACTTGTTAATTACGCACATAAAGTGCAAGAAATGCACGTTCTGGGCAGAATTGGAGCATATCTAGCGATTGTGTATTCGTTTTCAAGTTATTTTATCTCAATAATCTACAATTAATATCTTCATGCAACATTGAATAAGTTTATGATCTTAGAAATTCGAAAGGATTGTAATACACATGTTAATTACGTACATAAAAGGCAAGAAATGCACGCTCTTAGCAGAATTGGAGCTTTTCTAGAGATTTTCTATTCGTTTTTAGTCATTTCATTGCAATTATCTATAATTAAGATCTTTATGCAACAGAGAATATGTTTATGATCTTATGAATTCAAAAAAAATTGGATAATACAAATCAATTACACACAGTAAGTGCAAAAAATTCACGTTCTGTGCAAATTTAAGCATTTCAAGCTATTGTGTATTCGTTTCAAGTCATTTGATCGCAATAATCTATAATAATAATCTTTAATTCTTTATACAACAGAGAATTAGTTTATGATCTTAAAAGTTCGAAAGGATATGGATATACATGTTAATTTCACACATAGAGTTCCAAAAATGCACGTTCTTGGAATAATTGGAGCTTTTCTAGCGATGTGTATTCGTTTTAAGTTATTTTATCGGAATAATCGATAATTAATATCTTTATGCAACAGAGAATAAGTTATGATCTTAAAAATTCAAAAGGATTGTATTATATATGTTAATTACACACATAAATTGCAAGAAATTCATGTTCTGGGTATAAGAGGAGAATTTTAAAACTATTGTGTATTCGTTTTAAGTCATTTGATCGCAATAATCTAAAATTAATATCTTTATACAACAGAAAATAAGTTTACGATAAAATTCAAATGAATTTACTAGATAGCCTCTATCTAGTTTTTCTAAAAAAAATACAAATGGATAGGATAATACAATTCAATTACTCACATTAATTGCAAAAAATGCACGTTCTGGGCAAATTGGAGCATTTCATGCGATTATGTATTCGTTTTAAGTCATATCATCGCAATAATCTATTATAATGATCTTTATACAACAGAAAATAAGTTAATGATCTTAAAAATACAAAAGTATTTGATTATACATGTTAATTACGCACATTAAGTTCCAAAAATGCACGTTCTAGGCAAATTGGAGAATTTCAAGAGATTATGTATTCGTTTTAAGTCATTTGATCGCAATAATCTATAATAATGATCTTTATACAACAGAGAATATGTTTATGATCTTAAAAATTCAAACAGTATTGGATTATACATTTTAAATTACACACAAAAAATGCAAAAAATGCACGTTCTGGGCATAATTGGAGCATATCTAGCGATTGTTCATTCGTTTTAAGTTTTTTGATCGCAGTAATCTATAACTAATATATTTATGCAACAGAGAATAAATTTATGACCTTAAGAATTCAAAAGGATTGGATAATACAAATCAATTATACACATTAATTGCCAAAAATGCACGTTCTTGGCAGAACTGGAGCAGTTTTAGCGATTGTGTATTCGTTTTAAGTCATTTTATAGAAATATTCAATAATAAATATCTTTACGCAACAGATAATAAGTTTATGATCTAATAAATTCAAAAGGATTTTATTATATATCTTAATTACGCACATAAAATGCAAGAAATGCACGTTCTGTGCAGAATTGAAGCATTTCAAGCAATTGTGTATTCGTTTATTTAATCGCAATAATCTACAATTAATATTTTAACGGAACAGAATATAAGTTTATAATCTTAAAAATTTAAAAGGATTGGATAATACAAATCAATTACACACATTAAGTGAAAAAAAAATGCAAGTTCTGGGCAAATTACAAAATTTTGAGAGATTATGTATTCGTTTTAAGTCATTTTATCCCAATAATCTTTAAATAATATCTTCATGCAACAAAGAATAAGTTTATGATCTTAAAAATTCAAAATAATTGTATTATACATGTTAATTACGCAGAAAAAGTGCAAAAAATGCACGTTCAGGGCAGAATTGTAGCATTTCTAGCGATTGTGTATTCATTTGATCACAATTATCTATAATTAAGATTATTATGCAACAGAAAATAAGTTTATGATATTAAGAATTCAAAAGAATGAGATAATACATATTAATTACACACATAAAGTGAAAAACAATGCACTTTCTGGGCTGAATTGAAATATTTCTAGCGATTGTGTATTCGTTTTAAGTAATTTGGTCGCAATAATCTATAATAATGATCTTTATAAACCGAGATTAAATTTATGATATTAAATATTTAAAAGAATGAGATCATACATATCAATTACACACATAAAGTGAAAAAAATGCACTTTCTGGACTGAATTGAAACATTTCTAGTGATTGTGTATTCGTTTTAAGTAATTTGGTCGCAATAATCTATAATAATGATCTTTATAAACCGAGATTAAATTTATGATATTAAAAATTCAAAAGAATGGGATCATACATGTTAATTACGCACATAAAGTTCAAAAAATGCACTTTTTGGGCAGAATTCGAGCATTTCTAGCTATTGTGAATTCGTTTTAAGTCATTTGGTCGCAATTATCTATAATTAAGATCTTTATGCAACAGAAATAAGTTTATGAAATTAAGAATTCAAAAAAATTGGATAAAACATATCAATTACGCACATAAAGTGCAAAAAAATGCACTTTCTGGATATAATTGAAACATTTCTTGCGATTGTGTATTCCTTTTAAGTCATTTGGTCGCAATAATCTATAATAATGATCTTTATAAACCGAGATTAAGTTTATGATCTTAAAAGTTCAAAAGGATGGGATCATACATGTTAATTACGAACATAAAGTGCAAAAAATGCACTTTTTGGGCAGAATTGGAGAATTTCTAACGTTCGTGTATTCGTTTTAAGTCATTTGGTCGCAATAATCTGTATATAAAATCTTTATTAAAGAGAATAAGTCTGTGATTTAAAAAATTTAAAAGGATTGTATTATACATGTTATTGTTTTTAGAGACAAGCTTGGCAGAGGCTACCAAGTGGAGGAAAATTAAAAAAGTGAAATAAAACACTAGCAATGCTTCAAGAAGAGCGCCTGTTGCGAAGATATCCAATGCAGCACAGATTCAACACTTCTGGAGTATCCCCTGAAAACTCTGTTAGTTCTCTCCAACCAAATTGCCCACAGAACCGTGATAGAGGTGATTGCTAGCAAGCACTTCCTGTCTTTGTTGACATTCTTTACTCAATGAACTAGGAGAGATTTAAATTCAACAAATCCAACTAAATGCAAGGAAGGAAACAAGGTATGAACTTCGTTCCAGAGCTCCAGAACATAGGGGCATTCGCAGAATAGATGGTCAACTGTTTCTAAGATGGGCTGCGCACATAGGACCACACTGCTGTTGCATGGAAATTATTATACATGTTAATTACGCACATAAAAGCAAGAAATGCACGTTCTGGGCTTAATTGGAGCATTTCTTGTGATTGTATATTCGTTTTAAGTTATTGGATCGTGATAATCAATAATAATGATCTTTATACACCGAGATTAAGTTTATGAAATTAAAAATTCAAAAGGATGGGATCATACATGTTAATTACGCACATAAAAAGCAAGAAATGAACGTTCTGGGCTTAATTTGAGCATTTCTTGCGATTGTGCATTCGTTTTAAGTCATTTAATCTCAATGATCTATAATAATGATCTTTATACAACAAAGAATAAGTTTATGATCTTAAAAATTCAAAAAATGTGATTATACATGTTAATTACGCACATTAAATGCAAAAAATGCACGTTCTGGCAAATTGGAGAATTTCAAGAGATTGTGTATTCGTTTTAAGTCATTTGATCTCAATAATCTATAATAATGATCTTTATACAACTGAGAATAAGTTTATGATCTTAAAAATTTAAAAGGATTGAATTATACATGTTAATTACGCACATGAATTGCAAAAAATGCACGTTCTGGAAAAAATTGGAGAATTTCTAGTGATTGTGTATTCGTTTTAAGTCTTTTGATCACAGTAATCTATAATTATTATATATATGCAACAGAGAATAAATTTATGACCTTAAGAATTCAAAAGGATTGCATAATACAAATCAATTATACACATTAAGTGCCAAAAATGCAAGTTCTGGGCTGAATTGGGGAATTTCTAGAGACTGTGTATTCGTTTTAAGTCATTTTATAGCAATAATCTATAATTAATATCTTTACGCAACAGATATTAGGTTTATGATCTTAAAATTTCAAAAGGATTGTATTATATATATCTTAATTACGCACAAAAAGTGCAAGAAATGCACGTTCTGGGCATAATTGAAGCATTTCAAATGATTGTGTATTCGTTTTAAGTCATTTAATCGCAATAATCTGCAATTAAAATATTAATTGAACAGAGAATATGTTTATGATCTTAAAAATTCCAAAGGATTGGATAATACAAACCAATTACACACATTAAGTGCAAAAAATGCAAGTTCTGGGCAAATTACAGAATTTCAAGAGACTATGTATTCGTTTTAAGTCATTTTATCACAATAATCTTTAAATTATATCTTTATGCAACAAAGAATAAATTTATGATCTTAAAAATTCTAAAGGGATGTATTATACATGTTAATTACGCACATAAAGTGCAAGAAATGCACGTTTTGGGCAGAATTGTAGCATTCCTAGCGATTATGTATTCGTTTTAAGTCATTTTATCGAAATAATCTATAATTAATATTTTTATGCAACATAGAATAAGTTTATGATCTTAAAATTCAAAAGGATTGTAATATACATGTTAATTACGCACATAAAGTGCAAGAAATGCACGTTCTTGGCAGAATTGGAGTTTTTCTATCGATTGTGTATTCGTTTTAAGTTTTTTGATCGCAATTATCAATAATTAAGATCTTTATGCAACAGAGAATAAGTTTATGATCTTAAGAATTCAAAAAAATTGGATAATACAAATCAATTACACATAATAAGTGCAAAAAATGCATTTTCTGGGCAAATTGGAGAATTTTAAGCGATTGTGTATTCATTTTAAGTCATTTGATCGCAATAATCTTTAATAATGATCTTTATACAACAGAGAATAAGTTTATGATCTTAAAAATTCAAAAAGATTGTATTATACATGTTAATTACGCACATAAAGTGGAAGAAATGAACGTTCTGGACAGAATTGGAGAATTTCAAACGATTGTGTATTTGTTTTAAGTCATTTGATTGCAATAATCTAAAATTAATATCTTTATGCAACAGAGAAAATGTTTATGATCTTAAAAATTCAAATGAATTGGATAATACAATTCATTTACACACATTAAGTGCAAAAAATGCACTTTCGGAGCAAATTGGAGCATTTCAAGCGATATTGTTTTCGTTTTAAGTCATTTCATTGCAATTATCTATAATAATGATATTTATACAACAGAGAATAAGTTTATGATCTTAAAAATTCAAAAGGATGTGATTTTATACATGTTAATTACGCACATAATGTGTAAAAAATGCACGTTCTGGGCAAATTGGAGAATTTCAAGCGATTGTGTGTTCGTTTAAAGTCATTTTGATCGCGATAATCTATAATAATGATCTTTATACAACAGAGAATAAGTTTATGATTTTAAAAATTCAAAAGGATTGGATTACACATGTTAATTACGCATATAAAGTGTAAAAAATGCACGTTCTGGGCATAATTGGAGCATTTCTAGCGATTGTGTATTCGTTTTAAGTCTTTTGATTGCAATGATCTATAATTAAGATCTTTATACAACAGAGAATAAGTTTATGATTTTAAAAATTCTAAAAAATTGAATTATACATATGAACTACGCACATAAATTGCAAAAAATGCACGTTATGGTCTAAATGACAGTAGACATTTGTATATGACTAATTTCAACCAGAAACTGAGGACCAGATTAGAATTATTTTTTTAACATGGGATTTCATTTTAATTATTTAATTTCATTAGAAAATTTTCTATCAAAATGATCGGATTTGATATCATTTGAATGGACATGTTATTAGATATAATAAAATCTTAATAAATAATTTCTAATGAGATGAAATCCAAAAACTGTTTTAATCAATGCATAAAAGAAATTACTTGATTTTTAGACTCGCACTGACATTTTTGTAGTAGAAGAATTTAATATGCCTCTGTATCCCACGTCCAATTAATTTTGATGAGATCAAAACCAAAATGTCTATATTATTCAGCAGTGAGTTAGCTATATTAGTCTAAAAATAGGAATATTTGATAATGGGTTTACAAAAAATTGATATTGAGTTATTGACTCATCATCTAATCAGTACATATCGACTCCTTCATTGGAAATTGTTTAAAATGAGGGTTACAAAAGTTCTAAATTTAAATTCAAATAATTAATCCCTACTGTTCAAAGTTTAAAATTTGAAAGTTGAATTCCAGCTGTTTATTTTGTTTAATTTAGACATTGAGATGTTACCATATAATTTTTATAAAATCTAGAGTTCATTAAATACTTGATCGTCAAATGGTAAGGAAAAAGAAAAGAATCTTATCTACGATAGATTAATTTTTATTTTTTCATTTCTTTGACACCTTGATCGAGTATTAAATATATTCTAAAATTTTACAAAAATTATATGATTACGCAACCCTATTTAAATTGAACAAGATAAACTATTTAATTTAGACATTTGAATTTCAAGCTCTAAATTTGGATAAGATAGTTGAATTTAAGTTTGTTTGGTGGCACTAAATTGATGTATTGGGAACTTGGAAAGCAGCGTTCGAATAAGAATAACCATTCCTTAGAAAGGTTACACTAAACATTACTGGTACCATTTGTGAGGTGAATATACCTTCGGGATAAATAAAAGGTTATGAAGAATTGAGAAAACAGAAACAGTTTCGATATAATTGTTATCTATTTTGTCACCCCAAATTTGAGATCAAGATTTGCTCCCAACCTCCATTTCTTTCCGTTCCATTCCACCCATATTCTCGAGCAGACCCTAAAAGACCCAAAAAGCAGTTAATAAGGTGGCCAGTCTCTGGACCGATTTTCGATTTATTTGGTAGGACCATTAATCCATAAATTTGGGCTGGCATCAAAGTCCAAGAAATTATAACTCAATCCAAGCCATCCACGTGTCGGCATCTAAAAGCAATGGCGACCTTCCTCCCCTCGGAGATTCGACAGTGCGACTCGATTTCTAAAACGAGTAAAATGAGAAAACAAGTCTGATTGATTTTCATTTGGAGATATTTTTTCGCCAATAAGAAATTGATTCGGGATGGAAGAAATCAAAGCTTCTAGCTCGATCCGGAAGCGCATTGAACTACAGCAAGAGGTACTTCAATTCCTCTCCCATCAAGTTGTAACACACAAACAAAGCTCACAAAATTTCTCACAATTTGAAATTTATGGATGCTATGAAGGTATTGAAGTGGATAAAGGACTTCTCGGAGAAGGTGGAAACAAAAGTAAAGTCCACGACCGAGGAATTAAACCAGCTACTGGACCAGACTGGACTAGTTGAACTGGAGATGAAGAACACCGTCGTCTCATTCAACAATCTGTTCTACCAGAAGAATATTGACCATGCAAGTATTGCTCTGGATTTGTACAATATTTACTTTTCTTAGGGGTATAATGTAATTATTATACCATGAGGTGCTGTATTGTTACAAATTTACCAGTTTATGGTGTTACTATACACCGGGAGCTATCGGTAAAATTTAAGGTAAACCTCATCATTGTGGCGCACAGTATTAATGTTTTCTGGTATATTAATTAAAAATAATTTCTGATTTTCTATAATTCACAGATGACATTTAAGTTGAGAGATTTTAGTCTATGGCAGAAAATGAGTAAAATCTGTTTCCTTTCTTTCAAATTAAGACAATAAAATTGTGTGATAATTAATAGACTGAAACTCAAAACCATCATTTAATCCATTTTCAATTGATTTTAATTCAATTGCAACCTTGGAAAAAATTAATCTTATAGTTAGCAGCAAAGCTGTCAAATTTATGCAGAATATCATGCAAATGGAAAATATGAGTGCTAGTTGTAGATGTGTAATTCTGTGCGATATGAGTGTTAGATTTAGTTCTGTTGTGTAATGTTATTGGTCATCAGTTGCTGATAGGCCAGACAATAAATAGTAATTACTCTATCATACAGAATATCTTGGATGAGAATGACAACATAGTGAATAAGAATAGAAGCAAGGGTTCAAGTCAAGCTAGCGTCTCGGCTCAGGATTATGAAAAGGATATCCTACCACGATATAAGGAGGCCCTTTCGTCGGGCCTCTCATCTTGCAAAAATCTTCTGGAAAATACAAAACAATCTAAAGGATCAGTCCTTAGAGTATGTTATTTCATTTGATTTTCTCTTTGCAATTATTTACTTTCATTTTCTATGATTAGTATTTTAATAGTAGTTACACTTTTTTTATATCTAAAACTTTTGAAGGCTATGTCAGCACAGCGTCCTCTTCCATATATTATTGGCTCTGAAGAATATAATCATGATGACAGTTGTGGCTTGGCAACAGGTAATGGATTACTATTTCAATATACTTATGTAGAAGTGTTTTGCAGATTACATGCATAATAATGAACTTTACTACTGTGAAGCATTTTCACATAACATTCTTGTTATCAACAGATTTGGTCAATAACTCTGTCTACATTATAGGAATTTAGTTGAATTTTTTTTAAGTGAACTTCTGATTTCAAACATGAGAAATTCAGTATTATCTAAATATGCTGGGTTGTTGGCTTACTATGATGGAAGTAAAATGTTTAACAAATTTTTAGTTTCATTCATTTTGGATAGATGAATTTATAATGGATCCCTTTGGCGGAGGTTTTGGTTGGATTGGTGATCCTCAGGCTCCAGCGGTATCACAGACATCTTATTTATTTGGCACCCAAGATTCCTCTGGCAAGGTGACTGTTATAATTTTGTAATATTTTATAGTGATATAGTTTAGCATGCTAAGAAAGACATAATTTTACTTTACATTTAATTTAGGGAGAAGCTGAGCCATATGTAAGGGCAGCACAAGATTTCAAAGCCATGCTTGAAGCTGCACTCATGAGTCCTTACAAATATTGTATGTACACTCTCATCGAAGTATATGGTTTTCTGATTAAAAGTGCCCATATTTTGTATTTTCTGAAAAGAAGAACGTTTCTGACATTCGTCGACACCAGATATTACAAGATATATTGGGAAAATTATACTGAACCTCTTGATACGTATGATGATAATAGTATATCGTGGCAGCTTTTGTTTTAAGTGCAAACTAAATAGAAGAATGGGGGTTCTATGTCAGATTTTGGAGTTTTAAACTGGTTGGTGACAGTTTTGTTATCTCCATAGGCATCAGTGTTGGTTCAATGGTTGGGTCTTATTTGCAAAAAACCTGAATGGGTGCTGGTTTTCAGATGTGAAAATTAGTTGCTGTACAATAATATGTTTACTGTAAATTTGAAGTAACCTAAAAACTATATGTTATTTTGTAAATCATAACTAATAATTGTAGTATCTCCAGATTAAAGTATAAATTCCTCATTTGCAATAATATTCTAACTTTCTGGTAATTGCAATAGGCACAATTTTCAGGTGCATCCTGGCAAACCTCAAAATATCATGAATTAGCCCTGCATATCCTGAAATATCATTGGTAGACCACTCAAAGCCACTGAAATAATGCAAAGAATTCTTTTTCTGTTAATGTCAAATACTTTAATTGATGAATTGAAAGTGTTAACTACCTTCTTTTAAAGTGAACTATGGTAATAAGCCAATGTAAAGTGATTTTGAAATTATACTATAAGCAGAAGGTGAACGCCAAGTAACCCAGGGGCATTGAAGGTAATTTGCTATTTTTGTAGCGGCAGCTGTGATAATTTGGTGGTATGTTGGGGTATCCATAATATATTGCCTCTAACAAGCCTCCTCCACCATCACAAAAACTAAGTTATTGTATCAAGCAATGAGTATTTATTTGTTGAAGTTGTATTTGGATGCAACAGTTAAGGCAGTTGACTTGATTCAAGATGGAAAAGTCATGTTGAACTTAACCTAAGTTAAAAATAAATGAACAATGTTGCCTCTGATACTTGCATACAGAAACCTTGAAAGATATATATCTTTTTTTATATAAATTACACTTCAATTGAGGAAACTCTAACTTTAATTTGTTATTATCAGATAATGAAGGAACTTCTATGGAAAGCAACACATTGGGAGAGAGCAGAATTGCTGAGGTAGAGAATATCATGGATTTTTGAATTTACTGTATATCTTATTTCCCCATGTAGCCCCTGTAATAATTCTTGTTATTTTCAAATTTCAGGACGATATAACACCCACAGGGCTAGAGCCCACTTCATCTGACATAAGTAATCTTGAATCAGCTGAAATTTATTCTTCATTGGTAACTGGAAGTCTATTTGATGACAGTTCTGAAATTATTGAAGAAAAGATTGTTCACTCCAATGATGGAAATGAGAAGAAAACTAGTGATGTTTGAAACGAACCTTTAAGTATATATATTTTTCTCTCAATAAATGATACTTATTAGCTGAGGTTTTAATTAAGCTCAGATAGAACATACTTATCATGTTTTGGAAATTTTACATGAATCATGTTTTAGCTATAGCTAATGTGAAGTTGAGTCTCAAGTTTCTGTAGTAATGGCTTGGTTTGGTGTTTCAAATTGATAGTCAATGCTACTTGTCAAAATTTGTTGTGACATTCCTGACACAATTAACTTCTTACAGTGGAGAAGCTGAATGTATGAAACCTGCTATAGATTTCCAAAGATGTACATGTTGCATGATCCCGAATTGGTAAATCTCACATGCGTGATATATTTATTGACTTTTTTATGAAAACACATAGTCACATTTTCAAAATGATCTGAGAATGCCGGGCACCTGAAGCAACTGCGTTGAGAAGTAGACTCATGCTTTTTAGTTGCTTGTCATTTCGGTGCTGAAAACGATCTATTTTTCAACCACTATCCACTACATTAAATCTGTTGCCCAACTAAATGTCACTATCTGAAAGTGATTCCTGTAGCATTATGCTGTTCTTTTTTTTTTTTTTTTTCTTTTTTGGAACCAAGAAAAATAAAATAAAAGATTTTGCAATTGGCATGTCGTACTCGGATACATCATAGATGTAAACCAATCTTGCAGGTCCATTTTGCATGATAATTCTTAATTTTTTTTTCCTTTTTTTCTTTATTCATGCTATGATGTTGTTATGACTGAAGTACGTGAATCATGTACTTAAGAATCCGCTTAAAGAGAAATGTAAACCAATTTTTTGTCAATTGGGACCTGCATCGTAAGACATGATTATCGTTACATTAAGAATCCGCATGAATCATGACTTTTTCTTTTCTTTAAACGTTTGCATTGTAAGAATATTCTAACGCATGGTATTCCTATTTCTTTTCTGAGAAGAAATGGAAATATGGTATTTCGATAACGATATTTTTAGAATTTAATGATCAATTGATAATCATGTATTAGCATTTAAGAACGGTTGCATGTCATTTTCTGAACTAATGTGTCAGTCTTATCAACGGTTATGTATTCTGCTTAAGAAAAATGTGTATTGAGTATTGACAATTCAAAATTGGATAATATTTGCAACTTGGTTTGCTCTGAGTTGGATAGAGGTCCATTATATCAAACTGGAATAGGTGCAATTAAATTTCTTGTACTTCCTCACCAACAAACACTAGCTAGCCTGAGAAACGGGGACCCCAATTTCTCTTTCAAATTTAATGAGTATTTATTAGGAGTGTACTAGATTGTTGTATAAAAGGTTAATTAGTGTATGCTGATAAAAAAAATATATAGTTTTATATTTTATGCAATTTACCAAACAGTTTAATTGTTTCGGTTTCCGTGTCACTTCCTGAAATTTCATAAATGTTGGTATATATGATGCTTTGTGTCGTTGCCAGATGGGTCATTTTGTGTACTTGAAAGAGGCGTATTTCAAGCCGTATCTCTTCTTTTTTTTTTTTTTGAAAAAAAAAATTACCACAGTTGCACTTGAAGTTGTATTTACTTGTGGGTTGTGGGATGGAAGTACTTAAAAGTTACCACAGTTGCACTTGAAAAATTCCACAGCGAAAATTAATTATTAAGCTAATACAAATAGTGTTGGACCACTATATATGTACAGGAGCCCTTCAATGCCTCTAGGGGTCTTACTCCACATTTATTTAGAACTTGAATAAAACTAATTTAACAGTTTAAAGAAATTAAATTTCATTTATTTAGTAGAAGATGCTTTTTTATATTGGATAAATAGGTTTTGAGCATTTTTTTCCAAAAAATGAAAACTGTGAAATTAAAGGACTGGTTATGTATAAATGATGCCACTAATGCTTGTTTCAGCAGAACTTATATTTTGCCGCGCAACTTAAATTTCTTTTGAAAAAACCAATTAGGACCGAATACGTATAGAGGAAAGAAAGTATATAAGAAACAAACAAACATAACGAGAAAAAAGGAGGAAGCACCAAAATCAGAGAGGTTAGCTCATACAAAGATTTTACATCACCGCCTCATCAAAACATAATTCCAAGATCATATACTCCTAAAATCCAATTTACCAAGTGTATACAAAATAATGGCAATATATAAATAATCCTGATCAGTCGAGTACAATTAGCCGATGATGTTTGCAATATTGTCGTCGTGTTGATGATATCTCGTAGACAAGATATACATATAATAAGTTATGCTGATTGCCGAAAGATCGAACGATATGTTGTACCTCTAGAGATCCATGGACCAAATAATCGAGCCCGAAAGGAATACTTCAGCGGTATGATTTGAGAAGAGCTCCACAAAATGTACAGACGATGGCACGCCAAACACGCCGATGCACAGGTACATAACAAAATCTGGTTGAAGTCTCCATGTCTGCCACGCTGGCACAACCGCCGCACCGAGAGCATATACCCGCCACCGGCTTGCTGCTCCTCATTTTCTTTCTTTGATCCACCAAGAAGCAAAAGAACACCATGTTCTATGTGTTAGATGTTATCTCTGAGCTGTCGGATTTACTTTTGATAGTGTGGATTTGTAGGTGTTATTTTGGTGAATGCTTTGGAGAGAGAAGTGTGTGAGGATATATAAGAGGATTTGTGTGAGATGTTTTAAAGAAGAGATGGATGAAAGTTATTATGAGGGAAGGCGAGAGAAGAGGGAGGTGATTTAAAAGGAAGGAACGGTGGAAGATTCGGTACTGTGGGTCCGGATGCTTGACACGTGGAATTGGTTATGTTTTGCATATGGCATGTTTAATTTGACTTATATTTTGCGTGGTAGTGGTGTTGTCTTGTAGAAGCAATTCCTCACATAGATGAGCTTTGTTTGCCTTTGTCAATACTTTCAAGTTTCAACTATTCAAATGAAGCAGAGATTCTAGAAATAGCATTCTTAAATTAAATTCCATTATATATTCTTATTCCTGGTTGATATATATATATTTGAATTAGAAAAAAAAACTTGGTAAAGTTTAAACTAATTATCCCCATATATTAGGAGTTAAAACTATAGAATAATATGTATTATTTATTTATTTATAATTCTACGAAACTTATTTGTTTGGTGCTAAATAATTTTTAATATTGTGTTTTTCATCACATGGCATTTATAATTGTATAAAGGAAATATGATGCTTGAAATTTGATATATTAACGTTAATAATATTCAATCATTAGGCTTTATTTTAATACAAGTACGAAATAACATGAATTTTGTTATTATTCTTTTAATAAAAGAGTATATATACAAGTCACTTCAACTGTTATACCTAAGAATAAGATGATTTTTTGTTTGTTTTCTTCATCCAGCTATACTCATTTTTAAATTTAAAAAATTATATTTAAAATGATGATACTAAAATCTATAGAAAAATATTTGGATTAAAAATTGAAACAAATAATAACCATTAAATAAAATCGGAAAATAATACTACAAACTTCCGGAGCTCTACTTGTGTCTGAGATAAATACTAAACCGGGTCTATTTAAGACAAAAACATTAAATTAGTTTGGTAGTAGGCATGATCCGAGGGCAAAGCAACGCCTTGACCATAATTCGAATAAACCCGATCTACGAAAATCTCAATTAAAACTGCATGACAGTGGGTCCCAGTTGATTCAAATAAGTTTGACAATGGAGTATTCAAGGTGGGTTCACGAGATACGCGTGGACTAGTTACTTGAACCGTTTAGATCTCCATCCGAGGCGGTATGGACGGTATGGCACTTTGTTCGGTACCTGTCCATTCGTTCTAATATAAGAGATGTGATGTGATGTAAACGATCTTGATGTTTGAAATTAAATCAAATGGTAAAAAAATTTAATTTCTTTGGAAATGTTCGACTTATTTTTGGAGATGATCCAGAATACAAAGAGGTAAGAGTTGGCTGCACGGAGCTTTTACTTTTCTTCATTCCCAAGGTGTAGAACTTCCCTGCACATACTAATGTTATCATCTTTGTTGCTAGTAAACTACATTGGTGAGTGACAGAAACATGAAGTACTACAGGAACATTCTTTACAGGGAACCTGGATGACCGGAGTGAGCTACACTGACACTGCTACGCAGTAGCATGGGGAGTCTAGAAAGAGAGGGAGGTTGGCAGTTAAGAGTTTGCCAGGCTGGCAATTTGGCATTTAATGAGGCTAATGTACACTTCACACTTGTGCACGTCATTTCGATTTTCCGTTTATAGCAAGAAGGCTAATCTATATGCATCAATATCAATATTATAAATAAAGATGTGTGGGTGTCGGATTCTTTAGTTAAATATAATTCGACACTTGTGAGATAATATTTTTCTGATTTATGTAATGTGATATTCTGTAATCATTTGTGTGTCGGGTATTATTGCTCATGAAACTGAGCCGATTCACTAGAGACAATAATTTAACAACACATTATTTTGTTTCTTATTTCTGTGACCCCTTCCTATTTTCATTTCCAATTTTCCATCATGACTCCATCTTTCTTTTGTGTTGCTGAGAGTCCCTCTCCAAATTAATTTATCTTAATCGTCATTCTTAATTTTAATCTACAACATAGAAATCAAATTCATTCAATTGAAAATAGAAAAAACATCAATTTTTTTATTTTTTATATATATATATATATATTTATTAAGTAATTTATAAACATATTAGATTTCATGAATAATATCAACATGATATAAATCATATTATTTCATATAACTATAACTATATTTACGCAAATATAATTTTTTCTTTAAATTGATCAAACTCTTTAAATTTAATCAAATCAAAGTACATACAATAACAATAACTAAACATAAATATATCTTAACAATATATCAAAAAATGAACATAATTAAACTATAGAAACATGATAAAAATATTCTTATTATAGATGTCTATATCGAGCGAAGCTCGATATGTCCCTCTAGTTAGGATATATTGGTAACCCTTTACTCAATAGTAACTACGATAATGATGTTTAAATTAATTAGAATTGGAACATATTAATAATTTTTATATATTTTTCATCATTTATGTGTTTTTGTGCATGGAATTTGGTCGACCGGAAAATTTTTGAGCCTTGAGCAATAAAAAAAGGATTGTTAATATTATATAATGCATTTTTAATTTAAAAATTTTAAATTTTAAAATTACCAAAAATAAAGAGATAATTAAACCTTTTTTTTAAATTTATAACTTTAGATTGATGTTGATTAATCGTTTCAAAGATTACAAAGAAAATTTTCAGACAACTTACAACGCAACAATATTATATTTTAATAAATTCTCATATTATATTTTTCTTTTGAAATATTTCCAACTTATATAACCGTTTTGGTCAAACATGTACGGTCGCACATGACATGAAGTTGGACTTTGGAGTTGGGAATCTTGGGATCATTTAACCGAGGGTTTTTACAAGCTGGATAGAGCTTGTAAAATACAACGGCAGGTGTGCCCCGTAATTACATATTTAAAACATTTCATATTTGTTCAGACAGATTTTCAACAAATTATAACTGTGTGGGACTAAGTTTTCCCGGTCACATGCTCACGTGATGCAAATCCATACTTGGTAAGAGACAATCCGAATTTCAGGAGTTTGTTAGGTTTGAGTTTTATTCCTTTTACAATTTTTTTTTTTGGTAATATATACAATTTGTTTTGTTGTTTTTTGAGAAGATAATTTGTCTTGTTGTTATCAATTCGTTTTAAAAGAATTATAACGTCCTTAAAAAAAAAAAAAAAAAAAGAGAGAGAAAGAACAAGAATGCTCCTGGTCCTGGGTCACTATTCACAGAAAGCAAAAGTACAATAACAATGATCTTTGCAATTGTCATATTTGATCCCAATTCAATTATTATCTATTTTATGTACGGTGAAATTTCAAATGATTAAGTTTGAATTATCACCACCTTGTAACTACTCCGGGATTTTGTCAAATATTTTCCGGTCAATTTATTTTATTTTATTTTTTTGGCCCTGCCCCAATAAGAAAAATTCTATAATCACTTTTTATATAAAAAAAAAATGTATAATAAATGTACCAAATTCAGTTTCAGGTCAATTGGGCTAAAATGAGCAGATTTTGATCAATTTCATCTGAAAAAGACTGAAATAGCAGATTCTGATCATTGTCACAAGGGTTATATTCAACATTAATTAATATTTTTTTGTAATTTTTTTTAATAAAACGAAAACCGAGCGTTGAATATGTCAAAATCCTAATTTATGCGTTTCATTAAGTAAATCTAAGTTGCATTTGGCAACCGGAAGAGGATTTGACAAACTCTGTACTATGCTAAAATTTCCTTCAAGATAGCAATATCGTGTTACCTAGGCATATACGGGAGAAGAACAAAATACAACAATGAAAAAATTACGATTGGAAAAATGGAAATAACTGCTTTTCTGTTGGAGTCAACTCTACTTTTTTATTAAAAAAAAATAACAACAGAAATATTCTTCTAGCCAATGTCAACCTTAAAAAAAAAATTATCATGAAATCCAAAGAATTTGTATTGTATATCTAATAGTATGTAGAGGGTCTGGTAGACATCAATAGAATCCACTGCTCCTCACTCCTTGTGTATCTAGACCCGCTACAATATTTGTCATAGAAAAATGTGCTTCAAATAATCGGTATAAATTAATATGCCAAGTGGAATTGTACTATTTGGAATTAAGAGGGACAGATTGTTGTCAGATTAGGGACAGTTGGAGATTCAAAATTGACTCGAGACTTAAGCTGTCATGTGCTGTTCAAGACAGGTTTAGTTTTATGTCAATAAATTGATGTTTGTATTTTACTAGTCCACTGCTTCAGACCACTTGCTTCTGGTTGGTTTGTATTGCTGGGTCATCACTTATTTCTCCTATTCCATACCATTGTTCCAACCTGCATTTGATATGATTTTTACCTATTTTACCATTTGATGGTCATCTGTCATGGTCTCATGGATGCTTTTGGCATGCATATGTGCAGTTGTCCCTAAATATGCAGTAGATATTTTATATTTGACTATTTTAAATGCTTGGTTGTTGGGGGATTTTTAATTTTCTTTCCATCCTAAGGAAAGAGAAACACTCCCACGTGTTAATTAAATTTCAAAGAAGCTTAAAAAAAAAAGAGAAAAAAAGAGGAACGATAAATTAGATAAAATTGAAGGATATATTTTTGAATGGAGAAGAAAAATTTTAAATGAGTTATATGCCATATCAATTACAAATTTTTAATATACCTATTATATTGGAATTATTATCTTTCAATTATTTGGTTCAATAATGAAAACTTTCCATAAGAAAAAACAAGAAAAAGAAAAGTAATGCTGGAAAATTTACCATAATATCGCTAGAGAGAAAGAAATTACTAGAGGGAGTTCGAATTTAATTAGAACACAGGTTTTATTCCATATCAATTAATTAATACTAGGGCCTAATCGTTGAGCTTCGTTCGAAATTTGACATATCAAAATTACAATGGTTTGTTATGAATAAGTTGTTATGCTTGCAACACAAAAGAGAGACAAAGTAGGATGAAAATTAAAATAGCAAGGGATCACAAAAATGAAAAATAAAATAATGCATTATCAAATTATTGAATGTCGGTGAAGCGGGTTAGTTTTATGAACAATAATATCCGACACACAAATAGTTAAAAAATATTACGTTACAGAAATTGAAAACACTGTAAGTTTACAATACTTAAAGTGTCAAACCAGATTTAACTAAATGATCCCGACACCCACACATATTTATTTATAATTTTGATTTGTATTTTATTCATTAATTGCTTCATACCACTTGTTTCTGGTTGGTTCGTTTTGTTGGGTCATCACTTATTCCTCTTATCCCTGACCGTACTTATCACAAACTTGTATACATATTTGGTTTTACATTTGACCTAATATTTACTACTTGACACGTTCATCCGTGACATGCATGTAGATATACAGTGGTACTTAGATATAATATGGATATTGCATCTATATATCAATATTCCAAATTAAAGTGTCTGGTTTGTTGGAATTTCAATTTCTAATTCCTTCTCTAGCAAGGCAAAGTGGAAAATTCCCACTCCTTTGGACGTATTAATTTAGAAAAATCAAAATGAAGTAAACTAAAAAAAAGGAGAAGTTTAGAGAACAAATTAATTTCATAGAGGCATGAATTATTGCAAATATAGCATACTTGTCCTTGAATGCATAAATCCTTCATATATAGTTCATCTATAATGATCTGGTGCCTTTTAGCATAACCCCACATTGATCTGTTGATTATTTTTTCATTTAATACCCTTAAATAATTCTCAGACCGAAAAGAAAGGTCTGATAAACAACACAAGTACAGATTGCAATTAAGTGATAGTACTACAACAAAATAAAAATATCCAAGGAAACGGCGGTTTAAAATCAAATGTTGGCGCCACTCAAAAGTTGCTGACTCAATAAAAGTGAAGTCATAAATATATCGCTGTTTTAGTTTTCGTATTTCTTGTGAGAAACATTTCAATATTGGCGACTGGAAAGAATTTCTTATCTCACAAAAATTAACAACGTTTAAACAACTTGTAAATTTAGCAAGCTTTTAAAATGCTTTGTTTTATCACCGATTATATTGAAATATCTATGTTTTTAGCCATTCAGCATGACTGCTTTATCACCGCATAATCGTTTTATTACCGCTTTATCACGAATCATCACTCCACCGCTAAACCGCACAAATTGCATTTTAAAACCTTGAAATTTAGTATAGATTGGTTTTTGTATAAACCACTGTTACCCTGCAAAACTTAAGACATTATTAACTATTTGTTAAAATAAAAATAAATGATAATGATGACTTGTGTAAACACATAATGTTATTGATGAGACGCGCATACAAATTTTTCGTGAGACATTTCTTAAAAATCTTTGGAAAAATGTTATTTTATGTTTTCAAATGGATAAATGCTTCAGCGAGTTATGAAATTAATAACATAAACGCAATAGGTGCTAGTATATTTTCGGATGTGTTTCATCTCCGCTGTTATTTTGGAATCGGATCGCAACATTCTATGTTTTTACTAAATTATCTGGGATTAAAGTATTAATTAAATCAATTTACTGACGTTATAAAATACCCATTCCTACATAATATAAAAAAAGATCGATTTAAATGTTCGTCAAAGGGTGGTCGACGTACGGGAGGAGTCTAACTTAGGGTGGGAATAATCAGCAGCAACAGGGAGACTAAGGTAGAGGTTTAGGAACATGAATGTAATAGAATGGAAAATTGCTAAAAATAAAAGCATACTTAAAACAAAAACTTAAATAAAAATATATAAAATTTTGTATGATGATGATGGTGATAATAAAAATATGTAATGGTTCTTATGAGTTATGAGCTCTCTAATATAAAATATTTAATTTTTGTTGAACAGTATGTTGTGTTGGGCTCACTGCTTATTTTGAGCCATCAAACTGGGTCACGGATTGGGCCACCATCCACCAATTTTCCATCAATCCCATCCACAGACCAGAAATGGGCCTCAGCCTCATTTTTTCGCGCGCTGACGTCAGCAAAAATTTTTCAGAATTTTTTCAGAAATTTCAAAAATTAGTTGCATCTGAAAATGGAATTTTCGTATTTTTGTGTTCAGTTTAATACGGCAAAGGTTGAACTAAAAGTTTTATTTGTTCAGTTAGTTGCATCTGAAAATGGAATTTTCGTACTTTTGTGTTCAGTTTAATACGGTAAAGGTTGAACTAAAAGTGTTTATTTGTTCAGTTCGTTGCATCTGAAAATAGAATTTTCGTACTTTTATGTTCAGTTAAATACATTAAAGGTTGAACTAAAAGTTTTTATGTGTTCAGTTAGTTGCAGCAGAAATTTGATTTCGTAGTTAACATTTACAATATACAAAGTGAACACATATAATAATATAGTTAACATTTACAATAAACAAAGTGAACACATTGAATATTCAATACACAAAGTGAACACATTCAATATTCAATATACAAAGTGAACACATATAACAATATAGTTAACATTTACAATAAACAAAGTGAACATATATAATGACTAACTAATTCTTTACAAAAATATAATTCATCACTAGCAACTCTGCTCCAGCATTTGTACACCAACAATCGAAGCACTAATCACAATTGAGAACAAGCCACCTTGTACCGACTCCCTTTCATCCAGGTATACATCATCTAGAACCCTAAGCAAAGCATGTAAACTAATAATCAAAGCACTAATCAACTCTGAGGCCCATTTCTAGCCGGAACAAGCACAAATCAACTAAAAAATGTGCAAATATTTACTAAAAAGGTCCATAAACCTCACCTTGGAGACAGTCACGGTTCTTGCTCTTCTTGCAATTAGTTCATATATTCAATTCACTATGCAATTAGTGCAAATGTGATATTTTGACGTTAATAACATCACATGTAAAATTTTAATAATACTAACACATTCTCATCTACTGAGATGTAAAATTTTAATAAAACTAACACATTCTCATCTACTGAGTTGATTGATTGAGCAAGTTTTATGTAAGGAATTAAGGATAGTTAAAGGTTAGACCTTCTGGGACGAAGATGTCCATATTGACGGACTGCACATTTGCATTTTCACCAATCTTTTATAGAAGATTAGGATCTCAGTGCCAGTACGAAGGAAATGCCCAAAACTAAACAAAACTAATAACACCATATCTAACATGAAAGCACGAGAAAATCGAAGAATGAAAGTGAGAGAGAAGAGAGATCGAACCAGGAAACAGAACGGAAGCAAGACGGAGAAGGAGCGAAGCGACGGAGATGAGAGGCGGATGTCGCCGGAGGAAGCAGAGGTGAGATCGTCGCGATGCGAGAGAACGTCGGTCGTGCCGTCGCCTAAGCTATCGCCTCTCTTCGCCTCTCTCTCCTGCTGCTAGGTTTGGAGGCTAGGGTTTGGAGTGAATTAGAGGAATATAAATAAATTGGGCCAGTCGCTGGACCTAATTAGGCCTGTTTGCAATCTGTGGATGGTTGGATGGAAAAAGAGTGGATGATCAGTACCAATTCTCGTTTCAAAATGCCAATTGGACTATTTTGAAAGCAAACTGGAAGTTCTCCTCCTGTTACGAGAGAAATTCATGCTTATGCTTGCTTTTTGGTTTAACATCAATCCTACCAAATAAAATAGAAATACAATTTCAAGAGTGACATAAAAGAAAGAGTTGAAGAAATTATATATGGCTATATATTGAAGTTTGTGTTAATAATACATTTTAATGTTGGTAGCTGTTTACTACTTAATTTACTGTTGCCCTTTTGGATGAATTCTCATCAATACAATTTTCTTCAAAATAATTGATATGCTAATAATATTTGAATTTGTCATTTATCTTGAAAGCTCCAGACATTAAGCCCATGTACCGGTACATCTTTATTTAATGAAGCAACTGAGCAAAACTCTACATACTATTATTTTTCATTGATAAATTAAAAAAATGTTTTGTTATGAGTCAACAGAAATAAACGATGAAAAATTTAGTGAGATCAAAGATATACTGTTGAACGAAATTATATCATGAAATTAAAAAGTGTACTATGACTTAAGCAACTGGGGGCCATGTGAATAGTACACTGCATGTTTAAATATGGTATCCCTATAAAAAAAATATTGGGAGTGGAGACAGGGCGTTCGATGCCCTCAAATTTGATGGAACTATGTTTCCAATTGCCAGATTGGCAAGTGCGAGTTTTAAGGATCCACACCTGAACTAATTAACCCAATTTGTTTAACTCACTAATTCAAAGAGTTAGAGACGTGCTCATGTCTTTCTTGATATAATGGAACATCTAAGCTCTCTTTTTCGTTGGGAAATTTCTTTTTAAATTGGAAGATCAGAAACAAGTGGACATATTATATTCTATAATGTTATATGATTTCTTGTGAGTTTTGAATCATGAACATGTTAATACAACCAGACACGTGATCCGCGTGCGCTCTATACAGAACATGCATAACACTATTAAATAGGAGCTAGCCATCAATAGTTCAACACTACAAACCGCAATCACCAATCAGCCTCTGAACTCCAACTATTAATCAGATAATTAACTTCTTGTTTTTAGTAAATATGGGCATTGCTGAAGGGTCCTGTACTATCCATGTACCCAGAAAGGCGGTATTCGAGAAGCCCAATCAGCCGGGAAGCAAAGCCAGATACATAAAGTACGGCATCTTCACGATCGGCGGCCATGACTGGGAGATCCAGGCATACCCGGACGGTGCAGGCACGGTGACACTGCACCTCTGCCTGCTCTCCAGCACCACAGCGGAAGTTGAGCGCTGCGAGATCTGGACCAACCCCGACTATTCAGCCTCAGAGCTTGACTATTCCAACAATGTGCACGTACCCAACGTCCCGAAGGAAATTGACTCGGTTACTGTCTCGCCTCCTCCCAAGGGCGAAGACTCCATCTTCATCAAGGTGGTTTTGTCGGTGGTGGAGGCTGCTGCCCCCCCAAAGCCCGGAAATCAATGGGACTCACACGGTGCCGATGTGTCCTTCGACGGCAGTACAAACAAGCCTGTTTTTAAGCCTGGTTCAGAGGGGGCCGGTAGCGGTCAGTGGAACCTGAGTAATACTGATGTGTCTTTTGACGGCTCTGGCAAGCCCAACATGCCCTCTGGAGGGCCGGGGAGTGCTTGGAATACCAGCAATGCTGATATTTCCTTGACAGTGCAAAATCCAGTTAATTTTACTTTGTTAATCAGTTGATGTTTGCTTGCAATCGATCAGCCAGTCATAATTTCTGCATCAATTTGTACCAGTGTCATCCATCTTTTCAGTTTAAATAAGAAACTTGTTGGTTCACCTTGTTTCAGTGCTTGAGTTTATACTGTTATTTTTTTCAAATTTTAAAATTATTATTACTAGTGTGTAATACATGCAATTCACAGATTTTTTTTCTTTAATCTAAACTTGTAGTAGGTTTTGTAATCTTTTTCATCTTTATTGATTGATTTTGAAATTTAAAACAATATTAATAAAAAATATTTTAAAAATTTGTAGTATTTAATTATCTAAAAAGATGTAACAATGTTACAGTAAATTGGAAAACGTTCAACTAATTATTTTTGCTTTCTTCAAATTTAGGACAGAAACGCTAAAATCAGTGCTTCAAATTTCACATCTTGTGCGGACTGCAGGAAAGTACAAAAATTAACTTAATTTTAATTGTAATTTTAAATTTGGAAGAACAATATGTCTTACTTCTAGATAATTATAATCATTCATTCTTAAGAGTTTTCCGTAATTGATAAACAACAAATGAAGCAAAAATGTTGAGAAAATGGAATCAATTCGTTGCAGATCTAATCCTCCTCAATGCATATAAAACAAGTTTTCTGAGCCATCAGATAATAGTTGAACAATCAGGACGCTTTAAAAGGAATCACTTGTTCTTCCTGAATGAATATTAGATCTCTTGTCCAAAGGTTCGGTTCGTTGTCCCTATAAACTTTCGTATGCTATGCAAAGGAATGACTAAAGAAGAACTATATAACATAGATACCACACGGGAATAGGTACAACAGATACCATGCGCTATGTTCTCTCTGGACGTCATATGCTAAGTACTTTAGTCGTATGGGATAAACAAAAACTGTGGAAAGTTTCTTTCAAGGAAGAGATTTGGAAGTTATGGCCTGGAGAAGATCATTGCCACTCCGATTGATGGCAGCTGATCAGGCAGCAAAAGAGAGGAAATGTGCCATTATTCATGTTACTAGTTAAAAAAATTTGTAATCTTGTTGTTTGTATCGAATTTGTAGGGTCGCTGGTGTTTCGTTGGCCCTTTGAAACCTTGGTCTGCTTTCTTTTAGGAAGTTTATGGTGGGAGTTTCTTTGTATACCGTTTAGATAAGATTTGGGCACTGGTACCATCCGTTTTGCCTGAATTGTAATCGTTTTGTAATAAAACTGCTTTCTTTTGAATGGAAAGTGGTGGGTTTTAAGGCCTACTTATTTCAAAAAAAAAAAAAAAAGGGACAAACAAAAAATATAAGAACTTTTGTATGTCAGCTACTACATATTGATCCCAGAGTTTTTGCGACAGATTAAACTTACAAAGTGTATCGAATGCAAACTTCCTGAGAAATAATACAGAATAAACTACAACAGACACATTTGAGAAACTAGATTAAAGAACATAATACCTTTTGTTTCAATCTCAATCGTACCTAGCTAATAGAATTAAATAGACTTTCTGTTTATCAGCTGTTTACTGTTAAATTTTTTGTTGGTTTTTCATCAATTAAATTCTGCTTTTTCTGTTGTATCCTCGTTTGATTTTATTCTAATTGTATTAGTGGAAGAATGTCCATTAGTGGTAACTCAATGACCTCGTCAAGGATTATTGAAATTAACCCTGATCTGAGATTTTTGTGGTGATTTTATTCTTGTTTTCAATCTCTCTTGGCTACAAATTTCTTTCCTAGCATATCTGAAAATTTTGCATAAATGTACAAGTTAAAATTGATAAATTTTTATGTAGGAAATGTAGGTTATATTGATGTAATTTAGTACCTCCTATATCCTAAGTAAATATAAATGCAATTAGTAGTTTAGTACCTTAATTTGTTCTCTGTAAGGAAGCTTCCACAAGTATTGTTAAAGTGACATCATGTTAATTCGTACCCCAAGATCATCATCATGGAGTCCACTACCTGGTCGATAATCCTGACAAACAATTTCAGATAATTAGAAAACTAACGACTTAATATTGAGTGATATTTTATATATTGTGCATTATATACCTTACTGACATAATCTATATCACCACATCCACGGACTTCATAGCGGTCAAGAGAAGGTGGAAAGTGTTCCTCTGGTTCGATGTAAAGCTGAGGACACATAGTTATGCTGAGTCGCTTTAGAGATGACAGCCTGTTGAGACCATCGATGGATTCTAGACTCGCACATCCATAAATATTTAGGGCCTCAAGTGAACGGACATTCTGGTTGTTAAGATCCAGGTTGGTTATCTCATGTGACCATGAAACTACTATGGTTTTAAGTTGTGGTAAGTGAGAATTCAGCAAAAGCATTTTATGAAATTTCCCAAATAGCCCCAAGTGCGAGAGTGAAGGGAGAGTGAGAATTGTACTCAATTTGGTGCAATCCATTAACACTAACGTTGTCAGAGCAGAAGACAGAGCCGAGGGAAGTGTAACCATATGAGGGCTAATAGAAATGGACATGTATTCCATCTCTGATCTTTCAAGGGACTGGAAACCCTCAGGTGTAGCATTGACACCAAAAAATTCATGACCGATATAACGCAGATTGTAGGCAGCTTGAATTTCTAGATACTTGAGTGATGGTAATTGACCGAGCGGTGGAAGAAATCTACAGTGAAATGCAGCGAGTTTCACTTTAGCCAGTTTGATGAACGATTGGTTGCCAACCCATTTTGGAAACCTTAAGCCATTATAACTGAATATATTTAACTCAATAAGGTTTTGGTGTGGCTCGAGTATTTCAAGTAACTCCTCAGAAAGCTCCCTTCTTATTCCATCAGGCTCATGATCATAGATGCTGAATTCATAGTCACACCTAAAGTTCAATTCCAGCTTTTCAATGTATTTCTTTTTTCTCAAGTTGACCACTTTAGCATCTTCTATATGACCCACATTATTGAGACCAAAAATGTTTAAGCTTCCCCTGAGAAATGCCAGATTTTTAAGCTCACTAATATTACATTCTGAAGTACCTTTGCCGATAACAAAAGCCTTCAAAGATTGTAGCTTTGTCAACAGCCTGATTCCATAGGGCAAACAGCACGGGTATTCGGAGTTGTTGTTTAGATGCCGGAGGTTTATTAGCTGCCCAATTCCATTTGGTAGCTTTAAAAGGGGGCAATGACCAAATTCTAGGGTCTGTAGATTATATAGATTGAAAGTTGAGCCAGGAAGAAATTCGAGTTCAGTATTGGAGACATTAAGATAGCATAGTAATTTCAAGTTTCCAATTGATTCTGGCAAGGCTGTTATTTTAGTATGGCTGAAATCTAAGGCTCGAATGTGCCTCCAGGTTTGTAACATGTTACATGGAATTTCAACTGGAACACTTGATGTCGTCTCCGATGACAAAACTTGCACCAATCTTAGGATTCTCGATCCTTGAAAATGTTGTAGTATATCCATGAGAGGTTTACCAGGCTCAATATGCTCGGGATTTTCTTGAGTTGTCACAATTGATAGGAATCGGGTTGTACTTACTTCTGACAAATCAAATTTCTTATTCCTTTGGTCTTCTGACAAATCAAATGTCATTTCGAGCTTCCTTCTTGAGACTTCATTACCAGCAACAAGCTGTGCTAAGTCATGGAGAAGGTCATGCATAGCAAAAGTTTGCTCTGGTTCAGCATCCTTTTGTTCTATTAATTGGATCAATGACCTCTCTAGCAATTGTTTAATGTAATCTCTCCCGACATCTTCTAATTCCTTTCCATTAGAATTATTAATAAGTCCCAGAGACATCCATAACTTTATAATCCTTTCCGTATTAAATGGATAATCTTTGGGAAACAAAGCAAAAAATGCGAAGCACTGTTTCAGATGTGGTGGCATACGGTCATAACTTAGTTTTAGAACTGGCAAACAGTCACCACTTTGAATGTTTGGTTTCCATTCCTTGCTTTCTAAGATATCCAGCCAACTCTCCACACTATATTCTATCCGACAAACATTTCCGATTGCCTTGACAGCCAATGGTAATCCATTGCACTTTGCAACTATTTTTTCAGCAACTTGCATTATGGAGCCATCTACATCCCTCTCTTGGTAATCAAATACTAACTGCTTGAATAACGAACAAGAAGCTGCAAAGTTGAGATAACCAAGGGTATATGGTGGATTCGTTTGCATAATTTTTGCGACTGTGATGCTGCGAGTGGTTGCTAAAATTGTGCTTGACCTTGAAAATGTTAAAGGAAGCTGCAGAGAGTCCCATAGGCTCTGATCCTCATTCCATACATCATCTAATACAAGAATGAAACTTTTGCTCCTAACTTCCTCTTGTAATTTTAATTGAAGATCATCCAATTCGCTGAAATCACAACTTCTCTTGGTAAAAGATGAGATTATTTTTCGAGTCAGGGTCACGACATCAAAATCATCAGACACACAAACCCATCCTTTCAATTCAAAATGCTCACGCACCCTAGTATCATTATAGACCAGTTGTGCAACTGTCGTCTTACCAATACCACCCATGCCGACAACTGTATGAACCTTCAAATTACCCTCCCTGCTGCCACCATCCTGGGATAGTAATTGTTTGATTATGTTCTCCTTGTCTTCTTCTCTGCCATGGATAGCAGCCTCTTGAACAAGAGAGCTACTTGGTGGTCGTGCTGTTGTCAGTGTCGGCATAATGAGACCTTGACGCCTTGAACTCAGAGCATCATTCCACCCAAGAGTTTCCCAATCCTGAGTCGACTCCTCAAATCTCTCTCTAATCTCCTTTACTCTAACAGCTATCTCATTGGATACAGGAACAATAACATTAATTGAGGCTAGATCTATTACCTGTACACGAAAAGTTTTTATTTATTGTTAAATTAGTTTATATCAAATTGTTGAAGCATAAATAGTTTATATCAACTTGTTGAGTATCTTATTAATGACACATATAGTCAAAGCATGGATTTTTCTAATTAGGCTTCAACTGGCCCAATTATTTTCTTAAGTTTGTTTCACGTACAGTGGTTTCACTGATGATGATGCATAGCCCAATTATTTTCTTTGTTTCACGTACAGTCGTTTCACTGATGATGATGCATATTTTTAATTATGGTTAAATCGAACCAAAAATAAGGGAAGTATTTCGGTAAAAATGCAAATTGATCTCTCTCTATCTGTCTCTGATCTCAAATAATTAATTTAATTGTTTTACATGGCATATCACGCACTTTGAGCTGGTATTTCTTAAACTTGTCGCTTTCATTGTCGGTATAACGCTTTTGTCCGAAAGTGAGAATGAAAAGCTACCCAATGCCTCTTGCATAAGGCCGTTTAAACTTTAAAGTCATGTGCTCTCTCCTAACCTGATTTAAACAAGTAATAAATATCCCATCTCTGTGCTTGTCCTGAATAATTAATTTCCCTTGCTACTCGGTCGTGACAGTCACTTGCTCTGCATTACCTATGTACATAACGATTGATTTAATTAATAGCCCTGTTCCGTTGAACATGACAAAGTTATATACATAGTAGTTAACATGACAAATTTATATATGGTTGCTAAAACCTTATTCGCTTGTTTTGTTGACACATGACTTTTGTCGTTATTAGCACGTAATTCGCATATCTTCGAGTACACAAGAATACCTTTTTTTTTTTGTATCAGCCCGTAACTGAAATACATCTAGTGTCAATAGATACAGCATGGATTCGGTATTTTTCATATCCCTAGTACTAGTAATTTAAAAGATTTACCCAGTTGCTATGACCAAGAGATATTTGATCTTTCTTCAAGTCTAAATCAGGTAATAAAATTACAATGACTAGGCATATGCCGTGTGCGCTACTCTTTGAGGGGGGGAAAAAGTCACGCTCTGTTTGAGTGCAATAATATATAATTTCTTCCGCTTCTCCTCTGATATGTTTGTCCGAGGGAAGGAAAAGAAAAATGAAAACAAAGTAATAACAAGTCTCTTTACTTCATTGTAGGAATATTGGATTTACTTTCCTTGTATTCCTAATTAATTGCATACAATTGACAAATGCATTGTAAATAATAATAATAATAATAATAATAAATTTGGCAAATTCCAATATTTCAAATATAGTGATTTCGTTATAAGGCTAGCAATAAGCATAACAATATAATAATTTTATAACATCCATTTTGGGTGCTTTTCTCGGTACAATGATAGGTTTATTTCGGGTACAATGATTTCGTTACTGTTCCAAGTATTCAGGACCAGTTACACACGCGTTAATATCTTTTTTTGAAGGTTTCCACACGCGCGTTAATATCTTACCCTGACCAGAAATGCAGTGCATGTAGTGCTTTCAAACGTAGGAAACGGGCATGAAACTGTCATGCTCTGTTTTCGTTTCGTTTCGGCAACAAAACAAAAATCTGATTTCATTTCCGTTTCGTTTCGTTAAATGAAACAATATTTTTGTTCTATCTTCAATTTTCCATTGCAATTCTTCATTTTCGTATTCAGTTTCAGTTAAATGATATAATTTTCTATTTTGTTTCCGTTTTATTTTTGAAAACAAAATCATTTTCTTCCATTCTCGTTTTGTTTTGGAGAAAATGTGCGAAACGGTCGAGAATTGATAGCTCAAGTGCATGCATCTCTCCCTCTCCTCTTTTGGGTCACATCATGATCAACTACTCCAGAAAAAAATGATAGTAACATATTTTTATTTTATTTTTTGAATAGGCCTAGGTACATTCAGGGCCGGAGGCAGTAAGTTTTTTTTTAATGAAGTAATGCATTTCTGCATATAATTTTAGTGTTTTGCGTTTTTTTATTTTGAAAATCATATTTGACCTCCATAAAAGATTATAACAGTTGCACTCTTATCCACTCTAATTATTTTGACGTGATCATCATATTAATATGAATATTTGTTATGAAACATCACATTACTTTCATAAAAAAATATTTTTAGTTCCACCACAGCGTAAATTCGCTTCAATTTTGGGCTTAATATGCATAAAATTACCGCCCGTACTTGAACATTTATTATGTGCTAGGCCCATTTGTGAAAGAGAGAATTTGGGAAATTGGACATACTAATTAATAACCGATATAATTTTAATGAATTCTATTTTCTACTCCACAATTCGTGGAAAGACAGAATATTAGGTTAATATCTTGGACTGATTGGGAAATTTATTATATGATGTCATGATGATGTCCTAATAGTGTATTTAATTTCTCTGCAATTAACAATATAATATTAATTAGAATGATTAAGCATGGCGTTGCAATTGAAAATACTTATCAAATTATGACTTGGTTCAATTAATAATTTACAAGTGGCAAATCCAACATTACCTCCCCCTGACGCTTACGTTTCTGGCCGCTGCCGCCATCTAGACTGAGCATCCTATTCCGAGCTAACACCTTAGCATGAAGCACGTCATACTCATATTCACCTACCACGTCCTCGGCATCATAGGCAACCTCCTTCAACTCCTTAAGCCGGAGCTTCTCGGCATGATCTTTAGCATCCCTTTCGTCAGTGTCCATCAGTACAGCTTGGATCCGCTTCATGGTCCTCTCCAGCTTCTTCAGGTCCTCATGCGCAGCTACATTTGGAGATTCAGATGGTGGCGAAGTCGATGAAGATGAAGAAGCAGAGGCTGCCGAGGGAAGTAGAGAAGACAGCTTCTCAGCTGTCCATTTGATGCCGCTCGCAATCACACCAGCCATTACTCTGCTCTTGAGCTCTGAACTCTTATCTTTGTTTTCTGGATATTGCAAAGAGAATTAAAAAGAGTGACCTACTCGCTACTCTGATCAATCTCTTTCTCTCCCTTTCTGCTTCTTTAGCGTACAGATTCCATTGAAGTGGTCATAGCGGTAATAGACAAATAATTAGTTAATTGTTTTACACGACATATTAATTATGCGCTTTGACTCTATATATGTATCGCTGTCGGTCTTTTTAAACTTGTCACTTCACACGGTAATTGGAATACTTGGTTCCAACGAAAAGCTATTAGTTACCTATTGCCTCAAGCAACACGCTTGTTCATTAATTAATTGTATAAAGCTGTTTGGTTTAGTCTGGTAATTTTAATCTGCTAGCTCTCACTACAAGAAAAGGGAGATTTACATAGACTTTTCTTGCTAGACTTTTCAATTACTGTAGTAGTCAGATCTACTGCAAGATAATCTAGCTAGACTTTTCAATTAATGTAGTAGTTAGATCTATTGCAAGATAATCTAGCTAGACTTTTCAATTAATGTTTGTAGTTACATCTATTGCAAGATAATCTAGCTAGACAAATTTTAGTGTAGTTGTATAAATTGAAAATATTAAAGTTATGGCTAGTTAAACTAATGATATTGATAGACAAATTTTGTAGTTAAACACGAGACCCTATTTGGAAAATGCACTTTTAGTATAAGAATGATATTGATATAAATAAAATTATGATCCAAATACTCGTTGGCCCAAGGCCCAAATATATGCATATTTATATATTAATGTCATTTCTTATCCCGAAAAAATTATAACTAACTTTAATTAATTAAGAAATTTTAAAATAATGTGTTTTTAATCAAAAATTTAAAAATGACTGCACAGTTTCGGAATCTTAGATTCCGAAACTAATTCTGCTTAGTTTCGGAATCTGAAATTCCGAAACTAGCTAGTATCAGAATTTCGGATTCCGATACTAGAATGAGCGTATTCTTTTATTATTATTTTATTCACTTTTCCAAATTTTAGCTAGTATCGGATTTTGAGAATCCGATACTAAGCCCCAATAAATTTTTTTTGTCGTTTTCTCTATTGGTCTGCGAGCACCACTATGTAAATCATTTTTTTTCGTTTCATGTGATACAATGTTTATCATTACTTGGGTGAACCCTATCAGATGTTTAGAAAAATTTTCATATGCAGACAAATGTATACGACACACAAATAAGAGAAATCAATATTTTTAATGCAAGTAGCTATCAATCGATCTAAATATAACTATGATATGTTTTGTGGATGCCCACATCAGAGAAAATAAAAGAGAATATATGTCCCACCCTTTGCCCTTGAACCTTCCAAATTTTTATCTCAAGATGTATGTATTTCGATCGGAAGATGAACAAATATTTGCTAAAATTCTCAAAAAAAAAAAAAGAGAAGGGAAATAATAAATAAGTATCCTTAAAATAATTACAGCTTTTGATTGTATAGAGAATGAATTAAAACTATTCCAGGAGATAATTTTTTGGTCAACCAAAAAATATTTCTCCATAGTTTTATCAGACATATAAATCTGAAAGTGTGTGATTGTTAGCCAATCGCATGATATATAAGGGTTTGTGTTAGATTTACTAATTTGAATTTATTATATTATTTGTATGATTATATCGCATGTATAATATCACAACATCATGTTTTTCATTTTTAAATGTCTAGTTCAAATTACTAATTTTGTTGGTTTTCACAAAAGATATGCCGACATAGAGAACTAAATCTAGTAAACTATGATATATTTATTTTGTTGTACTATTTAATCTTCATAAAATAAACTCATATATCATAAAGTTTTTACATAAAGACATCTCTTATGAAAATGAACAAGTTCAATTTAATTAATTTTAATTTTTTAAAATTAATATAAACTAAACTGTGAGATTATATATGGTACTATTGCATGAGAAAATTTAAACTTATAAAGGACGGCTGAACTCATGATTACTTTATAAATCCGGTGGCAGGGTTTACTTTTTTCTAATTTTTGATAAGATTAAAATGATTTTTAACCTTTGTAAGTTAAGCAATTTAAATGACAACTAATTTATCCGTATTGTGCTAAAAAACAAGGACCGGCCAGACAATAATTGTTAAAACCAGTGAGCCCACAAAAAAATTATTAAACACTTGAGTAGAAAAATCCATATACTATTATGAGGCGTTTGTCAAAGTAAACAAAAAAAAGGTGATGATGGTATTACTTTTTTTTTTTTTTTGAATTTTAAAGCCCGTAGGCATATGATGGTATTACTTTTATGCTATATATTATTTTAAGATTACTCTGCCACAATAACAACAAAAGAACATAGTCAAATAAAGTACCATGAACACAAACAATTTAATAAAACAAGGAATAAAATGCTACCCGATAGCAGCTAATATGTGTCAGAACAAAACTTTTGCCGATTAAAATTGGATTGTTAGTATCGGATTTTGAAAATTCGATCATAGCAATCAGAATCGAATAAAACAAATTTTTGCCGAATCGAATAAAACAAATTTTTGCCGACTAAAATTTGAATTTTTAGTATCGGAATCCGAAATTCCGATACTAGCTAGTTTCGGAATTTGAGATTCCGAAACTAAGCAGAATTAGTTTCGAAACTGCGCAGTCATTTTTAAATTTTTGATTAAAAACGGATTATTTTATAATTTCTTAATTAATTAAAGTTAGTTGTAATTTTTTCGGTTTCTTATCTTCGTTAACCTGAAAATGTTGGCCCAAATATATGCATAGTCATTTCTTATCTTTTCTCTCTCACTTCGTTAGGACCAGGATCCTCTGGACGTTTTATTAAAACGTCCAGTGGATGTTTGTTGATCCGACCCGTTCGATTTAATCTTGACGGTTAATTTTTTTCGAGCCAATATTTTTTTCGGGAGTGTTAGAATTCACGGGGCTCCTTTTAACCGTTGAGATTAAATCAGACGGTTCAGATCTAAAAAACGTCCACTAAATGCCATCCAGAGGATCTCGTTCCCACTTCGTTAACCTACCTGAAAGACCGAAATCGAGACATCTCATGCATCTCTTGCTCCCTCTCTCTTTTCATGGATATAATTTCAAAAATAAATGATTTTCTTAGGAGTCGATCAAGACTGAGACTGAGGCCGGACATCTCTCTCTCGTTCCATTCTGATCGCCTCTCAGTTTTCCTCTTTCCCTCAGATCACCTCTCAATCAAACCGAGATCGCCTCTCTCGATCGCACTCCATTTTTTATTTGTTTCTATTGTGCGCTCTCTCTCTCTCTCTCTCTCGATCTGTGACTACGCAAAAGCAATCGATCCACGGCTCTACCGTGTTCATTCAATGGTCAGTGTTCTCTCTCTCTTCGATCTAAGTAAGCTCTTAATTTCCATAATTTTTTGCTAATTTTTAGATTTAGCCATATTACGATTAGGTAAGCTCTATTTTAGATTGTTCAATTATACTGCTCAAATATGAGCTAGGTTTTGTTGCTACAATTGAAATTCTGAGCTAGGTTTTAATTGCAATTGGTATACCTTTTGAAAACATTGCATTAAATTAGAGCTAGGTTTTGCTTACTCAATATGAAAGTGTTGTTTTAGTGTGTATTGTGTCTTGGTGCATTACTACAAACAGCTTCCGAGCAATTTAATTATCAACTCTATGTACAATGGTAGTAATTGTGAATGATTTTGTATGAGTTTAATGTTTCTTGTGAATGATTTATAGTGCCCCTTTGTATCATAAATCTGATCTTTAAGTTATACATTTTGCACCATCTGCTGTTCATAGAATTATGATATGCATGTTGAGTAGAGAAACCTCATGTGACTATCAATTACTTCATTATTGTTGTTTGAATATGTTTTGTCGATGGATTTATTCTTGTCACTGAAATAACACTTTTTTAACTCCTTGTTGAATGAAATAAATTTGTTTTCTGAGTGTTTTTTTTAAGGTATTCTATATTTAATATTGAATATGTTCTGTAATTATCATTTGTGATATTATTTAATACTGATGGTAGTAATCTTATTTCTCGTTAGTATTTATCTGATTGTATCCATTATATGTTATTTTTCTACGCTGATTGGTACGTCAGACTAATTAGACGTTGAAATTTTCTATACAGGGAATGTATACTCCTGTTGAAAAGCTCTCTCTTTACACTGCACTTGGTGCGGTCTGTGTTGGAATAAGATTATTGTGTCGGTATACTGTCACAATATATTAACGATTTGTTTTTTAAGTTATTTTTGCTAGTTTTGATGTTTAGTAATTTTCTGTTTTTGGTAATTGTAAAATATAACGTGGTTGAAAATCAGAACTAGGTTATATTTGCTTAGTAGATTTAGGTGATATTTTATTTTTGGAATAGTATCTTAGAAATTAGGATTGTATCTTTTATTACAGAAAAGAATATAAAAAAGGGAAAAACTCAGAAAATGGTGCGGTAATTTTTTTGCACCACAAATTCTTTCTTTGTTCTTTTGCTGTTCTATTCTGGTTCAATTGTTCAAAACTGACAATTGGTATCAGAGCATCTAGGTGCATAAGCCATGCCCGATAACAGCGAAAAGAAGGAGGAGGTGAAGACGCCAAAAGCAACGGCGAGGGGTGTCGTGCCCATCCAGTACCCGATGTTGAACGACACCAACTATGGTTTGTGGGCTGTGAAGATGAAAATTATCTTGCGTTCACTTGGTGTATGGGAGGCAGTAGAAGGTCATGATGCAGTCGAGGAAGACAAAGATCATGGAGCCTTAGCCGCGATTTCTCAGGCCGTACCAGATCCCGTGATGATGGCGATTGCGGAGAAAGATTCGGCAAAGGAAGCATGGAACGCCATAAAAGAGATGAGCGTGGGTGAAGAACGTGTCAGGAAAGCAAGGGCACAAGCGTTGAAACGCCAATTTGATTGTATTGTTATGAAAGATACAACAACTGTTCATGAGTTCTCACAACGACTCACTAGCATGGCAGGAGAGATTCGATCTCTTGAAGGAGAATTGAAAGACAGTGTTGTTATTGAAAGGCTATTTGGTGCAGTTCCAGATAAATTCTTGCCTATCATTGGCACGATCGAGCAATGGGGAGATTTAACAAGTATGTCTGTTACAGAGGCTGTCGGGCGATTAAGGGTGTTCGAGGAAAGTCTAAAGGGCTGGCGCCAGCATAAAGAAGAAGATGAACATGTGTTACTTACAAGGGCACAATGGGAGGCACTTTCCATGAAAGAGAAGGGTGTTGAAGGCTCTGGTGGTGGGCACAGTCAAAGTCAAATGAGCGGGCATGACAAGAAGCCACATAGAAAGTTTGACAAGTCTAAAATTAGATGCTATAATTGCTTAGAATATGGACACTTTGCATCAGAGTGTCGCAAACCCAAGAAAGAAAGAGCACATGTGGTTGAGAAGGTGGAGGATGAGCCTGCCCTGTTGATGCTAGAGGCGTGTGAGCAGAAAGTTTTCAACACAGGTAATTGTATTGTTGCATCTCACTTGGAGAAAACTGCACCATGTCATGAAGGGGAAGAGGCACAACTATATTTGGGAATGAATGGATTTGCGAATCAGAACTTGTGGTATCTTGATTCTGGAGCCAGCAATCACATGACTGGATGTAAAGAGAATTTCACTGAACTTGACACCTCAGTTGCAGGCACAGTTAAATTTGGCGATGGCTCAATGGTGTCAATTGATGGTCGTGGAACAGTGTTACTTCAAGGGCGAACGGGCGAACATAAAGTATTGACTGATGTTTATTATATCCCTAAATTAACCAGCAATATTATAAGTTTGGGACAGCTCGAGGAGCGGGGATGTAGAGTGGTGTTAAAAAGTGGTCAATTGAAGGTGTTTGATCATGAGGAACAACTCTTGATTCGAGTGAAGAGAGGAAGAAACAGACTTTACATACTCAACCTTGAAGTTGCACAACCCATATGTTTGATGGCACATCTGGACAGTGAAGATTGGAGATGGCATACACGCTATGGTCACCTTAATTTTCAGGCCCTAAGAAAATTAAGTCAGGAAGGTTTGGTTGAAGGAATGCCACCAGTAAACCATGTAGAGCAATTGTGCAGCGGCTGCCTTGTTGGTAAACAACGCCGCTCCTCATTCCCTCAGGAGGCGATGTTCAGAGCAAAGGAAGTGATGGAATTAGTACATGGAGACTTGTGTGGACCCATCATACCCGCGACACCTGCTGGTAACAAGTTTTTCTTGCTTATGGTTGATGATTACAGCCATTATATGTGGATTGTGCTGTTAAGATCAAAAGATATGGCATTTCAAGCATTTAAAGAAATTAAAATAGCAGCAGAGGTTGAGGCAAATGCAAAACTAAAAGCGTTTCGGACGGACAGAGGAGGAGAGTTCCGATCCAATGAGTTCACATCTTATTGCAAGCAAGTAGGCATCAAAAGGTATCTGACGGCACCTTATTCTCCTCAGCAAAACGGTGTAGTCGAGCGAAGAAATCAGACAGTTGTTGGCATGGCACGTAGTATGATGAGGTGCATGAACATGCCCGCAAAGTTTTGGGGAGAGGCTATGACAACGGCGGTTTACATTCTGAACCGTGCAGTCACTAAAAGTGTGGTCGGGATGACACCATATGAAGCTTGGCATAAACGAAAGCCGAGTGTGCATCATATGCGCACTTTTGGATGCATAGTTCATGTGAAACAGTTGAGTAATCATGGTGGAAAATTTGCTGCACGTAGTACACCGATGGTGTTTGTTGGTTATGAGAATGGATCAAAGGCATACCGAGTGTATGATCCGGTTGCTGGCAAACTGCAAATATCGCGTGATGTTGTTTTGAAGAAGAGAAAGCATGGGATTGGAATACTGTACAAAAATCAGAGAGAGAACAAGGTGGCAAGATGTTTGAAATACATGAAGTTATTGATAACTGTGTGCAAAGAGATGAAGTGCAGCAGGTCTCCAACCCAGTGCACCCAGTAAGAGATGCAGAAAGTGACATAAAGGAGTCCACAACTCAAGCTCCATAAGACGAACCAAGAACTGCATCTACTCTGGATCAAACTGAGGATGATGCTTCACCAAGGGAGAATACAACTCGGATGCGCACACTGATGGATTTGTATGAAGCAACCGAACCAATTGAAGTTGAATATTCTGAATTGTGCTTGCTAGGGACATAACAACAAAACTTGGAGTTCGGTGGATCGTCCAACGAATCAAAAGATCATAGGGCTGAAGTGGATTTACAAAGTAAAGAAAGACTCTAATGGGAAGGTGATAAAACATAAGGTGCGATTGGTGGCGAAGGAATATGTGCAAAAACGAGGAATTGACCTGTTGCAAGGATAGAAACAGTGAGATTGCTCATCGCCTTAGCAGCTCATGAGGGATGGAAGTTACATCATATGGATGTTAAATCAGCGTTTCTGAATGGAGAACTAGAGGAGGAGGTTTATGTTAGCCAACCTCTTGGTTTTGAGGAGAAGGGAAGTGAGCATAAAGTTCTGAAATTGCACAAGGCACTGTATGGGTTAAGACAGGCCCCGAGGGCTTGGAATTCCAAGTTAGACAAAACATTGATAGCAATTGGTTTTAAACGAAGTCCATCTGAGTATGCAGTTTATAAGAAGGATAGCAAGGAAGGTCCTGTTATTGTTGGAGTATATGTGGACGATCTGATAATCACAGGAACTTGTGAGGGAGAAATTTTGAAGTTCAAGAAAGAGATGAGTGAAATTTTCAAAATGAGTGATTTGGGTCTGTTGAGTTACTACCTTGGTATAGAGGTTCATCAAACAACAAGTAGTATTACTTTGTGTCAGGAAGCATTTGCTAGAAGGATCCTTCAAAGTTGTGGAATGGAAGATTGTAACTCAACCCAAGCTCCTATGGAAGCTAGATTCAAGTTGAGCAAGAAAAACACAGCTCCATCAGTAGATCAAACCAAGTACAGAAGCATTGTGGGCAGTTTGAGGTACCTTTTACACACAAGACCTGATTTAGCCTATTCGGTTGGGATTGTAAGCAGATTCATGGAATCGCCCACGACTGAACACATGAATGCAGTGAAGCATATTCTGAGATATATTAAAGGAACATCTGGTTTGGGTTGTTCCTATGGAAAAGGAAGTGAAGAGGGACTGAAATTAATTGGATACAGTGATAGTGATTTGGCCGGTGACGTAGATGATCGCAAGAGCACAACAGGAATTGCATTTTTCTTAGACAATAACCTAATCAGCTGGGTATCAAGAAAACAAAAGGTGGTAGCATTGTCTTCTTGTGAAGCAGAATATATTGCAGCAACATCTACAGCATGTCTTGGGGTTTGGCTTCAATCACTACTCACTGATATTCTGTGCAGAAAAACTGGTACAATAAAGCTCTACATCGACAATAAATCAACAATCTCATTATGTAAGAATCCAGTGTATCATGATCGAACTAAGCACATAGATACACGTTTTCATTACATAAGGGAATGTGTTGAAGAAAAGAAGATTGAAGTTGAGCATATTGGGACTAAAGATCAACTGGTAGATATCTTGACCAAACCTCTTGGCAGAATCAAGTTCCTTGAGATGAGAGAAAGAATTGGACTGCATCTGTGAAGCACAAACAACAAGCTTAGGGAAGTGATTGATGGAATAAGCTTATTGTGTCGGTATACTGTCATAATATATTAACGATTTGTTTTTTTAAGTTATTTTTGCTAGTTTTGATGTTTAGTAATTTTCTGTTTTTGGTAATTGTAAAATATAACGTGGTTGAAAATCAGAACCATGTTATATTTGCTTAGTAGATTTAGGTGATATTTTATTTTTGGAATAGTATCTTAGAAATTAGGATTGTATCTTTTATTACAGAAAAGAATATAAAAAAGGGAAAAACTCAGAAAATGGTGCGGTAATTTTTTTGCACCACAAATTCTTTCTTTGTTCTTTTGCTGTTCTATTCTGGTTCAATTGTTCAAAACTGACAGTCTGCCCATCTGTTGTATGATTCTTTGGCTCTTTTTATTTACCATTTTTTCATTTTGATTAAAATTATAAATGATTCTACTGGTCTTTTGACCAGACTTTGTGTCATATTCTGAAATTAGTACTGGTCCTAGAGAAACACCCTTCTACTATGCCAAAAACACTCAACATTAGGATATAAAAAAGAATAACATCTGGTATAAACTAATAACTATGTAATATGGAGAGCATTTATTCACTATTTGAAGTTCTATTGTAGTGCATACCTATCACACTTGATGTAGGGACAAACAATGAGACACTACTGAATGATGAGTTCTACAAAGGGTTGAAGCAAAAGAGGGCCAGAGGCCAGGTTAGATACACACTAATCTAACCATTCCTCTTCAATTCCTATACTGCTCTTAAACTTTGGTCACTGTATCTCTAACTTCGTGTTTCCATGACTTTTATATGCATGAAATTAGGAATATGCTGATTTTCTTCAAGAATTCATGACTGTTGTCAAGCAGAGCTATGGTGAAGAAGTGCTCATTCAGGTCAGAGACAAACTATCACATAGTTTAGAAAACTAAAGTAATATAATTATATTAGAAAATAACTATTGTATGATTTTAACTTAATTGAATCAGTTTGAAGACTTTGCGAACCACAATGCATTTGAGCTTCTTGCAAAATACGACACAACTCATCTGGTCTTTAACGACGATATTCAGGTATTTAAGTTTCAACACTCATTTTGATTGTTAGTTTTTTGTGAGGTGGCTTTTTACTTACTGCACCGTCATTATGTATTGCCTTTTCAAGGTACCGCTTTTGTGGTGCTAGCTGGTTTACTTGCAGCTCTGAAGTTGGTCAGTGGAACCCTAGTTGATCACACTTTCTTGTTCCTCGGTGCTGGTGAGGTAAATTTGCAAATAACAAAATGGGCCCTCTTCTGCAAACCTTGTAAAATGAAATCCATGCAAGTACTGCTCTGTATTGTAAACCTTTTTAGGATTAGAAAAATTTTCATGATACTGTCACACGTATATTCTCATTTATCAAGCAAAATACATTAACTTGTCTCTGTTTCTATGTATACTTATATACTGATAGTGCATTTATGCTATAACAGGCTTCTGTGGGACAGGTGATGAAGATCGATATGATGATCCATTGGAAGAAGAAACTAAAACTCAGGTTAAACTTGATTGTTTCTATTTAGATTTGTTATTGCTACTGAATCTTATTCACGCAATAGAATGTTAGGTGATGTTCTAAATATGACACTGATATGTTTGGATGGAGTTCAAGAATTTTTGTTTCCTTTTTATATAATATTCTTAGCACTTTTGAAAGAAATTGGTTATTTATGATATTATAATGGACTTCTCTTTATTAATGTCAGCATTTATCACCTAGCTAATTCCCTTCATATTAAACTCCACTCTTGCTTGGTTCGAGCCCAGTAATTGAGAAAGCTTATTTCTTCAATTGACTATTTGCTTGAGAAAGGTAATTTTTCTTTCTTGGTGTTTGATGAAGGCTTAAAACCTAGGTCAAATAAATTTATAACCTAAGACTTTCCTCACTAGTCGTTTTGGTAAAGTTCTAGGGTCGAACCCACAGGGATGGATTAATTGATTACCGGACTTGATCGTTCTTAAAATCTAGGGAGATGGTTTTTGTATGATTTTTGGAATAAGATGCAACCAAGTAAAATATAATAATAATAAAGTAATAAAATAAGTAATAGATAATAAAATATTTTTGGGTGATTTTTCAAATTCTTTTTACTTAAACAGATGCAAAAATATGTCCTAGGTTGCGTGTTCAATTAGTTTGGCTCTAAAGCACTTCTGCCCACGATTTTCACCGGGACAAAAGCCTATTTCGGACCGAAATGCCTGGATTTCGGTGCGAAATCCATGTTGTCTCGTCCCAAAACTCGCTTTAGACCTTCTGGTTTGACTTGATATTTTTATGGAAAACTATGTGAAGGTGACTTGACGACCAGACCTAAACCCTAACTTCAGCTGTCGCGTTTTAGTTCTGGTTTGGTATGGAACTGGCTTTTACCACGTAAATAACTAAGCCTCAGTCGTCGCGTTTTGGTACTTAGAAATTTAAGAATATTTAGTTGGATTTCCAGAGGTATTTAAAGTCTTTTCAGATCATTAAAAGTTACACCTTTTGATCGTTAAACTAACCTCCTCTTTCGAGCGATTGGCTTACCTCAAGTACTTAATCAATTACAAGTTTGGTTTATAGTTTAATGCCCTAAAGACGTCGCGATTCATCCATAGGCAAACATCAATCAAACAAATAATATAACTAAGCATAAACAACAATTCACAACTAAATAAATCACATAATATGTCATAAATCCATCAAGTCATCACAAAATACCAAACTAATCTACTAACTACCCAAAGACATAATAAAACTACTCATTAATATCCATAACACACATAACAATAAATATCATGCAAATAAACAAGATACAAGCCATGAAATATCGAGATAAAAGCATAAAAAGAGTAAACCAATAGTCTCTATGCAAGTAACTCGCTACCAAGGCACATGAATCGATGTAGGTCTCGCTGTCTGCTGCTGCTCCGCTCCAAACTCGCAAGAACTCCAAGGAAATCAATGAAACGCTAAAAAACGCTAAGTCACAAAGGTGGAAAATAGGTCTAGAGAGTCGAATACGTGCTCTGGCGGCAGGGAACGCATATATATCACCACAGGAGGCGACTAGGTCAAGGAGAGGCGGTTTACTCCTTTCCTTCTTCGAAAATTGCCAAGTTCGCACTTTCCAGAAACGCATTTCGGACCGAAATGGAAGGATTTCGGTGCGAAATGGCGCTCTGACTTTGCTGGATGGGCTGAGAATCAAGCCCACGCTGGAGATAAGGTCTGTACTAGGCTCTTATGGTCTCATGGCACGTCTGTGTGGGCCAGGAATGAGTCGTCTGGCTGAGAATGTGGTCCACCCTTCACAAAAGTCGCGTCTCGTCTTTGAATTCCAAGGAATTCTACAAAATAAAACAAGAAGCACGGCAGCAGCAATATCCTGGAAAATATGGTAATTTATGAGACAATTTATAGTGGTTTGATCAATAATTAAGGGCTAAGTACGGTCAAAATACATATAAAAATAAGAGACATCAAATCCCCCTCAAACTTGAATCTTTGTTTGTCCTCAAACAATAATCTAAACTTAAAGGGTAGGACTGTACTTAGACCTAAAAATGAAATATCGCAAACCAATGATGCAACGAAAATTTATTAAATGAGATTACTCAAAGTTTCACAAGTCAAAAATAACTAAAGCAAATTAAAAACTAATTCTAAGGACAAGGGTTTAGTTTTCTCTTTGATTTAATTTGTGCAACTCTCAGTTCTTATGAAATCTCAAAATCAAGTCAAGGACCTTAGCTTCACTTCATCAATTCAAATGCAAACTCAATTTCAATCGCCCGTTCTTTTTCACATGTTGTGAACAACTGCAAATAAAATGTTATCAAAGCTAAAATTTCTATAATGAGTCTAAAAATTTTATTTTTCACCAAATTAAAGGATTATTATTATTTTTTTTTATTGTGCTACCAACACATGACATGTTGGGGAGGTCGGACCGGTTTTTACGCCTTACCGCTACGGTCCACTGTGGAGAAAATTATGCCTTACCGCCACCACCCTCCAATTATTATTATTTTTTATTATTATTATTGCTTGTTGGTGATTCAAGCTTTTAAGAACAACTTAGACTCATTTTATAATTTTTAGAGTTGATAACAGTTATTTAACAAGGATCTGCAACATACAAAATCGTTCACTCGGCTAAAACTTGTGAGAATTGACTAACAATGAATTGATAACTCTAAGCATCCTAATTCAGGTCCTATCCTATCAAACAATCATTTAATTGATCTATTGGTGCACAAACCAACCTAAAATCTCCTAAACAAACATTTATCCTTAAGAAATAATTTTAAAATTGCTTTAAAAATTCAAACAAGCGTGAAACAGTGAATAATATATCCATAGAAACTTCACAGTGATAATGCATGCATCAGAAAAAATCAAATTCACAAGTTCAAAAATTCAACCCAAATTCCAGAGAGCAATTTCGCACCGAAATGGAGAAGAAAAATTGAAAAATGGCCCAAAACAGATGCAAATTTCCCAAAAAAATTTTAGTTCCATCTTCTTTCCCCCCCCAAACTGATTTAAGCAATGTCCCAGTGCGTCACAATCACAGAAAATAGAAAATAAAGGAGAGGGAAGTAAAAATTGTACCAAATCAATGAGAAGAAGATGGCCCGGCCCCATCGGCTGGTGGTGACTCGTCTGAATCAGTAGTGGAGGAGTCCTGTGGCCAAGATTCATACCGTAAAAAGTACTCGTGCGCATCAACCTGCCTCTCGATATGTCGGATCCTAGCACCCTGCTCCGCCTGCACACGAAGGCCCTCGCGCACCATGCCTCTAGTCTCTCTCCCCTCAACCAGTAGGGTCTGCATGAGGCTAGTCAAGTGCTCCATGGATCCATAGGGTACAGAATCTGGTCGATCAACATCCATAGGCAAGGGCATAGGCGGCACAGGAGGTGGAGCTCCATCCACGTATCCATGGGGAACGAGCCATGTGCGATGATCGCTCCTATCAATGGCATGAGGATAGGGTAGCAAGAAACTGGAGCGATCTCTCATCAACCATCTAAACCGTCATGCACCCCCAAATGTCACAATCTCTAAATACTTCATCTCCCTATATCTCTCCGGGGTAACCCGGTGCCATGCTCCACAATCTGTCCTCGCTGGGAAAGCCGTGCCAATGGACTCTCGAACAATGACTGTGACATATGCACCCATAGAGATGGCTCCAGTGCCACCCTGGTCACGCTGTGCAATCCAGTGATTAACCATAAGCTTGTGAATGCAAACCTTCTGAGGCTTAGGCTGTAACATGAGGTGCATGAGAATGAGGTCCTCAGCTCTGGCTCTATGCATAGTCTCACCTCGAGCAAAAATGGTAGAAGCAATGGAACGGTGCAAAAGTCTCAAGGTAGGGTGCTCAATAAGAAAACCAAGTGTGTCTGAGCCAGCGGAGTGAGTGATCCTAGTCCACAACAACTCCCTATCAACCATCGAACCCAACTCCATGATGCTCCGAGGCTGATGTCCCTTCTCGGTCCCAAAAAGCGTGCCAAGGTCATCCAATGGTAACCTCCACAAGGTGTCAAATAAGCAAAACTCAATCTGGTGTACCCCACCCAACTCAAATGTCACCAAAGAAGAGAGGAACTCCAAGGTCAGATTCCTATAGGCGTAGCAATCATGCATCCAAAACTTAGGTTGAATCCCAATCGCCCCCGTTAATTTCAAAAATTGTTCTCCAACTCCCATTTCATGCAACACTCCCAAATCAACCAATCTGGTATGCTCCATTGGCCTCTTATAGATCTTCTTGAAACACTCAAATTGTCGCTTTGTCGGCATATGAAATCCATACTTGCGCTCAAAAGAGGCGGCATCAGGGTCATACTGCTCTAACGGGTCAACCTGAACAGGGGGGGAATAGGAGCACCCCCACGGCCCTGTGACCTAGTTCGTGGTCGATTTGGTTCCATTTTTCACAAAATATCACAGTCCAGAGGCTAATTTCGCACCGAAATGGTCTAGTTTCCAAGTTCTTGGCTTGGACGTTTTCTCTAATGAAGTGACAATCCACTTCTATGTATTTAGTCCGCTCGTGAAAGACGGGATTCGCTGCAATATGTCTTGCCGCTTGATTATCACAAAACATCTTCATCGGTGCTTCGTGCTTGATCTTCAAGTCGGCTAGTAATAGCTTGATCCATATCAACTCACATGCGGTGGATGCCATAGCTCGATACTCCGCTTCCGCGCTTGATCGTGCCACGACATTTTGTTTCTTGCTTTTTCATGTGACTATATTTCCGCCTACAAATGTGCAATAACCGGTTGTCGATTTTCTATCGAAGCTTCCGGCCCAATCTGCATCGGAATAGCCACATATTGAATTAGTGTCATTTTTCCTCATCCAAATTCCCTTTCCGGGAGAACCTTTTAGATACCTTAATATTCTATTAATGGCATCTAAATGAGGTGTTCTTGGTGCATGCATGAATTTACTAATTTGGCTTACGGCAAATGATAAGTCCGGTCTTGTAACGGTTAGATAAATTAATTTACCTACAAGTCTTTGAAAATGGCTTATGTCTTTTAATGGTTCATCTTTTTCATTATCAAGTTTTTCATTTATATCTATTAGGATTTTGGCCGGCTTACATCCTAATTTACCGATCTCCTTAAGCAAGTCCAAATATATTTTCTTTGGCATATAAATAGCCCTTTTGAAGAGTGAGCAATTTCTATTCCAAGAAAATATTTTAATATGCCTAGATCTTTAATGTCAAATTTGTTCTTCAAGTCTTTTTTGACATTATCAATTTCAATTTGGTTGTTACCGGTTATGATTATGTCATCGACATAAACTAAAACCACGGTGGTACCATGGGTATTATGCCTAACAAAGAAGGATGAATCGGCTCCACTTTTTTTAAAATTACAAGACAATAAAAATTGAGAAAGTTTACCATACCATGCCCTTGGAGATTGCTTTAATCCATAAATAGATTTTTTTAATCTACAAACAAGGTTAGAAATATTCTCTTTTTTGTGACCGGGGGTAATGACATATATACTTCTTCTTCAAGATTTCCTTGAAGGAAAGCATTTTTAACATCCATTTGATGTAAGGTCCAATTATTATTTACCGCTATGGAAAAATGTATTCTAACGGTATTCATTTTGGCCACCGGTGCAAAGGTTTCATGGTAATCTATACCATAAGTTTGGGTATACCCTTTGGCCACAAATCTAGCTTTGTACCGCTCTATGGTACTATCGCTATGGTATTTAATTTTGTACACCCACTTACAACCAACCGGTTTTTTCTTTTTTGGTAATTCACAAAGAACCAAAGTTTGATTTTTTTCTAAGGCATGAAGTTCTTCTTCCATTGCCTTACACCATCTTGGATCTTTTTTTTCTACCTCATAATTGGTTGGTTCCTCAATTTTGGACAAAGAGTTTAAGAAGGCATAATGTTCACAAGAAATGTTATCATAGGAAATATAACCTTGAATTGGATATTGTACCGAATAAGTAACAAAATCTCTTAGTCTTGTGGAAGGTTGAAGTTGTCGACTTGATCTTCTCAATGACATATCTTGCTCTTGAGTTTCTTCATCCTCCTCAATGTGTTCTTCTTGTTCGATTTCTTCAAATTCTTCATTTTGATTTTCTTTATTTTGTAGGTTTCCTTCACTTTCTTCGTGTGCTTCTTCACCTATAATATTTCTCAATTCTCTTCGAAACTCACTCGTTTCGATGTTAGTAATACATGAATAAATAAAATCACTTGGATGAATTTTTTCGACATTATTTTCGTAAAAAGGTTCATTTTCAAAAAAACTAACATCTTTAGAAATGTAAAGTTTCTTATTTTTTGGGTCGTAACATTTGTACCCCTTTTTTCGGAAGAATACCCAACAAAATAGTTTTAATTGAAGTAAAATCGAGTTTGTCAATTCTTTGATTGTGCACAAAATATTTGCAACAAAAAACTCTTAAATGACTAATATCTAAATTTCTACCATAAAAAATTTTTAAAGGGCTTTTAAAATCTAAAATGGCACTTGGCAACCTATTTATCAAATAAGTCGCGGTTAAAACGACATCCGACCAAAAAATTTTTGGAACATTATTTTGAAATAAAAGTGACCTAGTAATTTCTAAAAGATGATGATTTTTCCTTTCAAAAATACCATTTTGTTGAGGAGTATAAATACAAGTAGTTTGATGTAAAATACCCTTTTGTTTTAGAAAACTAGAAAAATTTTGATTAACATATTCGGTACCGTTGTCGGTCCTCAAATTTTTAATTTTTTTCTCAAATTGATTTTCAATAAAATTTACAAAAGTTTGAAAATGCGAAAAAACCTCATTTTTATTTTTCATCAAATACAACCAAGTGGTTTTTGAAAAATCATCAATAAAAACAACAAAATATCTATAGTCATTATAAGAACTTATAGGGGCCGGACCCCAAACATCAGAATGAATGACTTCAAAAAAATCATTACTTTTAGAGTTAGAAATAGGAAAAGGAAGTCTAGTATGTTTTGAAAGTTTACAAGTTTCACACTTACAACAATCTAAATTAGAAAAATTAAAAATTTTGTTTAAAACTCTATCGGAAGGATGCCCAATACGCTTGTGCCAAAGTTTACTCAAATCTTCATCTTTACTAGTTTTGAAAATAAATCTATTACTATTTAAAAAATAAAGTCCATTTTCAAGAAAACCTTTACCAATTATTTCCTTGGTAATTAAATCTTGGAAAACAACACTATTTTCTTTAAAAATAATTTCACAATTCAAATCTCTAGAAAGTTTACTAATAGAGAATAAATTAACCGAACAATTTTCAACATAAAAGACATCTTATAAAAAATTTTTAGACAAAATACTAATCATACCCCAACCTTTAATTTTGATTTTCTCATTATTAGCTACGGTAAAATATTGTTCACTACCAATGGTCCGGTAATTTCTCAACAAGTTTAAGTTTCCCGTCATATAGTCGGTAGCACCGGAATCAAGTATCCATTTGGTATAATTATTTGGGACATTAATGGTGGTAAGGCCAATAGTCAAACACCTATTTCCAGTTGGTTTTAACTTAAACAAATTTATTTCATTTGAAATTCCTGGACTATGCATCGATTTTACACAATGCAAATCATTAATTTTTGGATCGGGCTCCAAACAAATTGGGCTGGTTGTATTCATTTCTAACTCATTCATTGAATTTAACGTAGGGGTTTTACCAAGTCCAAAAGAAAAACAATTAAAGTTTGGACCTTGGTCGGGTTTAAGCAGAGAGAGAGGAAATCAACGCCCCTAGACTAGCTTCGATTTTATCAATCCTCTCTTCCGTACTCGAGTTGCTCGTTCTGCTCAGAACCATTTCCGTCTCCACCTTTCGCCAAGTCTAGGCCGCGTTGTCCCTCGAGCTCCCTCTCTTTTTGACTGGCCGGAGCTCAGGATGGGGGATCCAACAACAATCTTTGGTGTGGCTTGGCCCTTTGCAGTAGCCACAACAGTCAGATTCACAGCTGTCGCTCCCCCTTCCTCCTTCACTCCGATCCAGGTTAGAGTTTGGATTTAGAAGGTTGATGTGACGAGCTTGTTCGTTCGTAGACGGATTGTTCTTGCGTCTCATACTTGTGCCCATTCTCCCTTTAATTTGAGCAATTGTGGATTTTGGGGAAGAGGCCTCGATCATGGTTAAGTGCAGCTCCCCTTGTTCTTCTCAAATTTACTGAGAATGTTCTGGGTATTTGATTTTCTGGTTTACTGGTACGAACAGAAAGGAAATTCAGGAATATGAATTTTGATTTTACTGGTAATGACAGCCACCAAATTTTTTGGAATTGGTTGATTTTTCATTGAATTGAAAGGATTTGAACTGATAAGAACAGTTCTGATTTTTACTGGTTTTTTGTTGGTTTGAATTGAGATGAAATTGGTTTGCGGATCAACACCTCTCTGATACCATGTTGAGTTTTGAGGCAGCTTAATTGGTTTGGAATAATGAATAATTGTGTTATTATTCTTTACAATGATGTACATGCCTCTTATATAGGCTAACAAAGAAACGGTAAAACGTTAGACCCAAACGGTCAATTTTCTTTCTGAGGCTAATTAGTCCTTTAATCTTCTTGTTTCTCAACACAAACAAGCTAAAACATAACTTAAATCCATACTTCATGGAAAATTCATTGAAAACCAACAAAATTTGAATTTGGTACATCTAGTCTCAACACAACATAATTCTAAATCACACTTCATGGATAATTCATGTAAACTCTAATCTAACAAGCAAACATAAGCAAAACATTAAACTAAATAAAAGAAATATGAAGCTGGTGTCGAGTAGTTTCCATATGTCTCCAGCATACCTATAAGTTCAATCTAGCTCAACAATCCAAACAAAAAAATTTAAGATAAAAAAAATCCAAAAAACAAGGCATGGTACTATCATAATGTAATTACTTCCAATCGATTTTAAGCCGATTTTATCAAAACGAACTAGCTTTCAATTCAGGTATATGTGAAATTGTATAAAGAAACAAGAAATGGAGAAATGAATTTTATTGAACTTCTCAATTTGTTTTACAGTGTATCAGTATGTATATATAGACAGTGCCAGTGTATCAGGCGTGTAACAGAAAGAAATAACAGAAATCAGTTACATCGTTGGGAAATGATTACAACTCAATAACAACCTATTAATTGCCTAATTACAGTTGGGATCTTCTGTAGTCTTGATTGTATGACGAAGAATGTATCTTAACACGCCCCCCTCAAGCCAATGTTCTAGCCAGGACATTGAGCTTGCCTCTGAGAAATTGAAATCGTGGAAGTGGCAGAGGCTTAGTCATGACATCACTGAGTTGATCAGCTGAGCAAATGTATCTAACATCAAGTTGTTTTGCAGCAACTTGCTCACGCACAAAATGATAGTCTATTTCAATGTGCTTAGTGCGAGCATGGAACATTGGATTTGCCACCAAGAAGGTGGCACCTATGTTGTCACACCATAGACAAGGGTTTGCTGTCATGTTTATGCCCAGTTCTTTAAGAAGAAATCGTAGCCATGTTATTTCAGTGCATGTGAGAGCTAGACTACGGTACTCAGCCTCAGTGCTGGAACGAGCCACTGTGGGTTGTTTTTTTGCAAACCAAGAGACAAGATTTTTTCCCAGATACACACAGAACTCGGAAGTTGACCTCCTATCATCAGCATTACCGGCCCAATCAGATGTTAGGAAATGCTCATATTTTAATTTTAGATTAATTACAACTAATTAATCACCATTAACAACAAGCAAATCAATAGATCTAGTGCTAAAGCAATCACACATCCAATCAAGAGAGAAGGTAGGAGAAATTGTACCTCTCATGAAATTGTATTCATGAGGCTCGAATCCATGGCATGGGAGTCGATGGGGTGCGTGCTCCACCATCTCCACCATCTATGGCCGCCTCTAGCCCACCAAGGACCCACCACCAAGCTCAAAGAGAATGCTAGTTCTCTTGAACCTCTTGCTAATCACCTTGCTTCTCTTAATTAACTATTTAATGGAGAGGAAGAGAGGTGGGATGCTCAACACATGAGCTAAGAGAGGAAGGGAAGAGCCATGGAGAAGAGAGAAAAATCTCTCTTCTAGGTGGAGGCGCAAGGGAGGGGAGAGGAAGAGAGATGACGGCTAGGATTTTCTCCCAAAGAGACCCCTTTATATAGCCAACCACTCTCATCCAATTTTCATACTATTTACAAGTATGCCATCCACCCTAAGAGGCCACCTAATGGGCTCTCTTGGGCCATCTTAATAAAAGGCCTTTATTCATTAATTCACCAATTAATGAATCTCCTTTAATTGTCTCTTCATTCTTCCTTAAATCGGGCCTTTAATTAACCAATTAAATAGAAGCCCAATTAGCTCAAACTATTTAAAGTAAGTTGAACATAATTAATTATTAACTCATTAATAATTAATCTATGATTAGCTAATGCATTATATTGTTTCCATATGATCCTTTTAATTTAATTAATTATAACGGTTCATAACGGTATATAATTAATTAATTAACTTATCACATTTCACAATACACATTATTGTGAATAAACAATAAATGCACCAAGTGGTTAGAATCCTATTTGTGCGACCCTATTTGAGGATTTATACTATGTTGGCCATGGAAATAAATCGTTATTTATTTCCAATAATCATAAGCGGTATCTAGCAACACGTTATGACTCCCAATTCGTATAAATAATGTACCGTTACAATATCTCAATCCTGCATAAGAAATAAAAGTATTTCTTTGTTTGATTCTTATGTCACACGATATCTTTGTATAATCCAAGATAGGAATGTGTCATTCTTGCAGATTATACATTTCTTGATCTAGAGTTGATCGTCTAGTTTGCATGCATACGATCCAACTCCATCAAGGGGCCCAAACAGATATCATCACTCACTAGGTATACTAATGAGGGACATACGGTTTTCTTGATGAACAACTTTTCCCCGCACAATTCAAGAGAACATAAATAAAGTCCTTATAGCAGCCTTTATCAGGAATCAACGTTAGACGATATTTATTGAACCTATCCTCATGTGGAAAAGGTGAACATCTCAAACTTAGAATCAAACTCATATGAAATAAACAATGACACATAACACAATCCATATGTTTATTTCATTGGGTCAAGTCCTGTACTATGTTCCAATAACATACACATATGCAATTAAGTTCGTAACTCCTTACTTATGATTTGTAGAACTTAATCATCACTTAACTTGCATACTAATCTTTTATGATAATTAATGTTCCTTGTTAATTATCAAGATTATGGACGATTTAGATTTATTATTGTCATTCTAATGAATGATCCACAGAGATCTACAATTCAGATCCTCAACCTGAATGATCTGTCAATAATAAACTCTAGGAACAAATGATCAAATATCATCATTAACATAAACTAAGAAAATAAGTCATTAAATATTGACTTCTAGGACATAACTCCAACAATCTCCCACTTGGCCTAGAGTCAATCAATAGTGACTTCTAGCCAGTGAAGAATTTAGAACAATGTCATATATCTATATATATACATGTCTCGAACCTCAAAAGATGTAATACACTTAAAGCAAGTTACTCATACGTCCATCACGCATGGATGCACAATTGCATCTCGTATACCGCTTAAGGTAGAGGTTAAGTTAGAGTGTTCGCTGTGTCCGCGAACCTATCAAATTTTATTTGACCCTATATACATATATACTCCTATATATGTGTTCTTGATCATCATCATGTGAGATCAAGTGACATCGTCATAGATCTTAGTTGGATCACCAATTTAATATTGGGTTCTTCAAGTTTAAGCTATGGTTCGAGATGCATAGAACCATATTAGCTTGACTGAGAACTTCACGATCCTTACTACATTCTTTCATTGCTTCACAAGTTGCTATATATTTTGTTTTGGTGACGGAAACGGTTGTAATATCCCATTTAGAACACCTTCTAAACTTACAACACCACATTTAAACAAAATATGTAGCTCAATTGTATTTATATCAATCTTTCGAAAACTAGCATCAATATAACAATTTATATGAGCTTTCTTTCATCTTATCAGATGGAAAAACATATCATTCTTTCTCATAAGATACTCGAAGATATTCTCGATTATTGTCCAAACGTGTTTTTCTTTGTATCCAGTTGACAACTGCTTGTCATACTCCTTGGTTACAACACATAGGGGCATGTGCATAAATATGGCATCCGTTATGAAACTCATAACAGAAGGATGCTCGAAATATATCGTGCACTCTTTTCGAATTGAGTTACAACACACCGAGTAGAACTCAAGTATATGCCATACAACTTGGTTAGACATCCTTTCTAGGAGTCTATCTTTTCATGTTACTAGAACACTTTGTCATTATATGCACGTTTTCTCAAACCAGACATCCATCATAATCTATCTCCATAGATTTTGTTTCCTTGGATTTAGGTGACTTGCCCAAGTTCTCTATTGAGAAAACATTCTCCAATGAGATCTTGACAATATTCATTTCTTTAATTTTATTCCCAATTAATGTCTTGTATCTTGTACAATACATGTAACATAATAATGCTCCCACTGAATATCTTGTCTATACAAGATACTTTTGACGAAGTGCAACTCCTTGACTTCTTTGTCAAAATGTTTATTCCAATTTTCACAATTCTTGCTTCAATTCATCAATTGATCCTTGAAGCACATATACATTTCTAGCAATACAACAAATCCTCAGTTTGTGTCAAATTCACAACAACTTCCTTCATTCAATCGAAGAAGGCGGTTTTGATGTATTTTTCATATATCTATATATACGAAATATAATTATTGTTAGAATGATCTTTATTGACTTATACACAGCTACAAGCAAGAAGCCGTGCTTTGTACATGGTCAACTGGTTATCGACTTACACATAGCATCAATCATGAAATTGTGCTTTGCACATAGTCGACTTGCTATCCATATCTATCTTTCCTTTTAAAGATCTAAATGTTCTAGATGGATCGCTCCTTCTTGAACATCAATCAAGGTCTATACCTTGTTGTTATATATATGGATTGCACTTAAAGATCATATAGATTCAAACCATACTTGTGGAATCGGATCTTTCCATCACTTCTGTATTTATCAACGGATCCTCATATCTCAAGTACGAGGATGTTGTGAAGCCTATGTACCTTTCAGTTTAGGCAATTCACTCTCGTTGATCTTTGTAGGATTGGTGCTTGAGGTCTATGAACTACTTCTACAACAACTTGTAGAATAAGTTCTTGATCCTAATGTACTGCACGAGTTTCTCTAACATCATCCATTCGTGAGATGTTTGAGTACTCTTTAGAAGCGAGTGTGCTTATGAACTTCTTCCTTTCACAACTGCTTGTGAATTTAGTTCCGCTCAACTCCCACTAAGCACCATGTATGGAGTGACAAGTTTCCTATAAATGTACTTCTTGTAGTGACGCATAAACTCCTTTAATGCTCACGTTACTCCCACTACTTCTTCTTGAGAATATCATTCTTCAAGATTACGTTATGATGAGCAACAACTACTTTGTTCTTATCATGTTCGTTGAAGTAGTACCTTTTGGTTAGTTCAAGATATCCTACATAATATTAAGCGTCTTATTTGGGTCCAAGCTTATCAATCAATCGAACTTTGAAATAAGCTTCTCAATACCAAATCTTGAGAAACAATATACCTAGAGATCGAATCTCGTAAGATATCTTTCTCAATAGACTTCGATGGAATTTTTATTCAGTGTAAACAATATTGTCCTCAAACACAATCCCTTACATGAGTCAAACAAGTCAATTTGATTTATTACCGATCGAACTATATCAAACAATGTTCGATACCTTCATCCTTGGATACATTTTTCCAAATGTTCCTCCTGGAGCGAGTAGTGAAACGTCTTTCATACTCTTTAGGCAATATATCAAACTATATGACTTAACTATTTACCATGATCCATCTTAAGACTTTTGCTTTTATTGAATATTTTTTCAACTTTACTCTTGAGATCATTTTGATCTTGTCAAAAGATTCATACTTATACCATATCAAATAGATACGTTAATATCTACAATGATCGTTGGTCAAGTGGTAAAGTGTCAACAACCTTTCAATTGCACAAGTCCTATAAGTCTATATACATCAATATGTATAAGTCTTAATAAGGTTACTTGTCCTTTAAACCTTCGTAGGTCAAAGGCGCTTTTGTCTTTTAACAAACACGATTCGCATGAATTTCAATTGATTTGCAATCGAATTGATTTACGAGCTCCACGTTACGTAGACTCTCATAATGCGATTCTTTGCAATCGAATTGATTTACGAGCTCCACGTTACGTAGACTCTCATAATGCGATTCTTGTTTATATTCGACTAAGCAACTATTTTACATAAAAGTCAAATACTTTATGCGAAGTCTTACATATTTGTCATTCAAAATTTGTTAATCTATTTCAAGCAAATTCAATTAAGATGCATGAAATCTTATACACAAATTTATAACAATAAGAGAACAACATTTCTCTATTACAAAACATGATCATCCATCATCAAATATGAAACGGAGATAAGGTTTTATGAGATGTTTGGAATAAGGTATACAACCTCAAATTCCTAAACAAACTCTTTATTTAGTAAAGATAACTCTACGTATTCAATGGTAGTGGCTTAGACGTACAAGCCATTTCCAAAAACGGAGTTTACTTTACTTATCTCAAACTTTCTCTTATTCATCATTGCCTACACATTTCGTTAAATGCGAGCACATGAACTAGCACCTAATTACTAGTGTGAATTAGAGATAGTGAGATAATTTGAACGACAAATATCTTAAGGTTTAGAACATCATGATATTTCGGACAACCTTTCAAATGCCTCCCATAAATGGCAAATGAAACATCTCATGTGACACACGGTCACTAGTGAGGGTCTCAAAGTCTCAACTCATATATTGGTGGAGTATTCCTTTAATACTTAACCAATCATTTTAGCACTAACAAGTGTGCGAACAATACATCCTTTATCCATAGAAAGAGATTTTATGACAATATCAACAATCCTTGATATTGGAGATCTCAATATCTCTAGTTGTCAATTAGCTACTCAAACCTTTCGGTTCGCAAGCTAATGAAACATTTATCTTCTTATAAGAAGAGTCTCTTGGTTAACTCACATTCCATTACTCGATCATAAATGATTGAGTCTATTTTTACTTTCTCTAAGAACGTCTTCTTGAGTAAATGGATGAGAGTGTAGAAGTCTTAGTATAGTCCTTATGAATTCTCCAATTCAAAGGTCTAGAACTTCTAAAAGGATATAAGCATTCGCTTTATTGAATAATTTTCGTCAAAACTAATCAATCATTGCGAAGCTATTGTTCGGGAAGTCGAGGAACGTTTTTGGGATTAAACTTGCTCAAGTTTCTCATTTCCAAGAACATGTCTTAGAAATCGGTATTTCTTCTCCAAGTAAATACCTTAGAAACGAGCTTGTCGTTTTCCAAAGATTGATCGCAACGAAATTAACATATTTAATATCTATAACAATTTCAATTTAAGGTCATTTAGTTTATGCAATGTTTTGTTTATGGAATGATAAACAAAACTCCCACTACATTTAATTAATGTCCCTAAATGTAATGGATTCCAAGATCCTCATTTTCGTCAAGTAGAGCCTGCTATGGCACGACACCCTACTTAACTAGACAAGGTAGGTTCTCCAACCAATCATATCAACCATATGACTCTTGGTTTGTGAATATCTAAGTATATTTACAAACTTCGCCCCGATGTCCAAGAAAACTTGTTGGGTCCATCGATAAGCAACCTCTCTCTATTTGCTCCTAACAAATCTTTTCATTTGTACCCCGACTATCAAGGTTGACAACCATGACGTCCGCTATGGCGGACTGCGCCATGATTGGCTATTGACGTGAAGGGGATAGAGAGAAGGAAGGCGGTCGACTTAATCAATTTAGTTTGGGACAAAAAAAAATGACTCTTGTTTGGTGGTCATGTAAGCATACACCCATACCTACCTATGACAATTCAAGGCATTCACAAACAATCACATAACATAAGCATCTCAAGCATTGTCGTGGGTTTGTATGGCTCCCGCTTGCATTAATCTTCGTCGCATCTCCATGTAACGAGACTAATCTAATCAAGCCCTCCCACTAATTACTAAGATCCTATCTAATAATTACGGGAAATAAATATATGTGATAAAATTCCTAAAACCCCGCCTAGGCCTTAGGGGCATGCAAGCCTCACAAGTTACATCAAAATTAACCAATTAATTATCAATGCACCTTAGGCCACTTTACAAGCAATCACATGCATTCACAACATTTTACAACACACAAGGCATTGACATCTTGAGCCATATCAAACCCACATCCTCCTACAAAACAAAGTTAGCACATATACAATATACATGATTCACTTGTTCTTAATTAATTTCATTAATTAGAATCTTTGTGCATACTTGTTGCTCAAGTTTTTCGAATGCAAAGAAGGCTTAACCTTAACAACTAATTGTTTAAGCCCTTTTAAATTAAATCCAACTATCAAAACAGAAAGGAGGGTATTTAAGGAGTCTTCTAATTAACATTTCAATAAATTGATTAATTAGAAACTATTTTAACTAATTAAAATACGAAATTCGGGACCCGAAAAAATTCAAAATAATTCGGTCTCCAAAAAATCTGAAATAAATCCAGAGAACTCCTTACAAATATTGTGATTACCTGTAAAAATCTCAAGGAGAGATCAATTACCATCAGGGAGAACCAAAAAAGACAATTCCTCAGATTGTGCGCGAAGCACCGTTAGAGAAAATTCTGTTATGGGTCTCAACCTTTTGATCTGTATGATCATCCCCTTGATATTTTTCCAGCAAACAATTTACATAGAAAAATACTACATATAATAGGCTATCATTCCATGAAAAGAAAATCTACAAGTTATATTCAAGATCAACGAGATAACAAGCATTTAAGCAAGGTATCCTGTTCTGGAACAGACCGTCGACCAAAAAGGTTTCACTCGGTTGAGGTATCAAATCTCAATGAAAATCTATAAAATTAATTTTCATAGATTCCAGACTTAAAGGAGAACATTTCCATTCAGACACTTTTCCATAAAAGTTTCTCAATAAGTACAGTTTTTCAAAACAATCGGTTTGTTTGAAAAAACAGATCTGACAACTTCATCACTTTTCATCCTTGAACGCCCACATAATATCCGAAATATGCAACAAAATTTACATATCCAGAAAGAGCATCAAGTTTAGAATAATCCTATCTAAAAGTTACAGGTACTTTGTATACAAACTTATTTGTTACCAACCACAACAACAGAACTGTGCAGCAGAATAACAGATCTGCGCACCGTTACCGTTTAAATCACTAAAAATTCATTTTACATCGAATTTCAATGATTCCAGTGGGAAAATAACCACAACTCAAAGGGCTACAACCTCCAATAAGAAGGAAAAAATTTCAGAGAGCTTTACACCACGAAAAACAAGCAACAAGACAGAAAACAGCCTTTCCAGGGCCAGCAAGCATGCACATCACTAATTAACTTAATTAATTACGAATTCTCACTTAATTAAGTGTGAAAAACCTTAAGCACGACCATGGCTCTGATACCACTGTTAGGAAATGCTCATATTTTAATTTTAGATTAATTACAACTAATTAATCACCATTAACAACAAGCAAATCAATAGATCTAGTGCTAAAGCAATCACACATCCAATCAAGAGAGAAGGTAGGAGAAATTGTACCTCTCATGAAATTGTATTCATGAGGCTCGAATCCATGGCATGGGAGTCGATGGGGTGCGTGCTCCACCATCTCCACCATCTATGGCCGCCTCTAGCCCACCAAGGACCCACCACCAAGCTCAAAGAGAATGCTAGTTCTCTTGAACCTCTTGCTAATCACCTTGCTTCTCTTAATTAACTATTTAATGGAGAGGAAGAGAGGTGGGATGCTCAACACATGAGCTAAGAGAGGAAGGGAAGAGCCATGGAGAAGAGAGAAAAATCTCTCTTCTAGGTGGAGGCGCAAGGGAGGGGAGAGGAAGAGAGATGACGACTAGGGTTTTCTCCCAAAGAGACCCCTTTATATAGCCAACCACTCTCATCCAATTTTCATACTATTTACAAGTATGCCATCCACCCTAAGAGGCCACCTAATGGGCTCTCTTGGACCATCTTAATAAAAGGCCTTTATTCATTAATTCACCAATTAATGAATCTCCTTTAATTGTCTCTTCATTCTTCCTTAAATCGGGCCTTTAATTAACCAATTAAATAGAAGCCCAATTAGCTCAAACTATTTAAAGTAAGTTGAACATAATTAATTATTAACTCATTAATAATTAATCTATGATTAGCTAATGCATTATATTGTTTCCATATGATCCTTTTAATTTAATTAATTATAACGGTTCATAACGGTATATAATTAATTAATTAACTTATCACATTTCACAATACACATTATTGTGAATAAACAATAAATGCACCAAGTGGTTAGAATCCTATTTGTGCGACCCTATTTGAGGATTTATACTATGTTGGCCATGGAAATAAATCGTTATTTATTTCCAATAATCATAAGCGGTATCTAGCAACACGTTATGACTCCCAATTCGTATAAATAATGTACCGTTACAATATCTCAATCCTGCATAAGAAATAAAAGTATTTCTTTGTTTGATTCTTATGTCACACGATATCTTTGTATAATCCAAGATAGGAATGTGTCATTCTTGCAGATTATACATTTCTTGATCTAGAGTTGATCGTCTAGTTTGCATGCATACGATCCAACTCCATCAAGGGGCCCAAACAGATATCATCACTCACTAGGTATACTAATGAGGGACATACGGTTTTCTTGATGAACAACTTTTCCCCGCACAATTCAAGAGAACATAAATAAAGTCCTTATAGCAGCCTTTATCAGGAATCAACGTTAGACGATATTTATTGAACCTATCCTCATGTGGAAAAGGTGAACATCTCAAACTTAGAATCAAACTCATATGAAATAAACAATGACACATAACACAATCCATATGTTTATTTCATTGGGTCAAGTCCTGTACTATGTTCTAATAACATACACATATGCAATTAAGTTCGTAACTCCTTACTTATGATTTGTAGAACTTAATCATCACTTAACTTGCATACTAATCTTTTATGATAATTAATGTTCCTTGTTAATTATCAAGATTATGGACGATTTAGATTTATTATTGTCATTCTAATGAATGATCCACAGAGATCTACAATTCAGATCCTCAACCTGAATGATCTGTCAATAATAAACTCTAGGAACAAATGATCAAATATCATCATTAACATAAACTAAGAAAATAAGTCATTAAATATTGACTTCTAGGACATAACTCCAACATCAGAGTCGCTATATGCATGGATTTCATTTGTGGAGTTTGAGTGAATCAAAATACCATGCTGTAGAGTACTACATAAATATCTTAAGATCCTCTTAGCAGCTATCCAGTGATTTATTGTAGGGTTGTGCATAAATTGGGATAGTTTATTGACAGGAAAGGAGATGTCGGGCCTGGTTAAAGTTGCATATTGTAAAGCACCAAGGACACTTCTGAACAGGTGAGGATCATCAAACAAAGCACCATCATCCTTTGATAATGACACACCAGTGGCCATAGGTGTCATAACTGGTTTGGTGTTGTGCATGTTGACTCTTGATAATAGATCAGCAATGTATTTCATTTGAGTAAGATGGAGTCCCTGATCTGTGAATTGAGCTTCAATTACCAGGAAATAGTGTAGTTTGCCAAGGTCTTTGATGGCAAACTGTGTACTCAATTGAGATATACAATTGTCAATGAGTGATTGATTATCTCCAGTGACAATTATGTCATCAACGTAAACTAGAACAAACAGTTTATGACCATTGTGAAGAGATATGAACAATGAAGGGTCATAACAGGATGGCTTGAAGTTTAATACAATAAGAGCTCTACTTAATTTCTGAAACCAAGCACGTGGTGCCTGTTTCAGTCCATATAGGGATTTGTGTAGTCGGCACACATAATTTGGAAAATCTGGATTTACAAACCCTTGTGGTTGAGCCATGAAAACAGTTTCAGCCAAATCGCCATGTAAGAAGGCATTGCTGACGTCTAGTTGTTTAATTTGCCAATTGGATGACATAGCCACAGATAAAACAACTCAAATTGTAGTGGGACGAACTACTGGACTGTAAGTTTCAAAAAAATCAATACCTTCTTCTTGGTGGAAACCCTTAGCTACAAGCCGGGCTTTGAATCTATCAACCGAACCATCCGGTTTTCTTTTGATTTTGTAGACCTATTTTAAACCAATCACTCTTTGGTTGTCAGGTGGTGGGACCAGGGACCACGTATTGTTTGAGGCTAGAGCTTGAAGTTCAGAAGCCATGGCGGATCTCCATTCTTGTGAGTTGTTTGCTTGTGCAAAGGAGCATGGTTTCGACTCAAATTCTGCCATATGAGATACGAAATCAGAGAAGTCTCGAGTTTTTCTCGTATTGTCTCGAGTTCTTGTGGTCATGGGGTGAACAGTAGATCTCTTGGAGTGAGAGATTGGAGTTGTTGGTTCAGTTTGAACTAGCGAAGAAGGGGGAGATGATTCTGTAGATTGATCTGTTGGAGGAGAAGAAGAAGAGGGACGGTCAGATTGGGCAGTCGAGTCAGTGGTTGGATGTGGTCAGTCAGAGTAGCCGTTGAGCTCTCGGTCAACGCCATTTGAGTTTGAATGAGTAATCGGGTGGACAGGCTGAGCGACGAGCTGTGTAGATGTGTCAATGGGCTCGAAATATTGTTGGGCTTGAGGAATTGAAGTTGTAATTGGCAGAGGCAAAACTGGAGTTGTAGCTGTTATTTCTTCAATTCTGTTTTCAGTCTTGTTGTGTTCCATTTTAAATGGAAAAACACTCTCATCAAAAACAACATTGCGAGAGACATACACTTTATTAGTAGGCAAATGTAAACATTTATAGCCTTTTTGAGAAGAGGAATAACCAAGAAAAATTCAAGGGAGGGATCTAAGTTCCAATTTGTTGGAATTGTATGGCCTAGTAAGTGGAAAACATAGACAACCAAGTACACGAAGAAGAGAATAGTCCGGTTTTTTGTTCAGCAAAGTTGTGAAAGGAATAGACTTGTTTGAAGGAAGTCTATTAATAAGGAACACTATGCTCGAAAATATTTCATCCCAATATTGTTGTGGTATGGAGGCATGAGACATAGTGGAGAGAGCTAGTTCAACGATATGCCTATGCTTCCTTTCGGCTAAACCATTTTGTTGTGGTGTGTAAAGGCAAGATGTTTGATGAGTAATTTGTGGAAATTTTGTGGTTATAGGTTTGTACTCACTTCCTCCATCGGTTCTAAGGGTTCTAATAGAAGAATTTAGTAGATTTTCTACTTGAGCCTTGAACAATGAGAAAATGTGACACACCTCACTCTTTTGCTTCATGAAATAAATCCAAGTAAATCTAGAGAAATCATCAACAAAGGTAACATAATATCTATAGCCTTGAGAAGAAATAATAGGGGATGGACCCCATACATCCGAATGCACAAGTTGTAAGGGAAAAGTAGAAGAACTTGAAGAAGGTGAAAAAGGCAAAACATGTGCCTTGGCTTGAGCACAATCATGACACATAGAAGGTTTATTCTTTGTACAAGGCAATTTATTAGAAGTAATAACATCTAAGGTAATAGCATTTGAAGGATGGCCTAATCTTGCATGTCAATCATTTGTTGTAGTTCGGTTTGTGAAGTGAGCTTGAGGACAATGCTTCAAATTGAGGATGTAGAGACCATTATAGCTATTCATTTGAAGAAGAGGAATCTTGGTGTGGAGGTCCTTTATGACACAATGAGAGGAAGTAAAGTCAATTTCCAAGAAGGGATTATCATGAAGCAATTTAGATAGGCTAATAAGATTAGAAGTGAAGTTTGGAACATGTAGAACATCACAAAGTTTAATGGAATGATTTGAAATATCAAAGGAAGTAGAACCAATATGGTTGATAGAGAGACCATTACCATTTCCAATTTGGAGCTTCTCAACTCCATCATAGGCAAGGAAGCTTGATAAGTTGTTGAGGTCACTAGTCACATGATTGTTAGCCCCCAAATCAACAATCCAATCAGTTGAAGAAGTTGCATTGTTCTGAACTTGAGCTGTAAAAGCTTGAAACCTGGGATTTGGGCGCCAATTGGGGTCTGGGTCGTAACGTCTATAGCACAAATTGACTTCATGGCCTGGTTTGATGCAGATTTGGCAAGTGGGCTTTACGCTTGGTGAAGATTGCTGCGAATTCGGCCCAGTCGACGCGTGTGGAGCTGGAGGCCTGTATTGCGCTCTCGGATTGAACCCGATTGGAGTGGTTGGTCGATTGGGAGAGGGACTCTGGTTCGAGTATGAGTTGCGACCTCGACCATAACCACCTCTACCAGCGTAGAAGGCCGTCGCCGTCGCCAGCGCTGGCATGGAGTGGCTTTTGAGCAACGCTTCATGGCTGAGAATGAGGCCATGAGTGAACACTGGCGGCGTTGACAGCAACGACGACAGGAAGATAGTCAGAGCCAAGACCATTGATCGTCGCCATCACCAGCTCATCATCAGGGTAAGGCTAGCCAATTGAAGCGAGCTCATCAGCAACACGCTTGAGGTTTTGGAGATAATCGGAACAGGAAGAGTTCCCCTTGTTGGCCGATTGAATTTGCCTCTTCAGATTCATAACCCTTGATTTTGAATTAGAGGAGAGAAGCTTCTGCAATTCGATCCAGAGCTCCATTGTTGTTGAGCACGTGACCACCTGCGACTGAATCTGCTCAGTCAGCGAAGATCAGATCCAGCCTAGCAAGAGCTGATCCTGACAATGCCATTGCAAATAGTCGGGATTAACCTCATAAGCACCAGTGGTGCTTTGTCGAGTAGGTTGAGGAGGAGGAGACTCAATGTATTTGACGAGACGATAGCCATGGATGAGAGGCAGGATTTGAGATCGTGATGATAGGTAATTTGAAGCAGTTAGCTTGGTGGAGATCGGAAGGTTGATGAGGACGACATTGTCAGAGTTGGCGGAAGAAGAGATTTCAGAGATGGGAGATTGATTTGGGGAAGGTTCTGGAGCCATTGATGAAGACGAAGAAAGGATCGAGAATGGCGCTAGCCAATTGTCTCTGATACCATGAAATTGTATAAAGAAACAAGAAATGGAGAAATGAATTTTATTGAACTTCTCAATTTGTTTTACAGTGTATCAGTATGTATATATAGACAGTGCTAGTGTATCAGGCGTGTAACAGAAAGAAATAACAGAAATCAGTTACATCGTTGGGAAATGATTACAACTCAATAACAGCCTATTAATTGCCTAATTACAGTTGGGATCTTCTGTAGTTTTGATTGTATGACGAAGCATGTATCTTAACAATATGCCTTGCTTCTTCTCTCCCCCTTTAATTCTCATGTTGATTGATTCTTTATGTTATAATTTGCTCGAAAATGTATAAAGCCCTAGTTACAAAGAGCTGGCAATTCTCAATCACATACGCAGTGAGTTCCATTTCATTGAGTTTGATATGCCGCTAGATCAACTTGATAAACCAGATTGCACATTGCAATATCCATCATAATATAGGGAAGTACCTGATGGATGCAAATAATATAAGGAAATGTTTGACCAACATAGAATTGGGTGTCCCTATTCTTCTCAAGTCTCAGTGCCACCTAAAGACAAGACGAATAAACATATCAATTTGCATGGGTATAGGTCATGTGTTCTTTGGCTTCTGCAATATTCTTTTTTATAATTTTTAACTACTAACACAGCTCTCTTTTGATCTTCTTTTCATCCCAATATTTTTATTTCTAATAGGTACTGGTTTATGGAGATTTGAAGCTGGGGCCTTACCTGAACGTGAGGTTGGTTCTTGCCATCTGGATACTCATTGGGAGGTTTTGTGAGGGTTTCTGTTATTTCATACGTCTTGAGGTCTATTTCTCCATTTTTCATCTTCTCTTGGTATTGATAGGAAGCTAACAATCCATGAAAAATAACATTAATTAAAATAAGCTAGAGTAGCCTAATACAAAAAAGGAAAATTTATGAACAATGAAAATAGATTGTGCATACTGTATAATGTTCAAATGAGAAATGCAATGCATACCCTCTATAAGCAAATGAAACGAATACATGCTTACTAAGAACATCAAATGTTATGTGTACAAAATAATGGGTCATTTGGCTGACTTTGAAAATTGCGAGGTACAGCCATACATATTTTATGATATATCTAATACTTTCAACATTGCAATACTTAAGAAAATAATAAATAAAAGTGAACATTTGACCAAAAACTTTGAAGAGCTAGCAGTCAAAATGAAAGGCAAGAGTAATGTCTTCTGATCGTGACAAGGAGATGGGAGTGAGTAGAGACTCGATTTAAATTAGGCTCTAATTTGTATCGTACATTCGTACTGATTAGTGATGAGGCTATCACAATTCACAGCTAGCACCATAGCTATCCAAATAAATCACCTTGCCACCTGGGACTAGGCACTAGTAAACCTTTGTATAATTTGGTGGTCACTTTGTGTATTCATTTTTTTCCCTCATTGTTTCTCCATTACATAAAAATTGACATTCTCTTTTCTGGTCTTCTGTAATTTTTTCCCCCTTATTATTTCTCCCTTTGACTTAGATGTAAAAATTCATCATGTCCTTTATGCAACTTAGAATGTAACCTGAGGTTTTCTTTCTTAAATAAAAAACATAAGCAACCTAGTTTTTTTTTTTTTTTTTTTTTTTTTTTTGGGTCCAATAAACAACCTAGTTTTGTCTAATCTTTGGTGCAAAATACTGGACCACAATTCAACAGTGCTAGTTGAGCACATTGCCGCACCACTGCAGAAAATGCACAAAATTGAAATTCATTAACTGTCCCACTATACCAGTTATGACAAATTGTAACTCTATAGTACTAATTACAAACGCAACTACGAACCAATGACACTTCTTGTAATTAGAAGTTTCTATAGTTTTACCTTGTATATGGAATCGCGAAATTATGAAACCCAGACCTCTGTTGCTCTATGAATAGTTCCTAGGAAGAAGAAAGAAAATGTATATTAGAAGAAGCAATTTCACTTGTACACATTGATACATGACTTGATGTATTATTAATCTACTAGCAAAAGATGCCCTCAATATGCGGGCAAATAAAAATAAAATAAAAATTTGATATTATTTTTGTTTCATATAAAACTTTACATGTTAGACAATACGGTAAAATCAATAATTTAGTCTTTCCTTTTAAATAAATAGCTAATTAGGTAGTAACTTAATTTTTTCTATAAAAAGTCTGACCTTAATCTAGACCACTGATCAAATCAAATTACACAAATCAATGGTCCATAATTGATATAAGAATTGTTTAACACCCTTTTATATGACATGTTTACTCCTTTTATATGAATTGTTTACACCCTTTGTATGCGTGCATTTATAAGTAGTAGAGATTTCAGTGTGATGCCCAAATCCTTGCCTCAAACTATGTGTCAAATTAAACATGATAATTGTCTGTTCCATCGCATAGCTATTTAAATGTTAATTGCCAAAACATACAGGTGGCATGAGAGGCAAGCATATTAGAACTCAGAATGGTACTTAGTATTGCGCCTAAATGAAAATACCTAGAGAAGTTTTGAGCCAGCGATTCACAGCTGTTTTTAAGGCAGCTAAATTTTATAGAAACATTGATATTCTGGTTATTATACAATCACACATCCTATCTTTCCATTTAAAATTCAATGGCTCAAATTTTCTATTTCAGAGATTTTATTTTAGAGATAAGATGGAGCAATTTTCAGAGGTTTCATTTTCTAGTGGCGCATTTCATGTAGCTAGTTGTTTTTTCTTTGATTTTCCAATTAGGATATAATTGATCTAATCCACTACAGTCATGATTGCAAAGTAAAGGACATAAGCGTACAGAAACTGTTGTATACAAATTATATATAGCAACTGATATGATATTGGATGATTAAAGTTCCTAATTATTGACCAAAAAATTCATAAACTATAATTTTTCAATGATAAAATAAAATACATATATAATTTTAATCCAAGCTTGATAAATTTCAAAATCTTTTTTTTTTCGACAAAGGATTCATCTTATATATTCTTCTTACTACGAAGGATATTGATATTTGATAATATCAACAAGATGCATGTATTAATTTATAGTATTAACTTTACAAAGGTATTTTTAAACAAAAAAAACTTTTAAAAGAATAATTCATGTTATTCTTACTAACAAATATTTTTCTTGGCTGATAATATATTCAATAGTTCCATGCCTCCATTGTATAATATTAACAATATATGTGAAAAACTATATTGGACAACTATATGAGAAGACTAGGTATATAAGAATAGTATCATATCATTTTTATTGTATAATATTGTATAATATTAACAAAATATTTGAAAACTATATTGGAAACTACATGAAATTAAAGATTATATGAAAAACTATGGTATCATATATATCATTTTTAACTAAAAATGAAATAATTATATTGGTGATCGTATTTTGTTTAAAAAGTTTTTCTGATTTATTGATTAGTTTTTGAATTGTATAAATACTATCGTATCATCTTCAATTATCTTATATCTTGTTGTAGACAACGATATATATGAGTTCGCAAATTTTATATGTTATATCACAAGTAGTTACACTCATATCGTATCAACAATACATCTTATAGAATATTATATCTATGATATTGTCTACGGTGCATATTAATGTACCAGAGTTTTGGTTCATACTGATTTAAACTTTTTGATTTGCTTCAAAACGACCGGTTCAAACCGTCAAATATGATTGGCAAGGAGATTCCAATAAGGAGATCATATTGGACGGTTTGAATCGGTCATTTTGAAATAAATCTAAAAGTTTGGATCAGTATGCACAGGAGCTTCGGTACATTATATGCACCATAGATATTATCATTATTTCAATACTGGTCAAGACTTATAAAAACAATAAGGTGTTATATCATATTAACATATCTAATTAGACATCATTTTTAAATGAATAATAGTAATACTAGCCAATCACATAATTAATATAAATCTTTCATTATATAATATTTTAGGTTAACTATACACATCATTGAAGACACTACTTATATATATACACAGCACACACATATGACCTCCATCTATGCATTTGTTCTTAATTTTTATGCTTTAAACAATTGATTCAAATCGTTCATTACTTTCTCCATATTGAAATCTTATAGGAAACAAATTTTTATATTTTTTCGAGATTTTTCTATTTTTTTACATGTTTAGAAAATCATTAATCTAATTAATTTTAAAGCCTCCAGTAATAATATTTTTAAAATCTGAAAAAATTGTAAAAGTTAGTTTCCAATAAGATTTTAATATGGTAAAGATAATGAACAATTTGGATCGATCGTTTAAATCATGAAATTTCAGTGAATTACATGTTGACCTCATAAAATTCACTTAAATCATAAAATTAATTAAGTGAATTGCATTTAAAAATTAGTTTCTTTTTGTTCAAAAGAAAGATAATAGATTTCATTGGACTTACTTGCTCACCTCATAAATAGTATAATCGAATTGCATGTGATTTTTAAAGTGAATTTATACTTTTTGAATAAGTTTATAAATAGTATCATATTATTTTTTAACTTTATTTTTTGTTCGAAACATGTTATAAAAATGCACATGAACATGCATGCGCATGCTATAGAATAAGTAAAATAGTTTGTAAGTCTCCAAGAAACAAAATTGGACAACTTGGATTATTTTTGGTCTCGTTCTTTTCTTCCAACCTTTTTTGATTATTTTTTTGTTTCCTTGGATGCGGTTCAGACAAGAGGTGGCTGCATAGTTTGTTGGAAACGGTTTTTCAGCTTACTTAATTCCTGGACTACGCCACAGTCCACACTCTTGCTCGGCACTTTTACTCGACACCAGAACAAATCTCAAATTCCTCCTCACTTGTGTTTATGGCCCCACCTTGCAGGCCGACAGGCCTTCTTTTTTTTGGAGAATTACTCCACTTCTAATTTTTCTCCTGGCTTGTGGATTTTATTAGGCGATTTTAATGTCCTAAGATGGGCAAATGAACGCTCTACAACCTGTCTTGAGTTCAGTGCCATGCGCTTATTTAATGACTTCATAGATAATGCAAATTTGCATGATGCACCTCTTTTAAACAAATCCTTTACGTGGTCTAACAAACAACCCAACCCAATCTTATCAAGACTTGATAGGGTACTTTTCTCTACAGCCTGGAATGATCTATACCCGATAATTCAATTGCATGCTTTGCCCTCGGTGGTATCCGATCATACTCCCTTGATCCTTAAATGCAGACAGCTAAATAGCACGCCAAAGCCATTTCGGATCATCGGATGCAAAGTTGATCACGGAACACGTGTGGAACTCTCACTCCACTAGCGGTTCCCCATTTGAGATCCTCAACGCAAAAATCTCACAGCTTCATATTTCACTTCGGGATTGGCTCATTCAAAATTACTCTAAGATAGATGTCTATCTCATCAATGCTAAGAATCAAAGCAAGGGAACGTGCTTATGAATTGGCCGACATTTTGGAGTTACGATGGCACCAGAGGTCTCGAGAGCGCTGGCTGCAACATGGCGATAGAAATACAAAATATTTCCATTCCCTTGCAACTTCAAGAAAAAGAAGGAATTTTGTCCCAAAGCTCGATGTTCAAAACAGGGAAATTACAAACCCGATTCAAATTGTGGACTTTCACGAGGTATTATATGGATCTCCTGGGCACAACAATTCAACCTCTTCGTTTTTCTCCAAATGCGCTTTGCCCGGATTACGGCCCTGATCTAAGCCCTCTGGCGGATGCCTTCAGCGAGGCTGAGATTATTTGTTATAAAAATAGATTATTTGTTTGAGTGAAATCCTATGAATTTTTGTTTTATTTTTCTTTGTAATTTCTAAAAATTGGAACTTGCAAAATTGAAGTAAACTAAATCGTGCAAGAAATTGAGAGTTAGAAAAAGAGAGGGTACATAAACTAAACTTGCACATTAATTTGTGATTTAGAAGAAAACTAATATGAATATTATTTGGTGATTTTGTCAATTTATTTCATTGCCCTTGACAGTCCCTCGTTCTTTTCAACTTGCACAACCACAATTTTCTGCTTCCTCAAAAAAAGAAACCCTTTTTTTTCTGTAACAAAAAAGTGGCATCACACAATCAAATTCAACATTTTGCACATTATATCCTTAATTAGTAATGTTATCATTTTGCACATTATAACCCAGACCATTCAATTGAGATCTATAATTAAGGATCCAGATGTTATCAGATTCAATATTACCAAAAGACGATGTGAAATGCAAATCATTATGTTATCATTTACTATCTCTACAGACTAATCATTAAAAAATGGTTTCAGGCATAATATAAGAAGATTGAGATTCTATATATCCAGTCTAACTTCATTAGTGCAACAAAAATTGCACATTTGGAGCAACAAAACTGCACGAAGTTTGTCCTGCACAAATCTGATCTACCTCAAGTAGCTACGATATTTGTAGGAATAGTGGAGATGTTGCAAGTCTAATTGTGGACTTCAGCAATCGACCGCGGACCGCGGACCTTCCAGCGAATTGACATCTGGTCATTCGCATCTTTTGGGGAAGGGTGCATTCTTTCTTATAAATATATGGTCTCTGGACATTTCTATTAGGGGTAACAACACAGAAAGACTAAGAGAGATAAATAAGAGAGACTCCACATGTTTTGCACTTGTCTCTTAAGTGCAGGACACCATTAGAGAGAGGATTCTTCTCTTCGCACTGGATTCATGCTTCCGGTGTAGAGAAGAGAGTCGAGTCTGGCATTTAGACTGTGAATAGTGCGGGATTGCAATCAATCCCCACTGGCGATAGTTGAAGACGAGGCTGTGGCGTAGCGAGATCATGCGGCGAAGGCTTGGTGCGAAGGAAACCCGAATAAAGAGGAGATTCTGACACGCTTCCGCATTCGGTATGAGTTACCGATTTTCTTACATTGGTATCAGAGCCCTATTCCTCTTTTTCGATTTTATACTTCATTAAAGCCTTATGGTCGATATCTGGTTGTTAGTTTGTGTTTGTATGCTCTAATTTTGTGATTCTTTGAGAAAGAAGTCGTTAAAACTCGAATTAGTGCAGTCCAGATTTTGTAAACTGGTACAGTCTGATTGTCGTGGACATAACTTAAGATCTGTAACTTCGATTCGAGTGAGGTTTGTTCCATTGGAAAGTGCTTCGAGTCTACTTTCCGGAATGTCCAAGAACTCGAAAATCGGATCAGTATACAGAAAGTTATCGCCGTTTTACCGAAAGGGTGCGAATCAGATTTCTGGACGAGGTGCATGTCGCGACCCTCGGCAGATGGCCGCAATCCGCGACATGTTGATATGACCCAAAACTTGTTTGTTGCGACCAGTGGAGGGTTGTTGCGACCCGTGGAGGGTTGCTGCGACCCGCGACAAGGTCATATGTAATTCCAGAGTGTTTGTTATGATCGGTAGCATGTTGGTTATGATCTACAACATCTGGAACTCAAATTTTCACGAGAATTGAGACATAAATAAACCAGCACTTGTAGGATTGATACAAGTAAGCCCAATTGACCACTAGTTTTGGTTTAGAGAGTTCTTATACTTTGTTTTGTGATTATTTGCAACATAGAACCCTAGAGACTATCTTGATTAGTTTCGGGTTGTGATTTCTCTTCATCGGTTGAATGAGAAAGTTGCAAACACTATATGCCTAGACGGTATTTGGTAGAGATGGTTACTGGTATAGTGTCATTGATTCTGAGGTTTGTAAAATTGCCAGAATCAAAGTTCCAACATAATAGACTAGTTGCAACCCGCAACAATCGGTTGCAAACCGCAATAGTTTTGTTCGGAAAACAGAGTTTGAGTTCTCTGTACTTACGGATTGCAGTAGTGGGCTGCGGACCGTAGAGACGTGTTGCGGACCGCAGAATGGACTTGCGGACTACAACATGACACATATACATGCAGTAAAGTCACAATTAAAGATAGAATTTGACCAAAACTTGAAACTCCTGAATGTTAACACAACCAATGGTTAAAAGATTATCTTAGTGATAATCTTCGACGGTTTGGTAATTGGTTTACCAAATTGTGAATATGATAACACATGTGGTGTTGTCATCGGTTTGATGGTGCAAGTAGGTACCATTTTGCCAATTATATGTGAGTGCATATGTTGGGTGAATTTGGATTGGTAGACTAGTTTGTCTCATCCATATTCTGAAAATTTTGCATCAATTGAATTAATTGAAATCAATATTTCTTTGTTTGCAAGCGATGTTTGTTGCCCTAGGCTCTTTCTCACTTGCTGCAAAGATAGTATTGATTTCAGATTAATTTTAGATTGGATGGCAAAATCAGTGGTAGTACCAACCCATACTGTGCGTGTCTCTATTGTTGATTGGATTTGGCTTGCTTGAGAAGTTCATTGCTAATCTCTATTGAAATAGAATTGATAGATATGTGTAATGTGTGAAATTACAATATCTCAATATCTTATAGAGGATTAGAATGTACTTGTAACCGTTATAATTCAGATTTAGAATCCTTAGTATATAAATGACGTGCTTAGAAAAGAAATACTATACTATTAGCATTGTGTTGTTGAATAGTATGAGTTAGATTATTCTTGTTATAATTTGAGTGTAGGTATCACTAATACCATGTGGGTATATCTCAAAGTTCAGTAAAACTAATTGACAATAAACTTATGCAAACTCAATCGATTTTATGGGTTTAAGAAGCACCGTAGAGTGACATCTTACAACCGTATCAAAATGATTTGGAGTTGCATGAAGTATGTCATGTATGAACTAATAAGCAATAAGTGAATGTTTTTCTCATTTTTTGTGTTGAGAAATAGTTTCTTTGTGAAATTCACTGTTATGAAATTGTTCGTTCTTAAACGAACATTGCTTATTAGGATGGAATTCATGATAATTGTCAACTGTTAGTATATACTGTAGAGATTGTAGTGTTGACTCAAATGTATAAAAGATATTTGATTCTAAGCATATTAAGAGTACTGGAAATCTGATTTTGCAAATGAGTGTATGTGTTCTTGGTTGTAGTTAAGAAACATCATATTTGCTTAAGAAATCAGATTATATCTATGATTATTGTCAATTTCATAAGAAACAAATTATCTAGATGGAGGATTTAAAGTGAAGGTGCAGTTCTGGGAACTGATACATTGTTCTAGTCGCGACCCGCAGCAATCGGCTGCGACCCGCGACAGAAATAATCGCTCCATGATATTTATGTTTCTTTAATTGATAAAAATCTAGTACTAGTCATTAATTCTTTGGTGATGGATTGCTAAATTGAATTGATAAATGGTTATGTTTCTTGCATGTTACTTAGTCTCTTAGTTTGTGATTGTCATGGTATGCTATACTATTAGAGTTTGACATAGATATAAGTTGGCAGTCGAGGACTTGTGTCAAGCTTATTTGTCAACTTGTGAATATAGTTAGCTGAAGTTGATTACTTGAAAGCTTTGAGTATAGCTGTTCAAGTATTAGAGATTTATTTGGATATTTGTTCCAATGCGAGGGCTGAACTTGGTGCCTTATAATTCATCACATTAAGACTATATTGGAAGTAGTCTCATTATAATTGACAGCTATAATTCAAGAAAAAGTTGATTTCGGATCAATAATTTTCTGATTATGGGTGAAGTCAATTTATAATGACAACTCTATAGTAAATCACGGATGTGATTCTGTGATTGTGGAGAAATTGCGGATCTTTTGTTGAGAACTGCAATATAGAGTTTTTACGGACCGCGACAAATTGTGATGAATTGGACCTTGTAAGATATGGTTAGAACAATATAGATACGGTCTATGTTTTGAACCTTGCACCTCTAATCTCTAAGTTGTACTATTTAATGAACCATAAACTACAATAGATCCTAGCGTGGATGCTTAAGTAGTTATAGATTTGTTGCATTTGGAGTGCACCTTCTCATAAAGTTTGAGGAACTTTATTGGAGAAGAAATAGTAGATATCTCATATGATTAAATCACAATACTAAAATAATTTCCTGTTGAGAGGGAGTTATTTTTTAGTAACTTAGAGTTGTTTGGAATCATTCTTGTGTTTGACATGTACTTGTCTGAGCATTGAGGAACAGGAGGGGAATGAAGTGGTATTCCTCAACCTCATAGGACATGTGACATTAAATAAGAATCGGCTCAACAAGCTAGAGAAGTAACTCAAACTTATTGCTGCAATGCAAAATGAGATAAGTAAATGAAGAAATAGTGAGATGTGGATTTTCTAAATTGATTTATTGCAAGGGCATTAATCAGTATGGTTCTTGATTGAATGCTAAGCAAAGTTATCAATTGAAGTATAAGACTCCGTTGTAGTAGGCTATACAAGAATAGAGGGAGTCATGTAAGTTAGTCTTATTATAGCAATTTTGATCAGTATAGATTAGAACTATATTTTATGGAGTATTAACAGATTTTAGACAAAGTGATATTGAATCTTCTACCTAGTTTGTGGCAGAATTATGGTAAAGTATGCAGTGGATGCGGACTTAACCGATTCAATAGTCTAAAATTAAATCATGTCAATCGAGTTTGGAGATTCTTTTGAACATGAATGTTATACTGTCCAAGAATATGTTGCTAATTACATGGTGCATCATTAGCTAGAAAGAATAAGTCTAAGTGACTCTTGTCTAAATGTTGTTGATTAAGCCTTAATATGTTCTTGTGTCATACTTGAGAGATTATTCCAGCATGTTTCTTGTTGTTACACAAGAGACTAGAATATTCTATATGATATTTGGTTGCATGGTACGCAAGCCAAAATGACACGAGTTAGAAGAACATAAATATGAGTCTTGATACAAGTTATAAATTCATAAAACCTGTCACATGATAGGTTGCAAAAAAGTCTGTCGCAGACCGCGAGATGTACCCGCGGATGGCAGCAGCATATGTTTGCATAAAGACTTCCGCGGACCGCGGATATTTCCCGCGGACCGCAAGAAAGTCTATTGCAGAATTGCAACATGGGTATTTAGGAACCAAAGTGAGTTGGTTGTAGGACTGCAACTAGGTGTTTGCAGACCGCAATAGTACCCTGTGACAGATGAAAGCCAATTCTATAGTTATTTGAGAAAAGTCCGAGGAACTTGAGATATCTGAATGGTACATGCATGCTAAGTTATCAAGGCAATATACTTGTGTTTGGTTTACCTGTTAAGAGGAAACCTAGATAAACTCAAGTTTACATTAGATATGTAGATTGGTTGATAACATTATTTCTTGATGTGGCAAGAAATATTGATTTTACTCGCTCGTATTGGAGTTGGAGTAAATGAGTTGTCATTCTCATTTTGGATATGAGAATGTAGCATGTTAGTTGTACTAGCTTACTCATGTGAGAGTGGAGCGTGTAGCATGATTGGATATCATGGCTAGAGAGAGTTTGGTTGAGTATAATCCTATATACAATTGGAGATTGTTATGACCTAGAGGGAGTCGATAACAACTAATTGTAATTGTATGGCTTTTGTAGCATACTATGGATTATGAGAAGAACCAAACATATTCAGATATGAAATTAGAGACATTAATTTGTGATAGCACAGTTAGAGTTGATCGTGGATCAAGTACATGCCTAGTGTGTATAGGTTGTGACTGTACTTGAGAGTGATACTCTTTGGTAAATTTGAACATGAAATATGGATATAGTAAAATTATATTTTACAGTTGTTCGAATTGAGGATGGTACTTATGGTAGCATGTCAATAGGCTAAGATTGGCTCTCTCACACGAGCAATCGTCTCTGACGTCTGGGACGGGCAGAGATAAGACTTATCAAGCTAGTTATGCTTAGTTTGGGACTAAGATGCCATTTGGGGCAATTAGAGCTTGATGTCGCCTTAGTCAGGGACTAGGATGAGATCACAATGTGGTGGTCGACATGAATTATTTCCCCATAGTTCATGTAGCCTATTATTAGCCGAGGTGAGTGGCCTTGCAAGACACTCTGGAAGTGTAGTTGCGGAGGCACTCAGGGTTAGTTGCAATGGATGAGATCTAGACCATAGATGCATGGTTTGTGACTAGACCTAGACTCGTACAGTGTTTTTAAATCGTTTGACATGCGTCTGTTATAGGCAGAATAACACTGTAGCATGCGTTTCATACTGCATGTGCTTAGCGACACGTGGGAAATGAGTTAAGTGACGTAGATGGTCATCCCTGCCTTCTCATTGTGTGAGACCCACAACTACGTACCCTTATCACTCTTGACTATGTCATGAGAGAGGGAGCTGATGTATGCTACTTCCTTATGTTACCAATGACGATGAACTATACCGTCTGTCGGGGCATTTGTCAGAAAGCTGTCAGTTTCTAATCAAATGACATGAGTGCAAAAGGAAGGTGATTGTGATTACATCATTTGACTTACTTGTGATTCACCGCGCGGCCAATCATGTCATTTGGGATATTGATTGGGAATACATGTGAGTAATGCGGATTAAGCACTGTCCAAGAGGGAGTGCGAAGTGCTTAATCGAGTGTATATCCAATTGACCTAGGGTATGAGATACTGCTTTAATTAACAAGTTTGTTAAATGTCCTAGATAGCTTTAACCGGCTTCTTCTAGGATACAGGTTTGCAGGTATCGCTAGTCGCACGGTCTATTTGCCAGTATGAAGACTTGACTATGTAAGAGATACATCTCCAAGAGGGAGATTGTAGGAATAGTGGAGATGTTGCAAGTCTAATTGTGGACTTCAGCAGTCGACCGTGGACCGCGGCATGTGGCCGCGGACCGCGAACCTTCCAGCGAATTGACATCTCGTCATTCGCATCTTTTGGGGAAGGGTGCATTCTTTCTTATAAATATATGGTCTCTGAACATTTCTATTAGGGGTAACAACACAGAAAGACTAAGAGAGACAAATAAGAGAGACTCCACATGTTTTGCACTTGTCTCTTAAGTGCAGGACACCATTAGAGAGAGGATTCTTCTCTTCGCACTGGATTCATGCTTCCGGTGTAGAGAAGAGAGTCGAGTCTGGCATTTAGACTGTGAATAGTGCGGGATTGCAATCAATCCCCACTGGCGATAGTTGAAGACGAGGCTGTGGCGTAGCGAGATCATGCGGCGAAGGCTTGGTGCGAAGGAAACCCGAATAAAGAGGAGATTCTGACACGCTTCCGCATTCGGTATGAGTTACCGATTTTCTTACATTAAAACAGGTAGTGCTTTAATTTAAAGCCAAAAATTAACCATCTCATCCCTTAAGAAGTAGCTCATTTGTCAAAATTCAACACTATACGCTTTTTTCATTACCAAACTCTGACACGTTTTGCAATTTCACCAAAATTACCTCCCCAAATAAAGGAAAAACAGAATTAACATATTATTAAACAGCATGCTTTCACTTTGACCTTTTCCCTTTCTTTTGAGAATAATTAGGTACTTGAACTGCTTGCTGGTAATTGAGCAGTAGCTTGGTTCTATCTCTTTCCTGAAAAAAAAATGTGAACTACTAAATTCTTTAACTAAGATGTACATCCTTTAACTCCCTGATGTGCACGAGTGGGGTTATGCCCCTGGACTTAGGCCCCACCTAGATTTGCAACATCTTTTATTAGAACTATATAATTAAAATATCAAAATTAATCATTCTTTTAATACATCAGACTAAGCACACAAAAACAAACCTACAGTCAAGGAAAACATGCAATTATAATAGAAACAACAGCCAAATCTCCTAAATTCAAAATTGAATGCAATGAACATATAAGGAAGGAAAAGTTTAAATGAAACATATAATTAAGGCTGGTCAATATTGAGACTAATGAAAGAATGCTACTTACTTTTCAGGTTCTAACCAAAATCCTAATAGAAGCATTGAGTTGGTTCCCAATTTTTGTTCTTGTTATTTTTACTGCCTAGTTAAGTTATAGAGCCAAATTACTAAACTGTAACAACACAGTCAAGCCACAAGAAGTAAAGATCAACTACATATGCACACCCTAACAAAATACTTAAGTATAGACCCACTGCTTGTACAGAGAGATTATATGCGGGTGATGGAGTGATTTTTAGGAGGCATACTTCACCGAACAGTCGATTTAACATTACTGGCTCATCAATAAAGCCTCTCAGTTGAACCTGACAGTGTTTAAGAAAATAAAAATGAAAATATGAACCAGTTGCTGTATTGAAAAAAGACACTAAAGTTTCTATGAATTGAAAGAGAGATGGAGTTCCAGGAAGAATATGAGGTAGCACTGATTCCTCCCTCCTCTATTCCATCAAATAGTGCTGCTCTGCTATTGCGCTCTCAGATGTCCCTAAATACAGCTCTATTAGATAAGTTTTACAACCATTTAGATAATTAATGTACAATACAGGTGATGATTCTCATTAAAAGAGTACTACTTGTCCAAACAGTAACAAATGTGTTTACATGAAGGGAAATCGTTGTTATCGCATCTCTTGCCATTCTCTCTTTTTTTTTTTTTTTTTTTTTTGGGTTTTGGCGGGGGGGGGGGGGGTGGGGTTGTTAGGGTTTAGGGTTCTGTTTAATAAGCTATTGAATTAAACAATTTCCTTCTGTATTATCATCGAGAAGGATTTATCTTAACTAGAGGGGCATATCGAGCTTTGCTCGATATAGATATCTATAATAAGAATATTTTTATTATATTTTTATAGTTTAATTATGTTTATTTTTGGATATATTGTGAAGATAATTTATCTTTAGAGATATAGTTTAGTTATTATACGTACTTTGATTTGATTAAATTTAAAGACTTTGATCAATTTAAAGAAAAAAATATATGTGTGTAAATATAGTTATAGTTATATGAAATAATATGATTTATATTATGTTAATATTATTCATGAAATGTAATATTGTTTATAAATGACTTAAATAAAAATATATATATCGTAACAGATCTGATGTATTTTCTATTTTTATTTGAATGAATTTGATTTATATTTTGTAAACCAAAATTAAGAATGGTGATGAAGAGAAATTAAGGTGGAGAGAGACTCTAAGCAACACAAAAGAGAGATGAAGACATAATGAAAATAAAAAAAGGAAGGGGTCACAAAAATCAGAAACAAAACAATGTATTACCAAATTATTGTCTCCTGGTGAACCGGGTCAGTTTTATAAACAATAATACCCGACACACAAATAGTTACATACTATCACATTACAGAAATCATAAAAATGCTATCTCACAACTATTTCACAATGTTTAGAGTGTCGAATGACATTTAACAAAAAGATCCCGACACCCACACGTCTTTATTTATAATATTGATAAGCTGTTGTATTAAACAATTTCCTTCTGTATTATAATCGAGATACGATGATAATCCTCTATCTGTTTCGAATAGGCCTACATTATGGGTTTGTTTGGTTACGGCAAGAATAGGGAATAACCGGTCTAATTCCTTATTCCTATGAAATCCAAATGGAGCTCGGATAAGGAATAGAGGCCTATTCCTTATTCCGGTGTCAAACCAAACACCATGGGAATAAGGAATAGAGGCCTATTCCCGGTCCAATTCCTATACCAACAAAACCATGGTATAGGAATTAGGAATAAGGATTGGCACTCCAATCGAGACCCGGCCCTCTATCCTTATTCCCTATTCCTTATCCGGTTTGATCCAAACACACCCTATAAGTTCTGGGTTCACTTTACATAAAATATGGTTATTTGTTTGGACCCAAACACCAAGTTTAATTGTGTTAGATCGAATTATCGACAAAATGATGATAATCTTCTAACTTGTTTCGAATCGGCCTACTTACCACAAACTCTCGGTTTACTTTGCATAAAATAAGGATATGTATTTGGAACCAAACACTAAGTTTGGGTTGAACCCATTTGTCTGTAGAGAGATCTTCATTTGAATCGTATGTGGTTTCCTATTATCCCTCAATAAAATTAAAAAGTGGTATATATTAATTTGACTATAGCCGCCTAGCCGGCCGCGTCAAAACTCATTTCAGCGACCAAACCATGTCGTACAAACATCATTGGTGTTAGCGTATATAGCTGTAATTAGGATAGATTTGCTGGATAGATTTATTTCCCTTTAATCATATTTCCTTTTATCATTTCCTTCTGTATTATAAATATGTAATATATTGATGCAATAAGATTAAGCTATTGAAAACCCCCAACATTTCCTTCTGTATTATAAATATGTAATATACTGATGCAATAAGATTAAGCTATTGAAAACCCCAACATTTCCTTCTGTATTATAAATATGTAATATACTGATGCAATAAGATTAAGCTATTGAAAACCCCAACATTTCCTACTGTATTATAAATATGTAATATACTGATGCAATAAGATTAAGCTATTGAGATCTCTGTTTTCAATTGGCTCTAATAGCAGCAAATGGTGCCACTGTTAAGTTCTGTTTAATAAACAACTTGGGTAACACTTATAAGGCAAAAATAAAAATCCGCCAACAATACTCAAATTGCATTACTTTTTTGATATTCATATGTCAATAATCTAGCAATAAATCTATTTTTGAATGGTTTACACAACTATGTTATCAATGAAGTCAAAGTCAAATATTATAATTTTAAATGTTGTAGTATGCGACAGAGCTTAAATCTTGTAGCTTATGTATGTTAGAGGTTTAAATCCTAAGTTATTGAAGCTTTAACATCAAATCCATATATAAAAGCACTAAAATTGAGACATATGAACAATTCTCATTGATATTTTTGTTAGTACACTGAGTATAACAAAATACTAATCACATTAAATTATTTCACCACTCATTTCATTGTTGCATGCGCTTTTTTTAAATTTAAGTCTATTAACTTTCAGTGATTTTTTTTTCTTTAATCACTGGTCAATTGATAATCATTTAATCTAAAACGTCTACATAATCTTGTTCGGTTTGAAAAGCATGTTTAGCATATAAATTTAAGAAAAATAGTAGCTACAATATAAGAATATAATCTTGAAAGTTAAAGCTGGAACGTAATGCATCGTACAACTTAGTGATAAAAGAGAAAAAAAATGAAAGAAATAAAATAAAAATGAAGGCAAATGGAAGCATATATAAAAAAAACTCTGACATCAATTGCAAAAGGAAAAAAAAAAAGAAAGAAAGGAACAGAGCGAAGGCAATATTTTGATCTCTCGGATAAAGAGCAAATTTAAAAATCTTTTCCAAAAGTACTTGTTAGCTAGGTCAGGCAATATGCTTAACAATTACAACCTCTGTATTTGCTCTAAGGCTTTAAATAATGTTTTTAAAAAAGGTGTTTTGCAAGTCATCATTAGAAAGTGATACGAAATGAAGTTTTGTGTTGTAGACAGAGAGTTATGAAAAATGTTTTAAAAGAACAACATAACGACAAGCATCTTACGGTGGTTTATCAATGTAAGTCTCATGATTAATAAATGATTAAAATGCTGCATCTGATCAGTTATGTTGATTTACATCAGGGAGAATTCAATGTGTCGTCCTGGCAAACTAAAGATAATTAGTTTAAGATTCATAATTAAGTCATATTTTCTTCAAAAAAAAAGTCTTGTTATGATTTATGAATAAATCTTGTTGCATAGAACTTGGAACAACGAGATGCCAATAAGAGTTTTTTTTTTTTTAAATTACTTGATTTAAATTCGACGACAAAAATTCTGACAATTGACAATTTGATAATCAGAAGAGGTTGAAGTCCCAAGATATGCTATTTATGCACATAACATACTTAAGTTATTCACTGGGATAACTCCAATCTGATATAACTATAAATTTCTATGACATTGTTTCTCTAATTACATTGAGAAACTTGTCTTACTAATATGTGCACATAATAATATCCACACTTATCAAACGTGAATTATTATTTATTTTTTGATTTTTTTTTTTCATTTAGTCTAGAAGCTTGCAATCAATCTAAGATATAAATAAAAAAGCGTGGCCGTTATGAAAAGTGGTCACAAATAGTTTTCCGAAAAAATCAGCACATGACAAAAAAAAAATTCAGTTTTTAGTTAATAGATTAAAAACTTGAAGAAAATTCAGTTCGTAAGGAAAAAAAAAAAGAATCTCTAAAAAAATATCACATTTTGTTTTCCGACAAATAATTGTCGAAATTGAGACTCAATTAACAGATTCAAGCGTTACGGATGAATTCTGAATTTTTCTAACATATAATTAAATTTTATCATGTTCACATTTTACATAAGCCCAATAATTTTTCATTTGAATACATTTTTGAAGTTAATGCTGCATTCGAATATAAAAAATTAGAAGATGATTTTTGAGAAGACATTGAGCATCAGGGGCATAGCAACGGATTCTTGTCCCCAAATTATTATTATTATTATTATTTTTTTTTGAAAACATAAGTATAACATAACGTCTAATATAGATATAGATAACAATATTTTTCAAAAAACAATTCTAAAACAATGTTACATAAAAAAATCACGAGAAAAGAAAATATATTCTGTAAATCAAATTTTGATTTTTTAAGATGGGTCTCTGTAATTCTTTTTATTTACATTTGGGTCTTATTTTAAGAAAATTTTTTGAAGGTGGGTCCCTGAACCACGAATCAAAGTGTAGTTTTGGCCCTTTTAGAAAATTCCGTCCAGACTCATATAATATATAAATATAAATTTAATATTGTTTAGAAAGATTTAGGTAGTTTAATTTTTTTGCGAACGTTAGTGGGAAAGGAATAAATTGGTGCCGTTGTTAAGAATGTGCGAAGTAATTTCCAAAAATAAACTCTACAACGGTCATAAAATCTTTACGAAATCTATTTTAATTAATTAATGACCGTTTCAATTAATAATAAAAGAAATCCCAATACCTTTCTCGATAAGGAACTGTGATCTTTTAGCTGCCTTTACAAGAAACCTTTCCCTCGGTCCGCTCGACTGAAGTTTCTAGAGAACCACTCTCTACTTTTTAGTCTCTAGTCTCTACTCTCTTTACCTTTAACCTTTTTCCCTTTTTGCACGCTAAAAAGTAAAAAGTAAAAACCCAAAAGGCTAAAACGCACAAGAATCAAAAAACCTCTCATCTCCCCATCTCTACCCATCTCTCTCCGATCAAGAGAGCCATCGCTTTCTCGATCCGCCTCGATCGATCGTTCCGTACCTGTTAGACGAGTACAATGCACTAAGGTTAGGTGTGCTTGATGAACAAGAGTACTCCTCCGTCGTGAAGTGAAGTGAATTGCGAACCTAGCCATGGCTTGCTTCATCTCACGCCTCAGGTAAGGCACTTCAAGTCCTCTCTCTCTCTCTCTCTCTCTCTCTCTCTCTCTCTCTATCTCTCTCTATCTAACTCCGACGAGTTTCTTACAGAATAGAAAAGAAGAAGGAGAAGAAACTTCTAGAAGCAGCTTCCTCTGGAAACCTCCGTCTTCTCAGAGGTTATACTTTTTTAATCTCGAGCAACAGTTCGTAATTACCCGTAGAGGTGGCAAGGCTGTTGAACGGAATGGCAGATGAAATCAAAGGAATCAAAGATGCAACGGGGACAGACACTGCGTTTCATCCTGCACCGTTACATCGGAGGACACAGATTTGTCACTACTTTGCTTTCTCATTTAAGTTGAGTATTCTGAAAACCTCATGTTTATGCATATTCTGAAAACCTTATGTCACACAGTGGCGATTTCCCTTGTATACAATTGGTACCACTTTTATAATCCTCCATAAATTAGTTGTCTCTCTCTTCTTGTCATTTTAATATCTGAATGCAATAACAGGGCCATTTTGTGTTTTACCTCGGATGGACTGCTATACTTCCTTTTCTCAGACGCACCAAATTCCACCAAACTCCGTATTAAGATGAGTTTTCTTGATTTTTCATGAATCACAATTTAGTGAAATTACATATATGTTTTGTTTTAATCATGTTCTTGTTTATTGGTTTGTTTGGGCTGCAGATTAATGAAAGTTATATTGCGCATCTAACGGTTTGGGCCTTTTGATGTTTTGTGTGATGGACACGATGCAGAATTAAGGTTACACGCTGCAAATATCCAGATAAGTTATTTTGTTGTTTTACACCTGCATTGTGTCAATATGTATTGATTTATTCTGAGTAAATACATGATAGATGAGTAATAATTAATAAAGACCTGTTGTTTTCTTCTTTAAAATACACTAACACAAGTTAATGCATTAACTGTTGTCTTAAGCGATGATATTTTGGAACTAAGATCCACTGGTTCTTGCTAGTGTAAACAAGTTCATGAAAAATGTCTACATCATTAGATACAATATAAATGGCACTGGCTGGTTGGTTTTTAAAATGCTAAGTAGTAAATGGATACTTCCACCTTGCACAATGCACCATCATTAAATTTTTAAAAGCCTCAGAGAATTTAATTTCATTGGTTTCTGAGAAGAAGATTTTCATATTGGTGCAGTAATTTTGTTGCACAAAATTTAGGGGTGCTACCTTTTCAAACATAAAATTTAGGGATCCTACCTTTTCAGTCATTGCATTTATACCACCTCTTTTGTCCTTTGGGCATTTGTTTTTGCTTCATATATATTCTGTGTGAAATTATTGGTGTTTCATTGTCTAAAATGTGTTAAACTGAGGATAAATTAAATGTCTTTGGTTGACTCACTGAGACAAAACTGAGCTATTATTTAGGATTAGCATGCTTATGGATTTACAAGTGGTATGTTAGAACTGCAATGCAATGCAATGTATTTAGAATTAGCTAAATTTTAGTATGTTAGAAATCTCAACTCTTGAATATTAATCTGCCCACAATGATATGCTTTTAACTTTTGATTATTATCTAAGGACTGGTGAATTGCCATCAAATCCCTGAGAAAGTCGCTGCTCTGGTCGGGCCCAAGAATCCCTACACAACATCCTGATGGATCTATACAAGGTAATTTATTTCTTGACACTAATCTGGATTCTTAGCGGTCTCTATGAGAACATCATTCAATTGTAGATTTCACAAAGGTTGGTTTGGGCCTTTTGATGCTTTGTTGATTTGAATATAGCAACAATAAACTTTTTCCAGGGAGGTATGGTGTTTATTCCCCTACCTCCTAAATTATTATCACCCTGGTTAATCTTTCATAAATTAGCTGTCTTACTCCTGTTGTTAAATCATTAAATATCTGAATGCAATTGCAGGGGCCTTTTTACCTCGGATGGACTGCTATACGTCCTCATCTCAGAAGCACCATATACCCTATTATGTTAAGTATTCTTCAATTTCCATGAATCACATTTTTGTTTAATTACCTATTTTTTGTTTTAACCATGTTCTGGTTTGTTTCACGGTTTGTTTAGGTTGCTGATTAATGAAGGCATTAGTGTGCACCTATTGGTTTGGGCCTTTTGATGCTTTGTTTAATGGACAAGATACAGAACTTTGTGTACACAATGCAACAAATCCAGATAAGTTATTTTCTTGTTTTGCAATAGCATAGTTTCTCTATGTATTGATTTATAGGTAATAAATACATCATTGATTAAAAAAACCACTTTTTCGTTAGGTGTGTTTATTTAATTAATAAAAATAAATTATTTTTGAAAAAGTTACCTAATGAGATGCAACATGCAAATACGTATGCTGATTTTTTTGTTTTGCCTTGCATTGGTCTCGAACTTTCATTCTACGATTGGTAAGTTTTTTTCACATCAAAGCCCATTCACTAATTACAATGGTATTGTCAGTTCAGATATGAAGAAAGTATTTACATCTATTTGAATTTAAAATACAAGCACATGCATAAGTTAATTATGACCATGCTGGTAAATCATTTTAAGTTAGTATTTTTAAAATTCTCCATTAATTAGCTGTCATTCTCCTATTGGTATATCATTTAATATCTGAATGCAATTGCAGGGCCATATTTACCTCAAATGGACTATACATCCTCATCTCAGAGGCACCGCATTTCGTATTAAGCTATTTAGAGGAGAGCTTCAAGTAATTTCTGTATGTTTTTTCCCCTTTGTGTTAGTCACTAATTTGTCGACTAATTAAAGCAAAATAACACCAGGCACGCGACTCTGAAAAACGAGGATTTTTAAAAGATTTGAACTTAAGAAATGTTCATTGAATTATAAAATATTTCGACTAAATAAATATATATTCTGATGTACAGAAAAAACAAAACAATTATTATTGTTTAGACAGAAGAATATAACGTTAATCAGTTGAAAGTTATTGCATTTCTCCAAGGAGGGCCTCGTTCTTTTTTTTTTTTATCATTAAAAAAAAAATACTAGTTGTGATCTTTGTCTAATCCCTTTATTTCTTATTTGTCACAACTAGGGTTTTATTATCTAAGATAATATTACTTCTACTGTTCTACTTCTACATATTCCAACACATTGAGTTTATAGTCAATAGACTTCTGTAATTTATTGTACAGTTTCTGTGTAATTGTGAGGTAAACAGAGTAATCCAAAGTGCAAACACTTAATGTTAGAAGTTGTAGTCAGTCTGCGACTCTCTGTCTCTCTCTGATTTTACACGATACACATCATACAAGTCCGTAAACTAATTAAATTATTTTTATTGAGGATTAAGGGTGAGCAGGTGTACCAATGGAGGTGACGGGACTTATGTTTGGAGAGTTTGTAGATGAATATACGGTGGGTGTTGAAGATGTATTTGCAATGCCACAGAGTGGTACTGGGATATCTGTTGAGGCTGTCGATCATGCATTTCAGACTAACATGCTTGATATGCTCAAGCAAACTAGCAGGTCTGTCTGTCTCTGTCTGTCACACACACACACCCTCCCTCCCTCCATACACCCCTCGACACACACGCTCCTTCCCTCCCCCATTCCCCCAGCTTAAAAAGAAAGTATATGCATTTTCTGTAAACCATACAGGGATGCATTAACTGTTTTGGGGATGTGGAATTAGAGGCCACAAGCAGAACCTGTTTCAGTTATGTTTTCAGTCATATTACCATTATTTTGAAGTTGTTTAAAGATTTCTAACGAAATTAGTAGGCCTAAACTGGTCAGGATATAAAAAAAAAGAAATAGTAAAAGAGAATGATTGATTTGCTTGGGAAGATGTCTTGTTTCTGTTTGTTCTCTTATCTTCACCATGAAGCAATTTGTTTAATAATTCTATTCTTAAAATTTGTTTTACTCGTTATCCAAACTTGGGATGTTGGTGGGATGGTATCACTCTCATCCTGGCTTTGGCTGCTGGCTTTTTATGTACCTCTCTCTCTCTCTCTCTCTATTTTGGAGAATAATGTCTCAGACTTGCATGTCCTTCTATCTCTCTATTCTAGTTCTGGCTTGTATGGCGACCATTGAATGAATATTAGCATGTAGGGTACCCGTTGTTGTCCCTTTTTTTTTTTGTATACATTGCTTTTGATTTTGATAATTTCTTATACTTTTTTTCAGATGTTAGGTGCGTCATCATCCACAGATTATAAAGTTCGGTTAAGTTAGCTCAAAAGCCTTCTAGCTGCCAAGGTACTTTTCTTGTATGATGAAATGCATGAGTTATCATTTGTTTTTTCAATAATATCTGTAGTTATATATAAGGAAGAACAATCACTATAGTAGGAGAGGACAGTCACCATGGATTGTGATTTGTATTGTGAATCTGTATTTAGGTTAGCAAATTAGTTTGGGTTCTTATAATAGAATGAAACTCATTTGTGTTTGGGTTCACAAATTAGTTTGGCTTCACAAATTTCCGAATTTAGATATGGTTCAGCTGTTAGTTTCATGTTATTATTGTATTTTCAAGAGAGGCAATTTAGAAGGGATTAGGATCTTTTTGAAGGAAAGGTTCGTCAATTAGAGCCCTCTCAGATGACCTGCCCTTTGTTATGTAATAATTTTATATATAGTTATCTTTGCACTGTATGAGCACAAAAATTCCACTTTAGCTTGAAACAAAATAGAAATATTAGTTATTCATTCCTTCTCTGATAATTAAAGCCAAAATAAATTGATTAACCAACTGTATGGTACTTATGTATTTTCTTGTACAGAGAAGGTTTTGAGTATAAAATAAATTGATTAACCAACTGTTCATGGCTGCACATTTTTGTATAAAATAAATTTGCCGAGTACAATTATTTCTGCTGGATATATATATAAAGGCCTTAATTCTTGCTGAAAAAAGTTTGTTGTTGTCTCTTTGTAGGTGCCTTTCTGCTAAGAACTAAGGAAGATTGATATAAGAGGTCTGCTGCAAGAGGAATGTATCTGCCAGGTATATACGCTTTCTCCTTCATGCCTCATTCAAAGGTCAGTTTGTTGTTGTTTTTGACCAAGTCGTTTTTTTATTGGTTTATTAGACGTGATTATTCAAGAGATTATAAAATATATTCTCTTTGTTCTTATTTCTTCACTGATGTATCTGTTGGGTTCAGAATTTTTCTGGTAATAAACAAAGTTCAAAATTTTTTTTTTTGAATCTGTTTTGAATCCCTATCTAGGTGCTTTGATTTGATCATAGTAGGTTTTTATGGCTATATTTGCATTGTGTTTTCTGTGTAGGTCATCAGCTAACTGATGTACTGTTTGAGTTGTTTATTCTTTTTTAATATATTGAGATTTTTATTATCATGCTAATTGATTGTCTATTGCTAGGTAGTCTTATTTCTATGCCCTTCATTCTGTGGCGCCTGTACTGTTTTGGGAATTAAAATTTTGCCCTCCTTCCATCAAGCGAAGATTAGTTTGGCTTCACAATTTTCTTTTGGTAGGTTGTATTTTTTTTTCTCTGAATGGATTGTGTTGGTTCTGTGCCTGACTTATTTCTTGATTTGTTTCTCAGGTTTGCACATTAGCTTTGTCGTGCGTACTTTGTTCTGTACAACTTAGAAAAGAAAGAAAGGATGAGGAATTCTTGCTTGGCTGGGGTTGTGGGATCTGAGGTCAAGTGAGGTTATGAATCATTGAAATTTCAAGCTTAAGTTATAGAACTTGGTGGCATTCAAAAGGTTTTGTTTGCCCTCCTTTAAGAACTTTACATGTTTACTAAAAAAGTGATATATTAGTTCAAGAGTCAGTATTCTATCACTTAATGACGACAGATCAATAAAGGTCGTCTTCTTCTTAATTTTTAAATTAATCGATATCTACAAGTTTGGACTATGTTAGAAAAATTTTATTTTATTTCCATTTTGCTTTAGATGAAAGAGGCTGTTGACCCTGCTGCTTTGTGTTTTGGTTGTTTGGAGCAGCTCCGAGTGAGGCTGAGATTGTGCTGGATGTCGAGTTTAGTTCATCAAGGTGGCTATAAAAATTGCTGCATGATGCAAAGCCAAGGTGCTGAAGCACTTTTACATTTTGACACCTCAATTATATTTTTCCATTTGACTATCGGATTTGGTGTTAATAAATTAGGATGCACTAATTTCTAACTCTATTTTTTGGGGTTCTCTCTTTTGCAGGTTACAGGACAGTAGAGGAGCTCAGGTGTTCTTAATGAACCCTTGCTTTTCGTTTGTGCAGCCTATGCTTCCTTGAGGTAATTTGTTTCGTTACCTAGATAATTTTTATATAATCGCTTTCTTACTTCTCTATTTTTTTCAAAATAGAAAAGTACATTCTTACTTCTCTATTTCTTACTCTCTCTCTCTCCTCGCCGACGGACGAGGAACCCTAGCTTTGCACCTCTCTCGCTTCGACTCGCAAACTTCTATCCTTTTCCTGGTGAATGCCCATTTTGACCATTTCCGCTCTCGCTCTTCTCTCTTCTTTCTCAGATATTTTCTAATTCAGATTTTTATTTTGCCTTTGTTGGATAGGTTCACGGAGATGGGAAGAAGCCCTTAGCACAACTAGTTAAGAGTCTGTTTCCCTTCTATTTGTCCTTACATTTTTTTTGCCTATTTTTTTTTTTATTCTTTTCATCCTTTTCTGTTACTTATGCTTTTCTTGCTAAATTTTAGTTGTTCAATTTGTGTGTGGTAGGTATTGTGGATTAGATGAGGAGGTTGAAATTTTGCTTGCTGAACCTCTTCATCTTGGCTAAACTACCAAATATAGATGTATACCTGCAGACGAGGTGAAACATTGTGCAAAGAAGCTCATTTGATGAAAGGTAATTGCAGGTTCATTTTTTTCTTAGAAAAAATGAGAGACGCGTTAGTTTATTTACAGAATATCATGAATTTGGTCGGACCATTTGTTTGATAATTTTGTTCCTTCTATGCATTATATGGCCCTAAATTTCTCTTCTTTGGTTGGTGAAACCCCTAATGTCTTTTGTTCTGATGCATTGATGAGTTGGCATTTTTTTTTTTTAATTTGTTTCGCGTAGTTGAATGTTATTATTGTGGTTGAGTTAATATAATAGCTAGTGTAATTTATTAGCAAGGTAGACAGTGTATGATGCTTCTCTTTTTGATGCTATCGCATGCATTGGTTCTTGGCCAGAATCATTTTAACTAGCAAAAATTTTACAAATTTATCGATCCAGCATGAATCATTTTGTGACTTTTGAGGTTTTGCTAATATATAAGACACACTTGTTGTAGTACTTGTACATAGATCTTATTGTCTACTTGTACAAAACCATTAAATTATTTTTTAACCTTCACCTCAAAATTACATATGCTGAATTGCATTTACACTCCTGAACCTTTTTCTTTATTCTTTTTGCTTTTTATAGTTTTTTGGGAGCACTGGAATGATTCCTGAGGCAACACCTTCATAACCAGTAAGCATTTAGTTTCCCTCATGTTACAGTTCGGCGCACTTGTCCATGATCCAGTCAATATAAGCACCAGCTAAGTAGGTTGCTTTGGATCATGACACGTCTGCCTGAATACTACCAGTAGTGGGTCAGAATTCTAAACCTATGACTATATCTGACCTGAACCTTAATATATTCGGTGATGCAGGCTCAGTCGGATCAATAGTTTTATGGTATATATTCTCTTAGAAACTTTGGGACCATTAAAATGGGACAATTATACCATGAATGTGTAATCCTAGTACCTCTAATATAAGTCTTTTCCATTTTGTGGTTCATTTCTTTTTAGTGATTGGGTTAATTTTTTTTAGTATTCATCTTTTACTTTGCAAAATAGGCAATATAAACGAACTTAGAGATAGGCTCGGGTGATGCAGCTCTCTTTCCTAACAGCTCTCTTTGCAAACCTAGCCATGGCTTCATCTCACGCCACGCCTCAGGTAATTTGCTGGTAATTTGTATGTGGACGAAAGGGGTCAGATATGGAGATAAAAGACGAAAACCTTCCTTTGGTAACCAGCTTGACTGACATAACTTGTTAACCTTAACTGTTTGTTCAAGTCAAATTTGAACAGTCATTGACTGATGCCACTATATATTTTGAATATCTCGTACATACTGGTCCAGGACCCTTGCGGTGACCTCATAAGAAGCGAATAACAACAGCTGAATTATTCAACAAAGTTTAGCCTAATTCTTAAAAAAAATAAAAGCAAAATCTAGTTCTGCACAGGCATAACATAATTAAGCATCCTTTTTAATCTAGATCATACACCAATAAGACAAAAAAACAGCACCATGGATTACCGTTAAAATAACAAGGTCTGCTCTGTCCTCATTTAAGAGTGAGAAGTGTTCCTTAATTTTAAACTAGTCTTTAATGTCTGTTGATTTAGTTTTTTTTTTTAATATTATTGTTGTCTTTTATATTTTCATTTGATATCTGATAGAAATTATCACCATGTTGATAGATCATTTAAGTTGAGTATTCTGAAAACCTCATGTTTATGCATAGGCTTGAGAAGCTGAGCAATCCTCTTATGTCACACAGTGGCGATTTCCCTTGTATACAATTGGTACCACTTTTATAAACCTCCATAAATTAGTTGTCTCTCTCTTGTTGTCATTTTAATATCTGAATGCAATAACATGGCCAATTTTTTTTTTACCTCGGATGGACTGCTATACGTCCTTTTCTCAGAGGCACCAACTTCCACCAAACTCCGTATTAAGATGAGTTTTCTTGATTTTTTATGAATCACAATTTAGTTAAATTACATATATGTTTTGTTTTAATCATGTTCTTGTTTATTGGTTTGTTTGGGCTGCAGATTAATGAAAGTTATATTGCGCACCTAACGGTTTGGGCCTTTTGATGTTTTGTGTGATGGACATGATGCAGAATTAAGGTTACATGCTGCAAATATCCAGATAAGTTATTTTGTTGTTATGCACCTGCATTGTTTCAATATGTATTGATTTATTCTGAGTAAATACATGATAGATGAGTAATAATTAATAAAGACCCGTTGTTTTCTTCTTTAAAATACACTAACACAAGTTAATGCATTAACTGTTGTCTTAAGCGATGATATTTTGGAACTACAATCCTCTGGTCCTTGCTAGTGTAAACAAGTTCATGAAAATGTGTACCTCATTAGATACAATATAAATGGTACTGTCTGGTTGGTTTTTAAAATGCTAAATAGTAAATGGATAGCATTTAGATATTTCCGTGTACTTCCACCTTGCACAATGCACCATCAGTAAATGGATAGCATCTAGGGTCAATGTTGCAAAGTGATGGCGACATAGATGAAGATGTTAGTCATAGGATACGAGCAGGATGGGTGAAATGGCGACAAGCATCAGGAGTGTTATGTGACAAGAAAGTCCCACAGAAGCTAAAAGGAAAGTTCTATAGGACGGCAATTAGACCTGCGATGTTGTATGGCGCTGAATGTTGGGCTACTAAAAGACGACACGTCCAAAAGATGAGTGTAGCCGAGATGCGCATGTTACGGTGGATGTGTGGGCATACAAGGAGGGATCGGATTAGAAATGATGACATACGGGATATGGTCGGGGTGGCACCGATAGAGGAGAAGTTGGTCCAACATCGTTTGAGATGGTTTGGGCATGTCCAACGTAGACCCCCGGAGGCACCCGTGCGTAGCGGAATTCTCAACCGCTTTGAAAACACAAGGAGAGCCAGAGGTAGACCAAGATTGACATGGGAAGAAGCAGTAAAAAGGGACTTCAAAGAATGGAACGTCTCCAAGGAGTTGGCGTTGGATAGGACCGCATGGAAGCTAGCAATTCACGTGCCGGAACCATGAGATGCGAATTTAGGGGTCAAGTGTTGTCTTAGATTTATAGGTTATAGTATTAGCTTATGGCTTAGGTATAGGCCTTACTACTACTACTATTTATTATTATTATTATTATTATTATTATTATTATTATTATTATTACTACTATTACTACTTTTTTCTCTATATATATATATTAGCCCTACTTTTGACATATACTTATTTTTTCGATGATTTGGTGACTTTGTTGGGTTTCTTTTCTAGCCTACCCCAACTTGTTTGGGACAAAAGGCTTAGTTGTTGTTGTTGTTGTTGTTGTTCAGAGAATTTAATTTCATTGGTTTCTGAGAAGAAGATTTTCATATTGGTGTAGTAATTTTGTTGCATAAAATTTAGGGGTGCTACCTTTTCAAACATAAAATTTAGGGGTCCTACCTTTTCAGTCATTGCATTTATACCACCTCTTTTCTCCTTTGGGAATTTGTTTTTGCTTCATATATATTCTGTGTGAAGTTATTGGTGTTTCATTGTCTAAAAGGTGTTAAACTGAGGATAAATTCAATGTCTTGGTTTGACTGACTGAGACAAAACTGGACTATTATTTAGGATTAGCATGCTTATAAATTACAAGTGGTGCAATACTTTTTTTTTTTCTTTCTTGTGAACTGCAATGCAATGCAATATATTTAGAATTAGCTAAATTTTAGTATGTTAGAAATCTCAACTCTTGAATATTAATCTGCCCACAATGATATGCTTTTAACTTTTGATTATTATCTAAGGACTGGTGAATTGCCATCAAATCCCTGAGAAAGTCGCTGCTCTGGTCGGGCCCAAGAATCCCTATAAAAGGTAATTTATTTCTTGACACTAATCTGGATTTTTAGCGGTCTCTATGAGAACATCATACAATTGTAGATTTCACAAAGGTTGGTTTGGGCCTTTTGATGCTTTGTAGATTTGAATAGAGCAACCATAAACTTTTTCGGGGGAAGTGTGGTGTTTATTCCCCTACCTCCTATTCTTAACAGTTTTAAACTTAGTTCAATCCAATGGTTAATAGGATAAAATGCTTAACCTAAGGTGATTTGAAGCATTTGAAGATATAAAAGTAAAAATTAAAAAAACAAATGGTTTCAACAGCATTTATTCTTAAGGTTTTCAATATTCTTCCCTTCTTGTACCAAATCAAACTTATATAAGATTACTATGTTCAGCAATTATGACATAAAATTTCTCTTTTACTGGATTTAGGAATTCAAATTTAACACTTCTGAAAGGGCAAGCCGGCATGCAGATGCTTGCTCTGAGACTTCCTCAGTGGCGGGAGGGCTTCGCTTTTTCAGGTAAGAAATTTACTTTCTATTTCCAAGGTTGTTCAAAATTTTGTAATAAAATTAAATAAAACTAATAGTTCTATTTTTGACAGAGTCAAATCAAGCCCCTAAAACTAACTGAGCCTAGACCCGACCGATATCCTCTGGACTTCTTTAGAAGAAGTCCAGTGGTCTTCTTTGATCCGAGCCGTCCGATTTGATCAGAACGGTTGAATTTTTTCGGGCCTATCAATCTGGTACTATTCACGGGGCATCTATCATCATTGAAATTAAATCAGACAGCTCTGATTTAAGGAAGACCACCGAAGACCACCGAAACGCAGACCAGAGGATACGGGGATTCAGCCTAGACCACCTCAACTTGAATCATCACTTCGAGCTCGACCACCAGAGTAATTTGAATTTTCATATTTTTGTTATATTTCTTGTTGATGTTATCTGTCTTGAAGATACTAATTGTCTTATTTGTAATGTCATGCCATAGGGTAAAGAGTACTCAAGAGTTGGAGGCGAGAAAATGCACCCAAGTTTATGGGCGAGGCCTCTGAATAGAAAGGTAGCCATCTGACTATCTGAAAACCTTCAAAAAAGAACTCATTCCTTCTTGACCTTTGTTTTATGATAACTGCAGATTCTTCAAAAAAAAGATGAAGCCATTTCCACTTCTGTGTCCAAACCTCCTTTGACTACACCAAAAGAGTTCCACGTTGCCTGGGTCCACCTTCTGCATCGGTTTTCTCTACGGCTTTCCCTACGTTCTGATACTTCAGTCCACAGTAAAAAGGTTAGCAGTACTGTTCCTGGCCTTACCGCACCCAACCCGTTCCATCTTCATACTGAGGTATATTATTAGTAAAAATAAATTACAATGTAACTTGTTTTGGTTTTTTCCACATGTGAACGAGCTGTACTCAAGAGTCTTGTTTTGGTTACCTGCAAAACCAGGGCCAATGCCTTGTACCAAGCTTGAGGGTTTTCAACTCAAGAGTCTTGTCAGACATGGAAATGAAATGCAAAGAAAGATGGAAGAGCGAGAAAGGATGGAGAGGGGAAGAGGCTCAGCGGTGGATTTATAGGGGACAACCTGTTCTTACAGAGTAAGTTTCTGTTTGCTTTATCTTGTTATTTAGCATTATCAGTTTTTCTGAACTCTTATGGGGGTAATTACTTGCACTCCTGATATATTACTTTGTGTGTTTTGAAAGGAGACCCTTTGCCAGTTCCAGCAAAGGAAAGAAAGCCATTGACAGAAGTGCAAACATTTGCCTTGCATGTAGAACAAAGATCTATTCAAAGACGAGAATTTGATAATAAGGTAACATTTCTCTATTATATTCACTTAGTTAAGGCAGTACTTGTAAATTGTCAAGTACAAGGCAAAGAACTAAAATAAGGCGTGTATCATGAAGGTTTATGAAGTATGTGATGAACATTTGGCAGACAATAAAGTCTGTATTGAACAGTTGGTGACCTGACACACTCATATGTCCTGAACTTATTTGGCAACTAATCTGGCAGGTTCAAAATACTGAAAAAAAATCCTTGATAATACAGGAATCCATTAGTAATTTAAAATACCGAGGAAAAACCTTGTTGGACAATCAGAAATCTGTTATTTATTAATTTAAATTAGCTTGGAAAATCCTTGATGAACGACCAGAAATCTGTTTTTAATTTAAATTTCCATAGGAAAGAACCTTAATTCCGAACAATCAGGAATCCATCAAATTATGCAGTATGGTTTAACAAGAATTTTTATTTCCAATTTTCAGATCAAGGAAAAAAGTTGTGCAAAAAGCTAAGAGAAGGCACAGTCTGCCAAACTGGTATGTATTTTCGTGTTCGAAATTTTATATATACCTTTAACTTGGGTTTGGTCACCAAGATACATATCTCTTTATTAATAACTGATTTCTATCAAAATTTCTATATTATCTTATGATGGAGGAAGAGAAGGCACTGAAGCAGCTAAGTCATACTATGGTTCCTCATGCAAGGCCTCTTCCCAAGTTTGAAAAAACCTTCGTCCCTCAAAGCTGCATAATTTTTCTTTTATGATTCAGTCTGTTAAAAATCTTGTCGGTAGCTTTAGTGCGACCTGTGAGAATTTGCTAGTTATCGGATGCTTCTCCCATTGGATACTAATACCCGGCATATTTTTTTGTTACGAGCAAATTACACCAGGCTGTTAGAACTGAGGTCATTAAAAAACCAATGTTTTTTACTCAATGGCTTTGTGAAAAAAGAAAAGGGTTATTTACTTATGAGTGTAAATCATTTCCAGCATTACCTAATAGATCGGTTATTATCTGCCAATGTTTTATAAATGTTGGGTGTAAATTACAAATGTTCAAATTAATCAGTCTTAATTACAATATTGGTTGACAATTGCATGCTTATTTCAAGGCACAGTAGTTCATGTCCAAAAAGGGACAGAAATTTAAATGTCAGGGGTTGACTTCCTGTTTTATATTTAGACTGTGATTGTCAGTTTGGATACGAAGAAAGTCTTTACAGATATTTGAATTTAAATTTCAAGTACGTGCATAAATTAATTATTATCGCCTTGGTAAATCTTTCATAAATTAGCTGTCTTACTCCTGTTGTTAAATCATTGAATATCTGAATGCAATTGCAGGGGCCTTTTTACCTCGGATGGACTGCTATACGTCCTCATCTCAGAAGCACCATATACCCTATTATGTTAAGTATTCTTCAATTTCCATGAATCACATTTTAGTTTAATTACCTATTTTTTTTTTAACCATGTTCTGGTTTATTTCACGGTTTGTCTACGTTGCTGATTAATGAAGGCATTAGTGTGCACCTATTGGTTTGGGCCTTTTGATGCTTTGTTTAATGGACCCGATACAGAACTTTGTGTACACAATGCAACAAATCCAGATCAGTTATTTTCTTGTTTTGCAATAGCATAGTTTCTCTATGTATTGATTTATAGGTAATAAATACATCATTGATTAAAAAAACCACCGTATAGTTAGGTGTGTTTATTTAATTAATAAAAATAAATTAGTTTGAAAAAGTTACCTAATGAGATGCAACATGCAAATACGTATGCTGATTTTTTTGTTTTGCCTTGCATTGGTCTCGAACTTACATTCTACGATTGGTAAGTTTTTTTCACATCAAAGCCCATTCACTAATTACAATAGTATTGTCAGTTCAGATATGGAGAAAGTATTTACATCTATTTTAATTTAAAGTACAAGCACATGCATAAATTAATTATGACCATGCTGGTAAATCATTTTAAGTTAGTATTTTTAAAAATCCTCCATTAATTAGCTCATTCTCCTATTGGTATATCATTTAATATCTGAATGCAATTGCAGGGCCATATTTGCCTCAAATGGACAGCTACACATCCTCATCTCAGAGGCACCGCATTTCGTATTAAGCTATTTAGAGGAGAGCTTCAAGTAATTTCTGTATGTTTTTTCCCCCCTGTGTCAGTCACAAATTTATCGACTAATTAAAGCAAAATAACACAAGGCACGCGACTCTGAAAAAGGAGGATTTTTAAAAGACTTGAACTTGAGAAATGTTCATTGAATTATAAAATATTTCGACTATAGAAATATATATTCTGATGTACAGAAAAAACAAAATAATTATTTTTGTCGAGACAGAAGAATACAACGTTAATCAGTTGAAAGTTGTTGCATTTCTCCAAGGAGGGCATTGTTCTCTGTTTTTTTTTTTTATAATGAAAAAAAATACTAGTTGTGATCTTTGTATACCTAGTTTGGTAATATGAAATCAGTCGCTGTATTTCTCTCTCTCAGACCCACACAAACATTCAATTTTATTTATGTGTTATTGCCCTCTTTATTCTCTAATGCCTGTTGTCTAATCCCTTTATTTTTTATTTGTCACAACTAGGGTTTTATTATCTCAGATAATATTACTTCCACTGTTCTACTTCTACATATTCCAACACATTGAGTTTATAGTCAATAGACTTCTGTAATTTATTGTACAGTTTCTGTGTAATTGTGAGGTAAACAGAGTAATCCAAAGTGCAAACACTAAATGTTAGAAGTTGTAGTCAGTCTGCGACTCTCTGTCTCTCTCTGATTTTACACGATACACATCATACAAGTCCGTAAACTAATTAAATTATTTTTATTGAGGATTAAGGGAGAGCGGGTGTACCAATGGAGGTGACGGGACTTATGTTTGGAGAGTTTGCAGATGAATATACGGTGGGTGTTGTAGATGTATTTGCAATGCCACAGAGTGGTACTGGGGTATCTGTTGAGGCTGTCGATCATGCATTTCAGACTAACATGCTTGATATGCTGAAGTAAACTAGCAGGTCTGTCTGTCTCTGTCTCTCACACACACACCCTCCCTCCCTCCATACACCCCTCCACACGCACACTCCTTTCCTCCCCCATTCCCCCAGCTTAAAGAGGAAAGTATATGCATTTTCTGTAAACCATAAAGGGATGCATTAACTGTTTTGGGGCTGTGCAATTAGAGGCCACAAGCAGAACCTGTTTCAGTTATGTTTGCAGTCATATTACCATTATGTTGAAGTTGTTTAAGGATTTCTAACGAAATTGGTAGCCCTAAACTGTTCAGGATATAAAAAAAAATGAAATAATAAAAGAAAATGATTGATTTGCTTGGGAAGATTTCTTGTTTCTGTTTGTTCTCTTATCTTCACCTTGAAACAATTTGTTTAATAATTCTATTCTTAAAATTTGTTTTACTCGTTATACAAACTTGGGATCTTGGTGGGATGGTATCACTCTCATCCTGGCTTTGGCTGCTGGTTTTGTATGTACCTCTCCCTTTCTCTCTCTCTCTCTCTATTTTGGAGAATAATGTCTCAGACTTGCATGTCCCTCTATCTCTCTATTCTAGTTAGTTCTGGCCTGTATGGCGACCATTGTATGAATATTAGCATGTAGGGTACCCGTCGTTGACCCTTTTTGTTTGCATACATTGCTTTTGATTTTGATAATTTCTTATACTTTTTTTAAGTTTGGTTAAGTGAGCTCAAAAGCCTTCTAGCTGCCAAGGTACTTTTCTTGTATGATGAAATGCATGAGTTATCATTTGTTTTTTCAATAATATCTATAGTTATATATAAGGAAGAACAATCACCATAGTAGGAGAGGACAGTCACCATGGATTGTGATTTGTATTGTGAATCTGTATTTAGGTTTGCAAATTAGTTTGGGTTCTTATAATAGTATGAAACTCATTTGTGTTTGGGTTCACAAATTAGTTTGGCTTCACAAATTTCCGAGTTTAGATATGGTTCAGCTGTTAGTTTCGTGTTATTATTGTATTTTCAAGAGAGGCAATTTAGAAGGGATTAGGATCTTTTTGAAGGAAAGGTTCGTCAATTAGAGCCCTCTCAGATGACCTGCCCTTTGTTATTTAATAATTTTATATACAGTTATCTTTGCACTGTATGAGCACAAAAATTCCACTTTAGCTTGAAACAAAAAAGAATTATTAGTTTTTCATTCCTTCTTTGATAATTAAAGCCAAAATAAATTGATTAACCAACTGTATGGTACTTATGTATTTTCTTGTACAGAGAAGGTTTTGAGTCCATATTTGTTCATGGCTGCACATTTTTCTAAAAAATAAATTTGCCGAGTACAATAATTTCTGCTGGATATATCTATGAAGGCCTTAATTCTTGCTGAAAAAAGTTTGTTGTTGTCTCTTTGTAGGTGCCTGTCTGCTAAGAACTAAGGAAGATTGATATAAGAGGTCTGCTGCAAGAGGAATGTATCTGCCAGGTATATACGCTCTCTCATTCATGCATCATTCAAAGGTCAGTTTGTTGTTGTTTTTGACCAAGTCGCTTTTTTATTGGTTGATTAGACGTGATTATTCAAGAGATTATAAAATATTTTCTCTTTGTTCTTATTTGTTCACTGATATATCTGTTGGGTTCAGAATTTTTCTGGTAATAAACAAAGTTCAAAAAAAAATTTCGAATCTGTTTTGAATCCCTATCTAGGTGCTTTGATTTAATCATAGTAGGTTTTTGTGGCTATATTTGCATTGTGTTTTCTGTGTAGGTCATCAGCTAACTCATGTACTGTTTGAGTTGTTTATTCTTTTTTAATATATTGAGATTTTGATTATCATGCTCATTGATTGTCTATTGCTAGGTAGTCTTATTTCTGAGCCCTTCATTCTCTGGCCCCTGTACTGTAATAAGGTAACATTTGATAATAAGGTAACATTTCTCTATATATTCACTTAATTAAGGCAGTACTTGTAAATTGTCAAGTACAAGGCAAAGAACTAAAATAAGGTGTGTATCATGAAGGTTGATGAAATATGTGATGAACATTTGGCAAACAATAAAGTCTGTATTGAACAGTTGGTGACCTGACACACTCATATGTCCTGAACTTATTTGGCGACTAATCTGGCAGGTTCAAAATACTGAAAATAATCCTTGATAATACAGCAATCCATTAGTAATTTAAAATACCGAGGACAAACCTTGTTGGACAATCAGAAATCTGTTATTTATTAATTTAAATTAGCTAGTAAAATCCTTGATGAACGACCAGAAATCTGTTTTTAATTTAAATTGACATAGGAAAGAACCTTAATTCCGAACAATCAGGAATCCATCAAATTATGCAGTATGGTTTAACAAGAACTTTTATTTCCAATTTTCAGATCAAGGAAAAAAGTTGTGCAAAAAGCTAAGAGAGGAGGTACAGTCTGCCAAACTGGTATGTATTTTCGTGTTTGAAATTATATATATACCTTCTTATTTTTAACTTGGGTTTGGTCACCAAGATACATACTCTTTATTAATAACTGATTTCTATCAAAATTTCTATATTATCTTATGATGGAGGAAGAGAAGGCACTGAAGCAGCTAAGACATAGTCTGGTTCCTCAAGCAAGGCCTCTTCCCAAGTTTGAAAAAACCTTTTGTCCCTCAAAGCTGCATAATTTTTCTTTTATGATTCAGTCTGTTAAAAATCTTGTCGGTAGCTTTAGTGCGACCTGTGAGAATTTGCTAGTTATCGGATGCTTCTCCCATTGGATACTAATACCCAGCATATTTTTTTGTTGCAGGCAAATTACACCAGGCTATTAGAACTGAGGTCATTAAAAAACCAATGTTTTTTTACTCAATGGCTTTGTGAAAAAAGAGAAGGGTTATTTACTTATGAGTGTAAATCATTTCCAGCATTACCTAATAGATTGGTTATTATCTGCCAATATTTTATAAATATTGGGTGTAAATTACAAATGTTCAAAATAATCAGTCTTAATTACAATATTGGTTGACAATTGCATGCTTATTTCAAGGCACAATAGGTACTGTCCAAAAAGGGACAGAAATTGAAATGTCACGGGTTGACTTCTTGTTTTATATTTAGACTGTGATTGTCAGTTTGGATACGAAGAAAGTCTTTACAGATATTTGAATTTAAATCCCAAGTACATGCATAAATTAATTATTATCACCTTGGTAAATCTTTCATAAATTAGCTGTCTTACTCCTGTTGTTAAATCATTAAATATCCGAATGCAATTGCAGGGGCCTTTATACCTCGGATGGACTGCTATACGTCCTCATCTCATAAGCACCATAGTTAAGTATTCTTCAATTTCCATGAATCACATTTTAGTTTAGTTACCTATTTTTTGTTTTAACCATGTTCTGGTTTGTTTGACGGTTTGTTTAGGTTGCTGATTAATGAAGGCATTAGTGTGCACCTATTGGTTTGGGCCTTTTGATGCTTTGTTTAATAATGGACACGATACAGAACTTTGTGTACACAATGCAACAAACCCAGATAAGTTATTTTGTTGTTTTGCAATAGCATAGTTTCTCTATGTATTGATTTATAGGTAATAAATACATCATTGGTTAAAAAACCACAGTATAGTTAGGTGTGTTTATTTAATTAATAAAAATAAATTAGATTTGAAAAAGTTACCTAATGAGATGCAACATGCAAATAAGTATGCTGATTTTTTTGTTTTGCCTTGCATTGGTCTCGAACTTTCATTCTACGATTGGTAAGTTTTTTTAACATCAAAGCCCATTCACTAATTACAATGGTATTGTCAGTTCAGATATGAAGAAAGTATTTACATCTATTTGAGTTTAAAATACAAGCACATGCATAAATTAATTATGACCACGCTGGTAAACCATTTTAAGTAAATATATTTAAAATCCTCCATTAATTAGCTGTCATTCTCCTATTGGTATATCATTTAATATCTGAATGCAATTGCAGGGCCATATTTGCCTCAAATGGACAGCTATCCATCCTCATCTCAGAGGCACCGCATTTCGTATTAAGCTATTTAGAGGAGAGCTTCAAGTAATTTCTGTATGTTTTTTCCCCTTTGTGCCAGTCACTAATTGGTCGACTAATTAAAGCAAAATAACACAAGGCACGCGACTCTGAAAAAGTAGGATTTTTAAATGATTTGAACTTAAGAAATGTTCATTGAATTATAAAATATTTCGACTAAAGAAATATATATTTTGATGTACAAAAAAGAAAAACAATTATTTTTGTTGAGACAGAAGAATACAAGGAGGGCCCTGTTCTTTTTTTTTATCATGAAAAAAAAAAATACTAGTCGTGATCTTTGTATACATAGTTAGGTATGCTTGATGAACAAGAGTACTTCTCCGTCGTGAAGTGAAGTGAAGTGCGAACCTAGCCATGGCTTGCTTCATCTCACGCCTCAGGTAAGGCACTTCAAGTCCTCTCTCTCTCTCTCTCTCTCTCTCTCTCTCTCTCTATCTATCTATCTATCTATCTAACTCCGACGAGTTTCTTACAGAAAAGAAAAGAAGAAGGAGAAGAAACTTCTAGAAGCAGCTTCCTCTGGAAACCTCCGTCTTCTCAGAGGTTATACTTTTTTAATCTCGAGCAACAGTTCATAATTACCCGTAGAGGTGGCAAGGCAGTTGAACGGAATGGCAGATGAAATCAAAGGAATCAAAGATGCAAACGGGGACAGACACTGCGTTTCATCCTGCACCGTTACATCGGAGGACACAGATTTGTCACTACTTTGCTTTCTCATTTAAGTTGAGTATTCTGAAAACCTCATGTTTATGCATATTCTGAAAACCTTATGTCACACAGTGGCGATTTCCCTTGTATACAATTGGTACCACTTTTATAATCCTCCATAAATTAGTTGTCTCTCTCTTCTTGTCATTTTAATATCTGAATGCAATAACAGGGCCATTTTTGTTTTACCTCGGATGGACTGCTATACTTCCTTTTCTCAGACGCACCAAATTCCACCAAACTCCGTATTAAGATGAGTTTTCTTGATTTTTCATGAATCACAATTTAGTTAAATTACATATATGTTTTGTTTTAATCATGTTCTTGTTTATTGGTTTGTTTGGGCTGCAGATTAATGGAAGTTATATTGCGCACCTAACGGTTTGGGCCTTTTTGATGTTTTGTGTGATGGACACGATGCAGAATTAAGGTTACACGCTGCAAATATCCAGATAAGTTATTCTGTTGTTTTACACCTGCATTGTGTCAATATGTATTGATTTATTCTGAGTAAATACATGATAGATGAGTAATAATTAATAAAGACCCGTTGTTTTCTTCTTTAAAATACACTAACACAAGTTAATGCATTAACTGTTGTCTTAAGCGATGATATTTTGGAACTAAGATCCACTTGTTCTTGCTAGTGTAAACAAGTTCATGAAAAATGTCTACCTCATTAGATACAATATAAATGGCACTGGCTGGTTGGTTTTTAAAATTCTAAGTAGTAAATGGATAGCATTTAGATATTTCCGTGTACTTCCACCTTGCACAATGCACCATCATTAAATTTTTAAAAGCCTCAGAGAATTTAATTTCATTATTAAAGGTTGTATCTGAAGAACTGATAGGGTTATTGGTTATAAAATCAAATTTTCCATCTTGATAGTGACTATCTTTTCTGGCTTTTCTGTGTACTGTCCTCTCTTCTTATTTCTTTTAATCAATGTAGAACCTTTTTATGGTCATTTTCTCAGGGTGTTACTAGACGTTGTCTTTGTTTATAAATTGGTCACTTAATTTTATTTATCCTTTGCAGCCTTTCAAATATCAGTTGCTGTGTGGAGAAAGTGCCAACAGGGAAATTATTATGGCAACTGAGCTAATGTTTCCTCCTCTTTTAAGGTTAAGAAGTACAAATGATAACCAGCTATCCAAGAATTATTGTTGCCTTTATGATCAAAAGTTCGAAACATGCTCAGAGAAACCTTTTCGTTGATCACTTCTCCTTTTTTTTTCTATAATTATACTGTATATTAGCAAAAACAACACCATTTTACATATGTTTTATATGTTGGAATATTTCCACCTAGCACTTTGATTTGTTTACGGACACATCAGCAATAAAACAAGATATAAGCGAGGCTCATTGTATTATATCTTCGTGCCCCGCTAAATCAGAGTATATCAAAATTTTGTTTAACTAAAATGATTTGCCATTTACTTTCGACTTTTTTCAAAATAACAAAATTTCTCAATTGTTAGAATCAAGATGAATCACTTGCAAACGTCAAATTGACATATGCAATTTTTTGTTTAATTTTTTATTAACGAGTTCATGAATGTGCCATGCTTTCTGTAGGTACTATTTGAATACTATGCGATTTGCCTAATACTAATCTCTATGTTTGTAGGTTTGCAATACTCATTAGATTTTGTCTTCCTCTATGCGATACCCTTGGTTAGTATTTTTCTTTGATTTATTTATTGTTTCTAGTTTTCCTGCAGTTTTTTATTTATCTGAAAATTTGTTGGGCAATTTATATTCTTTTTACAAGTTTTTGCAAAGAATATTACAAAGGAGATTTGCAAGACCTTTGTGTTCTTCGGCTTGTAAAATTGTGGCAGCTTTATCAAAAATCTAAATATTCACTGTGCTTTCTCAGTTGCATGGCTTAAAAATAGCAAAATTACCTACCTGACAAATTATTTTTCTTATTTTCTCATAGGATAACGCAACATGTATGACTTGGTACTATATCAGAGCTGCTGCAGCGTCTGCACAAAGATACATGTGAGATTTGTGAAGATATGGGATGTGATGGCACCAAACAACCCAGCGATATGGCACCGTGGTTGTGTCCTGATAGACAAACATGTAAGTCCATCATTCAGCCTTTGCCACATGAAAGAGCAATAATTACAATGGATTATATTATTGATGTTGCTATCATCCTTATTAATCCTGCCTTACCTTTGAATGCTGACAGGGAAGTGTCATACAAGCAAAAATACCAAATATTGTGTACCAGCGGCTCCTCAATGTAATTAGTGAAGGACGGATATGCGAAATAGCCCCTTTTCGATTGTTGATGCTCCACCCAAATACCGCACAGTCCCAGGAAATAAGATGGTCAACTTCATACGACAGACGGTTGTCACCCCACTGTTGATGCCAGAATTGCAGATACCAAGATACTATTTTAACATGAGCAGGCTAGAAGATGTTGGTACTGAAATTACTGCTCCAACCGTTGTCATAAGTATTTTGCCCATAAATCCTTTATTCTTTTAGTATACAAAATAGTAGTCCATCTGCTATGGGTACCAATCAGACCGCATCCTACATAGAAACAATTAATGAGCTTAACAAGTGACTGTTTGATGCCCGTTTGCAGATGTCATTGGGAGGATAGCAGGTTCAGCCCGCTCAAGAATATAGGCCAAGCTGACAAACCCAACAAGATTCGCTACATGTATCTTGCAAATGAAAGGTTATCCGTTCATGCATACAAGAATCATGCCCTTTCTTTATCTTGCTGCATGATCGGCTGAATTATTAATCCTCTCTGCCATGTCTATTTGTACAGGGGACACATGGGTCACGTCACGTTATGGAGCCAATTCGTTCAGCTGTTTGATCCACCGGCGCTACACAAACAATAAAAAATAATCTGATCGTTGTGCTGTGCAACTCGCTCACTGTCGACAACTATGATTGTAAGCTCCTCTCTCTCTATCCTAAAGTATTTAACTTGAGAAGGCAGACGCTGATGTCTTACTGCATACTAACTTACTGGCGCCCTTCCCTAGCTGCATGTGATATTGTCAATAGTTTAGTGAATTACGCATCGTATTTCATGAACAAATTTTCAGATACCCTTCTGTTAACGCTCCACGCGTTTGCCTTTGCAGTCAGCTACGCCCTAACACTATTCAGTGCGTCACAATTCTACTTTGATAAAGAAATACTGGAGATGACCCAGTTCATAGCAAGGTACAAATTCCTGCATGTCGAAACAATTCCTGTCACAGGCTTAATCATTACGATATTAATAAAGCTTCTGTTTTCGCTTGACAGACTACCGCAGGGTGTGCCAGCTATAATCCTCGATACAAAATGGACCGCCATATGATGGGGTTCCAGCACAGAATCTGCAGCTCCAATAAAAATAGCACATGAATAAGATCCTTACAAACTGCCACCGCCTCCAAACCGCAGCACTGGCAGCACTGCAACTGGCAGGTACTATCATATCGCCCAAAACTCATGCATTCCTAAAAAAAATTATAAATAGAATATGCACTAAAAAAAAAAATTCCCCGAATCTCCCGGTAACTAACCAGCTTCTCGCAAAAATTCTTTTTCAGCCAACGAATTAAGAAGACGCATCTGCACCAAGAGTACCATTTCTGTTAGCTTCCTGCCTATGTAGATAAGTATGGATGTAGATAAACAATTGTACTTTTAGTAATAGCCTAACAAAAAGAAATAAAGACGGCCACATGTACATGCCCAGATAACATTTTGGGTTTGGTTATGGTAAGGCTGTAGATAGCTATGTATGATGCATCTGTACATGGACAAGCCAGCTGTTAGGTCGGTTATAGCCCTTCAACTGCAGTGCATCTTTGCCCCAGAAATGGCAGAGCACATGGCATACCATGCAGTTCAATGGTTATGACATCAAACAACATTATTGTTTACTTATAATCATTCTATCTTTATCTTACTATCATAAAATATGGTATACACTTTGTCTATGGAGAAATAATAATAGGATCGCACAAACAAGCACGCAGCCTAACAAAACTCAGGCAATAAAAAAACACCAGTGCACCTTAGAAAAGCACCATCCATCTATTATGCTGCCATAAAACAACAACATATCCTACAATACAGATAACCGACCAAACAAAACACGTGAAATATAGAACCTTACACACATCACACTACTTTATAGTCCACACGTGCAATCGTACTTCAAACTACAGAAAAGGAAAAACAAAAAAGAAAAAAAAAAGCCAGCATACAATAGACAAGGGCTACAATTCAGCATAAAAAAAAAGTAGCCCAAGCAGCAAAGAATTAACCCCTTGCCGGAGCACCTAAACAGCACACACACAAAGGACCGGTTTCGCCAGAATCTGCAGATCGAACTTCATCGCGCTTCGCGCGATGAGAAAGCTAGTATTTGTTCATAGCTGCACATTTTTGTAAAAAATAAATTTGCCAAGTACAATTATTTCTGCTGGATATATATATGAAGGCCTTAATTCTTGCTGAAAAAAGTTTGTTGTTGTCTCTTTGTAGGTGCCTTTCTGCTAAGAACTAAGGAAGATTGATATAAGAGGTCTGCTGCAAGAGGAATGTATCTGCCAGGTATATACGCTCTCCTTCATGCCTCATTCAAAGGTCAGTTTGTTGCTGTTTTTGACCAAGTCACTTTTTTATTGGTTGATTAGACGAGATTATTCAAGAGATTATAAAATATTTTCTCTTTGTTCTTATTTCTTCACTGATGTATCAGTTGGGTTCAGAACTTTTCTGGTAATAAACAAAGTTCAAAAAAAAATTTTGAATCTGTTTTGAATCCCTATCTAGGTGCTTTGATTTGATCATAGTAGGTTTTTATGGTTATATTTGCATTGTGTTTTCTGGGTAGGTCATCAGCTAACTGATGTACTGTTTGAGTTGTTTATTTTTTATAATATATTGAGATTTTGATTATCATGCTAATTGATTGTCTATTGCTAGGTAGTCTTATTTCTGAGCCCTTCATTCTCTGGCCCCTGTACTGTTTTGGGAATTAAAATTTTGCCCTCCTTCAATCAAGCGAAGATTAGTTTGGCTTCACAATTTTCTTTTGGTAGGTTGTGTTTTTTTTTTCCTCTGAATAAATATCTGAATGCAATTGCAGGGGCCTTTTTACCTCGGATGGACTGCTATACCTGCTATACGTCCTCATCTCAGAAGCACCATATCCCCTATTATGTTAAGTATTCTTCAATTTCCATGAATCACATTTTAGTTTAATTACCTATTTTTTGTTTTAACCATGTTCTGGTTTGTTTGACGGTTTGTTTAGGTTGCTGATTAATGAAGGCATTAGTGTGCACCTATTGGTTTGGGCCTTTTGATGCTTTGTTTAATAATGGACACGATACAGAACTTTGTGTACACAATGCAACAAACCCAGATAAGTTATTTTGTTGTTTTGCAATAGCATAGTTTCTCTATGTATTGATTTATTGGTAATAAATACATCATTGGTTAAAAAACCACAGTATAGTTAGGTGTGTTTATTTAATTAATAAATATAAATTAGATTTGAAAAAGTTACCTAATGAGATGCAACATGCAAATACGTATGCTGATTTTTTTGTTTTGCCTTGCATTGGTCTCGAACTTTCATTCTACGATTGGTAAGTTTTTTTAACATCAAAGCCCATTCACTAATTACAATGGTATTGTCAGTTCAGATATAAAGAAAGTATTTACATCTATTTGAGTTTAAAATACAAGCACATGCATAATAAATTAATTATGACCATGCTGGTAAACCATTTTAAGTAAATATATTTAAAATCCTCCATTAATTAGCTGTCATTCTCCTATTGGTATATCATTTAATATCTGAATGCAATTGCAGGGCCATATTTGCCTCAAATGGACAGCTATACATCCTCATCTCAGTGGCACCGCATTTCGTATTAAGCTATTTAGAGGAGAGCTTCAAGTGATTTCTGTATGTTTTTTCCCCTTTGTGTCAGTCACTAATTTGTCGACTAATTAAAGCAAAATAACACAAGGCACGCGACTCTGAAAAAGGAGGATTTTTAAAAGATTTGAACTTAAGAAATGTTCATTGAATTATAAAATATTTCGACTAAAGAAATATATATTCTGATGTACAGAAAAAAACAAAACAATTATTTTTGTCGAGACAGAAGAATACAACGTTAATCAGTTGAAAGTTATTGCATTTCTGCAAGGAGGGCATTGTTCTCTTTTTTTTATCATGAAAAAAAAATACTAGTTTTGATCTTTGTATACATAGTTCGGTATATATGAAATCAGTCGCTTTCTTTCTCTCTCTCAGACCCACACAAACATTCAATTTTATTTATGTGTTATTGCCCTCTTTATTCCCTAATGCCTGTTGTCTAATCCCTTTATTTCTTATTTGTTACAACTAGGGTTTTATTATCTCAGATAATATTACTTCTACTGTTCTACTTCTACATATTCCAACACATTGATTTTATAGTCAATAGACTTCTGTAATTTATTGTACAGTTTCTGTGTAATTGTGAGGTAAACAGAGTAATCCAAAGTGCAAACACTAAATGTTAGAAGTTGTAGTCAGTCTGCGACTCTCTGTCTCTCTCTGATTTTACACGATACACATCATACAAGTCCGTAAACTAATTAATTATTTTTATTGAGGATTAAGGGAGAGCGGGTGTACCAATGGAGGTGACGGGACTTATGTTTGGAGAGTTTGTAGATGAATATACGGTGGGTGTTGTAGATGTATTTGCAATGCCACAGAGTGGTACTGGGGTATCTGTTGAGGCTGTCAATCATGCATTTCAGACCAACATGCTTGATATGCTCAAGCAAACTAGCAGTTCTGTTTGTCTCTGTCTCTCACACACACACCCTCCCTCCCTCCATACACCCCTCCACACACACGCTCCTTCCCTCTCCCATTACCCCAGCTTAAAAGGGAAAGTATATGCATTTTCTGTAAACCATAAACGGATGCATTAACTGTTTTGGGGCTGTGGAATTAGAGGCCACAAGCAGAACCTGTTTCAGTTATGTTGAAGTTGTTTAAGGATTTCTAACGAAATTGATAGCCCTAAACTGTTCAGGATATAAAAAAAAAAAAAAAATGAAATAGTAAAAGAAAATGATTGATTTGCTTGGGAAGATGTCTTGTTTCTGTTTGTTCTCTTATCTTCACCATGAAGCAATTTGTTTAATAATTCTATTTTTAAAATTTGTTTTACTCGTTATACAAACTTGGGATGTTGGTGGGATGGTATCACCCTCATCCTGGCTTTGGCTGCTGGCTTTGTATGTACCTCTCTCTCTCTCTCTCTCTCTATTTTGGAAAATAATGTCTCAGACTTGCATGTCCCTCTATCTCTCTATTCTAGTTCTGGCTTGCATGGCGACCATTGTATGAATATTAGCATGTAGGGTACCCGTTGTTGTCCCTTTTTGTTTGCATACATTGCTTTTGATTTTGATAATTTCTTATACTTTTTTTAAGTTCGGTTAAGTGAGCTCAAAAGCCTTCTAGCTGCCAAGGTACTTTTCTTGTATGATGAAATGCATGAGTTATCATTTGTTTTTTCAATAATATCTATAGTTATATATAAGGAAGAACAATCACCATAGTAGGAGAGGACAGTCACCATGGATTGTGATTTGTATTGTGAATCTGTATTTAGGTTCGCAAATTAGTTTGGGTTCTTATAATAGTATGAAACTCATTTGTGTTTGGGTTCACAAATTAGTTTGGCTTCACGAAACTCCGAGTTTCGATATGGTTCAGCTTTTAGTTTCGTGTTATTATTGTATTTTCAAGAGAGGCAATTTAGAAGGGATTAGGATCTTTTTGAAGGAAAGGTTCGTCAATTAGAGCCCTCTCAGATGACCTGCCCTTTGTTATTTAATAATTTTATTAATGTAGAAACAGTGACAAACTGTCAATGTTGTTGGTAGCATATATATAGTTATCTTTGTACTGTATGATCACAAAAATTTCACTTCAGCTTGAAACAAAAATAAATATTAGTTATTCATTCCTTCTTTAATAATTAGGGCCAAAATAAATTGATTAACCAACTGTATGGTACTTATGTATTTTCTTTTACAGAAAAGGTTTTGAGTCCATATTTATTCATAGCTGCACATTTTTGTAAAAAATAAATTTGCCGAGTACAATTATTTCTGCTGGATATATATATGAAGGCCTTAATTCTTGCTGAAAAAAGTTTGTTGTTGTCTCTTTGTAGGTGCCTTTCTGCTAATGGAAGATTGATATAAGAGGTCTGCTGCAAGAGGAATGTATCTGCCAGGTATGTACGCTCTCCTTCATGCCTCATTCAAAGGTCAGTTTGTTGTTTTTTTGACCCAAGTCGCTTTTTTATTCGTTGATTAGACGTGATTATTCAAGAGATTATAAAATATTTTCTCTTTGTTCTTATTTCTTCACTGATGTATCTGTTGGGTTCAGAATTTTTCTGGTAATAAACAAAGTTCAAAAAAAAATTTTGAATCTGTTTTGAATCCCTATCTAGGTGCTTTGATTTGATCATAGTAGGTTTTTATGGGTATATTTGCATTTTGTTTTCTGTGTAGGTCATCAGCTAACTGATGTACTGTTTGAGTTGTTTATTCTTTTTTAATATATTGAGATTTTGATTATCATGCTAATTGATTGTCTATTGCTAGGTAGTCTTATTTTTGAGCCCTTCATTCTCTTGCCCCTGTACTGTAACAAGGTAACATTTGATAATAAGGTAACATTTCTCTATATATTCACTTAATTAAGGCAAAGAACTAAAATAAGGTGTGTATCATGAAGGTTGATGAAGTATGTGATGAACATTTGGCAGACAGTAAAGTCTGTATTGAACAGTTGGTAACCTGACACACTCATATGTCCAGAACTTATTTGGCAACTAATCTGGCAGGTTCAAAATACTGAAAAAAAAAACCTTGATAATACAGGAATCCATTAGTAATTTAAAATACCAAGGAAAAACCTTGTTGGACAATCAGAAATCTGTTATTTATTAATTTAAATTAGCTAGGAAATTCCTTGATGAACGACCAGAAATCTGTTTTTAATTTAAATTTCCATAGGAAAGAATCTTAATTCCGAACAATCAGGAATCCATCAAATTATGCAGTATGGTTTAACAAGAATTTTTATTTCCAATTTTCAGATCAAGGAAAAAAGTTGTGCAAAAAGCTAAGAGAGGAAGCACAGTCTGCCAAACTGGGATGTAATTTCGTGTTTGAAATTATATATATACCTTCTTATTTTTAACTTGGGTTTGGTCACCAAGATACATATTCTTTATTAATAACTGATTTCTATCAAAATTTCTATATTATCTTATGATGGAAGGCCTCTTCCCAAGTTTGAAAAAACCTTTGTCCCTCAAAGCTGCATATTTTTTCTTTTACGATTCAGTCTGTTAAAAATCTTGTCGGTAGCTTTAGTGCGACCTGTGAGAATTTGCTAGTTATCGGATGCTTCTCCCATTAGATACTAATACCCAGCATATTTTTTTGTTACGGGCAAATTACACTTGCCTGTTAGAACTGAGGTCATTAAAGAACCAATGTTTTTTACTCAATGGCTTTGTGAAAAAAGAGAAGGGTTATTTACTTATGAGTGTAAATCATTTCCAGCATTACCTAATAGATTGGTTATTATCTGCCAATATTTTATAAATGTTGGGTGTAAATTACAAATGTTCAAAATAATCAGTCTTTATTACAATATTGGTTGACAATTGCATGCTTATTTCAAGGCACAATAGTTACTGTCCAAAAAGGGACAGAAATTTAAATGTCAGGGGGTTGACTTCCTGTTTTATATTTAGACTGTGATTGTCAGTTTGGATACGACAGATATTTGAATTTAAATCGCAAGTACGTGCATAAATTAATTATTATCGCCTTGGTAAATCTTTCATAAATTAGCTGTCTTACTCCTGTTGTTAAATCATTGAATATCTGAATGCAATTGCAGGGGCCTTTTTACCTCGGATGGACTGCTATACGTCCTCATCTCAGAAGCACCATATCCCCTATTATGTTAAGTATTCTTCAATTTACATGAATCACATTTTAGTTTAATTACCTATTTTTTGTTTTAACCATGTTCTGGTTTGTTTCACGCTTTGTTTAGGTTGCTGATTAATGAAGGCATTAGTGTGCACCTATAGGTTTGGGCCTTTTGATGCTTTGTTTAATGGACACGATACAGAACTTTGTGTACACAATGCAACAAATCCTGATAAGTTATTTTCTTGTTTTGCAATAGCATAGTTTCTCTATGTATTGATTTATAGGTAATAAATACATCATTGATTAAAAAAACCACCGTATAGTTAGGTGTGTTTATTTAATTAATAAAAATAAATTAGTTTTGAAAAAGTTATCTAATGAGATGCAACATGCAAATACGTATGCTGATTTTTTTGTTTTGCCTTGCATTGGTCTCGAACTTACATTCTACGATTGCCTTGCATTCACTAATTACAATTTAATTATTCAAAGGAGGGGAAAACAACAATTAACCAAAAAGTATCGCTAAAAAAATGAACCACTAATGTGAAAAGGCTAAACAAATCAAGTGTCTGGGGCATGCACAATTTAGGCATGTGCTGGTGATTTTGTTGATACGTCAAGAAAGAATGATATCAAATAGATTCCTTTTTTTTTTTTTAAGGTACATGTCGGCTTGGTGATCTAATTCGCTGTAGTTAATTGGTCATTTCAGGCTGGCTTTCTTTCTGATGTGACTGAGTCATCTTAGAATTGTATTGGATGCTCTATCATACATAAATGGAGGTTTGCTATTTTCTTTTGTCCTCCTAAAACTTTTTGCTTTGATTAATTTGCATGCTATTAATTTGAGACACCCTTCCAATTTATTGTTGTGATTGCAAATCTAAAATGGCAAAGGGATATATTTAACATCAGCCATGTTTGTTGGCAATGAGTTGCGATTTATTCTTAAAACAAATTTCATTCTTAATTTCTCAATTCTAAGTGCAATATGTTTCCTTCGGGAAAAAAGGGAGGACCATCTGTTTGAGCCTAAAACATATGGTAAAATAAAGGACCTCTGTACCCATGAGTGATAGTTGGTAGTAATCTGTTACTATTGGTCTTTTAGGTTATTTTTCTCTTTTCTTTGGTAGTTTTATATTATATTTCATCATTGATACTAGCAATCAACATTTTCTGAATGACAATTGCATCTAGTTAATCACATCCAATGCATCTACAATTAAAAAAATGCAACTCTTCCGAATTCTGGCACTTTATATCAAGTTTAAAAATTTATGTCTATCTTTTTCTATCCCAATCATTTTTTTGATACAGTTTTGGGTTTTATTTATTATATTGAAATAAAATATATTTGACCCACAAGTGCTAGCAAGATGCTTCAAGTTAGATCCAATTGGGTTACATAGGGCTTCAATTGTGAATGTTGGATGTGGTCAACTAATTTTTCATGTTAAATTGATGTTTTTATTTTTTTTATGAAGCTTAAAGGAATTAAACTGAAAGCCCTTATAACGATATTATTACAATGCACATATATTTCTTGCTATGGACCAAAGAATAGGCTGTGTGTGCCATCGTTTAGTATATTCTTACCTTATTTATGTTCTCTAACAGTAAATTCATTCTTCTATTTCAATTTGTCTAATATAAACTTCAGGGCTGTCAGACGCAAGATAAAATGTTGGATACTTAATAAAAGATCTCTGTCAGACGCTAGATAAAATGTTGGATACTTAGTTTATATTTGTCTAATATAAACTAACAGTAAATTAATTCTTATATTTCTATTTGTGTGGCCTCATTGTCTCTGTCAGACGCGAGATAAAAGATCTGATGTAAGCATTAGTAGTTTAGTACATTATTTTGGTACTGCATTTCCTTTGAAAATATGCCAAAAATTATGTCTGGGATACTTAATAAAAATATTACTTAATTTCTTACAATATTTTCTTATTAATAAAAAATTTTAATCCCCAGGACATTTTTCAAGATCTAAAGTGCTAACAAAATTAATACGTTTACTTTTTAACTTTAGCATGCACTTTTCTTAAGACACTGATAGCTTTGATGCGAAATTTATTAAAAGTTAATAATGCAATAAATTACTGATATTCTCTGATCGGATATGTTAAACAGAAAGCGTACCAGCGATTGATCGAATGCCGGTATTTCGATGTTTTGTGGTATTTTATCTTTATTTACTGATTTTGCATTCCGGTGGATGTTCTGGATTGCAGTTTTATTGGTATTTTTGACTGGAATGATACTTCATTGAATACACTGATTACTTACAATTTCTGTATCACTAATTCACTGTCGGTATATAATAATTTGATTCTTTTTTATTATAATATTGGTCAAAATGACCACTACTTATGGTCAAAATGTTGGATAACATTTTATATATACAATAATTATTTACATAATCGTTTCAACTTGAAAAAATTTCTTAATCTGTTCTTACATAATTAGTGTTTAATTAAAACATTGTTTGATGAAGTGCTTTAATACTTTAAAATTTGTCCTTTCATTCAATTTATAAAAGTGTTTGGAAAAGCAATGTTAAATGTTAATTTTACTTTGATTTTAAAGAATGTTAAATGTACTTAAATTATTATTTAAAGTTTTTTTTTTTTTACTATGCGAATGATGCTGACCATCAATGTATTGAAAAAAATAAAAAAGCAGCCATTGCGAAAGTCCATGTCAAATTTCTAATTAATATTTGGTAAAGCACATCTTAAGTAAATGTATTTATCTTCTTTTATGCATTTCTGGATTTTACGAAATAATGCCAGGGTTTGAACCCAATAACAGACCTTTTACCAAATAGCCTAAACTAAGGTTGTGATTGCTAACTAAACTAAGACTTAATTGCAAACCAAGGATACGTAATAAATAATCTAGACCTATGCTATAACTGTAAGAGGTATATAGATTAGAGATTGAGATCAAGGGATGAGTTTTCAGCAATTTTCAAGTATATCGAAATTGTTCTCTAAAACCCAACAGCGGAGTTTTACTTGAGAATGGGAACTGTGAAATCCCTTCTCACATTGACTTGAAATTTTATCATTTGACTAACCACTTTGTCTCTTTGACCACCTCAAATTAAATGGATCGAAAAAGAAAAAATTATCAAACAAAAACTTGACACCTTCCATGCTCCTTTCTCCTGTTAACACTTTTTTTTTAATATCTTCTCCTGTTACATCATCAATCAAATGCTAATACTAATACGTTATACTACCTGAACCTAGACATACTATGAATAGCTTAGGTACTGGTAATGGTTTCGGTTTGATTATTTTGCCCTTAAGAAAATACGTGGCTGCAACTAAACTGTCAATGCATTCCATATACAAATAGAGTACCTAGCTTTTCCCGCTTTGTTATATAGCCGATTCTAAAGTCTACTAAGTCACAACAATATTAATAGATTGTGATCAAAGATAAGTTACAAACATCATGCAAATATTGCAAAAGAGATACATTAGGGCCAGTGCAGAAGTATCATAGACAAGTAGAACTACCAATTCATTCCATAAAATAAAGCACTAAGTAAATCAAACTCTACTAATTGATCAACGCTGTAATTACAATTAGGTTCACAATCTGTTTCTCAGCTGACAAGAACTTGCTATGCTTGAACTCCATGTCACCTGAAATGATATAAAATAATCATTGGCAACATTACCATTATTCAAATATGGGGTCATAATAGCCGCCAGTCTAAACCAGAACAAATAGTTCGCATAAGCATTCTATTGATTGTAGTTCCCAATCATATTTTGTATTAATAGTAACGCTTTAAAATTGATTTAATAGGAAGTGGTACAGTACATGCAAATAAAGCCCAATGCATTGTCTTTCTAATTTGCAACTAACCCCCCAAAAAATGTTATAGGGTGCTATTAGCAAATAACCCAAATTCCAGGTGCTTACTGCATAAACAACAATATTTTGAGTATAATAATTAGAAAAAGAACTCAACATTTAGAGAGAGAGAAAAAGTTACCTGAAAAAGGATCTCTTCAGTGACTCAGCCTAGTCACCAGCGGCAACATCATGTTTCATTGTCTCAATATGCAAGTATTTTGCACAAAACCTAGCTACAACTTTACCTATGAAAATGGAATAAAATTCATTTCAATTAATAATACTATATGATGTTCTGCATTCTATTGAGGTATCACTAAGGACCTTGGTTATAAGTTGATAAGAAAAGCAAATTTTAAGGCACTTTATGTTGTATTTTACATGGAAAAAAGAATAAAATAATTAATGCATGAACACAAACCTATGTGGCCATCAAATACTCCAAAGAAGCATGTTCCTTTGTCAAGATCCAACACAGCCGTGTGCTAGGGAACAAAGCAATCGTCAACAAGCAAAAAAAATCAGTATAGTCCTACTATTGAAAACAAAGGCAAGGCTAATTGCTTTTGGTCTTGTTCAATTAAAATCGAACCAGATATCAAATAATAGGAGCGAGGATCGAACCTGCGACGAAAAATATGAATCTAGCGCTCCAACAGATATTATTGTAATGGTCATTAGATATTATTGTAATATATATGTAATATTGTCATCTAGAAAGGCCAACAGATTCTGTAGGGGCAGACCCCGAAACATGGACACAAAATTGAAGATAGTCATATATTTCTCATTAGATATTGACGCATAATCAAAATTAATATTAATGCATTAATGCATTAGATAAAATCTAAAAGAAAACTTGCAAATTATGAAATCCTAAAGATAATTACTACTGGTCTGGGATTGTGCTGCTATAGCTGTAATAATTACACTAATACAGACCAGTACCTGAGCTGAACCAGTGTCATGATTATCGTTAAATGTGACAGCTCTCGAAGGCCACCATCCCATGACACCAGGTGGCTTCCCTTATGCATCTTGTAGTCGCCACATTTTCTTTTTCACTGCTTCCTATTTCTCAATCACATCCCCTCAAGGTAAGCACCAGATAGGTAGTAAGCAAACACAATACTCACATTCAAAAAAAAAAAAAAAAAAAGCAAACACAATACTTAGAAGGAAAAGGGAAAATTCAGATGCAAACCTGAACAATGCCCTTTGAGGTGAAATCAAAGGCAGCACAGAGCCCTCCAGTGCTTTTTATCCAGTTTATAATCCTTTGCCTATGATTGTCTGTTCGAGAGTAAATGCCTTCTAAGGCAAACATATAAGAGAAAGAAGAAACCGTTCCAATTTGATGCAAGTCGTTCTAAAAGTTTTCCACATGACATGAGAAAAGAAAATAATGAATATAAGTGCTATGCTTTTTGGTTACTGCAGTTATAAAACAAAGGTTTAGATTCCTCAATCATTTTATTACCTTAACTGTAGTTCAATTGAAGCCAATTCAAATCTAGAGAAACATGGACTTCACTTGAAGTATGACAACATGTAAGAGATTTGATGCATTTAGTCATTTAGTCGATTTCTCCATTAATGGAAGGAAATTAACTCTGGTAATAGAGAGATCAATAGAAAAATTGTCTGACCTTATATCTTTTTTCTCCTCCCCACCGATCTTATCTAATGCCCCCTCTGAGACTGAGTCCACTGCATATTAACACAGAATGAGAAATCAGATACAAGAAGAGAAGAGCGAAGATGAAATTGAAACTGATATTTAAGCAATTAATTAGAAAAGGCGAACCTGGTGAGGCAAGGATATGAGAGAATAGATAAACTACAAACTATAAACTATCATAAACTACAAATTGGCAAAACAATTCATAAGAGAGAATAGATAAAGTAAAATGCCAATTCTAACTTCTCAGTCTCAGTGAAGCATTTCTACACTAATCAAGAGTAACAGAGATCCAAATTGTACCTAATCATCTTCTCAAACCGAGCCCGAACTGAAGTCGAGACAGCCGCCGGATCAATTGAGCGCAGAAAAGTCTCAGGCCGTTCATTCTCTTGGGTTGTATTATTTGGTTTAAATAGGGAAGCGAACAATTCCTCTGAGAGCGAAGGGGTGGCGAAAGATTTAAATTTCAAATTTAAATCGAAACTATGCGAATCAGGATCGTAGGTGAGGGGCGAATCCATGGATCGCTGAGGTGGCGAATCGAAACTATGCGCACTATTCTGGATTGGTGAGGTGGCGAATCCATGGGTCGTAGGGGGGGTGGGGGGGCGGGCCGTGGCCGTGGGTCGTTGAGGCGATCGTGGCTCTGGATCACTAGTGCTTCACATGATGAATATACGTAAATCACATGTGGATATATCTCTAGTGCTTCTTTTATACATGTGGATATACGTAATCACATGATGAATCGGATCTGATCACAAGCATAAAACAGAGTCAATATAGAAACCAATTGGATTGTAGCGACATTATCTAGGGAAAAACTCATTATGTTAAAAATTATGTTGAAGCTGAGTGCTGAGTGCACCACACAAAAAGCATGATCAGCGCAGATAAGAAGATACAACGTTACAAACTTACATATTATGATAACAGTTTGTGCTTCAAAAATATAAATAATTATTACAAATTATGTTTTAACATAAAAATTAAAGTTTAAATGATTTGCTTAAATGAAGGTTTATATTTATTATCTTTTTCATGAATTTTAAATTGAATTATGATCTTATTTATTTAAATCCAAAACCTACAAACACCTGAATATATATCCACAATTTGGTTTTCTTATGCCAAAAAATAAAAAAAAAACTTGGATTTTAAAATTGTCAAAGTCTTGTGCTGTTAGTCTACGAGGGCAAATTTGTATATTTAACTGAGAATTCATAATGGTGAGTTGGTGACAGCTAGACATGTTAAAAGAAATATCTGTTCAAAGAAAAGATAATCCAGTCATGCCTTAATAACACAAATGGCCTTTTTTCCCTGACAAATTGCCTTTTAGACAAAATCACATTTTAGTATTAAATAGAATGATTTATTTTAGTTACTTTTCTGAATCTCCGTGGTTTTGTGGCTTTTGCCCTAAGACTAGCCCAATTTACTGTACTAGTTTGAGTAAAGCCATTTATTTAAAATAGTAAATTACAATTAAACGTTATCTTATCCTTAAGTTTTTCTTAATTGTCTATAATCTACTAGTCACTAGATCAATCAATTAATATGGTTTAATTATTTAAATATTGTTCATTTATTAGTTATTACGTAATAATCTTATGCTTATTTTCTTAATAAATTTAATGTAGTTCATCTGTAATAATTTGTATACTCTACAGTATGGTGTACCTATGTGTCCACCATTTTTCCTTTTATTTAATGTCCGATCAACTACGAATACAAACGACATGCAAGCCCTTTTATTAATATTCTCTATCTCAAAACAGTGAAATTTACCCAGAAAATTTTTCATCAAATGCTAAAAAAATTGTTACATTTATGCATTGTAATTTTTTTAAATGAAATTTGAATGATTAAGAAGCATCTTAGAATTTTATTTTATTTTATTTAAAAGAAAAACTATGTTTTAATTTGTTTCCTGCTCCGTTCCATATGATGATCCTCTCGTTTTGCATGCACTTAGGATTATTTTTAGCGAGTCTTATCAACATGCATGTATAAATCTGTTGAACAATTAGATAAAAATATAATATATATATATTAACACTATACATATAATAAATATATATTAATTAATTAATTTGTCAATAATTCATAATGATAAGTTAATTATTAAAAATATTAATATATTTATAAATTATCCATTGTTGCATTCCTTGGATTTCTTCAATCTCAACGGAATACATCAAGAATACAGGAAGAATTATAGAGGAACATTTTTGCGCGGTGCCATTTTACTAATAAACGAAGAAATTTATTCATTTTTTCATGTTCTGCAATTATGTTTCCGGCTTCTCGCATTATTAATTCAACGAGATTTAACGGGGAAATAGGGGTTGAATTGCATGTTTATCTCTGGGTCGGTTGGTCCGAGCAAGGTGTAAGAAGTTAGAATGTTCTTTTGCCTTCACCTCCCGCATGACTCATTTTTTGCTCTTATATCAATGAAAAAAAAAACATTTAACCCTTCCAAAAAATATCTTTTTTTCCTTTGGAACGAAGGACTTAGTTTCTTTCATTTTGTTCCTTTGGAACGGAGGACTGTAGTCGTTTCTAGTGGTATGCCAAAAGCCTCTGGCCCTTGGCCAGCCCTCCTGAAAGTCCGGCCCGGTCCGATCCTTGCAAGGACTTAAGAAGGGCCAGGCTTAGGAAGGGCCAGGCTTTAAGGGTCAAGGATTTACAAGGGCCTAATTCAAATTTATTTATAGTTATATTTATATTTGATATTTTATATAATATAAGTATATTATCTAATCATATTTTATTTATTTTTAGGTTGTCCAAATGACATAATTATGCGAAATTATCATTAAAAAAAAGTAAAAAAAAAAAAATCTAATTCGATCCTTCGTAAGCCTAACTTAGCCTTTAAACTCGACCTTTGAAAAGTTGAAGTGCTGTAAACAATAAAAAATTTTCATTAAAAAATTTTATATTTTAAACATAGTTGAAATGAAATTTCTTGAAAAACCTAATGCTGGCCCTTAAAGCCCTTCAAGTCCGGCCTCCCAAAATATGAAGGGCTTAAAAGGGCCAGACTTAAGAAGGGCCGGGTCTAATTTTTAAAATTTAAGCCCTTCAAGTCCGGCCCTTATAAAGCCCATCGTAAGCCTAGCCCTTGCATAGGCCCTATTAGGCTCGGCCATGCCCTTCTAGACTTTCACTAGTCGTTTCTGTGGTATCATGGATAATTGTTTAATTTTGTATACATCACTCGAGTGGAATAATGGACATGCACTTAATTAGTTAATTTCTTAGTACCTGAGATGGTAGAAATGTAAAATGCGTTTGACCTTTTAAATTAGATTAAATAGGCTACTGCACTCTATAAATTGTTTTTCCGCGATATATATAGTTTTGTATGTTTACACAGTATCAACATTAAATGCGATACATATTAATTTTAAAATGTATAATTAAACTTCAAAAAATAAAATTTGATGAAATTAACGAACAACATTAATTAAAATTTAATGTATTTACACAATCATAAATTATTCACCTCGACCAGTATCCTGTGTATTGTACCTACTGAAAGAACCATTAGATAAAGTTCTGATGTAGTATTACAATTTTATTACCCCACAATCCACATTAATCTTGTTCTTAAGAAACATCTTCTCAATAAATATAACAAATATCAGATTAAAAAAGGTCCCGCTTATATAATTGTTCTTCTTATTTCAAATTTGACAATACAGAAATTTCTTGAATTTAAAAAAGAAGGCAAAATATATTCGTATAAATTTATTTACGATAAATTAAATATAATTTGTGGCCCAGTGACCCTGGTGATTCAGAATTCTATCCAGGCAACACGTGGTAACTGGTCAGCTGGAAGGGTTCTTACAAATTTGCTTCAGCCTGGAATTGTGAAAGACTACAAAACCCTTCACTTTTAGCATTACATGCGAAACTGTCGAGGGTAAGTTTGTCATTTCACATAAGAAATTGGAATGTTTTCCGAAGATGGGAATGGGAGTGCCCCCTGAGCCCTGAGCAATTCCCGCTTCAGCCTTTTCTATATTTCGTCTTTTTGCTCTTCTAGAACCGTCCATACCAGAATGCAAAGCAACGGCTCGAATAGGAGTTGCACCGCGTATGCATTTTATTTTATAATTTTACCATCCGGATCGTTTAGTCCTCATCCAATTAGTTCTAGCCGCGTATACGAGACAGTAATGGGAATTGACTTCCAAAAAAATAAAAAAATTAAAATAATGGAGCAGAGGTAATCAAAAAATGAATCCGACAATAACTTTTGATAACTTATATTTTCATTTCATTTAAACTTGAAGAAATTTTAAAGGAAATGATTAATTGTAAAAGTATTTTTCTTAATTTTAAAACCTTATCCAATCGATACGAACAAAATTTAATATGTGATACATCACGAAACTAGTCAACTAGAATCCATAACAAAGTTGATCGAATTCGATCGGAAGTTTGATCCTAGAACTTTATATTTAATTAATTCCTTTGAATAATTTTTCAAGGATTATAAAATTTGTCGAAATAATTTATCTTTGGGCTACACAACAAGGAAAAAAACAAAAAAATGCATAAGCTACTTTATACACATGTAACCTATTTGTATGTATCTTACGGACTCATTCATGGAGATTTTATCAAAATTTCAAATTAATTCTAAGCTTTCAAGCCATTATAGAACATCCCACAACTATACTTATTATTATTTTTTTTTTTTTGAGGTAAAACTACACTTATTTAAAGTTACTTAACTAAAACTAAAAGAGGAAGCTGTCGGCCCAAGTTTTTTCGTGAAGACACCCTTTTGTCTTTATTACATTGTGAAACTTTTGCTTTTAATCTGTTGATTCGATAGTTGTGTACTTGTACGTCTTTTAAGATACCATTATAAACCAAAAGTTCTGTGAAACCATCAAACCAAATATATTAATGAGCTGTGTTGTTGATTTCTGAAAACAGTAAGTTAGTGAGTTTCATTTCTGAACGGTAGTGTACCTGGAGTTTCCATACTGATGAATGAACTGTTAACGAGTGGAAAAAGATTGGTCAACGAGTTACCCTTGTCCTTGAGCATAGAATTTATTATGTAGTTGTAAAATGTGATTCGTTGTGGAGTCGTATTTTGAATTTTTAGCATGCATATTATTAAGATAGCATCATTCTTGCAATATTAACATTCATTGAACTTTTTTTTTTAGGGCTAGCAAAAAGCTAGCAATTTTCATTAAAAACAAAAAAAAAAATTACAAAAGAACAAAATAAAATTCATAACTCGTGCCTGTACTAATACTAGTATGAACGAAATAAATAAATAAATAAACTTCTAATAAGTTTACAATCTAGCCGTAAACTACCAACATGTTTACAACCTAGACGATACCAATACCGTACCAATATAACCTCAACTAACCCCGACTAAACTTAACTGACATTGTCACCCTCAATATTGCACAAAGAACATGAACTTCCCTGCATCTCGCCGAAGGTTATAACGCAACACCAATTTAAGTTTCATACGGTCATACCGCAATCGCCAACCACACCCACGCACATGGCTGCCGCAATACCACCGACCACACCCAAACTCAAAGTTACCGCAACAAAATCATGACCACAACCGAACACAAGACTGTCACAACAAAGCCGACCATGACCAATAATTAATGTGTTACTCTTTCAATCAAGCCATTTATATTTTGCTACAAAAGGTAAATTTTGGAACGTTAACGCCACAACGGTCATATACTCATACATTACAGTGATTTAGAATCGATCATGCATGTAGTTAATAAAACTAAGGAAATTAACTTGATATCTTCAATCAATATGATTTTGAGTGGATTTCTCATAATTAAACCGCACATTAAAATGAACCGGTACACTAAATCCACATGCGTGGGTTGTTGTTTTTAATTACTGATGTTCTAATTATGAGTGGTATGTTATTTTATGTGATGAAACAATTATCACCTACGGCCTATGGGTCGGGCTAAAAATGAGTCGAGTTTAAGCGAGCCAAGCCTCAACCCGAATCAATCTGAATTCGAATCGATTCGTTAAGACTTTTTTGAGTGGATAGGTTTAGCTCGAATTTTACTTCAAATTAATTCAAGCTAACTCGGTTTGATTTGTTAATAGCTCAATTTTAAAATAAATAATTAAACTATAAAATTAGATATTTAGATCTTGATCTGACGCCGCAGAACAAACAATCAGAATGAAAATTTTACCAAAATGAAGACGAATTCCGAACTTGTTAGCTTGCAAGCCAATATCGAGCTAGCTCGGTCAAGCTCAAATTTGACTCAAAATTAATTCGATCACGAATAACTCGACTCGAAAATAGATTCAAATTAATTTGAATGGAGCTAATTATGAATAATAACCAAATTGAATCCGAGGGAGTTGTTACTTGTGAGTTTTGAATTTTTTTGTGGGCTATATATACTACGGGATTTCTCTTGCAAATGAGATACAATGAAAATGTATGAAATAGTAAGTAGAGAAATAAATTAAGATGCGTTGTACTGAACAATTAACTTTTGAATTTTTCCTATTTGCAAAAAAACCTGATCTATACTATTGTCTCTTTTGAGTGATTTATTAGGTGTTTATCTGAAGAAATGTTAATTAAAAGTAAGATTTATAGAAGTTGTGGAGCTATACAAGACTCAGGTAGGTGTAATAGAGTTATTAGAATAAGTATAAATGTTTGCTAAATTCATCTCAATAACTTTGCTAGATAAATGCTCATTTTCTAGAATTTTGCGTTACTTAACGCAATATTGTGTCACGTGACGCATCAATCAAGTCAAATTCCAACGGAATTTTGAAAAACTTTCTTGTGCTATACAACGCAGTTTCACGTTGCGTAAACAAAAAGATAATGCGTTGTATAACGTTCTATTCCATTATACGACGGAAAGGCCAAGACATCCACATTTAATTTGCTAAATTCTGCTTGTGAGTTGTATAACGTCCGATTGAGTTATACAATAGACGAAACGAGGCGTACAATAATGCAACCTTGTCCTTGTGTTATACAATAGATCATTGATTGGCCAAGATTCGCAAAAATTTGTGCTATCTGTCTCTGATATGAAAACACGGCATTGCATTGTACTACGGTGGATATGTGATGCGTTATGTAATGGAGAATTGCGTCATGTAACGTCTCTAACAGATGTTTATGACCATTTGAAATTTCCACTCTTGCGTTTTATAACGCAACCTTTCGTTGTATAATGCAATGGTAAGACTTGGTATTGGCGTATTGCTACTAATTTGACCTAGCTAGTAGTAAGTTCCATTCATGCTGGTAATGTCGAAATCCTTTTTTAATTAATATTGTAATTATTATAATGTAATAATAATATAATAATAATAAAATAAATATAAATATATAATATTACTATATTATTATATTATTTATAATAAAATAAATATAAATAATTGTCATGGGAGAGAAAATATTATTTTTTATTTATTTCACATTTTTTCTCCATTCTTCTTACTCTTCTTCTATGTTCGGAACTAGACTGGAACAGCCTGCACGCGAATAAAATTCCCTATTTGATATTCCACGTTTTTGGTGAACTTCGCGAACACCATCGGCGAACTCAGAAAATATTATTTTAAGTGGGTTGGATTCGCGAATTTGATGTTCATCTTGTTCGATGCGAACTCCCAAACACACCCCTAGGTTTCTCCTTTAACAAACTCGCTGAACGCCTGTGCCAGATTACCTCTCTACTGAATAATACACATCAACTGGTATCCATTTATACGAGTCAATATGTGCCATTCTAAACATGACATTTACCTCTCTCGGATAACAATTACAACCTCTGTATTTGCTCTAAGGCTTTAAATAAATGATTTTAAAAAAGGTGTTTTGCAAGTCATCATTAGAAAGTGATACGAAATGAAGTTTTGTGTTGTAGACAGAGAGTTATGAAAAATGTTTTAAAAAAACAACATAACGACAAGCATCTTACGGTGGTTTATCATTTATCAATGTAAGTCTCATGATTAATAAATGATTAAAATGCTGCATCTGATCAGTTATGTTGATTTACATCAGGGAGAATTCAACGTGTCGTCCTGGCAAACTAAAGATAATTAGTTTAAGATTCATAATTAAGTCATATTTTCTTCAAAAAAAAAAGTCTTGTTATGATTTATGAATAAGTCTTGTTGCATAGAACTTGGAACAACGAGATGCCAATAAGAGTCTTTTTTTTTTTTAATTACTTGATTTACGTTCGACGACAAAAATTCAGACAATTGACAATTTGATAATCAGAAGAGGTTGAAGTCCCAATATATGTATGCACATAACATACTTAAGTTATTCACATTGTTTCTCTAATTACATTGAGAAACTTGTCTTAATAATTTCTATGACATTGTTTCTCTAATTACATTGAGAAACTTGTCTTAATAATATGTGCACATAATAATATCCACACTTATCAAATGTGAATTATTATTTTTTTTTGAAAATTTTTCATTTAGTCTAGAAGCTTGCAATCAATCTAAGATATAAATTAAAAAGCGTGGCCGCTATGAAAAGTGGTCACAAATAGTTTTCCGAAAAAATCAGCACATGACAAAAAAAAAATCAGTTTTTAGTTAATAGATTAAAAACATGAAGAAAATTCAGTTCGTAAGGAGAAAAAAAAGAATCTCCAAAAAAATGTCACATTTTGTTTTCCGACAAATAATTGTCGAAATTGAGACTCAATTAACAGATTCAAGCGTTGCGGATGAATTCCGAAATTTTCTAACATATAATTAAATTTTATCATGTTCACGTTTTACATAAGCCCAATAATTTTTCATTTGAATACATTTTTTAAGTTAATGCTGCATTCGAATATAAAAAATTAGAAGATGATTTTTGAGAAGACATTGAGCATCAGGGGCATAGCAACGTATTCTTGTCCCCAAATTATTATTATTATTATTTTTTTTGAAAACATAAGCATAACATAACGTCTAATATAGATATAGATAATAATAGTTTTCAAAAAACAATTCTAAAATATTGTAACATAAAAAAAATCACGAGAAAAAGAAAATATATCTGTGAATCAAATTTTGATTTTTTAAGATGGGTCTATGTAATTCTTTTTATTTACATATAGGTCTTATTTTAAGAATTTTTTTTGAAGGTGGGTCCCTGAACCACGAATCAAAGTGTAGTTTTGGCCCTTTTAGAAAATTCCGTCCAGACTCATATAATATATAAATATAAATTTAATATTGTGTAGAAAGATTTAGGTAGTTTAAATTTTTGCGAACGTTAGTGGGAAAGGAATAAATTGGTGCCGTTGTTAAGAATGTGCGAAGTAATTTCCAAAAATAAACTCTACAACGGTCATAAAATCTTTACGAAATCTATTTTAATTAATTAATGACCGTTTCAATTAATAATAAAAGAAATCCCAATACCTTTGTCGATAAGGAACTGTGATCTTTTAGCTGCCTTTACAAGAAACCTTTCGCTCGGTCGGCTCGTTTGAGTCCTTTCCGAGAACTGAAGTTTCTAGAGAACCACTCTCTACTTTTTAGTCTCTAGTCTCTACTCTCTTTACCTTTAACCTTTCTCCCTTTTTCCACGCTAAAAAGTAAAAACCCAAAAGGCTAAAGCGCACAAGAATCAAAAAACCTCTCCATCTCCCCATCTCTACCCATCTCTCTCCGATCAAGAGAGCCATCGCTTTCTCGATCCGCCTCGATCGATCGTTCCGTACCTGTTAGACGAGTACAATGCACTAAGGTTAGGTGTGCTTGATGAACAAGAGTACTCCTCCGTCGTGAAGTGAAGTGAATTGCGAACCTAGCCATGGCTTGCTTCATCTCACGCCTCAGGTAAGGCACTTCAAGTCCTCTCTCTCTCTCTCTCTCTCTCTCTCTCTCTCTCTCTATCTCTCTCTATCTAACTCCGACGAGTTTCTTACAGAATAGAAAAGAAGAAGGAGAAGAAACTTCTAGAAGCAGCTTCCTCTGGAAACCTCCGTCTTCTCAGAGGTTATACTTTTTTAATCTCGAGCAACAGTTCGTAATTACCCGTAGAGGTGGCAAGGCTGTTGAACGGAATGGCAGATGAAATCAAAGGAATCAAAGATGCAACGGGGACAGACACTGCGTTTCATCCTGCACCGTTACATCGGAGGACACAGATTTGTCACTACTTTGCTTTCTCATTTAAGTTGAGTATTCTGAAAACCTCATGTTTATGCATATTCTGAAAACCTTATGTCACACAGTGGCGATTTCCCTGGTATACAATTGGTACCACTTTTATAATCCTCCATAAATTAGTTGTCTCTCTCTTCTTGTCATTTTAATATCTGAATGCAATAACAGGGCCATTTTTGTTTTACCTCGGATGGACTGCTATACTTCCTTTTCTCAGACGCACCAAATTCCACCAAACTCCGTATTAAGATGAGTTTTCTTGATTTTTCATGAATCACAATTTAGATAAATTATATATATGTTTTGTTTTAATCATGTTCTTGTTTATTGGTTTGTTTGGGCTGCAGATTAATGAAAGTTATATTGCGCACCTAACGGTTTGGGCCTTTTGATGTTTTGTGTGATGGACACGATGCAGAATTAAGGTTACACGCTGCAAATATCCAGATAAGTTATTTTGTTGTTTTACACCTGCATTGTGTCAATATGTATTGATTTATTCTGAGTAAATACATGATAGATGAGTAATAATTAATAAAGACCCGTTGTTTTCTTCTTTAAAATACACTAACACAAGTTAATGCATTAACTGTTGTCTTGAGCGATGATATTTTGGAACTAAGATCCACTGGTTCTTGCTAGTGTAAACAAGTTCATGAAAAATGTCTACATCATTAGATACAATATAAATGGCACTGGCTGGTTGGTTTTTAAAATGCTAAGTAGTAAATGGATACTTCCACCTTGCACAATGCACCATCATTAAATTTTTAAAAGCCTCAGAGAATTTAATTTCATTGGTTTCTGAGAAGAAGATTTTCATATTGGTGCAGTAATTTTGTTGCATAAAATTTAGGGGTGCTACCTTTTCAAACATAAAATTTAGGGATCCTACCTTTTCAGTCATTGCATTTATACCACCTCTTTTGTCCTTTGGGCATTTGTTTTTGCTTCATATATATTCTGTGTGAAATTATTGGTGTTTCATTGTCTAAAATGTGTTAAACTGAGGATAAATTAAATGTCTTGGGTTGACTGACTGAGACAAAACTGAGCTATTATTTAGGATTAGCATGCTTATGGATTTACAAGTGGTATGTTAGAACTGCAATGCAATGCAATGTATTTAGAATTAGCTAAATTTTAGTATGTTCGAAATCTCAACTCTTGAATATTAATCTGCCCACAATGATATGCTTTTAACTTTTGATTATTATCTAAGGACTGGTGAATTGCCATCAAATCCCTGAGAAAGTCGCTGCTCTGGTCGGGCCCAAGAATCCCTACACAACATCCTGATGGATCTATACAAGGTAATTTATTTCTTGACACTAATCTGGATTCTTAGCGGTCTCTATGAGAACATCATTCAATTGTAGATTTCACAAAGGTTGGTTTGGGCCTTTTGATGCTTTGTTGATTTGAATATAGCAACAATAAACTTTTTCCAGGGAGGTATGGTGTTTATTCCCTACCTCCTAAATTATTATCACCCTGGTTAATCTTTCATAAATTAGCTGTCTTACTCCTGTTGTTAAATCATTAAATATCTGAATGCAATTGCAGGGGCCTTTTTACCTCGGATGGACTGCTATACGTCCTCATCTCAGAAGCACCATATACCCTATTATGTTAAGTATTCTTCAATTTCCATGAATCACATTTTTGTTTAATTACCTATTTTTTGTTTTAACCATGTTCTGGTTTGTTTCACGGTTTGTTTAGGTTGCTGATTAATGAAGGCATTAGTGTGCACCTATTGGTTTGGGCCTTTTGATGCTTTGTTTAATGGACAAGATACAGAACTTTGTGTACACAATGCTACAAATCCAGATAAGTTATTTTCTTGTTTTGCAATAGCATAGTTTCTCTATGTATTGATTTATAGGTAATAAATACATCATTGATTAAAAAAACCACTTTTTCGTTAGGTGTGTTTATTTAATTAATAAAAATAAATTAGTTTTGAAAAAGTTACCTAATGAGATGCAACATGCAAATACGTATGCTGATTTTTTTGTTTTGCCTTGCATTGGTCTCAACTTTCATTCTACGATTGGTAAGTTTTTTTCACATCAAAGCCTATTCACTAATTACAATGGTATTGTCAGTTCAGATATGAAGAAAGTATTTACATCTTTCTGAATTTAAAATACAAGCACATGCATAAGTTAATTATGACCATGCTGGTAAATCATTTTAAGTTAGTATTTTTAAAATTCTCCATTAATTAGCTGTCATTCTCCTATTGGTATATCATTTAATATCTGAATGCAATTGCAGGGCCATATTTACCTCAAATGGACTATACATCCTCATCTCAGAGGCACCGCATTTCGTATTAAGCTATTTAGAGGAGAGCTTCAAGTAATTTCTGTATGTTTTTTCCCCTTTGTGTTAGTCACTAATTTGTCGACTAATTAAAGCAAAATAACACCAGGCACGCGACTCTGAAAAACGAGGATTTTTAAAAGATTTGAACTTAAGAAATGTTCATTGAATTATAAAATATTTCGACTAAAGAAATATATATTCTGATGTACAGAAAAAACAAAACAATTATTGTTGTTTAGACAGAAGAATATAACGTTAATCAGTTGAAAGTTATTGCATTTCTCCAAGGAGGGCCTCGTTCTTTTTTTTTTTTTATCATGAAAAAAAAAATACTAGTTGTGATCTTTGTCTAATCCCTTTATTTCTTATTTGTCACAACTAGGGTTTTATTATCTAAGATAATATTACTTCTACTGTTCTACTTCTACGTATTCCAACACATTGAGTTTATAGTCAAAAGACTTCTGTAATTTATTGTACAGTTTCTGTGTAATTGTGAGGTAAACAGAGTAATCCAAAGTGCAAACACTAAATGTTAGAAGTTGTAGTCAGTCTGCGACTCTCTGTCTCTCTCTGATTTTACACGATACACATCATACAAGTCCGTAAACTAATTAAATTATTTTTATTGAGGATTAAGGGTGAGCGGGTGTACCAATGGAGGTGACGGGACTTATGTTTGGAGAGTTTGTATATGAATATACGCTGGGTGTTGTAGATGTATTTGCAATGCCACAGAGTGGTACTGGGGTATCTGTTGAGGCTGTCGATCATGCATTTCAGACTAACATGCTTGATATGCTCAAGCAAACTAGCAGGTCTGTCTGTCTCTGTCTCTCTCACACACACACCCTCCCTCCCTCCATACACCCCTCGACACACACGCTCCTTCCCTCCCCCATTCCCCCAGCTTAAAAAGAAAGTATATGCATTTTCTGTAAACCATACAGGGATGCATTAACTGTTTTGGGGATGTGGAATTAGTGGCCACAAGCAGAACCTGTTTCAGTTATGTTTTCAGTCATATTACCATTATTTTGAAGTTGTTTAAAGATTTCTAACGAAATTAGTAGGCCTAAACTGGTCAGGATATAAAAAAAAAGAAATAGTAAAAGAAAATGATTGATTTGTCTGGGAAGATGTCTTGTTTCTGTTTGTTCTCTTATCTTCACCATGAAGCAATTTGTTTAATAATTCTATTCTTAAAATTTGTTTTACTCGTTATACAAACTTGGGATGTTGGTGGGATGATATCACTCTCATCCTGGCTTTGGCTGCTGGCTTTTTATGTACCTCTCTCTCTCTCTCTCTCTCTCTCTCTCTCTCTATTTTGGAGAATAATGTCTCAGACTTGCATGTCCTTCTATCTCTCTATTCTAGTTCTGGCTTGTATGGCGACCATTGAATGAATATTAGCATGTAGGGTACCCGTTGTTGTCCCTTTTTTTTTTTTGTATACATTGCTTTTGATTTTGATAATTTCTTATACTTTTTTTCAGATGTTAGGTGCGTCATCATCCACAGATTATAAAGTTCGGTTAAGTGAGCTCAAAAGCCTTCTAGCTGCCAAGGTACTTTTCTTGTATGATGAAATGCATGAGTTATCATTTGTTTTTTCAATAATATCTGTAGTTATATATAAGGAAGAACAATCACCATAGTAGGAGAGGACAGTCACCGTGGATTGTGATTTGTATTGTGAATCTGTATTTAGGTTTGCAAATTAGTTTGGGTTCTTATAATAGTATGAAACTCATTTGTGTTTGGGTTCACAAATTAGTTTGGCTTCACAAATTTCCGAATTTAGATATGGTTCAGCTGTTAGTTTCATGTTATTATTGTATTTTCAAGAGAGGCAATTTAGAAGGGATTAGGATCTTTTTGAAGGAAAGGTTCGTCAATTAGAGCCCTCTCAGATGACCTGCCCTTTGTTATGTAATAATTTTATATATAGTTATCTTTGCACTGTATGAGCACAAAAATTCCACTTTAGCTTGAAACAAAATAGAAATATTAGTTTTTCATTCCTTCTCTGATAATTAAAGCCAAAATAAATTGATTAACCAACTGTATGGTACTTATGTATTTTCTTGTACAGAGAAGGTTTTGAGTATAAAATAAATTGATTAACCAACTGTTCATGGCTGCACATTTTTGTATAAAATAAATTTGCCGAGTACAATTATTTCTGCTGGATATATATATGAAGGCCTTAATTCTTGCTGAAAAAAGTTTGTTGTTGTCTCTTTGTAGGTGCCTTTCTCCTAAGAACTAAGGAAGATTGATATAAGAGGTCTGCTGCAAGAGGAATGTATCTGCCAGGTATATACGCTCTCTCCTTCATGCCTCATTCAAAGGTCAGTTTGTTGTTGTTTTTGACCAAGTCGTTTTTTTATTGGTTGATTAGACGTGATTATTCAAGAGATTATAAAATATATTCTCTTTGTTCTTATTTCTTCACTGATGTATCTGTTGGGTTCAGAATTTTTCTGGTAATAAACAAAGTTCAAAATTTTTTTTTTTGAATCTGTTTTGAATCCCTATCTAGGTGCTTTGATTTGATCATAGTAGGTTTTTATGGCTATATTTGCATTGTGTTTTCTGTGTAGGTCATCAGCTAACTGATGTACTGTTTGAGTTGTTTATTCTTTTTTAATATATTGAGATTTTTATTATCATGCTAATTGATTGTCTATTGCTAAGTAGTCTTATTTCTAAGCCCTTCATTCTCTGGCGCCTGTACTGTTTTGGGAATTAAAATTTTGCCCTCCTTCCATCTAGCGAAGATTAGTTTGGCTTCACAATTTTCTTTTGGTAGGTTGTATTTTTTTTTCTCTGAATGGATTGTGTTGGTTCTGTGCCTGACTTATTTCTTGATTTGTTTCTCAGGTTTGCACATTAGCTTTGTCGTGCGTACTTTGTTCTGTACAACTTAGAAAAGAAAGAAAGGATGAGGAATTCTTGCTTGGCTGGGGTTGTGGGATCTGAGGTCAAGTGAGGTTATGAATCATTGAAATTTCAAGCTTAAGTTATAGAACTTGGTGGCATTCAAAAGGTTTTGTTTGCCCTCCTTTAAGAACTTTACATGTTTACTAAAAAAGTGATATATTAGTTCAAGAGTCAGTATTCTATCACTTAATGACGACAGATCAATAAAGGTCGTCTTCTTCTTAATTTTTAAATTAATCAATATCTACAAGTTTGGACTATGTTAGAAAAATTTTATTTTATTTCCATTTTGCTTTAGATGAAAGAGGCTGTTGACCCTGCTGCTTTGTGTTTTGGTTGTTTGGAGCAGCTCCGAGTGAGGCTGAGATTGCGCTGGATGTCGAGTTTAGTTCATCAAGGTGGCTATAAAAATTGCTGCATGATGCAAAGCCAAGGTGCTGAAGCACTTTTACATTTTGACACCTCAATTATATTTTTCCATTTGACTATCGGATTTGGTGTTAATAAATTAGGATGCACTAATTTCTAACTCTATTTTTTGGGGTTCTCTCTTTTGCAGGTTACAGGACAGTAGAGGAGCTCAGGTGTTCTTAATGAACCCTTGCTTTTCATTTGTGCAGCCTATGCTTCCTTGAGGTAATTTGTTTCGTTACCTGGATAATTTTTATATAATTGCTTTCTTACTTCTCTATTTTTTGCAAAATAGAAAAGTACATTCTTACTTCTCTATTTCTTACTCTCTCTCTCTCCTCACAGACGGACGAGGAACCCTAGCTTTGCACCTCTCTCGCTTCGACTCGCAAACTTCTATCCTTTTCCTGGTGAATGCCCATTTTGACCATTTCTGCTCTCGCTCTTCTCTCCTTCTTTCTCAGATATTTTCTAATTCAGATTTTTATTTTGCCTTTGTTGGATAGGTTCACGGAGATGGGAAGAAGCCCTTAGCACAACTAGTTAAGAGTCTGTTTCCCTTCTATTTGTCCTTACATTTTTTTTGCCTATTTTTTTTTTTATTCTTTTCATCCTTTTCTGTTACTTATGCTTTTCTTGCTAAATTTTAGTTGTTCAATTTGTGTGTGGTAGGTATTGTGGATTAGATGAGGAGGTTGAAATTTTGCTTGCTGAACCTCTTCATTTTGGCTAAACTACCAAATATAGATGTATACCTGCAGACGAGGTGAAACATTGTGCAAAGAAGCTCATTTGATGAAAGGTAATTGCAGGTTCATTTTTTTCTTAGAAAAAATGAGAGACGCGTTAGTTTATTTACAGAATATCATGAATTTGATCGGACCATTTGTTTGATAATTTTGTTCCTTCTATGCATTATATGGCCCTAAATTTCTTTTCTTTGGTTGGTGAAACCCCTAATGTCTTTTGTTCTGATGCATTGATGAGTTGGCATTTTTTTTTTTAATTTGTTTCGCGTAGTTGAATGTTATTATTGTGGTTGAGTTAATATAAATTCGTTGTCCTTCAAATCCTCTATCACTTCACACGGTTGTATATGCTTTACAGTCGTAACTATGTCTTTTGAAAAACTAATTTTCTGCTTCAGACTTTGTAGAAACCTTTTAGTGGTATTTTGGGCAAGTTAGCTAAGAATATAGAAATATGGTATGGCTTAGAAGCATTATAAGTTGCATTAAATTTAGGGTTAAATACAAATGTAATTACAAATGTAATTGCAGTGAAGTATCCTCAATTGATATATTTTCGCTAGGTCAACTTCTCCTGCAAAAGAGGACCGACAGAAAGGAATAGTAAATAATAGAATGTCAGAGAGACCATATCTCTAAAAGAGTGTATGTCTAAGTTAGCTTAGTGGTGCTCCAAATAACTAATGTTAAACCAAATACATGATTTAAAAAATACAATTTAATTATTCAAAGGAGGGGAAAACAACAATTAACCAAAAGTATCGCTAAAAAATATGAACCACTAATGTGAAAAGGCTAAACAAATCAAGTGTCTAGGGCATGCACAATTTTGGCATGTGCTGGTGTTTTTTGTGATACGTCAAGAAGGAATGATATCAAATAGATTCGTTTTTTTTTTTAAGGTACATGTTGGCTTGGTGATCTAATTCGCTGTAGTTAATTGGTCATTTCAGGCTGGCTTTCTTTCTGATGGGACTGAGTCATCTTAGAATTGTATTGGATGCTCTATCATACATAAATGGAGGTTTGCTATTTTCTTTTGTCCTCCTAAAACTTTTTGCTTTGATTTGCATGCTATTAATTTGAGACACCCTTCCAATTTATTGTTGTGATTGCAAATCTAAAATGGCAAAGGGATTTATTTAACAGCAGCCATGTTTGTTGGCAATGAGTTGCGATTTATTCTTAAAACAAATTTCATTCTTAATTTCTCAATTCTAAGTGCAATATGTTTCCTTCGGAAAAAAAAAGGGAGGACCATCTGTTTGAGCCTAAAACATATGGTAAAATAAAGGACCTCTGTACCCATGAGTGATAGTTGGTAGTAATCTGTTACTATTGGTCTTTTTAGGTTATTTTTCTCTTTTCTTTGGTAGTTTTATATTATTTTTCATCATCGATACTAGCAATTAACATTTTCTGAATGACAATTGCATCTAGTTAATCACATCCAGTGCAACTACAATTATAAAAATGCAACTCTCCGAATTCTGGCCTTTCTTGCTTTCTGGAACTTTATATCAGGTTTAAAAATTTATGTCTATCTTTTTCTATCCCAATCATTTTTTTGATACAGTTTTGGGTTTTATTTATTATATTGAAATAAAATATATTTGACCCACAAGTGCTAGCAAGATGCTTCCAGTTAGATCCAATTGGGTTACATAGGGCTTCAATTGTGATTGTTGGATGTGGTCAACTAATTTTTCATGTTAAATTGATGTTTTTATTTTTTGTAATGAAGCTTAAAGGAATTCAACTGAAAGCCCTTATAACGAAAGCACATATATTTCTTGCTATGGACCAAAGAATAGGCTCTATGTGACTATGTGTCATCATTTAGTATATTCTTACCTTATTTATGTTCTCTAACAGTAAATTAATTCTTCTATTTCTATTTGTCTAATATAAACTTCACGCCAAGATCAGGTTGTGTGGCCTCATTGTCTCTGTCAGACGCAAGATAAAAGATCTCATGTAAGCATTAGTAGTTTATTACATTATTTTAGTACTGCATTTCCTTTGTGTAGATGCCAACATGTAATGCTCATTTACTTACCTTTACCATTATTCTGCTACACTGCAAGCCTTTGTTATTTTTCATGAAATTTCATGGATGTTCTTAAAAAATATCCAGCAATATATTTTTTCCAGTTTATCTACTTGCTAAACAATAAGAATCAACTCAAATTGATCTTGAATCTACTATTAACAAACAACGAATCTACTAAACCATACAATAGAATCATTTCTGGTTGGCGCGATACAATAGCTAGTGTAATTTATTAGCAAGGTAGACAGTGTATGATGCTTCTCTTTTTGCTGCTATCGCATGCATTGGTTCTTGGCCAGAATCATTTTAACTAGCAAAAATTTTACAAATTTATCGATCCAGCATGAATCACTTTTTGACTTTTGAGGTTTTGCTAATATATAAGACACACTTGTTGTAGTACTTGTACATAGATCTTATTGTCTACTTGTACAAAACCATTAAATTATTTTTTAACCTTCACCTCAAAATTACATATGCTGAATTGCATTTACACTCCTGAACCTTTTTCTTTATTCTTTTTGCTTTTTATAGTTTTTTGGGAGCACTGGAATGATTCCTGAGGCAACACCTTCATAACCAGTAAGCATTTGGTTTCCCTCATGTTACAGTTCGGCGCACTTGTCCATGATCCAGTCAATATAAGCACCAGCTAAGTAGGTTGCTTTGGATCATGACACGTCTGCCTGAATACTACCAGTAGTGGGTCAGAATTCTAAACCTATGACTATATCTGACCTGAACCTTAATATATTCGGTGATGCAGGCTCAGTCGGATCAATAGTTTTATGGTATATATTCTCTTAGAAACTTTGGGACCATTAAAATGGGACAATTATACCATGAATGTGTAATCCTAGTACCTCTAATATAAGTCTTTTCCATTTTGTGGTTCATTTCAGTTCTAGTGATTGGGTTAATTTTTTTTAGTATTCATCTTTTACTTTGCAAAATAGGCAATATAAACGAACTTAGAGATAGGCTCGGGTGATGCAGCTCTCTTTTCTAACAGCTCTCTTTGCAAACCTAGCCATGGCTTCATCTCACGCCACGCCTCAGGTAATTTGGTGGTAATTTGTATGTCGACGAAAGGGGTCAGATATGGAGATAAAAGACGAAAACCTTCCTTTGGTAACCAGCTTGACTGACATAACTTGTTAACCTTAACTGTTTGTTCAAGTCAAATTTGAACAGTCATTGACTGATGCCACTATATATTTTGAATATCTCGTACATACTGGTCCAGGACCCTTGAGGTGACCTCATAAGAAGCGAATAACAACAGCTGAATTATTCAACAAAGTTTAGCCTAATTCTTAAAAAAAATAAAAGCAAAATCTAGTTCTGCACAGGCATAACATAATTAAGCATCCTTTTTAATCTAGATCATACACCAATAAGACAAAAAAACAGCACCATGGATTACCGTTAAAATAACAAGGTCTGCTCTGTCCTCATTTAAGAGTGAGAAGTGTTCCTTAATTTTAAACTACTCTTTAATGTCTGTTGATTTAGTTTTTTTTTTTAATATTATTGTTGTCTTTTATATTTTCATTTGATATCTGATAGAAATTATCACCATGTTGATAGATCATTTAAGTTGAGTATTCTGAAAACCTCATGTTTATGCATAGGCTTGAGAAGCTGAGCAATCCTCTTATGTCACACAGTGGCGATTTCCCTTGTATACAATTGGTACCACTTTTATAAACCTCCATAAATTAGTTCTCTCTCTTGTTGTCATTTTAATATCTGAATGCAATAACATGGCCAATTTTTTTTTTATCTCGGATGGACTGCTATACGTCCTTTTCTCAGAGGCACCAACTTCCACCAAACTCCGTATTAAGATGAGTTTTCTTGATTTTTTATGAATCACAATTTAGTTAAATTACATATATGTTTTGTTTTAATCATGTTCTTGTTTATTGGTTTGTTTGGGCTGCAGATTAATGAAAGTTATATTGCGCACCTAACGTTTTGGGCCTTTTGATGTTTTGTGTGATGGACACGATGCAGAATTAAGGTTACACGCTGCAAATATCCAGATAAGTTATTTTGTTGTTTTGCACCTGGATTGTTTCAATATGTATTGATTTATTCTGAGTAAATACATGATAGATGAGTAATAATTAATAAAGACCCGTTGTTTTCTTCTTTAAAATACACTAACACAAGTTAATGCAATTATGACATAAAATTTCTCTTTTACTGGATTTAGGAATTCAAATTTAACACTTCTGAAAGGGCAAGCCGGCATGCAGATGCTTGCTCTGAGACTTCCTCAGTGGCGGGAGGGCTTCACTTTTTCAGGTAAGAAATTTACTTTCTATTTCCGAGGTTGTTCAAAATTTTGTAATAAAATTAAATAAAACTAATAGTTCTATTTTTGACAGAGTCAAATCAAGCCCCTAAACCTAACTGAGCCTAGACCCGACCGATATCCTCTGGACTTAAAGAAGTCCAGTGGTCTTCTTTGATCCGAGCCGTCCGATTTGATCAGAACGGTTGAATTTTTTCGGGCCTATCAATCTGGTAATATTCACGGGGCATCTATCATCATTGAAATTAAATCAGACAGCTCTGATTTAAGGAAGACCACCGAAGACCACCGAAACGCAGACCAGAGGATATGGATTCAGCCTAGACCACCTCAACTTGAATCATCACTTCGAGCTCGACCACCAGAGTAATTTGAATTTTCATATTTTTGTTATATTTCTTGTTGATGATATCTGTCTTGAAGATACTAATTGTCTTATTTGTAATGTCATGCCATAGGGTAAAGAGTACTCAAGAGTTGGAGGCGAGAAAATGCACCCAAGTTTATGGGCGAGGCCTCTGAATAGAAAGGTAGCCATCTGACTATCTGAAAACCTTCAAAAAAGAACTCATTCCTTCTTGACCTTTGTTTTATGATAACTGCAGATTCTTCAAAAAAAAGATGAAGCCATTTCCACTTCTGTGTCCAAACCTCCTTTGACTACACCAAAAGAGTTCCACATTGCCTGGGTCCACCTTCTGCATCGGTTTTCTCTACAGCTTTCCCTACGTTCTGATACTTCAGTCCACAGTAAAAAGGTTAGCAGTACTGTTCCTGGCCTTACCGCACCCAACCCGTTCCATCTTCATACTGAGGTATATTATTAGTAAAAATAAATTACAATGTAACTTGTTTTGGTTTTTTCTACATGTGAACGAGCTGTACTCAAGAGTCTTGTTTTGGTTACCCGCAAAACCAGGGCCAATGCCTTGTACCAAGCTTGAGGGTTGAAATGCAAAGAAAGATGGAAGAGCGAGAAAGGATGGAGAGGGGAAGAGGCTCAGCGGTGGATTTATAGGGGACAACCTGTTCTTACAGAGTAAGTTTCTGTTTGCTTTATCTTGTTATTTAGCATTATCAGTTTTTCTGAACTCTTATGGGGGTAATTACTTGCACTCCTGATATATTACTTTGTGTGTTTTGAAAGGAGACCCTTTGCCAGCTCCAGCAAAGGAAAGAAAGCCATTGACAGAAGTGCAGACATTTGCCTTGCATGTAGAACAAAGATCTATTCAAAGACGAGAATTTGATAATAAGGTAACATTTCTCTATTATATTCACTTAGTTAAGGCAGTACTTGTAAATTGTCAAGTACAAGGCAAAGAACTAAAATAAGGCGTGTATCATGAAGGTTGATGAAGTATGTGATGAACATTTGGCAGACAATAAAGTCTGTATTGAACAGTTGGTGACCTGACACACTCATATGTCCTGAACTTATTTGGCAACTAATCTGGCAGGTTCAAAATACTGAAAAAAAATCCTTGATAATACAGGAATCCATTAGTAATTTAAAATACCGAGGAAAAACCTTGTTGGACAATCAGAAATCTGTTATTTATTAATTTAAATTAGCTAGGAAATTCCTTGATGAACGACCAAAAATCTGTTTTTAATTTAAATTTCCATAGGAAAGAACCTTAATTCCGAACAATCAGGAATCCATCAAATTATGCAGTATGGTTTAACAAGAATTTTTATTTCCAATTTTCAGATCAAGGAAAAAAGTTGTGCAAAAAGCTAAGAGAAGGCACAGTCTGCCAAACTGGTATGTATTTTCGTGTTCGAAATTTTATATATACCTTTAACTTGGGTTTGGTCACCAAGATACATATCTCTTTATTAATAACTGATTTCTATCAAAATTTCTATATTATCTTATGATGGAGGAAGAGAAGGCACTGAAGCAGCTAAGTCATACTATGGTTCCTCATGCAAGGCCTCTTCCCAAGTTTGAAAAAACCTTCGTCCCTCAAAGCTGCATAATTTTTCTTTTATGATTCAGTCTGTTAAAAATCTTGTCGGTAGCTTTAGTGCGACCTGTGTGAATTTGCTAGTTATCGGATGCTTCTCCCATTGGATACTAATACCCGGCATATTTTTTTGTTACGAGCAAATTACACCAGGCTGTTAGAACTGAGGTCATTAAAAAACCAATGTTTTTTACTCAATGGCTTTGTGAAAAAAGAAAAGGGTTATTTACTTATGAGTGTAAATTATTTCCAGCATTACCTAATAGATCGGTTATTATCTGCCAATGTTTTATAAATGTTGGGTGTATATTACAAATGTTCAAATTAATCAGTCTTAATTACAATATTGGTTGACAATTGCATGCTTATTTCAAGGCACAATAGTTCATGTCCAGAAAGGGACAGAAATTTAAATGTCAGGGGTTGACTTCCTGTTTTATATTTAGACTGTGATTGTCAGTTTGGATACGAAGAAAGTCTTTACAGATATTTGAATTTAAATTTCAAGTATGTGCATGAATTAATTATTATCGCCTTGGTAAATCTTTTATAAATTAGCTGTCTTACTCCTGTTGTTAAATCATTGAATATCTGAATGCAATTGCAGGGGCCTTTTTACCTCGCATGGACTGCTATACGTCCTCATCTCAGAAGCACCATATCCCCTATTATGTTAAGTATTCTTCAATTTCCATGAATCACATTTTAGTTTAATTACCTATTTTTTTTTTAACCATGTTCTGGTTTATTTCACGGTTTGTTTAGGTTGCTGATTAATGAAGGCATTAGTGTGCACCTATTGGTTTGGGCCTTTTGATGCTTTGTTTAATGGACCCGATACAGAACTTTGTGTACACAATGCAACAAATCCAGATCAGTTATTTTCTTGTTTTGCAATAGCATAGTTTCTCTATGTATTGATTTATAGGTAATAAATACATCATTGATTAAAAAAACCACCGTATAGTTAGGTGTGTTTATTTAATTAATAAAAATAAATTAGTTTGGAAAAGTTACCTAATGAGATGCAACATGCAAATACGTATGCTGATTTTTTTGTTTTGCCTTGCATTGGTCTCGAACTTACATTCTACGATTGGTAAGTTTTTTTCACATCAAAGCCCATTCACAGATTCACTAATTACAATAGTATTGTCAGTTCAGATATGGAGAAAGTATTTACATCTATTTGAATTTAAAGTACAAGCACATGCATAAATTAATTATTACCATGCTGGTAAATCATTTTAAGTTAGTATTTTTAAAAATCCTCCATTAATTAGCTCATTCTCCTATTGGTATATCATTTAATATCTGAATGCAATTGCAGGGCCATATTTGCCTCAAATGGACAGCTACACATCCTCATCTCAGAGGCACCGCATTTCGTATTAAGCTATTTAGAGGAGAGCTTCAAGTAATTTCTGTATGTTTTTTCCCCCCTGTGTCAGTCACAAATTTATCAACTAATTAAAGCAAAATAACACAAGGCACGCGACTCTGAAAAAGGAGGATTTTTAAAAGACTTGAACTTGAGAAATGTTCATTGAATTATAAAATATTTCGACTATAGAAATATATATTCTGATGTACAGAAAAAACAAAATAATTATTTTTGTCGAGACAGAAGAATACAACGTTAATCAGTTGAAAGTTATTGCATTTCTCCAAGGAGGGCATTGTTCTCTTTTTTTTTTTTCATGAAAAAAAAAATACTAGTTGTGATCTTTGTATACATAGTTCGGTATATATGAAATCAGTCGCTTTCTTTCTCTCTTTCAGACCCACACAAATATTCAATTTTATTTATGTGTTATTGCCCTCTTTATTCTCTAATGCCTGTTGTCTAATCCCTTTATTTCTTATTTGTCACAACTAGGGTTTTATTATCTCAGATAATATTACTTCTACTGTTCTACTTCTACATATTCCAACACATTGAGTTTATAGTCAATAGACTTCTGTAATTTATTGTACAGTTTCTGTGTAATTGTGAGGTAAACAGAGTAACCCAAAGTGCAAACACTAAATGTTAGAAGTTGTAGTCAGTCTGCGACTCTCTGTCTCTCTCTGATTTTACACGATACACATCATACAAGACCGTAAACTAATTAAATTATTTTTATTGAGGATTAAGGGAGAGCGGGTGTACCAATGGAGGTGACGGGACTTATGTTTGGAGAGTTTGCAGATGAATATACGGTGGGTGTTGTAGATGTATTTGCAATGCCACAGAGTGGTACTGGGGTATCTGTTGAGGCTGTCGATCATGCATTTCAGACTAACATGCTTGATATGCTCAAACAAACTAGCAGGTCTGTCTGTCTCTGTCTCTCACACACACACACCCTCCCTCCCTCCATACACCCCTCGACACACACGCTCCTTCCCTCCCCCATTCCCCCAGCTTAAAAAGAAAGTATATGCATTTTCTGTAAACCATACAGGGATGCATTAACTGTTTTGGGGATGTGGAATTAGAGGCCACAAGCAGAACCTGTTTCAGTTATGTTTGCAGTCATATTACCATTATGTTGAAGTTGTTTAAGGTTTTCTAACGAAATTGGTAGCCCTAAACTGTTCAGGATATAAAAAAAAATGAAATAATAAAAGAAAATGATTGATTTGCTTGGGAAGATTTCTTGTTTCTGTTTGTTCTCTTATCTTCACCTTGAAGCAATTTGTTTAATAATTCTATTCTTAAAATTTGTTTTACTCGTTATACAAACTTGGGATCTTGGTGGGATGGTATCACTCTCATCCTGGCTTTGGCTGCTGGTTTTGTATGTACCTCTCCCTTTCTCTCTCTCTCTCTCTCTATTTTGGAGAATAATGTCTCAGACTTGCATGTCCCTCTATCTCTCTATTCTAGTTAGTTCTGGCCTGTATGGCGACCATTGTATGAATATTAGCATGTAGGGTACCCGTTGTTGACCCTTTTTGTTTGCATACATTGCTTTTGATTTTGATAATTTCTTATACTTTTTTTATGTTCGGTTAAGTGAGCTCAAAAGCCTTCTAGCTGCCAAGGTACTTTTCTTGTATGATGAAATGCATGAGTTATCATTTGTTTTTTCAATAATATCTATAGTTATATATAAGGAAGAACAATCACCATAGTAGGAGAGGACAGTCACCATGGATTGTGATTTGTATTGTGAATCTGTATTTAGGTTTGCAAATTAGTTTGGGTTCTTATAATAGTATGAAACTCATTTGTGTTTGGGTTCACAAATTAGCTTGGCTTCACAAATTTCCGAGTTTAGATATGGTTCAGCTGTTAGTTTCGTGTTATTATTGTATTTTCAAGAGAGGCAATTTAGAAGGGATTAGGATCTTTTTGAAGGAAAGGTTCGTCAATTAGAGCCCTCTCAGATGACCTGCCCTTTGTTATTTAATAATTTTATATACAGTTATCTTTGCACTGTATGAGCACAAAAATTCCACTTTAGCTTGAAACAAAAAAGAATTATTAGTTATTCATTCCTTCTTTGATAATTAAAGCCAAAATAAATTGATTAACCAACTGTATGGTACTTATGTATTTTCTTGTACAGAGAAGGTTTTGAGTCCATATTTGTTCATGGCTGCACATTTTTCTAAATAATAAATTTGCCGAGTACAATAATTTCTGCTGGATATATCTATGAAGGCCTTAATTCTTGCTGAAAAAAGTTTGTTGTTGTCTCTTTGTAGGTGCCTTTCTGCTAAGAACTAAGGAAGATTGATATAAGAGGTCTGCTGCAAGAGGAATGTATCTGCCAGGTATATACGCTCTCTCATTCATGCATCATTCAAAGGTCAGTTTGTTGTTGTTTTTGACCAAGTCGCTTTTTTATTGGTTGATTAGACGTGATTATTCAAGAGATTATAAAATATTTTCTCTTTGTTCTTATTTGTTCACTGATGTATCTGTTGGGTTCAGAATTTTTCTGGTAATAAACAAAGTTCAAAAAAAAATTTTTGAATCTGTTTTGAATCCCTATCTAGGTGCTTTGATTTAATCATAGTAGGTTTTTGTGGCTATATTTGCATTGTGTTTTCTGTGTAGGTCATCAGCTAACTCATGTACTGTTTGAGTTGTTTATTCTTTTTTAATATATTGAGATTTTGATTATCATGCTAATTGATTGTCTATTGCTAGGTAGTCTTATTTCTGAGCCCTTCATTCTCTGGCCCCTGTACTGTAATAAGGTAACATTTGATAATAAGGTAACATTTCTCTATATATTCACTTAATTAAGGCAGTACTTGTAAATTGTCAAGTAAAGGCAAAGAACTAAAATAAGGTGTGTATCATGAAGGTTGATGAAATATGTGATGAACATTTGGCAAACAATAAAGTCTGTATTGAACAGTTGGTGACCTGACACACTCATATGTCCTGAACTTATTTGGCGACTAATCTGGCAGGTTCAAAATACTGAAAATAATCCTTGATAATACAGGAATCCATTAGTAATTTAAAATACCGAGGACAAACCTTGTTGGACAATCAGAAATCTGTTATTTATTAATTTAAATTAGCTAGGAAAATCCTTGATGAACGACCAGAAATCTGTTTTTAATTTAAATTGACATAGGAAAGAACCTTAATTCCGAACAATCAGGAATCCATCAAATTATGCAGTATGGTTTAACAAGAACTTTTATTTCCAATTTTCAGATCAAGGAAAAAAGTTGTGCAAAAAGCTAAGAGAGGAGGTACAGTCTGCCAAACTGGTATGTATTTTCGTGTTTGAAATTATATATATACCTTCTTATTTTTAACTTGGGTTTGGTCACCAAGATACATACTCTTTATTAATAACTGATTTCTATCAAAATTTCTATATTATCTTATGATGGAGGAAGAGAAGGCACTGAAGCAGCTAAGACATAGTCTGGTTCCTCAAGCAAGGCCTCTTCCCAAGTTTGAAACAACCTTTTGTCCCTCAAAGCTGCATAATTTTTCTTTTATGATTCAGTCTGTTAAAAATCTTGTCGGTAGCTTTAGTGCGACCTGTGAGAATTTGCTAGTTATCGGATGCTTCTCCCATTGGATACTAATACCCAGCATATTTTTTTGTTGCAGGCAAATTACACCAGGCTATTAGAACTGAGGTCATTAAAAAGCCAATGTTTTTTACTCAATGGCTTTGTGAAAAAAGAGAAGGGTTATTTGCTTATGAGTGTAAATCATTTCCAGCATTACCTAATAGATTGGTTAATATCTGCCAATATTTTATAAATGTTGGGTGTAAGTTACAAATGTTCAAAATAATCAGTCTTAATTACAATATTGGTTGACAATTGCATGCTTATTTTGAAGGCACAATAGTTACTGTCCAAAAAGGGACAGAAATTTAAATGTCAGGGGTTGACTTCCAGTCTTATATTTAGACTGTGATTGTCAGTTTGGATACGAAGAAAGTCTTTACAGATATTTGCATTAAAATCGCAGGTACGTGCATAAATTAATTATTATCGCCTTGGTAAATCTTTCATAAATTAGCTGTCTTACTCCTGTTGTTAAATCATTGAATATCTGAATGCAATTGCAGGGGCCTTTTTACCTCGGATGGACTGCTATACGTCCTCATCTCAGAAGCACCATATCCCCTATTATGTTAAGTATTCTTCAATTTCCATGAATCACATTTTAGTTTAATTACCTATTTTTTTTGTTTTAACCATGTTCTGGTTTGTTTCACGGTTTGTTTAGGTTGCTGATTAATGAAGGCATTAGTGTGCACCTATTGGTTTGGGCCTTTTGATGCTTTGTTTAATGGACACGATACAGAACTTTGTGTACACAATGCAACAAATCCAGATAAGTTATTTTCTTGTTTTGTAATAGCATAGTTTCTCTGTGTATTGATTTATAGGTAATGAATACATCATTGATTAAAAAAAACCACCGTATAGTTAGGTGTGTTTATTTATTTAATAAAAATAAATTAGTTTTGAAAAAGTTACCTAATGAGAGGCAACATGCAAATACGTATGCTGATTTTTTTTGTTTTGCCTTGCATTTGTCTCGAACTTACATTCTACGATCGGTAAGTTTTTTTCACATCAAAGCCCATTCACTAATTACAATGGTATTGTCAGTTCAGATATGGAGAAAGTATTTACATCTATTTGAATTTAAAATACAAGCACATGCATAAATTAATTATGACCATGCTGGTAAATCATTTTAAGTTAGTATTTTTAAAAATCCTCCATTAATTAGCTGTCATTCTCCTGTTGGTATATCATTTAATATCTGAATGCAATTGCAGGGCCATATTTGCCTCAAATGGACAGCTAGACATCCTCATCTCAGAGGCACCGCATTTCGTATTAAGCTATTTAGAGGAGAGCTTCAAGTGATTTCTGTATGTTTTTTTCCCTTTGTGTCAGTCACTAATTTGTCGACTAATTAAAGCAAAATTACACAAGGCACGCGACTCTGAAAAAGGAGGATTTTTAAAAGATTTGAACTTAAGAAATGTTCATTGAATTATAAAATATTTCGACTAAAGAAATATATATTCTGATGTACAGAAAAAACAAAACAATTATTTTTGTCGAGACAGAAGAATACAACGTTAATCAGTTGAAAGTTATTGCATTTCTGCAAGGAGGGCATTGTTCTCTTTTTTTTATCATGAAAAAAAAATACTAGTTGTGATCTTTGTATACATAGTTCGGTATATATGAAATCAGTCGCTTTCTTTCTCTCTCTCAGACCCACACAAACATTCAATTTTATTTATGTGTTATTGCCCTCTTTATTCCCTAATGCCTGTTGTCTAATCCCTTTATTTCTTATTTGTCACAACTAGGGTTTTATTATCTCAGATAATATTACTTCTACTGTTCTACTTCTACATATTCCAACACATTGATTTTATAGTCAATAGACTTCTGTAATTTATTGTACAGTTTCTGTGTAATTGTGAGGTAAACAGAGTAATCCAAAGTGCAAACACTAAATGTTAGAAGTTGTAGTCAGTCTGCGACTCTCTGTCTCTCTCTGATTTTACACGATACACATCATACAAGTCCGTAAACTAATTAATTATTTTTATTGAGGATTAAGGGAGAGCGGGTGTACCAATGGAGGTGACGGGACTTATGTTTGGAGAGTTTGTAGATGAATATACGGTGGGTGTTGTAGATGTATTTGCAATGCCACAGAGTGGTACTGGAGTATCTGTTGAGGCTGTCAATCATGCATTTCAGACCAACATGCTTGATATGCTCAAGCAAACTAGCAGTTCTGTTTGTCTCTGTCTCTCACACACACACCCTCCCTCCCTCCATACACCCCTCCACACACACGCTCCTTCCCTCTCCCATTACCCCAGCTTAAAAGGGAAAGTATATGCATTTTCTGTAAACCATAAAGGGATGCATTAACTGTTTTGGGGCTGTGGAATTAGAGGCCACAAGCAGAACCTGTTTCAGTTATGTTGAAGTTGTTTAAGGATTTCTAACGAAATTGATAGCCCTAAACTGTTCAGGATATAAAAAAAAAAAAATGAAATAGTAAAAGAAAATGATTGATTTGCTTGGGAAGATGTCTTGTTTCTGTTTGTTCTCTTATCTTCACCATGAAGCAATTTGTTTAATAATTCTATTTTTAAAATTTGTTTTACTCGTTATACAAACTTGGGATGTTGGTGGGATGGTATCACCCTCATCCTGGCTTTGGCTGCTGGCTTTGTATGTACCTCTCTCTCTCTCTCTCTCTCTATTTTGGAAAATAATGTCTCAGACTTGCATGTCCCTCTATCTCTCTATTCTAGTTCTGGCTTGCATGGCGACCATTGTATGAATATTAGCATGTAGGGTACCCGTTGTTGTCCCTTTTTGTTTGCATACATTGCTTTTGATTTTGATAATTTCTTATACTTTTTTTAAGTTCGGTTAAGTGAGCTCAAAAGCCTTCTAGCTGCCAAGGTACTTTTCTTGTATGATGAAATGCATGAGTTATCATTTGTTTTTTCAATAATATCTATAGTTATATATAAGGAAGAACAATCACCATAGTAGGAGAGGACAGTCACCATGGATTGTGATTTGTATTGTGAATCTGTATTTAGGTTCGCAAATTAGTTTGGGTTCTTATAATAGTATGAAACTCATTTGTGTTTGGGTTCACAAATTAGTTTGGCTTCACGAAATTCCGAGTTTCGATATGGTTCAGCTTTTAGTTTCGTGTTATTATTGTATTTTCAAGAGAGGCAATTTAGAAGGGATTAGGATCTTTTTGAAGGAAAGGTTCGTCAATTAGAGCCCTCTCAGATGACCTGCCCTTTGTTATTTAATAATTTTATTAATGTAGAAACAGTGACAAACTGTCAATGTTGTTGGTAGCATATATATAGTTATCTTTGTACTGTATGATCACAAAAATTTCACTTCAGCTTGAAACAAAAAAGAAATATTAGTTATTCATTCCTTCTTTAATAATTAGGGCCAAAATAAATTGATTAACCAACTGTATGGTACTTATGTATTTTCTTTTACAGAAAAGGTTTTGAGTCCATATTTATTCATAGCTGCACATTTTTGTAAAAAATAAATTTGCCGAGTACAATTATTTCTGCTGGATATATATATGAAGGCCTTAATTCTTGCTGAAAAAAGTTTGTTGTTGTCTCTTTGTAGGTGCCTTTCTGCTAATGGAAGATTGATATAAGAGGTCTGCTGCAAGAGGAATGTATCTGCCAGGTATGTACGCTCTCCTTCATGCCTCATTCAAAGGTCAGTTTGTTGTTTTTTTGACCCAAGTCGCTTTTTTATTTGTTGATTAGACGTGATTATTCAAGAGATTATAAAATATTTTCTCTTTGTTCTTATTTCTTCACTGATGTATCTGTTGGGTTCAGAATTTTTCTGGTAATAAACAAAGTGCAAAAAAAAATTTTGAATCTGTTTTGAATCCCTATCTAGGTGCTTTGATTTGATCATAGTAGGTTTTTATGGGTATATTTGCATTTTGTTTTCTGTGTAGGTCATCAGCTAACTGATGTACTGTTTGAGTTGTTTATTCTTTTTTAATATATTGAGATTTTGATTATCATGCTAATTGATTGTCTATTGCTAGGTAGTCTTATTTTTGAGCCCTTCATTCTCTTGCCCCTGTACTGTAACAAGGTAACATTTGATAATAAGGTAACATTTCTCTATATATTCACTTAATTAAGGCAAAGAACTAAAATAAGGTGTGTATCATGAAGGTTGATGAAGTATGTGATGAACATTTGGCAGACAGTAAAGTCTGTATTGAACAGTTGGTAACCTGACACACTCATATGTCCAGAACTTATTTGGCAACTAATCTGGCAGGTTCAAAATACTGAAAAAAAAAACGTTGATAATACAGGAATCCATTAGTAATTTAAAATACCAAGGAAAAACCTTGTTGGACAATCAGAAATCTGTTATTTATTAATTTAAATTAGCTAGGAAATTCCTTGATGAACGACCAGAAATCTGTTTTTAATTTAAATTTCCATAGGAAAGAATCTTAATTCCGAACAATCAGGAATCCATCAAATTATGCAGGGAGGTATGGTGTTTATTCCCCTACCTCCTAAATTATTATCACCCTGGTTAATCTTTCATAAATTAGCTGTCTTACTCCTGTTGTTAAATCATTAAATATCTGAATGCAATTGCAGGGGCCTTTTTACCTCGGATGGACTGCTATACGTCCTCATCTCAGAAGCACCATATCCCCTATTATGTTAAGTATTCTTCAATTTCCATGAATCACATTTTAGTTTAATTACCTATTTTTTTTGTTTTAACCATGTTCTGGTTTGTTTCACGGTTTGTTTAGGTTGCTGATTAATGAAGGCATTAGTGTGCACCTATTGGTTTGGGCCTTTTGATGCTTTGTTTAATGGACACGATACAGAACTTTGTGTACACAATGCAACAAATCCAGATAAGTTATTTTCTTGTTTTGCAATAGCATAGTTTCTCTTTGTATTGATTTATAGGTAATAAATACATCATTGATTAAAAAAACCACCGTATAGTTAGGTGTGTTTATTTAATTAATAAAAATAAATTAGTTTTGAAAAAGTTACCTAATGAGATGCAACAAGCAAATATGTATGCTGATTTTTTTTTTGTTTTGCCTTGCATTGGTCTCGAACTTACATTCTATGATTGGTAAGTTTTTTTCACATCAAAGCCCATTCACTAATTACAATGGTATTGTCAGTTCAGATATGGAGAAAGTATTTACATCTATTTGAATTTAAAATACAAGCAGATGCGTAAATTAATTATGACCATGCTGGTAAATCATTTTAAGTTAGTATTTTTTAAAATCCTCCATTAATTAGCTGTCATTCTCCTATTGGTATATCATTTAATATCTGAATGCAATTGCAGGGCCATAATTGCCTAAAATGGACTGCTATACATCCTCATCTCAGAGGCACCACATTTCGTATTAAGCTATTTAGAGGAGAGCTTCAAGTGATTTCTGTATGTTTTTTCCCCTTTGTGTGAGTCACTAATTTGTCGACTAATTAAAGCAAAATAACACAAGGCACGCGACTCTTAAAAATCAGGATTTTTAAAAGATTTGAACTTAAGAAATGTTCATTGAATTATAAAATATTTCGACTAAAGAAATATATATTCTGATGTACAGAAAAAAGAGAACAATTATTTTTGTCGAGACAGAAGAATACAACGTTAATCAGTTGAAAGTTATTGCATTTCTCCAAGGAGGGCATTGTTCTCTTTTTTTTTTTCATGAAAAAAAAAATACTAGTTGTGATCTTTGTATACATAGTTCGGTATATATGAAGGCCTTAATTCTTGCTGAAAAAGGTTTGTTGTTGTCTCTTTGTAGGTGCCTTTCTGCTAAGAACTAAGGAAGATTGATATAAGAGGTCTGCTGCAAGAGGAATGTATCTGCCAGGTATATACGCTCTCCTTCGTGCCTCATTCAAAGGTCAGTTTGTTGTTGTTTTTGACCAAGTCGCTTTTTTATTGGTTGATTAGACGTGATTATTCCGGTAATAAACAAAGTTCAAAAAAAAAATTTTGAATCTGTTTTGAATCCCTATCTAGGTGCTTTGATTTGATCATAGTAGGTTTTTATGGCTATATTTGCATTGTGTTTTCTGTGCAGGTCATCAGCTAACTGATGTACTGTTTGAGTTGTTTATTCTTTTTTAGTATATTGAGATTTTGATTATCATGCTAATTGATTGTCTATTGCTAGGTAGTCTTATTTCTGAGCCCTTCATTCTCTGGCGCCTGTACTGTTTTGGGAATTAAAATTTTGCCCTCCTTCCATCAAGCGAAGATTAGTTTGGCTTCACAATTTTCTTTTGGTAGGTTGTATTTTTTTTTTCTCTGAATGGATTGTGTTTGTTCTGTGCCTGACTTATTTCTTGGTTTGTTTCTCAGGTTTGCAAGCAAATAGAAAAGAAAGCCAATGAAGTTTCGTTAATAGCAGGCAAATAGCAAATACATTCACAATCTCTATACATTAACAGCGGTGTGTGTCCTAGCGGTCGGTTAGTTTGAGCAAGTGTTCGCTCGCTCAGGGAGTAGTATTTCACAAGTATGAATTGCTAGCAGTGGCAAGTAACCAAGTGGAAGATAAGCCGGGTAGGTAGGTAATAGTTCATAAGCCGGGTAGGTAGGTAAGTAAGTGCCCTTCCCCTATAAGCTGAATTAAGGTAAGCGAGGTACTAGGCTTCTGCTGAAACACCCGATGAGCATTAGCTTTGTCGTGCGTACTTTGTTCTGTACAAGTTAGAAAAGAAAGAAAGGATGAGGAATTCTTGCTTGGCTGGGGTTGTGGGATCTGAGGTCAAGTGAGGTTATGAATCATTGAAATTTCAAGCTTAAGTTATAGAACTTGGTGGCATTCAAAAGGTTTTGTTTGCCCTCCTTTAAGAACTTTACATGTTTACTAATAAAGTGATATATTAGTTCAAGAGTCAGCATTCTATCACTTAATGAGGACAGATCAATAAAGGTCGTCTTCTTCTTAATTTTTAAATTAATCGATATCTACAAGTTTGGACTATGTTAGGAAAATTTTATTTTATTTCCATTTTGCTTTAGATGAAAGAGGCTGTTGACCCTGCTGCTTTGTGTTTTGGTTGTTTGGAGCAGCTCCGAGTGAGGCTGAGATTGTACTGGATGTCGAGTTTAGTTCATCAAGGTGGCTATAAAAATTGCTGCATGATGCAAAGCCAAGGTGCTGAAGCACTTTTACATTTTGACACCTCAATTATATTTTTCCATTTGACTATCGGATTTGGTGTTAATAAATTAGGATGCACTAATTTCTAACTCTATTTTTTGGGGTTCTCTCTTTTGCAGGTTACAGGACAGTAGAGGAGCTCAGGTGTTCTTAATGAACCCTTTCTTTTCGTTTGTGCAGCCTATGCTTCCTTGAGGTAATTTGTTTCGTTACCTAGATAATTTTTATATAATCGCTCTCTTACTTCTCTATTTTTTGCAAAATAGAAAAGTACATTCTTACTTCTCTATTTCCTACTCTCTCTCTCTCTCTCTCCTCGCAGACGGACGAGGAACCCTAGCTTTGCACCTCTCTTGCTTCGACTCGTAAACTTCTATCCTCTTCCTGGTGAGTGCCCTTTTTGACCATTTCCGCTCTCGCTCTTCTCTCCTTCTTCCTCATATATTTTCTAATTCAGATTTTTATTTTGCCTTTGTTCACAACTAGTTAAGAGTATGTTTCCCTTCTTTTTGTCCTTACATTTTTATGCCTATTTTTTTTTTTAATTCTTTTCATCCTTTTCTGTTACTTATGCTTTTCTTGCTAAATTTTAGTTGTTCAATTTGTGTGTGGTAGGTATTATGGATTAGAAGAGGAGGTTGAAATTTTGCTTGCTGAACCTCTTCATTTTGGCTAAACTAGCAAATATAGGTGTATACCTGCAGCCGAGGTGAATCATTGTGCAAAGAAGCTCATTTGATGAAAGGTAATTACAGGTTCATTTTTTTCTTAGAAAAAATGAGAGACGCGTTAGTTTATTTACAGAATATCATGATTTTGGTCGGACCATTTGTTTGATAATTTTGTTCCTTCTATGCATTATATGGCCCTAAATTTCTTTTCTTTGCTTGGTGGAATCCCTAATGTCTTTTGTTCTGATGCATTGATGAGTTGGCATTTTTTTTTTAAATTTGTTTCGCGTAGTTGAATGTTATTATTGTGGTTGAGTTAATATAAATTCGTTGTCCTTCAAATCCTCTATCACTTCACGCGGTTGGATATGCTTTACAGTCGTAACTATGTCTTTTGAAAAACTAATTTTCTGCTTCAGACTTTGTAGAAACCTTTTAGTGGTATTTTGGGCAAGTTAGCTAAGAATATAGAAATATGGTATGGCTTAGGAGCATTATAAGGTGCATTAAATTTAGGGTTAAATACAAATGTAATTGCAGTGAAGTATCCTCAATTAATATATTTTCGCTAGGTCAACTTCTCCTGCAAAAGAGGACCGACAGAAAGGAATAATAAATAATAGAATGTCAGAGAGACCATAGGTCAACTTCCACCAAACTCCGTATTAAGATGAGTTTTCTTGATTTTTCACGAATGACAATTTAGTTAAATTACATATATGTTTTGTTTTAATCATGTTCTTGTTTATTGGTTTGCTAGGGCTGCAGATTAATGAAAGTTATATTGCGCACCTAACGGTTTGGGCCTTTTGATGTTTTGTGTGATGGACACGATGCAGAATTAAGGTTACAAGCTGCAAATATCCAGATAAGTTATTTTGTTGTTGCACCTGCATTGTTTAAATATGTATTGATTTACTCTTAGTAAATACATGATAGATGAGTAATAATTAATAAAGACCCGTTGTTTTCTTCTTTAAAATACATTAACACAAGTTAATGCATTAACTGTTGTCTTCAGCGACGATATTTGGAACTACGATCCTCTGGTCCTTGCTAGTGTAATCAAGTTCATGAAAATGTCTACCTCATTAGATACAAAATGGTACTGGCTGGTTGGTTTTTAAAATGCTAAATAGTAAATGGATAGCATTGAGATATTTCCGTGTACTTCCACCTTGCACAATGCACCATCATTAAATTTTTAAAAGCCTCAGATAATTTAATTTCATTGGTTTCTGAGAGGTAGATTTTCATATTGGTGTAGTAATTTTGTTGCATAAAATTTAGGGGTGCTACCTTTTCAAACATAAAATTTAGGGGTCCTACCTTTTCAGTCATTGCATTTATACCACCTCTTTTCTCCTTTGGGCATTTGTTTTTGCTTCATATATATTCTGTGTGAAATTATTGGTGTTTTCATTGTCTAAAAGTTGTTAAACTGAGGATAAATTAAATGTCTTGGGTTGACTGACTGAGACAAAACTGGACTATAATTTAGGATTAGCATGCTTATGGATTTACAAGTGGTGCAATACTTTTTTTCTTCTTTCTTGTGAACTGCAATGCAATGGAATGTATTTAGAATTAGCTAAATTTTAGTATGTTAGAAATCTCAACTCTTGAATATTAATCTGCCCACAATGGTATGCTTTTAACTTTTGATTATTATCTAAGGACTGGTGAATTGCCATAGAATCCCTGAGAAAGTCGCTGCTCTGGCCGGGCCCAAGAATCCCTACACAACATCCTGATGGATCTATACCAGGTAATTTATTTCTTGACACTAATCTGGATTCTTAGCGGTCTCTATGAGAACATCATTCAATTGTAGATTTCACAAAGGTTGGTTTGGGCCTTTTGATGCTTTGTAGATTTGAATATAGCAACCATAAACTTTTTCCGGGGAGGTGTGGTGTTTATTCCCCTACCTCCTATTCTTAACAGTTTGGAACATAGTTCAATCCAATGGTTAATAGGATAAAATGCTTAACCTAAGGTGATTTGAAGATATAAAAGTAAAAATTGAAAAAACAAATGGTTTCAACAGCTTTTATTCATAAGGTTTTCAATATTCTTCCCTTCTTGTACCAAATCAAACTTATATAAGATTACAATGTTCAGCAATTAGACATAAAATTTCTCTTTTACTGGATTTAGGAATTCAAATTTAACACTTCTGAAAGGGCAAGCCGGCATGCAGATGCTTGCTCTGAGACTTCCTCAGTGGCGGGGCGGGCTTCACTTTTTCAGATAAGAAATTTACTTTCTTTTTCCAAGGTTGTTCAAACTTTTGTAATAAAATTAAATAAAACTAATAGTTCTATTTTTGACAGAGCCAAATCAAGCCCCTAAAACTAACCGATCCTAGACCACCTCAACTTGAAACATCATTTCGAGCTCGGCCACCAAAGTAATTTGAATTTTCAAATTTTGTTATATTTCTTGTTGATGATATCTGTCTTGAAGATACTAATTGTCTTATTTGTAATGTCATGCCATAGGGTAAAGAGTTTTCAAGAGTTGGAGGCGAGAAAAAGCACCCAAGTTTAAGGCGAGGCCTCTGAATAGAGAGGTAGCCATCTGACAATCTGAAAACCTTCAAAAAAGAAACTCATTCCTTGCCTCAGGTATATTTTTCTTTTATTTTTTTACAGCTTTCTCTACGTTCTGATACTTCAGTCCACAGTAAAAAGCTTAGTAGTTCGCGGCCTTACCATACCCAACCCGTTCCATCTTCATACTGAGGTATATTATTAGTAAAAGTAAATTACAATGTAACTTGTTTTGGTTTTATCTACATGTTAACGAGCTGTACTATGATATTTTTCAGGAGAAGAGGCCTTCAAAAAGAGGCTTTATTTACAGACCCAGCTCACACATAAGCAAGAGGAGGAAGAGAAGGCTAGAATTCCAAAGGCTACCACATACCCCATACACAACTGATTACCCAGTAGTACACGCAGTGTTTGGAAATTACTTCAAACTTTGGCCAGTCAGTTATTATTCAAAATACATACTAATTTGTAATTCTGTGTGTAACGTCCAGGTACACGCAAAACCAGGGCCAAAGCCTTGTACCAAGCTTGAGGGTTTTCAACTCAAGAGTCTTGTCAGACATGGAAATGAAATGCAAAGAAAGATGGAAGAGCGAGAAAGGATGGAGAGGGGAAGAGGCTCAGCGGAGGATTTATAGGGGACAACCCGTTCTTACAGAGTAAGTTTCTGTTTGCTTTATCTTGTTATTTAGCGTTGTCAGTTTTTCTGAACTCCTATGGGGGTAATTACTTGCACTCCTGATATATTACTTTGTGTGTTTTGAAAGGAGACCCTTTGCCAGTTCCAGCAAAGGAAAGAAAGCCATTGACAGAAGTGCAAACGTTTGCCTTGCATGTAGAACAAAGATCTATTCAAAGACAAGAATTTGATAATAAGGTAACATTTCTCTATATATGCACTTAATTAAGGCAGTACTTGTAAATTGTCAAGTATAAGGCAAAGAACTAAAATAAGGTGTGTATCATGAAGGTTGATGAAGTATGTGATGAACATTTGGCAGACAATAAAGTCTGTATTGAACAGTTCAAAATATGTCCAGAACTTATTTGGCAACTAATCTGGCAGGTTCAAAATACTGTAAAAAATCCTTGATAATACAGGAATCCATTAGTAATTTAAAATACCGAGGAAAAACCTTGTTGGACAATCAGAATTCTTTTATTTATTAATTTAACTTAGCTAGGAAAATCCTTGATGAACGACCAGAAATCTGTTTTTAATTTAAATTGCCATAGGAAAGAACCTTAATTCCTAACAATCAGTATGCAGTATGGTTTAACAAGAATTTTTATTTCCAATTTTCAGATCAAGGAAAAAAGTTGTGCAAAAAGCTAAGAGAGGAGGCACAGTCTGCCAAACTGGTATGTATTTTCGTGTGTGAAATTTTATATATACCTTTAACTTGGGTTTGGTCACCAAGATACATTCTCTTTATTAATAACTGATTTCTATCAAAATTTCTATATTATCTTATGATGGAGGAAGAGAAAGCACTGAAACAGCTAAGACATATTATGGTTCCTCATGCAAGGCCTCTTCCCAAGTTTGAAAAAACCTTCGTCCCTCAAAGCTGCATAATTTTTCTTTTATGATTCAGTCTGTTAAAAATCTTGTCGGTAGCTTTAGTGCGACCTGTGAGAATTTGCTAGTTATCGGATGCTTCTCTCATTGGATACTAATACCCAGCATATTTTTTTGTTACGGGCAAATTACACCAGGCTGTTAGAACTGAGGTCATTAAAAAACCAATGTTTTTTTACTCAATGGCTTTGTGAAAAAAGAGAAGGGTTATTTACTTATGAGTGTAAATCATTTCCAGCATTACCTAATAGATTGGTTATTATCTGCCAATATTTTATAAATGTTGGGTGTAAATTACAAATGTTCAAAATAATCAGTCTTAATTACAATATTGGTTGACAATTGCATGCTTATTTCAAGGCACAATAGTTACTGTCCAAAAAGGGACAGAAATTGAAATGTCACGGGTTGACTTCTTGTTTTATATTTAGACTGTGATTGTCAGTTTGGATACGAAGAAAGTCTTTACAGATATTTGAATTTAAATCCTAAGTACATGCATAAATTAATTATTATCACCTTGGTAAATCTTTCATAAATTAGCTGTCTTACTCCTGTTGTTAAATCATTAAATATCTGAATGCAATTGCAGGGGCCTTTATACCTCGGATGGAGTGCTATACGTCCTCATCTCATAAGCACCATAGTTAAGTATTCTTCAATTTCCATGAATCACATTTTAGTTTAGTTACCTATTTTTTGTTTTAACCATGTTCTGGTTTGTTTCACGGTTTGTTTAGGTTGCTGATTAATGAAGGCATTAGTGTGCACCTATTGGTTTGGGCCTTTTAATGCTTTGTTTAATAATGGACACGATACAGAACTTTGTGTACACAATGCAACAAATCCAGATAAGTTATTTTGTTGTTTTGCAATAGCATAGTTTCTCAATGTATTGATTTATAGGTAATAAATACATCATTGGTTAAAAAACCACTGTATAGTTAGGTGTGTTTATTTAATTAATAAAAATAAATTAGTTTTGAAAAAGTTACCTAATGAGATGCAACATGCAAATACGTATGCTGATTTTTTTGTTTTGCCTTGCATTGGTCTGGAACTTTCATTCTAGGATCGGTAAGTTTTTCTAACATCAAAGCCCATTAACTAATTACAATGGTATTGTCAGTTCATATATGAAGAAAGTATTTACATCTATTTGAGTTTAAAATACAAGCACATTCATAAATTAATTATGACCACGCTGGTGAATCATTTTAAGTAAATATTTTTAAAATCCTCCATTAATTTGCTGTCATTCTCCTATTGGTATATCATTTAATATCTGAATGCAATTGCAGGGCCATATTTGCCTCAAATGGACAGCTATCCATCCTCATCTCAGAGGCACCGCATTTCGTATTAAGCTATTTAGAGGAGAGCTTCAAGTAATTTCTGTATGTTTTTTCCCCTTTGTGTCAGTCACTAATTGGTCGACTAATTAAAGCAAAATAACACAAGGCACGCGACTCTGAAAAAGTAGGATTTTTAAATGATTTGAACTTAAGAAATGTTCATTGAATTATAAAATATTTCGACTAAAGAAATATATATTTTGATGTACAAAAAAGAAAAACAATTATTTTTGTTGAGACAGAAGAATACAAGGAGGGCCCTGTTCTTTTTTTTTATCATGAAAAAAAAAATACTAGTCGTGATCTTTGTATACATAGTTAGGTATGCTTGATGAACAAGAGTACTTCTCCGTCGTGAAGTGAAGTGAAGTGCGAACCTAGCCATGGCTTGCTTCATCTCACGCCTCAGGTAAGGCACTTCAAGTCCTCTCTCTCTCTCTCTCTCTCTCTCTCTCTCTCTCTCTATCTATCTATCTATCTATCTAACTCCGACGAGTTTCTTACAGAAAAGAAAAGAAGAAGGAGAAGAAACTTCTAGAAGCAGCTTCCTCTGGAAACCTCCGTCTTCTCAGAGGTTATACTTTTTTAATCTCGAGCAACAGTTCATAATTACCCGTAGAGGTGGCAAGGCAGTTGAACGGAATGGCAGATGAAATCAAAGGAATCAAAGATGCAAACGGGGACAGACACTGCGTTTCATCCTGCACCGTTACATCGGAGGACACAGATTTGTCACTACTTTGCTTTCTCATTTAAGTTGAGTATTCTGAAAACCTCATGTTTATGCATATTCTGAAAACCTTATGTCACACAGTGGCGATTTCCCTTGTATACAATTGGTACCACTTTTATAATCCTCCATAAATTAGTTGTCCCTCTCTTCTTGTCATTTTAATATCTGAATGCAATAACAGGGCCATTTTTGTTTTACCTCGGATGGACTGCTATACTTCCTTTTCTCAGACGCACCAAATTCCACCAAACTCCGTATTAAGATGAGTTTTCTTGATTTTTCATGAATCACAATTTAGTTAAATTACATATATGTTTTGTTTTAATCATGTTCTTGTTTATTGGTTTGTTTGGGCTGCAGATTAATGGAAGTTATATTGCGCACCTAACGGTTTGGGCCTTTTTGATGTTTTGTGTGATGGACACGATGCAGAATTAAGGTTACACGCTGCAAATATCCAGATAAGTTATTCTGTTGTTTTACACCTGCATTGTGTCAATATGTATTGATTTATTCTGAGTAAATACATGATAGATGAGTAATAATTAATAAAGACCCGTTGTTTTCTTCTTTAAAATACACTAACACAAGTTAATGCATTAACTGTCGTCTTAAGCGATGATATTTTGGAACTAAGATCCACTTGTTCTTGCTAGTGTAAACAAGTTCATGAAAAATGTCTACCTCATTAGATACAATATAAATGGCACTGGCTGGTTGGTTTTTAAAATGCTAAGTAGTAAATGGATAGCATTTAGATATTTCCGTGTACTTCCACCTTGCACAATGCACCATCATTAAATTTTTAAAAGCCTCAGAGAATTTAATTTCATTATTAAAGGTTGTATCTGAAGAACTGATAGGGTTATTGGTTATAAAATCAAATTTTCCATCTTGATAGTGACTATCTTTTCTGGCTTTTCTGTGTACTGTCCTCTCTTCTTATTTCTTTTAATCAATGTAGAACCTTTTTATGGTCATTTTCTCAGGGTGTTACTAGACGTTGTCTTTGTTTATAAATTGGTCACTTAATTTTATTTATCCTTTGCAGCCTTTCAAATATCAGTTGCTGTGTGGAGAAAGTGCCAACAGGGAAATTATTATGGCAACTGAGCTAATGTTTCCTCCTCTTTTAAGGTTAAGAAGTACAAATGATAACCAGCTATCCAAGAATTATTGTTGCCTTTATGATCAAAAGTTCGAAACATGCTCAGAGAAACCTTTTCGTTGATCACTTCTCCTTTTTTTTTCTATAATTATACTGTATATTAGTAAAAACAACACCATTTTACATATGTTTTATATGTTGGAATATTTCCACCTAGCACTTTGATTTGTTTACGGACACATCAGCAATAAAACAAGATATAAGAGAGGCTCATTGTATTATATCTTCGTGCCCCGCTAAATCAGAGTATATCAAAATTTTGTTTAACTAAAATGATTTGCCATTTACTTTTGACTTTTTTCAAAATAACAAAATTTCTCAATTGTTAGAATCAAGATGAATCACTTGCAAACGTCAAATTGACATATGCAATTTTTTGTTTAATTTTTTATTAACGAGTTCATGAATGTGCCATGCTTTCTGTAGGTACTATTTGAATACTATGCGATTTGCCTAATACTAATCTCTATGTTTGTAGGTTTGCAATACTCATTAGATTTTGTCTTCCTCTATGCGATACCCTTGGTTAGTATTTTTCTTTGATTTATTTATTGTTTCTAGTTTTCCTGCAGTTTTTTATTTATCTGAAAATTTGTTGGGCAATTTAAATTCTTTTTACAAGTTTTTGCAAAGAATATTACAAAGGAGATTTGCAAGACCTTTGTGTTCTTCGGCTTGTAAAATTGTGGCAGCTTTATCAAAAATCTAAATATTCACTGTGCTTTCTCAGTTGCATGGCTTAAAAATAGCAAAATTACCTACCTGACAAATTATTTTTCTTATTTTCTCATAGGATAACGCAACATGTATTACTTGGTACTATATCAGAGCTGCTGCAGCGTCTGCACAAAGATACATGTGAGATTTGTGAAGATATGGGATGTGATGGCACCAAACAACCCAGCGATATGGCACCGTGGTTGTGTCCTGATAGACAAACATGTAAGTCCATCATTCAGCCTTTGCCACATGAAAGAGCAATAATTACAATGGATTATATTATTGATGTTGCTATCATCCTTATTAATCCTGCCTTACCTTTGAATGCTGACAGGGAAGTGTCATACAAGCAAAAATACCAAATATTGTGTACCAGCGGCTCCTCAATGTAATTAGTGAAGGACGGATATGCGAAATAGCCCCTTTTCGATTGTTGATGCTCCACCCAAATACCGCACAGTCCCAGGAAATAAGATGGTCAACTTCATACGACAGACGGTTGTCACCCCACTGTTGATGCCAGAATTGCAGATACCAAGATACTATTTTAACATGAGCAGGCTAGAAGATGTTGGTACTGAAATTACTGCTCCAACCGTTGTCATAAGTATTTTGCCCATAAATCCTTTATTCTTTTAGTATACAAAATAGTAGTCCATCTGCTATGGGTACCAATCAGACCGCATCCTACATAGAAACAATTAATGAGCTTAACAAGTGACTGTTTGATGCCCGTTTGCAGATGTCATTGGGAGGATAGCAGGTTCAGCCCGCTCAAGAATATAGGCCAAGCTGACAAACCCAACAAGATTCGCTACATGTATCTTGCAAATGAAAGGTTATCCGTTCATGCATACAAGAATCATGCCCTTTCTTTATCTTGCTGCATGATCGGCTGAATTATTAATCCTCTCTGCCATGTCTATTTGTACAGGGGACACATGGGTCACGTCACGTTATGGAGCCAATTCGTTCAGCTGTTTGATCCACCGGCGCTACACAAACAATAAAAAATAATCTGATCGTTGTGCTGTGCAACTCGCTCACTGTCGACGACTATGATTGTAAGCTCCTCTCTCTCTATCCTAAAGTATTTAACTTGAGAAGGCAGACGCTGATGTCTTACTGCATACTAACTTACTGGCGCCCTTCCCTAGCTGCATGTGATATTGTCAATAGTTTAGTGAATTACGCATCGTATTTCATGAACAAATTTTCAGATACCCTTCTGTTAACGCTCCACGCGTTTGCCTTTGCAGTCAGCTACGCCCTAACACTATTCAGTGCGTCACAATTCTACTTTGATAAATAAATACTGGAGATGACCCAGTTCATAGCAAGGTACAAATTCCTGCATGTCGAAACAATTCCTGTCACAGGCTTAATCATTACGATATTAATAAAGCTTCTGTTTTCGCTTGACAGACTACCGCAGGGTGTGCCAGCTATAATCCTCGATACAAAATGGACCACCATATGATGGGGTTCCAGCACAGAATCTGCAGCTCCAATAAAAATAGCACATGAATAAGATCCTTACAAACTGCCACCGCCTCCAAACCGCAGCACTGGCAGGTACTATCATATCGCCCAAAACTCATGCATTCCTAAAAAAAATTATAAATAGAATATGCACTAAAAAAAAATTCCCCGAATCTCCCGGTAACTAACCAGCTTCTCGCAAAAATTCTTTTTCAGCCAACGAATTAAGAAGACGCATCTGCACCAAGAGTACCATTTCTGTTAGCTTCCTGCCTATGTAGATAAGTATGGATGTAGATAAACAATTGTACTTTTAGTAATAGCCTAACAAAAAGAAATAAAGACGGCCACATGTACATGCCCAGATAACATTTTGGGTTTGGTTATGGTAAGGCTGTAGATAGCTATGTATGATGCATCTGTACATGGACAAGCCAGCTGTTAGGTCGGTTATAGCCCTTCAACTGCAGTGCATCTTTGCCCCAGAAATGGCAGACCACATGGCATACCATGCAGTTCAATGGTTATGACATCAAACAACATTATTGTTTACTTATAATCATTCTATCTTTATCTTACTATCATAAAATATGGTATACACTTTGTCTATGGAGAAATAATAATAGGATCGCACAAACAAGCACGCAGCCTAACAAAACTCAGGCAATAAAAAAACACCAGTGCACCTTAGAAAAGCACCATCCATCTATTATGCTGCCATAAAACAACAACATATCCTACAATACAGATAACCGACCAAACAAAACACGTGAAATATAGAACCTTACACACATCACACTACTTTATAGTCCACACGTGCAATCGTACTTCAAACTACAGAAAAGGAAAAAAAAAAAAAGAAAAAAAAAAGCCAGCATACAATAGACAAGGGCTACAATTCAGCATAAAAAAAAAGTAGCCCAAGCAGCAAAGAATTAACCCCTTGCCGGAGCACCTAAACAGCACACACACGAAGGACCGGTTTCGCCAGAATCTGCAGATCGAACTTCATCGCGCGAAGCTAGTATTTGTTCATAGCTGCACATTTTTGTAAAAAATAAATTTGCCGAGTACAATTATTTCTGCTGGATATATATATGAAGGCCTTAATTCTTGCTGAAAAAAGTTTGTTGTTGTCTCTTTGTAGGTGCCTTTCTGCTAAGAACTAAGGAAGATTGATATAAGAGGTCTGCTGCAAGAGGAATGTATCTGCCAGGTATATACGCTCTCCTTCATGCCTCATTCAAAGGTCAGTTTGTTGTTGTTTTTGACCAAGTCACTTTTTTATTGGTTGATTACACGAGATTATTCAAGAGATTATAAAATATTTTCTCTTTGTTCTTATTTCTTCACTGATGTATCAGTTGGGTTCAGAATTTTTCTGGTAATAAACAAAGTTCAAAAAAAAAAATTTTGAATCTGTTTTGAATCCCTATCTAGGTGCTTTGATTTGATCATAGTAGGTTTTTATGGCTATATTTGCATTGTGTTTTCTGGGTAGGTCATCAGCTAACTGATGTACTGTTTGAGTTGTTTATTTTTTTTAATATATTGAGATTTTGATTATCATGCTAATTGTGTCTATTGCTAGGTAGTCTTATTTCTGAGCCCTTCATTCTCTGGCCCCTGTACTGTTTTGGGAATTAAAATTTTGCCCTCCTTCAATCAAGCGAAGATTAGTTTGGCTTCACAATTTTCTTTTGGTAGGTTGTGTTTTTTTTTTTTTCCTCTGAATAAATATCTGAATGCAATTGCAGGGGCCTTTTTACCTCGGATGGACTGCTATACCTGCTATACGTCCTCATCTCAGAAGCACCATATCCCCTATTATGTTAAGTATTCTTCAATTTCCATGAATCACATTTTAGTTTAATTACCTATTTTTTGTTTTAACCATGTTCTGGTTTGTTTGACGGTTTGTTTAGGTTGCTGATTAATGAAGGCATTAGTGTGCACCTATTGGTTTGGGCCTTTTGATGCTTTGTTTAATAATGGACACGATACAGAACTTTGTGTACACAATGCAACAAACCCAGATAAGTTATTTTGTTGTTTTGCAATAGCATAGTTTCTCTATGTATTGATTTATAGGTAATAAATACATCATTGGTTAAAAAACCACAGTATAGTTAGGTGTGTTTATTTAATTAATAAAAATAAATTAGATTTGAAAAAGTTACCTAATGAGATGCAACATGCAAATACGTATGCTGATTTTTTTGTTTTGCCTTGCATTGGTCTCGAACTTTCATTCTACGATTGGTAAGTTTTTTTAACATCAAAGCCCATTCACTAATTACAATGGTATTGTCAGTTCAGATATGAAGAAAGTATTTACATCTATTTGAGTTTAAAATACAAGCACATGCATAATAAATTAATTATGACCACGCTGGTAAACCATTTTAAGTAAATATATTTAAAATCCTCCATTAATTAGCTGTCATTCTCCTATTGGTATATCATTTAATATCTGAATGCAATTGCAGGGCCATATTTGCCTCAAATGGACAGCTATACATCCTCATCTCAGTGGCACCGCATTTCGTATTAAGCTATTTAGAGGAGAGCTTCAAGTGATTTCTGTATGTTTTTTCCCCTTTGTGTCAGTCACTAATTTGTCGACTAATTAGAGCAAAATAACACAAGGCACGCGACTCTGAAAAAGGAGGATTTTAAAAAGATTTGAACTTAAGAAATGTTCATTGAATTATAAAATATTTCGACTAAAGAAATATATATTCTGATGTACAGAAAAAAACAAAACAATTATTTTTGTCGAGACAGAAGAATACAACGTTAATCAGTTGAAAGTTATTGCATTTCTGCAAGGAGGGCATTGTTCTCTTTTTTTTTATCATGAAAAAAAAATACTAGTTGTGATCTTTGTATACATAGTTCGGTATATATGAAATCAGTCGCTTTCTTTCTCTCTCTCAGACCCACACAAACATTCAATTTTATTTGTGTTATTGCCCTCTTTATTCCCTAATGCCTGTTGTCTAATCCCTTTATTTCTTATTTGTCACAACTAGGGTTTTATTATCTCAGATAATATTACTTCTACTGTTCTACTTCTACATATTCCAACACATTGATTTTATAGTCAATAGACTTCTGTAATTTATTGTACAGTTTCTGTGTAATTGTGAGGTAAACAGAGTAATCCAAAGTGCAAACACTAAATGTTAGAAGTTGTAGTCAGTCTGCGACTCTCTGTCTCTCTCTGATTTTACACGATACACATCATACAAGTCCGTAAACTAATTAATTATTTTTATTGAGGATTAAGGGAGAGCGGGTGTACCAATGGAGGTGACGGGACTTGTGTTTGGAGAGTTTGTAGATGAATATATGGTGGGTATCTGTTGAGGCTGTCGATCATGCATTTCAGACTAACATGCTTGATATGCTCAAGCAAACTAGCAGGTCTGTCTGTCTCTCTCTCTCACACACACACCCTCCCTCCCTCCATACACCCCACCACACACACACTCCTTTCCTCCCCCATTCCCCCAGCTTAAAAAGGAAAGTATATGCATTTTCTGTAAACCATAAAGGGATGCATTAACTGTTTTGGGGCTGTGGATTTAGAGGCCACAAGCAGAACCTGTTTCAGTTATGTTTGCAGTCATATTACCATTATGTTGAAGTTGTTTAAGGATTTCTAACGAAATTGGTAGCCCTAAACTGGTCAGGATATAAAATAAAAGAAATAGTAAAAGAAAATGATTGATTTGTCTGGGAAGATGTCTTGTTTCTGTTTGTTCTCTTATCTTCACCATGAAGCCATTTGTTTAATAATTCTATTCTTAAAATTTGTTTTACTCGTTATACAAACTTGGGAAGTTGGTGGGATGGTATCACTCTCATCCTGGCTTTGGCTGCTGGCTTTGTATGTATCTCTCTCTCTCTCTCTCTCTCTCTCTCTCTCTCTCTCTATTTTGGAGAATAATGTCTCAGACTTGCATGTCCCTCTATCTCTCTATTCTAGTTCTGGCTTGTATGGCGACCATTGTATGAATATTAGCATGTAGGGTACCCGTTGTTGTCCCTTTTTGTTTGCATACATTGCTTTTGATTTTGATAATTTCTTATACTTTTTTTAAGTTCGGTTAAGTGAGCTCAAAAGCCTTCTAGCTGCCAAGGTACTTTTCTTGTATGATAAAATGCATGAGTTATCATTTGTTTTTTCAATAATATCTATTGTTATATATAAGGAAGAACAATCACCATAGTAGGAGAGGACAGTCACCATGGATTGTGATTTGTATTGTGAATCTGTATTTAGGTTCGCAAATTAGTTTGGGTTCTTATAATAGTATGAAACTCATTTGTGTTTGGGTTCACAAATTAGTTTGGCTTCACGAAATTCCGAGTTTCGATATGGTTCAGCTTTTAGTTTCGTGTTATTATTGTATTTTCAAGAAAGGCAATTTGGAAGAGATTGGGATATTTTTGAAGGAAAGGTTCGTCAATTAGAGCCCTCTCGGATGACCTGCCCTTTGTTATTTAATAATTTTATTAATGTAGAAACAGTGACAAACTGTTAATGTTGTTGGTGGCATATATATAGTTATCTTTGCACTGTACGATCACAAAAATTTCACTTTAGCTTGAAACAAAAAAGAAATATTAGTTATTCATTACTTCTTTGATAATTACAGCCAAAATAAATTGATTAACCAACTGTATGGTACTTATGTATTTTCTTTTACAGAAAAGGTTTTGAGTCCATATTTATTCATAGCTGCACATTTTTGTAAAAAATAAATTTGCCGAGTACAATTATTTCTGCTGGATATATATATGAAGGCCTTAATTCTTGCTGAAAAAGTTTGTTGTTGTCTCTTTGTAGGTGCCTTTCTGCTAAAGGAAGATTGATATAAGAGTCTGCTGCAAGAGGAATGTATCTGCCAGTTATATACGCTCTCCTTCATGCCTCATTCAAAGATCAGTTTGTTGTTGTTTTTGACCAAGTCGCTTTTTTATTGGTTGATTAGACGTGATTATTCAAGAGATTATAAAATATTTTCTCTTTGTTCTTATTTCTTCACCGATGTATCTGTTGGGTTCAGAATTTTTCTGGTAATAAACAAAGTTCAAAAAAAATTTTTGAATCTGTTTTGAATCCCTATCTAGGTGCTTTGATTTGATCATAGTAGGTTTTTATGGGTATATTTGCATTGTGTTTTCTGTGTAGGTCATCAGCTAACTGATGTACTGTTTGAGTTGTTTATTCTTTTTTAATATATTGAGATTTTGATTATCATGCTAATTGATTGTCTATTGCTAGGTACTCTTATTTCTGAGCCCTTCATTCTCTGGCCCCTGTACTGTAATAAGGTAACATTTGATAATAACGTAACATTTCTCTATATATTCACTTAATTAAGGCAAAGAACTAAAATAAGGTGTGTATCATGAAGGTTGATGAAGTATGTGATGAACATTTGGCAGACAGTAAAGTCTGTATTGAACAGTTGGTAACCTGACACACTCATATGTCCAGAACTTTTGGCAACTAATCTGACAGGTTCAAAATACTGAAAAAAAAAATCTTGATAATACAGGAATCCATTAGTAATTTAAAATACCGAGGAAAAACCTTGTTGGACAATCAGAAATCTGTTATTTATTAATTTAAATTAGCTAGGAAATTCCTTGATGAACGACCAGAAATCTGTTTTTAATTTAAATTTCCATAGGAAAGAATCTTAATTCCGAACAATCAGGAATCCATCAAATTATGCAGTATGGTTTAACAAGAATTTTTATTTCCAATTTTCAGATCAAGGAAAAAAGTTGTGCAAAAAGCTAAGAGAGGAAGCACAGTCTGCCAAACTGGGATGTAATTTCGTGTTTGAAATTATATATATACCTTCCTATTTTTAACTTGGGTTTGGTCACCAAGATACATATTCTTTATTAATAACTGATTTCTATCAAAATTTCTATATTATCTTATGATGGAAGGCCTCTTCCCAAGTTTGAAAAAACCTTTGTCCCTCAAAGCTGCATATTTTTTCTTTTACGATTCAGTCTGTTAAAAATCTTGTCGGTAGCTTTAGTGCGACCTGTGAGAATTTGCTAGTTATCGGATGCTTCTCCCATTGGATACTAATACCCAGCATATTTTTTTGTTACGGGCAAATTACACTAGCCTGTTAGAACTGAGGTCATTAAAGAACCAATGTTTTTTACTCAATGGCTTTGTGAAAAAAGAGAAGGGTTATTTACTTATGAGTGTAAATCATTTCCAGCATTACCTAATAGATTGGTTATTATCTGCCAATATTTTATAAATGTTGGGTGTAAATTACAAATGTTCAAAATAATCAGTCTTTATTACAATATTGGTTGACAATTGCATGCTTATTTCAAGGCACAATAGTTACTGTCCAAAAAGGGACAGAAATTTAAATGTCAGGGGGTTGACTTCCTGTTTTATATTTAGACTGTGATTGTCAGTTTGGATACGACAGATATTTGAATTTAAATCGCAAGTACGTGCATAAATTAATTATTATCGCCTGGGTAAATCTTTCATAAATTAGCTGTCTTACTCCTGTTGTTAAATCATTGAATATCTGAATGCAATTGCAGGGGCCTTTTTACCTCGCATGGACTGCTATACGTCCTCATCTCAGAAGCACCATATCCCCTATTATGTTAAGTATTCTTCAATTTACATGAATCACATTTTAGTTTAATTACCTATTTTTTGTTTTAACCATGTTCTGGTTTGTTTCACGCTTTGTTTAGGTTGCTGATTAATGATGGCATTAGTGTGCACCTATAGGTTTGGGCCTTTTGATGCTTTGTTTAATGGACACGATACAGAACTTTGTGTACACAATGCAACAAATCCAGATAAGTTATTTTCTTGTTTTGCAATAGCATAGTTTCTCTATGTATTGATTTATAGGTAATAAATACATCATTGATTAAAAAAACCACCGTATAGTTAGGTGTGTTTATTTAATTAATAAAAATAAATTAGTTTTGAAAAAGTTATCTAATGAGATGCAACATGCAAATACGTATGCTGATTTTTTTGTTTTGCCTTGCGTTGGTCTCGAACTTACATTCTACGATTGCCTTGCATTCACTAATTACAATTTAATTATTCAAAGGAGGGGAAAACAACAATTAACCAAAAAGTATCGCTAAAAAAATGAACCACTAATGTGAAAAGGCTAAACAAATCAAGTGTCTGGGGCATGCACAATTTAGGCATGTGCTGGTGATTTTGTTGATACGTCAAGAAAGAATGATATCAAATAGATTCGTTTTTTTTTTTTTAAGGTACATGTCGGCTTGGTGATCTAATTCGCTGTAGTTAATTGGTCATTTCAGGCTGGCTTTCTTTCTGATGTGACTGAGTCATCTTAGAATTGTATTGGATGCTCTATCATACATAAATGGAGGTTTGCTATTTTCTTTTGTCCTCCTAAAACTTTTTGCTTTGATTAATTTGCATGCTATTAATTTGAGACACCCTTCCAATTTATTGTTGTGATTGCAAATCTAAAATGGCAAAGGGATATATTTAACATCAGCCATGTTTGTTGGCAATGAGTTGCGATTTATTCTTAAAACAAATTTCATTCTTAATTTCTCAATTCTAAGTGCAATATGTTTCCTTCGGGAAAAAAGGGAGGACCATCTGTTTGAGCCTAAAACATATGGTAAAATAAAGGACCTCTGTACCCATGAGTGATAGTTGGTAGTAATCTGTTACTATTGGTCTTTTAGGTTATTTTTCTCTTTTCTTTGGTAGTTTAATATTATATTTCATCATTGATACTAGCAATCAACATTTTCTGAATGACAATTGCATCTAGTTAATCACATCCAATGCAACTACAATTAAAAAAATGCAACTCTTCCGAATTCTGGCACTTTATATCAGGTTTAAAAATTTATGTCTATCTTTTTCTATCCCAATCATTTTTTTGATACAGTTTTGGGTTTTATTTATTATATTGAAATAAAATATATTTGACCCACAAGTGCTAGCAAGATGCTTCAAGTTAGATCCAATTGGGTTACATAGGGCTTCAATTGTGAATGTTGGATGTGGTCAACTAATTTTTCATGTTAAATTGATGTTTTTATTTTTTTTATGAAGCTTAAAGGAATTAAACTGAAAGCCCTTATAACGATATTATTACAATGCACATATATTTCTTGCTATGGACCAAAGAATAGGCTGTGTGTGCCATCGTTTAGTATATTCTTACCTTATTTATGTTCTCTAACAGTAAATTCATTCTTCTATTTCAATTTGTCTAATATAAACTTCAGGGCTGTCAGACGCAAGATAAAATGTTGGATACTTAATAAAAGATCTCTGTCAGACGCTAGATAAAATGTTGGATACTTAGTTTATATTTGTCTAATATAAACTAACAGTAAATTAATTCTTATATTTCTATTTGTGTGGCCTCATTGTCTCTGTCAGACGCGAGATAAAAGATCTGATGTAAGCATTAGTAGTTTAGTACATTATTTTGGTACTGCATTTCCTTTGAAAATATGCCAAAAATTATGTCTGGGATACTTAATAAAAATATTACTTAATTTCTTACAATATTTTTTTATTAATAAAAAATTTTAATCCCCAGGACATTTTTCAAGATCTAAAGTGCTAACAAAATTAATACGTTTACTTTTTAACTTTAGCATGCACTTTTCTTAAGACACTGATAGCTTTGATGCGAAATTTATTAAAAGTTAATAATGCAATAAATTACTGATATTCTCTGATCGGATATGTTAAACAGAAAGCGTACCGGCGATTGATCGAATGCCGGTATTTCGATGTTTTGTGGTATTTTATCTTTATTTACTGATATTGCATTCCGGTGGATGTTCTGGATTGCAGTTTTATTGGTATTTTTGACTGGAATGATACTTCATTGAATACACTGATTACATACAATTTCTGTATCACTAATTCACTGTCGGTATATAATAATTTGATTCTTTTTTATTATAATATTGGTCAAAATGACCACTACTTATGGTCAAAATGTTGGATAACATTTTATATATGCAATAATTATTTACATAATCGTTTCAACACACTGTTTGAAAAAAATTCTTAATCTGTTCTTACATAATTAGTGTTTAATTAAAACATTGTTTGATGAAGTGCTTTAATACTTTAAAATTTGTCCTTTCATTCAATTTATAAAAGTGTTTGGAAAAGCAATGTTAAATGTTAATTTTACTTTGATTTTAAAGAATGTTAAATGTACTTAAATTATTATTTAAAGTTTTTTTTTTTTTACTATGCGAATGATGCTGACCATCAATGTATTGAAAAAAATAAAAAAGCAGCCATTGCGAAAGTCCATGTCAAATTTCTAATTAATATTTGGTAAAGCACATCTTAAGTAAATGTATTTATCTTCTTTTATGCATTTCTGGATTTTACGAAATAATGCCAGGGTTGGAACCCAATAACAGACCTTTTACCAAATAGCCTAAACTAAGGTTGTGATTGCTAACTAAACTAAGACTTAATTGCAAACCAAGGATACGTAATAAATAATCTAGACCTATGCTATAACTGTAAGAGGTATATAGATCAGAGATTGAGATCAAGGGATGAGTTTTCAGCAATTTTCAAGTATATCGAAATTGTTCTCTAAAACCCAACAGCGGAGTTTTACTTGAGAATGGGAACTGTGAAATTCCTTCTCACATTGACTTGAAATTTTATCATTTGACTAACCACTTTGTCTCTTTGACCACCTCAAATTAAATGGATCGAAAAAGAAAAAATTATCAAACAAAAACTTGACACCTTCCATGCTCCTTTCTCCTGTTAACACTTTTTTTTTAATATCTTCTCCTGTTACATCATCAATCAAATGCTAATACTAATACGTTATACTACCTGAACCTAGACATACTATGAATAGCTTAGGTACTGGTAATGGTTTCGGTTGGATTATTTTGCCCTTAAAAAAATACGTGGCTGCAACTAAACTGTCAATGCATTCCATATACAAATAGAGTACCTAGCTTTTCCCGCTTTGTTATATAGCCGATTCTAAAGTCTACTAAGTCACAACAATATTAATAGATTGTGATCAAAGATAAGTTACAAACATCATGCAAATATTGCAAAAGAGATACATTAGGGCCAGTGCAGAAGTATCATAGACAAGTAGAACTACCAATTCATTCCATAAAATAAAGCACTAAGTAAATCAAACTCTACTAATTGATCAACGCTGTAATTACTATTAGGTTCACAATCTGTTTCTCAGCACAAGAACTTGCTATGCTTGAACTCCATGTCACCTGAAATGATATAAAATAATCATTGGCAACATTACCATTATTCAAATATGGGGTCATAATAGCCGCCAGTCTAAACCAGAACAAATAGTTCGCATAAGCATTCTATTGATTGTAGTTCCCAATCATATTTTGCATTAATAGTAACGCTTTAAAATTGATTTAATAGGAAGTGGTACAGTACATGCAAATAAAGCCCAATGCATTGTCTTTCTAATTTGCAACTAACCCCCCAAAAAATGTTATAGGGTGCTATTAGCAAATAACCCAAATTCCAGGTGCTTACTGCATAAACAACAATATTTTGAGTATAATAATTAGAAAAAGAACTCAACATTTAGAGAGAGAGAAAAAGTTACCTGAAAAAGGATCTCTTCAGTGACTCAGCCTAGTCACCAGCGGCAACATCATGTTTCATTGTCTCAATATGCAAGTATTTTGCACAAAACCTAGCTACAACTTTACCTATGAAAATGGAATAAAATTCATTTCAATTAATAATACTATATGATGTTCTGCATTCTATTGAGGTATCACTAAAGGACCTTGGTTATAAGTTGATAAGAAAAGCAAATTTTAAGGCACTTTATGTTGTATTTTACATGGAAAAAAGAATAAAATAATTAATGCATGAACACAAACCTATGTGGCCATCAAATACTCCAAAGAAGCATGTTCCTTTGTCAAGATCCAACACAGCCGTGTGCTAGGGAACAAAGCAATCGTCAACAAGCAAAAAAAATCAGTATAGTCATACTATTGAAAACAAAGGCAAGACTAATTGCTTTTGGTCTTGTTCAATTAAAATCGAACCAGATATCAAATAATAGGAGCGAGGATCGAACCTGCGACGAAAAATATGAATCTAGCGCTCCAACAGATATTATTGTAATGGTCATTAGATATTATTGTAATATATATGTAATATTGTCATCTAGAAAGGCCAACAGATTCTGTAGGGGCAGACCCCGAAACATGGACACAAAATTGAAGATAGTCACATTATTTCTCATTAGATATTGACGCATAATCCAAATTAATATTAATGCATTAATGCATTAGATAAAATCTAAAAGAAAACTTGCAAATTATGAAATCCTAAAGATAATTACTACTGGTCTGGGATTGCGCTGCTATAGCTGTAATAATTACACCAATACAGACCAGTATCTGAGCTGAACCAGTGTCATGATTATCGTTAAATGTGACAGCTCTCGAAGGCCACCATCCCATGAACCAGGTGGCTTCCCTTATGCATCTTGTAGTCGCCACATTTTCTTTTTCACTGCTTCCTATTTCTCAATCACATCCCCTCAAGGTAAGCACCAGATAGGTAGTAAGCAAACACAATACTCACATTCAAAAAAAAAAAAAAAAAAAAGCAAACACAATACTTAGAAGGAAAAGGGAAAATTCAGATGCAAACCTGAACAATGCCCTTTGAGGTGAAATCAAAGGCAGCACAGAGCCCTCCAGTGCTTTTTATCCAGTTTATAATCCTTTGCCTATGATTGTCTGTTCGAGAGTAAATGCCTTCTAAGGCAAACATATAAGAGAAAGAAGAAACCGTTCCAATTTGATGCAAGTCGTTCTAAAAGTTTTCCACATGACATGAGAAAAGAAAATAATGAATATAAGTGCTATGCTTTTTGGTTACTGCAGTTATAAAACAAAGGTTTAGATTCCTCAATCATTTTATTACCTTAACTGTAGTTCAATTGAAGCCAATTCAAATCTAGAGAAACATGGACTTCACTTGAAGTATGACAACATGTAAGAGATTTGATGCATTTAGTCATTTAGTCGATTTCTCCATTAATGGAAGGAAATTAACTCTGGTAGTAGAGAGATCAATAGGAAAATTGTCTGACCTTGTATCTTTTTTCTCCTCCCCACCGATCTTATCTAATGCCCCCTCTGAGACTGAGTCCACTGCATATTAACACAGAATGAGAAATCAGATACAAGAAGAGAAGAGCGAAGATGAAATTGAAACTGATCCAAATTGTACCTAATCATCTTCTCAAACCGAGCCCGAACTGAAGTCGAGACAGCCGCCGGATCGATTGAGCGCAGAAAAGTCTCAGGCCGTTCATTCTCTTGGGTTGTATTATTTGGTTTAAATAGGGAAGCGAACAATTCCTCTGAGAGCGAAGGGGTGGCGAAAGATTTAAATTTCAAATTTAAATCGAAACTATGCGAATCAGGATCGTAGGTGAGGGGCGAATCCATGGATCGTTGAGGTGGCGAATCGAAACTATGCGCACTATTCTGGATTGGTGAGGTGGCGAATCCATGGGTCGTAGGGGGGGTGGGGGGGGCGGGCCGTGGCCGTGGGTCGTTGAGGCGATCGTGGCTCTGGATCACTAGTGCTTCACATGATGAATATACGTAAATCACATGTGGATATATCTCTAGTGCTTCTTTTATACATGTGGATATACGTAAATCACATGATGAATCGGATCTGATCACATGCATAAAACAGAGCCAATATAGAAACCAATTGGATTGTAGCGACATTATCTAGGGAAAAACTCATTACGTTAAAAATTATGTTGAAGCTGAGTGCTGAGTGCACCACACAAAAAGCATGATCAGCCCAGATAAGAAGATACAACGTTACAAACTTACATATTATGATAACAGTTTGTGCTTCAAAAATATAAATAATTATTACAAATTATGTTTTAACATAAAAATTAAAGTTTAAATGATTTGCTTAAATGAAGGTTTATATTTATTATCTTTTTCATGAATTTTAAATTGAATTATGATCTTATTTATTTAAATCCAAAACCTACAAACACCTGAATATATATCCACAATTTGGTTTTCTTATGCCAAAAAATTAAAAAAAAAACTTGGATTTTAAAATTGTCAAAGTCTTGTGCTGTTAGTCTACGAGGGCAAATTTGTATATTTAACTGAGAATTCATAATGGTGAGTTGGTGACAGCTAGACATGTTAAAAGAAATATATGTTCAAAGAAAAGATAATCCAGTCATGCCTTAATAACACAAATGGCCTTTTTTCCCTGACAAATTGCCTTTTAGACAAAATCACATTTTAGTGTTAAATAGAATGATTTATTTTAGTTACTTTTCTGAATCTCCGTGGTTTTGTGGCATATATTTATTTTATTTAAAAAAAAAACTATGTTTTAATTTGTTTCCTGCTCCGTTCCATATGATGATCCTCTCGTTTTGCATGCACTTAGGATTATTTTTAGCGAGTCTTATCAACATGCATGTATAAATCTGTTGAACAATTAGATAAAAATATAATATATATATTAACACTATACATATAATAAATATATATTAATTAATTAATTTGTCAATAATTCATAATGATAAGTTAATTATTAAAAATATTAATATATTTATAAATTATCCATTGTTGCATTCCTTGGATTTCTTCAATCTCAACGGAATACATCAAGAATACAGGAAGAATTATAGAGGAACATTTTTGCGCGGTGCCATTTTACTAATAAACGAAGAAATTTATTCATTTTTTCACGTTCTGCAATTATGTTCCCGGCTTCTCGCATTATTAATTCAACGAGATTTAACGGGGAAATAGGGGTTGAATTGCATGTTTATCTCTGGGTCGGTTGGTCCGAGCAAGGTGTAAGAAGTTAGAATGTTCTTTTGCCTTCACCTCCCGCATGACTCATTTTTTGCTCTTATATCAATGAAAAAAAAAACATTTAACCCTTCCAAAAAATATCTTTTTTTTCCTTTGGAACGAAGGACTTAGTTTCTTTCATTTTGTTCCTTTGGAACGGAGGACTGTAGTCGTTTCTAGTGGTATGCCAAAAGCCTCTGGCCCTTGGCCAGCCCTCCTGAAAGTCCGGCCCGGTCCGATCCTTGCAAGGACTTAAGAAGGGTCAGGCTTAGGAAGGGCCAGGCTTTAAGGGTCAAGGATTTACAAGGGCCTAATTCAAATTTATTTATAGTTATATTTATATTTGATATTTGATATAATATAAGTATATTATCTAATCATATTTTATTTATTTTTAGGTTGTCCAAATGACATAATTATGCGAAATTATCATTAAAAAAAAGTAAAAAAAAAAATCTAATTCGATCATTCGTAAGCCTAACTTAGCCTTTAAACTCGACCTTTGAAAAGTTGAAGTGCTGTAAACAATAAAAAATTTTCATTAAAAAATTTTATATTTTAAACATAGTTGAAATGAAATTTCTTGAAAAACCTAATGCTGGCCCTTAAAGCCCTTCAAGTCCGGCCTCCCAAAATACGAAGGGCTTAAAAGGGCCAGACTTAAGAAGGGCCGGGTCTAATTTTTAAAATTTAAGCCCTTCAAGTCCGGCCCTTATAAAGCCCATCGTAAGCCTAGCCCTTGCATAGGCCCTATTAGGCTCGGCCATGCCCTTCTAGACTTTCACTAGTCGTTTCTGTGGTATCATGGATAATTGTTTAATTTTGTATACATCACTCGAGTGGAATAATGGACATGCACTTAATTAGTTAATTTCTTAGTACCTGAGATGGTAGAAATGTAAAATGCGTTTGACCTTTTAAATTAGATTAAATAGGCTACTGCACTCTATAAATTGTTTTTCCGCGATATATATAGTTTTGTACGTTTACACAGTATCAACATTAAATGCGATACATATTAATTTTAAAATGTATAATTAAACTTCAAAAAATAAAATTTGATGAAATTAACGAACAACATTAATTAAAATTTAATGTATTTACACAATCATAAATTATTCACCTCGACCAGTATCCTGTGTATTGTACCTACTGAAAGAACCATTAGATAAAGTTCTGATGTAGTATTACAATTTTATTACCCCACAATCCACATTAATCTTGTTCTTAAGAAACATCTTCTCAATAAATATAACAAATATCAGATTAAAAAAGGTTTCGCTTATATAATTGTTCTTCTTATTTCAAATTTGACAATACAGAAATTTCTTGAATTTAAAATAGAAGGCAAAATATATTCGTATAAATTTATTTACGATAAATTAAATATAATTTGTGGCCCAGTGACCCTGGTGATTCAGAATTCTATCCAGGCAACACGTGGTAGCTGGTCAGCTGGAAGGGTCCTTACAAATATGCTTCAGCCTGGAATCGTGAAAGACTACAAAACCCTTCACTTTTAGCATTACATGCGAAACTGTCGAGGGTAAGTTTGCCATTTCACATAAGAAATTGGAATGTTTTCCGAAGATGGGAATGGGAGTGCCCCCTGAGCCCTGAGCAATTCCCGCTTCAGCCTTTTCTATATTTCGTCTTTTTGCTCTTCTAGAACCGTCCATACCAGAATGCAAAGCAACGGCTCGAATAGGAGTTGCACCGCGTATGCATTTTATTTTATAATTTTACCATCCGGATCGTTTAGTCCTCATCCAATTAGTTCTAGCCGCGTATACGAGACAGTAATGGGAATTGACTTCCAAAAAAATAAAAAAATTAAAATAATGGAGTAGAGGTAATCAAAAAATGAATCCGACAATAACTTTTGATAACTTATATTTTCATTTCATTTAAACTTGAAGAAATTTTAAAGGAAATGATTAATTGTAAAAGTAATTTTCTTAGTTTTAAAACCTTATCCAATCGATACGAACAAAATTTAATATGTGATACATCACGAAACTAGTCAACTAGAATCCATAACAAAGTTGATCGAATTCGATCGGAAGTTTGATCCTAGAACTTTATATTTAATTAATTCCTTTGAATAATTTTTCAAGGATTATAAAATTTGTCGAAATAATTTATCTTTGAGCTACACAACAAGGAAAAAAACAAAAAAATGCATAAGCTACTTTATACACATGTAACCTATTTGTATGTATCTTACGGACTCATTCATAGAGATTTTATCAAAATTTCAAATTAATTCTAAGCTTTCAAGCCATTATAGAACATCCCACAACTATACTTATTATTATTTTTTTTTTTTTGAGGTAAAACTACACTTATTTAAAGTTACTTAACTAAAACTAAAAGAGGAAGCTGTCGGCCCAAGTTTTTTCGTGAAGACACCCTTTTGTCTTTATTACATTGTGAAACTTTTGCTTTTAATCTGTTGATTCGATAGTTGTGTACTTGTACGTCTTTTAAGATACCATTATAAACCAAAAGTTCTGTGAAACCATCAAACCAAATATATTAATGAGCTGTGTTGTTGATTTCTGAAAACAGTAAGTTAGTGAGTTTCATTTCTGAACGGTAGTGTACCTGGAGTTTCCATACTGATGAATGAACTGTTAACGAGTGGAAAAAGATTGGTCAACGAGTTACCCTTGTCCTTGAGCATAGAATTTATTATGTAGTTATAAAATGTGATTCGTTGTGGAGTCGTATTTTGAATTTTTAGCATGCATATTATTAAGATAGCATCATTCTTGCAATATTAACATTCATTGAACTTTTTTTTTTAGGGCTAGCAAAAAGCTAGCAATTTTCATTAAAAACAAAAAAAAAATTTACAAAAGAACAAAATAAAATTCATAACTCGTGCCTGTACTAATACTAGTATGAACGAAATAAATAAATAAATAAACTTCTAATAAGTTTACAATCTAGCCGTAAACTACCAACATGTTTACAACCTAGACGATACCAATACCGTACCAATATAACCTCAACTAACCCCGACTAAACTTAACTGACATTGTCACCCTCAATATTGCACAAAGAACATGAACTTCCCTGCATCTCGCCGAAGGTTATAACGCAACACCAATTTAAGTTTCATACGGTCATACCGCAATCGCCAACCACACCCACGCACATGGCTGCCGCAATACCACCAACCACACCCAAACTCAAAGTTACCGCAACAAAATCATGACCACAACCGAACACAAGACTGTCACAACAAAGCCGACCATGACCAATAATTAATGTGTTACTCTTTCAATCAAGCCATTTATATTTTGCTACAAAAGGTAAATTTTGGAACGTTAACGCCACAACGGTCATATACTCATACATTACAGTGATTTAGAATCGATCATGCATGTAGTTAATAAAACTAAGGAAATTAACTTGATATCTTCAATCAATATGATTTTGAGTGGATTTCTCATAATTAAACCGCACATTAAAATGAACCGGTACACTAAATCCACATGCGTGGGTTGTTGTTTTTAATTACTGATGTTCTAATTATGAGTGGTATGTTATTTTATGTGATGAAACAATTATCACCTACGGCCTATGGGTTGGGCTAAAAATGAGTCGAGTTTAAGCGAGCCAAGCCTCAACCCGAATCAATCTGAATTCGAATCGATTCGTTAAGACTTTTTTGAGTGGATAGGTTTAGCTCAAATTTTACTTCAAATTAATTCAAGCTAACTCGGTTTGATTTGTCAATAGCTCAATTTTAAAATAAATAATTAAACTATAAAATTAGATATTTAGATCTTGATCTGACGCCGCAGAACAAACAATCAGAATGAAAATCTTACCAAAATGAAGACGAATTCCGAACTTGTTAGCTTGCAAGCCAATATCGAGCTAGCTCGGTCAAGCTCAAATTTGACTCAAAATTAATTCGATCACGAATAACTCGACTCGAAAATAGATTCAAATTAATTTGAATGGAGCTAATTATGAATAATAACCAAATTGAATCCGAGGGAGTTGTTACTTGTGAGTTTTGAATTTTTTTGTGGGCTATATATACTACGGGATTTCTCTTGCAAATGAGATACAATGAAAATGTATGAAATAGTAAGTAGAGAAATAAATTAAGATGCGTTGTACTGAACAATTAACTTTTGAATTTTTCCTATTTGCAAAAAAACCTGATCTATACTATTGTCTCTTTTGAGTGATTTATTAGGTGTTTATCTGAAGAAATGTTAATTAAAAGTAAGATTTATAGAAGTTGTGGAGCTATACAAGACTCAGGTAGGTGTAATAGAGTTATTAGAATGAGTATAAATGTTTGCTAAATTCATCTCAATAACTTTGCTAGATAAATGCTCATTTTCTAGAATTTTGCGTTACTTAACGCAATATTGTGTCACGTGACGCATCAATCAAGTCAAATTCCAACGAAATTTTGAAAAACTTTCTTGTGCTATACAACGCAATTTCACGTTGCGTAAACAAAAAGATAATGCGTTGTATAACGTTCTATTCCATTATACGACGGAAAGGCCAAGACATCCACATTCAATTTGCTAAATTCTGCTTGTGAGTTGTATAACGTCCGATTGAGTTATACAATAGACGAAACGAGGCGTACAATAATGCAACCTTGTCCTTGTGTTATACAATAGATCATTGATTGGCCAAGATTCGCAAAAATTTGTGCTATCTGTCTCTGATATGAAAACACGGCATTGCATTGTACTACGGTGGATATGTGATGCGTTATGTAATGGAGAATTGCATCATGTAACGTCTCTAACAGATGTTTATGACCATTTGAAATTTCCACTCTTGCGTTTTATAACGCAACCTTTCGTTGTATAATGCAATGGTAAGACTTGGTATTGGCGTATTGCTACTAATTTGACCTAGCTAGTAGTAAGTTCCATTCATGCTGGTAATGTCGAAATCCTTTTTTAATTAATATTGTAATTATTATAATGTAATAATAATATAATAATAATAAAATAAATATAAATATATAATATTACTATATTATTATATTATTTATAATAAAATAAATATAAATAATTGTCATGGGAGAGAAAATATTATTTTTTATTTATTTCACATTTTTTCTCCATTCTTCTTACTCTTCTTCTATGTTCGGAACTAGACTGGAACAGCCTGCACGCGAATAAAATTCCCTATTTGATATTCCACGTTTTTGGTGAACTTCGCGAACACCATCGGCGAACTCATAAAATATTATTTTAAGTGGGTTGGATTTCGCGAATTTGATGTTCATCTTGTTCGATGCGAACTCCCAAACACACCCCTAGGTTTCTCCTTTAACAAACTCGCTGAACGCCTGTGCCAGATTACCTCTCTACTGAATAATACACATCAACTGGTATCCATTTATACGAGTCAATATGTGCCATTCTAAACATGACATTTACCTCTCTCGGATAACAATTACAACCTCTGTATTTGCTCTAAGGCTTTAAATAAATGATTTTAAAAAAGGTGTTTTGCAAGTCATCATTAGAAAGTGATACGAAATGAAGTTTTGTGTTGTAGACAGAGAGTTATGAAAAATGTTTTAAAAAAACAACATAACGACAAGCATCTTACGGTGGTTTATCATTTATCAATGTAAGTCTCATGATTAATAAATGATTAAAATGCTGCATCTGATCAGTTATGTTGATTTACATCAGGGAGAATTCAATGTGTCGTCGTGGCAAACTAAAGATAATTAGTTTAAGATTCATAATTAAGTCATATTTTCTTCAAAAAAAAAAAGTCTTGTTATGATTTATGAATAAGTCTTGTTGCATAGAACTTGGAACAACGAGATGCCAATAAGAGTCTTTTTTTTTTTAATTACTTGATTTACGTTCGACGACAAAAATTCTGACAATTGACAATTTGATAATCAGAAGAGGTTGAAGTCCCAATATATGTATGCACATAACATACTTAAGTTATTCACATTGTTTCTCTAATTACATTGAGAAACTTGTCTTAATAATTTCTATGACATTGTTTCTCTAATTACATTGAGAAACTTGTCTTAATAATATGTGCACATAATAATATCCACACTTATCAAATGTGAATTATTATTTTTTTTTGAAAATTTTTCATTTAGTCTAGAAGCTTGCAATCAATCTAAGATATAAATTAAAAAGCGTGGCCGCTATGAAAAGTGGTCACAAATAGTTTTCCGAAAAAAATCAGCACATGACAAAAAAAAAATCAGTTTTTAGTTAATAGATTAAAAACATGAAGAAAATTCAGTTCGTAAGGAGAAAAAAAAGAATCTCCAAAAAAATGTCACATTTTGTTTTCCGACAAATAATTGTCGAAATTGAGACTCAATTAACAGATTCAAGCGTTGCGGATGAATTCCGAAATTTTCTAACATATAATTAAATTTTATCATGTTCACGTTTTACATAAGCCCAATAATTTTTCATTTGAATACATTTTTTAAGTTAATGCTGCATTCGAATATAAAAAATTAGAAGATGATTTTTGAGAAGACATTGAGCATCGGGGGCATAGCAACGGATTCTTGTCCCCAAATTATTATTATTATTATTTTTTTTGAAAACATAAGCATAACATAACGTCTAATATAGATATAGATAATAATAGTTTTCAAAAAACAATTCTAAAATATTGTAACATAAAAAAAATCACGAGAAAAAGAAAATATATCTGTGAATCAAATTTTGATTTTTTAAGATGGGTCTATGTAATTCTTTTTATTTACATATAGGTCTTATTTTAAGAATTTTTTTTGAAGGTGGGTCCCTGAACCACGAATCAAAGTGTAGTTTTGGCCCTTTTAGAAAATTCCGTCCAGACTCATATAATATATAAATATAAATTTAATATTGTGTAGAAAGATTTAGGTAGTTTAAATTTTTGCGAACGTTAGTGGGAAAGGAATAAATTGGTGCCGTTGTTAAGAATGTGCGAAGTAATTTCCAAAAATAAACTCTACAACGGTCATAAAATCTTTACGAAATCTATTTTAATTAATTAATGACCGTTTCAATTAATAATAAAAGAAATCCCAATACCTTTGTCGATAAGGAACTGTGATCTTTTAGCTGCCTTTACAAGAAACCTTTCGCTCGGTCGGCTCGTTTGAGTCCTTTCCGAGAACTGAAGTTTCTAGAGAACCACTCTCTACTTTTTAGTCTCTAGTCTCTACTCTCTTTACCTTTAACCTTTCTCCCTTTTTCCACGCTAAAAAGTAAAAACCCAAAAGGCTAAAGCGCACAAGAATCAAAAAACCTCTCCATCTCCCCATCTCTACCCATCTCTCTCCGATCAAGAGAGCCATCGCTTTCTCGATCCGCCTCGATCGATCGTTCCGTACCTGTTAGACGAGTACAATGCACTAAGGTTAGGTGTGCTTGATGAACAAGAGTACTCCTCCGTCGTGAAGTGAAGTGAATTGCGAACCTAGCCATGGCTTGCTTCATCTCACGCCTCAGGTAAGGCACTTCAAGTCCTCTCTCTCTCTCTCTCTCTCTCTCTCTCTCTCTCTCTATCTCTCTCTATCTAACTCCGACGAGTTTCTTACAGAATAGAAAAGAAGAAGGAGAAGAAACTTCTAGAAGCAGCTTCCTCTGGAAACCTCCGTCTTCTCAGAGGTTATACTTTTTTAATCTCGAGCAACAGTTCGTAATTACCCGTAGAGGTGGCAAGGCTGTTGAACGGAATGGCAGATGAAATCAAAGGAATCAAAGATGCAACGGGGACAGACACTGCGTTTCATCCTGCACCGTTACATCGGAGGACACAGATTTGTCACTACTTTGCTTTCTCATTTAAGTTGAGTATTCTGAAAACCTCATGTTTATGCATATTCTGAAAACCTTATGTCACACAGTGGCGATTTCCCTGGTATACAATTGGTACCACTTTTATAATCCTCCATAAATTAGTTGTCTCTCTCTTCTTGTCATTTTAATATCTGAATGCAATAACAGGGCCATTTTTGTTTTACCTCGGATGGACTGCTATACTTCCTTTTCTCAGACGCACCAAATTCCACCAAACTCCGTATTAAGATGAGTTTTCTTGATTTTTCATGAATCACAATTTAGATAAATTATATATATGTTTTGTTTTAATCATGTTCTTGTTTATTGGTTTGTTTGGGCTGCAGATTAATGAAAGTTATATTGCGCACCTAACGGTTTGGGCCTTTTGATGTTTTGTGTGATGGACACGATGCAGAATTAAGGTTACACGCTGCAAATATCCAGATAAGTTATTTTGTTGTTTTACACCTGCATTGTGTCAATATGTATTGATTTATTCTGAGTAAATACATGATAGATGAGTAATAATTAATAAAGACCCGTTGTTTTCTTCTTTAAAATACACTAACACAAGTTAATGCATTAACTGTTGTCTTGAGCGATGATATTTTGGAACTAAGATCCACTGGTTCTTGCTAGTGTAAACAAGTTCATGAAAAATGTCTACATCATTAGATACAATATAAATGGCACTGGCTGGTTGGTTTTTAAAATGCTAAGTAGTAAATGGATACTTCCACCTTGCACAATGCACCATCATTAAATTTTTAAAAGCCTCAGAGAATTTAATTTCATTGGTTTCTGAGAAGAAGATTTTCATATTGGTGCAGTAATTTTGTTGCATAAAATTTAGGGGTGCTACCTTTTCAAACATAAAATTTAGGGATCCTACCTTTTCAGTCATTGCATTTATACCACCTCTTTTGTCCTTTGGGCATTTGTTTTTGCTTCATATATATTCTGTGTGAAATTATTGGTGTTTCATTGTCTAAAATGTGTTAAACTGAGGATAAATTAAATGTCTTGGGTTGACTGACTGAGACAAAACTGAGCTATTATTTAGGATTAGCATGCTTATGGATTTACAAGTGGTATGTTAGAACTGCAATGCAATGCAATGTATTTAGAATTAGCTAAATTTTAGTATGTTCGAAATCTCAACTCTTGAATATTAATCTGCCCACAATGATATGCTTTTAACTTTTGATTATTATCTAAGGACTGGTGAATTGCCATCAAATCCCTGAGAAAGTCGCTGCTCTGGTCGGGCCCAAGAATCCCTACACAACATCCTGATGGATCTATACAAGGTAATTTATTTCTTGACACTAATCTGGATTCTTAGCGGTCTCTATGAGAACATCATTCAATTGTAGATTTCACAAAGGTTGGTTTGGGCCTTTTGATGCTTTGTTGATTTGAATATAGCAACAATAAACTTTTTCCAGGGAGGTATGGTGTTTATTCCCTACCTCCTAAATTATTATCACCCTGGTTAATCTTTCATAAATTAGCTGTCTTACTCCTGTTGTTAAATCATTAAATATCTGAATGCAATTGCAGGGGCCTTTTTACCTCGGATGGACTGCTATACGTCCTCATCTCAGAAGCACCATATACCCTATTATGTTAAGTATTCTTCAATTTCCATGAATCACATTTTTGTTTAATTACCTATTTTTTGTTTTAACCATGTTCTGGTTTGTTTCACGGTTTGTTTAGGTTGCTGATTAATGAAGGCATTAGTGTGCACCTATTGGTTTGGGCCTTTTGATGCTTTGTTTAATGGACAAGATACAGAACTTTGTGTACACAATGCTACAAATCCAGATAAGTTATTTTCTTGTTTTGCAATAGCATAGTTTCTCTATGTATTGATTTATAGGTAATAAATACATCATTGATTAAAAAAACCACTTTTTCGTTAGGTGTGTTTATTTAATTAATAAAAATAAATTAGTTTTGAAAAAGTTACCTAATGAGATGCAACATGCAAATACGTATGCTGATTTTTTTGTTTTGCCTTGCATTGGTCTCGAACTTTCATTCTACGATTGGTAAGTTTTTTTCACATCAAAGCCCATTCACTAATTACAATGGTATTGTCAGTTCAGATATGAAGAAAGTATTTACATCTATTTGAATTTAAAATACAAGCACATGCATAAGTTAATTATGACCATGCTGGTAAATCATTTTAAGTTAGTATTTTTAAAATTCTCCATTAATTAGCTGTCATTCTCCTATTGGTATATCATTTAATATCTGAATGCAATTGCAGGGCCATATTTACCTCAAATGGACTATACATCCTCATCTCAGAGGCACCGCATTTCGTATTAAGCTATTTAGAGGAGAGCTTCAAGTAATTTCTGTATGTTTTTTCCCCTTTGTGTTAGTCACTAATTTGTCGACTAATTAAAGCAAAATAACACCAGGCACGCGACTCTGAAAAACGAGGATTTTTAAAAGATTTGAACTTAAGAAATGTTCATTGAATTATAAAATATTTCGACTAAAGAAATATATATTCTGATGTACAGAAAAAACAAAACAATTATTGTTGTTTAGACAGAAGAATATAACGTTAATCAGTTGAAAGTTATTGCATTTCTCCAAGGAGGGCCTCGTTCTTTTTTTTTTTTTATCATGAAAAAAAAAATACTAGTTGTGATCTTTGTCTAATCCCTTTATTTCTTATTTGTCACAACTAGGGTTTTATTATCTAAGATAATATTACTTCTACTGTTCTACTTCTACGTATTCCAACACATTGAGTTTATAGTCAAAAGACTTCTGTAATTTATTGTACAGTTTCTGTGTAATTGTGAGGTAAACAGAGTAATCCAAAGTGCAAACACTAAATGTTAGAAGTTGTAGTCAGTCTGCGACTCTCTCTCTCTCTGATTTTACACGATACACATCATACAAGTCCGTAAACTAATTAAATTATTTTTATTGAGGATTAAGGGTGAGCGGGTGTACCAATGGAGGTGACGGGACTTATGTTTGGAGAGTTTGTATATGAATATACGCTGGGTGTTGTAGATGTATTTGCAATGCCACAGAGTGGTACTGGGGTATCTGTTGAGGCTGTCGATCATGCATTTCAGACTAACATGCTTGATATGCTCAAGCAAACTAGCAGGTCTGTCTGTCTCTGTCTCTCACACACACACACCCTCCCTCCCTCCATACACCCCTCGACACACACGCTCCTTCCCTCCCCCATTCCCCCAGCTTAAAAAGAAAGTATATGCATTTTCTGTAAACCATACAGGGATGCATTAACTGTTTTGGGGATGTGGAATTAGTGGCCACAAGCAGAACCTGTTTCAGTTATGTTTTCAGTCATATTACCATTATTTTGAAGTTGTTTAAAGATTTCTAACGAAATTAGTAGGCCTAAACTGGTCAGGATATAAAAAAAAAGAAATAGTAAAAGAAAATGATTGATTTGTCTGGGAAGATGTCTTGTTTCTGTTTGTTCTCTTATCTTCACCATGAAGCAATTTGTTTAATAATTCTATTCTTAAAATTTGTTTTACTCGTTATACAAACTTGGGATGTTGGTGGGATGATATCACTCTCATCCTGGCTTTGGCTGCTGGCTTTTTATGTACCTCTCTCTCTCTCTCTCTCTCTCTCTCTCTATTTTGGAGAATAATGTCTCAGACTTGCATGTCCTTCTATCTCTCTATTCTAGTTCTGGCTTGTATGGCGACCATTGAATGAATATTAGCATGTAGGGTACCCGTTGTTGTCCCTTTTTTTTTTTTGTATACATTGCTTTTGATTTTGATAATTTCTTATACTTTTTTTCAGATGTTAGGTGCGTCATCATCCACAGATTATAAAGTTCGGTTAAGTGAGCTCAAAAGCCTTCTAGCTGCCAAGGTACTTTTCTTGTATGATGAAATGCATGAGTTATCATTTGTTTTTTCAATAATATCTGTAGTTATATATAAGGAAGAACAATCACCATAGTAGGAGAGGACAGTCACCATGGATTGTGATTTGTATTGTGAATCTGTATTTAGGTTTGCAAATTAGTTTGGGTTCTTATAATAGTATGAAACTCATTTGTGTTTGGGTTCACAAATTAGTTTGGCTTCACAAATTTCCGAATTTAGATATGGTTCAGCTGTTAGTTTCATGTTATTATTGTATTTTCAAGAGAGGCAATTTAGAAGGGATTAGGATCTTTTTGAAGGAAAGGTTCGTCAATTAGAGCCCTCTCAGATGACCTGCCCTTTGTTATGTAATAATTTTATATATAGTTATCTTTGCACTGTATGAGCACAAAAATTCCACTTTAGCTTGAAACAAAATAGAAATATTAGTTATTCATTCCTTCTCTGATAATTAAAGCCAAAATAAATTGATTAACCAACTGTATGGTACTTATGTATTTTCTTGTACAGAGAAGGTTTTGAGTATAAAATAAATTGATTAACCGATGAGCATTAGCTTTGTCGTGCGTACTTTGTTCTGTACAACTTAGAAAAGAAAGAAAGGATGAGGAATTCTTGCTTGGCTGGGGTTGTGGGATCTGAGGTCAAGTGAGGTTATGAATCATTGAAATTTCAAGCTTAAGTTATAGAACTTGGTGGCATTCAAAAGGTTTTGTTTGCCCTCCTTTAAGAACTTTACATGTTTACTAAAAAAGTGATATATTAGTTCAAGAGTCAGTATTCTATCACTTAATGACGACAGATCAATAAAGGTCGTCTTCTTCTTAATTTTTAAATTAATCAATATCTACAAGTTTGGACTATGTTAGAAAAATTTTATTTTATTTCCATTTTGCTTTAGATGAAAGAGGCTGTTGACCCTGCTGCTTTGTGTTTTGGTTGTTTGGAGCAGCTCCGAGTGAGGCTGAGATTGTGCTGGATGTCGAGTTTAGTTCATCAAGGTGGCTATAAAAATTGCTGCATGATGCAAAGCCAAGGTGCTGAAGCACTTTTACATTTTGACACCTCAATTATATTTTTCCATTTGACTATCGGATTTGGTGTTAATAAATTAGGATGCACTAATTTCTAACTCTATTTTTTGGGGTTCTCTCTTTTGCAGGTTACAGGACAGTAGAGGAGCTCAGGTGTTCTTAATGAACCCTTGCTTTTCGTTTGTGCAGCCTATGCTTCCTTGAGGTAATTTGTTTCGTTACCTGGATAATTTTTATATAATTGCTTTCTTACTTCTCTATTTTTGGCAAAATAGAAAAGTACATTCTTACTTCTCTATTTCTTACTCTCTCTCTCTCCTCGCAGACGGACGAGGAACCCTAGCTTTGCACCTCTCTCGCTTCGACTCGCAAACTTCTATCCTTTTCCTGGTGAATGCCCATTTTGACCATTTCTGCTCTCGCTCTTCTCTCCTTCTTTCTCAGATATTTTCTAATTCAGATTTTTATTTTGCCTTTGTTGGATAGGTTCACGGAGATGGGAAGAAGCCCTTAGCACAACTAGTTAAGAGTCTGTTTCCCTTCTATTTGTCCTTACATTTTTTTTGCCTATTTTTTTTTTTTATTCTTTTCATCCTTTTCTGTTACTTATGCTTTTCTTGCTAAATTTTAGTTGTTCAATTTGTGTGTGGTAGGTATTGTGGATTAGATGAGGAGGTTGAAATTTTGCTTGCTGAACCTCTTCATTTTGGCTAAACTACCAAATATAGATGTATACCTGCAGACGAGGTGAAACATTGTGCAAAGAAGCTCATTTGATGAAAGGTAATTGCAGGTTCATTTTTTTCTTAGAAAAAATGAGAGACGCGTTAGTTTATTTACAGAATATCATGAATTTGGTCGGACCATTTGTTTGATAATTTTGTTCCTTCTATGCATTATATGGCCCTAAATTTCTTTTCTTTGGTTGGTGAAACCCCTAATGTCTTTTGTTCTGATGCATTGATGAGTTGGCATTTTTTTTTTTAATTTGTTTCGCGTAGTTGAATGTTATTATTGTGGTTGAGTTAATATAAATTCGTTGTCCTTCAAATCCTCTATCACTTCACACGGTTGTATATGCTTTACAGTCGTAACTATGTCTTTTGAAAAACTAATTTTCTGCTTCAGACTTTGTAGAAACCTTTTAGTGGTATTTTGGGCAAGTTAGCTAAGAATATAGAAATATGGTATGGCTTAGAAGCATTATAAGTTGCATTAAATTTAGGGTTAAATACAAATGTAATTGCAGTGAAGTATCCTCAATTGATATATTTTCGCTAGGTCAACTTCTCCTGCAAAAGAGGACCGACAGAAAGGAATAGTAAATAATAGAATGTCAGAGAGACCATATCTCTAAAAGAGTGTATGTCTAAGTTAGCTTAGTGGTGCTCCAAATAACTAATGTTAAACCAAATACATGATTTAAAAAATACAATTTAATTATTCAAAGGAGGGGAAAACAACAATTAACCAAAAGTATCGCTAAAAAATATGAACCACTAATGTGAAAAGGCTAAACAAATCAAGTGTTTAGGGCATGCACAATTTTGGCATGTGCTGGTGTTTTTGGTGATACGTCAAGAAGGAATGATATCAAATAGATTCGTTTTTTTTTTAAGGTACATGTTGGCTTGGTGATCTAATTCGCTGTAGTTAATTGGTCATTTCAGGCTGGCTTTCTTTCTGATGGGACTGAGTCATCTTAGAATTGTATTGGATGCGCTATCATACATAAATGGAGGTTTGCTATTTTCTTTTGTCCTCCTAAAACTTTTTGCTTTGATTTGCATGCTATTAATTTGAGACACCCTTCCAATTTATTGTTGTGATTGCAAATCTAAACTGGCAAAGGGATTTATTTAACAGCAGCCATGTTTGTTGGCAATGAGTTGCGATTTATTCTTAAAACAAATTTCATTCTTAATTTCTCAATTCTAAGTGCAATATGTTTCCTTCGGAAAAAAAAAGGGAGGACCATCTGTTTGAGCCTAAAACATATGGTAAAATAAAGGACCTCTGTACCCATGAGTGATAGTTGGTAGTAATCTGTTACTATTGGTCTTTTTAGGTTATTTTTCTCTTTTCTTTGGTAGTTTTATATTATTTTTCATCATCGATACTAGCAATTAACATTTTCTGAATGACAATTGCATCTAGTTAATCACATCCAGTGCAACTACAATTATAAAAATGCAACTCTTCCGAATTCTGGCCTTTCTTGCTTTCTGGAACTTTATATCAGGTTTAAAAATTTATGTCTATCTTTTTCTATCCCAATCATTTTTTTGATACAGTTTTGGGTTTTATTTATTATATTGAAATAAAATATATTTGACCCACAAGTGCTAGCAAGATGCTTCCAGTTAGATCCAATTGGGTTACATAGGGCTTCAATTGTGATTGTTGGATGTGGTCAACTAATTTTTCATGTTAAATTGATGTTTTTATTTTTTGTTATGAAGCTTAAAGAAATTCAACTGAAAGCCCTTATAACGAAAGCACATATATTTCTTGCTATGGACCAAAGAATAGGCTCTATGTGTCATCATTTAGTATATTCTTACCTTATTTATGTTCTCTAACAGTAAATTAATTCTTCTATTTCTATTTGTCTAATATAAACTTCACGCCAAGATCAGGTTGTGTGGCCTCATTGTCTCTGTCAGACGCAAGATAAAAGATCTCATGTAAGCATTAGTAGTTTATTACATTATTTTAGTACTGCATTTCCTTTGTGTAGATGCCAACATGTAATGCTCATTTACTTACCTTTACCATTATTCTGCTACACTGCAAGCCTTTGTTATTTTTCATGAAATTTCATGGATGTTCTTAAAAAATATCCAGCAATATATTTTTTCCAGTTTATCTACTTGCTAAACAATAAGAATCAACTCAAATTGATCTTGAATCTACTATTAACAAACAACGAATCTACTAAACCATACAATAGAATCATTTCTGGTTGGCGCGATACAATAGCTAGTGTAATTTATTAGCAAGGTAGACATGTATGATGCTTCTCTTTTTGCTGCTATCGCATGCATTGGTTCTTGGCCAGAATCATTTTAACTAGCAAAAATTTTACAAATTTATCGATCCAGCATGAATCACTTTGTGACTTTTGAGGTTTTGCTAATATATAAGACACACTTGTTGTAATACTTGTACATAGATCTTATTGTCTACTTGTACAAAACCATTAAATTAATTTTTAACCTTCACCTCAAAATTACATATGCTCAATTGCATTTACACTCCTGAACCTTTTTCTTTATTCTTTTTGCTTTCTATAGTTTTTTGGGAGCACTGGAATGATTCCTGAGGCAACACCTTCATAACCAGTAAGCATTTGGTTTCCCTCATGTTACAGTTCGGCGCACTTGTCAATGATCCAGTCAATATAAGCACCAGCTAAGTAGGTTGCTTTGGATCATGACACGTCTGCCTGAATACTACCAGTAGTGGGTCAGAATTCTAAACCTATGACTATATCTGACCTGAACCTTAATATATTCGGTGATGCAGGCTCAGTCGGATCAATAGTTTTATGGTATATATTCTCTTAGAAACTTTGGGACCATTAAAATGGGACAATTATACCATGAATGTGTAATCCTAGTACCTCTAATATAAGTCTTTTCCATTTTGTGGTTCATTTCAGTTCTAGTGATTGGGTTAATTTTTTTTAGTATTCATCTTTTACTTTGCAAAATAGGCAATATAAACGAACTTAGAGATAGGCTCGGGTGATGCAGCTCTCTTTTCTAACAGCTCTCTTTGCAAACCTAGCCATGGCTTCATCTCACGCCACGCCTCAGGTAATTTGGTGGTAATTTGTATGTCGACGAAAGGGGTCAGATATGGAGATAAAAGACGAAAACCTTCCTTTGGTAACCAGCTTGACTGACATAACTTGTTAACCTTAACTGTTTGTTCAAGTCAAATTTGAACAGTCATTGACTGATGCCACTATATATTTTGAATATCTCGTACATACTGGTCCAGGACCCTTGAGGTGACCTCATAAGAAGCGAATAACAACAGCTGAATTATTCAACAAAGTTTAGCCTAATTCTTAAAAAAAATAAAAGCAAAATCTAGTTCTGCACAGGCATAACATAATTAAGCATCCTTTTTAATCTAGATCATACACCAATAAGACAAAAAAACAGCACCATGGATTACCGTTAAAATAACAAGGTCTGCTCTGTCCTCATTTAAGAGTGAGAAGTGTTCCTTAATTTTAAACTACTCTTTAATGTCTGTTGATTTAGTTTTTTTTTTTAATATTATTGTTGTCTTTTATATTTTCATTTGATATCTGATAGAAATTATCACCATGTTGATAGATCATTTAAGTTGAGTATTCTGAAAACCTCATGTTTATGCATAGGCTTGAGAAGCTGAGCAATCCTCTTATGTCACACAGTGGCGATTTCCCTTGTATACAATTGGTACCACTTTTATAAACCTCCATAAATTAGTTGTCTCTCTCTTGTTGTCATTTTAATATCTGAATGCAATAACATGGCCAATTTTTTTTTTATCTCGGATGGACTGCTATACGTCCTTTTCTCAGAGGCACCAACTTCCACCAAACTCCGTATTAAGATGAGTTTTCTTGATTTTTTATGAATCACAATTTAGTTAAATTACATATATGTTTTGTTTTAATCATGTTCTTGTTTATTGGTTTGTTTGGGCTGCAGATTAATGAAAGTTATATTGCGCACCTAACGTTTTGGGCCTTTTGATGTTTTGTGTGATGGACACGATGCAGAATTAAGGTTACACGCTGCAAATATCCAGATAAGTTATTTTGTTGTTTTGCACCTGGATTGTTTCAATATGTATTGATTTATTCTGAGTAAATACATGATAGATGAGTAATAATTAATAAAGACCCGTTGTTTTCTTCTTTAAAATACACTAACACAAGTTAATGCAATTATGACATAAAATTTCTCTTTTACTGGATTTAGGAATTCAAATTTAACACTTCTGAAAGGGCAAGCCGGCATGCAGATGCTTGCTCTGAGACTTCCTCAGTGGCGGGAGGGCTTCACTTTTTCAGGTAAGAAATTTACTTTCTATTTCCGAGGTTGTTCAAAATTTTGTAATAAAATTAAATAAAACTAATAGTTCTATTTTTGACAGAGTCAAATCAAGCCCCTAAACCTAACTGAGCCTAGACCCGACCGATATCCTCTGGACTTAAAGAAGTCCAGTGGTCTTCTTTGATCCGAGCCGTCCGATTTGATCAGAACGGTTGAATTTTTTCGGGCCTATCAATCTGGTACTATTCACGGGGCATCTATCATCATTGAAATTAAATCAGACAGCTCTGATTTAAGGAAGACCACCGAAGACCACCGAAACGCAGACCAGAGGATACGGATTCAGCCTAGACCACCTCAACTTGAATCATCACTTCGAGCTCGACCACCAGAGTAATTTGAATTTTCATATTTTTGTTATATTTCTTGTTGATGATATCTGTCTTGAAGATACTAATTGTCTTATTTGTAATGTCATGCCATAGGGTAAAGAGTACTCAAGAGTTGGAGGCGAGAAAATGCACCCAAGTTTATGGGCGAGGCCTCTGAATAGAAAGGTAGCCATCTGACTATCTGAAAACCTTCAAAAAAGAACTCATTCCTTCTTGACCTTTGTTTTATGATAACTGCAGATTCTTCAAAAAAAAGATGAAGCCATTTCCACTTCTGTGTCCAAACCTCCTTTGACTACACCAAAAGAGTTCCACATTGCCTGGGTCCACCTTCTGCATCGGTTTTCTCTACAGCTTTCCCTACGTTCTGATACTTCAGTCCACAGTAAAAAGGTTAGCAGTACTGTTCCTGGCCTTACCGCACCCAACCCGTTCCATCTTCATACTGAGGTATATTATTAGTAAAAATAAATTACAATGTAACTTGTTTTGGTTTTTTCTACATGTGAACGAGCTGTACTCAAGAGTCTTGTTTTGGTTACCCGCAAAACCAGGGCCAATGCCTTGTACCAAGCTTGAGGGTTGAAATGCAAAGAAAGATGGAAGAGCGAGAAAGGATGGAGAGGGGAAGAGGCTCAGCGGTGGATTTATAGGGGACAACCTGTTCTTACAGAGTAAGTTTCTGTTTGCTTTATCTTGTTATTTAGCATTATCAGTTTTTCTGAACTCTTATGTGGGTAATTACTTGCACTCCTGATATATTACTTTGTGTGTTTTGAAAGGAGACCCTTTGCCAGCTCCAGCAAAGGAAAGAAAGCCATTGACAGAAGTGCAGACATTTGCCTTGCATGTAGAACAAAGATCTATTCAAAGACGAGAATTTGATAATAAGGTAACATTTCTCTATTATATTCACTTAGTTAAGGCAGTACTTGTAAATTGTCAAGTACAAGGCAAAGAACTAAAATAAGGCGTGTATCATGAAGGTTGATGAAGTATGTGATGAACATTTGGCAGACAATAAAGTCTGTATTGAACAGTTGGTGACCTGACACACTCATATGTCCTGAACTTATTTGGCAACTAATCTGGCAGGTTCAAAATACTGAAAAAAAATCCTTGATAATACAGGAATCCATTAGTAATTTAAAATACCGAGGAAAAACCTTGTTGGACAATCAGAAATCTGTTATTTATTAATTTAAATTAGCTAGGAAATTCCTTGATGAACGACCAAAAATCTGTTTTTAATTTAAATTTCCATAGGAAAGAACCTTAATTCCGAACAATCAGGAATCCATCAAATTATGCAGTATGGTTTAACAAGAATTTTTATTTCCAATTTTCAGATCAAGGAAAAAAGTTGTGCAAAAAGCTAAGAGAAGGCACAGTCTGCCAAACTGGTATGTATTTTCGTGTTCGAAATTTTATATATACCTTTAACTTGGGTTTGGTCACCAAGATACATATCTCTTTATTAATAACTGATTTCTATCAAAATTTCTATATTATCTTATGATGGAGGAAGAGAAGGCACTGAAGCAGCTAAGTCATACTATGGTTCCTCATGCAAGGCCTCTTCCCAAGTTTGAAAAAACCTTCGTCCCTCAAAGCTGCATAATTTTTCTTTTATGATTCAGTCTGTTAAAAATCTTGTCGGTAGCTTTAGTGCGACCTGTGAGAATTTGCTAGTTATCGGATGCTTCTCCCATTGGATACTAATACCCGGCATATTTTTTTGTTACGAGCAAATTACACCAGGCTGTTAGAACTGAGGTCATTAAAAAACCAATGTTTTTTACTCAATGGCTTTGTGAAAAAAGAAAAGGGTTATTTACTTATGAGTGTAAATTATTTCCAGCATTACCTAATAGATCGGTTATTATCTGCCAATGTTTTATAAATGTTGGGTGTATATTACAAATGTTCAAATTAATCAGTCTTAATTACAATATTGGTTGACAATTGCATGCTTATTTCAAGGCACAATAGTTCATGTCCAGAAAGGGACAGAAATTTAAATGTCAGGGGTTGACTTCCTGTTTTATATTTAGACTGTGATTGTCAGTTTGGATACGAAGAAAGTCTTTACAGATATTTGAATTTAAATTTCAAGTACGTGCATAAATTAATTATTATCGCCTTGGTAAATCTTTCATAAATTAGCTGTCTTACTCCTGTTGTTAAATCATTGAATATCTGAATGCAATTGCAGGGGCCTTTTTACCTCGCATGGACTGCTATACGTCCTCATCTCAGAAGCACCATATCCCCTATTATGTTAAGTATTCTTCAATTTCCATGAATCACATTTTAGTTTAATTACCTATTTTTTTTTTAACCATGTTCTGGTTTATTTCACGGTTTGTTTAGGTTGGTGATTAATGAAGGCATTAGTGTGCACCTATTGGTTTGGGCCTTTTGATGCTTTGTTTAATGGACCCGATACAGAACTTTGTGTACACAATGCAACAAATCCAGATCAGTTATTTTCTTGTTTTGCAATAGCATAGTTTCTCTATGTATTGATTTATAGGTAATAAATACATCATTGATTAAAAAAACCACCGTATAGTTAGGTGTGTTTATTTAATTAATAAAAATAAATTAGTTTGAAAAAGTTACCTAATGAGATGCAACATGCAAATACGTATGCTGATTTTTTTGTTTTGCCTTGCATTGGTCTCGAACTTACATTCTACGATTGGTAAGTTTTTTTCACATCAAAGCCCATTCACAGATTCACTAATTACAATAGTATTGTCAGTTCAGATATGGAGAAAGTATTTACATCTATTTGAATTTAAAGTACAAGCACATGCATAAATTAATTATTACCATGCTGGTAAATCATTTTAAGTTAGTATTTTTAAAAATCCTCCATTAATTAGCTCATTCTCCTATTGGTATATCATTTAATATCTGAATGCAATTGCAGGGCCATATTTGCCTCAAATGGACAGCTACACATCCTCATCTCAGAGGCACCGCATTTCGTATTAAGCTATTTAGAGGAGAGCTTCAAGTAATTTCTGTATGTTTTTTCCCCCCTGTGTCAGTCACAAATTTATCAACTAATTAAAGCAAAATAACACAAGGCACGCGACTCTGAAAAAGGAGGATTTTTAAAAGACTTGAACTTGAGAAATGTTCATTGAATTATAAAATATTTCGACTATAGAAATATATATTCTGATGTACAGAAAAAACAAAATAATTATTTTTGTCGAGACAGAAGAATACAACGTTAATCAGTTGAAAGTTGTTGCATTTCTCCAAGGAGGGCATTGTTCTCTTTTTTTTTTTATAATGAAAAAAAAATACTAGTTGTGATCTTTGTATACCTAGTTTGGTAATATGAAATCAGTCGCTGTATTTCTCTCTCTCAGACCCACACAAACATTCAATTTTATTTATGTGTTATTGCCCTCTTTATTCTCTAATGCCTGTTGTCTAATCCCTTTATTTCTTATTTGTCACAACTAGGGTTTTATTATCTCAGATAATATTACTTCTACTGTTCTACTTCTACATATTCCAACACATTGAGTTTATAGTCAATAGACTTCTGTAATTTATTGTACAGTTTCTGTGTAATTGTGAGGTAAACAGAGTAACCCAAAGTGCAAACACTAAATGTTAGAAGTTGTAGTCAGTCTGAGACTCTCTGTCTCTCTCTGATTTTACACGATACACATCATACAAGACCGTAAACTAATTAAATTATTTTTATTGAGGATTAAGGGAGAGCGGGTGTACCAATGGAGGTGACGGGACTTATGTTTGGAGAGTTTGTAGATGAATATACGGTGGGTGTTGTAGATGTATTTGCAATGCCACAGAGTGGTACTGGAGTATCTGTTGAGGCTGTCAATCATGCATTTCAGACCAACATGCTTGATATGCTCAAGCAAACTAGCAGTTCTGTTTGTCTCTGTCTCTCACACACACACCCTCCCTCCCTCCATACACCCCTCCACACACACGCTCCTTCCCTCTCCCATTACCCCAGCTTAAAAGGGAAAGTATATGCATTTTCTGTAAACCATAAAGGGATGCATTAACTGTTTTGGGGCTGTGGAATTAGAGGCCACAAGCAGAACCTGTTTCAGTTATGTTGAAGTTGTTTAAGGATTTCTAACGAAATTGATAGCCCTAAACTGTTCAGGATATAAAAAAAAAAAAAATGAAATAGTAAAAGAAAATGATTGATTTGCTTGGGAAGATGTCTTGTTTCTGTTTGTTCTCTTATCTTCACCATGAAGCAATTTGTTTAATAATTCTATTTTTAAAATTTGTTTTACTCGTTATACAAACTTGGGATGTTGGTGGGATGGTATCACCCTCATCCTGGCTTTGGCTGCTGGCTTTGTATGTACCTCTCTCTCTCTCTCTCTCTCTCTATTTTGGAAAATAATGTCTCAGACTTGCATGTCCCTCTATCTCTCTATTCTAGTTCTGGCTTGCATGGCGACCATTGTATGAATATTAGCATGTAGGGTACCCGTTGTTGTCCCTTTTTGTTTGCATACATTGCTTTTGATTTTGATAATTTCTTATACTTTTTTTAAGTTCGGTTAAGTGAGCTCAAAAGCCTTCTAGCTGCCAAGGTACTTTTCTTGTATGATGAAATGCATGAGTTATCATTTGTTTTTTCAATAATATCTATAGTTATATATAAGGAAGAACAATCACCATAGTAGGAGAGGACAGTCACCATGGATTGTGATTTGTATTGTGAATCTGTATTTAGGTTCGCAAATTAGTTTGGGTTCTTATAATAGTATGAAACTCATTTGTGTTTGGGTTCACAAATTAGTTTGGCTTCACGAAATTCCGAGTTTCGATATGGTTCAGCTTTTAGTTTCGTGTTATTATTGTATTTTCAAGAGAGGCAATTTAGAAGGGATTAGGATCTTTTTGAAGGAAAGGTTCGTCAATTAGAGCCCTCTCAGATGACCTGCCCTTTGTTATTTAATAATTTTATTAATGTAGAAACAGTGACAAACTGTCAATGTTGTTGGTAGCATATATATAGTTATCTTTGTACTGTATGATCACAAAAATTTCACTTCAGCTTGAAACAAAAAAGAAATATTAGTTATTCATTCCTTCTTTAATAATTAGGGCCAAAATAAATTGATTAACCAACTGTATGGTACTTATGTATTTTCTTTTACAGAAAAGGTTTTGAGTCCATATTTATTCATAGCTGCACATTTTTGTAAAAAATAAATTTGCCGAGTACAATTATTTCTGCTGGATATATATATGAAGGCCTTAATTCTTGCTGAAAAAAGTTTGTTGTTGTCTCTTTGTAGGTGCCTTTCTGCTAATGGAAGATTGATATAAGAGGTCTGCTGCAAGAGGAATGTATCTGCCAGGTATGTACGCTCTCCTTCATGCCTCATTCAAAGGTCAGTTTGTTGTTTTTTTGACCCAAGTCGCTTTTTTATTCGTTGATTAGACGTGATTATTCAAGAGATTATAAAATATTTTCTCTTTGTTCTTATTTCTTCACTGATGTATCTGTTGGGTTCAGAATTTTTCTGGTAATAAACAAAGTGCAAAAAAAAATTTTGAATCTGTTTTGAATCCCTATCTAGGTGCTTTGATTTGATCATAGTAGGTTTTTATGGGTATATTTGCATTTTGTTTTCTGTGTAGGTCATCAGCTAACTGATGTACTGTTTGAGTTGTTTATTCTTTTTTAATATATTGAGATTTTGATTATCATGCTAATTGATTGTCTATTGCTAGGTAGTCTTATTTTTGAGCCCTTCATTCTCTTGCCCCTGTACTGTAACAAGGTAACATTTGATAATAAGGTAACATTTCTCTATATATTCACTTAATTAAGGCAAAGAACTAAAATAAGGTGTGTATCATGAAGGTTGATGAAGTATGTGATGAACATTTGGCAGACAGTAAAGTCTGTATTGAACAGTTGGTAACCTGACACACTCATATGTCCAGAACTTATTTGGCAACTAATCTGGCAGGTTCAAAAAACTGAAAAAAAAAACGTTGATAATACAGGAATCCATTAGTAATTTAAAATACCAAGGAAAAACCTTGTTGGACAATCAGAAATCTGTTATTTATTAATTTAAATTAGCTAGGAAATTCCTTGATGAACGACCAGAAATCTGTTTTTAATTTAAATTTCCATAGGAAAGAATCTTAATTCCGAACAATCAGGAATCCATCAAATTATGCAGGGAGGTATGGTGTTTATTCCCCTACCTCCTAAATTATTATCACCCTGGTTAATCTTTCATAAATTAGCTGTCTTACTCCTGTTGTTAAATCATTAAATATCTGAATGCAATTGCAGGGGCCTTTTTACCTCGGATGGACTGCTATACGTCCTCATCTCAGAAGCACCATATCCCCTATTATGTTAAGTATTCTTCAATTTCCATGAATCACATTTTAGTTTAATTACCTATTTTTTTTGTTTTAACCATGTTCTGGTTTGTTTCACGGTTTGTTTAGGTTGCTGATTAATGAAGGCATTAGTGTGCACCTATTGGTTTGGGCCTTTTGATGCTTTGTTTAATGGACACGATACAGAACTTTGTGTACACAATGCAACAAATCCAGATAAGTTATTTTCTTGTTTTGCAATAGCATAGTTTCTCTTTGTATTGATTTATAGGTAATAAATACATCATTGATTAAAAAAACCACCGTATAGTTAGGTGTGTTTATTTAATTAATAAAAATAAATTAGTTTTGAAAAAGTTACCTAATGAGATGCAACAAGCAAATATGTATGCTGATTTTTTTTTTGTTTTGCCTTGCATTGGTCTCGAACTTACATTCTATGATTGGTAAGTTTTTTTCACATCAAAGCCCATTCACTAATTACAATGGTATTGTCAGTTCAGATATGGAGAAAGTATTTACATCTATTTGAATTTAAAATACAAGCAGATGCATAAATTAATTATGACCATGCTGGTAAATCATTTTAAGTTAGTATTTTTAAAAATCCTCCATTAATTAGCTGTCATTCTCCTATTGGTATATCATTTAATATCTGAATGCAATTGCAGGGCCATAATTGCCTAAAATGGACTGCTATACATCCTCATCTCAGAGGCACCGCATTTCGTATTAAGCTATTTAGAGGAGAGCTTCAAGTGATTTCTGTATGTTTTTTCCCCTTTGTGTGAGTCACTAATTTGTCGACTAATTAAAGCAAAATAACACAAGGCACGCGACTCTTAAAAATCAGGATTTTTAAAAGATTTGAACTTAAGAAATGTTCATTGAATTATAAAATATTTCGACTAAAGAAATATATATTCTGATGTACAGAAAAAAGAGAACAATTATTTTTGTCGAGACAGAAGAATACAACGTTAATCAGTTGAAAGTTATTGCATTTCTCCAAGGAGGGCATTGTTCTCTTTTTTTTTTTCATGAAAAAAAAAATACTAGTTGTGATCTTTGTATACATAGTTCGGTATATATGAAGGCCTTAATTCTTGCTGAAAAAGGTTTGTTGTTGTCTCTTTGTAGGTGCCTTTCTGCTAAGAACTAAGGAAGATTGATATAAGAGGTCTGCTGCAAGAGGAATGTATCTGCCAGGTATATACGCTCTCCTTCGTGCCTCATTCAAAGGTCAGTTTGTTGTTGTTTTTGACCAAGTCGCTTTTTTATTGGTTGATTAGACGTGATTATTCCGGTAATAAACAAAGTTCAAAAAAAAATTTTTGAATCTGTTTTGAATCCCTATCTAGGTGCTTTGATTTGATCATAGTAGGTTTTTATGGCTATATTTGCATTGTGTTTTCTGTGCAGGTCATCAGCTAACTGATGTACTGTTTGAGTTGTTTATTCTTTTTTAGTATATTGAGATTTTGATTATCATGCTAATTGATTGTCTATTGCTAGGTAGTCTTATTTCTGAGCCCTTCATTCTCTGGCGCCTGTACTGTTTTGGGAATTAAAATTTTGCCCTCCTTCCATCAAGCGAAGATTAGTTTGGCTTCACAATTTTCTTTTGGTAGGTTGTATTTTTTTTTTCTCTGAATGGATTGTGTTTGTTCTGTGCCTGACTTATTTCTTGGTTTGTTTCTCAGGTTTGCAAGCAAATAGAAAAGAAAGCCAATGAAGTTTCGTTAATAGCAGGCAAATAGCAAATACATTCACAATCTCTATACATTAACAGCGGTGTGTGTCCTAGCGGTCGGTTAGTTTGAGCAAGTGTTCGCTCGCTCAGGGAGTAGTATTTCACAAGTATGAATTGCTAGCAGTGGCAAGTAACCAAGTGGAAGATAAGCCGGGTAGGTAGGTAATAGTTCATAAGCCGGGTAGGTAGGTAAGTAAGTGCCCTTCCCCTATAAGCTGAATTAAGGTAAGCGAGGTACTAGGCTTCTGCTGAAACACCCGATGAGCATTAGCTTTGTCGTGCGTACTTTGTTCTGTACAAGTTAGAAAAGAAAGAAAGGATGAGGAATTCTTGCTTGGCTGGGGTTGTGGGATCTGAGGTCAAGTGAGGTTATGAATCATTGAAATTTCAAGCTTAAGTTATAGAACTTGGTGGCATTCAAAAGGTTTTGTTTGCCCTCCTTTAAGAACTTTACATGTTTACTAATAAAGTGATATATTAGTTCAAGAGTCAGCATTCTATCACTTAATGAGGACAGATCAATAAAGGTCGTCTTCTTCTTAATTTTTAAATTAATCGATATCTACAAGTTTGGACTATGTTAGGAAAATTTTATTTTATTTCCATTTTGCTTTAGATGAAAGAGGCTGTTGACCCTGCTGCTTTGTGTTTTGGTTGTTTGGAGCAGCTCCGAGTGAGGCTGAGATTGTACTGGATGTCGAGTTTAGTTCATCAAGGTGGCTATAAAAATTGCTGCATGATGCAAAGCCAAGGTGCTGAAGCACTTTTACATTTTGACACCTCAATTATATTTTTCCATTTGACTATCGGATTTGGTGTTAATAAATTAGGATGCACTAATTTCTAACTCTATTTTTTGGGGTTCTCTCTTTTGCAGGTTACAGGACAGTAGAGGAGCTCAGGTGTTCTTAATGAACCCTTTCTTTTCGTTTGTGCAGCCTATGCTTCCTTGAGGTAATTTGTTTCGTTACCTAGATAATTTTTATATAATCGCTCTCTTACTTCTCTATTTTTTGCAAAATAGAAAAGTACATTCTTACTTCTCTATTTCCTACTCTCTCTCTCTCTCTCTCCTCGCAGACGGACGAGGAACCCTAGCTTTGCACCTCTCTTGCTTCGACTCGTAAACTTCTATCCTCTTCCTGGTGAGTGCCCTTTTTGACCATTTCCGCTCTCGCTCTTCTCTCCTTCTTCCTCGTATATTTTCTAATTCAGATTTTTATTTTGCCTTTGTTCACAACTAGTTAAGAGTATGTTTCCCTTCTTTTTGTCCTTACATTTTTATGCCTATTTTTTTTTTTAATTCTTTTCATCCTTTTCTGTTACTTATGCTTTTCTTGCTAAATTTTAGTTGTTCAATTTGTGTGTGGTAGGTATTATGGATTAGAAGAGGAGGTTGAAATTTTGCTTGCTGAACCTCTTCATTTTGGCTAAACTAGCAAATATAGGTGTATACCTGCAGCCGAGGTGAATCATTGTGCAAAGAAGCTCATTTGATGAAAGGTAATTACAGGTTCATTTTTTTCTTAGAAAAAATGAGAGACGCGTTAGTTTATTTACAGAATATCATGATTTTGGTCGGACCATTTGTTTGATAATTTTGTTCCTTCTATGCATTATATGGCCCTAAATTTCTTTTCTTTGCTTGGTGGAATCCCTAATGTCTTTTGTTCTGATGCATTGATGAGTTGGCATTTTTTTTTTAAATTTGTTTCGCGTAGTTGAATGTTATTATTGTGGTTGAGTTAATATAAATTCGTTGTCCTTCAAATCCTCTATCACTTCACGCGGTTGGATATGCTTTACAGTCGTAACTATGTCTTTTGAAAAACTAATTTTCTGCTTCAGACTTTGTAGAAACCTTTTAGTGGTATTTTGGGCAAGTTAGCTAAGAATATAGAAATATGGTATGGCTTAGGAGCATTATAAGGTGCATTAAATTTAGGGTTAAATACAAATGTAATTGCAGTGAAGTATCCTCAATTAATATATTTTCGCTAGGTCAACTTCTCCTGCAAAAGAGGACCGACAGAAAGGAATAATAAATAATAGAATGTCAGAGAGACCATAGGTCAACTTCCACCAAACTCCGTATTAAGATGAGTTTTCTTGATTTTTCACGAATGACAATTTAGTTAAATTACATATATGTTTTGTTTTAATCATGTTCTTGTTTATTGGTTTGCTAGGGCTGCAGATTAATGAAAGTTATATTGCGCACCTAACGGTTTGGGCCTTTTGATGTTTTGTGTGATGGACACGATGCAGAATTAAGGTTACAAGCTGCAAATATCCAGATAAGTTATTTTGTTGTTGCACCTGCATTGTTTAAATATGTATTGATTTACTCTTAGTAAATACATGATAGATGAGTAATAATTAATAAAGACCCGTTGTTTTCTTCTTTAAAATACATTAACACAAGTTAATGCATTAACTGTTGTCTTCAGCGACGATATTTGGAACTACGATCCTCTGGTCCTTGCTAGTGTAATCAAGTTCATGAAAATGTCTACCTCATTAGATACAAAATGGTACTGGCTGGTTGGTTTTTAAAATGCTAAATAGTAAATGGATAGCATTGAGATATTTCCGTGTACTTCCACCTTGCACAATGCACCATCATTAAATTTTTAAAAGCCTCAGATAATTTAATTTCATTGGTTTCTGAGAGGTAGATTTTCATATTGGTGTAGTAATTTTGTTGCATAAAATTTAGGGGTGCTACCTTTTCAAACATAAAATTTAGGGGTCCTACCTTTTCAGTCATTGCATTTATACCACCTCTTTTCTCCTTTGGGCATTTGTTTTTGCTTCATATATATTCTGTGTGAAATTATTGGTGTTTTCATTGTCTAAAAGTTGTTAAACTGAGGATAAATTAAATGTCTTGGGTTGACTGACTGAGACAAAACTGGACTATAATTTAGGATTAGCATGCTTATGGATTTACAAGTGGTGCAATACTTTTTTTCTTCTTTCTTGTGAACTGCAATGCAATGGAATGTATTTAGAATTAGCTAAATTTTAGTATGTTAGAAATCTCAACTCTTGAATATTAATCTGCCCACAATGGTATGCTTTTAACTTTTGATTATTATCTAAGGACTGGTGAATTGCCATAGAATCCCTGAGAAAGTCGCTGCTCTGGCCGGGCCCAAGAATCCCTACACAACATCCTGATGGATCTATACCAGGTAATTTATTTCTTGACACTAATCTGGATTCTTAGCGGTCTCTATGAGAACATCATTCAATTGTAGATTTCACAAAGGTTGGTTTGGGCCTTTTGATGCTTTGTAGATTTGAATATAGCAACCATAAACTTTTTCCGGGGAGGTGTGGTGTTTATTCCCCTACCTCCTATTCTTAACAGTTTGGAACATAGTTCAATCCAATGGTTAATAGGATAAAATGCTTAACCTAAGGTGATTTGAAGATATAAAAGTAAAAATTGAAAAAACAAATGGTTTCAACAGCTTTTATTCATAAGGTTTTCAATATTCTTCCCTTCTTGTACCAAATCAAACTTATATAAGATTACAATGTTCAGCAATTAGACATAAAATTTCTCTTTTACTGGATTTAGGAATTCAAATTTAACACTTCTGAAAGGGCAAGCCGGCATGCAGATGCTTGCTCTGAGACTTCCTCAGTGGCGGGGCGGGCTTCACTTTTTCAGATAAGAAATTTACTTTCTTTTTCCAAGGTTGTTCAAACTTTTGTAATAAAATTAAATAAAACTAATAGTTCTATTTTTGACAGAGCCAAATCAAGCCCCTAAAACTAACCGATCCTAGACCACCTCAACTTGAAACATCATTTCGAGCTCGGCCACCAAAGTAATTTGAATTTTCAAATTTTGTTATATTTCTTGTTGATGATATCTGTCTTGAAGATACTAATTGTCTTATTTGTAATGTCATGCCATAGGGTAAAGAGTTTTCAAGAGTTGGAGGCGAGAAAAAGCACCCAAGTTTAAGGCGAGGCCTCTGAATAGAGAGGTAGCCATCTGACAATCTGAAAACCTTCAAAAAAGAAACTCATTCCTTGCCTCAGGTATATTTTTCTTTTATTTTTTTACAGCTTTCTCTACGTTCTGATACTTCAGTCCACAGTAAAAAGCTTAGTAGTTCGCGGCCTTACCATACCCAACCCGTTCCATCTTCATACTGAGGTATATTATTAGTAAAAGTAAATTACAATGTAACTTGTTTTGGTTTTATCTACATGTTAACGAGCTGTACTATGATATTTTTCAGGAGAAGAGGCCTTCAAAAAGAGGCTTTATTTACAGACCCAGCTCACACATAAGCAAGAGGAGGAAGAGAAGGCTAGAATTCCAAAGGCTACCACATACCCCATACACAACTGATTACCCAGTAGTACACGCAGTGTTTGGAAATTACTTCAAACTTTGGCCAGTCAGTTATTATTCAAAATACATACTAATTTGTAATTCTGTGTGTAACGTCCAGGTACACGCAAAACCAGGGCCAAAGCCTTGTACCAAGCTTGAGGGTTTTCAACTCAAGAGTCTTGTCAGACATGGAAATGAAATGCAAAGAAAGATGGAAGAGCGAGAAAGGATGGAGAGGGGAAGAGGCTCAGCGGAGGATTTATAGGGGACAACCCGTTCTTACAGAGTAAGTTTCTGTTTGCTTTATCTTGTTATTTAGCGTTGTCAGTTTTTCTGAACTCCTATGGGGGTAATTACTTGCACTCCTGATATATTACTTTGTGTGTTTTGAAAGGAGACCCTTTGCCAGTTCCAGCAAAGGAAAGAAAGCCATTGACAGAAGTGCAAACGTTTGCCTTGCATGTAGAACAAAGATCTATTCAAAGACAAGAATTTGATAATAAGGTAACATTTCTCTATATATGCACTTAATTAAGGCAGTACTTGTAAATTGTCAAGTATAAGGCAAAGAACTAAAATAAGGTGTGTATCATGAAGGTTGATGAAGTATGTGATGAACATTTGGCAGACAATAAAGTCTGTATTGAACAGTTCAAAATATGTCCAGAACTTATTTGGCAACTAATCTGGCAGGTTCAAAATACTGTAAAAAATCCTTGATAATACAGGAATCCATTAGTAATTTAAAATACCGAGGAAAAACCTTGTTGGACAATCAGAATTCTTTTATTTATTAATTTAACTTAGCTAGGAAAATCCTTGATGAACGACCAGAAATCTGTTTTTAATTTAAATTGCCATAGGAAAGAACCTTAATTCCTAACAATCAGTATGCAGTATGGTTTAACAAGAATTTTTATTTCCAATTTTCAGATCAAGGAAAAAAGTTGTGCAAAAAGCTAAGAGAGGAGGCACAGTCTGCCAAACTGGTATGTATTTTCGTGTGTGAAATTTTATATATACCTTTAACTTGGGTTTGGTCACCAAGATACATTCTCTTTATTAATAACTGATTTCTATCAAAATTTCTATATTATCTTATGATGGAGGAAGAGAAAGCACTGAAACAGCTAAGACATATTATGGTTCCTCATGCAAGGCCTCTTCCCAAGTTTGAAAAAACCTTCGTCCCTCAAAGCTGCATAATTTTTCTTTTATGATTCAGTCTGTTAAAAATCTTGTCGGTATAGTGCGACCTGTGAGAATTTGCTAGTTATCGGATGCTTCTCTCATTGGATACTAATACCCAGCATATTTTTTTGTTACGGGCAAATTACACCAGGCTGTTAGAACTGAGGTCATTAAAAAACCAATGTTTTTTTACTCAATGGCTTTGTGAAAAAAGAGAAGGGTTATTTACTTATGAGTGTAAATCATTTCCAGCATTACCTAATAGATTGGTTATTATCTGCCAATATTTTATAAATGTTGGGTGTAAATTACAAATGTTCAAAATAATCAGTCTTAATTACAATATTGGTTGACAATTGCATGCTTATTTCAAGGCACAATAGTTACTGTCCAAAAAGGGACAGAAATTGAAATGTCACGGGTTGACTTCTTGTTTTATATTTAGACTGTGATTGTCAGTTTGGATACGAAGAAAGTCTTTACAGATATTTGAATTTAAATCCTAAGTACATGCATAAATTAATTATTATCACCTTGGTAAATCTTTCATAAATTAGCTGTCTTACTCCTGTTGTTAAATCATTAAATATCTGAATGCAATTGCAGGGGCCTTTATACCTCGGATGGAGTGCTATACGTCCTCATCTCATAAGCACCATAGTTAAGTATTCTTCAATTTCCATGAATCACATTTTAGTTTAGTTACCTATTTTTTGTTTTAACCATGTTCTGGTTTGTTTCACGGTTTGTTTAGGTTGCTGATTAATGAAGGCATTAGTGTGCACCTATTGGTTTGGGCCTTTTAATGCTTTGTTTAATAATGGACACGATACAGAACTTTGTGTACACAATGCAACAAATCCAGATAAGTTATTTTGTTGTTTTGCAATAGCATAGTTTCTCAATGTATTGATTTATAGGTAATAAATACATCATTGGTTAAAAAACCACTGTATAGTTAGGTGTGTTTATTTAATTAATAAAAATAAATTAGTTTTGAAAAAGTTACCTAATGAGATGCAACATGCAAATACGTATGCTGATTTTTTTGTTTTGCCTTGCATTGGTCTGGAACTTTCATTCTAGGATCGGTAAGTTTTTCTAACATCAAAGCCCATTAACTAATTACAATGGTATTGTCAGTTCATATATGAAGAAAGTATTTACATCTATTTGAGTTTAAAATACAAGCACATTCATAAATTAATTATGACCACGCTGGTGAATCATTTTAAGTAAATATTTTTAAAATCCTCCATTAATTTGCTGTCATTCTCCTATTGGTATATCATTTAATATCTGAATGCAATTGCAGGGCCATATTTGCCTCAAATGGACAGCTATCCATCGTCATCTCAGAGGCACCGCATTTCGTATTAAGCTATTTAGAGGAGAGCTTCAAGTAATTTCTGTATGTTTTTTCCCCTTTGTGTCAGTCACTAATTGGTCGACTAATTAAAGCAAAATAACACAAGGCACGCGACTCTGAAAAAGTAGGATTTTTAAATGATTTGAACTTAAGAAATGTTCATTGAATTATAAAATATTTCGACTAAAGAAATATATATTTTGATGTACAAAAAAGAAAAACAATTATTTTTGTTGAGACAGAAGAATACAAGGAGGGCCCTGTTCTTTTTTTTTATCATGAAAAAAAAAATACTAGTCGTGATCTTTGTATACATAGTTAGGTATGCTTGATGAACAAGAGTACTTCTCCGTCGTGAAGTGAAGTGAAGTGCGAACCTAGCCATGGCTTGCTTCATCTCACGCCTCAGGTAAGGCACTTCAAGTCCTCTCTCTCTCTCTCTCTCTCTCTCTCTCTCTCTCTCTATCTATCTATCTATCTATCTAACTCCGACGAGTTTCTTACAGAAAAGAAAAGAAGAAGGAGAAGAAACTTCTAGAAGCAGCTTCCTCTGGAAACCTCCGTCTTCTCAGAGGTTATACTTTTTTAATCTCGAGCAACAGTTCATAATTACCCGTAGAGGTGGCAAGGCAGTTGAACGGAATGGCAGATGAAATCAAAGGAATCAAAGATGCAAACGGGGACAGACACTGCGTTTCATCCTGCACCGTTACATCGGAGGACACAGATTTGTCACTACTTTGCTTTCTCATTTAAGTTGAGTATTCTGAAAACCTCATGTTTATGCATATTCTGAAAACCTTATGTCACACAGTGGCGATTTCCCTTGTATACAATTGGTACCACTTTTATAATCCTCCATAAATTAGTTGTCCCTCTCTTCTTGTCATTTTAATATCTGAATGCAATAACAGGGCCATTTTTGTTTTACCTCGGATGGACTGCTATACTTCCTTTTCTCAGACGCACCAAATTCCACCAAACTCCGTATTAAGATGAGTTTTCTTGATTTTTCATGAATCACAATTTAGTTAAATTACATATATGTTTTGTTTTAATCATGTTCTTGTTTATTGGTTTGTTTGGGCTGCAGATTAATGGAAGTTATATTGCGCACCTAACGGTTTGGGCCTTTTTGATGTTTTGTGTGATGGACACGATGCAGAATTAAGGTTACACGCTGCAAATATCCAGATAAGTTATTCTGTTGTTTTACACCTGCATTGTGTCAATATGTATTGATTTATTCTGAGTAAATACATGATAGATGAGTAATAATTAATAAAGACCCGTTGTTTTCTTCTTTAAAATACACTAACACAAGTTAATGCATTAACTGTCGTCTTAAGCGATGATATTTTGGAACTAAGATCCACTTGTTCTTGCTAGTGTAAACAAGTTCATGAAAAATGTCTACCTCATTAGATACAATATAAATGGCACTGGCTGGTTGGTTTTTAAAATGCTAAGTAGTAAATGGATAGCATTTAGATATTTCCGTGTACTTCCACCTTGCACAATGCACCATCATTAAATTTTTAAAAGCCTCAGAGAATTTAATTTCATTATTAAAGGTTGTATCTGAAGAACTGATAGGGTTATTGGTTATAAAATCAAATTTTCCATCTTGATAGTGACTATCTTTTCTGGCTTTTCTGTGTACTGTCCTCTCTTCTTATTTCTTTTAATCAATGTAGAACCTTTTTATGGTCATTTTCTCAGGGTGTTACTAGACGTTGTCTTTGTTTATAAATTGGTCACTTAATTTTATTTATCCTTTGCAGCCTTTCAAATATCAGTTGCTGTGTGGAGAAAGTGCCAACAGGGAAATTATTATGGCAACTGAGCTAATGTTTCCTCCTCTTTTAAGGTTAAGAAGTACAAATGATAACCAGCTATCCAAGAATTATTGTTGCCTTTATGATCAAAAGTTCGAAACATGCTCAGAGAAACCTTTTCGTTGATCACTTCTCCTTTTTTTTTCTATAATTATACTGTATATTAGTAAAAACAACACCATTTTACATATGTTTTATATGTTGGAATATTTCCACCTAGCACTTTGATTTGTTTACGGACACATCAGCAATAAAACAAGATATAAGAGAGGCTCATTGTATTATATCTTCGTGCCCCGCTAAATCAGAGTATATCAAAATTTTGTTTAACTAAAATGATTTGCCATTTACTTTTGACTTTTTTCAAAATAACAAAATTTCTCAATTGTTAGAATCAAGATGAATCACTTGCAAACGTCAAATTGACATATGCAATTTTTTGTTTAATTTTTTATTAACGAGTTCATGAATGTGCCATGCTTTCTGTAGGTACTATTTGAATACTATGCGATTTGCCTAATACTAATCTCTATGTTTGTAGGTTTGCAATACTCATTAGATTTTGTCTTCCTCTATGCGATACCCTTGGTTAGTATTTTTCTTTGATTTATTTATTGTTTCTAGTTTTCCTGCAGTTTTTTATTTATCTGAAAATTTGTTGGGCAATTTAAATTCTTTTTACAAGTTTTTGCAAAGAATATTACAAAGGAGATTTGCAAGACCTTTGTGTTCTTCGGCTTGTAAAATTGTGGCAGCTTTATCAAAAATCTAAATATTCACTGTGCTTTCTCAGTTGCATGGCTTAAAAATAGCAAAATTACCTACCTGACAAATTATTTTTCTTATTTTCTCATAGGATAACGCAACATGTATTACTTGGTACTATATCAGAGCTGCTGCAGCGTCTGCACAAAGATACATGTGAGATTTGTGAAGATATGGGATGTGATGGCACCAAACAACCCAGCGATATGGCACCGTGGTTGTGTCCTGATAGACAAACATGTAAGTCCATCATTCAGCCTTTGCCACATGAAAGAGCAATAATTACAATGGATTATATTATTGATGTTGCTATCATCCTTATTAATCCTGCCTTACCTTTGAATGCTGACAGGGAAGTGTCATACAAGCAAAAATACCAAATATTGTGTACCAGCGGCTCCTCAATGTAATTAGTGAAGGACGGATATGCGAAATAGCCCCTTTTCGATTGTTGATGCTCCACCCAAATACCGCACAGTCCCAGGAAATAAGATGGTCAACTTCATACGACAGACGGTTGTCACCCCACTGTTGATGCCAGAATTGCAGATACCAAGATACTATTTTAACATGAGCAGGCTAGAAGATGTTGGTACTGAAATTACTGCTCCAACCGTTGTCATAAGTATTTTGCCCATAAATCCTTTATTCTTTTAGTATACAAAATAGTAGTCCATCTGCTATGGGTACCAATCAGACCGCATCCTACATAGAAACAATTAATGAGCTTAACAAGTGACTGTTTGATGCCCGTTTGCAGATGTCATTGGGAGGATAGCAGGTTCAGCCCGCTCAAGAATATAGGCCAAGCTGACAAACCCAACAAGATTCGCTACATGTATCTTGCAAATGAAAGGTTATCCGTTCATGCATACAAGAATCATGCCCTTTCTTTATCTTGCTGCATGATCGGCTGAATTATTAATCCTCTCTGCCATGTCTATTTGTACAGGGGACACATGGGTCACGTCACGTTATGGAGCCAATTCGTTCAGCTGTTTGATCCACCGGCGCTACACAAACAATAAAAAATAATCTGATCGTTGTGCTGTGCAACTCGCTCACTGTCGACGACTATGATTGTAAGCTCCTCTCTCTCTATCCTAAAGTATTTAACTTGAGAAGGCAGACGCTGATGTCTTACTGCATACTAACTTACTGGCGCCCTTCCCTAGCTGCATGTGATATTGTCAATAGTTTAGTGAATTACGCATCGTATTTCATGAACAAATTTTCAGATACCCTTCTGTTAACGCTCCACGCGTTTGCCTTTGCAGTCAGCTACGCCCTAACACTATTCAGTGCGTCACAATTCTACTTTGATAAATAAATACTGGAGATGACCCAGTTCATAGCAAGGTACAAATTCCTGCATGTCGAAACAATTCCTGTCACAGGCTTAATCATTACGATATTAATAAAGCTTCTGTTTTCGCTTGACAGACTACCGCAGGGTGTGCCAGCTATAATCCTCGATACAAAATGGACCACCATATGATGGGGTTCCAGCACAGAATCTGCAGCTCCAATAAAAATAGCACATGAATAAGATCCTTACAAACTGCCACCGCCTCCAAACCGCAGCACTGGCAGGTACTATCATATCGCCCAAAACTCATGCATTCCTAAAAAAAATTATAAATAGAATATGCACTAAAAAAAAATTCCCCGAATCTCCCGGTAACTAACCAGCTTCTCGCAAAAATTCTTTTTCAGCCAACGAATTAAGAAGACGCATCTGCACCAAGAGTACCATTTCTGTTAGCTTCCTGCCTATGTAGATAAGTATGGATGTAGATAAACAATTGTACTTTTAGTAATAGCCTAACAAAAAGAAATAAAGACGGCCACATGTACATGCCCAGATAACATTTTGGGTTTGGTTATGGTAAGGCTGTAGATAGCTATGTATGATGCATCTGTACATGGACAAGCCAGCTGTTAGGTCGGTTATAGCCCTTCAACTGCAGTGCATCTTTGCCCCAGAAATGGCAGACCACATGGCATACCATGCAGTTCAATGGTTATGACATCAAACAACATTATTGTTTACTTATAATCATTCTATCTTTATCTTACTATCATAAAATATGGTATACACTTTGTCTATGGAGAAATAATAATAGGATCGCACAAACAAGCACGCAGCCTAACAAAACTCAGGCAATAAAAAAACACCAGTGCACCTTAGAAAAGCACCATCCATCTATTATGCTGCCATAAAACAACAACATATCCTACAATACAGATAACCGACCAAACAAAACACGTGAAATATAGAACCTTACACACATCACACTACTTTATAGTCCACACGTGCAATCGTACTTCAAACTACAGAAAAGGAAAAAAAAAAAAAAAGAAAAAAAAAAGCCAGCATACAATAGACAAGGGCTACAATTCAGCATAAAAAAAAAGTAGCCCAAGCAGCAAAGAATTAACCCCTTGCCGGAGCACCTAAACAGCACACACACGAAGGACCGGTTTCGCCAGAATCTGCAGATCGAACTTCATCGCGCGAAGCTAGTATTTGTTCATAGCTGCACATTTTTGTAAAAAATAAATTTGCCGAGTACAATTATTTCTGCTGGATATATATATGAAGGCCTTAATTCTTGCTGAAAAAAGTTTGTTGTTGTCTCTTTGTAGGTGCCTTTCTGCTAAGAACTAAGGAAGATTGATATAAGAGGTCTGCTGCAAGAGGAATGTATCTGCCAGGTATATACGCTCTCCTTCATGCCTCATTCAAAGGTCAGTTTGTTGTTGTTTTTGACCAAGTCACTTTTTTATTGGTTGATTACACGAGATTATTCAAGAGATTATAAAATATTTTCTCTTTGTTCTTATTTCTTCACTGATGTATCAGTTGGGTTCAGAATTTTTCTGGTAATAAACAAAGTTCAAAAAAAAAATTTTTGAATCTGTTTTGAATCCCTATCTAGGTGCTTTGATTTGATCATAGTAGGTTTTTATGGCTATATTTGCATTGTGTTTTCTGGGTAGGTCATCAGCTAACTGATGTACTGTTTGAGTTGTTTATTTTTTTTAATATATTGAGATTTTGATTATCATGCTAATTGTGTCTATTGCTAGGTAGTCTTATTTCTGAGCCCTTCATTCTCTGGCCCCTGTACTGTTTTGGGAATTAAAATTTTGCCCTCCTTCAATCAAGCGAAGATTAGTTTGGCTTCACAATTTTCTTTTGGTAGGTTGTGTTTTTTTTTTTTTCCTCTGAATAAATATCTGAATGCAATTGCAGGGGCCTTTTTACCTCGGATGGACTGCTATACCTGCTATACGTCCTCATCTCAGAAGCACCATATCCCCTATTATGTTAAGTATTCTTCAATTTCCATGAATCACATTTTAGTTTAATTACCTATTTTTTGTTTTAACCATGTTCTGGTTTGTTTGACGGTTTGTTTAGGTTGCTGATTAATGAAGGCATTAGTGTGCACCTATTGGTTTGGGCCTTTTGATGCTTTGTTTAATAATGGACACGATACAGAACTTTGTGTACACAATGCAACAAACCCAGATAAGTTATTTTGTTGTTTTGCAATAGCATAGTTTCTCTATGTATTGATTTATAGGTAATAAATACATCATTGGTTAAAAAACCACAGTATAGTTAGGTGTGTTTATTTAATTAATAAAAATAAATTAGATTTGAAAAAGTTACCTAATGAGATGCAACATGCAAATACGTATGCTGATTTTTTTGTTTTGCCTTGCATTGGTCTCGAACTTTCATTCTACGATTGGTAAGTTTTTTTAACATCAAAGCCCATTCACTAATTACAATGGTATTGTCAGTTCATATATGAAGAAAGTATTTACATCTATTTGAGTTTAAAATACAAGCACATGCATAATAAATTAATTATGACCACGCTGGTAAACCATTTTAAGTAAATATATTTAAAATCCTCCATTAATTAGCTGTCATTCTCCTATTGGTATATCATTTAATATCTGAATGCAATTGCAGGGCCATATTTGCCTCAAATGGACAGCTATACATCCTCATCTCAGTGGCACCGCATTTCGTATTAAGCTATTTAGAGGAGAGCTTCAAGTGATTTCTGTATGTTTTTTCCCCTTTGTGTCAGTCACTAATTTGTCGACTAATTAGAGCAAAATAACACAAGGCACGCGACTCTGAAAAAGGAGGATTTTAAAAAGATTTGAACTTAAGAAATGTTCATTGAATTATAAAATATTTCGACTAAAGAAATATATATTCTGATGTACAGAAAAAAACAAAACAATTATTTTTGTCGAGACAGAAGAATACAACGTTAATCAGTTGAAAGTTATTGCATTTCTGCAAGGAGGGCATTGTTCTCTTTTTTTTTATCATGAAAAAAAAATACTAGTTGTGATCTTTGTATACATAGTTCGGTATATATGAAATCAGTCGCTTTCTTTCTCTCTCTCAGACCCACACAAACATTCAATTTTATTTGTGTTATTGCCCTCTTTATTCCCTAATGCCTGTTGTCTAATCCCTTTATTTCTTATTTGTCACAACTAGGGTTTTATTATCTCAGATAATATTACTTCTACTGTTCTACTTCTACATATTCCAACACATTGATTTTATAGTCAATAGACTTCTGTAATTTATTGTACAGTTTCTGTGTAATTGTGAGGTAAACAGAGTAATCCAAAGTGCAAACACTAAATGTTAGAAGTTGTAGTCAGTCTGCGACTCTCTGTCTCTCTCTGATTTTACACGATACACATCATACAAGTCCGTAAACTAATTAATTATTTTTATTGAGGATTAAGGGAGAGCGGGTGTACCAATGGAGGTGACGGGACTTGTGTTTGGAGAGTTTGTAGATGAATATATGGTGGGTATCTGTTGAGGCTGTCGATCATGCATTTCAGACTAACATGCTTGATATGCTCAAGCAAACTAGCAGGTCTGTCTGTCTCTCTCTCTCACACACACACCCTCCCTCCCTCCATACACCCCACCACACACACACTCCTTTCCTCCCCCATTCCCCCAGCTTAAAAAGGAAAGTATATGCATTTTCTGTAAACCATAAAGGGATGCATTAACTGTTTTGGGGCTGTGGATTTAGAGGCCACAAGCAGAACCTGTTTCAGTTATGTTTGCAGTCATATTACCATTATGTTGAAGTTGTTTAAGGATTTCTAACGAAATTGGTAGCCCTAAACTGGTCAGGATATAAAATAAAAGAAATAGTAAAAGAAAATGATTGATTTGTCTGGGAAGATGTCTTGTTTCTGTTTGTTCTCTTATCTTCACCATGAAGCCATTTGTTTAATAATTCTATTCTTAAAATTTGTTTTACTCGTTATACAAACTTGGGAAGTTGGTGGGATGGTATCACTCTCATCCTGGCTTTGGCTGCTGGCTTTGTATGTATCTCTCTCTCTCTCTCTCTCTCTCTCTCTCTCTCTCTCTCTATTTTGGAGAATAATGTCTCAGACTTGCATGTCCCTCTATCTCTCTATTCTAGTTCTGGCTTGTATGGCGACCATTGTATGAATATTAGCATGTAGGGTACCCGTTGTTGTCCCTTTTTGTTTGCATACATTGCTTTTGATTTTGATAATTTCTTATACTTTTTTTAAGTTCGGTTAAGTGAGCTCAAAAGCCTTCTAGCTGCCAAGGTACTTTTCTTGTATGATAAAATGCATGAGTTATCATTTGTTTTTTCAATAATATCTATTGTTATATATAAGGAAGAACAATCACCATAGTAGGAGAGGACAGTCACCATGGATTGTGATTTGTATTGTGAATCTGTATTTAGGTTCGCAAATTAGTTTGGGTTCTTATAATAGTATGAAACTCATTTGTGTTTGGGTTCACAAATTAGTTTGGCTTCACGAAATTCCGAGTTTCGATATGGTTCAGCTTTTAGTTTCGTGTTATTATTGTATTTTCAAGAAAGGCAATTTGGAAGAGATTGGGATATTTTTGAAGGAAAGGTTCGTCAATTAGAGCCCTCTCAGATGACCTGCCCTTTGTTATTTAATAATTTTATTAATGTAGAAACAGTGACAAACTGTTAATGTTGTTGGTGGCATATATATAGTTATCTTTGCACTGTACGATCACAAAAATTTCACTTTAGCTTGAAACAAAAAAGAAATATTAGTTATTCATTACTTCTTTGATAATTACAGCCAAAATAAATTGATTAACCAACTGTATGGTACTTATGTATTTTCTTTTACAGAAAAGGTTTTGAGTCCATATTTATTCATAGCTGCACATTTTTGTAAAAAATAAATTTGCCGAGTACAATTATTTCTGCTGGATATATATATGAAGGCCTTAATTCTTGCTGAAAAAGTTTGTTGTTGTCTCTTTGTAGGTGCCTTTCTGCTAAAGGAAGATTGATATAAGAGTCTGCTGCAAGAGGAATGTATCTGCCAGTTATATACGCTCTCCTTCATGCCTCATTCAAAGATCAGTTTGTTGTTGTTTTTGACCAAGTCGCTTTTTTATTGGTTGATTAGACGTGATTATTCAAGAGATTATAAAATATTTTCTCTTTGTTCTTATTTCTTCACCGATGTATCTGTTGGGTTCAGAATTTTTCTGGTAATAAACAAAGTTCAAAAAAAATTTTTGAATCTGTTTTGAATCCCTATCTAGGTGCTTTGATTTGATCATAGTAGGTTTTTATGGGTATATTTGCATTGTGTTTTCTGTGTAGGTCATCAGCTAACTGATGTACTGTTTGAGTTGTTTATTCTTTTTTAATATATTGAGATTTTGATTATCATGCTAATTGATTGTCTATTGCTAGGTACTCTTATTTCTGAGCCCTTCATTCTCTGGCCCCTGTACTGTAATAAGGTAACATTTGATAATAACGTAACATTTCTCTATATATTCACTTAATTAAGGCAAAGAACTAAAATAAGGTGTGTATCATGAAGGTTGATGAAGTATGTGATGAACATTTGGCAGACAGTAAAGTCTGTATTGAACAGTTGGTAACCTGACACACTCATATGTCCAGAACTTTTGGCAACTAATCTGACAGGTTCAAAATACTGAAAAAAAAAATCTTGATAATACAGGAATCCATTAGTAATTTAAAATACCGAGGAAAAACCTTGTTGGACAATCAGAAATCTGTTATTTATTAATTTAAATTAGCTAGGAAATTCCTTGATGAACGACCAGAAATCTGTTTTTAATTTAAATTTCCATAGGAAAGAATCTTAATTCCGAACAATCAGGAATCCATCAAATTATGCAGTATGGTTTAACAAGAATTTTTATTTCCAATTTTCAGATCAAGGAAAAAAGTTGTGCAAAAAGCTAAGAGAGGAAGCACAGTCTGCCAAACTGGGATGTAATTTCGTGTTTGAAATTATATATATACCTTCCTATTTTTAACTTGGGTTTGGTCACCAAGATACATATTCTTTATTAATAACTGATTTCTATCAAAATTTCTATATTATCTTATGATGGAAGGCCTCTTCCCAAGTTTGAAAAAACCTTTGTCCCTCAAAGCTGCATATTTTTTCTTTTACGATTCAGTCTGTTAAAAATCTTGTCGGTAGCTTTAGTGCGACCTGTGAGAATTTGCTAGTTATCGGATGCTTCTCCCATTGGATACTAATACCCAGCATATTTTTTTGTTACGGGCAAATTACACTAGCCTGTTAGAACTGAGGTCATTAAAGAACCAATGTTTTTTACTCAATGGCTTTGTGAAAAAAGAGAAGGGTTATTTACTTATGAGTGTAAATCATTTCCAGCATTACCTAATAGATTGGTTATTATCTGCCAATATTTTATAAATGTTGGGTGTAAATTACAAATGTTCAAAATAATCAGTCTTTATTACAATATTGGTTGACAATTGCATGCTTATTTCAAGGCACAATAGTTACTGTCCAAAAAGGGACAGAAATTTAAATGTCAGGGGGTTGACTTCCTGTTTTATATTTAGACTGTGATTGTCAGTTTGGATACGACAGATATTTGAATTTAAATCGCAAGTACGTGCATAAATTAATTATTATCGCCTGGGTAAATCTTTCATAAATTAGCTGTCTTACTCCTGTTGTTAAATCATTGAATATCTGAATGCAATTGCAGGGGCCTTTTTACCTCGCATGGACTGCTATACGTCCTCATCTCAGAAGCACCATATCCCCTATTATGTTAAGTATTCTTCAATTTACATGAATCACATTTTAGTTTAATTACCTATTTTTTGTTTTAACCATGTTCTGGTTTGTTTCACGATTTGTTTAGGTTGCTGATTAATGATGGCATTAGTGTGCACCTATAGGTTTGGGCCTTTTGATGCTTTGTTTAATGGACACGATACAGAACTTTGTGTACACAATGCAACAAATCCAGATAAGTTATTTTCTTGTTTTGCAATAGCATAGTTTCTCTATGTATTGATTTATAGGTAATAAATACATCATTGATTAAAAAAACCACCGTATAGTTAGGTGTGTTTATTTAATTAATAAAAATAAATTAGTTTTGAAAAAGTTATCTAATGAGATGCAACATGCAAATACGTATGCTGATTTTTTTGTTTTGCCTTGCGTTGGTCTCGAACTTACATTCTACGATTGCCTTGCATTCACTAATTACAATTTAATTATTCAAAGGAGGGGAAAACAACAATTAACCAAAAAGTATCGCTAAAAAAATGAACCACTAATGTGAAAAGGCTAAACAAATCAAGTGTCTGGGGCATGCACAATTTAGGCATGTGCTGGTGATTTTGTTGATACGTCAAGAAAGAATGATATCAAATAGATTCGTTTTTTTTTTTTTTAAGGTACATGTCGGCTTGGTGATCTAATTCGCTGTAGTTAATTGGTCATTTCAGGCTGGCTTTCTTTCTGATGTGACTGAGTCATCTTAGAATTGTATTGGATGCTCTATCATACATAAATGGAGGTTTGCTATTTTCTTTTGTCCTCCTAAAACTTTTTGCTTTGATTAATTTGCATGCTATTAATTTGAGACACCCTTCCAATTTATTGTTGTGATTGCAAATCTAAAATGGCAAAGGGATATATTTAACATCAGCCATGTTTGTTGGCAATGAGTTGCGATTTATTCTTAAAACAAATTTCATTCTTAATTTCTCAATTCTAAGTGCAATATGTTTCCTTCGGGAAAAAAGGGAGGACCATCTGTTTGAGCCTAAAACATATGGTAAAATAAAGGACCTCTGTACCCATGAGTGATAGTTGGTAGTAATCTGTTACTATTGGTCTTTTAGGTTATTTTTCTCTTTTCTTTGGTAGTTTTATATTATATTTCATCATTGATACTAGCAATCAACATTTTCTGAATGACAATTGCATCTAGTTAATCACATCCAATGCAACTACAATTAAAAAAATGCAACTCTTCCGAATTCTGGCACTTTATATCAGGTTTAAAAATTTATGTCTATCTTTTTCTATCCCAATCATTTTTTTGATACAGTTTTGGGTTTTATTTATTATATTGAAATAAAATATATTTGACCCACAAGTGCTAGCAAGATGCTTCAAGTTAGATCCAATTGGGTTACATAGGGCTTCAATTGTGAATGTTGGATGTGGTCAACTAATTTTTCATGTTAAATTGATGTTTTTATTTTTTTTATGAAGCTTAAAGGAATTAAACTGAAAGCCCTTATAACGATATTATTACAATGCACATATATTTCTTGCTATGGACCAAAGAATAGGCTGTGTGTGCCATCGTTTAGTATATTCTTACCTTATTTATGTTCTCTAACAGTAAATTCATTCTTCTATTTCAATTTGTCTAATATAAACTTCAGGGCTGTCAGACGCAAGATAAAATGTTGGATACTTAATAAAAGATCTCTGTCAGACGCTAGATAAAATGTTGGATACTTAGTTTATATTTGTCTAATATAAACTAACAGTAAATTAATTCTTATATTTCTATTTGTGTGGCCTCATTGTCTCTGTCAGACGCGAGATAAAAGATCTGATGTAAGCATTAGTAGTTTAGTACATTATTTTGGTACTGCATTTCCTTTGAAAATATGCCAAAAATTATGTCTGGGATACTTAATAAAAATATTACTTAATTTCTTACAATATTTTTTTATTAATAAAAAATTTTAATCCCCAGGACATTTTTCAAGATCTAAAGTGCTAACAAAATTAATACGTTTACTTTTTAACTTTAGCATGCACTTTTCTTAAGACACTGATAGCTTTGATGCGAAATTTATTAAAAGTTAATAATGCAATAAATTACTGATATTCTCTGATCGGATATGTTAAACAGAAAGCGTACCGACGATTGATCGAATGCCGGTATTTCGATGTTTTGTGGTATTTTATCTTTATTTACTGATATTGCATTCCGGTGGATGTTCTGGATTGCAGTTTTATTGGTATTTTTGACTGGAATGATACTTCATTGAATACACTGATTACATACAATTTCTGTATCACTAATTCACTGTCGGTATATAATAATTTGATTCTTTTTTATTATAATATTGGTCAAAATGACCACTACTTATGGTCAAAATGTTGGATAACATTTTATATATGCAATAATTATTTACATAATCGTTTCAACACACTGTTTGAAAAAAATTCTTAATCTGTTCTTACATAATTAGTGTTTAATTAAAACATTGTTTGATGAAGTGCTTTAATACTTTAAAATTTGTCCTTTCATTCAATTTATAAAAGTGTTTGGAAAAGCAATGTTAAATGTTAATTTTACTTTGATTTTAAAGAATGTTAAATGTACTTAAATTATTATTTAAAGTTTTTTTTTTTTTACTATGCGAATGATGCTGACCATCAATGTATTGAAAAAAATAAAAAAGCAGCCATTGCGAAAGTCCATGTCAAATTTCTAATTAATATTTGGTAAAGCACATCTTAAGTAAATGTATTTATCTTCTTTTATGCATTTCTGGATTTTACGAAATAATGCCAGGGTTGGAACCCAATAACAGACCTTTTACCAAATAGCCTAAACTAAGGTTGTGATTGCTAACTAAACTAAGACTTAATTGCAAACCAAGGATACGTAATAAATAATCTAGACCTATGCTATAACTGTAAGAGGTATATAGATCAGAGATTGAGATCAAGGGATGAGTTTTCAGCAATTTTCAAGTATATCGAAATTGTTCTCTAAAACCCAACAGCGGAGTTTTACTTGAGAATGGGAACTGTGAAATTCCTTCTCACATTGACTTGAAATTTTATCATTTGACTAACCACTTTGTCTCTTTGACCACCTCAAATTAAATGGATCGAAAAAGAAAAAATTATCAAACAAAAACTTGACACCTTCCATGCTTCTTTCTCCTGTTAACACTTTTTTTTTAATATCTTCTCCTGTTACATCATCAATCAAATGCTAATACTAATACGTTATACTACCTGAACCTAGACATACTATGAATAGCTTAGGTACTGGTAATGGTTTCGGTTGGATTATTTTGCCCTTAAAAAAATACGTGGCTGCAACTAAACTGTCAATGCATTCCATATACAAATAGAGTACCTAGCTTTTCCCGCTTTGTTATATAGCCGATTCTAAAGTCTACTAAGTCACAACAATATTAATAGATTGTGATCAAAGATAAGTTACAAACATCATGCAAATATTGCAAAAGAGATACATTAGGGCCAGTGCAGAAGTATCATAGACAAGTAGAACTACCAATTCATTCCATAAAATAAAGCACTAAGTAAATCAAACTCTACTAATTGATCAACGCTGTAATTACTATTAGGTTCACAATCTGTTTCTCAGCACAAGAACTTGCTATGCTTGAACTCCATGTCACCTGAAATGATATAAAATAATCATTGGCAACATTACCATTATTCAAATATGGGGTCATAATAGCCGCCAGTCTAAACCAGAACAAATAGTTCGCATAAGCATTCTATTGATTGTAGTTCCCAATCATATTTTGCATTAATAGTAACGCTTTAAAATTGATTTAATAGGAAGTGGTACAGTACATGCAAATAAAGCCCAATGCATTGTCTTTCTAATTTGCAACTAACCCCCCAAAAAATGTTATAGGGTGCTATTAGCAAATAACCCAAATTCCAGGTGCTTACTGCATAAACAACAATATTTTGAGTATAATAATTAGAAAAAGAACTCAACATTTAGAGAGAGAGAAAAAGTTACCTGAAAAAGGATCTCTTCAGTGACTCAGCCTAGTCACCAGCGGCAACATCATGTTTCATTGTCTCAATATGCAAGTATTTTGCACAAAACCTAGCTACAACTTTACCTATGAAAATGGAATAAAATTCATTTCAATTAATAATACTATATGATGTTCTGCATTCTATTGAGGTATCACTAAAGGACCTTGGTTATAAGTTGATAAGAAAAGCAAATTTTAAGGCACTTTATGTTGTATTTTACATGGAAAAAAGAATAAAATAATTAATGCATGAACACAAACCTATGTGGCCATCAAATACTCCAAAGAAGCATGTTCCTTTGTCAAGATCCAACACAGCCGTGTGCTAGGGAACAAAGCAATCGTCAACAAGCAAAAAAAATCAGTATAGTCATACTATTGAAAACAAAGGCAAGGCTAATTGCTTTTGGTCTTGTTCAATTAAAATCGAACCAGATATCAAATAATAGGAGCGAGGATCGAACCTGCGACGAAAAATATGAATCTAGCGCTCCAACAGATATTATTGTAATGGTCATTAGATATTATTGTAATATATATGTAATATTGTCATCTAGAAAGGCCAACAGATTCTGTAGGGGCAGACCCCGAAACATGGACACAAAATTGAAGATAGTCACATTATTTCTCATTAGATATTGACGCATAATCCAAATTAATATTAATGCATTAATGCATTAGATAAAATCTAAAAGAAAACTTGCAAATTATGAAATCCTAAAGATAATTACTACTGGTCTGGGATTGCGCTGCTATAGCTGTAATAATTACACCAATACAGACCAGTATCTGAGCTGAACCAGTGTCATGATTATCGTTAAATGTGACAGCTCTCGAAGGCCACCATCCCATGAACCAGGTGGCTTCCCTTATGCATCTTGTAGTCGCCACATTTTCTTTTTCACTGCTTCCTATTTCTCAATCACATCCCCTCAAGGTAAGCACCAGATAGGTAGTAAGCAAACACAATACTCACATTCAAAAAAAAAAAAAAAAAAAGCAAACACAATACTTAGAAGGAAAAGGGAAAATTCAGATGCAAACCTGAACAATGCCCTTTGAGGTGAAATCAAAGGCAGCACAGAGCCCTCCAGTGCTTTTTATCCAGTTTATAATCCTTTGCCTATGATTGTCTGTTCGAGAGTAAATGCCTTCTAAGGCAAACATATAAGAGAAAGAAGAAACCGTTCCAATTTGATGCAAGTCGTTCTAAAAGTTTTCCACATGACATGAGAAAAGAAAATAATGAATATAAGTGCTATGCTTTTTGGTTACTGCAGTTATAAAACAAAGGTTTAGATTCCTCAATCATTTTATTACCTTAACTGTAGTTCAATTGAAGCCAATTCAAATCTAGAGAAACATGGACTTCACTTGAAGTATGACAACATGTAAGAGATTTGATGCATTTAGTCATTTAGTCGATTTCTCCATTAATGGAAGGAAATTAACTCTGGTAGTAGAGAGATCAATAGGAAAATTGTCTGACCTTGTATCTTTTTTCTCCTCCCCACCGATCTTATCTAATGCCCCCTCTGAGACTGAGTCCACTGCATATTAACACAGAATGAGAAATCAGATACAAGAAGAGAAGAGCGAAGATGAAATTGAAACTGATCCAAATTGTACCTAATCATCTTCTCAAACCGAGCCCGAACTGAAGTCGAGACAGCCGCCGGATCGATTGAGCGCAGAAAAGTCTCAGGCCGTTCATTCTCTTGGGTTGTATTATTTGGTTTAAATAGGGAAGCGAACAATTCCTCTGAGAGCGAAGGGGTGGCGAAAGATTTAAATTTCAAATTTAAATCGAAACTATGCGAATCAGGATCGTAGGTGAGGGGCGAATCCATGGATCGTTGAGGTGGCGAATCGAAACTATGCGCACTATTCTGGATTGGTGAGGTGGCGAATCCATGGGTCGTAGGGGGGGTGGGGGGGGCGGGCCGTGGCCGTGGGTCGTTGAGGCGATCGTGGCTCTGGATCACTAGTGCTTCACATGATGAATATACGTAAATCACATGTGGATATATCTCTAGTGCTTCTTTTATACATGTGGATATACGTAAATCACATGATGAATCGGATCTGATCACATGCATAAAACAGAGCCAATATAGAAACCAATTGGATTGTAGCGACATTATCTAGGGAAAAACTCATTACGTTAAAAATTATGTTGAAGCTGAGTGCTGAGTGCACCACACAAAAAGCATGATCAGCCCAGATAAGAAGATACAACGTTACAAACTTACATATTATGATAACAGTTTGTGCTTCAAAAATATAAATAATTATTACAAATTATGTTTTAACATAAAAATTAAAGTTTAAATGATTTGCTTAAATGAAGGTTTATATTTATTATCTTTTTCATGAATTTTAAATTGAATTATGATCTTATTTATTTAAATCCAAAACCTACAAACACCTGAATATATATCCACAATTTGGTTTTCTTATGCCAAAAAATTAAAAAAAAAACTTGGATTTTAAAATTGTCAAAGTCTTGTGCTGTTAGTCTACGAGGGCAAATTTGTATATTTAACTGAGAATTCATAATGGTGAGTTGGTGACAGCTAGACATGTTAAAAGAAATATATGTTCAAAGAAAAGATAATCCAGTCATGCCTTAATAACACAAATGGCCTTTTTTCCCTGACAAATTGCCTTTTAGACAAAATCACATTTTAGTGTTAAATAGAATGATTTATTTTAGTTACTTTTCTGAATCTCCGTGGTTTTGTGGCATATATTTATTTTATTTAAAAAAAAACTATGTTTTAATTTGTTTCCTGCTCCGTTCCATATGATGATCCTCTCGTTTTGCATGCACTTAGGATTATTTTTAGCGAGTCTTATCAACATGCATGTATAAATCTGTTGAACAATTAGATAAAAATATAATATATATATTAACACTATACATATAATAAATATATATTAATTAATTAATTTGTCAATAATTCATAATGATAAGTTAATTATTAAAAATATTAATATATTTATAAATTATCCATTGTTGCATTCCTTGGATTTCTTCAATCTCAACGGAATACATCAAGAATACAGGAAGAATTATAGAGGAACATTTTTGCGCGGTGCCATTTTACTAATAAACGAAGAAATTTATTCATTTTTTCATGTTCTGCAATTATGTTCCCGGCTTCTCGCATTATTAATTCAACGAGATTTAACGGGGAAATAGGGGTTGAATTGCATGTTTATCTCTGGGTCGGTTGGTCCGAGCAAGGTGTAAGAAGTTAGAATGTTCTTTTGCCTTCACCTCCCGCATGACTCATTTTTTGCTCTTATATCAATGAAAAAAAAAACATTTAACCCTTCCAAAAAATATCTTTTTTTTTCCTTTGGAACGAAGGACTTAGTTTCTTTCATTTTGTTCCTTTGGAACGGAGGACTGTAGTCGTTTCTAGTGGTATGCCAAAAGCCTCTGGCCCTTGGCCAGCCCTCCTGAAAGTCCGGCCCGGTCCGATCCTTGCAAGGACTTAAGAAGGGTCAGGCTTAGGAAGGGCCAGGCTTTAAGGGTCAAGGATTTACAAGGGCCTAATTCAAATTTATTTATAGTTATATTTATATTTGATATTTGATATAATATAAGTATATTATCTAATCATATTTTATTTATTTTTAGGTTGTCCAAATGACATAATTATGCGAAATTATCATTAAAAAAAAGTAAAAAAAAAAATCTAATTCGATCATTCGTAAGCCTAACTTAGCCTTTAAACTCGACCTTTGAAAAGTTGAAGTGCTGTAAACAATAAAAAATTTTCATTAAAAAATTTTATATTTTAAACATAGTTGAAATGAAATTTCTTGAAAAACCTAATGCTGGCCCTTAAAGCCCTTCAAGTCCGGCCTCCCAAAATATGAAGGGCTTAAAAGGGCCAGACTTAAGAAGGGCCGGGTCTAATTTTTAAAATTTAAGCCCTTCAAGTCCGGCCCTTATAAAGCCCATCGTAAGCCTAGCCCTTGCATAGGCCCTATTAGGCTCGGCCATGCCCTTCTAGACTTTCACTAGTCGTTTCTGTGGTATCATGGATAATTGTTTAATTTTGTATACATCACTCGAGTGGAATAATGGACATGCACTTAATTAGTTAATTTCTTAGTACCTGAGATGGTAGAAATGTAAAATGCGTTTGACCTTTTAAATTAGATTAAATAGGCTACTGCACTCTATAAATTGTTTTTCCGCGATATATATAGTTTTGTATGTTTACACAGTATCAACATTAAATGCGATACATATTAATTTTAAAATGTATAATTAAACTTCAAAAAATAAAATTTGATGAAATTAACGAACAACATTAATTAAAATTTAATGTATTTACACAATCATAAATTATTCACCTCGACCAGTATCCTGTGTATTGTACCTACTGAAAGAACCATTAGATAAAGTTCTGATGTAGTATTACAATTTTATTACCCCACAATCCACATTAATCTTGTTCTTAAGAAACATCTTCTCAATAAATATAACAAATATCAGATTAAAAAAGGTTTCGCTTATATAATTGTTCTTCTTATTTCAAATTTGACAATACAGAAATTTCTTGAATTTAAAATAGAAGGCAAAATATATTCGTATAAATTTATTTACGATAAATTAAATATAATTTGTGGCCCAGTGACCCTGGTGATTCAGAATTCTATCCAGGCAACACGTGGTAGCTGGTCAGCTGGAAGGGTCCTTACAAATATGCTTCAGCCTGGAATCGTGAAAGACTACAAAACCCTTCACTTTTAGCATTACATGCGAAACTGTCGAGGGTAAGTTTGCCATTTCACATAAGAAATTGGAATGTTTTCCGAAGATGGGAATGGGAGTGCCCCCTGAGCCCTGAGCAATTCCCGCTTCAGCCTTTTCTATATTTCGTCTTTTTGCTCTTCTAGAACCGTCCATACCAGAATGCAAAGCAACGGCTCGAATAGGAGTTGCACCGCGTATGCATTTTATTTTATAATTTTACCATCCGGATCGTTTAGTCCTCATCCAATTAGTTCTAGCCGCGTATACGAGACAGTAATGGGAATTGACTTCCAAAAAAATAAAAAAATTAAAATAATGGAGTAGAGGTAATCAAAAAATGAATCCGACGATAACTTTTGATAACTTATATTTTCATTTCATTTAAACTTGAAGAAATTTTAAAGGAAATGATTAATTGTAAAAGTAATTTTCTTAGTTTTAAAACCTTATCCAATCGATACGAACAAAATTTAATATGTGATACATCACGAAACTAGTCAACTAGAATCCATAACAAAGTTGATCGAATTCGATCGGAAGTTTGATCCTAGAACTTTATATTTAATTAATTCCTTTGAATAATTTTTCAAGGATTATAAAATTTGTCGAAATAATTTATCTTTGAGCTACACAACAAGGAAAAAAACAAAAAAATGCATAAGCTACTTTATACACATGTAACCTATTTGTATGTATCTTACGGACTCATTCATAGAGATTTTATCAAAATTTCAAATTAATTCTAAGCTTTCAAGCCATTATAGAACATCCCACAACTATACTTATTATTATTTTTTTTTTTTTGAGGTAAAACTACACTTATTTAAAGTTACTTAACTAAAACTAAAAGAGGAAGCTGTCGGCCCAAGTTTTTTCGTGAAGACACCCTTTTGTCTTTATTACATTGTGAAACTTTTGCTTTTAATCTGTTGATTCGATAGTTGTGTACTTGTACGTCTTTTAAGATACCATTATAAACCAAAAGTTCTGTGAAACCATCAAACCAAATATATTAATGAGCCGTGTTGTTGATTTCTGAAAACAGTAAGTTAGTGAGTTTCATTTCTGAACGGTAGTGTACCTGGAGTTTCCATACTGATGAATGAACTGTTAACGAGTGGAAAAAGATTGGTCAACGAGTTACCCTTGTCCTTGAGCATAGAATTTATTATGTAGTTGTAAAATGTGATTCGTTGTGGAGTCGTATTTTGAATTTTTAGCATGCATATTATTAAGATAGCATCATTCTTGCAATATTAACATTCATTGAACTTTTTTTTTTAGGGCTAGCAAAAAGCTAGCAATTTTCATTAAAAACAAAAAAAAAATTTACAAAAGAACAAAATAAAATTCATAACTCGTGCCTGTACTAATACTAGTATGAACGAAATAAATAAATAAATAAACTTCTAATAAGTTTACAATCTAGCCGTAAACTACCAACATGTTTACAACCTAGACGATACCAATACCGTACCAATATAACCTCAACTAACCCCGACTAAACTTAACTGACATTGTCACCCTCAATATTGCACAAAGAACATGAACTTCCCTGCATCTCGCCGAAGGTTATAACGCAACACCAATTTAAGTTTCATACGGTCATACCGCAATCGCCAACCACACCCACGCACATGGCTGCCGCAATACCACCAACCACACCCAAACTCAAAGTTACCGCAACAAAATCATGACCACAACCGAACACAAGACTGTCACAACAAAGCCAACCATGACCAATAATTAATGTGTTACTCTTTCAATCAAGCCATTTATATTTTGCTACAAAAGGTAAATTTTGGAACGTTAACGCCACAACGGTCATATCCTCATACATTACAGTGATTTAGAATCGATCATGCATGTAGTTAATAAAACTAAGGAAATTAACTTGATATCTTCAATCAATATGATTTTGAGTGGATTTCTCATAATTAAACCGCACATTAAAATGAACCGGTACACTAAATCCACATGCGTGGGTTGTTGTTTTTAATTACTGATGTTCTAATTATGAGTGGTATGTTATTTTATGTGATGAAACAATTATCACCTACGGCCTATGGGTTGGGCTAAAAATGAGTCGAGTTTAAGCGAGCCAAGCCTCAACCCGAATCAATCTGAATTCGAATCGATTCGTTAAGACTTTTTTGAGTGGATAGGTTAAGCTCGAATTTTACTTCAAATTAATTCAAGCTAACTCGGTTTGATTTGTCAATAGCTCAATTTTAAAATAAATAATTAAACTATAAAATTAGATATTTAGATCTTGATCTGACGCCGCAGAACAAACAATCAGAATGAAAATCTTACCAAAATGAAGACGAATTCCGAACTTGTTAGCTTGCAAGCCAATATCGAGCTAGCTCGGTCAAGCTCAAATTTGACTCAAAATTAATTCGATCACGAATAACTCGACTCGAAAATAGATTCAAATTAATTTGAATGGAGCTAATTATGAATAATAACCAAATTGAATCCGAGGGAGTTGTTACTTGTGAGTTTTGAATTTTTTTGTGGGCTATATATACTACGGGATTTCTCTTGCAAATGAGATACAATGAAAATGTATGAAATAGTAAGTAGAGAAATAAATTAAGATGCGTTGTACTGAACAATTAACTTTTGAATTTTTCCTATTTGCAAAAAAACCTGATCTATACTATTGTCTCTTTTGAGTGATTTATTAGGTGTTTATCTGAAGAAATGTTAATTAAAAGTAAGATTTATAGAAGTTGTGGAGCTATACAAGACTCAGGTAGGTGTAATAGAGTTATTAGAATAAGTATAAATGTTTGCTAAATTCATCTCAATAACTTTGCTAGATAAATGCTCATTTTCTAGAATTTTGCGTTACTTAACGCAATATTGTGTCACGTGACGCATCAATCAAGTCAAATTCCAATGAAATTTTGAAAAACTTTCTTGTGCTATACAACGCAATTTCACGTTGCGTAAACAAAAAGATAATGCGTTGTATAACGTTCTATTCCATTATACGACGGAAAGGCCAAGACATCCACATTCAATTTGCTAAATTCTGCTTGTGAGTTGTATAACGTCCGATTGAGTTATACAATAGACGAAACGAGGCGTACAATAATGCAACCTTGTCCTTGTGTTATACAATAGATCATTGATTGGCCAAGATTCGCAAAAATTTGTGCTATCTGTCTCTGATATGAAAACACGGCATTGCATTGTACTACGGTGGATATGTGATGCGTTATGTAATGGAGAATTGCGTCATGTAACGTCTCTAACAGATGTTTATGACCATTTGAAATTTCCACTCTTGCGTTTTATAACGCAACCTTTCGTTGTATAATGCAATGGTAAGACTTGGTATTGGCGTATTGCTACTAATTTGACCTAGCTAGTAGTAAGTTCCATTCATGCTGGTAATGTCGAAATCCTTTTTTAATTAATATTGTAATTATTATAATGTAATAATAATATAATAATAATAAAATAAATATAAATATATAATATTACTATATTATTATATTATTTATAATAAAATAAATATAAATAATTGTCATGGGAGAGAAAATATTATTTTTTATTTATTTCACATTTTTTCTCCATTCTTCTTACTCTTCTTCTATGTTCGGAACTAGACTGGAACAGCCTGCACGCGAATAAAATTCCCTATTTGATATTCCACGTTTTTGGTGAACTTCGCGAACACCATCGGCGAACTCATAAAATATTATTTTAAGTGGGTTGGATTTCGCGAATTTGATGTTCATCTTGTTCGATGCGAACTCCCAAACACACCCCTAGGTTTCTCCTTTAACAAACTCGCTGAACGCCTGTGCCAGATTACCTCTCTACTGAATAATACACATCAACTGGTATCCATTTATACGAGTCAATATGTGCCATTCTAAACATGACATTTACCTCTCTCGGATAACAATTACAACCTCTGTATTTGCTCTAAGGCTTTAAATTAATGATTTTAAAAAAGGTGTTTTGCAAGTCATCATTAGAAAGTGATACGAAATGAAGTTTTGTGTTGTAGACAGAGAGTTATGAAAAATGTTTTAAAAAAACAACATAACGACAAGCATCTTACGGTGGTTTATCATTTATCAATGTAAGTCTCATGATTAATAAATGATTAAAATGCTGCATCTGATCAGTTATGTTGATTTACATCAGGGAGAATTCAATGTGTCGTCGTGGCAAACTAAAGATAATTAGTTTAAGATTCATAATTAAGTCATATTTTCTTCAAAAAAAAAAGTCTTGTTATGATTTATGAATAAGTCTTGTTGCATAGAACTTGGAACAACGAGATGCCAATAAGAGTCTTTTTTTTTTTAATTACTTGATTTACGTTCGACGACAAAAATTCTGACAATTGACAATTTGATAATCAGAAGAGGTTGAAGTCCCAATATATGTATGCACATAACATACTTAAGTTATTCACATTGTTTCTCTAATTACATTGAGAAACTTGTCTTAATAATTTCTATGACATTGTTTCTCTAATTACATTGAGAAACTTGTCTTAATAATATGTGCACATAATAATATCCACACTTATCAAATGTGAATTATTATTTTTTTTTGAAAATTTTTCATTTAGTCTAGAAGCTTGCAATCAATCTAAGATATAAATTAAAAAGCGTGGCCGCTATGAAAAGTGGTCACAAATAGTTTTCCGAAAAAAATCAGCACATGACAAAAAAAAAATCAGTTTTTAGTTAATAGATTAAAAACATGAAGAAAATTCAGTTCGTAAGGAGAAAAAAAAGAATCTCCAAAAAAATGTCACATTTTGTTTTCCGACAAATAATTGTCGAAATTGAGACTCAATTAACAGATTCAAGCGTTGCGGATGAATTCCGAAATTTTCTAACATATAATTAAATTTTATCATGTTCACGTTTTACATAAGCCCAATAATTTTTCATTTGAATACATTTTTTAAGTTAATGCTGCATTCGAATATAAAAAATTAGAAGATGATTTTTGAGAAGACATTGAGCATCGGGGGCATAGCAACGGATTCTTGTCCCCAAATTATTATTATTATTATTTTTTTTGAAAACATAAGCATAACATAACGTCTAATATAGATATAGATAATAATAGTTTTCAAAAAACAATTCTAAAATATTGTAACATAAAAAAAATCACGAGAAAAAGAAAATATATCTGTGAATCAAATTTTGATTTTTTAAGATGGGTCTATGTAATTCTTTTTATTTACATATAGGTCTTATTTTAAGAATTTTTTTTGAAGGTGGGTCCCTGAACCACGAATCAAAGTGTAGTTTTGGCCCTTTTAGAAAATTCCGTCCAGACTCATATAATATATAAATATAAATTTAATATTGTGTAGAAAGATTTAGGTAGTTTAAATTTTTGCGAACGTTAGTGGGAAAGGAATAAATTGGTGCCGTTGTTAAGAATGTGCGAAGTAATTTCCAAAAATAAACTCTACAACGGTCATAAAATCTTTACGAAATCTATTTTAATTAATTAATGACCGTTTCAATTAATAATAAAAGAAATCCCAATACCTTTGTCGATAAGGAACTGTGATCTTTTAGCTGCCTTTACAAGAAACCTTTCGCTCGGTCGGCTCGTTTGAGTCCTTTCCGAGAACTGAAGTTTCTAGAGAACCACTCTCTACTTTTTAGTCTCTAGTCTCTACTCTCTTTACCTTTAACCTTTCTCCCTTTTTCCACGCTAAAAAGTAAAAACCCAAAAGGCTAAAGCGCACAAGAATCAAAAAACCTCTCCATCTCCCCATCTCTACCCATCTCTCTCCGATCAAGAGAGCCATCGCTTTCTCGATCCGCCTCGATCGATCGTTCCGTACCTGTTAGACGAGTACAATGCACTAAGGTTAGGTGTGCTTGATGAACAAGAGTACTCCTCCGTCGTGAAGTGAAGTGAATTGCGAACCTAGCCATGGCTTGCTTCATCTCACGCCTCAGGTAAGGCACTTCAAGTCCTCTCTCTCTCTCTCTCTCTCTCTCTCTCTCTCTCTCTCTATCTCTCTCTATCTAACTCCGACGAGTTTCTTACAGAATAGAAAAGAAGAAGGAGAAGAAACTTCTAGAAGCAGCTTCCTCTGGAAACCTCCGTCTTCTCAGAGGTTATACTTTTTTAATCTCGAGCAACAGTTCGTAATTACCCGTAGAGGTGGCAAGGCTGTTGAACGGAATGGCAGATGAAATCAAAGGAATCAAAGATGCAACGGGGACAGACACTGCGTTTCATCCTGCACCGTTACATCGGAGGACACAGATTTGTCACTACTTTGCTTTCTCATTTAAGTTGAGTATTCTGAAAACCTCATGTTTATGCATATTCTGAAAACCTTATGTCACACAGTGGCGATTTCCCTGGTATACAATTGGTACCACTTTTATAATCCTCCATAAATTAGTTGTCTCTCTCTTCTTGTCATTTTAATATCTGAATGCAATAACAGGGCCATTTTTGTTTTACCTCGGATGGACTGCTATACTTCCTTTTCTCAGACGCACCAAATTCCACCAAACTCCGTATTAAGATGAGTTTTCTTGATTTTTCATGAATCACAATTTAGATAAATTATATATATGTTTTGTTTTAATCATGTTCTTGTTTATTGGTTTGTTTGGGCTGCAGATTAATGAAAGTTATATTGCGCACCTAACGGTTTGGGCCTTTTGATGTTTTGTGTGATGGACACGATGCAGAATTAAGGTTACACGCTGCAAATATCCAGATAAGTTATTTTGTTGTTTTACACCTGCATTGTGTCAATATGTATTGATTTATTCTGAGTAAATACATGATAGATGAGTAATAATTAATAAAGACCCGTTGTTTTCTTCTTTAAAATACACTAACACAAGTTAATGCATTAACTGTTGTCTTGAGCGATGATATTTTGGAACTAAGATCCACTGGTTCTTGCTAGTGTAAACAAGTTCATGAAAAATGTCTACATCATTAGATACAATATAAATGGCACTGGCTGGTTGGTTTTTAAAATGCTAAGTAGTAAATGGATACTTCCACCTTGCACAATGCACCATCATTAAATTTTTAAAAGCCTCAGAGAATTTAATTTCATTGGTTTCTGAGAAGAAGATTTTCATATTGGTGCAGTAATTTTGTTGCATAAAATTTAGGGGTGCTACCTTTTCAAACATAAAATTTAGGGATCCTACCTTTTCAGTCATTGCATTTATACCACCTCTTTTGTCCTTTGGGCATTTGTTTTTGCTTCATATATATTCTGTGTGAAATTATTGGTGTTTCATTGTCTAAAATGTGTTAAACTGAGGATAAATTAAATGTCTTGGGTTGACTGACTGAGACAAAACTGAGCTATTATTTAGGATTAGCATGCTTATGGATTTACAAGTGGTATGTTAGAACTGCAATGCAATGCAATGTATTTAGAATTAGCTAAATTTTAGTATGTTCGAAATCTCAACTCTTGAATATTAATCTGCCCACAATGATATGCTTTTAACTTTTGATTATTATCTAAGGACTGGTGAATTGCCATCAAATCCCTGAGAAAGTCGCTGCTCTGGTCGGGCCCAAGAATCCCTACACAACATCCTGATGGATCTATACAAGGTAATTTATTTCTTGACACTAATCTGGATTCTTAGCGGTCTCTATGAGAACATCATTCAATTGTAGATTTCACAAAGGTTGGTTTGGGCCTTTTGATGCTTTGTTGATTTGAATATAGCAACAATAAACTTTTTCCAGGGAGGTATGGTGTTTATTCCCTACCTCCTAAATTATTATCACCCTGGTTAATCTTTCATAAATTAGCTGTCTTACTCCTGTTGTTAAATCATTAAATATCTGAATGCAATTGCAGGGGCCTTTTTACCTCGGATGGACTGCTATACGTCCTCATCTCAGAAGCACCATATACCCTATTATGTTAAGTATTCTTCAATTTCCATGAATCACATTTTTGTTTAATTACCTATTTTTTGTTTTAACCATGTTCTGGTTTGTTTCACGGTTTGTTTAGGTTGCTGATTAATGAAGGCATTAGTGTGCACCTATTGGTTTGGGCCTTTTGATGCTTTGTTTAATGGACAAGATACAGAACTTTGTGTACACAATGCTACAAATCCAGATAAGTTATTTTCTTGTTTTGCAATAGCATAGTTTCTCTATGTATTGATTTATAGGTAATAAATACATCATTGATTAAAAAAACCACTTTTTCGTTAGGTGTGTTTATTTAATTAATAAAAATAAATTAGTTTTGAAAAAGTTACCTAATGAGATGCAACATGCAAATACGTATGCTGATTTTTTTGTTTTGCCTTGCATTGGTCTCGAACTTTCATTCTACGATTGGTAAGTTTTTTTCACATCAAAGCCCATTCACTAATTACAATGGTATTGTCAGTTCAGATATGAAGAAAGTATTTACATCTATTTGAATTTAAAATACAAGCACATGCATAAGTTAATTATGACCATGCTGGTAAATCATTTTAAGTTAGTATTTTTAAAATTCTCCATTAATTAGCTGTCATTCTCCTATTGGTATATCATTTAATATCTGAATGCAATTGCAGGGCCATATTTACCTCAAATGGACTATACATCCTCATCTCAGAGGCACCGCATTTCGTATTAAGCTATTTAGAGGAGAGCTTCAAGTAATTTCTGTATGTTTTTTCCCCTTTGTGTTAGTCACTAATTTGTCGACTAATTAAAGCAAAATAACACCAGGCACGCGACTCTGAAAAACGAGGATTTTTAAAAGATTTGAACTTAAGAAATGTTCATTGAATTATAAAATATTTCGACTAAAGAAATATATATTCTGATGTACAGAAAAAACAAAACAATTATTGTTGTTTAGACAGAAGAATATAACGTTAATCAGTTGAAAGTTATTGCATTTCTCCAAGGAGGGCCTCGTTCTTTTTTTTTTTTATCATGAAAAAAAAAATACTAGTTGTGATCTTTGTCTAATCCCTTTATTTCTTATTTGTCACAACTAGGGTTTTATTATCTAAGATAATATTACTTCTACTGTTCTACTTCTACGTATTCCAACACATTGAGTTTATAGTCAAAAGACTTCTGTAATTTATTGTACAGTTTCTGTGTAATTGTGAGGTAAACAGAGTAATCCAAAGTGCAAACACTAAATGTTAGAAGTTGTAGTCAGTCTGCGACTCCCTGTCTCTCTCTGATTTTACACGATACACATCATACAAGTCCGTAAACTAATTAAATTATTTTTATTGAGGATTAAGGGTGAGCGGGTGTACCAATGGAGGTGACGGGACTTATGTTTGGAGAGTTTGTATATGAATATACGCTGGGTGTTGTAGATGTATTTGCAATGCCACAGAGTGGTACTGGGGTATCTGTTGAGGCTGTCGATCATGCATTTCAGACTAACATGCTTGATATGCTCAAGCAAACTAGCAGGTCTGTCTGTCTCTGTCTCTCACACACACACACCCTCCCTCCCTCCATACACCCCTCGACACACACGCTCCTTCCCTCCCCCATTCCCCCAGCTTAAAAAGAAAGTATATGCATTTTCTGTAAACCATACAGGGATGCATTAACTGTTTTGGGGATGTGGAATTAGTGGCCACAAGCAGAACCTGTTTCAGTTATGTTTTCAGTCATATTACCATTATTTTGAAGTTGTTTAAAGATTTCTAACGAAATTAGTAGGCCTAAACTGGTCAGGATATAAAAAAAAAGAAATAGTAAAAGAAAATGATTGATTTGTCTGGGAAGATGTCTTGTTTCTGTTTGTTCTCTTATCTTCACCATGAAGCAATTTGTTTAATAATTCTATTCTTAAAATTTGTTTTACTCGTTATACAAACTTGGGATGTTGGTGGGATGATATCACTCTCATCCTGGCTTTGGCTGCTGGCTTTTTATGTACCTCTCTCTCTCTCTCTCTCTCTCTCTCTCTATTTTGGAGAATAATGTCTCAGACTTGCATGTCCTTCTATCTCTCTATTCTAGTTCTGGCTTGTATGGCGACCATTGAATGAATATTAGCATGTAGGGTACCCGTTGTTGTCCCTTTTTTTTTTTTTGTATACATTGCTTTTGATTTTGATAATTTCTTATACTTTTTTTCAGATGTTAGGTGCGTCATCATCCACAGATTATAAAGTTCGGTTAAGTGAGCTCAAAAGCCTTCTAGCTGCCAAGGTACTTTTCTTGTATGATGAAATGCATGAGTTATCATTTGTTTTTTCAATAATATCTGTAGTTATATATAAGGAAGAACAATCACCATAGTAGGAGAGGACAGTCACCATGGATTGTGATTTGTATTGTGAATCTGTATTTAGGTTTGCAAATTAGTTTGGGTTCTTATAATAGTATGAAACTCATTTGTGTTTGGGTTCACAAATTAGTTTGGCTTCACAAATTTCCGAATTTAGATATGGTTCAGCTGTTAGTTTCATGTTATTATTGTATTTTCAAGAGAGGCAATTTAGAAGGGATTAGGATCTTTTTGAAGGAAAGGTTCGTCAATTAGAGCCCTCTCAGATGACCTGCCCTTTGTTATGTAATAATTTTATATATAGTTATCTTTGCACTGTATGAGCACAAAAATTCCACTTTAGCTTGAAACAAAATAGAAATATTAGTTATTCATTCCTTCTCTGATAATTAAAGCCAAAATAAATTGATTAACCAACTGTATGGTACTTATGTATTTTCTTGTACAGAGAAGGTTTTGAGTATAAAATAAATTGATTAACCGATGAGCATTAGCTTTGTCGTGCGTACTTTGTTCTGTACAACTTAGAAAAGAAAGAAAGGATGAGGAATTCTTGCTTGGCTGGGGTTGTGGGATCTGAGGTCAAGTGAGGTTATGAATCATTGAAATTTCAAGCTTAAGTTATAGAACTTGGTGGCATTCAAAAGGTTTTGTTTGCCCTCCTTTAAGAACTTTACATGTTTACTAAAAAAGTGATATATTAGTTCAAGAGTCAGTATTCTATCACTTAATGACGACAGATCAATAAAGGTCGTCTTCTTCTTAATTTTTAAATTAATCAATATCTACAAGTTTGGACTATGTTAGAAAAATTTTATTTTATTTCCATTTTGCTTTAGATGAAAGAGGCTGTTGACCCTGCTGCTTTGTGTTTTGGTTGTTTGGAGCAGCTCCGAGTGAGGCTGAGATTGTGCTGGATGTCGAGTTTAGTTCATCAAGGTGGCTATAAAAATTGCTGCATGATGCAAAGCCAAGGTGCTGAAGCACTTTTACATTTTGACACCTCAATTATATTTTTCCATTTGACTATCGGATTTGGTGTTAATAAATTAGGATGCACTAATTTCTAACTCTATTTTTTGGGGTTCTCTCTTTTGCAGGTTACAGGACAGTAGAGGAGCTCAGGTGTTCTTAATGAACCCTTGCTTTTCGTTTGTGCAGCCTATGCTTCCTTGAGGTAATTTGTTTCGTTACCTGGATAATTTTTATATAATTGCTTTCTTACTTCTCTATTTTTGGCAAAATAGAAAAGTACATTCTTACTTCTCTATTTCTTACTCTCTCTCTCTCCTCGCAGACGGACGAGGAACCCTAGCTTTGCACCTCTCTCGCTTCGACTCGCAAACTTCTATCCTTTTCCTGGTGAATGCCCATTTTGACCATTTCTGCTCTCGCTCTTCTCTCCTTCTTTCTCAGATATTTTCTAATTCAGATTTTTATTTTGCCTTTGTTGGATAGGTTCACGGAGATGGGAAGAAGCCCTTAGCACAACTAGTTAAGAGTCTGTTTCCCTTCTATTTGTCCTTACATTTTTTTTGCCTATTTTTTTTTTTTATTCTTTTCATCCTTTTCTGTTACTTATGCTTTTCTTGCTAAATTTTAGTTGTTCAATTTGTGTGTGGTAGGTATTGTGGATTAGATGAGGAGGTTGAAATTTTGCTTGCTGAACCTCTTCATTTTGGCTAAACTACCAAATATAGATGTATACCTGCAGACGAGGTGAAACATTGTGCAAAGAAGCTCATTTGATGAAAGGTAATTGCAGGTTCATTTTTTTCTTAGAAAAAATGAGAGACGCGTTAGTTTATTTACAGAATATCATGAATTTGGTCGGACCATTTGTTTGATAATTTTGTTCCTTCTATGCATTATATGGCCCTAAATTTCTTTTCTTTGGTTGGTGAAACCCCTAATGTCTTTTGTTCTGATGCATTGATGAGTTGGCATTTTTTTTTTTAATTTGTTTCGCGTAGTTGAATGTTATTATTGTGGTTGAGTTAATATAAATTCGTTGTCCTTCAAATCCTCTATCACTTCACACGGTTGTATATGCTTTACAGTCGTAACTATGTCTTTTGAAAAACTAATTTTCTGCTTCAGACTTTGTAGAAACCTTTTAGTGGTATTTTGGGCAAGTTAGCTAAGAATATAGAAATATGGTATGGCTTAGAAGCATTATAAGTTGCATTAAATTTAGGGTTAAATACAAATGTAATTGCAGTGAAGTATCCTCAATTGATATATTTTCGCTAGGTCAACTTCTCCTGCAAAAGAGGACCGACAGAAAGGAATAGTAAATAATAGAATGTCAGAGAGACCATATCTCTAAAAGAGTGTATGTCTAAGTTAGCTTAGTGGTGCTCCAAATAACTAATGTTAAACCAAATACATGATTTAAAAAATACAATTTAATTATTCAAAGGAGGGGAAAACAACAATTAACCAAAAGTATCGCTAAAAAATATGAACCACTAATGTGAAAAGGCTAAACAAATCAAGTGTTTAGGGCATGCACAATTTTGGCATGTGCTGGTGTTTTTGGTGATACGTCAAGAAGGAATGATATCAAATAGATTCGTTTTTTTTTTAAGGTACATGTTGGCTTGGTGATCTAATTCGCTGTAGTTAATTGGTCATTTCAGGCTGGCTTTCTTTCTGATGGGACTGAGTCATCTTAGAATTGTATTGGATGCGCTATCATACATAAATGGAGGTTTGCTATTTTCTTTTGTCCTCCTAAAACTTTTTGCTTTGATTTGCATGCTATTAATTTGAGACACCCTTCCAATTTATTGTTGTGATTGCAAATCTAAACTGGCAAAGGGATTTATTTAACAGCAGCCATGTTTGTTGGCAATGAGTTGCGATTTATTCTTAAAACAAATTTCATTCTTAATTTCTCAATTCTAAGTGCAATATGTTTCCTTCGGAAAAAAAAAGGGAGGACCATCTGTTTGAGCCTAAAACATATGGTAAAATAAAGGACCTCTGTACCCATGAGTGATAGTTGGTAGTAATCTGTTACTATTGGTCTTTTTAGGTTATTTTTCTCTTTTCTTTGGTAGTTTTATATTATTTTTCATCATCGATACTAGCAATTAACATTTTCTGAATGACAATTGCATCTAGTTAATCACATCCAGTGCAACTACAATTATAAAAATGCAACTCTTCCGAATTCTGGCCTTTCTTGCTTTCTGGAACTTTATATCAGGTTTAAAAATTTATGTCTATCTTTTTCTATCCCAATCATTTTTTTGATACAGTTTTGGGTTTTATTTATTATATTGAAATAAAATATATTTGACCCACAAGTGCTAGCAAGATGCTTCCAGTTAGATCCAATTGGGTTACATAGGGCTTCAATTGTGATTGTTGGATGTGGTCAACTAATTTTTCATGTTAAATTGATGTTTTTATTTTTTGTTATGAAGCTTAAAGAAATTCAACTGAAAGCCCTTATAACGAAAGCACATATATTTCTTGCTATGGACCAAAGAATAGGCTCTATGTGTCATCATTTAGTATATTCTTACCTTATTTATGTTCTCTAACAGTAAATTAATTCTTCTATTTCTATTTGTCTAATATAAACTTCACGCCAAGATCAGGTTGTGTGGCCTCATTGTCTCTGTCAGACGCAAGATAAAAGATCTCATGTAAGCATTAGTACTTTATTACATTATTTTAGTACTGCATTTCCTTTGTGTAGATGCCAACATGTAATGCTCATTTACTTACCTTTACCATTATTCTGCTACACTGCAAGCCTTTGTTATTTTTCATGAAATTTCATGGATGTTCTTAAAAAATATCCAGCAATATATTTTTTCCAGTTTATCTACTTGCTAAACAATAAGAATCAACTCAAATTGATCTTGAATCTACTATTAACAAACAACGAATCTACTAAACCATACAATAGAATCATTTCTGGTTGGCGCGATACAATAGCTAGTGTAATTTATTAGCAAGGTAGACATGTATGATGCTTCTCTTTTTGCTGCTATCGCATGCATTGGTTCTTGGCCAGAATCATTTTAACTAGCAAAAATTTTACAAATTTATCGATCCAGCATGAATCACTTTGTGACTTTTGAGGTTTTGCTAATATATAAGACACACTTGTTGTAATACTTGTACATAGATCTTATTGTCTACTTGTACAAAACCATTAAATTAATTTTTAACCTTCACCTCAAAATTACATATGCTGAATTGCATTTACACTCCTGAACCTTTTTCTTTATTCTTTTTGCTTTTTATAGTTTTTTGGGAGCACTGGAATGATTCCTGAGGCAACACCTTCATAACCAGTAAGCATTTGGTTTCCCTCATGTTACAGTTCGGCGCACTTGTCAATGATCCAGTCAATATAAGCACCAGCTAAGTAGGTTGCTTTGGATCATGACACGTCTGCCTGAATACTACCAGTAGTGGGTCAGAATTCTAAACCTATGACTATATCTGACCTGAACCTTAATATATTCGGTGATGCAGGCTCAGTCGGATCAATAGTTTTATGGTATATATTCTCTTAGAAACTTTGGGACCATTAAAATGGGACAATTATACCATGAATGTGTAATCCTAGTACCTCTAATATAAGTCTTTTCCATTTTGTGGTTCATTTCAGTTCTAGTGATTGGGTTAATTTTTTTTAGTATTCATCTTTTACTTTGCAAAATAGGCAATATAAACGAACTTAGAGATAGGCTCGGGTGATGCAGCTCTCTTTTCTAACAGCTCTCTTTGCAAACCTAGCCATGGCTTCATCTCACGCCACGCCTCAGGTAATTTGGTGGTAATTTGTATGTCGACGAAAGGGGTCAGATATGGAGATAAAAGACGAAAACCTTCCTTTGGTAACCAGCTTGACTGACATAACTTGTTAACCTTAACTGTTTGTTCAAGTCAAATTTGAACAGTCATTGACTGATGCCACTATATATTTTGAATATCTCGTACATACTGGTCCAGGACCCTTGAGGTGACCTCATAAGAAGCGAATAACAACAGCTGAATTATTCAACAAAGTTTAGCCTAATTCTTAAAAAAAATAAAAGCAAAATCTAGTTCTGCACAGGCATAACATAATTAAGCATCCTTTTTAATCTAGATCATACACCAATAAGACAAAAAAACAGCACCATGGATTACCGTTAAAATAACAAGGTCTGCTCTGTCCTCATTTAAGAGTGAGAAGTGTTCCTTAATTTTAAACTACTCTTTAATGTCTGTTGATTTAGTTTTTTTTTTTAATATTATTGTTGTCTTTTATATTTTCATTTGATATCTGATAGAAATTATCACCATGTTGATAGATCATTTAAGTTGAGTATTCTGAAAACCTCATGTTTATGCATAGGCTTGAGAAGCTGAGCAATCCTCTTATGTCACACAGTGGCGATTTCCCTTGTATACAATTGGTACCACTTTTATAAACCTCCATAAATTAGTTGTCTCTCTCTTGTTGTCATTTTAATATCTGAATGCAATAACATGGCCAATTTTTTTTTTATCTCGGATGGACTGCTATACGTCCTTTTCTCAGAGGCACCAACTTCCACCAAACTCCGTATTAAGATGAGTTTTCTTGATTTTTTATGAATCACAATTTAGTTAAATTACATATATGTTTTGTTTTAATCATGTTCTTGTTTATTGGTTTGTTTGGGCTGCAGATTAATGAAAGTTATATTGCGCACCTAACGTTTTGGGCCTTTTGATGTTTTGTGTGATGGACACGATGCAGAATTAAGGTTACACGCTGCAAATATCCAGATAAGTTATTTTGTTGTTTTGCACCTGGATTGTTTCAATATGTATTGATTTATTCTGAGTAAATACATGATAGATGAGTAATAATTAATAAAGACCCGTTGTTTTCTTCTTTAAAATACACTAACACAAGTTAATGCAATTATGACATAAAATTTCTCTTTTACTGGATTTAGGAATTCAAATTTAACACTTCTGAAAGGGCAAGCCGGCATGCAGATGCTTGCTCTGAGACTTCCTCAGTGGCGGGAGGGCTTCACTTTTTCAGGTAAGAAATTTACTTTCTATTTCCGAGGTTGTTCAAAATTTTGTAATAAAATTAAATAAAACTAATAGTTCTATTTTTGACAGAGTCAAATCAAGCCCCTAAACCTAACTGAGCCTAGACCCGACCGATATCCTCTGGACTTAAAGAAGTCCAGTGGTCTTCTTTGATCCGAGCCGTCCGATTTGATCAGAACGGTTGAATTTTTTCGGGCCTATCAATCTGGTACTATTCACGGGGCATCTATCATCATTGAAATTAAATCAGACAGCTCTGATTTAAGGAAGACCACCGAAGACCACCGAAACGCAGACCAGAGGATACGGATTCAGCCTAGACCACCTCAACTTGAATCATCACTTCGAGCTCGACCACCAGAGTAATTTGAATTTTCATATTTTTGTTATATTTCTTGTTGATGATATCTGTCTTGAAGATACTAATTGTCTTATTTGTAATGTCATGCCATAGGGTAAAGAGTACTCAAGAGTTGGAGGCGAGAAAATGCACCCAAGTTTATGGGCGAGGCCTCTGAATAGAAAGGTAGCCATCTGACTATCTGAAAACCTTCAAAAAAGAACTCATTCCTTCTTGACCTTTGTTTTATGATAACTGCAGATTCTTCAAAAAAAAGATGAAGCCATTTCCACTTCTGTGTCCAAACCTCCTTTGACTACACCAAAAGAGTTCCACATTGCCTGGGTCCACCTTCTGCATCGGTTTTCTCTACAGCTTTCCCTACGTTCTGATACTTCAGTCCACAGTAAAAAGGTTAGCAGTACTGTTCCTGGCCTTACCGCACCCAACCCGTTCCATCTTCATACTGAGGTATATTATTAGTAAAAATAAATTACAATGTAACTTGTTTTGGTTTTTTCTACATGTGAACGAGCTGTACTCAAGAGTCTTGTTTTGGTTACCCGCAAAACCAGGGCCAATGCCTTGTACCAAGCTTGAGGGTTGAAATGCAAAGAAAGATGGAAGAGCGAGAAAGGATGGAGAGGGGAAGAGGCTCAGCGGTGGATTTATAGGGGACAACCTGTTCTTACAGAGTAAGTTTCTGTTTGCTTTATCTTGTTATTTAGCATTATCAGTTTTTCTGAACTCTTATGTGGGTAATTACTTGCACTCCTGATATATTACTTTGTGTGTTTTGAAAGGAGACCCTTTGCCAGCTCCAGCAAAGGAAAGAAAGCCATTGACAGAAGTGCAGACATTTGCCTTGCATGTAGAACAAAGATCTATTCAAAGACGAGAATTTGATAATAAGGTAACATTTCTCTATTATATTCACTTAGTTAAGGCAGTACTTGTAAATTGTCAAGTACAAGGCAAAGAACTAAAATAAGGCGTGTATCATGAAGGTTGATGAAGTATGTGATGAACATTTGGCAGACAATAAAGTCTGTATTGAACAGTTGGTGACCTGACACACTCATATGTCCTGAACTTATTTGGCAACTAATCTGGCAGGTTCAAAATACTGAAAAAAAATCCTTGATAATACAGGAATCCATTAGTAATTTAAAATACCGAGGAAAAACCTTGTTGGACAATCAGAAATCTGTTATTTATTAATTTAAATTAGCTAGGAAATTCCTTGATGAACGACCAAAAATCTGTTTTTAATTTAAATTTCCATAGGAAAGAACCTTAATTCCGAACAATCAGGAATCCATCAAATTATGCAGTATGGTTTAACAAGAATTTTTATTTCCAATTTTCAGATCAAGGAAAAAAGTTGTGCAAAAAGCTAAGAGAAGGCACAGTCTGCCAAACTGGTATGTATTTTCGTGTTCGAAATTTTATATATACCTTTAACTTGGGTTTGGTCACCAAGATACATATCTCTTTATTAATAACTGATTTCTATCAAAATTTCTATATTATCTTATGATGGAGGAAGAGAAGGCACTGAAGCAGCTAAGTCATACTATGGTTCCTCATGCAAGGCCTCTTCCCAAGTTTGAAAAAACCTTCGTCCCTCAAAGCTGCATAATTTTTCTTTTATGATTCAGTCTGTTAAAAATCTTGTCGGTAGCTTTAGTGCGACCTGTGAGAATTTGCTAGTTATCGGATGCTTCTCCCATTGGATACTAATACCCGGCATATTTTTTTGTTACGAGCAAATTACACCAGGCTGTTAGAACTGAGGTCATTAAAAAACCAATGTTTTTTACTCAATGGCTTTGTGAAAAAAGAAAAGGGTTATTTACTTATGAGTGTAAATTATTTCCAGCATTACCTAATAGATCGGTTATTATCTGCCAATGTTTTATAAATGTTGGGTGTATATTACAAATGTTCAAATTAATCAGTCTTAATTACAATATTGGTTGACAATTGCATGCTTATTTCAAGGCACAATAGTTCATGTCCAGAAAGGGACAGAAATTTAAATGTCAGGGGTTGACTTCCTGTTTTATATTTAGACTGTGATTGTCAGTTTGGATACGAAGAAAGTCTTTACAGATATTTGAATTTAAATTTCAAGTACGTGCATAAATTAATTATTATCGCCTTGGTAAATCTTTCATAAATTAGCTGTCTTACTCCTGTTGTTAAATCATTGAATATCTGAATGCAATTGCAGGGGCCTTTTTACCTCGCATGGACTGCTATACGTCCTCATCTCAGAAGCACCATATCCCCTATTATGTTAAGTATTCTTCAATTTCCATGAATCACATTTTAGTTTAATTACCTATTTTTTTTTTAACCATGTTCTGGTTTATTTCACGGTTTGTTTAGGTTGGTGATTAATGAAGGCATTAGTGTGCACCTATTGGTTTGGGCCTTTTGATGCTTTGTTTAATGGACCCGATACAGAACTTTGTGTACACAATGCAACAAATCCAGATCAGTTATTTTCTTGTTTTGCAATAGCATAGTTTCTCTATGTATTGATTTATAGGTAATAAATACATCATTGATTAAAAAAACCACCGTATAGTTAGGTGTGTTTATTTAATTAATAAAAATAAATTAGTTTGAAAAAGTTACCTAATGAGATGCAACATGCAAATACGTATGCTGATTTTTTTGTTTTGCCTTGCATTGGTCTCGAACTTACATTCTACGATTGGTAAGTTTTTTTCACATCAAAGCCCATTCACAGATTCACTAATTACAATAGTATTGTCAGTTCAGATATGGAGAAAGTATTTACATCTATTTGAATTTAAAGTACAAGCACATGCATAAATTAATTATTACCATGCTGGTAAATCATTTTAAGTTAGTATTTTTAAAAATCCTCCATTAATTAGCTCATTCTCCTATTGGTATATCATTTAATATCTGAATGCAATTGCAGGGCCATATTTGCCTCAAATGGACAGCTACACATCCTCATCTCAGAGGCACCGCATTTCGTATTAAGCTATTTAGAGGAGAGCTTCAAGTAATTTCTGTATGTTTTTTCCCCCCTGTGTCAGTCACAAATTTATCAACTAATTAAAGCAAAATAACACAAGGCACGCGACTCTGAAAAAGGAGGATTTTTAAAAGACTTGAACTTGAGAAATGTTCATTGAATTGTAAAATATTTCGACTATAGAAATATATATTCTGATGTACAGAAAAAACAAAATAATTATTTTTGTCGAGACAGAAGAATACAACGTTAATCAGTTGAAAGTTGTTGCATTTCTCCAAGGAGGGCTTTGTTCTCTTTTTTTTTTTATAATGAAAAAAAAATACTAGTTGTGATCTTTGTATACCTAGTTTGGTAATATGAAATCAGTCACTGTATTTCTCTCTCTCAGACCCACACAAACATTCAATTTTATTTATGTGTTATTGCCCTCTTTATTCTCTAATGCCTGTTGTCTAATCCCTTTATTTCTTATTTGTCACAACTAGGGTTTTATTATCTCAGATAATATTACTTCTACTGTTCTACTTCTACATATTCCAACACATTGAGTTTATAGTCAATAGACTTCTGTAATTTATTGTACAGTTTCTGTGTAATTGTGAGGTAAACAGAGTAACCCAAAGTGCAAACACTAAATGTTAGAAGTTGTAGTCAGTCTGAGACTCTCTGTCTCTCTCTGATTTTACACGATACACATCATACAAGACCGTAAACTAATTAAATTATTTTTATTGAGGATTAAGGGAGAGCGGGTGTACCAATGGAGGTGACGGGACTTATGTTTGGAGAGTTTGCTGATGAATATACGGTGGGTGTTGTAGATGTATTTGCAATGCCACAGAGTGGTACTGGGGTATCTGTTGAGGCTCTCGATCATGCATTTCAGACTAACATGATTGATATGCTTAAGTAAACTAGCAGGTCTGTCTGTCTCTGTCTCTCACACACACACCCTCCATACACCCCTCCACACGCACGCTCCTTCCCTCCCCCATTCCCCCAGCTTAAAAAGGAAAGTATATGCATTTTCTGTAAACCATAAAGGGACGCATTAACTGTTTTGGGGCTGTGGAATTAGAGGCCACAAGCAGAACCTGTTTCAGTATGTTTGCAGTCATATTACCATTATGTTGAAGTTGTTTAAGGTTTTCTAACGAAATTGGTAGCCCTAAACTGTTCAGGATATAAAAAAAAATGAAATAATAAAAGAAAATGATTGATTTGCTTGGGAAGATTTCTTGTTTCTGTTTGTTCTCTTATCTTCACCTTGAAGCAATTTGTTTAATAATTCTATTCTTAAAATTTGTTTTACTCGTTATACAAACTTGGGATCTTGGTGGGATGGTATCACTCTCATCCTGGCTTTGGCTGCTGGTTTTGTATGTACCTCTCCCTTTCTCTCTCTCTCTCTCTCTATTTTGGAGAATAATGTCTCAGACTTGCATGTCCCTCTATCTCTCTATTCTAGTTAGTTCTGGCCTGTATGGCGACCATTGTATGAATATTAGCATGTAGGGTACCCGTTGTTGACCCTTTTTGTTTGCATACATTGCTTTTGATTTTGATAATTTCTTATACTTTTTTTAAGTTCGGTTAAGTGAGCTCAAAAGCCTTCTAGCTGCCAAGGTACTTTTCTTGTATGATGAAATGCATGAGTTATCATTTGTTTTTTCAATAATATCTATAGTTATATATAAGGAAGAACAATCACCATAGTAGGAGAGGACAGTCACCATGGATTGTGATTTGTATTGTGAATCTGTATTTAGGTTTGCAAATTAGTTTGGGTTCTTATAATAGTATGAAACTCATTTGTGTTTGGGTTCACAAATTAGTTTGGCTTCACAAATTTCCGAGTTTAGATATGGTTCAGCTGTTAGTTTCGTGTTATTATTGTATTTTCAAGAGAGGCAATTTAGAAGGGATTAGGATCTTTTTGAAGGAAAGGTTCGTCAATTAGAGCCCTCTCAGATGACCTGCCCTTTGTTATTTAATAATTTTATATACAGTTATCTTTGCACTGTATGAGCACAAAAATTCCACTTTAGCTTGAAACAAAAAAGAATTATTAGTTATTCATTCCTTCTTTGATAATTAAAGCCAAAATAAATTGATTAACCAACTGTATGGTACTTATGTATTTTCTTGTAGAGAGAAGGTTTTGAGTCCATATTTGTTCATGGCTGCACATTTTTCTAAATAATAAATTTGCCGAGTACAATAATTTCTGCTGGATATATCTATGAAGGCCTTAATTCTTGCTGAAAAAAGTTTGTTGTTGTCTCTTTGTAGGTGCCTTTCTGCTAAGAACTAAGGAAGATTGATATAAGAGGTCTGCTGCAAGAGGAATGTATCTGCCAGGTATATACGCTCTCTCATTCATGCATCATTCAAAGGTCAGTTTGTTGTTGTTTTTGACCAAGTCGCTTTTTTATTGGTTGATTAGACGTGATTATTCAAGAGATTATAAAATATTTTCTCTTTGTTCTTATTTGTTCACTGATGTATCTGTTGGGTTCAGAATTTTTCTGGTAATAAACAAAGTTCAAAAAAAAATTTTTGAATCTGTTTTGAATCCCTATCTAGGTGCTTTGATTTAATCATAGTAGGTTTTTGTGGCTATATTTGCATTGTGTTTTCTGTGTAGGTCATCAGCTAACTCATGTACTGTTTGAGTTGTTTATTCTTTTTTAATATATTGAGATTTTGATTATCATGCTAATTGATTGTCTATTGCTAGGTAGTCTTATTTCTGAGCCCTTCATTCTCTGGCCCCTGTACTGTAATAAGGTAACATTTGATAATAAGGTAACATTTCTCTATATATTCACTTAATTAAGGCAGTACTTGTAAATTGTCAAGTAAAGGCAAAGAACTAAAATAAGGTGTGTATCATGAAGGTTGATGAAATATGTGATGAACATTTGGCAAACAATAAAGTCTGTATTGAACAGTTGGTGACCTGACACACTCATATGTCCTGAACTTATTTGGCGACTAATCTGGCAGGTTCAAAATACTGAAAATAATCCTTGATAATACAGGAATCCATTAGTAATTTAAAATACCGAGGACAAACCTTGTTGGACAATCAGAAATCTGTTATTTATTAATTTAAATTTGCTAGGAAAATCCTTGATGAACGACCAGAAATCTGTTTTTAATTTAAATTGACATAGGAAAGAACCTTAATTCCGAACAATCAGGAATCCATCAAATTATGCAGTATGGTTTAACAAGAACTTTTATTTCCAATTTTCAGATCAAGGAAAAAAGTTGTGCAAAAAGCTAAGAGAGGAGGTACAGTCTGCCAAACTGGTATGTATTTTCGTGTTTGAAATTATATATATATACCTTCTTATTTTTAACTTGGGTTTGGTCACCAAGATACATACTCTTTATTAATAACTGATTTCTATCAAAATTTCTATATTATCTTATGATGGAGGAAGAGAAGGCACTGAAGCAGCTAAGACATAGTCTGGTTCCTCAAGCAAGGCCTCTTCCCAAGTTTGAAAAAACCTTTTCCCTCAAAGCTGCATAATTTTTCTTTTATGATTCAGTCTGTTAAAAATCTTGTCGGTAGCTTTAGTGCGACCTGTGAGAATTTGCTAGTTATCGGATGCTTCTCCCATTGGATACTAATACCCAGCATATTTTTTTGTTGCAGGCAAATTACACCAGGCTATTAGAACTGAGGTCATTAAAAAACCAATGTTTTTTACTCAATGGCTTTGTGAAAAAAGAGAAGGGTTATTTGCTTATGAGTGTAAATCATTTCCAGCATTACCTAATAGATTGGTTAATATCTGCCAATATTTTATAAATGTTGGGTGTAAGTTACAAATGTTCAAATTAATCAGTCTTAATTACAATATTGGTTGACAATTGCATGCTTATTTTGAAGGCACAATAGTTACTGTCCAAAAAGGGACAGAAATTTAAATGTCAGGGGTTGACTTCCAGTCTTATATTTAGACTGTGATTATCAGTTTGGATACGAAGAAAGTCTTTACAGATATTTGAATTAAAATCGCAAGTACGTGCATAAATTAATTATTATCGCCTTGGTAAATCTTTCATAAATTAGCTGTCTTAGTCCTGTTGTTAAATCATTGAATATCTGAATGCAATTGCAGGGGCCTTTTTACCTCGGATGGACTGCTATACGTCCTCATCTCAGAAGCACCATATCCCCTATTATGTTAAGTATTCTTCAATTTCCATGAATCACATTTTAGTTTAATTACCTATTTTTTTTGTTTTAACCATGTTCTGGTTTGTTTCACGGTTTGTTTAGGTTGCTGATTAATGAAGGCATTAGTGTGCACCTATTGGTTTGGGCCTTTTGATGCTTTGTTTAATGGACACGATACAGAACTTTGTGTACACAATGCAACAAATCCAGATAAGTTATTTTCTTGTTTTGCAATAGCATAGTTTCTCTTTGTATTGATTTATAGGTAATAAATACATCATTGATTAAAAAAACCACCGTATAGTTAGGTGTGTTTATTTAATTAATAAAAATAAATTAGTTTTGAAAAAGCTACATAATGAGATGGCAACAAGCAAATATGTATGCTGATTTTTTTTTTTGTTTTGCCTTGCATTGGTCTCGAACTTACATTCTATGATTGGTAAGTTTTTTTCACATCAAAGCCCATTCACTAATTACAATGGTATTGTCAGTTCAGATATGGAGAAAGTAGTTACATCTATTTGAATTTAAAATACAAGCACATGCATAAATTAATTATGACCATGCTGGTAAATCATTTTAAGTTAGTATTTTTAAAAATCCTCCATTAATTAGCTGTCATTCTCCTATTGGTATATCATTTAATATCTGAATGCAATTGCAGGGCCATAATTGCCTAAAATGGACAGCTGTACATCCTCATCTCAGAGGCACCGCATTTCGTATTAAGCTATTTAGAGGAGAGCTTCAAGTGATTTCTGTATGTTTTTTCCCCTTTGTGTGAGTCACTAATTTGTCGACTAATTAAAGCAAAATAACACAAGGCACGCGACTCTGAAAAAGGAGGATTTTTAAAAGATTTGAACTTAAGAAATGTTCATTGAATTATAAAATATTTCGACTAAAGAAATATATATTCTGATGTACTGAAAAAAGAGAACAATTATTTTTGTCGAGACAGAAGAATACAACGTTAATCAGTTGAAAGTTATTGCATTTCTCCAAGGAGGGCATTGTTCTCTTTTTTTTTTTTTCATGAAAAAAAAAAAATACTAGTTGTGATCTTTGTATACATAGTTCGGTATATATGAAATCAGTCGCTTTCTTTCACTCTTTCAGACCCACACAAATATTCAATTTTATTTATGTGTTATTGCCCTCTTTATTCTCTAATGCCTGTTGTCTAATCCCTTTATTTCTTATTTGTCACAACTAGGGTTTTATTATCTCAGATAATATTACTTCTACTATTCTATATGGTACTTATGTATTTTCTTTTACAGAAAAGGTTTTGAGTCCATATTTATTCATAGCTGCACATTTTTGTAAAAAATAAATTTGCCGAGTACAATTATTTCTGCTGGATATATATATATGAAGGCCTTAATTCTTGCTGAAAAAAGTTTGTTGTTGTCTCTTTGTAGGTGCCTTTCTGCTAAGAACTAAGGAAGATTGATATAAGAGGTCTGCTGCAAGAGGAATGTATCTGCCAGGTATATACGCTCTCCTTCGTGCCTCATTCAAAGGTCAGTTTGTTGTTGTTTTTGACCAAGTCGCTTTTTTATTGGTTGATTAGACGTGATTATTCCGGTAATAAACAAAGTTCAAAAAAAAATTTTTTAATCTGTTTTGAATCCCTATCTAGGTGCTTTGATTTGATCATAGTAGGTTTTTATGGCTATATTTGCATTGTGTTTTCTGTGCAGGTCATCAGCTAACTGATGTACTGTTTGAGTTGTTTATTCTTTTTTAGTATATTGAGATTTTGATTATCATGCTAATTGATTGTCTATTGCTAGGTAGTCTTATTTCTGAGCCCTTCATTCTCTGGCGCCTGTACTGTTTTGGGAATTAAAATTTTGCCCTCCTTCCATCAAGCGAAGATTAGTTTGGCTTCACAATTTTCTTTTGGTAGGTTGTATTTTTTTTTTTCTCTGAATGGATTGTGTTTGTTCTGTGCCTGACTTATTTCTTGGTTTGTTTCTCAGGTTTGCAAGCAAATAGAAAAGAAAGCCAATGAAGTTTCGTTAATAGCAGGCAAATAGCAAATACATTCACAATCTCTATACATTAACAGCGGTGTGTGTCCTAGCGGACGGTTAGTTTGAGCAAGTGTTCGCTCGCTCAGGGAGTAGTATTTCACAAGTATGAATTGCTAGCAGTGGCAAGTAACCAAGTGGAAGATAAGCCGGGTAGGTGGTAATAGTTCATAATCCGGGTAGGTAGGTAAGTAAGTGCCCTTCCCCTATAAGCTGAATTAAGGTAAGCGAGGTACTAGGCTTCTGCTGAAACACCCGATGAGCATTAGCTTTGTCGTGCGTACTTTGTTCTGTACAAGTTAGAAAAGAAAGAAAGGATGAGGAATTCTTGCTTGGCTGGGGTTGTGGGATCTGAGGTCAAGTGAGGTTATGAATCATTGAAATTTCAAGCTTAAGTTATAGAACTTGGTGGCATTCAAAAGGTTTTGTTTGCCCTCCTTTAAGAACTTTACATGTTTACTAATAAAGTGATATATTAGTTCAAGAGTCAGCATTCTATCACTTAATGAGGACAGATCAATAAAGGTCGTCTTCTTCTTAATTTTTAAATTAATCGATATCTACAAGTTTGGACTATGTTAGGAAAATTTTATTTTATTTCCATTTTGCTTTAGATGAAAGAGGCTGTTGACCCTGCTGCTTTGTGTTTTGGTTGTTTGGAGCAGCTCCGAGTGAGGCTGAGATTGTACTGGATGTCGAGTTTAGTTCATCAAGGTGGCTATAAAAATTGCTGCATGATGCAAAGCCAAGGTGCTGAAGCACTTTTACATTTTGACACCTCAATTATATTTTTCCATTTGACTATCGGATTTGTTGTTAATAAATTAGGATGCACTAATTTCTAACTCTATTTTTTGGGGTTCTCTCTTTTGCAGGTTACAGGACAGTAGAGGAGCTCAGGTGTTCTTAATGAACCCTTTCTTTTCGTTTGTGCAGCCTATGCTTCCTTGAGGTAATTTGTTTCGTTACCTAGATAATTTTTATATAATCGCTCTCTTACTTCTCTATTTTTTGCAAAATAGAAAAGTACATTCTTACTTCTCTTTCCTACTCTCTCTCTCTCTCTCCTCGCAGACGGACGAGGAACCCTAGCTTTGCACCTCTCTTGCTTCGACTCGTAAACTTCTATCCTCTTCCTGGTGAGTGCCCTTTTTGACCATTTCCGCTCTCGCTCTTCTCTCCTTCTTCCTCATATATTTTCTAATTCAGATTTTTATTTTGCCTTTGTTCACAACTAGTTAAGAGTATGTTTCCCTTCTTTTTGTCCTTACATTTTTATGCCTATTTTTTTTTTTTAATTCTTTTCATCCTTTTCTGTTACTTATGCTTTTCTTGCTAAATTTTAGTTGTTCAATTTGTGTGTGGTAGGTATTATGGATTAGAAGAGGAGGTTGAAATTTTGCTTGCTGAACCTCTTCATTTTGGCTAAACTAGCAAATATAGGTGTACACCTGCAGCCGAGGTGAATCATTGTGCAAAGAAGCTCATTTGATGAAAGGTAATTACAGGTTCATTTTTTTCTTAGAAAAAATGAGAGACGCGTTAGTTTATTTACAGAATATCATGATTTTGGTCGGACCATTTGTTTGATAATTTTGTTCCTTCTATGCATTATATGGCCCTAAATTTCTTTTCTTTGCTTGGTGGAATCCCTAATGTCTTTTGTTCTGATGCATTGATGAGTTGGCATTTTTTTTTTTAAAATTTGTTTCGCGTAGTTGAATGTTATTATTGTGGTTGAGTTAATATAAATTCGTTGTCCTTCAAATCCTCTATCACTTCACGCGGTTGGATATGCTTTACAGTCGTAACTATGTCTTTTGAAAAACTAATTTTCTGCTTCAGACTTTGTAGAAACCTTTTAGTGGTATTTTGGGCAAGTTAGCTAAGAATATAGAAATATGGTATGGCTTAGGAGCATTATAAGGTGCATTAAATTTAGGGTTAAATACAAATGTAATTGCAGTGAAGTATCCTCAATTAATATATTTTCGCTAGGTCAACTTCTCCTGCAAAAGAGGACCGACAGAAAGGAATAATAAATAATAGAATGTCAGAGAGACCATAGGTCAACTTCCACCAAACTCCGTATTAAGATGAGTTTTCTTGATTTTTCACGAATGACAATTTAGTTAAATTACATATATGTTTTGTTTTAATCATGTTCTTGTTTATTGGTTTGCTAGGGCTGCAGATTAATGAAAGTTATATTGCGCACCTAACGGTTTGGGCCTTTTGATGTTTTGTGTGATGGACACGATGCAGAATTATGGTTACAAGCTGCAAATATCCAGATAAGTTATTTTGTTGTTGCACCTGCATTGTTTAAATATGTATTGATTTACTCTTAGTAAATACATGATAGATGCGTAATAATTAATAAAGACCCGTTGTTTTCTTCTTTAAAATACATTAACACAAGTTAATGCATTAACTGTTGTCTTCAGCGACGATATTTGGAACTACGATCCTCTGGTCCTTGCTAGTGTAATCAAGTTCATGAAAATGTCTACCTCATTAGATACAAAATGGTACTGGCTGGTTAGTTTTTAAAATGCTAAATAGTAAATGGATAGCATTGAGATATTTCCGTGTACTTCCACCTTGCACAATGCACCATCATTAAATTTTTAAAAGCCTCAGAGAATTTAATTTCATTGGTTTCTGAGAGGTAGATTTTCATATTGGTGTAGTAATTTTGTTGCATAAAATTTAGGGGTGCTACCTTTTCAAACATAAAATTTAGGGGTCCTACCTTTTCAGTCATTGCATTTATACCACCTCTTTTCTCCTTTGGGCATTTGTTTTTGCTTCATATATATTCTGTGTGAAATTATTGGTGTTTTCATTGTCTAAAAGTTGTTAAACTGAGGATAAATTAAATGTCTTGGGTTGACTGACTGAGACAAAACTGGACTATAATTTAGGATTAGCATGCTTATGGATTTACAAGTGGTGCAATACTTTTTTTCTTCTTTCTTGTGAACTGCAATGCTATGGAATGTATTTAGAATTAGCTAAATTTTAGTATGTTAGAAATCTCAACTCTTGAATATTAATCTGCCCACAATGGTATGCTTTTAACTTTTGATTATTATCTAAGGACTGGTGAATTGCCATAGAATCCCTGAGAAAGTCGCTGCTCTGGCCGGGCCCAAGAATCCCTACACAACATCCTGATGGATCTATACCAGGTAATTTATTTCTTGACACTAATCTGGATTCTTAGCGGTCTCTATGAGAACATCATTCAATTGTAGATTTCACAAAGGTTGGTTTGGGCCTTTTGATGCTTTGTAGATTTGAATATAGCAACCATAAACTTTTTCCGGGGAGGTGTGGTGTTTATTCCCCTACCTCCTATTCTTAACAGTTTGGAACATAGTTCAATCCAATGGTTAATAGGATATAATGCTTAACCTAAGGTGATTTGAAGATATAAAAGTAAAAATTGAAAAAACAAATGGTTTCAACAGCTTTTATTCATAAGGTTTTCAATATTCTTCCCTTCTTGTACCAAATCAAACTTATATAAGATTACAATGTTCAGCAATTAGACATAAAATTTCTCTTTTACTGGATTTAGGAATTCAAATTTAACACTTCTGAAAGGGCAAGCCGGCATGCAGATGCTTGCTCTGAGACTTCCTCAGTGGCGGGGCGGGCTTCACTTTTTCAGATAAGAAATTTACTTTCTTTTTCCAAGGTTGTTCAAACTTTTGTAATAAAATTAAATAAAACTAATAGTTCTATTTTTGACAGAGCCAAATCAAGCCCCTAAAACTAACCGAGCCTAGACCACCTCAACTTGAAACATCATTTCGAGCTCGGCCACCAAAGTAATTTGAATTTTCAAATTTTGTTATATTTCTTGTTGATGATATCTGTCTTGAAGATACTAATTGTCTTATTTGTAATGTCATGCCATAGGGTAAAGAGTTTTCAAGAGTTGGAGGCGAGAAAAAGCACCCAAGTTTAAGGCGAGGCCTCTGAATAGAGAGGTAGCCATCTGACAATCTGAAAACCTTCAAAAAAGAAACTCATTCCTTGCCTCAGGTATATTTTTCTTTTATTTTTTTCCAGCTTTCTCTACGTTCTGATACTTCAGTCCACAGTAAAAAGCTTAGTAGTTCGCGGCCTTACCATACCCAACCCGTTCCATCTTCATACTGAGGTATATTATTAGTAAAAGTAAATTACAATGTAACTTGTTTTGGTTTTATCTACATGTTAACGAGCTGTACTATGATATTTTTCAGGAGAAGAGGCCTTCAAAAAGAGGCTTTATTTACAGACCCAGCTCACACATAAGCAAGAGGAGGAAGAGAAGGCTAGAATTCCAAAGGCTACCACATACCCCATACACAACTGATTACCCAGTAGTACACGCAGTGTTTGGAAATTACTTCAAACTTTGGCCAGTCAGTTATTATTCAAAATACATACTAATTTGTAATTCTGTGTGTAACGTCCAGGTACACGCAAAACCAGGGCCAAAGCCTTGTACCAAGCTTGAGGGTTTTCAACTCAAGAGTCTTGTCAGACATGGAAATGAAATGCAAAGAAAGATGGAAGAGCGAGAAAGGATGGAGAGGGGAAGAGGCTCAGCGGAGGATTTATAGGGGACAACCCGTTCTTACAGAGTAAGTTTCTGTTTGCTTTATCTTGTTATTTAGCGTTGTCAGTTTTTCTGAACTCCTATGGGGGTAATTACTTGCACTCCTGATATATTACTTTGTGTGTTTTGAAAGGAGACCCTTTGCCAGTTCCAGCAAAGGAAAGAAAGCCATTGACAGAAGTGCAAACGTTTGCCTTGCATGTAGAACAAAGATCTATTCAAAGACAAGAATTTGATAATAAGGTAACATTTCTCTATATATGCACTTAATTAAGGCAGTACTTGTAAATTGTCAAGTATAAGGCAAAGAACTAAAATAAGGTGTGTATCATGAAGGTTGATGAAGTATGTGATGAACATTTGGCAGACAATAAAGTCTGTATTGAACAGTTCAAAATATGTCCAGAACTTATTTGGCAACTAATCTGGCAGGTTCAAAATACTGAAAAAAATCCTTGATAATACAGGAATCCATTAGTAATTTAAAATACCGAGGAAAAACCTTGTTGGACAATCAGAATTCTTTTATTTATTAATTTAACTTAGCTAGGAAAATCCTTGATGAACGACCAGAAATCTGTTTTTAATTTAAATTGCCATAGGAAAGAACCTTAATTCCTAACAATCAGTATGCAGTATGGTTTAACAAGAATTTTTATTTCCAATTTTCAGATCAAGGAAAAAAGTTGTGCAAAAAGCTAAGAGAGGAGGCACAGTCTGCCAAACTGGTATGTATTTTCGTGTGTGAAATTTTATATATACCTTTAACTTGGGTTTGGTCACCAAGATACATTCTCTTTATTAATAACTGATTTCTATCAAAATTTCTATATTATCTTATGATGGAGGAAGAGAAGGCACTGAAACAGCTAAGACATATTATGGTTCCTCATGCAAGGCCTCTTCCCAAGTTTGAAAAAACCTTCGTCCCTCAAAGCTGCATAATTTTTCTTTTATGATTCAGTCTGTTAAAAATCTTGTCGGTAGCTTTAGTGCGACCTGTGAGAATTTGCTAGTTATCGGATGCTTCTCCCATTGGATACTAATACCCAGCATATTTTTTTGTTACGGGCATTAAAAATACACCAGGCTGTTAGAACTGAGGTCATTAAAAAACCAATGGTTTGGGCCTTTTGATGCTTTGTTTAATAATGGACACGATACAGAACTTTGTGTACACAATGCAACAAATCCAGATAAGTTATTTTGTTGTTTTGCAATAGCATAGTTTCTCAATGTATTGATTTATAGGTAATAAATACATCATTGGTTAAAAAACCACTGTATAGTTAGGTGTGTTTATTTAATTAATAAAAATAAATTAGTTTTGAAAAAGTTACCTAATGAGATGCAACATGCAAATGCGTATGCTGATTTTTTTGTTTTGCCTTGCATTGGTCTGGAACTTTCATTCTACGATCGGTAAGTTTTTCTAACATCAAAGCCCATTAACTAATTACAATGGTATTGTCAGTTCATATATGAAGAAAGTATTTACATCTATTTGAGTTTAAAATACAAGCACATGCATAAATTAATTATGACCACGCTGGTGAATCATTTTAAGTAAATATTTTTAAAATCCTCTATTAATTTGCTGTCATTCTCCTATTGGCAAAGGTTTAAATAGCGGATAGCGGATTCGTCGCGGACATACCAATATCATAGCGGATAGCGGATAGCGGCCATTTAGCGGCCGATATCGGACCATAGCGGATATTGTATTATTATATATAAATAACACAAAAAATTTATATCACAAACAGCAACTTGGTTGGATGGTTGTTGCATTGGGTTGTATAACCCCACATCACGGGTTCGAATCCCACTTTCAGCTTTATATTGCAACATTTCTTTTGTCCGGTTTTCAAAATTCTTTAGTCCCACATGGATGGTTTAACTTCTACGCAGACAATATATAATGATTGGGTTGGAATGCTATCGCAAGAACTTAATTATTGGTGCGCTCAAGTTGGTGTGCGCGAGATTTCCGCTATAATGCGCGATTCAGGCCGCTAATCACGCTATTTTGTGCGCTTTTTTTCGCTAAACGCCGCTATCATGCGCGATATCAGACACAGCGCTATATTTGTAGCGTGGTAGCGTTCTGGCATGTGATTCCGATATCTCGCCGCTATATCGGTCATAGCGGCCGATATTTAAACCCTTGCCTATTGGTATATCATTTAATATCTGAATGCAATTGCAGGGCCATATTTGCCTCAAATGGACAGCTATCCATCCTCATCTCAGAGGCACAGCATTTCGTATTAAGCTATTTAGAGGAGAGCTTCAAGTAATTTCTGTATGTTTTTTCCCCTTTGTGTCTGTCACTAATTGGTCGACTAATTAAAGCAAAATAACACAAGGCACGCGACTCTGAAAAAGTAGGATTTTTAAATGATTTGAACTTAAGAAATGTTCATTGAATTATAAAATATTTCGACTAAAGAAATATATATTTTGATGTACAAAAAAGAAAAACAATTATTTTTGTTGAGACAGAAGAATACAAGGAGGGCCCTGTTCTTTTTTTTTATCATGAAAAAAAAAAATACTAGTCGTGATCTTTGTATACATAGTTAGGTATGCTTGATGAACAAGAGTACTTCTCCGTCGTGAAGTGAAGTGAAGTGCGAACCTAGCCATGGCTTGCTTCATCTCACGCCTCAGGTAAGGCACTTCAAGTCCTCTCTCTCTCTCTCTCTCTCTCTATCTATCTATCTATCTAACTCCGACGAGTTTCTTACAGAAAAGAAAAGAAGAAGGAGAAGAAACTTCTAGAAGCAGCTTCCTCTGGAAACCTCCGTCTTCTCAGAGGTTATACTTTTTTAATCTCGAGCAACAGTTCATAATTACCCGTAGAGGTGGCAAGGCAGTTGAACGGAATGGCAGATGAAATCAAAGGAATCAAAGATGCAAACGGGGACAGACACTGCGTTTCATCCTGCACCGTTACATCGGAGGACACAGATTTGTCACTACTTTGCTTTCTCATTTAAGTTGAGTATTCTGAAAACCTCATGTTTATGCATATTCTGAAAACCTTATGTCACACAGTGGCGATTTCCCTTGTATACAATTGGTACCACTTTTATAATCCTCCATAAATTAGTTGTCCCTCTCTTCTTGTCATTTTAATATCTGAATGCAATAACAGGGCCATTTTTGTTTTACCTCGGATGGACTGCTATACTTCCTTTTCTCAGACGCACCAAATTCCACCAAACTCCGTATTAAGATGAGTTTTCTTGATTTTTCATGAATCACAATTTAGTTAAATTACATATATGTTTTGTTTTAATCATGTTCTTGTTTATTGGTTTGTTTGGGCTGCAGATTAATGGAAGTTATATTGCGCACCTAACGGTTTGGGCCTTTTTGATGTTTTGTGTGATGGACACGATGCAGAATTAAGGTTACACGCTGCAAATATCCAGATAAGTTATTCTGTTGTTTTACACCTGCATTGTGTCAATATGTATTGATTTATTCTGAGTAAATACATGATAGATGAGTAATAATTAATAAAGACCCGTTGTTTTCTTCTTTAAAATACACTAACACAAGTTAATGCATTAACTGTCGTCTTAAGCGATGATATTTTGGAACTAAGATCCACTTGTTCTTGCTAGTGTAAACAAGTTCATGAAAAATGTCTACCTCATTAGATACAATATAAATGGCACTGGCTGGTTGGTTTTTAAAATGCTAAGTAGTAAATGGATAGCATTTAGATATTTCCGTGTACTTCCACCTTGCACAATGCACCATCATTAAATTTTTAAAAGCCTCAGAGAATTTAATTTCATTATTAAAGGTTGTATCTGAAGAACTGATAGGGTTATTGGTTATAAAATCAAATTTTCCATCTTGATAGTGACTATCTTTTCTGGCTTTTCTGTGTACTGTCCTCTCTTCTTATTTCTTTTAATCAATGTAGAACCTTTTTATGGTCATTTTCTCAGGGTGTTACTAGACGTTGTCTTTGTTTATAAATTGGTCACTTAATTTTATTTATCCTTTGCAGCCTTTCAAATATCAGTTGCTGTGTGGAGAAAGTGCCAACAGGGAAATTATTATGGCAACTGAGCTAATGTTTCCTCCTCTTTTAAGGTTAAGAAGTACAAATGATAACCAGCTATCCAAGAATTATTGTTGCCTTTATGATCAAAAGTTCGAAACATGCTCAGAGAAACATTTTCGTTGATCACTTCTCCTTTTTTTTTCTATAATTATACTGTATATTAGTAAAAACAACACCATTTTACATATGTTTTATATGTTGGAATATTTCCACCTAGCACTTTGATTTGTTTACGGACACATCAGCAATAAAACAAGATATAAGAGAGGCTCATTGTATTATATCTTCGTGCCCCGCTAAATCAGAGTATATCAAAATTTTGTTTAACTAAAATGATTTGCCATTTACTTTTGACTTTTTTCAAAATAACAAAATTTCTCAATTGTTAGAATCAAGATGAATCACTTGCAAACGTCAAATTGACATATGCAATTTTTTGTTTAATTTTTTATTAACGAGTTCATGAATGTGCCATGCTTTCTGTAGGTACTATTTGAATACTATGCGATTTGCCTAATACTAATCTCTATGTTTGTAGGTTTGCAATACTCATTAGATTTTGTCTTCCTCTATGCGATACCCTTGGTTAGTATTTTTCTTTGATTTATTTATTGTTTCTAGTTTTCCTGCAGTTTTTTATTTATCTGAAAATTTGTTGGGCAATTTAAATTCTTTTTACAAGTTTTTGCAAAGAATATTACAAAGGAGATTTGCAAGACCTTTGTGTTCTTCGGCTTGTAAAATTGTGGCAGCTTTATCAAAAATCTAAATATTCACTGTGCTTTCTCAGTTGCATGGCTTAAAAATAGCAAAATTACCTACCTGACAAATTATTTTTCTTATTTTCTCATAGGATAACGCAACATGTATTACTTGGTACTATATCAGAGCTGCTGCAGCGTCTGCACAAAGATACATGTGAGATTTGTGAAGATATGGGATGTGATGGCACCAAACAACCCAGCGATATGGCACCGTGGTTGTGTCCTGATAGACAAACATGTAAGTCCATCATTCAGCCTTTGCCACATGAAAGAGCAATAATTACAATGGATTATATTATTGATGTTGCTATCATCCTTATTAATCCTGCCTTACCTTTGAATGCTGACAGGGAAGTGTCATACAAGCAAAAATACCAAATATTGTGTACCAGCGGCTCCTCAATGTAATTAGTGAAGGACGGATATGCGAAATAGCCCCTTTTCGATTGTTGATGCTCCACCCAAATACCGCACAGTCCCAGGAAATAAGATGGTCAACTTCATACGACAGACGGTTGTCACCCCACTGTTGATGCCAGAATTGCAGATACCAAGATACTATTTTAACATGAGCAGGCTAGAAGATGTTGGTACTGAAATTACTGCTCCAACCGTTGTCATAAGTATTTTGCCCATAAATCCTTTATTCTTTTAGTATACAAAATAGTAGTCCATCTGCTATGGGTACCAATCAGACCGCATCCTACATAGAAACAATTAATGAGCTTAACAAGTGACTGTTTGATGCCCGTTTGCAGATGTCATTGGGAGGATAGCAGGTTCAGCCCGCTCAAGAATATAGGCCAAGCTGACAAACCCAACAAGATTCGCTACATGTATCTTGCAAATGAAAGGTTATCCGTTCATGCATACAAGAATCATGCCCTTTCTTTATCTTGCTGCATGATCGGCTGAATTATTAATCCTCTCTGCCATGTCTATTTGTACAGGGGACACATGGGTCACGTCACGTTATGGAGCCAATTCGTTCAGCTGTTTGATCCACCGGCGCTACACAAACAATAAAAAATAATCTGATCGTTGTGCTGTGCAACTCGCTCACTGTCGACGACTATGATTGTAAGCTCCTCTCTCTCTATCCTAAAGTATTTAACTTGAGAAGGCAGACGCTGATGTCTTACTGCATACTAACTTACTGGCGCCCTTCCCTAGCTGCATGTGATATTGTCAATAGTTTAGTGAATTACGCATCGTATTTCATGAACAAATTTTCAGATACCCTTCTGTTAACGCTCCACGCGTTTGCCTTTGCAGTCAGCTACGCCCTAACACTATTCAGTGCGTCACAATTCTACTTTGATAAAGAAATACTGGAGATGACCCAGTTCATAGCAAGGTACAAATTCCTGCATGTCGAAACAATTCCTGTCACAGGCTTAATCATTACGATATTAATAAAGCTTCTGTTTTCGCTTGACAGACTACCGCAGGGTGTGCCAGCTATAATCCTCGATACAAAATGGACCGCCATATGATGGGGTTCCAGCACAGAATCTGCAGCTCCAATAAAAATAGCACATGAATAAGATCCTTACAAACTGCCACCGCCTCCAAACCGCAGCACTGGCAGCACTGCAACTGAAAGGTACTATCATATCGCCCAAAACTCATGCATTCCTAAAAAAAATTATAAATAGAATATGCACTAAAAAAAAAATTCCCCGAATCTCCCGGTAACTAACCAGCTTCTCGCAAAAATTCTTTTTCAGCCAACGAATTAAGAAGACGCATCTGCACCAAGAGTACCATTTCTGTTAGCTTCCTGCCTATGTAGATAAGTATGGATGTAGATAAACAATTGTACTTTTAGTAATAGCCTAACAAAAAGAAATAAAGACGGCCACATGTACATGCCCAGATAACATTTTGGGTTTGGTTATGGTAAGGCTGTAGATAGCTATGTATGATGCATCTGTACATGGACAAGCCAGCTGTTAGGTCGGTTATAGCCCTTCAACTGCAGTGCATCTTTGCCCCAGAAATGGCAGACCACATGGCATACCATGCAGTTCAATGGTTATGACATCAAACAACATTATTGTTTACTTATAATCATTCTATCTTTATCTTACTATCATAAAATATGGTATACACTTTGTCTATGGAGAAATAATAATAGGATCGCACAAACAAGCACGCAGCCTAACAAAACTCAGGCAATAAAAAAACACCAGTGCACCTTAGAAAAGCACCATCCATCTATTATGCTGCCATAAAACAACAACATATCCTACAATACAGATAACCGACCAAACAAAACACGTGAAATATAGAACCTTACACACATCACACTACTTTATAGTCCACACGTGCAATCGTACTTCAAACTACAGAAAAGGAAAAAAAAAAAAAGAAAAAAAAAAGCCAGCATACAATAGACAAGGTCTACAATTCAGCATAAAAAAAAAGTAGCCCAAGCAGCAAAGAATTAACCCCTTGCTGGAGCACCTAAACAGCACACACACGAAGGACCGGTTTCGCCAGAATCTGCAGATCGAACTTCATCGCGCGAAGCTAGTATTTGTTCATAGCTGCACATTTTTGTAAAAAATAAATTTGCCGAGTACAATTATTTCTGCTGGATATATATATGAAGGCCTTAATTCTTGCTGAAAAGTTTGTTGTTGTCTCTTTGTAGGTGCCTTTCTGCTAAGAACTAAGGAAGATTGATATAAGAGGTCTGCTGCAAGAGGAATGTATCTGCCAGGTATATACGCTCTCCTTCATGCCTCATTCAAAGGTCAGTTTGTTGTTGTTTTTGACCAAGTCACTTTTTTATTGGTTGATTACACGAGATTATTCAAGAGATTATAAAATATTTTCTCTTTGTTCTTATTTCTTCACTGATGTATCAGTTGGGTTCAGAATTTTTCTGGTAATAAACAAAGTTCAAAAAAAAATTTTGAATCTGTTTTGAATCCCTATCTAGGTGCTTTGATTTGATCATAGTAGGTTTTTATGGCTATATTTGCATTGTGTTTTCTGGGTAGGTCATCAGCTAACTGATGTACTGTTTGAGTTGTTTATTTTTTTTAATATATTGAGATTTTGATTATCATGCTAATTGTGTCTATTGCTAGGTAGTCTTATTTCTGAGCCCTTCATTCTCTGGCCCCTGTACTGTTTTGGGAATTAAAATTTTGCCCTCCTTCAATCAAGCGAAGATTAGTTTGGCTTCACAATTTTCTTTTGGTAGGTTGTGTTTTTTTTTTTTTCCTCTGAATAAATATCTGAATGCAATTGCAGGGGCCTTTTTACCTCGGATGGACTGCTATACCTGCTATACGTCCTCATCTCAGAAGCACCATATCCCCTATTATGTTAAGTATTCTTCAATTTCCATGAATCACATTTTAGTTTAATTACCTATTTTTTGTTTTAACCATGTTCTGGTTTGTTTGACGGTTTGTTTAGGTTGCTGATTAATGAAGGCATTAGTGTGCACCTATTGGTTTGGGCCTTTTGATGCTTTGTTTAATAATGGACACGATACAGAACTTTGTGTACACAATGCAACAAACCCAGATAAGTTATTTTGTTGTTTTGCAATAGCATAGTTTCTCTATGTATTGATTTATAGGTAATAAATACATCATTGGTTAAAAAACCACAGTATAGATAGGTGTGTTTATTTAATTAATAAAAATAAATTAGATTTGGAAAAGTTACCTAATGAGATGCTACATGCAAATACGTATGCTGATTTTTTTGTTTTGCCTTGCATTGGTCTCGAACTTTCATTCTACGATTGGTAAGTTTTTTTAACATCAAAGCCCATTCACTAATTACAATGGTATTGTCAGTTCAGATATGAAGAAAGTATTTACATCTATTTGAGTTTAAAATACAAGCACATGCATAATAAATTAATTATGACCACGCTGGTAAACCATTTTAAGTAAATATATTTAAAATCCTCCATTAATTAGCTGTCATTCTCCTATTGGTATATCATTTAATATCTGAATGCAATTGCAGGGCCATATTTGCCTCAAATGGACAGCTCTACATCCTCATCTCAGTGGCACCGCATTTCGTATTAAGCTATTTAGAGGAGAGCTTCAAGTGATTTCTGTATGTTTTTTCCCCTTTGTGTCAGTCACTAATTTGTCGACTAATTAAAGCAAAATAACACAAGGCACGCGACTCTGAAAAAGGAGGATTTTAAAAAGATTTGAACTTAAGAAATGTTCATTGAATTATAAAATATTTCGACTAAAGAAATATATATTCTGATGTACAGAAAAAAACAAAACAATTATTTTTGTCGAGACAGAAGAATACAACGTTAATCAGTTGAAAGTTATTGCATTTCTGCAAGGAGGGCATTGTTCTCTTTTTTTTTTTATCATGAAAAAAAAATACTAGTTGTGATCTTTGTATACATAGTTCGGTATATATGAAATCAGTCGCTTTCTTTCTCTCTCTCAGACCCACACAAACATTCAATTTTATTTGTGTTATTGCCCTCTTTATTCCCTAATGCCTGTTGTCTAATCCCTTTATTTCTTATTTGTCACAACTAGGGTTTTATTATCTCAGATAATATTACTTCTACTGTTCTACTTCTACATATTCCAACACATTGATTTTATAGTCAATAGACTTCTGTAATTTATTGTACAGTTTCTGTGTAATTGTGAGGTAAACAGAGTAATCCAAAGTGCAAACACTAAATGTTAGAAGTTGTAGTCAGTCTGCGACTCTCTGTCTCTCTCTGATTTTACACGATACACATCATACAAGTCCGTAAACTAATTAATTATTTTTATTGAGGATTAAGGGAGAGCGGGTGTACCAATGGAGGTGACGGGACTTGTGTTTGGAGAGTTTGTAGATGAATATACGGTGGGTATCTGTTGAGGCTGTCGATCATGCATTTCAGACTAACATGCTTGATATGCTCAAGCAAACTAGCAGGTCTGTCTGTCTCTCTCTCTCACACACACACCCTCCCTCCCTCCATACACCCCACCACACACACGCTCCTTTCCTCCCCCATTCCCCCAGCTTAAAAAGGAAAGTATATGCATTTTCTGTAAACCATAAAGGGATGCATTAACTGTTTTGGGGCTGTGGATTTAGAGGCCACAAGCAGAACCTGTTTCAGTTATGTTTGCAGTCATATTACCATTATGTTGAAGTTGTTTAAGGATTTCTAACGAAATTGGTAGCCCTAAACTGGTCAGGATATAAAAAAAAAGAAATAGTAAAAGAAAATGATTGATTTGTCTGGGAAGATGTCTTGTTTCTGTTTGTTCTCTTATCTTCACCATGAAGCCATTTGTTTAATAATTCTATTCTTAAAATTTGTTTTACTCGTTATACAAACTTGGGAAGTTGGTGGGATGGTATCACTCTCATCCTGGCTTTGGCTGCTGGCTTTGTATGTATCTCTCTCTCTCTCTCTCTATTTTGGAGAATAATGTCTCAGACTTGCATGTCCCTCTATCTCTCTATTCTAGTTCTGGCTTGTATGGCGACCATTGTATGAATATTAGCATGTAGGGTACCCGTTGTTGTCCCTTTTTGTTTGCATACATTGCTTTTGATTTTGATAATTTCTTATACTTTTTTTAAGTTCGGTTAAGTGAGCTCAAAAGCCTTCTAGCTGCCAAGGTACTTTTCTTGTATGATAAAATGCATGAGTTATCATTTGTTTTTTCAATAATATCTATTGTTATATATAAGGAAGAACAATCACCATAGTAGGAGAGGACAGTCACCATGGATTGTGATATGTATTGTGAATCTGTATTTAGGTTCGCAAATTAGTTTGGGTTCTTATAATAGTATGAAACTCATTTGTGTTTGGGTTCACAAATTAGTTTGGCTTCACGAAATTCCGAGTTTCGATATGGTTCAGCTTTTAGTTTCGTGTTATTATTGTATTTTCAAGAGAGGCAATTTAGAAGGGATTAGGATCTTTTTGAAGGAAAGGTTCGTCAATTAGAGCCCTCTCAGATGACCTGCCCTTTGTTATTTAATAATTTTATTAATGTAGAAACAGTGACAAACTGTCAATGTTGTTGGTAGCATATATATAGTTATCTTTGTACTGTATGATCACAAAAATTTCACTTCAGCTTGAAACAAAAAAGAAATATTAGTTATTCATTCCTTCTTTAATAATTAGGGCCAAAATAAATTGATTAACCAACTGTATGGTACTTATGTATTTTCTTTTACAGAAAAGGTTTTGAGTCCATATTTATTCATAGCTGCACATTTTTGTAAAAAATAAATTTGCCGAGTACAATTATTTCTGCTGGATATATATATGAAGGCCTTAATTCTTGCTGAAAAAAGTTTGTTGTTGTCTCTTTGTAGGTGCCTTTCTGCTAATGGAAGATTGATATAAGAGGTCTGCTGCAAGAGGAATGTATCTGCCAGGTATGTACGCTCTCCTTCATGCCTCATTCAAAGGTCAGTTTGTTGTTTTTTTGACCCAAGTCGCTTTTTTATTCGTTGATTAGACGTGATTATTCAAGAGATTATAAAATATTTTCTCTGTGTTCTTATTTCTTCACTGATTATCAGTTGGGTTCAGAATTTTTCTGGTAATAAACAAAGTTCAAAAAAAAATTTTGAATCTGTTTTGAATCCCTATCTAGGTGCTTTGATTTGATCATAGTAGGTTTTTATGGGTATATTTGCATTTTGTTTTCTGTGTAGGTCATCAGCTAACTGATGTACTGTTTGAGTTGTTTATTCTTTTTTAATATATTGAGATTTTGATTATCATGCTAATTGATTGTCTATTGCTAGGTAGTCTTATTTTTGAGCCCTTCATTCTCTTGCCCCTGTACTGTAACAAGGTAACATTTGATAATAAGGTAACATTTCTCTATATATTCACTTAATTAAGGCAAAGAACTAAAATAAGGTGTGTATCATGAAGGTTGATGAAGTATGTGATGAACATTTGGCAGACAGTAAAGTCTGTATTGAACAGTTGGTAACCTGACACACTCATATGTCCAGAACTTATTTGGCAACTAATCTGGCAGGTTCAAAATACTGAAAAAAAAAACCTTGATAATACAGGAATCCATTAGTAATTTAAAATACCAAGGAAAAACCTTGTTGGACAATCAGAAATCTGTTATTTATTAATTTAAATTAGCTAGGAAATTCCTTGATGAACGACCAGAAATCTGTTTTTAATTTAAATTTCCATAGGAAAGAATCTTAATTCCGAACAATCAGGAATCCATCAAATTATGCAGTATGGTTTAACAAGAATTTTTATTTCCAATTTTCAGATCAAGGAAAAAAGTTGTGCAAAAAGCTAAGAGAGGAAGCACAGTCTGCCAAACTGGGATGTAATTTCGTGTTTGAAATTATATATATACCTTCTTATTTTTAACTTGGGTTTGGTCACCAAGATACATATTCTTTATTAATAACTGATTTCTATCAAAATTTCTATATTATCTTATGATGGAAAGCCTCTTCCCAAGTTTGAAAAAACCTTTGTCCCTCAAAGCTGCATATTTTTTCTTTTACGATTCAGTCTGTTAAAAATCTTGTCGGTAGCTTTAGTGCGACCTGTGAGAATTTGCTAGTTATCGGATGCTTCTCCCATTGGATACTAATACCCAGCATATTTTTTTGTTACGGGCAAATTACACTAGCCTGTTAGAACTGAGGTCATTAAAGAACCAATGTTTTTTACTCAATGGCTTTGTGAAAATAGAGAAGGGTTATTTACTTATGAGTGTAAATCATTTCCAGCATTACCTAATAGATTGGTTATTATCTGCCAATATTTTATAAATGTTGGGTGTAAATTACAAATGTTCAAAATAATCAGTCTTAATTACAATATTGGTTGACAATAGTTAATAACCAATGGGAGAAATTTAAATGGCATGCTTATTTCAAGGCACAATAGTTACTGTCCAAAAAGGGACAGAAATTTAAATGTCAGGGGGTTGACTTCCTGTTTTATATTTAGACTGTGATTGTCAGTTTGGATACGACAGATATTTGAATTTAAATCGCAAGTACGTGCATAAATTAATTATTATCGCCTTGGTAAATCTTTCATAAATTAGCTGTCTTACTCCTGTTGTTAAATCATTGAATATCTGAATGCAATTGCAGGGGCCTTTTTACCTCGGATGGACTGCTATACGTCCTCATCTCAGAAGCACCATATCCCCTATTTTGTTAAGTATTCTTCAATTTACATGAATCACATTTTAGTTTAATTACCTATTTTTTGTTTTAACCATGTTCTGGTTGGTTTCACGCTTTGTTTAGGTTGCTGATTAATGAAGGCATTAGTGTGCACCTATAGGTTTGGGCCTTTTGATGCTTTGTTTAATGGACACGATACAGAACTTTGTGTACACAGCAACAAATCCAGATAAGTTATTTTCTTGTTTTGCAATAGCATAGTTTCTCTATGTATTGATTTATAGGTAATAAATACATCATTGATTAAAAAAACCACCGTATAGTTAGGTGTGTTTATTTAATTAACAAATATAAATTAGTTTTGAAAAAGTTATCTAATGAGATGCAACATGCAAATACGTATGCTGATTTTTTTGTTTTGCCTTGCATTGGTCTCGAACTTACATTCTACGATTGCCTTGCATTCACTAATTACAATTTAATTATTCAAAGGAGGGGAAAACAACAATTAACCAAAAAGTATTGCTAAAAAAATGAACCACTAATGTGAAAAGGCTAAACAAATCAAGTGTCTGGGGCATGCACAATTTAGGCATGTGCTGGTGATTTTGTTGATACGTCAAGAAAGAATGATATCAAATAGATTCGTTTTTTTTTTTAAGGTACATGTCGGCTTGGTGATCTAATTCGCTGTAGTTAATTGGTCATTTCAGGCTGGCTTTCTTTCTGATGTGACTGAGTCATCTTAGAATTGTATTGGATGCTCTATCATACATAAATGGAGGTTTGCTATTTTCTTTTGTCCTCCTAAAACTTTTTGCTTTGATTAATTTGCATGCTATTAATTTGAGACACCCTTCCAATTTATTGTTGTGATTGCAAATCTAAAATGGCAAAGGGATATATTTAACATCAGCCATGTTTGTTGGCAATGAGTTGCGATTTATTCTTAAAACAAATTTCATTCTTAATTTCTCAATTCTAAGTGCAATATGTTTCCTTCGGGAAAAAAGGGAGGACCATCTGTTTGAGCCTAAAACATATGGTAAAATAAAGGACCTCTGTACCCATGAGTGATAGTTGGTAGTAATCTGTTACTATTGGTCTTTTAGGTTATTTTTCTCTTTTCTTTGGTAGTTTTATATTATATTTCATCATTGATACTAGCAATCAACATTTTCTGAATGACAATTGCATCTAGTTAATCACATCCAATGCAACTACAATTAAAAAAATGCAACTCTTCCGAATTCTGGCACTTTATATCAGGTTTAAAAATTTATGTCTATCTTTTTCTATCCCAATCATTTTTTTGATACAGTTTTGGGTTTTATTTATTATATTGAAATAAAATATATTTGACCCACAAGTGCTAGCAAGATGCTTCAAGTTAGATCCAATTGGGTTACATAGGCCTTCAATTGTGAATGTTGGATGTGGTCAACTAATTTTTCATGTTAAATTGATGTTTTTATTTTTTTTATGAAGCTTAAAGGAATTAAACTGAAAGCCCTTATAACGATATTATTACAATGCACATATATTTCTTGCTATGGACCAAAGAATAGGCTCTGTGTGCCATCGTTTAGTATATTCTTACCTTATTTATGTTCTCTAACAGTAAATTCATTCTTCTATTTCAATTTGTCTAATATAAACTTCAGGGCTGTCAGACGCAAGATAAAATGTTGGATACTTAATAAAAGATCTCTGTCAGACGCTAGATAAAATGTTGGATACTTAGTTTATATTTGTCTAATATAAACTAACAGTAAATTAATTCTTATATTTCTATTTGTGTAGGCAAGATAAAAGATCTCATGTAAGCATTAGTTGTTTAGTACATTATTTTGGTACTGCATTTCCTTTGAAATATGCCAAAAATTATGTCTGGGATACTTAATAAAAATATTACTTAATTTCTTACAATATTTTTTTATTAATAAAAAATTTTAATCCCCAGGACATTTTTCAAGATCTAAAGTGCTAACAAAATTAATACGTTTACTTTTTAACTTTAGCATGCACTTTTCTTAAGACACTGATAGCTTTGATGCGAAATTTATTAAAAGTTAATAATGCAATAAATTACTGATATTCTCTGATCGGATATGTTAAACAGAAAGCGTACCGGCGATTGATCGAAAGCCGGTATTTCGATGTTTTGTGGTATTTTATCTTTATTTACTGATATTGCATTCCGGTGGATGTTCTGGATTGCAGTTTTATTGGTATTTTTGACTGGAATGATACTTCATTGAATACACTGATTACATACAATTTCTGTATCACTAATTCACTGTCGGTATATAATAATTTGATTCTTTTTTATTATAATATTGGTCAAAATGACCACTACTTATGGTCAAAATGTTGGATAACATTTTATATATACAATAATTATTTACATAATCGTTTCAACACACTGTTTGAAAAAAATTCTTAATCTGTTCTTACATAATTAGTGTTTAATTAAAACATTGTTTGATGAAGTGCTTTAATACTTTAAAATTTGTCCTTTCATTCAATTTATAAAAGTGTTTGGAAAAGCAATGTTAAATGTTAATTTTACTTTGATTTTAAAGTTTTTTTTTTTTTACTATGCGAATGATGCTGACCATCAATGTATTGAAAAAAATAAAAAAGCAGCCATTGCGAAAGTCCATGTCAAATTTCTAATTAATATTTGGTAAAGCACATCTTAAGTAAATGTATTTATCTTCTTTTATGCATTTCTGGATTTTACGAAATAATGCCAGGGTCTGAACCCAATAACATACCTTTTACCAAATAGCCTAAACTAAGGTTGTGATTGCTAACTAAACTAAGACTTAATTGCAAACCAAGGATATGTAATAAATAATTTAGACCTATGCTATAACTGTAAGAGGTATATAGATCAGAGATTGAGATCAAGGGATGAGTTTTCAGCAATTTTCAAGTATATCGAAATTGTTCTCTAAAACCCAACAGCGGAGTTTTACTTGAGAATGGGAACTGTGAAATCCCTTCTCACATTGACTTGAAATTTTATCATTTGACTAACCACTTTGTCTCTTTGACCACCTCAAATTAAATGGATCGAAAAAGAAAAAACTATCAAACAAAAACTTGACACCTTCCATGCTCCTTTCTCCTGTTAACACTTTTTTTTTAATATCTTCTCCTGTTACATCATCAATCAAATGCTAATACTAATACGTTATACTACCTGAACCTAGACATACTATGAATAGCTTAGGTACTGGTAATGGTTTCGGTTGGATTATTTTGCCCTTAAAAAAATATGTGGCTGCAACTAAACTGTCAATGCATTCCATATACAAATAGAGTACCTAGCTTTTCTCACTTTGTTATATAGCCGATTCTAAAGTCTACTAAGTCACAACAATATTAATAGATTGTGATCAAAGATAAGTTACAAACATCATGCAAATATTGCAAAAGAGATACATTAGGGCCAGTGCAGAAGTATCATAGACAAGTAGAACTGCCAATTCATTCCATAAAATAAAGCACTAAGTAAATCAAACTCTACTAATTGATCAACGCTGTAATTACTATTAGGTTCACAATCTGTTTCTCAGCTGACAAGAACTTGCTATGCTTGAACTCCATGTCACCTGAAATGATATAAAATAATCATTGGCAACATTACCATTATTCAAATATGGGGTCATAATAGCAGCCAGTCTAAACCAGAACAAATAGTTCGCATAAGCATTCTATTGATTGTAGTTCCCAATCATATTTTGTATTAATAGTAACGCTTTAAAATTGATTTAATAGGAAGTGGTACAGTACATGCAAATAAAGCCCAATGCATTGTCTTTCTAATTTGCAACTAACCCCCCAAAAAATGTTATAGGGTGCTATTAGCAAATAACCCAAATTTCAGGTGCTTACTGCATAAACTACAATATTTTGGGTATAATAATTAGAAAAAGAACTCAACATTTAGAGAGAGAGAAAAAGTTACCTGAAAAAGGATCTCTTCAGTGACTCAGCCTAGTCATCAGCGGCAACATCATGTTTCATTGTCTCAATATGCAAGTATTTTGCACAAAACCTAGCTACAACTTTACCTATGAAAATGGAATAAAATTCATTTCAATTAATAATACTATATGATGTTCTGCATTCTATTGAGGTATCACTAAAGGACCTTGGTTATAAGTTGATAAGAAAAGCAAATTTTAAGGCACTTTATGTTGTATTTTACATGGAAAAAAGAATAAAATAATTAATGCATGAACACAAACCTATGTGGCCATCAAATACTCCAAAGAAGTATGTTCCTTTGTCAAGATCCGACACATCCGTGTGCTAGGGAACAAAGCAACTGTCAACAAGCAAAAAAAAATCAGTATAGTCCTACTATTGAAAACAAAGGCAAGGCTAATTGCTTTTGGTCTTGTTCAATTAAAATCGAACCAGATATCAAATAATAGGAGCGAGGATCGAACCTGCGACGAAAAATATGAATCTAGCGCTCCAACAGATATTATTGTAATGGTCATTAGATATTATTGTAATATATATGTAATATTGTCATCTAGAAAGGCCAACAGATTCTGTAGGGGCAGACCCCGAAACATGGACACAAAATTGAAGATAGTCATATTATTTCTCATTAGATATTGACGCATAATCAAAATTAATATTAATGCATTAATGCATTAGATAAAATCTAAAATAAAACTTGCAAATTATGAAATCCTAAAGATAATTACTACTGGTCTGGGATTGCGCTGCTATAGCTGTAATAATTACACCAATACAGACCAGTACCTGAGCTGAACCAGTGTCATGATTATCGTTAAATGTGACAGCTCTCGAAGGCCACCGTCCCATGACACCAGGTGGCTTCCCTTATGCATCTTGTAGTTGCCACATTTTCTTTTTCACTGCTTCCTATTTCTCAATCACATCCCCTCAAGGTAAGCACCAGATAGGTAGTAAGCAAACACAATACTCACATTAAAAAAAAAAAAAAAAAAGCAAACACAATACTTAGAAGGAAAAGGGAAAATTCTGATGCAAACCTGAACAATGCCCTTTGAGGTGAAATCAAAGGCAGCACAGAGCCCTCCAGTGCTTTTTATCCAGTTTATAATCCTTTGCCTATGATTGTCTGTTCGAGAGTAAATGCCTTCTAAGGCAAACATATAAGAGAAAGAAGAAACCGTTCCAATTTGATGCAAGTCGTTCTAAAAGTTTTCCACATGACATGAGAAAAGAAAATAATGAATATAAGTGCTATGCTTTTTGGTTACTGCAGTTATAAAACAAAGGTTTAGATTCCTCAATCATTTTATTACCTTAACTGTAGTTCAATTGAAGCCAATTCAAATCTAGAGAAACATGGACTTCACTTGAAGTATGACAACATGTAAGAGATTTGATGCATTTAGTCATTTAGTCGATTTCTCCATTAATGGAAGGAAATTAACTCTGGTAGTAGAGAGATCAATAGGAAAATTGTCTGACCTTATATCTTTTTTCTCCTCCCCACCGATCTTATCTAATGCCCCCTCTGAGACTGAGTCCACTGCATATTAACACAGAATGAGAAATCAGATACAAGAAGAGAAGAGCGAAGATGAAATTGAAACTGATATTTAAGCAATTAATTAGAAAAGGCGAACCTGGTGAGGCAAGGATATGAGAGAATAGATAAACTACAAACTATAAACTATCATAAACTACAAATTGGCAAAACAATTCATAAGAGAGAATAGATAAAGTAAAATGCCAATTCTAACTTCTCAGTCTCAGTGAAGCATTTCTACACTAATCAAGAGTAACAGAGATCCAAATTGTACCTAATCATCTTCTCAAACCGAGCCCGAACTGAAGTCGAGACAGCCGCCGGATCAATTGAGCGCAGAAAAGTCTCAGGCTGTTCATTCTCTTGGGTTGTATTATTTGGTTTAAATAGGGAAGCGAACAATTCCTCTGAGAGCGAAGGGGTGGCGAAAGATTTAAATTTCAAATTTAAATCGAAACTATGCGAATCAGGATCGTAGGTGAGGGGCGAATCCATGGATCGCTGAGGTGGCGAATCGAAACTATGCGCACTATTCTGGATTGGTGAGGTGGCGAATCCATGGGTCGTAGGTAGGTGGGGGGGCGGGCCGTGGCCGTGGGTCGTTGAGGTGATCGTGGCTCTGGATCACTAGTGCTTCACATGATGAATATACGTAAATCACATGTGGATATATCTCTAGTGCTTCTTTTATACATGTGGATATACGTAAATCACATGATGAATCGGATCTGATCACATGCATAAAACAGAGTCAATATAGAAACCAATTGGATTGTAGCGACATTATCTAGGGAAAAACTCATTATAAGTATATTAATTTCAAGTCTGGTGGGACTGTAGCCTGCACTGTAGAAATTAGCGTCTATCCCAGCCGTCCGTTCTTTCTTCCAGTCTGATGGATTTCATCTCCGTCGTTGCCCTCCACTAAAATTTCCGCACCCCTTTCTTTTTTGATTTTCTGTGCGCACACCCTGATCCCTTCCATGTTGTTCTCTCTTGCCGCGCCAGATTATTGTTTTGAATCCATTTTGATTGAGGCGCACCGCAGAAGGATACAGAGAACTGTTTGCATAAGATAAATTACATGAGTTGGATTGATTTAACGTGGGCAAGGATCACATGGACTAAAGAAGATGGCCAGGGGAGATAAAGGCAAGGTGTATGTGATCCAGGTGCGCCTGGTGTTATTTTCAGCAAGTGCTTCTAGCTTCTTCTCCTCATCTCCTGGTGTGTTTCCACATGTGCTTTGCACAAAGAAAGGGAGAGAGAGACAGAGAGAGACCAAGGAAAGGGCTGGCTCTGGCTTTGCTAGGCGACCTCCGATCAAGGGCTGGAGCGACAATAGCTGTGCTAGGTGAGCTCGAATCGACATAATTGTTCCTTTCTTCCCTGGCACATCTTCTTTACTGTTCTCCTGCTTCACCTATGTTCTTCTTTGCTCTTCTTTCTTTTTCTCACCAGCTCCTGGGACGGCGGTGGAGAAAGCTTCTCCGTCTTGATGGACCTTCACGTCATAGGTAGCATCGAAGTTTCTTACGCAGATTTGGCTTGCTCGACCATGAGGTGACCCTTCTCTATCTTGCTCGATCATGAGGTGAGCTTTCTCTACTTTTCTTTTCTCTTTGGTAGTACTGTTCTAATCTTTCCAATTATTACTACAATTTGGTCACTTTTTCTTTCTAATTTCCAATGGATTTGGCTTTGACATCCCGTATTGCACTCATCTGTTCTTCGTATGCTTCCATTACAGCTTGCTTGGTTGACTGACTATCCATGGTGTTTTTTCTCATCTTCTATGTGATTTTTTTTCCCTCCGTACTTGCGCTGAATGGAAGCATAGATTATGAAACATAAAAGATGACTTGCTCTGAAGTTGCTGTAAAAGGTATGAGTTCTTTCATGTCGCTTTAACCGCCTTTTGTTTCTATTTTACCTTCTCTTCGGAATTTTTTTTTTTATTTCCTCTTCAGATTTGGCATGCTTAGATAATGAGCTGTTTCTGTATGATTTTTTTTTTTCCTGTGAGTTGACACACGGTTTTCTTTTTTCTATGTTTTAATCTAATGACTATATCTACATACTATAGGAAAGCTTCAAATTGATGATGATCAGAAGGTGTTATTGTCAGTTGGTTTGATAAAAAAAAAAGGATGATGGTTCATCAGTCAAATGCTTTATACTGGTACTTGCTGTTACTCCTATTAATTCATACTCTGATTTTTTTTTTTTAGTATACTTTGTCAGCAGTTGAAGTTTTTAAGTGGGATTTTGTCTTTTGTTTTGTTTTTGTATATGTTGCTATATGTAACTCAACTTTCTAAAGTTCAGTTAATTACATAAGACTGTATTTTTAAAAGCCATGTTAAATCTTAGTTAAAGGGCACGTTGCGATCAGAGAAGATGGTGAAGAAAATAATACCAAGAATCTGTTGCTAAACAAATCACTAAGGAGGCAGCACAGGCGGTCTCTTGGGATTTTCTGGTGAAAAACTCCAACAAGCTATGTAAATGGTTTCATAGCTGTTCGTTTCAAATAACATAGAAAATATAGACTCAAAATGATTCATTGGATTATATTTCATAAAAAAAAGTAAAATGGAATTTAGGTTCTATTTTGTCCTGAAAGTCTGAGAGTGCAATTGAGATAAGATTTTTTATATTTGGTGATTACTTTTTTTTTCCAATTTTCTTTACTAATTGATTCGTTGCACTTTTGCTGAAGTTTGTTTTATATGCTTGAAATTAAGGTCAAATTATGAAGTACTCATCCAACAGTGGATAATTCTTTACTAATTATTAGCCATACTAGACGTAATTAGCAATTTATCAAGTACTTATGTGAATTATCCACTTGATAACCTGACTTTTGTTTCCAGCATAAAAATTACTGTGCATGCTTGAAAAAAATACAGTACTGTGCATGCATGAGACTGAAAGGAATACAAAAAAAAAATCTAGACCTCTTAATAAGTAGTACTCATGCAAATCATTAAAGAAGTAATTTCTAAACAATGGTAGTTTCTAAACAATTTTTTAGTTTTTTATTGAGATTAATTTACATAGTTCTTTTTTAAACTTTTGTATAATTGGTAATGATTGCAGAGAATCTGTCGCAACTTATGTACAGTGTTCAGATGGCTGCGTACATGTACAGCAATGGATTTTACCGAGCCAAGCAATAGAGCCTTGAGCATATAACTTTCCTGGACCAACTGAGAAGAAGGTACTTCATCTTTATAATGTTGTATTGCTCTCAGATGTAGTTTTAGTATTATTCTTATTTTTGGTGATGACAATTTTCGGTATGGAGTATGTTACTGGCGTGAATAAATTTTGTATTTCTGATGGTAGTGTTATGTGTTATTTTCTATTAAAACATGGTTGTGTCCTTTCTTTCTTTTCAGACCAAAATAAATATTGTCTTATTAAGCCCAGTTTCACATGAAAAGAAACTAAAACCAAGTGAACTCAACAACAAAGGGGTAATGTGCGTTATTTTGTGTTCTTATATTGATTTGCAGTCGTGTTCTCTTATTTTTTTTTTGGAAACAGGAAAATTCATGTCTGTTTCACAAATTTACTCAGTGATATCTTTCTTCCTATGAATAGGTCGATGGTGCTCTCGATGATTGTACTGGTGGCTCTAAACGACTCCTGGCTATTTTTGACAAAAGTAAGCTTTTGCATTTCTTGATATTTTATATTTCTTTAGTTTGTAAAAAATTTAAATGTTATCCAACTTTGCCTATGTTAAATTTCTTTACGACATAATGAGTTCGTTCAATTTGGGGCAACACTAAAATAATATTGAATTTTTTATAATAGAAATGGCGAGTTACTGACCAACAGTGAGAAAATCGAAGTTGGGTTTGAGCTAATGAATATTACTTTTGGTGCTTCTCTTAGGGACATAATTGGTAGATCTAGATTTGATTTAACAAGCTCAGTGATGGACCATAAAATCAAGTGCTTCAATTCTGAGAGGTGCTAATGCACATATAAGCCATAGACTATTTGGTATTTAAATTAACCAATAGTAACACTTCAAAGAATATTATATTGCTGGGCCAAATTAAATTATATAAAGTCTGATTATGTAGCTTTAGTTGTTGACTTGAGATGTTGACTTTCTCTGATTTAGCTTTTCCTTTTTAGTATCTTTTTAATATCACAAAATTTATACACCAATTCATTCAATACTGATCACTAATTCCTTTGGACTGGTTTCTTAATGTTACCATGGCTATAAATTGAGAATATTTTTTCTCATCCAGGAAAGATGTTGCATAAAAAGATCACGAGATCGTGATATTAAGAAATCGCCTCTCACAGCAGTACGAAATAGCAGGGGCATTCGATGTTTCTGTTATCTACATGACTTTGGTAAAGAAACTTTTTACTTCTACATATTTTAATTGTTCTTTATGTTACGGAAAAACTTTCTAATTTATCTTTTAGTTGGAGAATCATATATTGAATATTAATTTTTCAAGTTATTCAGCGTCAAAGAACTTTATATGCATTTCTCAAGAATAGATACAGAATTTCAATTAGCACAGCTTATGGCCGAAGAGGAGGATTTCACAGCCATACAAGCTATATATGGAACAGAATAATCATTCATTTTTATATTGTCCATTCTCATTGAGTTATGAATTTTTCTTTTGTTAGATATTCTTTATAAGGTAATGAATTAGAAATTCTAAAAACTAAAGATTTAATTGACGATTGTTTTTTATTTTTCTAAATACTTTTATGGATAAATTAACAATGACTCTCTTCTAATATGACAGAAAATGCCTGAAGCAGTTGAGAGATTTCTCTTCCTAAATAAGCTTTTGTATTTCTATTTGCACAAATTTGTATCTTAAATTATAGACTTATGAATGAATTTCTAGACAACAAAGATATAAATGTTGTGCTTCCAACAAAAGTGAGAGAAAAAAACCAAAGGCTTTTTCATAGCTGCAAGCATCCATACTGCTGTATGCATGTTGAAGGAAAACTAAATCATTTGATCATGTAATTAATATGTATTTTAATTAAATATGCAGATGAGTTGTCTATGTGTGTCTGCCTGATCCAAGACAGATTCAGAGATATAACTAAGCAATAGCACCAGTATAAGCTCACCCTGACGTCTCCGAAGGTGATAGACCAAGTTGTGTAGGGGGTAGCATTGGTGAGCTCAGCAAACAAAGGACTGCTTTGGTACCATAAATACAATAGCATTATTTACCTTGAGCACTGCTAAGAAAATGTCACATTTTGAACAAAAAATTTATTGTTGTCCACTTGAAACTATTTGGTGCTAAAATGTATTATTAGGTAAGTTCTGATTGATTTCAAACTATCGGTAGGCAGAATTGAGATAGAAGTTTTGGCCATTTATTTCACATCTTGATTGATTTTTGTGGATTGTGAGATCTAAAACAATCAAATGAAAAAAAAAGGACAAAATATACCAATAGTTTGAATACTGGATGGTAAAATGGATGGTATACCGGCATCGTCTTTATTCTAACTAGCATTGTATTTATTCAAAAATCAATGACAAAGAAAGCTATATTTTATTATTATCATGAAAATTTAGAACCAAACCTATCTAGCATTGTCTTTACTCTTCATGAGTAATTATTTTCTTTTTCGGTCAACAGGAAGATGGCAGCAAACCATATCATCACATGCCTTCATCTCCACTTCCTTCTTAGTTGTTACATACTATGTGAGTTCAGCCAACCTTATATGTCTTTTCATATATCACACATACTAGCAGATCAAAACAATGTCTTATTTATATAATCCAAGTGAAAATAAGATTTCTGTCCTTTTATCCCCTCATCTTTATACAGTGAGAACAGGGTTCAGAAGAGTAGTTGGGATAACTTATAATTTTTACAAGAATGGACAGATGTGTATTTGTATTTTTTTAGGTACTTTATGTGGCAAGTCTAACTACGGTGCTTTCTTTGCAGTGAGGTTCTCCTCGGTGACAGACTAACTACTTCAAATAATATGGATCAAATAGAAGGTTATTTTCCAGTGAGCCAATAGAACATTGTGGTGTTCCTGTTATCTTCCATTGAATACTATTTTGCTAATATACATGATAACTTTTGTTCTCACTAAGTAAATCTACATCTATATCAGTATTTTTATTTTATCATAAGTTTAGTATTTCTAATAAATATATACGTTAGCATTCTGAAATTAGTTCGTCCATCTATGCACTATAATACATTCATATTTTATACATAGCAGGATTATTATATTACCATGCTGCTATTTTAGTTTTGCTTAGGTTTACTTTTTTTTATTTTACTTCCAACTGTGGCCTCATCTTTTCATATTATTCATGGAATTTTTTGCTTATTAACTGATAGGTCTAATCATGGGATACCAAGGTTTCCTCTGGTGTCAAATTGTTCCACAATTAATAGGTAAATTCGTAATTGATATAAGTTCTTCATGAGGGTTGTTGATGATAATAGGTAAATCTGAATATAGAAAATGTGTTGGAACAATTTGTAGATTAGTTTGAATGCTGGTAAAAAAAAAAAAAATCAGATATTTGGTGGTTTCATCAGGTCATTACTCTCAGTTCACTATTTATTTTTCAATATAAATTGAAACTTGAATGTAGAAGAATATTAATCATTTACACATGCAATTTCACATAACTATTTAATATGTAGACCAAATATTTGTAAGGAACCATAAGGTCATTCTCATATATACCATTTAGCATGCATATGATGGCAGCATTTTGGTTTTGCAGTCGCTCATGGTTATTTGAGGTCAAATATAAAATAATTATTTTTGGAAATTTCTTTTCGCGTGGTCCTCATTAGGGAGCACCCAATTATTCTCTAACAAGGAGTCACTGAATATAGGTTAGATAACTGACAATATATGTTGTCTTCGTTATAGTGTTGGTCAGAGTCATTGGCTTAGATGCAAGACGTTTATATTTATCCTTTTTTTATGAATAAGTAAGCTTTCCAGATTCATTATGGCTGTTTCCTTTTGTACTTATCCTGACACTGAGTTTTGTGTTTCTTAATGGGACAAGCAAGTGATATGATGTTATTATATGGGCCAATTATGATAATAATTCCTCAATTTTTTTTGCCCTTTTTACATTGTGTGATCGTGATATTTGAAACCGTGTTAAACCTCAAACATAGCCCTTCTATTTGCATTGATGCTGAGTTTTCAATTTCTTTAGCTACAATACTTACAAAAAAGAACAAAAATAAGGTCAGTTGTCTTATTGATAAAATTATGAATATATAATTCCACAATCTAATTTGTGCAGTTTGCATCTATTTTTACTTAGGTAAGACATGGCTGGCACTCAAATGAGGGAATTGAGATGCAGTCTTTGCTTCAATGACTCAATGCTAGACAAGTAGCTTATATTATCACAGAAATGAATGAAATTTAATAGAGGTAAAAAAATTTGACTTTCATTTAGGGCTTAATTTAAGTTGTCGGTCTTCAAGAATAAATTGAGATTCATAGCAGAAGGCTAATTCTAGAGTTGATGGTTTAGCATAGTTGAAATCTAAAATATTGATTATGTAGCACTGTTGTGTCTGAGGCGATTCAAATTCGGCACTTTTTTCTTTTTACATAATTAAATTGTATACTTGTCCCTCACAGCTAATTACACCATAGGTAGTGTTAATTACATCATAGGTTGATCTTGGATTTCATCTGTAGTACATGGTAATTTCTAGATCACATAGCATTTCATATTATAATTTTTTGAACTAGACTTTATGGAATTAATTAACTCAGTGTCTCTACCCTCTTTTTCTTTTTCAGGTTCTAACTTTACTCTCTTCGTTTTATCATGCTTGATTAGTTGCTGTATGAGACAAGAAGCATGGTGGGTGAGCCGCTTTTGCTCGCTTGGTGTAAACGAGAAAGACTGTTAGAGTCAATACTAATTTTTTCTTGGTATGCTTTTTAGAAATTTATTATATCTTTAGGAGCTTAGATTTAAGAAATACTTCAATCTCTGATTGGAAGGATTTACTATGATTAATTAAAAATCATGCCTACATTCTTTCACGGTATTTCACATGCTATGCCCAATCAACATATATACATTTTCTATTAATCTTCCTTTTTTTTTTCCTTTGTTTCGAGCTAAATAATCTTCTGTTATGAAACTATTCCGAACTAAATGTTAAAAATTAAAATTTCATCGCGCGAAGTGCGATGTGTTAGCTAGTTATGTTAAAAATTATGTTGAAGCTGAGTGCTGAGTGCACCACACAAAAGGCATGATCAGCCCAGATAAGAAGATACAACGTTACAAACTTACATATTATGATAACAGTTTGTGCTTCAAAAATATAAATAATTATTACAAATTATGTTTTAACATAAAAATTAAAGTTTAAATGATTTGCTTAAATGAAGGTTTATAGTTATTATCTTTTTCATGAATTTTAAATTGAATTATGATCTTATTTATTTAAATCCAAAACCTACAAACACCTGAATATATATCCACAATTTGGTTTTCTTATGCCAAAAAATAAAAAAAAACTTGGATTTTAAAATTGTCAAAGTCTTGTGCTGTTAGTCTACGAGGGCAAATTTGTATATTTAACTGAGAATTCATAATGGTGAGTTGGTGACAGCTAGACATGTTAAAAGAAATATCTGTTCAAAGAAAAGATAATCCAGTCATGCCTTAATAACACAAATGGCCTTTTTTCCCTGACAAATTGCCTTTTAGACAAAATCACATTTTAGTGTTAAATAAAATGATTTATTTTAGTTACTTTTCTGAATCTCCGTGGTTTTGTGGCTTTTGCCCTAAGACTAGCCCAATTTACTGTACTAGTTTGAGTAAAGCCATTTATTTGAAATAGTAAATTACAATTAAACGTTATATTATCCTTAAGTTTTTCTTAATTGTCTATAATCTACTAGTCACTAGATCAATCAATTAATATGGTTTAATTATTTAAATATTGTTCATTTATTAGTTATTACGTAATAATCTTATGCTTATTTTCTTAATAAATTTAATGTAGTTCATCTGTAATAATTTGTATACTCTACATTATGGTGTACCTATGTGTCCACCATTTTTCCTTTTATTTAATGTCCGATCAACTACGAATACAAACGACATGCAAGCCCTTTTATTAATATTCTCTATCTCAAAACAGTGAAATTTACCCAGAAAATTTTTCATCAAATGCTAAAAAAATTGTTACATTTATGCATTGTAATTTTTTTAAATGAAATTTGAATGATTAAGAAGCATCTTAGAATTTTATTTTATTTTATTTAAAAAAAAACTATGTTTTAATTTGTTTCCTGCTCCGTTCCATATGATGATCCTCTCGTTTTGCATGCACTTAGGATTATTTTTAGCGAGTCTTATCAACATGCATGTATAAATCTGTTGAACAATTAGATAAAAATATAATATATATATTAACACTATACATATAATAAATATATATTAATTAATTAATTTGTCAATAATTCATAATGATAAGTTAATTATTAAAAATATTAATATATTTATAAATTATCCATTGTTGCATTCCTTGGATTTCTTCAATCTCAACGGAATACATCAAGAATACAGGAAGAATTATAGAGGAACATTTTTGCGCGGTGCCATTTTACTAATAAACGAAGAAATTTATTCATTTTTTCATGTTCTGCAATTATGTTCTCGGCTTCTCGCATTATTAATTCAACGAGATTTAACGGGGAAATAGGGGTTGAATTGCATGTTTATCTCTGGGTCGGTTGGTCCGAGCAAGGTGTAAGAAGTTAGAATGTTCTTTTGCCTTCACCTCCCGCATGACTCATTTTTTGCTCTTATATCAATGAAAAAAAAACATTTAACCCTTCCAAAAAATATCTTTTTTTCCTTTGGAACGAAGGACTTAGTTTCTTTCATTTTGTTCCTTTGGAACGGAGGACTGTAGTCGTTTCTAGTGGTATGCCAAAAGCCTCTGGCCCTTGGCCAGCCCTCCTGAAAGTCCAGCCCGGTCCGACCCTTGCAAGGACTTAAGAAGGGTCAGGCTTTGGAAGGGCCAGGATTTAAGGGCCAAGGATTTACAAGGGCCTAATTCAAATTTATTTATAGTTATATTTATATTTGATATTTTATATAATATAATTATATTATCTAATCATATTTTATTTATTTTTAGGTTGTCCAAATGACATAATTATGCGAAATTATCATTAAAAAAAAGTAAAAAAAAAATCTAATTCGATCCTTCGTAAGCCTAACTTAGCCTTTAAACTCGACCTTTGAAAAGTTGAAGTGCCGTAAACAATAAAAAAAAATTTTATATTTTAAACATAGTTGAAATGAAATTTCTTAAAAAATCCAATGCTGGCCCTTAAAGCCCTTCAAGTCCGGCCTCCCAAAATATGAAGGGCTTAAAAGGGCCAGACTTAAGAAGTGCCGGGTCTAATTTTTAAAATTTAAGCCCTTCAAGCCCGGCCCTTATAAAGCCCATCGTAAGCCTAGCCCTTGCATAGGCCCTATTAGGCTCGGCCATGCCCTTCTAGACTTTCACTAGTCGTTTCTGTGGTATGATGGATAATTGTTTAATTTTGTATACATCACTCGCGTGGAATACTGGACATGCACTTAATTAGTTAATTTCTTAGTACCTGAGATGGTAGAAATTTAAAATGCGTTTGACCTTTTAAATTAGATTAAATAGGCTACTGCACTCTATAAATTGTTTTCCGCGATATATATAGTTTTGTATGTTTACACTGCTTGCAGTATCAATATTAAATGCGATACATATTAATTTTAAAATGTATAATTAAACTTCAAAAAATAAAATTTGATGAAATTAACGAACAACATTAATTAAAATTTAATGTATTTACACAATCATAAATGATTCACCTCGACCAGTATCCTGTGTATTGTACCTACCGAAAGAACCATCAGATAAAAGTTCTAATGTAGTATTACAATTTTATTACCCCACAATCCACATTAATCTTGTTCTTAAGAAACATCTTCTCAATAAATATAACAAATATCAGATTAAAAAAGGTTTCGCTTATATAATTGTTCTTCTTATTTCAAATTTGACAATACAGAAATTTCTTGAATTTAAAATAGAAGGCAAATATATTCGTATAAATTTATTTACGATAAATTAAATATAATTTGTGGCCCGGTGACCCTGGTGATTCAGAATTCTATCCAGGCAACACATGGTAGCTGAAGGGTCCTTGCAAATATGCTTCCGCCTGGAATTGTGAAAGACTACAAAACCCTTCACTTTTAGCATTACATTTACATACGAAACTGTCGAGGGTAAGTTTGCCATTTCACATAAGAAATTGGAATGTTTTCCAAAGATGGGAATGGGAGTGCCCCCTGAGCAATTCCCGCTTCAGCCTTTTCTATATTTCGTCTTTTTTGCTCTTCTAGAACCGTCCATACAAAATGCAAAGCAACGGCTCAAATAGGAGTTGCACCGCGTATGCATTTTATTTTATAAGTTTACCATCCGGATCGTTTAGTCCTCATCCAATCAGTTCCAGCCGCGTATACAAGACAGTAATCAGTAATGGGAATTGGCTTCCAAAAAAAGAAAAAAAATTAAAATAATGGATCAGAGGTAATAAAAAAAAGGAATCCGACGATAACTTTTGACAACTTATATTTTTATTTCATTTAAACTTGAAGAAATTTTAAAGGTAATGATTAATTGTAAAAGTAATTTTCTTAATTTTAAAACCTTATCCAATCGATACGAACAACATTTAATATGTGATACATCACGAAACTAGTCAACTAGAATCCATAACAAAGTTGATCGAACTCGATCGGAAGTTTGATCCTATAACTTTATATTTAATTAATTCCTTTGAATAATTTTTCAAGGATTATAAAATTTGTCGAAATAATTTATCTCTGAGCTACACAACAAGGAAAAAAACAAAAAAATGCATAAGCTACTTTATACACATGTAACCTATTTGTATATATCTTACGGACTCATTCATGGACATTTTATCAAAATTCCAAATTAATTCTAAGCTTTCGACCCATTATAGAACATCCCACAACTATACTTATTATTATTATTATTATTTTTGAGGTAAAACTATACTTATTTAAAGTTACTTAACTAAAACTAAAAGAAGAAGCTGTCGGCCCAAGTTTTTTCGTGAAGACACCCTTTTGTCTTTATTATATTGTGAAACTTTTGTTTTTAATCTGTTGACTCGATAGTTGTGTACTTGTACGTCTTTTAAGATACCATTATAAACCAAAAGTTCTGTGAAACCATCAAACCAAATATATTAATGAGCTGTGTTGTTGATTTCTGAAAACAGTAAGTTAGTGAGTTTCATTTTTTGAACGGTAGTGTACCTGGAGTTTCCATACTGATGAATGAACTGTTAACGAGCGGAAAAAGATTGGTCAACGAGTTACCCTTGTCCTTAAGCATAGAATTTATTATGTAGTTGTAAAATGTGATTCGTTGTGGAGTCGTATTTTAAAATTTTTAGCATGCATATTATTAAGATAGCATCATTCTTGCAATATTAACATTCATTGAACCTTTTTTTTTAGGGCTAGCAAAAAGCTAGCAATTTTCATTAAAAACAAAAAAAAATTTACAAAAGAACAAAATAAAATTCATAACTCGTGCCTATACTAATACTAGTATGAACGAAAAAAAATAAATAAATAAACTTCTAACAAGTTTACAATCTAGCCGTAAACTACCAACATGTTTACAACCTAGACGATACCAATACCGTACCAATATAACCTCAACTAACCCCGACTAAACTGACATTGTCACCCTTAACATTGCACAAAGAACATGAACTTCCCTGCATCTCACCGAAGGTTATAACGCAACACCAATTCAAGTTTCATATAATGATTTCAATTTCCTACCGGCACTCTTACCGGCCAGATGGCCGAAATCCGAAATTTCCTGGTATTTTCTGAAAATTTCCGGTATTTTGTCTCACAATACAGGAAACCGCCGTTTCAGTCACTGTTCCGGTACCCGGTATTACCGAAATTTTCCGGTAAGTGGTAGGAATTTGAAAACACTGGTTTCATACGGTCATACCGCAGTCGCCAACCACACCCACGCACATGGTTGCCGCAATGCCACCGACCACACCCAAACTCAAAGTTACCGCAACAAAATCATGACCACAACCGAACACAAGACTGTCACAACAAAGCCGACCACGACCAACAATTAATGTGTTACTCTTTCAATCAAGTCATTTATATTTTGCTACAAAAGGTAAATTTTGGAACGTTAATGCCACAAAGGTCATACATTACAGTGATTTAGAATCAATCATGAATGTAGTTAATAAAACTAAGGAAATTAACTTGATATCTTCAATCAATATGATTTTGAGTGGATTTCTCAGAATTAAACCGCACATTAAAATGAACCGGTACACTAAATCCACGGGCGTGAGTTGTTTTCAATTACTGATGTTCTAATTATGAGTGGTATGTTATTTTATGTGATGAAACAATTATCACCTATGGCCTATGGGTTGGGCTAAAAATGAGTCGAGTTTAAGCGAGCCAAGCCTCCACCGAATCAATCTGAATTCGAATCGATTCGTTAAGACTTTTTCGAGTGGATAGGTTTAGCTCGAATTTTACTTCAAATTAATTCAAGCTAACTCGGTTTGATTTGTTAATAGCTCAATTTTAAAATAAATAATTAAACTATAGAATTAGATATTTAGATCTTGATCTGACGCCGCAGAACAAACAATCAGAATGAAAATCTTACCAAAATGAAGACGAATTCCGAACTTGTTAGCTCGCAAGCCAATATCGAGCTAGCTCGGCCAAGCTCAAATTTGACTCAAAATTAATTCGATCACGAATAACTCGACTCGAAAATAGATTCAAATTAATTTGAATGGAGCTAATTATGAATAATAACCAAATCGAATCCGAGGGAGTTGTGACTTGTGAGTTTTGAATTTTTTTTGTGGGCCATATATACTACGGGATTTCTCTAGCAAATGAGATACAATGAAAATGTATGAAATAGTAAGTAGAGAAATAAATTAAGATGCGTTGTACTAAACAATTAACTTTTGTATATGTGGCCTATCTTGCTTATAAATGGGTTGCGAGACCCTAATTGATCGGTGTAAGCAAGGTACCAATTCGGTTTTGCCAAATTTCACTTACTAGTATATTTTCTAAAAGTCTTAAGGATTGATTTATAAATAAAATTTTCTGCAAAAGACCTAATAGTAAACTACTTTGAAACTATCTAGGGATTATTGAATAATAGATACTATTAATAAGATTTATAATGAAATTTAAATTAAGAATAGTTAAAGACTTAATAAACTATCCTTTGATTAACTACTAAGATTAATATGGAATTTAAAATCAAAGTTAATTTGTTTAAGAAGTGTAGGCCGAAAATGATTTTGAAAATGGAAATTAATGGTAAAAGATTTCATTAGTTAAGTTTTCTATGACCTGAAAATAAATGCAAACATATTTTGATTAATTACACTAAAACACATAAAAGTATTTAACGTAATTATACAACATATACTTACTGTTTTTATATATTAAATTTACTAAATGGTAAATTTGTTTTAAATGGAATCTATAATATTTAGTTTAGTAATATATATAAACATAATTAATAAATAGCTTTAATAATAAAATAATATATTTTAATACTGAATCCCTTTCAGAAAATCTAAATCGTATATCCTAGTAGCCAAAACCATAATCCAAATTGGGGGTTAACTTAGCGATCGTTAGTTTTAGCGTTTGAGTATGAGTGTCCATTTTGATAAGTCGATTTCACGCTAGGTGAGCAGCAGGACTACTCAGGGCCCACGAACGACGTTTACCCCAAACACGAGACAGAAGAGGCTGGTCAGGACTTCACCTACCATCCTGAGTAGTAGTTTCATCGTCTCAGACTTTTTCCAGGTGTGGATGCCTTAGGTTTTGGGATAATTTAACTCATTGTGTGCATTTCATATCATTTACATTAAGTAAACAGTTAAGCACATCTCATTAACCAAAAGATTAGTCTTGCACAAATAGGACATGCATCCATATAAATAATGTGATAATTAAATTTAAAAGTGCCATTAATCAACACTTGCATTTGGGACAGATCGAGACAGTGGTTATCATTGTTGTATTATATATTCATTTGGACCTGATTTGATCTATGAGTTAAATGTGCCATTACACCAGATTTCCTCTCGACCCCCATGCGTCAGTTTACTGGTACCGTGTTTTACTGCCCACTCCTTTAGCGGGGATGTGGGGACGGGGCACTTACGAGTTGTCGAGCATTTACGCGTAGGTTGTTCTGTGGGCACGTGTGTTGCAATCATTTGTTGGGACTTGTGAGTTGAATTGACATATGAATTGACCATTGAGTGTGGGTGTTTCAATCTCGTATTATTATATTATCTCTTCGAGTTTTACTATATTATTACTATTATTATCTGCTTCTCTAGAGATTTTTCATATTTATTTAGGCATGTCTTAATTTGTAGATTAGTTCCATCGTTTCATTAAATTGACATTTAGATATTGCATTATAGAAATTAAAAAGTGCTTAACTTAAGTATGGTTTAAATCTAGCAAAGGTTAACCAGACCGTAGGCTCACTCTATCACCGCACTGAGTATTCGCGTACTCAGCCCACAAAAACTTTAATTTTGTGGAGATAGGTTCAGGTTTGGAGGACATGATGAAGATTGATTCTATAGAAGACCAAGCCAAGCTAGAATAATTATTAATGTGTAATATTACAGTCTTTATTTGCAGTTTGGCTGGACTTTTGTTATATGAATATTTACCATCCTTTTTTGTAACAAATGATACTTTAATATGAATTATATATTTGTGGTACTTGTATCTGTGACACTGTTTCATAGCCTTACGTGTGTACAAAAGAGTGTATACACGTGGCGGGGCTGTCCATCTCGAATTATGACTTGGTTTGGGGTGTGACAGGAAATCTCTATCTTCTCAGAGGTTATACTTTAATCTTGAGCAACAGTTCGTAATTACTCGTCTACTCATTTACATTTCGTTGATTTGTTTTCCTTCTTGTGTTATAATTTCTGTAGAGGTGACAAAGGATTTGAACGGATCATTAAATCCAAATAATTTAAGTTGCTTATGCCTCCAACTTTGATGTTCTTGTAGGATCTGAAGAAAAAGGAGAAGGAACTCCAAGCTAAGGAGGCTGAATTAAATAAAAAAGAAAGGGTACTTTCAGTAATTTTATTTTATTTCCATAAAAATATGTTGATCAAGTTATTAAAATGTTTTTGAACTTGATAGCTGCTATCAAGTAGTTGTTGTATTGCTGCTATTAAGTATGTTGAACTAAGTTTATGAAAACTTTTGTTGTCATTTATTAGGAACTCCAACGAAAGGAAGAGGCAGCTGCACGATGTATCATATCCTCTGTGCATTGAGATTGTATCTCACTCTGTGCTTTGTTTGTTGCATGTGTCCTCAACGATTAGGGGTTCCAGGAGCGTCAAAATGGAGTGAGACGTAGCTCGGTAGCAACTTTGGAATGTAGTTATTTACAGTTTGCGGTCTGAATTCCTAGTCTGAATTGCGAGGTTATTTTGTGTATCTGTCTGGATGAAATGCCCGAGGTTTTGACTTACCTTTGTTTTGAGATGCCTCATGCGTCTCCGGCAACCGACGCTGAGGTCGAGGCCGAGCCAGAGGCTGACTCCAATGAAGAGGAAGCGATTTGATCGCTAGTTTTATCGGAGTGTGTAGTGGTGTAGGATTGGTTTGGTGTTATTTGGTGTCCTGTCTCTTAGTATGAGTGGTGCCGATCTATGGAGTTTAGTGTTGGGTTGGTGGTTGTTGTGGTATGGCTATGACGGGTTGGTTTTTATAGTTTAAATTGTATTATATGTACTTATGTATATATAGCGAGTTTGAGAGAACCAGTCCATAGGAAGTGAAATAAATAAGCCGGGATTGGTAGCAACACAGTTTGGTTTGGTTTGTTTTGTGTGAACAATCTATGTATAATTAGATTGAAATAATGTAAAATATATCGGTGTGTTTATCTGTGATGTTGTGTGAATTATGGGCCAAAATCAAGAAAATGAAATATGAAATGAAAAAAAATATATATAGTATGTCTGTCTATTAGCCTTACGGGAATAGGCAACTGTTCTCGTAGCGGAGAAGACTTCACTCCTTCGGTTCGGGTGTGACATAAGGGAAATAAATCAATCACTACATTAATGGAGAGATATAAATAGATATAAAATTAATGGTGTACATAGATATAAAATCCATCACTAAATTAATCATCGGTTAAAATCTTTGACTCGCAAAGCTATTCTGTAACTGAAGATTTGAAAGCATTTTTTTTTTTTTTTGCAGTTATATAGAAAGTACAGAAGGACACTATCATAAAAGGAAGTTTTGTGCACTTCAAATTGAAAAACATAGGTTGATCATTTACCATGGACAATGATCTTGTCTATGTGCTTTACATGTCGAACACCAGACACTCGTAGTGTAAGCCTGTAAGGTCCAGACACCATTCTGTTGCATTTTGGACAGCCATTTGAAAGGATTTTTACGTCAATTATCTCCGCAAAAGATTGACATTGACCATTCTGAGGGGAAAAAAAGTAAAATAAGGAGCCAGCTAGATAATTTGATGATTCATGCATTAAATAATAAAAATTCTTACAGGACTCGAAGAAAAAAAAAAAAAGAACTTTCTTTGCATCTACACCAGCACCAAAAAAAATTGAAAAGAACTGGTATGAACCTGTATAATTATGTTGTTATGGAAACCTCGCGGTAAATGCAAGTTGTACCAAGGTGTATGTTTAACCCAAAAAATATTGTGCCAAATTGCATAAAATAAATAACTCATTTTACGACAAATAAATACAAGAAAGCTCAATAAATCCACGAAAAATACCAAACCAACTCCAAAAATTCCCAAAAAATACCCAAAATTCCCACATGAATTATGATGAATTATCATGGTTCTAAATGCCAAAAACATCAACAGAAATCTTCTATTTTTGCAAAGAAACCCACAAAGCCTATAAAATTCCCAAAATAAATCCATAAAGAATTTCACAAATCTATTTGAACCAAAAACTCCCTTATATTTTTATGAACCTACCCATGAAATTTTATCTAAAAATACCCAAGGAAAAGTCCCCAAATGATTTATTTTGATTGGATAACAAAAATATATAAATGAAATTATGGAAATCAGATGAAAATCCCAGAAAACTCCTAGAAATCTGTCGCGTACAACCCGTTGGAGCGGATCCGAAGGGGGGGGAGATGTTGCTGCCCCAGCGAAAATTACCATACTGCGTAAATTATTTGGATGCGCCTGGTTTCTGTGAACCATGCAAATGAGGAAAGTAAAGAAGAACTGGCTCATGAAGCACCCGGTCCACCTATACCACTGTCTCTCATTAACCCTTACAAGCGGGGCCCAGGTGAAGAGTCTTCTTCTTCCCTGGTAAAAAGAAGATCTCTGTCGTTTTACCACGCAAGGCCAGGTAAAGACGGTGAAACCAGCATCTCCCGTCGACGTGGCCTCTTCTTCGACCACAGACAGCAAAACCAGACTCGCCTGCCCATGGTTTCGCGAAACCTAACCCTAGGCGCAGCTCAATCTGAGCCACTGATAGGTATTGGATGGTGTTGATCAAGCCGGGCTCAAAAAAGCAAAACCCTAACCTTGAGCCTATATAAACCCCAAAATCCGATGGAAAAAGGAGCGGAGAGAAGAGAGAAGTCAGCCGCAAGCTAGAGCTAGGTTTAGATATTTGTAATATTGCTAAAAACAATAGAGAGAGAGTTGAGCATTAAATCGAGCAGATGTGCAAAAAGAGAAAAGGTAAAAATTAAGCCGTCTTGGCTATGTAACCTCCCATGGTAAGGGTAAGAGAATTGTTTTGAATGGTTAATGGTGATTTGTCTCATGTTCTTCACCTCTATCTCGGCCATCAAACCATGATGTGCTCGAGTTTGTGTAGAAGAGAGGATAGTGGAGGAGACTAGGTCTCCTTTGCTGAAGCTCTCTTCTAAAAATAAGTAAATACATTAGCGTTATGATATGACATTATAGTAAACTCAATTGCATCATTCTAATGTTAATTATGCATTTTTGGAGGGAGGGGACTCAGTCCACTTCCTCACCTTACCATTAAAGAAGAATCAACAGAGGGGATAAGGTCCACTCTGTTGGTTTTCTCTTCTCTCAAGAAAAAAAAATCAAAGGGACATTGACAATGTGCATTGTATTTATTTTCAATTTGTCCGAAATGAACATAAATAGGAAGGTAGAGTTTTATTCGCATAAAAATCATAAATTGTGTATGGACTGCGTGAATTTTCCAATTTTTGGAAATTCCTGTGATTTTATATGAATTAATTGAGGCACAGGGGTATTTTATGCAATAAAAATATTATTGTCTAAATTTCTGGACTTTCTTGAAAATTGATTGGATTAGTGTATCAAAGTAACAACCAGTGGCCTCAATAAAACCTCTGTAAGCAGTTTTACTGCACCTAAAATCGCAAAAATAATAAGTCATCAAAACAGTGAAGAAATTACATAAAAACAAAAATAAAAAAAATTGTATAGAGTGCAAACAAGCTTGTTATCACCTTCTGCGGTGGTTCAAACACTTAAAACACATCTAAATTACCCTAAATTGAGTCTTGAAGTAAGCTCAGTTGTTGTACATTGACTTACATGCAATCAGAAATCAAGCAAAAAAAAAAAAAATAAAGGTGCACAGTTCTGCCATGTGCTCCATAAGCTAAATTGCAACATTCCAAATCAAACCAAAGGCATGGGCTCCACTAATTTGACTCCCTGAATCTACCTAAATGGCGACTGGCATCAGTAGATTGTTCTATGGGTCCAACGGCGACAACCCAGAGCAGACTCAAACTAAGTCGAGGTGTCTCAGTCCAATTCATCCCTGTATCGACTTCTCCAAGTAAAATTAACCTAAAATCCGTTCTCCCTGTATGAACACGAGCACAAAGAACCTCCTGCTGGCAGAAGAGAGTAACCAGAGAGCTTTGGACGCCATCAATGGCAGCTAGAGAACTCTCAGGTGTTATACTACAACGCAGGCATCCATGGCAAAAACGAAGCACACCAATCTCTTCCCCTCACTCTCACGAGTCCAACGCACCCAGTCTCGATCGAAACTGTGGCCAAACTCGCAGCAATTTTGCCGGAGAAGATGTAGGGACCAAACTGCAAAAGTACCGCAGTCGACAGAGGGAGGAGGAGTCACTCGTTAAGTCACTCGTTACATGAAATCCAGAGTAGAGTCAGCGCCAGTCAACGCCTCTCAACGCCTAGTCAACGCTCACGTGGCCCAATCAGGAAATTCCAAATCAGCATAAATTTCGAAAATTCATTAAAAATAGTATACAACTCAGAAAAATACAAATAAAATATTCATAAAATCCTAAAAATCTGTAGAAACTAGATTTACTGATATTTTTATATGAAATTATATCAATTTATGCCTCCTTTGTATTTTCAAAGTATTTTCTAATTAAAATTGAGTTTTATAAATTGTTAAAACTTTGAAAATTCACCAAAATTAGTAGGAATCTCAGAAAAATCTAAATAAAATATCTAAAAATTTCTAAAAGTCTAAATAAATCAGATCCAATATTATTTTCATATGATATTTTGTTTAAATAAATAGTTTCTTATTTTTGAAGTATTTCTATTATAAAAATCCAATTTTATAAATTCTAGAAAAATGGCCAAATACTTTAATAAATTTTCTAGGTAATTTTATGGTTCCCTTGTCGAGTTTATTCAACATCAAAATTAATTTGACAGTTTTCCCTTTGTTTAAAATAATAAATCATAATCATTAAATAATAAATCATAAATCATAAATTATAAATAGCAAATAAATCTTAGGTAATAAATAATAAATAAATAAATAAATGATGATAGCAAATCAATAAATAAATATAAATGATAAATGATAAGTGAACAAATAGTAAATAGAAATAAGTAAAAACAAATAAATAATAAATCATTAAATAAATAAGTTACAAATAAAAAAAATTAATTATAAAATAAATAATAAATAAATAAATGATAAATACATAATAAATAGTAAAATAATAAACAAGTAAGTAAATAGATGAATGAATAAACTAAAACATAATCAAATAAATTACATTAAATCAAGCAACTTTAATTCAAATTCAAATTAAATCCAAATCAAGTCCAATTCAGATGAAATCAAATTTAATAAATCAATCTAAATCAAATCAAAACAAGTCAAATCAAGTCAAAATAATTCAAATAAAATAAAATCAAATTAAATTAAACTAAATCAAATTGAATCAAACCAAAGCAAAACAAACCAAACCAAATCAAATCGATTCAAGTTCAACTCAAATTCAAATCAAAGTAAAAGGAATTAAATCCAAAGTCAAGTTTCTCCCATAAGAAGGCCATCCGTTGCCCCGAGAACCAACCTTCATAAGAAGGCCATGAAAGGCCCCGAAGGTTGTGAAATTTTGTATCTCGCGTTCCTACAAGAAGGCCTCCCGTTGCCCCAGGAACCAACTCTCAAAAGAAGGCCTCATGTTGCCCCGAGAGTTGAGAGATTTTACCTCTCTCAGATTGGATTGTAAGCAATTCATTTGAGATTGAGGATCGTTTCTACAAGAAGACCTGTCATGGTCCCAGGAATCAACTCTCACAAGAAGACCGTGAAAGGTCCCGAGAGTTATAATACCTCGTTCCTACAAGAAGACCTGTCATGGTCACAGGAACCAACTCTTACAAGAAGGCCATCAAAGGCCCCGAGAGTTGTAAAATTTCTCTTCCAATCAAAATCAAATCGTAAACCAAATCAGAATTCAAAACCCCCAACAAAGAAAATTTCAAATAAATAGTTTTAGACATCCTTGGTTATTTCAATTAAGTGGTTTTAGATGTAGTTAGCTATGCTCAATTGTGTCCCGTCCATTAAATTTGGTACAGTCAATTGAGTCCGGTCTAAGCCAAAAAGAAGTAAATTGTTCATATTCTCAATTGGGCCCCGTCAATTAAGTCTGGTGCCATCAATTGAAGCCGGTCTAAGCCCAAAAGAAATAAATCATTTATACCCTCAATTGCGCCCCGTCAAATTAGGTTTGGAGCCATCAATTGAGCATTGTCTAAACCAAAAGAAATAAATTACTTGTTGAATACTAAAACCATTTAAACAACGATTTTCTAGCCTATTACATTTAATTTCTCGAATCTCTTAATCAGTGGTTCTCGTGGGAAACCACGGGGTAATTAACAATAGGGGCTTGCGCCTATTGGAAAGAAAGGATCCACAAATTAATAAACCCTTGTTAGAATGGATTCTAGTTGATGTTCTCTGGTCGTTAAGAGGAATCAGCACTTGAATACAGGCTTGTGAGGGGTGAATCTAAGGCTTATTCTCGTTCTTGAGGAAATCCAATCGTTCTTCGAAAAATGACGAAAAAGTCACAACAGTGTAATTATAAATACTTGAATGCTTAAGTTCAGATTTCGAGTTTCTTTATATGCCTGGCAATTCCATAGAGCACTGACATTCCAAACAGAAAGAGAACCCAATTTCAACCTACCTTTGTCCTGAGATTTGATATCCAAGATGACAACTCTCATTGCCTACGGGCTTTAATTTCAAAAAAAAGATGACAACTCTCATTATACCAATAATACCCTTTTCTACGTCAGATTTATACACGATTCAAATTAAAAAAAAGTGCATATCAAATTGTAATTCATAAATTCTGACATGCTACCCAATCTTCAACTTACGGGTGCATGGCATCAATATTGATCATCTTATACAGCATCAACTTGTACTGTGCTTGACCATAGCCAAGGACTGGCATTTTGCAACCCGTAACTTTCTCTTGAATTTTGCTTCAAAAATGCTGCAAAAAATTGAAAGATGTCGAGTAATGATGTAATCTGCAATATATCAGTGAGGTTTATTTAAAACTGACGAAATACATAGATGCAAGAAAAATTGTGTAATTTATAACGAAAATGCATGCAAAAGAATACATTTATGACCTGAGAAGGAAACAACGATAACAAACATGGAGCAAAGCTCGCTAATCGATCGGGTAAAGTGTACTTTGACATCCATGTCTTTCTCTGGGCAAACATGGAGCCTAATCCCACCTTTTCGAGACTATCGCATGAAGTACACCATGGACCATGTTCGTAAGTTGCAAAATCGGCAGTATAGTGTTCATGATTGCCTGAAACATATAGTTCAATTTTAAAATAAATAGAACAAATACTGTAAATCAAAATTGGTTAATAAATTAATTTTAACAAATAAAATAAGAAGATGGAGCAACATATGAAAATTTGCCAAAGGGAATTTAAAATGTAGGAAAAATTAGATTTATGCCATCGTGAAAACTTATCAATTAGTGAAATGCCATTGTTAGATTAGTAATTAGAGATTTGCCACTATAAAATTATTAAAATTAGTTTTATGCCACTAATTATTCCAAAAATATAGTAAATTATGAATATGCCACTCTCAAATCTATCATTATTTTTAAATATTCCCAAAATGTCCTCGTTAACCATTAGATTGTACCGAAAAGGAAAAGAAAAACTGAAGGAAGAAATAATTTCAAATCAGACTAATTATGGAAAAAATATTGATAGAAAATTGACGAATTTAACGTCGGATTATGTGCCTATTGTATCTCTAGAGTTTGTTTTCATTTTGTTGTGAACATTCACATATAATCAACGCATAAAACTAACGATAACTTAGAAAATGTAACATGAATTATTCAGCCCAAAGATATGATAATTAAGCTTTGTAAAGTTAGTAGTAAAATATTCTCCAAACATACTTCTTATTTTAGAAATTATATTTAAATGGTTATTACTAGTTCCGTGAACTAAATATTAAAAACCTCCAGCCTAAGAATCTTTATTTATTTCAAATAAAAATAACAAAATTACTTAATAACGTGAATGAATGAAATTTACTTTTCTAGAAGTTCGATTGGGTTTCAGATATATTATTGATACAAAAAATTTTTATGACAATATTTTAATGCGCACTAGTGGCATAAAACTAATTTTTATATTTTTACAATGGCACAAAACTCATTTTAATTAATTTGTACTGGCATAAAACTAATTAGTCATTTAGTGATGATATTTTTCTAATTTTAAATGTTTGTAGTGGTATATTTAAAAGGGTAAAATTGTCAATCAATTTGCTAATGGCGTAAAACTAAGTTTTACTATTTTACAGTGGCATAAAACTAATTTGACATTTAGTGATGACAATTTTCTAATTTACAATTTTCACAGTGGCATAAATCTCATTAACCCTAAAATGTAATATAGTGTATTTCTATTTGTAGACACAATCATATATAGATGGACGAAAAGGTATATACAGAATATTTTTATTGACTTCAGGAAAAGACATATGACTAATAAGAAATAAAATAAAACCAAACAGGACCAATTAATGTATGCTTCAAATCAAAGAATATCTGAGTACATGTACTGGTAAATTAAGGAGGAATTTGAATAAAATATGAGAATCCAAATCAAAAATTCAAAATGTTTTGCTTTAAACAATTACATGTGCACACACCTCTAAGCTTGACAAACTAAACTTGAATTTGTTTCTTTTTTATTTTCTTCTCACGAAAGACACAGCTGGTTGAGGTGAAAAGCTAAAAGCACAAATTAGATTAAATAACTTTTATTAAGGAACAAAATCTACCCAAGTATCGTTAGCGCCCAAAACCAAATCAGAAAAAAAAAAAATAATCAAGAAGGGTCATAAATTAATAATCAGTCGAAAATAATACTTTAAAGTTCACTAACTATTGAAGATTGTCCAAGCATTGGCACGGTTGGTTCTATCCTCGCTAGGAGGAGGGGCTGACGATGGGGCGGGGTAGCGGAGAAGAGGGAGGAGACGACCAATTTGCAGCTCCATTGATACCGGTATGGAACAGAAGGAGAGACCGGTAGGGAGGTCAGAGGATACAGGTGACGCGGATCTCCGCCGTGACGGCCATTGTTGCCCTGCGTAACCTTAGGCGATAGAGGAGAAAGAGAAAAAAGCTGATCGGAGCGTTATAGAGTTTAGGCATAGAAGTGAAGGGATTAGATCGGGAGGGAGACTATTAGGGGTGGGAAATCAATGGACTGTATTCACTATGGCCCGTTTGTTTGTGACTTAAGGGATGCATAATTAAGTCATGCATAACTTAAGTTATGCATTCTTAAGTCACCAAACATCCATTAGTCCATTACATAAGATGCCTTAAGAGTGCATAACTTATGCAACCAAAATAGGTTGCATAAGTTATGTACCATCCCTTTAATTTTTTTTCCAACAATACTCCTTAGAAATATTAATAATAATTAATAATTAACAAATAATTAATAACTAATAATATTTAACAAGTTACAATATTACTAAAAATCATAATTAATATTAAAGATTAATTATTATAATTAATAATTAAATAATAATTAATAATATTTAACAAGTAATATTAATTATTAATAATATCAATTTAATAATAATAATAATAATTAAAAATAAATAATCAATAATAAATTTTATTATTAAATAATTAATAATATTTAATTAAAATTAATTATTAATATGTCATAATAACAAAAATGATTTATTATCATCATATATAATTAATTTTTATAATAATTAGTAATTAATAATATTTAAAAATTAGAAAATAATAAATAATAAATAATAATATTTAATAAGTAACAATAATTATTAAAAATAATAATTAATCAATAATAAATTTTTATTGTTAAATAATTAATAATGTTTATAATATTTAATTAACAGTAATAATTAATATTTCATAATAATAGAAATGATTTATTATTATCATTAATAATTAATAATTAACAATAATTAGGTCACAATATCTTATTAATACATAATATTAATTCAAATTAAATAATTCAAGTTTAAGGGCATTTTAGTCTTTTGACATGAATATATGTATGCATTAAGTTACTCATCCTTACTACACAACCAAACATCTATTATATAACACTACATAAACACTTAGACATCCTTAACTTATGTAACCCCTTACTACACAACCAAACGCCCTCTATGAGAAGATCCAACGGATAGGATGGAGTGCGCCGATTAGCGTCAAGATACACGCAAAAAAATCATGCAGACTATATTAGTCTTATGATGTTTTGACGCAAGAATCCTTTTCCCTTAGACAAATTCCACCATTATTGGTCTTTGGAGTAATGTCACATTTTTACTAGATTTTGAACTTCATTTTAAATGATCGCATCAACATTGGAATAGGGAGGGAATAAATGGAAACAAATTAATTAATTAATGGACTGGCAGGAACTTAATTTTCTTCACTATATCAATGCTCTCAGCCAGTTAAAGATTAGTCCCAACTGAGGACAAAGAAATAATGTTTTAATTGTTGACAAAACCCAGAACTGAAATCCTTTTAACAAAACTTAGAGTTAGGTGTCTATTAAAAATTTAAAATAAAACCCAAATCAGGTGTCTTGTACTTTTTTTATTTCATTTTTTATTTTATTTCATTTCATTGACAAAACCCAGAACTGAAAGCCTTTGAACAAAACGAGTTAGATCTCTTTTAAAATAAAATCTAGAGAGATTTTTGTCATCTAATTTTTTCATAAATTAAAAATCGATGCATGCATGATTTGAACTCTTGACTTCTTTGAGACCAGTCTAATACTTATATCATTAAGCATTATACCACATGCTTTATTTTTTATTTTATTTTATTTTTTTTTTTTTTGAGAAAAAAAAGTCCTAGGGGGACCTAGGATGGCCTCTACAGGATATTGTTTTGAAAATCGAACCGGACCAGCCAGTTGAACCTGTAAAAAATAAAAAATCAGACACCTCCCTGGACACTGATTCAGCCAGATTTTGACCAGTTCAACTGCAATTAAACCGGTGAACCGGCCCATCCGGTAGCCTTTCTGGTTCGGAGCCCGGTACGTCTGGTTCTCGAAACATTGCCGAGGGATTATGTGAGTAATGTGACGGAATTGGCTGTGAGTTGCGCCACCTTTACCAATAAATATAATATGACACTCCCTAGATTATATACAGTATATTCCAAAGATATCGAAATGAAGCTGTGTTCGTCAAGATATAAGAGACATATTGATATAATTAACAAATTAAGAGGTATACGAGGACGGTGAGTCAAATATCTGAACAAACTTCCTTATTTTTTAATATAATATATGGTGCCATGGTGGTTTTAGTATCAGCTTCTTCCACAGTAGGCCCTTCAAAACATAAAAATAAAGCAAAAAAGGAATATTTACTAGCTAGCTACTTGAATCTTGAGAGTGAAAATTTAAAACCAAACAGTAAAGTAGTAATTAAGATTCTTCTCAAACTGTTGTGTCATGACCATGAAATCCTTAACATTTTCAATTGTATCTTGACTTTTCAAACTATTTCCTCTCTTTTTTTTTTTTTTTTTTTTTGAGTTGTTGTTTCCTCTCATTTACTTCCTCCTCTTTTACTTTCCTTCTCGGTCTTGCCGTTCCCTTTCTTCCTCTTTCCTCGTCAAATATATAGGCATCTTGAACGTACCGACAATGCCACAGAAGATCTCTCAAGAGCACTGTGCAGGGACGGCCCAAGATGCATATCAGCATGTATATAATGTATATTGTTATGGCTAATTATTTTGTTTCTTATTTTTTTCATAGCTTTATCTTTAACGCGATAAGAAAAAACGTCGAAGTATTATAACTATATGATTAATTAATAAAAATATTTTCAAAATAACAAATATTATTGTAACAATATAAATTGTTGTTAATAACAAATAAAAATGGCGGTCATGGCTTCGTTCATTTATTTCTCTATAAACATTATTTATTTATCATTGCGGGTTCATATAGGCTGACATTTTGTACTGAAGGTCCATTCCATATGTTGATGACCCACAGTCCCACACAATTAAGACAGCACGCTGACATGACATGGCCTACTCAAATCTTTGCCTAAAGTATAAATCATCTTAATGAAAGAAAACTAGAAAAGGAACTAAACAATGCCAGATTTTATTCGTAACCAAAATCTTACTCAAATCAATCCTTGTTTCATTGAACATTTTGTCCCTGAGAACCCATCCGATCGAAGTGCTCATGAGTCACAGATATATGCCGATATATATTTGAGTATTTTATAGTCTTAATTAAACTCTTAATATGGTTTACAAATTCGATTTAAATTCACAAATAGGGATTGTTATTAACTTCTTATATATTTAATCCTGTTACTAAAAGTAGTACACAACCATGCAATCTTCTTTTTCTTCACTGTTCACGATAGAATTCGTAACCCAAGCCCAATTTGACCGAGCCCATATATAACCTAACGTTACACTTTACAATATCATGAGGTTGGCTAATGGAAGTGATCATGCATTCATGCATATCTAGCAAAGGTGATGCAGCATAGTTCAAATTGTGGTGGTCCCAGGTGCTTGTTTCATGCTGTCATGCATTAGAGGTTGCATAAGAGGTTACGTATAACAGTTATGCAACTAAACGGATAAGGATGCCTAACTTATTACATCTTAGGAGGTTGCATAACTTATGCTCAGATTATTCTCATCTCATTTGATATTTGCACCATTCAATTAATTTTCACCGAGTCTTAATGTCCAGCACTAATACAGCTCATAATAATTATTTTTAAAATATAATAATAATAATAATAATATTAGAGAAAGAAAGCAATAATAATAATAATAATAATAATAATAATAATAATATTATTAGAGAAAGGATTCAATCAAAGCGCTTTGACCGGAATACCGGTTAAAACCCATTAGATCTCAATTTTGAAAGTTCAAATGACCGATCCAAACCGTTCAATATGATCTCCATATTGAAATCTCCTTGCACACCAAATTTTATATTTTTTTTTGAATTTTTTAAGTATTTTTTTCGGATTTTTAAAAACCGCAGTTTTTAAGGGTTCAAACAAATTAGATTAACGATTTTGTAAAATCTGAAAAAGAAAAACTTAAATTTTCAAAAAAATGTAAACTTTGGTATTCACGGAGATTTCAATATGAAGATCATATTGAGCGGTTTGGATCGGTCATTTGGACTTTCAAAATTGAGATCTAACGGGATTTAACCGGGATTTCGGTCAAAGCACTTTGATTGAAAGCTTTCTCATATTATTATTATTATTATTTCTTATTCAAAAAAAGGAATATAATTTGTTTTATTATATTATTATTATATTATATAATTAATATATTATAATGTTAAATTATTATTTGTTTTTATTATTCAGATTATTAGTATTACATAATAATAATTACTTTTGTAATAATAATAATAATATTAATTATTTTATTATATATTATCATGTTATAATGTTAATTATTTTTATAATATTTCTCTTATTATTACTTATTTTATTATTATTATTATTATTATTATTATTAGTAGTAGTAGTATTAAATAATAATGATAACGTCATATTTCAGTCGTTTGATCTAAAATAGATGGTCTAAGTATGTATTTCATACTAAATACACATTATCCTTTATTAAATCAAATAACCCAAATTCAAAGGCATTTTAGTCTTTTGATATCAATATATGCATGCATTAATTACTCTTCCTTGCTACACAACCAAATATCCATTACATAACACTACATAAACAGTTATGCATTCTTAACTTAGAATATAAGTTCAGGCTTAACTTTCTAAGAGGATTGACTTTTTATGATATAATTTAGCAGTATGTAATATCACTTGTTAACGTCACTAAATTCTTAATTAACATCAGACGAGAACAACTATAATTAGTATTTGATAGGACGTCTTCATGTTATGGTTTTGATCCAAGTGATCCTAAATTATACTTGAATTTATGTGATTTTAACTTTTTTTTAACATTTATTTGTTAGATATGAGGTAGTGCTACGCTCCTCTACTTTTTGTATATAGCATATGCATGCCAACAACCCAACCAAGTGCATGAGCGACCATACTCGGGGAAATCGTTAGAAGTCACTACAAACGCCTTGAGCGTGAATTTCACCCATGTGAGCAAGTCGCTTGGAGAAGATTCAACAGTTTTCTATCCTATATAGTTATCTTTGGCAACCTCCTCCCTGCGCTTCTATTTGGTTCTAACCGTTTTATTGCATGTTCTTGCCACTTGGAGGTTATTTTTACGTGTATAAATATGCCTAAAGATGAAGACTTCTAGAAATTTGGGAGAGTTTATAGAGAAACAGAACCGGGACTTCTCGCCAGAATCTTCAGGCGACTCGCTTGAACCTCTAGTCGGACCGCTTGCAGAGGTGACAGAGCAGATAAACTGAAGATATTTCATCTGATTTGTTGTAATCTTTCTCTATATTTAGTTTAATATTGTTCATGATTGATGCCTGTATAATTGATGATGAATTGTGTAGGCTAATACTTTTAATTAGGGACGTAGTTGTGAACCTAATGATTTAGTGCATGTTTTAATTAGTTTTTATTTGATATTCTTGTTTTGATCCTTGTGTTTTATTTATAATTGATGTTATGGATTGTTTTGATTAGATTTGGTATTTTTCCATTGATTAAAGGACAAACTCAATTGATAGGGTATTAAACCCAACCAAACTTGAGATAATTCAATTGCACCAAACTCTTTAGACGGTTAATAATCGAAAGACGAAAATGTAGACTAAGAATCAGAAACGAAGACATCTAATCCCAACAAATGAGAGGTGAGGGATGTCACAGATCCAAGAATTGAATTTTATTATAAGATTTAAGCCAAGAAACGAAGGTTGAAACATAGCTTTTGTAAGAGACGATTTGTATTGATTGATTTGACTTGACCTATAACGAAAGTTAGGATTAAGTACGGTTAATTGTGACATTAGTCTACTCGAATATCAAATAGGACTAAATTTAGTGTGTGTATTCATCATCGGAACTGAGAGAGACATTTGGATTATAGGATTGTGCCTGTGCAAACCTAGAAACAAGAAGAACACTTAGGTTTTGTCGACCAAGGTTCACAAGCGAGTCGCTCAAGAAAGTGAGCGGGTCGCTTATGACTGGACGGAGTCAATAATATTAGCAACACAAATTCCTAAACCTGATTTGTTAAGTTTAATTCTCTAATTTTCTGAACTGTTAATTTAGAATTTAATTATGGAAAAATTTTGTCTATGCCACCCAATACTGCGGAAATTGGAAAATTGTCACCCAATTTTCCAACTTTCTGATTTTGCCACCTAAAAGAGAGATTTCTTTTTTTTTTGCCACTTTCTTCATTTTTAATTTATAAAATATTTAATATATTTTAACATTATTATAAAATTTGTGACCTTTTTACCCCCAATCTAACCAAACCCAGACAACCCAGTCGAATCTAACCCATTCGAACTCATCTCCTCTCTCGCTTTCTCTTTCTCCTCCCTCGCACGAACACACCGAAGTAGCATTTGCCAAAGTTAAGAAAAATGGACATGACCTTCCGATAGGAGTTGTGACCAACTTGAATGCATTTGCCAAAGTTTAAAAAAAAATTGTAAAATAGCGCCGCATGAAAAATGGGGTCCCCATCAAAGAAAAGAAGAAAACCTAAAGAAGTATTATGTACTACCCCGTTTCATCGGCCAAGGTTCAGTCGTACGTACCGAATCAAAGTCAAATTACCGAATCAAGCCAACCATGTTAACTGCGGATAAAGACAAGAAGTGTTGTGTCTTGGATTGCGATTTAGGGTTCACTCTTTATGGATGAAGATCGACAGAGGTGGTGCGACTTCGACTACGATTTAGGGTTCTTCGCTGATTTTATTCGATCTAAGTTCTTCACTGTTCGTGAGATAAGGTGAGATAGAGGTGCGAGGAAGGAGATGAGTCGAATGAATTTGATTTGATTGCGTTGGGTTAGATCGGGGTTAACTATTGGTTAGGGGTTTGGAAGGAAGGTGAGAAGGAGACAGTGAAGAAATGGCTGCCATGTGATTGGGATTTAATTCCACTCCAGATGATACCAAGGATTCAGATGGAAGCTGGTATGGGGAACCAAGCTGCTATGCTGGAGATGGCTTACTAGAAGACTCACTGAATGTGCTTGTTTCTGCATCTTTTATCCAACTTTTAAGTGATGTTTGGATGATCTTTTATTTAGCTTGTTCAATTCCTTAGATAAATTCAATGGGTGTAAACAGAATGTGATGTTTGTTGGTTTTTTGTTGTTGAATATTTCAGTTAGGATGAACTGGTACAAGAGGTACCAGGATATTTGTTTTTTCCTTTTTGGTCTTGTATTTATTTCATTTCAAAAATGAAACTGGGTGGCGCTCCCACCTTTTTTTAAAAAAAAAAATAGTTGATTCGGGTAATTTTTAAAAGAAGAACGACTAAATTTTCCAAACTGGGTTTTTTTTAAGTTTAATTAAAAAAAGATTTAAAATTAAAAAAAGATTAGGCCGCATAATTTAACTTTGTCATGACTATATATATGACGTAATAAATTGTATATCGAACTTTAAATGTTCGGTTCAAAAAGTGGCGTCTACCCTCGACACTTTTCATAGTACTTATATTTAATATTCAAATGTTAATTATGATTTTGTTTTATCTACAAAAATCTCCATTATGCATGGTATGGAGACCGAGACGCTAGATCAAATGGTACAAAATTAAGTGGTTGCATGAACATGATATATATACCAGCGTGCAAATAATTGCACCATTTCGATTTTTTCCCCGGCCTGTTAGTTTCTGTGAAAACGAAGTCAAATTTTAAAATAATTTAGTGATTTATTAAGATGATACGATCGAAGTAAACAAACGATTTAGGGATTGCTATTTCAGCCCTGATCGAAAATAGGTTAAACTACAAGTTTCTTGTCGTTGGATATCGCTACAAGGCTACAAGCCTACAAGTTTATATGATGAAACAACAACTCACACTCATGGATTTAGTGTACTGGTTCAATTTAATGTGCGATTTTAATTCTATGAAATCCACTCAAAATCATATTGATTGAAGATAACATGCTTGATCGATGTTAAATCACTGTAATGTATGGCGTCAACGTTCCAAAAATTTACCTTTTGTAGCAAAAATATAAATGGCTTGCTTGGAAGAGTAACACATTATTGGTTCAATTAAAGTTTTTTTTTTATATTCAAAAAGAGAGGTTCAATTAATGTTAATTGCAAGAAAGATGATATCTTAATAACATGCAAGCTAAAGGGCAAGACCAACTCGGTTACCAATCTCTTTCCACTCGTTAACAGTTCATTCATCAATAAGGAAACGCCAGGTACACTACCGTTCAGAAATGGAACACAGTAACCTACTATTTTCAGAAATCAACAACACAGCTCATTAATTTATCTGGTTTGACAGAACTTTTGGTTGATAATGGTATATTGAAAGGTACAACTATTGACTCAACAGTTTAAAAATCAATTTTTCACAAATATAGGGTAATAAAGACAAAAGGGTTCCTTCACGAAAAAAACTTGGGCCGACTTGTTCTTTTTTTTTTTTTTGAAGAAAGCAAGGGGTCAAGCCCCGAAACTTTTATAAGACTTGTTCTTCTTTTAGTTAAGTAGTTTTAAATAAGTATAGTTGTGGTATGCTCTATAGTCTATCTGTCTATATAATAGGTCGAAAGCTTAGAATTAATTTGAAATTTTGATAAAATCTCCATGAATGAGTCCGTAAGAAATATACAAATAGGTTACACGTACGTGTGTGTGTAAAGCTTATGCATTTTTGTTTCTTTTCCTAGTTGTGTGACTCTTAAGATAAAATTATTTCGACAAATTTTATAATCCTTGAAAAATTATTAAAAGGAATTAATTAAATATAAATTTCTAGGATCAAACTTCCGAATTCGATCAAATTGTTATGGATTCTAGTTTCGTGATATATCACATATTAAATTTTGTTCGTACCGATTGGATAATATTTTAAATACATAAAATCCTTGTATTATAAAAATTAAGTAAATTACTTTTATAATTAGTCATTAAGTTTATAATTATAACAACAACAACAACAACAACTAAGCCTTTTGTTCCAAACAAGTTGGAGTAGGCTAGAAAAGAAACCCAACAAAAGTCACCAAGTCAATCACCGAACAAAGTAAATGTAAAAAGTAGTACTAAATATACTAAAAAAATAATATATGAAAAAAATAAAGTAATAGTAATAGTAATAGTAATAGTAATAGTAATAATAAATAATAATAGTAGTAGTAGTAAAACCTATACCTAAGCCGTGAGCTAATACTATAACGTACAGATCTAAGACAACACTCGTCCACTAAATTCGTAACTCATGACTCCGGCACGTGAATTGCTAGCTTCCAACGCCAACTCCTTGGAGAGATTCCATTTTTTAAAGTCCCTTTTTACTGCTTCCTCACATGTCAATCTCGGTCTACCTCTAAATTTATTTGTGTTTTCAAAGCGACTGAGAATTCCACTACGCACGGGTGCCTCCAGGGACCTACATTGGACATTGCCCAAACCATCTCATTAAGTTTATAATTATTGTCATTAAATAAATATATCTTCGTTGCTGCGACTGCGCATTACTAGTGAAAATATAAGTTGTCAAAAGTTATCGTCGGTTTCCTATTTTTATTATCGTTGCTCTATTTTCAATTTTTTCATCTCTTTTTTTAAGGCAATATTCCTCATTACAGTCTTGCATACGTGGCAGGAACTTATTGGATCTAAGCGACCCGGATGGTAAAAATATAAAATATTAAAATAAAATGCATACGCGGTGCAACTCCTATTTGAGCCGTTGCTTTGCATGCTTGTAGTTGTATGGACGATTCTAGAAGAGCTAAAAGACGAAATATCACAAAAGGCTGAAGCATGTTTGCAAGGACCCTTCCACCACGTGTTGCCTGGATATAATTTCTTTGTTTTTTTTTTTTTTTTTTTTTTTGGAGGAACTGCCCATAGTCAAAGATTTCATAAAAAAAAAAAAACAGTTCAAATTGTCAATAATCGAAGTTTCATACAGGCATACTGCTTGCACTAATAGTCATAATTAATACAAACCCCCCTCCTTTTTTGTATCTCACCTGATTCCATCCGTTCATCCTTCCAATTAATCATAGGGTCGCAAACAAAAGAAAGGAAGATTTCTTACTTTTTTTTAGTAGTCTAGGTGTTTTTTTTTTCATCTTGATAAATATAAAATATTAAATTTAATAATTTTATTAAAACTGTCATTCTTTTTTTTATTATTTTTTCCAATCTTTTCACAGCGAAGTATTAATTTCTATTTTTATGTATATTACACAATGTTGATATTTTTTAATAAAAAATTTAATCTAAATTGACTTGTACTGCATCATTTATATTCGAAATTGATCACACATTCAATAAAAGCATAATGTGTCATACATATTTGCAGTCTGTGCATACTGTAAAGTGCATAAATTATTATAGATGAACCACTGTAAATTTATTTAGAAAATAAACATAAGATTCTTATTTAGGAAATGAACAATATTTAATTGCTTTGTGCAAAATTTAGTATTTGATCTAGTATATATTAGACAATTAAGAAAAGCCTAAGGGTATAATGATTTTTCATTCTAATTTATAATCGGTTTTTAGTCAAACTAGTATAGCCAATTTCGGGCCAGGACTTGCTCTTAGGGCAAAATTGCACATTATCTGAAATGCGACTAAACAAATGCTTGATCCTACATAAAAATCTCAAATTCTCAGTTATAAAATCACATATACTTGACTAATTTCTATAGTATAGCATGCGATGACATTCAAAATTTTACGGAATATAATTTACTTTTAAATCAGAATATTGCTAGTCTAAATTATTTATACATAATAACTATTCTTAGATCACATAGTCAGTAAAATGAAACGTTAATTTCTTATAACACTGTAGATCATGAGAAGACTAAGGCCCTGATCAGAACGCCAATTTTTTAACGTGGGATTTCATTTCAATTCATTTCATTAGAAAATTCTTTATCAAAATGGATGGATTTCATGTCATTTGATCGGAATTTCTATATTATTGGATCCAACGAAAACTCACGAAATCAATTCCAATGAAATGAAATGAATTGAAATCCCGCATAAAAATCATTTCGATCAAGGACTAAAAGATATAAATACAAAAAAATATATTTGTTGTCCAATCAGTATAAGATCATAAAAATGTAATTATATATTTCATATTTCATAATTTAAAATCAGCTAGTGTAAATGAAAATATTTAGTTCTGTATATTAATTCGCGATGGACAAATAATATAGAATATTTTCTTCTATAATATCCAAACAAAGAAAATAAAGAAGCTTATGTTATAGTAAGTACTATTTATATTAGGATATCAGATATATTTGACATGCACCGAGAAGATATTATTCAATCACACAAATTTATTTTATCATCTATCGTAAATAAATTTATACGAATATATTTTTCGTTCTATTTTAAATTCAAGAAATTTCTTTTATTCAAATTTTAAATAATTAGAAGAACCATTATATAAGCGAAACCTTTTTTAATCTGATATTGGCTATCTTTAAAAATAAGAACTTTATTGAGATCATGCGTTTCTTAACGACAAGATCTGGGATAATAAAATTGTAATACTACATCAGAACTTTATCCGATGTTTCTTTCATTTTGTTTGTTCTTTCATTTTGGTTGATTGGCGTCTGTTATGTTTCCGATTCAAGTGGGACAATATACAGGATACTGCCATACTGGTCGAGGTGAATCATGTATAATTGTGCAAAATACATGAAATTTTAATTAATTTTGTTCATTAATTTCATCAAATTTTATTTTTTTGATATATTTTAAAATTAATATGTATCACATTTAGTATTGATACTGCAAGCAGTGTAAACATACAAAATTATAGCACCGAAAAAAAAAAACAATTTATAGAGTGCAGTAGCCTACTTAACCTAATTTCAAATGTCAAATGCATTTCACATTTCTACCATCTCACGTACCAAGAAATTAACCAATTAAGTGAATGCCATTATTCCATGCGAGTGATATATATATATACACAAAAAAAAAATATCCATCATACCACAGAAACGACTACATAGTCCTTCGTTCCAAAGGAACAAAATGAAAGAAAATAGAATAGTGGAATGAGCGAGAGAACAAAAAGATACTTTTTGGAAGGTTAAAAGTTTATTTTTATTCATATAAGAGCAAAAAATGAGTCATGTGGGAGATGAATAGTAGGACAAAAGAACGTTCTAACTTCTTACACCTGGCCCTGCCCCACCGACCCAGAGATTATGAGAGATAAACATCAACTCATGCGGTTCAGCCCCTGCCACAGCTACAATTATGAAAATCCCTCCTTAAATCTACCGTTTGAATTAATTATGTAAGAACATAAGCTGAACGAAAAAAAAAAAAAAGGTTAATTAGATTTATGCCACTGTGAAAATTTGAAATTAGTAAAATGCCATCACTAAATGACAAATTAGTTTTATACCATTATACAATAGTAAAAATTAGTTTTATGCCATTGACAAATTGATTTACCAATTTTACCCTTTTAAATATGCCACTAAAAAAATTTTAAATTAGAAAAATGCCATCACTAAATGACAAATTAGTTTTATGCCACTACAAAAATTTAAAATTAGAAAATATCATCACTAAATGAAAAATTATTTTTTATGTCACTAATAAAAATTTGAAGTTCGAAAAATACCATTTACTAATGACTACATTGGTTACGGATTTGGTTTTTTTTTTTCCTTTTCAACGAAATAAGGATGCAGGTGCTCACTTCTACACACATGCAATTCAAAATAATTAAGAACCAAAAAAATTATAAAGTTTGATAAACTAGATAATGTTTTCGTACAAGACCAAATTATAAAGTTTGGTAAACTAGAATTGTAGGAAAAAACTATCCATTTCTGCTTACGTATTTTACAGTTTTCTTTACCACCGTTCCTTTTAGAGTTTATTAAAAGGGCAGTTTGGGAATTTTTAAAAATATTGAGAGAATTGAGGATGTCATTTTTAGAATTTAATCTTTTTAGGAATAAGATAACGGCATATATCTAATTTACACAATTTGATAATGGCATAAATCTAATTAGCAATTTAACAATGGCATATTTCTTATTAACTAATTTTCACAATGGCATAAAACTAATTAATCCAAAAAAAAAAGAATAAATCTGTTTTCAAAGCAATGAATCGCACCACGCAGAAAATAGATCAGACGACTGAGATGGAGCATTGTAGATAGTAATGTTCATCTATAATTCTTTCTGTATTCTGGATGTATTCCTTTGAGATTGAAGAAATCCAAGGAATATAAATATATTAATATTTTTAATAATTAATTTATCATTACGAAATTTAAAATATTAATTAATATATATTTATAATATGTATAGTGTTGATATATTATATTTTTATGCAATTGTTCAATGAGAGGATCATCATATGGAGCCGGGTAGGAAACAAAACATAGTTTTTTGTAAAAAAAAAAAAAAATTCCACAAAGCTTCTTAATCATTTCAAATTTCAATAAAAAAAATTTAAATACATAAATGCAACAATTTTTTTTAAGATTTGATGAAAAAATTTCTGTGTAAATTTCACAGTTTCGAGAAAGAGATTATTAATAAAGGACTCGCACATAATTTCTATTCGTACGTAGTTGATCAGACTTTTAATAAAAGGAAAAAATGTGGATAAATATAGGTTACACTATACTGTGAAGTATACAAATTATTACAGATGTACTACATTAAATTTATTAAGAAAATAAGCATAAGATTATTATGTAATAAAAGAACAATATATATTTAATTAGACCATATTAGTTGATTGATCTAGAAGATTGTAGTCAATTAAGAAAAACTTAAGGATAAAATAATATTTAATTGTAATTTAGTATTTCGGATAAATAGTTTTACTCAAACTAGTACAGTAAATCGGCCTAGTCTTAAGGCAAAACCACGGAGAATCAGAAAAGCATCATTCTATTTATAACACTAAAATGTGATTTTATCTAAAAGGCATTTTGTCAGGGGAAAAAGGAAATTTGTCTTATTAGCATGACTGGATTATCTTTTATTTGAACGGATATTTCTTTTATCATGTCTAGCTGTCACCATTATGAATTTTCTGTTGAATGTACAAATTTTCCCTCATCTCTACTACTTATAAATGCAACCAGCGAAAAGTTTTAAACATTCATATAAAAGGAGTTAAACATTCATATAAAAGGTCAGGCTGGGAGATTGTAATTTTTTTTCCTCTACCGTTCGATCAGTTTGATCTGTGGTTACATGTGAATCGCCAGACGAATAAACACTATGGATTGGTTTCTCATCTAATATAGAAACAAATTGAATAGCACATCTATTTGTAACGCTGATAAATTAAGAAACATATTTTTATTATCTCACATTATTTTATTTCTTTATTTGCCCACATATGAGGGCATCTTATGCTAGTAGATTAACAAACAAGATTTGACAATTTAAAATCGGAATTGCTTACCATCATCCTATAGGATTCTATCATCCCCATCATCCCCAGCGACACGTTTAATGCTTTCCATTTTCGGAAAGAATATATCCAGCATCCCATCCCCATAAACGGAAAGTATTAAACGCGTCGCTCTTCTCATCCAGAGTCTACGCTCTTCTTCCCCCATCCCATCTTTCCTTTTCTGTTCACATCTATGCTCTTCTCATCTCAACTCTCTTATGCTAAGTACTGTAGTTGGTTTAGTATATTCCGTAGCAATAGTGTGTGCTTCAATAGTTAGTTTTATATCTTCAATGATAATAGTTTCAACTTCAATAGTTAGCTTAGTAACTTCAACGATAATAATTTCAACTTCAACAATTAATTTTGAAGTTAATAGACTAACTGTTGAAGGTGAAACTATTACTCTTGAAGTTAATAAGCTAACTATTGAAGTTATTGAGCTAACTATTGAAGTTACTAGGCTAACTATTGAAGTTGAAACCATTATACTTGAAGTTACTAGGCTAACTATTGAAATTACTAGGCTAACTGTTGAAATTACTAGGCTAACTATTGAAGTTACTAAGCTAACTGTTGAAGTTAAAAGTATTACTCTTGAAGTTACTAAGCTAACTATTGAAATTACTAGACTAACTGTTGAAATTACTAGACTAACTATTGAAGTTACCTAGCTAACTATTGAAGTTGAAACTATTACTCTTGAAGTTACTAAGCTAACTATTGAAGTTACTTAGTATCTTCAACAAAAATAGTTTTAGATTCAGCAACTAGGCTGAGCAGAATGGAAATGGCGCAAGTAAATAGGGAAAGCGCGAAAAAGGGGGGAAAGCGCAGACTAAAATGGAAAGGGCGCTAGAATCGCTAGGACTAAAATGGAAAGGGCGCTAGGAATTTCTGTTATTAATGAGCGGATGATGGGGATGATGGATCTAGCGGATGATCCTTATCAGGCCTCATTTAAAATCCAAGTTTTTTTTTTTTTTTTTGCATAAGACAACCAAATTGTGGATATATATTCAAATGTTTGTAGGTTTTGGATTTAGATAAAATAAGATCGTAAATTAATTTAAAATTCATGAAAAGATAATAAATATAAACCTGCATTTAAGCAAATTATTTAAAACTTTAATATATGTAATAACATAATTCGTAATAGTTATTTACATGTTTTAAGCACAATTTATTTGTAAACATAATATGTAACGTACTATCTTTTTACCAGCGCTGATCATGTTTTTTGTGTGGTGCACTCAGCTCCAATATAATTTTTCACATAATGTGTTTTTCCCAACGTGACCAAGTGCATTTTCCTACTCTACAATCGAAGCTCTTTTTCTTTTTGCAGGTGCTCTGCAATCCAAAATTATTTCTGTGTTATGAATTTTTCTCTCTTCGTAGATAATTTCGCTGCAATCCAATTGGTTTCTATGTTGTTCCCCTGTTTTATGCATGTGATCAGATCCGGACTCCGGTATCATGGACTCATCGTCATCAAGTGATTTGCATATATCGGCCTGCATAAAAGCAGTAGAGATATAACTAAATAAAATTTTAATGCTGCCTAATAAAAAACGAAATTTTGAAGCAGGTAACATCATTGATCCGTAGATAGCCTAGATGTTAGACAATGTTTCTTTTCTTTCTTCTGTAATTTTAGTTTCTTTTTTTCTGTCCCTAGATAGAGGCTATCTAGCTCTATCAAAAAAAAAAAAAAAAAAAAAAAAAATCATATGATCTGTACAAATGTTATCTTTCCTGTGAAATGAAATGAACTAGTGAATGCATCGCGCTTCGCGCGATGAAAATTTAAATATAATTTGTTCTTATACTCCATTAAGATAATATTGGGAAAAAAAATATACATTTCAGAACAAAATATAATACAATGTAAGTCATACCAAAGGAAAAATTGATACGACAGCAAGCCATAACAAAAAATTAGAAAGGAAAAAAAAATTGTAATACTTTTTGAGTGTTTTATTTTAAAGCCAAACAACTTGGCTAATCTGAGGCATTATGACACTAAACTAAGTATTTCCATGGTAAGAAAGTAGAGGACCTGCGAAAATTGTTGCCAAAATGAGAAATCAAAGAAATTAAATATTCTCTGTTAGATCAAGCTTTTTTTTTTTTGTTTTTATTTAACACCTAAGCTTTGTTTCACCCAGCAGCCTCGTCTTACTTATTAGGAGAGACAAAATAATTTATCCTATCACCCAAAATTTATTCCCTAAACGCAAGAGATAAACAACCTATAACAACCTATTAAGACGGATTTTTGACAGGTCTACGTTTCATGGTAATTTGCAGTTTTTGGTTATCCAATTTCATTTTGTGTTCTCTGTTAATTGTTTCTCTTTAGTCATATCAGAACATACAAATGCATCGATAAGACCTTTTTCAAACTAAAAATGAGGTATGAGAAGACCTAGAACTTGAGCAGCTGAATTCACCAAGAATGCCTAATGTTAGTATGAGTTCAGATCAAAATTTTCAATCTTTTCTCAATTTAATCTAAATAGTGTGACCAGCTATCCAAATTATTATCACCCAAAGCTAATTGCCAGTACATATTTAGCAAGAAGATAATTTCATATAATGGAGTATTTTTAAGTTATTGTGGTAATGTCCAGAGATACGAATAGATGTCATTTATTATCCCGTAGATGCTTACAGCCTTAGATCATCTACAAAAAGAAAAATAAATGAACAATTAACATTTGTTTTACCTTGTTCCGGAGCTCAATTTGTCTCATTATTTTTTTACTCTATGCCAAGTGATGTGAAGCCTAATCATTAAAAATAAGGATTATACTATAACAATGAAAGCCAAGATCTTTCATAGTTAAATTAGCCAATAATAAGGGAAATTGGAATAAAGTGCGACAGTTATCAATTCTTGAGGTAAAAACCAAACTTGTATAATTCCAATAAAGAAAATAATTATTTTATGATCTATAACTACGCATCAAAAAATGTGATACTGCTCAGATTTCACTTATCAACTAACATTCATTGCACATTTCAGTGATCTTTGTATGGAGGAAAAATTGATTCACTTTATCTACAATTAATAATTACAATTTCAATATATATGATATACATGAAATGTCTTATTTACAGTCTTTTTTAAAGCTTAAGGAGCTGTACATTTTGCATATTTGGTTCAATCTCTTTCAATATGAGAGCGACCTTTGTTCATTTTGAGAGAACACGATCGATTTCAACCTGGACATGTAACCCATTTATTTAAATCTGAAAGAATTAGCATCAGACAGCCAACAATGTTAGTTAGGATGCATCCTTGTTTGTTTAAATTCAGCGCCGAGAATAAATAGACGAAAATTTTAACCCTCTGAGATGATATTTTAAAAAATTGAAATTGTGCGAAAGCTGCAGAATAATGATGCGCAGACTGACTTCTATTTTTATAAACCTTATATTTGAAGGAATTACCTTAAAAAGCGATCATGTCTATAACACAGAATTTTGTCAAGAATCATAAAAATGCATGAAATCTGTAAAAAATGTCTAGGGTCTTCCTCTTATATATTTTGCATACACTGTCAAATAATGGACAGCAAAATATCCTAAAAGCAAGAAAATTTATATCACACCGTTTTCTTATGAACCAATTTGAAGTTAAAGTATATGAACTAACCTGAATTGACTATGCATGTCCAATGGAGAACCATCTATCCATGGCATAAATAGGCCTGCATAGTTCAACAAATGCAACATCACCAAAATAAACTAAAAGCAAAAAATATAAATCACAGGGCACAATTTTGAATACAAAAGATCTAAATCATTTGGCACCACTAATACAACATCATTACAATAACTGAGGAGATCATGAACCTGAGGAGTAGTCGAACCAACCAAGCAAGGTGATGCAGAGTTCAATCACGGCATTTTTTACCTGTGAAGATGGTTTTGAAATCACGGCATTTCTCTGTTGTGGCATTTCTCTGTTATATCACACCGTTTTCTTGTGGCATGATAATGAACCCGATAACTATTGCGAAGATGGTTTTGAAATCTGTTGTGGCATCTCTCTGAAATCATTACCTATTATTATTGAAGAGACGATCCAAGATTAGCTTTTCAGAGAGAAATTGAGGGCTCTAATCAGCTAATAGATTTTTGTAAGAAAGAGAAAGTGAGCCAAGATTAAGTAGAAATTTTTACCAGTGATCAAATCCGCTCATATCAGAGAGAAAAATACTGTCAAGTTAGAAGAAATTGAAGCCAGCATGAATCCAGAGTTAGAAGTAGTTTTGATATGACCTGATGAAAAATTAATTAAAATACCCAGAAATTTAAATATGACATAAATCAAAGTATCTGTTAACTTAATTCCATCTTTTCTCAACAAATAACACACTCTGAATTCTATTCAATTGTACCATCCAAAGACCTTATTTTTCCAAACAAATGAGAGTTGCACAGAATTCAGAATGATATTGAAAGAAACCCAATTAAGGAAATAATAGCACATAATTTGAACTACAACATGATTTAGTAAAAGGAAATAAAACTTTGCATGAGACTAATTTGAGCTAATAATTGCTAAAACTCACATCCACGATGGCACCACCAGCCTCAATTAGAGCAGGAAAAATGTGAAGCAGGTCCCTCCTAATTCCAGAAACATAAAAACACATCAGCTGGTATATGCAAATCAATGACAAAAAAGAAAGATGATGCATAAAGAAATTGGGGTTTCAACAGACATTCAATTCGTAATCTAGTAAAACAAAAACGAAGAAGACAAAAAAAAGTGGCCCAATCCTAAAAAAAAGAAAAGCAAAGCCTCCTTTGTCGAAGAAAGAAGAAATATACCAGAGGGGGCCTTGAGCACCTTCCCCACCTGTGTATCAAGGGCCAGGGCTGCTTCTCTGACCAGGTTGTTCCCACTATCGTTCTCCTTCTCTCTCCTCCTCCTCCTCTTCACCCTCATTTCCCTAAGAAGGTCAGAAGGAGTGGCCGCAGGAGAAAAGTGGCGGCCGTGGTGAGTTGTCGCTGACAGAGCAGTAGAAGAAGGCGCGAGGGAAGCGGCACGGGAAGAAAGCGAGAGAAGCACAACCGCTTGTTGCTCAGCACCTTCTCCGATCTCTCTTTCTCCCTCCCCTCTCTCGCAGCAGTAAGGTGCACAACTGATTTTTTTTTTTTTGGATAAGAAGAAGCTAGAAGCTCCTACCTCCGTCGATCTCTCTCTCTCCTCTCCTCTCTCCCCTTGTTCTGCGGTTGGTAGAAGAAGCTAGAAGGTCCTTCAGCAAACTATAAGTTGAACCTGGAGCATGCACACCGTGCACTCTTGTTCCTCTTTCATCTTTTTTGGTCTACGCGATCCATGTCCATCCGATATCAATGGAAGTCATCACCTGCGTTTCCAGGAGCATGGAATTGTTTCAGCGGAGACGAACGCGCGAGATTCAATCCACCGCGCAGACGGAAAAAAATGGACGGTCGTGATAGCGAGAAATACAACAGTGTTTTTCAAGTTTTGGATTGAAGTAGTTATAACTAGATCGATTCTCGGCTTCCTTGCCCGAGACTTTAATTTTTATTTGCTAATACGCTTCGAATTTTTTGCTTGTTATCATTCTGAGTTTGGATCATCATATTTACTCATTGCAAATCTGATTTCTGTGAAATTTAAATTGTTAGATAGTTGCATATTTTTTAATAGGTTCATAATAATTTAATAAATAAATATGATTATGATTGATGTCAATTTATTTTTGAATGTTAATTCTTATAGACATACTTTTTTATTATTATTATTATTATGTTTATCAAGGTTTCCTACTTTAAATAGACATAATTCGCGCATATAAACTTAGATCTAGTTTAATTTCATTTATTAAGAAGATCTCAAATAGCTTTCTAAACCTATTAAGATCTTATGAATTCTGTTCATGTACTTATGCTACTTATTAATCCCATTTAATTTTGAAAAATCAAACGTCACAACGTATTAATGATGCTTATCATTTTCTCAATTTTATCTATCCATTGCTTTTCCAAACACTTCTATAGATTGAATGAAAGGATACATTGGAAAGTATTAATGCACTTCATCAAACAATGTTTTAATTAAACACTAATTATGCAAAAACAGATTAAGAAATTTTTTTCAGACAATGTGTTGAAACGATTATGTAAAATTGTAAATAATTATTACATATATAAAATGTTATCCAACAATTCGACCATAAGTAGTGGTCATTTTAACCCAATATTACAATAAAAAGGCAAAATTGTAATAATAAAAAAGGCATAAGTAGTGGTCTTTTTTACCCAATATTATAATAAAAAGAATCAAATTATCATAATAAAAAAAGGTTGCACTAGAACCCTCCTCTACAAAAATTGTATGTAATCAGTGTATTCAACGAAATATCATTCCGGTCGAAAATACCAGTAAAACTGAGATCCGGAACATCAGCCAAAATGCAGTATCCAGTAAATAAAGATAAAATACCACAAAATGTCGAAAATATCAGATTTCAATCAATCACATTCAGGAATGCCGGTACACTTTCTTTCTGCAAATCTTATCAGAAAATATAAGTAATTTATAGCGTTATGAACTTTTAATAAATTTTATCGTCAAAGCAATCAGTTTCTTAAGAAAAGTGCATGCTAAAATTTTCTTATATTACTTTAGTTCAAAAGTAAAATTATTAACATCTAACTTCTTTTTCTAAATTTCAAATATAAAATTGTTCGCTAGTTTTTAAATGGAAATTTATGTTTTAATTGGCCATTTTATTTTGCCAAATGAGATCTAATTTCTGTTTGGAGCAATAAAATTTTTAAAGTTGTTTTCTTTATTATATCCAGGCATTAGAAGTCCAGCAATTGGGAGTCTACTGGTCTGCGCTTCAAACCACCATGAAAATTCATTTGATTTTAGCTCTTCTTATTTTCGTTCAAATAATTCCCCTTGCTTCCTCTCCCCCTGCAAGCCGTTCTCTAAAGTTGTCTGTTTACGTTGCATCGGCTAAATCACTACCAAATCAGACGACAGAGTATATGATATGTGGGTCCCCAGTCTCTCGAGCGGCATTCTATGCCTTCGAGGGTGTGAGCTTTGCTATTAATTTACTAAATAGCATCATTGGATGGTAAAACTTTCTTTTTGTTCTTAAAGTAAATACAAGCTTTTTATGTATTATTTATCTATTTTGATATTTTATTCGTCGTATCTTTTATTGCGATTCCAATCTTACTAATATTTTTATTTTTTTTTTACTTTTTTTAATCAAAGGGTTCTACTTGTGCGTTATCGTGTACGAAATAAATTGCAGTGCTATTGTTTTCTCTGTGTTATTTTTAATAAAAAAAAATATAATCTCAGAAATTTTAATAAGAAAAAAAGAATTATTTTTTTTTAATAAGGAAAAAGTCCTAACGCGTTCAAAAATCCAGTTAATGGTCTGGGTCCTAACGCGGTCAACGAGGACGTTAAGGGGCCCTAACGCGGTCAACAACCGCGTTAGGAGCCAATTGTCGATTAAATAGCTTATTTAAAGGTTGTTCACCAGCCAAAGTTTTGGCATTAAAGTCAGTAGTAAATGCTGGGAGTTTCCTAGGGTTAATATAGGAGCAAGTCTATGTGTATCCTACGGCCTACATTCTCATGAGGTGGTGAATATTGCTCATGACAATGATGGTAATCATGAAAATCTACCAAGTCCAACTAGGGTTCTTTTAGCTAATTTTGGTACTAGTATCTTTTTTCAGTTTGACATTTTACAAAACAAGCTAGAAAGTTTGCAAATTTCATAACAATAATCACTCCTGAAAAAGTTGTGATCAAATTTCTTGAGTTTGTTATTAAAAATTTTCTCCACCACTTAAAAAGTTATCTCATTGACCTCATTGGTCTCCTTAGTATAATCCTATCCCTAGCCATGCTTATAATATAGTCTCGGTGTTAAATTTGCAAATAATAAAATGCCCGACGCGCGGGAATCATAAAACTGGCGAGAAATTTATTTCACATTGCTAAATTACGATCTTCAATTCATTCGGAACTTCGAATATGCATCATGCATGCACCTATAAATAATAATAATAATAATAATAATAATAATAATAGTGTGAAGAAAAACAAGCATAAATTAGTTTATTATTATAGCCGTTACTAGACCTCCTTCGAAATAACATATTAATTGTGCACTTATATTAAACGATGCATATTATTTTACCATTAATTTGTGTAGTAAACTTCGTTTGTTTCTTTTAAATATCTAATTTATATAAATAAAATTCAAATTGTATGTTTCAAGATTCAAAACTGATCCTCCTTGAAGCAGTTTTTTTTTTTTTTTTTCCTTTTTCAACTTTAGACATTGTTTTTTTTTATTTTAGCATCTTGATTTTCTTATAATTTGAATTGTACTAATTTAATTAATCAAAAAGTAGGAGCTTGAACCTGTTTTTTCTATGAAAAAAACAATAAAGATTCAAAACCAATCAGCTTCTGTAAAATTGTCCGTACGTCAATCAATTAACTGGTTATATATATCTCTACTACTTATAAATGTACGTAGAGAAAGGTCGCAACAAAAATCATCAAGGGGGTTCAAACAATTGTTAACATCAATTATAAACCATTGATCTGTGTAATCTACGGTTTAGATCTTTATTTAAATTAAAGGGTCAGACTCTTTGACATGAAAGAGTCATGGCGCTGGATGGTTAATCGCTATGCGCTATGTTTGGTTATTGCATGACGCGGAAGAGTTCGATTCTCCGAAATAACACAATTTTTTTCTTCCTCCTGCGCTTTATTTTTTCATCTCCGATTTCTTTTGGTATCGTGTCCCCCTTCCCGATTCTCCCCCTTTCCCATCGCAAATTCTCAGAAAAGGAAAAACAACAATTGCCTAATGCGCTCTCCCATTCTGAGCAACCATTCAAATTTCATTGTGGTTTCTCATTATATATTTTCCAATGTGTGGAGAGGAGAGATCCCTGAAACCCAAACATAAACCTTTTTAATCGCGCCGCTTCTCATATTCGAACAGAGAGAGGGACATGAACCATAATGTAAACCCTCTCAATCGTCCTTGCGGCCGCCTCTCAGATTCGAACAAAGAGAGAGATATGCCGTCGAAGCAAGCAAGTTCCTCGAGCTAGGTCTTTGCTCGCTACTCGATCTCGGACGATTGTACTTTGCTTCTGCGATTTCCTTTACCAAGGAACACGATCAGGTGATAAGATACTCCAATTTTTTCCATTTACTCTTTTCTCTCTGTTGAGTTTTCTTTTCTTTCATTCTTTGTGCAAATAATTGGTTTAATCCTTTGCTGAATCCTTCGCCATGTTAATCCATTCGTTTTTTTTTTTCAATTTCAGTTGAATTTTGAGGACAAACAAGGGGAGAGAGAGAGTTGTGTGGGTGCAATACAGGTTCAAAATGGATCAAGAGATGTGAGTGCTCCAAATGCTCTTTAGGTTAGACTTGATTATAATTTTTTCCCCTCTTTATTTTTGGTTAAATTGATTGACTTTCTAGCTGTAGATGAAATTGTAAAATTTGTTACCAAGTGGATTTTTCAATAAGTTGACAATTGTGTTGGTTGTTATTATTTGGGTCAAGTTAGCTGCTGTTAATTTGATTTTATTTGGTGTTAAAGTGTATTAGTAGGTAAAATCAAGAGGAATTTGATGTAGGGAGGCTTGTAGTAGACTTTTATCCATCTCTACCACGCCTAGGAGGTCATCAGATGGAGGCCGCCATCACCAAAGGCCAATTGAAATTAACGAATTTAAACTCTCTTCTTTTTGTTATTCTTTCTACTCTACTCCTTCTCAGGTCCAATTATCCCACAATATTATTACAAAATTGGATTATTTTTTTTGCTTATGTTCGCTTTTTGGATCTTTTATTTGGCCACAGATGTACACTGCTTTGAAGAAACATGCTTTTGCATTCTCGGTGATTTTCACTTTGTTCTCAGGTATGCCTACAACAATCTATTTAGCAAAGAAAACTCACCTATATGAACCAACCTTTCTCATTAGGTATGTCATTACTGGTGACATTGTGACAATATATATAGAATTTGTTTGATAAAATCTCCTATTAACATCAATCAGGTACATCATATAAATTAAAATCAGGATAGGCATTCAAAATTTGGCATTTTTTTATTTTGCTAGAAACAATAAGATGAATATATTTAAAAGCTTGGAAAGCTCGGGTGAATTAAAAGATTGCACTATTAAAGCTACTAAAAGACGACAATTAGAAAAGGTCACCTCAGTAAGGTCCTATCACTTTTAGATTTGTTGGTCACTTGGTCTATAATTAATGTAATACTTTACAGATTTTTTGATACTATCACCAATCCAGCAACGGTACAATTTGTGTTGCATGCTATATTTTCTTCTGAATCCAAACAAAGGCACACCATCTTTTATCCCTTTTTTTAGCTTAAATGGTGGTTGCTTCTAAGATAGAGATTAAGATAATCTGCTATCAATCTAATTCTGGTTTGTTATTAATATCCTTGTGACATAATTTCATTTGTTTCAATTCAGGCAACGGGTACTGCTCGGCCTGATTTAACTTACAAGAGTCATTTTAATGGACAGAGAGAAAGAACAGGAAGGGAAGGACAGAGAGAGAGAGAACAATTTGAAGAAGCCTTGCCCTGCCTATTCTCTTTGCTCAAAAGATCAATGGACCAAAATAAATTCTAAAGAATTCAATTTTAAATTTTTTTTTACTGAGTTTACATGGACCAAGGGTGTGCTGAAGCAAGTGCCAATGCCAAGAAATATTTTGATAGTCTTAGGACTTATATAAAGAAGCAGCACATGTTGATATTTTCTGGTTAGAAACTTTCATCAAGGAATACTATGAATCAATTTTGAAAAAAGAAAAATATTGAGAGATTAATAAATTTAATAAATCTATAAGAGTCCTATTAGACTTATAAATCTAATTGTGTTTATTTTTTTTAATCCCTTTCAAGACAAAAAATAAAAGGAAACACAGAAGTTGATTTCAAGGATATTTTAAGCATCCTTGTTGCAAAATGGAAGGGCTCAAGTGCAGAAGAGAAAATCCTTATGAGCAGAAGCACTAATGAACTTGAAACAATGAGATATAAAAATAAGTCTTGAGTGATTACTTAGTGTATAAAAACTCCATTGGCCAAATTAAATAGACATACCAGACTTGTAATTTCCTTGTTGTATTTTCTAAATATGATGAGGACTGAATAGAAAAATTTTGAGCATTGGCGTTTCTGAACTTGAATGTCACATGTCCTTTTTTGGAATTTGTAGTTATCAAATTTGGAATGTTTAATTGACTTTGCTTGAAATTTTGACTTGGGTAGGCGTATTCTTCACAGTTATATTTACTTATTTCTAAAAATAAAATGAAATAAATTATTGTTAAAGCATTCTGCTTGAATATGAACAACATATCCATGACAAATATTATTTTTATACATATTAAAGTTCTCCCACATATTTGGGTGGGCTTTGCTGCTATAAAACCCAACGCAAAGATTTGTTCTCCTATTTTGCGCCTCCCTTCCTCCTAATTGAAGCCATAAATGGAAAGATAAAACCCTAGGTACCGCCTGCATAAATTGGAAGATGTAGCACCGATCCGTCAGATTTTGGTTATTATTTTAATTTAACAAACCCTAATTTCTATCGAGATTCATTTTTCAACTCGCCCCTGTCGGCATGCCTCTTCCTGCTCGATCGTGATTGGACACAAATGCAAAGGAAAGAGGAGAAAACGACGCTAAGCCATTGAAGAAACCAATCAGACGAAAGGAGGTATGGAGACAATGCTTGTTTATGCTTTATTTTGTCATTTAATTTTTTATTTTATTTGTTTCTTATTTCATTGGTGCAGCGATGTTCCCTTTGGTCACCTGGGAGGGCCTCTCTTATTTAATATTTGAATTTTGGCATCTCTCTCATAGTCATGTAGCAAGTAAGTGTTTTTTTTTAATTTGTTATTGTTTATGTTATTTTCTTTTGAGCGATAGTTAGTACCATAGCACTGACTTTCCAATGCCATTCGGACTTACAACTGAAAAATTTAAATGAAATTATAGCTCACTTTTAGTACCGGTCGGATTTCAAAATCAAAATTGAAAAAAAAGGAAGTGATGGATCGTGATTTTGAGATTTTTTTTTTTTTTTTTTTTTTTTGCTTTTACTTCAGAATACTAACATCTTTAATTTGTGAAATTATTTTGGCCAGATTTAGAGTTCTTTGTAACTTTAGATTCTGATTTTTTAGAACACAAACTTCTATTGTTTTGGCCAGATGTTGATTTGAGGAACAAACTTTGAAGCTTTGAGATTTTCAGAGCCTATACAACTCCTGACATAGAAAATGGTTGACAGAATGGCGAGGAAAGGCCATGCTTTGAGTGGTGGGAAATATGTCTATGTGCATCTTTATTTTGAAAAGGTGTGTATTTGTGATTTGTCTCTGTAATCCTAATTCTTTGTTTCCCTGGAATGAAAACTAGGGAAATTGTAAATACATACATAATCTAATTGGATAAGCAACAATACACATATTAAACAAAAAAAAGTGGGCACGGTGGACTACAACTTAAATAGAAATTATTGTTCCTAAAATTTCCAATAGGGTGATGATGGTGGATTTACAAAACGAAAATTCAAGTGCATCTAATAGTTGAGATACAAATTAACTTGTAAAAATTTATTAGAAATATAACCTTAACCATTCTTCCAATTATTCTGGATCAAATGTATCAGGGGCTGTAAAGTCAATTTCAGTGGCAAACAACATTAGTGAACTTTAATATTTCATATTCTCATGCAATGTTTTCAATTTTCTACCGGCACCCTTACCGGCCAGATAGTTGAAATCCAAAATTTCTTGGTATTCTTTGAAAATTTTTGGTATTTTGTCTCACAATACCGTATACCACCATTTCTGTCACTGTTCTCATGTGCTTGTGTGTAAAACTGATCCTTTCCAAGAATGCCCTTTTACATTTTTTGAACTCATGTCAATTAGTATTGTTCACTGGTAGGACATGACTGCATTTTCATGCTGCACATACGATGGGGGAATAAAAGAGGAGGCTGAAATGGAGAAGGCAAAGAGGGGATGGAGAGGTAAATTTCATTGGAATGGCTGAGTTAGTAGCGCCGAGGCTAACCGAAGGGATGGTAAATGCCCTCTCACACCTTTAGAGGTCTATTTCTTATTTCTCTTTATTTATTTATCCTATCTTTTACTGATGTCTGCTGCAATTTAAATTTTAGCTTCTATTATTTTTTGGTTGTGACAGGTCAGTATGATTCTTAGGGGGATGAGGTTTGACAACAGAACTATGTTATACGTAGCATCAGGTAAGATCTATAATGTGAAGAAGTACATGGCTCCTCTGCGCCCGTTATTTCCTCTTTTAGAAACTAAAGAAACCCTTGCCTCAGCAGATGAACTTGCACCTTTTAAGGTAACTCTGGAAATTGTTACAATGCTATTGCCCTCTTTACTGCTTCTCTTTTGGACTTTCTCTTCACTGTACTTTTTTCTAAACATTTGTGATTTTATTAATATCTGTTGGACTTTTTGTTTCTAGGTTGGTTGTGACAGTCAATAACATGATTATATGAAAAATATATAATATAACAGATCAAGTTTTGGAAAGATTGCCATGTCATTTCTTTTACTTTGGTGGTGATGTTTAATCAAGCATTGTTATCATATTTGAAAATTAATTCAACTTCTTGTAGTATGAAGCAAACATAATGGAAATCTACAATCATAGTAACAATCAATAATTCTTTAGGGTTCTTTTCGCCTTCATCTTTATTACTCCACTCATGGCCAGATGCAACATTGGTGCCTTCATCTAAAAGACAGAATGGTCTTAATTTTCAACATGTTTTGCCAGGATCGCATTGGAAAAAAAGGAGGCATCATTTGCCGATAGAGACTTCAAAAGAAGTTATTTTCTTAGTGTTTAACATTTTTTGCTTTTCTCTTTCTTCTTTAAGTTATTTAAAGTTAATAAGTAATAACTATTGTACTGTTGTAATTTAATAATAAAATATTTTTCTTTTAAATAGGCAAAAAGATAGAATTTGCCTGCATGAATCCTGGTGATGTGGAAAATCTGGTGTGTACCTGTGGTACAAGTCAAATGCCAACCCTGCATTGTTAATCCACCATTGATTAATTTCCTTCTCCTTTGTCTTGCTTGCTTGCAATAGTGGTATTTATTTATGTTTTCCTCTTTCCTCTTGCTTTGTTTTGTGTGATATGCCCCTGATGACATCGTTGGAGGTTCAAATTACTTGTTATATATTTTTTCTTATGATAATTTTGAGGGAGAGAGGCGTATTTGTCAAAATTAATAATGTTAACATATGAGAGTGAGGCATTTATTAATTAAATGTGTTTTGATTTAACTTATATTTCATATATTAAGGTTTATTTGGTTAGAGGGAAGATTTGAAATTTACTCAAGTAGTCATTCTGGTTGCTACAGTCACTTATTATCTATGTTTTCTGCCAACCATTTGTGTTAGTTTTTTACATTTTGTATGCTTAGTTTATTGTTTGTAGCTATTTTTTTTTTAAAAACCTTTTCTTTGATTTTAAAACATTCTGAATGTTGTAAAATCAAAAAAATCAATCTAGCATGCCCTTTTAATGTTTGCTATTTTTTAACTAATTAAGATTCGCTGTTACTTTTTATTGATACAGGACCTTAAGGAGCCAATGGGTAAGAAAGAAGAATCAAGAAATGCAAGTGGCGATAATGGAAGCACAAAATCAGATACCAGAAGAAGCTAAAGTGGTTTCCTGTCATCCTTTGGGTCTTGGTTGTGAAATGATATGACGCTTGATCTGGTTTACATGTTTGTATTTGTTTATAAGTTATGTTGGTAGATGTTCTATATAAGACTGACAATGATTAGCCTCAAAATTGTTGTCTATGTTTTTACTCCATATATAAGACTGAAAATGTGTTTTCATTTTCACATATCACATATTAAAGTCCGCCCACACATTGGGTGGGCACTGCTGCTATATTTTGATAAATTATCATCAATTTCAGTTTCTCTATGCTTTAATCTGAATTTTGCGTAACTGATAAATTATCAGAAATTTGAACTGATAATCTATGCTTTCTATAATTTTCAGTTCAAATTTCAGCTTCAAACAAGGTTTGTTCTAATAAGAAGTTTATCTCATGTGATTTAACTAATCCGTTCAGTGGGGTGAATCCTCAGAATGATGGTTTTTGTTATCAGTTAGTAGTATCTATGAAGCTTGGTGTTTAATTTCTGGTAAATTTAAATGCATGGTGTTTCCATAAGGTGACGAAATTTCATTTAAAAAAATATTATTTCTCTCATACCACACTCACACATGCACTCAATATATAAAACTATCTTAATTTTTTTTATTATTTTATTTTATTATTTTATTTATTAAATGTTAATAATAATTTTTAATTTTTATAAAACAGGTTTCCGTCATCAATGTTCATTACAATTGGGGAGCAGTATTTTATTTTTTGATCAGGAGATATTATTAAGAAATAATATTTTTTCAATGAATTATTGTTTTTTACTGTTCACATGTCTGTCTTTATTGTTTATTTATTAAACCGTTCAATATTGCTACATTCAGCGTCGATCAAAACAACATTAAAGTTCCTCGAAGAATATTGAAAGTAGACAACATATCGAATCAAATGAGACTTTTCTTTCACATATGATATCGCAGATATCTGTCCACACATTTGGGTGGGCACTGCTGCTAGTATGTTTTAGATTTTGTTAGTTCAAACTTGTACGATCGAAATTTGCAAACTTTCTAGCTTGTTTTGTAAAATGTCAAACTGAAAAAAGATACTAGTACCAAAATTAGCTAAAAGAACCCTAGTGGACTTGGTAGATTTTCATGATTACCATCATTGTCATGAGCAATATTCACCACCTCATGAGAATGTAGGCCGTAGGATACACATAGACTTGCTCCTATATTAACCCTAGGAAACTCCCAGCATTTACTACTAACTTTAATGCCAAAACTTTGGCTGGTGAACAACCTTTAAATAAGCTATTTAATCGACAATTGGCTCCTAACGCGGTTGTTGACCGCGTTAGGGCCACTTAACGCCCTCGTTGACCGCGTTAGAACCCAGACCATTAACTGGATTTTTGAACGCGTTAGGACTATTTTCTTATTAAAAAAAATAATTTTTTTTTTCTTATTAAAATTTCTGAGATTATATTTTTTTTTATTAAAAATAACACGTTTTCTCTTGAGCTATGTGGTAGGCAATGTATCTTTCTTTTTGGATATCCCTTCAATTCCAAATGAAAGCAGGAAGTGGGAGATACTTAAAGTAGTGACCAGTATTGCAACATTTACCATTGGAGGTGGCATCTACGGTGTTACATACTCTGATATTGGACAAATCCTGGTACTTGTTAATTCAGTAATTATTCTTGATATTTATAAAATAAAGGAATGCTATGTTATTTCTAATTCCACAATCTATAATATAGGTAATACTGCTGGTCGTTTTTGGAGGAGGTATTGGTTCTTCAATCATGCTTTATTACCATGTGACACTGCGCATACCAGCAATTACATCGGGATCAAAATTAGCATCTGTCCTGATTTTGATAGTGGGATTTTATAAATTCACAAAGTCGGGTAGTTACGTGAGATATGAAGTTTATAGTGCGCTACTTGGACTCGCATACAATATCTTACACGTGTTTGATGGAGAATGCTACTCGGCTAATTTGGTAAATATCCTTATATATATACTAAATAAATTGTTGAGTTACATTTTTTGGGTCGAGGTTTTCATGTTGAATTATTGATGACTTTTATTTTTTTTGTTTAGGTGGTATCGATTTTGGGAGCCATATTCCAATATGTGTATGCTGGTTGTCTGTGCAGTCATTTCAAACAACGACACATACCCGTATTTTCTCTAAGGTCTGGCATTGAACAAGCTGAGCAAAGAGTTAATAATTCTTTCCAAGCGTTAGTTAAAAATATTAGAGATTTGTGCCCCCGTAGAGGGCAGCAAGGAGATCCACCAGCAGGAGGGGGGCTGCCACAAGTGGCAGGGCAGGTCCAGCTTGCGCAACTAGCACCACCAGCAGCCGAGATCAATCCCATACCAGAACCGGAAGTTGTGAATGAATTGCCACAAGCTGTGAATGATCCTCCACCAGCGCAACAAGCAATGAATGGACTGCAACCAGGTCTAGTTTTATGACAAGCTATGTTTGAAGCTTGGTATTGTTTTCGATTTTGATACGAAACCTTTTGTGAACTTTCTTTTTTATTATTAATGAAAATTGTCGACATTTGTCGGCCCTCAAAAAGAATGGACTGCAACCAGCACCACTACCCCTGACTGAACCACCAGCAGCACTGCCTATCCTGAACGGAGAGCCACCAGCACCACCAGTCGTGAATGAACCACCACTATCGCCTGCTGCCGCGAACAGACAGCTACCAGCACCGGCAACTGAGGACAGGCTGCCAGCAGAACCACCAGTTGTCAATGGACTGCTACGAGCACCGCCAGCTATGAACGGACAGCTACCAGCACCAGAGGCCGGGAACAGGCAGCCAGCAGTACCGTCAGTCCTGAATGGAGACCCACCAACACCGCCAATTCAGAAGGGAAAGCCACATGAAGTTCCAGCAATGAATGGACAGCTGCCAGCACTGGTTCCAGCGGTCTAAGTTGTTTGGTCAGGTTTGTGCTTGTCATGGTCAATCGATTCTTATCGCTGTTTTAGGTCAATTTACTTTGTGTTTTGTAGGCCTATTTTGTTTGGCACTAGTTAGTTGCTTTTTTATGAAGAGTCTTCTGGGTCGAATTAAATTTTGGAGGTTTTGTATAACTTTTCTTTTTCGGAATGCTGTTTCTTTTAATATCTCTATTGCAATATTATTGGTTTGCTAAAACATATACCTGGATTGAAGGCTTGTTTACAGTTACATAATTTAAGCAATCCTAAACGGTACAGCCAAATTTATGGAAAATGGTGCTTTTTCCTGAAATTGATCCGAAGGTGATGCTTCTTAGCAATTAAAGGGAAGAAATACTGAATTTAATAAAAACTGTAATTGACGGATGCTTATCGTAATTGCAAGTAAATTAATTCAATTAGAATTTTTTTATAATTGCGCATATTTGTATTATTTTCATATATCACCTTTTAATATTATTAGTAGTTCGCTATGTTGATCTACAATCATTATATATTGACCGAAAGAATATGTGAGCTGGCGCAAATAATCAGTTCATTAATTCACCATGTTACCATGCCTTATTTTCCTATTCAAATTTCCTAATAATGGTATTGTGAGCAGGCACCATTAATCATGTTTTTTTCGTTTTTTTTTTATCCTGGTGCTTGTCCCGCATTAGACCTCTCTTATCATTTCAAGAATTACTTTCCTTACATCCTTGAAATTCTTTTGGTCCACAATAATTCCTTTTAATAAAGAGGCTCAATTCCTGACAAAACTCTTTCATTACTACTGAAAACAAAATGAAGGTAAGTCTGAATGGCATTATAATGTTATAATTTAGGCTCTGTTTCAGTCTATTGCAGAATTCACTATTTATAAAAATTCTAGAACTTTCGTAGTTCACAAAAGATCCTTGTGGTTTTTTAATTTAATTAATAAAATGAGGCTAAATTTTTTTTACCGCTCATTTTAAATAGCAAAGCTTTCATTTGTAATAAGTAAAGTTCTCTTAAATGTTTAGCAGTTAGTTATGATTAAAAAATTCCGTGGTCATCTAACGATCATGATTGTACAATCCTTACATATTTGTGTATCAAATTACTATGAACAGGTTTTCTCGACCCTTAATTACATCAAATTAATCATCATTGATCAATAAAATATTACTATAAATATTCAATAATTATTGTTAATATGATTAACTTCTATGAAAAAGTATACAGTTTTTTTTGTTGATCTTAATTATGTAATTATTGATGAATGAAAAGTATACAGATTGTCATGTGACATAATATTCAATAATTATTGTTAATATGATTAACTTCTATGAAAAAGTATACAGTTTTTTTTTGTTGATTTTAATTATGTAATTATTGATGAATGAAAAGTATACAGATTGTCATGTGACATATGATAACAACACAGAATTTTTATGACATTACTTTATATTTTTGTTCCTAATTGACATGACAAATATCAAGCATTTCAATCTCAACATTTGTACTCACCGGGATGCTTCTCAGGTATATAATATGATCGTCGTACCAATAAAGTACACACGTGCACACTTTGTCAAATACGCACTTTCTTGTATTTATTATACCTCGACGCTTAATTGTAAAGTTGCGAAGTAATTGCATATGACTAGACCTGATACAGACTTGAATGATCAGAATTTTTGGTCGTAGCAAGTATTAGCCTATGACACGATTTGAGTCCATTATTTTGAATTGCATTTATTTGAAAGTGCAGTGCCAGTGCCAGTGCCATATCGCCTTCGCTATCAATCCAGTCTTTTCATTTCCTCGAGCGACCAATACCCTCTGTTCATTGTACTACTTGTCCAAACAGTAACAAATGTGTTTACATGAAGGGAAATCATTGTTATCGCATCTCTTGCCATTCTCTCTCTCTTTTTTTTTTTTTTTTTTTTCTCTTTTTTTTGGGTTTTGGTTGGGGAGGGGGGGGGGGGGGGGGGGGTTGTTAGGGTTTAGGGTTCTGTTTAATAAGCTATTGAATTAAACAATTTCCTTCTGTATTATCATCGAGAAGGATTTATCTTAATAAGCTGTTGTATTAAACAATTTCCTTCTGTATTATAATCGAGATACGATGATAATCCTCTATCTGTTTCGAATAGGCCTACATTATAAGTTCTGGGTTCGCTTTACATAAAATATGGCTATTTGTTTGGACCCAAACACCAAGTTTAATTGTGTTAGATCGAATTATCGACAAAATGATGATAATCTTCTAACTTGTTTCGAATCGGCCTACTTACCACAAACTCTCGGCTTACTTTACATAAAATGAGGATATGTATTTGGAACCAAACACTAAGTTTGGGTTGAACCCATTTGTCTGTAGAGAGATCTTCATTTGACTATAGCCCTCAATAAAATAAAAAAGTGGTATATATTAATTTGACTATAGCCGGCCGCGTCAAAACTCATTTCAGCGACCAAACCATGTCGTACAAACATCATTGGTGTTAGCGTATATAGCTGTATTTAGGATAGATTGCTGGATAGATTTATTTCCCTTTAATCATATTTCCTTTTATCATTTCCTTCTGTATTATAAATATGTAATATATTGATGCAATAAGATTCAGCTATTGAAAACCCCAACATTTCCTTCTGTATTATAAATGTGTAATATACTGATGCAATAAGATTAAGCTATTGAAAACCCCAACATTTCCTTCTGTATTGTAAATATGTAATATACTGATGCAATAAGATTAAGCTATTGAAAACCCCAAAGATCTCTGTTTTCAATTGGCTCTAATAGCAGCAAATGGTACCACTGTTAAGTTCTGTTTAATAAACAACTTGGGTAACACTTATAAGGCAAAAATAAAAATCCGCCAACAATACTCAAATTGCATTACTTTTTGATATTCATATGTCAATAATCTAGCAATAAATCTATTTTTTAATGGTTTACACAACTATGATATCAATGAAGTCAAAGTCAAATATTATAATTTTAAATGTTGTAGTATGCGACAGAGCTTAAATCTTGTAGCTTATGTATGTTAGAGTTTTAAATCCTAAGTTATTGAAGCTTTAACATCAAATCCATAAATAAAAGCACTAAAATTGAGACATATGAACAATTCTCATTGATATTTTTGTTAGTACACTGAGTATAACAAAATACTAATCGCATTAAATTATTTGACCACTCATTTCATTGTTGCATACGCATTTTTTAAATTTAAGTCTATTAACTTTAAGTGATTTTTTTTTTCTTCAATCACTGGTCAATTGATAATCATTTAATCTAAAACGTCTACATTATATTGTTCGGTTTGAAAAGAATGTTTAGCATATAAATTTAAGAAAAATAGTGGCTACAATATAAGAATATAATCTTGAAAGTTAAAGCTGGAACGTAATGCATCGTACAACTTAGTGATAAAAGAGAAAAAAAATGAAAGAAATAAAATAAAAATGAAGGCAAATGGAAGCATATATAAAAAACTCTGACATCAATTGCAAAAGGAAAAAAAGAAAGAAAGAAAGGAACAGAGCGAAGGCAATATTTTGATCTCTCGGATAACAATTACAACCTCTGTATTTGCTCTAAGGCTTTAAATAAGTGATTTTAAAAAAGGTGTTTTGCAAGTCATCATTAGAAAGTGATACGAAATGAAGTTTTGTGTCGTAGACAGAGAGTTATGAAAAATGTTTTAAAAGAACAACATAACGACAAGCATCTTACGGTGGTTTATCATTTATCAATGTAAGTCTCATGATTAATAAATGATTAAAATGCTGCATCTGATCAGTTATGTTGATTTACATCAGGGAGAATTCAATGTGTCGTCCTGGCAAACTAAAGATAATTAGTTTAAGATTCATAATTAAGTCATATTTTCTTCAAAAAAAAAAAGTCTTGTTATGATTTATGAATAAATCTTGTTGCATAGAACTTGGAACAACGAGATGCCAATAAGAGTCTTTTTTTTTTAATTACTTGATTTACATTCGACGACAAAAATTCTGACAATTGACAATTTGATGATCAGAAGAGGTTGAAGTCCCAATATATGCTATTTATGCACATAACATACTTAAGTTATTCACATTGTTTCGCTAATTACATTGAGAAACTCGTCTTAATAATTTCTATGAAATTGTTTCTCTAATTACATTGAGAAACTTGTCTTAATAATATGTGCACATAATAATATCCACACTTATCAAATGTGAATTATTATTTTTTTTTGAAATTTTTTCATTTACTCTAGAAGCTTGCAATCAATCTAAGATATAAATTAAAAAGCGTGGCCGCTATGAAAAGTGGTCACAAATAGTTTTCCGAAAAAATCAGCACATGACAAAAAAAAAATTCAGTTTTTAGTTAATAGATTAAAAACATGAAGAAAATTCAGTTCGTAAGGAAAAAAAAAGAATCTCCAAAAAAATGTCACATTTTGTTTTCCGACAAATAATTGTCGAAATTGAGACTCAATTAACAGATTCAAGCGTTGCGGATGAATTCCGAATTTTTCTAACATATAATTAAATTTTATCATGTTTACGTTTTACATAAGCCCAATATATAATTTTTCATTTGAATACATTTTTGAAGTTAATGCTGCATTCGAATATAAAAAATTAGAAGATGATTTTTGAGAAGACATTGAGCATCAGGGGCATAGCAACAGATTCTTGTCCCCAAATTATTATTATTATTATTATTTTGAAAATATAAGTATAACATAACATCTAATATAGATATAGATAAAAATATTTTTCAAAAAACAATTCTAAAACAATGTAACATAAAAAAATCACGAGAAAAGAATATATATCTGTAAATCAAATTTTAATATTTTAAGATGGGTCATGTAATTCTTTTTACTTACATATAGGTCTTATTTTAAGAAATTGTGGGTCCCTGAACCACGAATCAAAGTGTAGTTTTGGCCCTTTTAGAAAATTCCGTCCAGACTCATATAATATATAAATATAAATATAAATTTAATATTGTGTAGAAAGATTTAGGTAGTTTAATTTTTTTGCGAACGTTAGTGGGAAAGGAATAAATTGGTGCCGTTGTTAAGAATGTGCGAAGTAATTTCCAAAAATAAACTCTACAACGGTCATAAAATCTTTACGAAATCTATTTTAATTAATTAATGACCGTTTCAATTAATAATAAAAGAAATCCCAATACCTTTCTCGATAAGGAACTGTGATCTTTTAGCTGCCTTTACAAGAAACCTTTCCCTCGGTCCGCTCGACTGAAGTTTCTAGAGAACCACTCTCTACTTTTTAGTCTCTAGTCTCTACTCTCTTTACCTTTAACCTTTTTCCCTTTTTCCACGCTAAAAAGTAAAAAGTAAAAACCCAAAAGGCTAAAACGCACAAGAATCAAAAAACCTCTCATCTCCCCATCTCTACCCATCTCTCTCCGATCAAGAGAGCCATCGCTTTCTCGATCCGCCTCGATCGATCGTTCCGTACCTGTTAGACGAGTACAATGCACTAAGGTTAGGTGTGCTTGATGAACAAGAGTACTTCTCCGTCGTGAAGTGAAGTGAAGTGCGAACCTAGCCATGGCTTGCTTCATCTCACGCCTCAGGTAAGGCACTTCAAGTCCTCTCTCTCTCTCTCTCTCTCTCTCTCTCTATCTCTCTCTATCTAACTCCGACGAGTTTCTTACAGAATAGAAAAGAAGAAGGAGAAGAAACTTCTAGAAGCAGCTTCCTCTGGAAACCTCCGTCTTCTCAGAGGTTATACTTTTTTAATCTCGAGCAACAGTTCGTAATTACCCGTAGAGGTGGCAAGGCTGTTGAACGGAATGGCAGATGAAATCAAAGGAATCAAAGATGCAACGGGGACAGACACTGCGTTTCATCCTGCACCGTTACATCGGAGGACACAGATTTGTCACTACTTTGCTTTCTCATTTAAGTTGAGTATTCTGAAAACCTCATGTTTATGCATATTCTGAAAACCTTATGTCACACAGTGGCGATTTCCCTGGTATACAATTGGTACCACTTTTATAATCCTCCATAAATTAGTTGTCTCTCTCTTCTTGTCATTTTAATATCTGAATGCAATAACAGGGCCATTTTGTGTTTTACCTCGGATGGACTGCTATACTTCCTTTTCTCAGACGCACCAAATTCCACCAAACACCGTATAAGATGAGTTTTCTTGATTTTTCATGAATCACAATTTAGTTAAATTACATATATGTTTTGTTTTAATCATGTTCTTGTTTATTGGTTTGCTAGGGCGCAGATTAACGAAAGTTATATTGTGCACCTAACGTTTTGGGCCTTTTGATGTTTTGTGTGATGGACACGATGCAGAATTCAGGTTACAAGCTGCAAATATCCAGATAAGTTATTTTGTTGGTTTGCACCTGCATTGTTTCAATATGTATTGATTTATTCTGAGTAAATACATGATAGATGAGTAATAATTAATAAAGACCCGTTGTTTTCTTCTTTAAAATACACTAACACAAGTTAATGCATTAACTGTTGTCTTAAGCGATGATATTTTGGAACTACGATCCACTGGTTCTTGCTAGTGTAAACAAGTTCATGAAAAATGTCTACCTCATTAGATACAATATAAATGGCACTGGCCGGGTTGGTTTTTAAAATGCTAAGTAGTAAATGGATAGCATTTAGATATTTCCGTGTACTTCCACCATGCACAATGCACCATCATTAAATTTTTAAAAGCCTCAGAGAATTTAATTTCATTATTAAAGGTTGTATCTGAAGAACTGATAGGGTTATTGGTTATAAAATCAAATTTTCCATCTTGATAGTGACTATCTTTTCTGGATTTTCTGTGTACTGTCCTCTCTTCTTATTTCTTTTAATCAATGTAGAACCTTTTTATGGTCATTTTCTCAGGGTGTTACTAGACGTTGTCTTTGTTTATAAATTGGTCACTTAATTTTATTTATCCTTTGCAGCCTTTCAAATTTCAGTTGCTGTGTGGAGAAAGTGCCAACAGGGAAATTATTATGGCAACTGAGCTAATGTTTCCTCCTCTTTTAAGGTTAAGAAGTACAAATGATAACCAGCTATCCAAGAATGCAATTGCAGGGGCCTTTTTACCTTGGTAAATCTTTCATAAATTAGCTGTCTTACTGCTGTTGTTAAATCATTAAATATCTGAATGCAATTGCAGGGGCCTTTTTACCTCGGATGGACTGCTATATGTCCTCATCTCAGAAGCACCATATCCCCTATTATGTTAAGTATTCTTCAATTTCCATGAATCACATTTTAGTTTAATTACCTATTTTTTGTTTTAACCATGTTCTGGTTTGTTTCACGGTTTGTTTAGGTTGCTGATTAATGAAGGCATTAGTGTGCACCTATTGGTTTGGGCCTTTTGATGCTTTGTTTAATGGACAAGATATAGAACTTCGTGTACACAATGCAACAAATCCAGATAAGTTATTTTCTTGTTTTGCAATAGCATAGTTTCTCTATGTATTGATTTATAGGTAATAAATACATCATTGATTAAAAAAACCACTTTTTAGTTAGGTGTGTTTATTTAATTAATAATTAATAAAAATAAATTAGTTTTGAAAATTCTCAACTCTTATATTAGGTGTGTTTATTTAACAATGCAATGTATTTAGAATTAGCTAAAGTTTAGTATGTTAGAAATCTCAACTCTTGAATATTAATCTGCCCACAATGATATGCTTTTAACTTTTGATTATTATCTAAGGACTGGTGAATTGCCATCAAATCCCTGAGAAAGTCGCTGCTCTGGCCGGGCCCAAGAATTCCTACACAACATCCTGATGGATCTATACAAGGTAATTTATTTCTTGACACTAATCTGGATTCTTAGCGGTCTCCACGAGAACATCATTCAATTGTAGATTTCACAAAGGTTGGTTTGGGCCTTTTGATGCTTTGTAGATTTGAATATAGCAACCATAAACTTTTTCCGGGGAGGTGTGGTGTTTATTCCCCTACCTCCTATTCTTAACAGTTTGGAACATAGTTCAATCCAATGGTTAATAGGATAAAATGCTTAACCTAAGGTGATTTGAAGATATAAAAGTAAAAATTAAAAAACAAATGGTTTCAACAGCTTTTATTCATAAGGTTTTCAATATTCTTCCCTTCTTGTACCAAATCAAACTTATATAAGATTACAATGTTCAGCAATTAGACATAAAATTTCTCTTTTACTGGATTTAGGAATTCAAATTTAACACTTCTGAAAGGGCAAGCCGGCATGCAGATGCTTGCTCTGAGACTTCCTCAGTGACGGGGCGGGCTTCACTTTTTCAGATAAGAAATTTACTTTCTTTTTCCATGGTTGTTCAAACTTTTGTAATAAAATTAAATAAAACTAATAGTTCTATTTTTGACAGAGTCAAATCAAGCCCCTAAAACTAACAGAGCCTAGACCACCTCAACTTGAAACATCACTTCGAGCTCGGCCACCAAAGTAATTTGAATTTTCATATTTTGTTATATTTCTTGTTGATGATATCTGTCTTGAAGATAGTAATTGTCTTATTTGTAATGTCATGCCATAGGGTAAAGAGTTCTCAAGAGTTGGAGGCGAGAAAAAGCACCCAAGTTTAAGGCGAGGCCTCTGAATAGAGAGGTAGCCATCTGACAATCTGAAAACCTTCAAAAAAGAAACTCATTCCTTGCCTCAGGTATATTTTTCTTTTATTTTTTTACAGCTTTCTCTACGTTCTGATACTTCAGTCCACAGTAAAAAGCTTAGTAATTCGCGGCCTTACCATACCCAACCCGTTCCATCTTCATACTTGTTTTGGTTTTATCTACATGTTAACGAGCTGTACTATGATATTTCAGGAGAAGAGGCCTTCAAAAAGAGGCTTTGTTTACAGACCCAGCTCACACGTAAGCAAGAGGAGGAAGAGAAGGCTAGAATTCCAAAGGCTACCACATACCCCATACACAACTGATTACCCAGTAGTACACGCAGTGTTTGGAAATTACTTCAAACTTTGACCAGTCAGTTATTATTCAAAATACATACTGATTTGTAATTCTGTGTGTAAAGTCCAGGTACCCGCAAAACCAGGGCCAAAGCCTTGTACCAAGCTTGAGGGTTTTCAACTCAAGAGTCTTGTCAGACATGGAAATTGTTGTTTACAGAGAGATTAGGTTAAAACTAGGGATTATGACCTCTGTGTACAGAGGCTCCCTTTTTATATTAAACGATAATTGTTCTTTTACAAATAGGTCCCTATACTTCTATAAATAACATAACATACTAAAATAACACAATACTAAATATAACTCAACAGAAATGAAATGCCAAGAAAGATGGAAGAGCGAGAAAGGATGCAGGGGGGAAGAGGCTCAGCGGAGGATTTATAGGGGACAACCCGTTCTTACAGAGTAAGTTTCTGTTTGCTTTATCTTGTTATTTAGCATTGTCAGTTTTTCTGAACTCCTATGGGAGTAATTACTTGCACTCCTGATATATTAGTTTGTGTGTTTTGAAAGGAGACCCTTTGCCAGTTCCAGCAAAGGAAAGAAAGCCATTGACAGAAGTGCAAACGTTTGCCTTGCATGTAGAACAAAGATCTATTCAAAGACAAGAATTTGATAATAAGGTAACATTTCTCTATATATGCACTTAATTAAGGCAGTACTTGTAAATTGTCAAGTATAAGGCAAAGAACTAAAATAAGGTGTGTATCATGAAGGTTGATGAAGTATGTGATGAACATTTGACAGACAATAAAGTCTGTATTGAACAGTTCAAAATATGTCCAGAACTTATTTGGCAACTAATCTGGCAGGTTCAAAATACTGAAAAAAAATCCTTGATAATACAGGAATCCATTAGTAATTTAAAATACCGAGAAAAAACCTTTTTGGACAATCAGAATTCTTTTATATATTAATTTAAATTAGCTAGGAAAATCCTTGATGAACGACCAGAAATCTGTTTTTAATTTAAATTGCTATAGGAAAGAACCTTAATTCCGAACAATCAGTATGCAGTATGGTTTAACAAGAATTTTTATTTCCAATTTTCAGATCAAGGAAAAAAGTTGTGCAAAAAGCTAAGAGAGGAGGCACAGTCTGCCAAACTGGTATGTATTTTCGTGTTTGAAATTTTATATACACCTTTAACTTGGGTTTGGTCACCAAGATACATACTCTTTATTAATAACTGATTTCTATCAAAATTTCTTTATTATCTTATGATGGAGCAAGAGAAGGCACTGAAGCAGCTAAGACATACTATGGTTCCTCATACAAGGCCTCTTCCCAAGTTTGAAAAAACCTTCGTCCCTCAAAGCTGCATAATTTTTCTTTTATGATTCAGTCTGTTAAAAATCTTGTCGGTAGCTTTAGTGCGACCTGTGAGAATTTGCTAGTTATCGGATGCTTCTCCCATTGGATACTAATACCCAGCATATTTTTTTGTTACGGGCATTAAAAATACACCAGGCTGTTAGAACTGAGGTCATTAAAAAACCAATGTTTTTTACTCAATGGCTTTGTGAAAAAAGAAGAAGGGTTATTTACTTATGAGTGTAAATCATTTCCAGCATTACCTAATAGATTGGTTATTATCTGCCAATATTTTATAAATGTTGGGTGTAAATTACAAATATTCAAAATAATCAGTCTTAATGACAATATTGGTTGACAATTGCATGCTTATTTCAAGGCACAATAGTTACTGTCCAAAAAGGGACAGAAATTTAAATGTCACGGGTTGACTTTCTGTTTTATATTTAGACTGTGATTGTCAATTTGGATACGAAGAAAGTCTTTATAGATATTTGAATTTAAATCGCAAGTACATGCATAAATTAATTATTATCACCTTGGTAAATTTTTCATAAATTTGCTGTCTTACTCCTGTTGTTAAATCATTAAATATCTGAATGCAATTGCAGGGGCCTTTTTACCTCGGATGGACTGCTATACGTCCTCATCTTAGAAGCACCATAGTTAAGTATTCTTCAATTTCCATGAATCACATTTTAGTTTAATTACCTATTTTTTGTTTTAACCATGTTCAGGCTTGTTTCACGGTTTATTTAGGTTGCTGATTAATGAAGGCATTAGTGTGCACATATTGGTTTGGGCCTTTTGATGCTTTGTTTAATAATGGACATGATACAGAACTTTGTGTACACAATGCAACAAACCCAGATAAGTTATTTTGTTGTTTTGCAATAGCATAGTTTCTCTATGTATTGATTTATAGGTAACAAATACATCATTGGTTAAAAAACCACTGTATAGTTAGGTGTGTTTATTTAATTAATAAAAATAAAATTGTTTTGAAAAAGTTACCTAATGAGATGCAACATGCAAATACGTATGCTGATTTTTTTGTTTTGCCTTGCATTGGTCTCGAACTTCCATTCTACGATTGGTAAGTTTTTTTAAAATCAAAGCCCATTCACTAATTACAATGGTATTGTCTGTTCAGATATGAAGAAAGTATTTACATCTATTTGAGTTTAAAATACAAGCACATGCATAAATTAATTATGACCACGCTGGTAAATCATTTTAAGTAAATTTTTTTAAAATCCTCCATTAATTAGCTGTCATTCTCCTATTGGTATATCATTTAATATCTGAATGCAATTGCAGGGCCATATTTGCCTCAAATGGACAGCTATACATCCTCATCTCAGAGGCACCGCACTTCGTATTAAGCTATTTAGAGGAGAGCTTCAAGTAATTTCTGTATGTTTTTTCCCCTTTGTGTCAGTCACTAATTGTTCGACTAATTAAAGCAAAATAACACAAGGCACGCTACTCTGAAAAAGGAGGATTTTTAAATATTTCGACTAAAGAAATATATATTTTGATGTACAAAAAAACAGAACAATTATTTTTGTCGTGACAGAAGAATACAGTGTTAATCAGTTGAAAGTTATTGCATTTCTCCAAGGAGGGCCCTGTTCTTTTTTTTTATCATGAAAAAAAAAATACTAGTTGTGATCTTTGTATACATAGTTTGGTATATATGAAATCAGTCGCTTTGTCTCTCTCTCTCTCTCAGACCCACAAAAACATTCAATTTTATTTGTGTTATTGCCCTCTTTATTCCCTAATGCATGTTGTCTAATCCCTTTATTTCTTATTTGTCACAACTAGGGTTTTATTATCTCAGATAATATTACTTCTACTGTTCTACTTATACATATTCCAACACATTGAGTTTATAGTCAATAGACTTCTGTAATTTAAAGGACAGTTTCTGTGTAATTGTGAGGTAAACAGAGTAATCCAAAGTGCAAACACTAAATGTTAGAAGTTGTAGTCAGTCTGCGACTCTCTGTCTCTCTCTGATTTTACACGATACACATCATACAAGTCCGTAAACTAATTAAATTATTTTTATTGAGGATTAAGGGAGAGCGGGTGTACCAATGGAGGTGACGGGACTTATGTTTGGAGAGTTTGTAGATGAATATACGGTGGGTGTTGTAGATGTATTTGCAATGCCACAGAGTGGTACTGAGATATCTGTTGAGGCTGTCGAACATGCATTTCAGACGAACATGCTTGATATGCTCAAGCAAACTAGCAGGTCTGTCTGTCTCTCTCTCTCACACACACACCCTCCCTCCCTCCATACACCCCTCCAAACACACGCTCCTTCCCTCCCCCATTCCCCCAGCTTAAAAAGGAAAGTATATGCATTTTCTGTAAACCATAAAGGGATGCATTAACTGTTTTGGGGCTGTGGAATTAGAGGCCACAAGCAGAACCTGTTTCAGTTATGTTTTCAGTCATATTACCATTATTTTGAAGTTGTTTAAGTATTTCTAACAAAATTGGTAGGCGTAAACTGGTGAGGATATAAAAAAAAAAAGAAATAGTAAAAGATAATGATTGATTTGCTTGGGAAGATGTCTTGTTTCTGTTTGTTCTCTTATCTTCACCATGAAGCAATTTGTTTAATAATTCTATTCTTAAAATTTGTTTTACTCGTTATACAAACTTGGGATGTTGGTGGGATGGTATCACTCTCATCCTGGCTTTGGCTGCTGGCTTTGTATGTACCTCTCTCTCTCTCTCTATTTTGGAGAATAATGTCTCAGACTTGCATGTCCCTCTATCTCTCTATTCTAGTTCTGGCTTGTATGGCGACCATTGAATGAATATTAGCATGTAGGGTACCCGTTGTTGTCCCTTTTTTTTTGCATACATTGCTTTTGATTTTGATAATTTCTTATACTTTTTTTCAGATGTTAGGTGCGTCATCATCCACAGATTATGAAGTTCGGTTAAGTGAGCTCAAAAGCCTTCTAGCTGCCAAAGTACTTTTCTTGTATGATGAAATGCATGAGTTATCATTTGTTTTTTCAATAATATCTATAGTTATATATAAGGAAGAACAATCACCATAGTAGGAGAGGACAGTCACCATGTATTGTGATTTGTATTGTGAATCTGTATTTAGGTTTGCAAATTAGTTTGGGTTCTTATAATTGTAAGAAACTCCTTTGTGTTTGGGTTCACAAATTAGTTTGGCTTCACAAATTTCCGAGTTTAGATATGGTTCAGCTGTTAGTTTCGTGTTATTATTGTATTTTCAAGAGAGGCAATTTAGAAGGGATTAGGATCTTTTTGAAGGAAAGGTTCGTCAATTAGAGCCCTCTCAGATGACCTGCCCTTTGTTATTTAATAATTTTATATATAGTTATCTGTGCACTGTATGAGCACAAAAATTCCACTTTAGCTTGAAACAAAAAAGAAATATTCGTTATTCATTCCTTCTTTGATAATTTATGCCAAAATAAATTGATTAACCAACTATATGGTACTTATGTATTTTCTTGTGCATAGAAGGTTTTGGGTCCATATTTGTGCATGGCTGCACATTTTTTCAAAAAATAAATTTGCCGAGTACAATTATTTCTGCTGGATATATATATGAAGGCCTTAATCTTGCTGAAAAAAGTTTGTTGCTGTCTCTTTGTAGGTGCCTTTCTGCTAAGAACTAAGGAAGATTGATATAAGAGGTCTGCTGCAAGAGGAATGTATCTGCCAGGTATATACGCTCTCTCCTTAATGCCTCATTCAAAGGTCAGTTTGTTGTTGTTTTTGACCAAGTCGCATTTTTATTGGTTGATTAGACGTGATTATTCAAGAGATTATAAAATATTTTCTCTTTGTTCTTATTTCTTCACTGATGTATCTGTTGGGTTCAGAATTTTTCTGGTAATAAACAAAGTTGAAAAAATTTTTTTTGAATCTGTTTTGAATCCCTATCTAGGTGCTTTGATTTGATCATAGTAGGTTTTTATGGCTATATTTGCATTGTGTTTTCTGTGTGGGTCATCAGCTAACTGATGTACTATTTGAGTTGTTTATTCTTTTTTAATATATTGAGATTTTTATTATCATGCTAATTGATTGTCTATTGCTAGGTAGTCTTATTTCTAAGCCCTTCATTCTCTGGCGCCTGTACTGTTTTGGGAATTAAAATTTTGCCCTCCTTCAATCAAGCGAAGATTAGTTTGGCTTCACAATTTTCTTTTGGTAGGTTGTATTTTTTTTTTCTCTGAATGGATTGTGTTGGTTCTGTGCCTGACTTATTTCTTGATTTGTTTCTCAGGTTTGCACATTAGCTTTGTACTTTGTTCTGTACAACTTAGAAAAGAAAGAAAGGATGAGGAATTCTTGCTTGGCTGGGGTTGTGGGATCTGAGGTCAAGTGAGGTTATGAATTATTGAAATTTCAAGCTTAAGTTATAGAACTTGGTTGCATTCAAAAGGTTTTGTTTGCCCTCCTTTAAGAACTTTACATGTTTACTAATAAAGTGATATATTAGTTCAAGAGTCCGTATTCTATCACTTAATGACGACAGATCAATAAAGGTCGTCTTCTTCTTAATTTTTAAATTAATCGATATCTACAAGTTTGGACTATGTTAGGAAAAATTTATTTTATTTCCATTTTGCTTTAGATTAAAGAGGCTGTTGACCCTGCTGCTTTGTGTTTTGGTTGTTTGGAGCAGCTCCGAGTGAGGCTGAGATTGTGCTGGATGTCGAGTTTAGTTCATCAAGGTGGCTATAAAAATTGCTGCATGACGCAAAGCCAAGGTGCTGAAGCACTTTTACATTTTGACACCTCAATTATATTTTTCCATTTGACTATCGGATTTGGTGTTAATAAATTAGGATGTACTAATTTCTAACTATATTTTTTGGGGTTCTCTCTTTTGCAGGTTACAGGACAGTAGAGTAGCTCAGGTGCTCTTAATGAACCCTTGCTTTTCGTTTGTGCAGCCTATGCTTCCTTGAGGTAATTTGTTTCGTTACCTGGATAATTTTTATATAATTGCTCTCTTACTTCTCTATTTTTTGCAAAATAGAAAAGTACATTCTTGCTTCTCTATTTCTTACTCTCTCTCTCCTCGCAGACGGACGAGGAACTCTAGCTTTGCACCTCTCTCGCTTCGACTCGCAAACTTCTATCCTCTTCCTGGCGAGTTCCCTTTTTGACCATTTCTGCTCTCGCTCTTCTCTCCTTCTTCCTCAGATATTTTCTAATTCAGATTTTTATTTTTCCTTTGTTGGATAGGTTCACGAAGATGGGAAGAAGCCCTTAGCACAACTAGTTAAGAGTCTGTTTCCCTTCTATTTGTCCTTACATTTTTTTGCCTATTTTTTTTTTATTCTTTTCATCCTTTTCTCTTACTTATGCTTTTCTTGCTAAATTTTAGTTGTTCAATTTGTGTGTGGTAGGTATTATGGATTAGAAGAGGAGGTTGAAATTTTGCTTGCTGAACCTCTTCATTTTGGCTAAACTAACAAATATAGGTGTATACCTGCAGCCAAGGTGAAACATTGTGCAAAGAAGCTCATTTGATGAAAGGTAATTACAGGTTCATTTTTTTCTTAGAAAAAATGAGAGATGCATTAGTTTATTTACAGAATATCATGATTTTGGTCGGACCATTTGTTTGATAATTTTGTTCCCTCTATGCATTATATGGCCCTAAATTTCTTTTCTTTGGTTGGTGAAACCCCTAATGTCTTTTGTTCTGATGCATTGATGAGTTGGCATTTTTTTTTTAATTTGTTTCGCGTAGTTGAATGTTATTATTGTGGTTGAGTGAATATAAATTCATTGTCCTTCAAATCCTCTATCACTTCACGCGGTTGGATAAACTTTACAGTCGTAACTATGTCTTTTGAAAAACTAATTTTCTGCTTCAGACTTTGTAGAAACCTTTTAGTGGTATTTTGGGCAAGTTAGCTAAGAATATAAAAATATGGTATGGCTTAGGAGCATTATAAGTTGCATTAAATTTAGGGTTAAATACAAATGTAATTGCAGTGAAGTATCCTCAATTGATATATTTTCGCTAGGTCAACTTCTCCTGCAAAAGAGGACCGACAGAAAGGAATAATAAATAATAGAATGTCAGAGAGACCATATCTCTAAAAGAGTGTATGTCTAAGTTAGCTTAGTGGTGCTCCAAATAACTAATGTTAAACCAAATACATGATTTAAAAAATACAATTTAATTATTCGAAGGAGGGGAAAACAACAATTAACCAAAAGTATCGCTAAAAAATATGAACCATTAATGTGAAAAGGCTAAACAAATCAAGTGTCTAGGGTATGCACAATTTTGGCATGTGCTGGTGTTTTTGGTGATACGTCAGGAAAGAAGGATATCAAATAGATTCGTTTTTTTTTAAGGTACTTGTTGGCTTGGTGATCTAATTCGCTGTAGTTGATTGGTCATTTCAGGCTGGCTTTCTTTCTGATGTGACTGAGTCATCTTAGAATTGTATTGGATGCTCTATCATACATAAATGGAGGTTTGCTATTTTCTTTTGTCCTCCTAAAACTTTTTGCTTTGATTTGCATGCTATTAATTTGAGACACCCTTCCAATTTATTGTTGTGATTGCAAATCTAAAATGGCAAAGGGATTTATTTAACATCAGCCATGTTTGTTGGCAATGAGTTGCGATTTATTCTTAAAACAAATTTCATTCTTAATTTCTCAATTCTAAGTGCAATATGTTTCCTTCGGAAAAAAAAGGGAGGACCATCTGTTTGAGCCTAAAACATATGGTAAAATAAAGGACCTCTACCTATGCTACCCCGGTTCGGCCAGGGTGGAGGCGAACCAGCACCGGGTGCGAACCGGGTGCGGGTTCGGCACCGGTTCGGCTCCGGTTCGCACCGGAAGTGCCACGTGGCGCACCCATCGAACCCATGTCGCACCCAATTATTTTAATATATATGATTAAGCTATTCGGTCTGTACGTTTGCGGTTTGGTCTAGTTCGATTTGGTTACGTCTTTGTTCTCATTTTCGTGCAAACCACAGCTAGTGTGGAAGACAAATCTGACGAGTGGGCCACAGACTAGATTTAACGGGGGAGAGACGCACATGGGACCTTGTATACCCCTTGTGTGTTTTATTCATTTCCCTTTAAATAAATCTATTAAACAAACATAGGGGCTAGGGGCTATCCATAGCTTGACATGGGGCCTAGGGGCTAAACGTACATGAAGACAAATCTGACTAGTTGACAGCTTTTCCTTTTGAATAATAAAGCCCATTGGTTTTTCATTGTATAGCACCAGAAGCATACGTTATTTTTGACATGTCTTATACAAATTATTATAATAATTTATTATTTAATATACAAAATAATAATAAGAAATATTTTTTACGTAAATTATGCAATGTAATATTAACATAAATAGCAATAGATTATACATTATTATAATTAATTATGTAAATATAATTAATATAATGATTAATAAGTTATATATAATATGAAAAAAATAAAAATCTATATATATATTGCCGCACCTGCACCGGAGATTTTTAAAAATTTTCGAATCGCCGCACCCGAATCGCACCGGGTGCGGTTCTCGAACCCGAACACATGCAACATAGCCCATGAAGTGATAGTTGGTAGTAATCTGTTACTATTGGTCTTTTTAGGTTATTTTTCTCTTTTCTTTGGTAGTTTTATATTATATTTCATTATCGATACTAGCAATCAACATTTTCTGAATGACAATTGCATCTAGTTAATCACATCCAGTGCAACTACAATTAAAAAAATGCAACTCTTCCGAATTCTGGCCTTTCTTGCTTTCTGGAACTTTATATCAGGTTTAATAATTTATGTCTATCTTTTTCTATCCCAATAATTTTTTTGATACAGTTTTGGGTTTTTATTTTGGGTTTTTATTTATTATATTGAAATAAAATATATTTGAACCACAAGTGCTAGCAAGATGCTTCCAGTTAGATCCAATTGGGTTACATAGGGCTTCAATTGTGATTGTTGGATGTGGTCAACTAATTTTTCATGTTAAATTGATGTTTTTATTTTTTGTTATGAAGCTTAAAGGAATTCAACTGAAAGCCCTTATAACGAAAGCACATATATTTCTTGCTATGGACCAAAGAATAGGCTCTGTGTGTCATCATTTAGTATATTCTTACCTTATTTATGTTTTCTAACAGTAAATTAATTCTTCTATTTCTATTTGTCTAATATAAACTTCACGCCAAGATCAGGTTGTGTGGCCTCATTGTCTCTGTCAGACGCAAGATAAAAGATCTCATGTAAGCATTAGTAGTTTAGTACATTATTTTAGTACTGCATTTCCTTTGTGTAGATGCCAACATGTAATGCTCATTTACTTACCTTTACCATTATTCTGCTACACTGCAAGCCTTTGTTATTTTTCATGAAATTTTATGGATGTTCTTAAAAAATATCCAGCAATATATTTTTTCCAGTTTATGTACTTGCTAAACAATAAGAATCAACTCAAATTGATCTTGAATCTACTATTAACAAACAACGAATCTACTAAACCATACAATAGCTAGTGTATGGTTTATTAGCAAGGTAGACAGTGTATGATGCTTCTCTTTTTGCTGCTATCGCGTGCATTGGTTCTTGGCCAGAATCATTTTAACTAGCAAAAATTTTACAAATTTATCGACCCAGCATGAATCACTTTGTGACTTTTGAGGTTTTGCTAATATATAAGAATATATAAGACACACTTGTTGTAATACTTGTACATAGATCTTATTGTCTACTTGTACAAAACCATTAAATTATTTTTTAACCTTCACCTCAAAATTACATATGCTGAATTGCATTTACACTCCTGAACCTTTTTCTTTATTCTTTTTGCTTTTTATAGTTTTTTGGGTGCACTGGAATGATTCCTGAGGCAACACCTTCATAACCAGTAAGCATTTGGTTTCCCTCATGTTACAGTTCGGCGCACTTGTCAATGATCCAGTCAATATAAGCACCAGCTAAGTAGGTTGCTTTGGATCATGACACGTCTGCCTGAATACTACCAGTAGTGGGTCAGAATTCTAAACCTATGACTATATCTGACCTGAACCTTAATATATTCGGTGATGCAGGCTCAGTCGGATCAATAGTTTTATGGTATATATTCTCTTAGAAACTTTGGGACCATTAAAATGGGACAATTATACCATGAATGTGTAATCCTAGTACCTCTAATATAAGTCTTTTCCATTTTGTGGTTCATTTCAGTTCTAGTGATTGGGTTAATTTTTTTTATTATTCATCTTTTACTTTGCAAAATAGGCAATATAAACGAACTTAGAGATGGGCTCGGGTGATGCAGCTCTCTTTTCTAACAGCTCTCTTTGCAAACCTAGCCATGGCTTCATCTCACGCCACGCCTCAGGTAATTTGCTGGTAATTTGTATGTGGACGAAAGGGGTCAGATATGGAGATAAAAGACGAAAACCTTCCTTTGGTAACCAGCTTGACTGACATAACTTGTTAACCTTAACTGTTTGTTCAAGTCAAATTTGAACAGTCATTGACTGATGCCACTATATATATTGAATATCTCGTACATACTGGTCCAGGACCCTTGAGGTGACCTCATAAGAAGCGAATAACAACAGCTGAATTATTCAACAAAGTTTAGCCTAATTCTTAAAAAAATAAAAGCAAAATCTAGTTCTGCACAGGCATAACATAATTAAGCATCCTTTTTAATCTAGATCATACACCAATAAGACAAAAAAACAGCACCATGGATTACCGTTAAAATAACAAGGTCTGCTCTATCCTCATTTAAGAGTGAGAAGTGTTCCTTAATTTTAAACTATCTTTAATGTCTGTTGATTTAGTTTTTTTTTTTTAATATTATTGTTGTCTTTTATATTTTCATTTGATATCTGATAGAAATTATCACCATGTTGATAGATCATTTAAGTTGAGCATTCTGAAAACCTCATGTTTATGCATAAGCTTGAGAAGCTGAGCAATCCTCTTATGTCACACAGTGGCGATGTCCCTTGTATACAATTGGTACCCCTTTTATAAACCTCCATAAATTAGTTGTCTCTCTCTTGTTGTGATTTTAATATCTGAATGCAATAACATGGCCAATTTTTTTTTTTTTACCTCGGATGGACTGCTATACGTCCTTTTCTCAGAGGCACCTTCCACCAAACTCCGTATTAAGATGAGTTTTCTTGATTTTTTATGAATCACAAGTTAGTTAAATTACATATATGTTTTGTTTTAATCATGTTCTTGTTTATTGGTTTGTTTGGGCTGCAGATTAATGAAAGTTATATTGCGCACCTAACGGTTTGGGCCTTTTGATGTTTTGTGTGATGGACACGATGCAGAATTAAGGTTACACGCTGCAAATATCCAGATAAGTTGTTTTGTTGTTATGCACCTGCATTGTTTCAATATGTATTGATTTATTCTGAGTAAATACATGATAGATGAGTAATAATTAATAAAGACCCGTTGTTTTCTTCTTTAAAATACACTAACACAAGTTAATGCATTAACTGTTGTCTTAAGCGATGATATTTTGGAACTACGATCCTCTGGTCCTTGTTAGTGTAAACAAGTTCATGAAAATGTGTACCTCATTAGATACAATATAAATGGTACTGGCTGGTTGGTTTTTAAAATGCTAAATAGTAAATGGATAGCATTTAGATATTTCCGTGTACTTCCACCTTGCGCAATGCACCATCATTAAATTTTTAAAAGCCTCAGAGAATTTAATTTCATTGGTTTCTGAGAAGAAGATTTTCATATTGGTGTAGTAATTTTGTTGCATAAAATTTAGGGTGCTACCTTTTCAAACATAAAATTTAGGGGTCCTACCTTTTCAGTCATTGCATTTATACCACCTCTTTTCTCCTTTGGGAATTTGTTTTTGCTTCATATATATTCTGTGTGAAGTTATTGGTGTTTCATTGTCTAAAAGGTGTTAAACTGAGGATAAATTAAATGTCTTGGGTTGACTGACTGAGACAAAACTGGACTATTATTTAGGATTAGCATGCTTATGGATTTACAAGTGGTGCAATACTTTTTTTTTTCTTTCTTGTGAACTGCAATGCAATGCAATGTATTTAGAATTAGCTAAATTTTAGTATGTTAGAAATCTCAACTCTTGAATATTAATCTGCCCACAATGATATGCTTTTAACTTTTGATTATTATCTAAGGACGGGTGAATTGCCATCAAATCCCTGAGAAAGTCGCTGCTCTGGTCGGGCCCAAGAATCCCTATACAAGGTAATTTATTTCTTGACACTAATCTGGATTCTTAGCGGTCTCTATGAGAACATCATACAATTGTAGATTTCACAAAGGTTGGTTTGGGCCTTTTGATGCTTTGTAGATTTGAATAGAGCAACCATAAACTTTTTCCGGGGAAGTGTGGTGTTTATTCCTGATGTGGAACAGATTGCTAATAAATATATGGTCCAGATGGACCACCAGAAGAAAGAAAGAAAGACTTATTAAGCAGTTGCAGTTATTTTATTTTCTAGCAGTTATTTTACTTTCTAGCAGTTATTTTCTAGTAGTTATGTCTTTTCCTTGTAATTGTAGACAGAACCTCTTAATAGGGGATGTATCTTTTCAGTTTGTATCAGATTTTAAGAAAACTCAAAACTTGTGTCTTTACGTGTTTCTTCTCTGTTGAGAGAAAACAGTTATTTCACGCTACTTGCTGCGTCAGGTGGTATCAGAGCGGGTTTTCCTTCCATAATCAATGGCAGGAAAAGGCAATCATGGCTCCGACGGAGATCGGGACATGGAAAACCTCAGGGCCGAGGTTAAGGCTCAAGGGGAGGCGGTTAAAACTCTGGAACAGAGTGTTCAGGGGATACGACAGAGCCTCGTGGATCTTGTCGCACGACTTGAGGCCCTCGCAATAAATCCTAACAGGAATAGGGCTGAAGGAAGAGATCGACCGAGAGGTGACGATGCTCGAGGCGACTTTTTCGGCAGAACTACTGCTGGCAACCCCCGAGACAACTCCAGCCAAGGAGATGACTCGGAGGAGGAAGAAGAAGAGGACTGGTTAGGCCGTTACCATGCCGCTAGGCGTGATAATGGTCGTGGCAGAAATCAAGGTAACCAGTATGAAAGAGATAATTATGATTTTAAGTTAAGGGTTGATATTCCCAGTTTCAATGGGGGGTTGAATATTGAGGATTTTATTGATTGGGTGAAGAAGTTGAGTCGAGTTTTGCTGTGTTGAAAGAGAAGTTGTGTTCAGCTCCAGTCCTAGCCTTACCTGATTTTGATAAATTATTTGAGGTAGATTGTGATGCAAGTGGAGTTGGAGTAGGAGCAGTTTTATCTCAAGAAAAACGACCAGTAGCCTTTTTCAGTGAGAAACTAGCAAATTCTAGAAGGAATTGGTCCACTTATGACAAAGAGTTCTACTCGGTGGTGCGAGCTTTGAAGACATGGGAACACTATCTGATTGGGCGTGAGTTTGTTTTATATTCAGATTGTGATGCACTAAAACATCTGAATAATCAAACCCGAATCAGCAAGGACATGCATGCAAGGTGGGTGCAATTCCTACAGAAGTTCCCATTCAAGTTAAAGCACAAGGCTGGAGTGCAAAACAAAGTGGCAGATGCTTTGAGTCGCAGGGCCAATTTGCTTGTCACTTTGAGTCATGAGGTAGTAGGTTTTGAGCAGTTGAAGGATTTGTACAGAACTGATGAAGACTTCAAAGAAATTTGGAGGAAATGTGATACAAACCAGCCATGTGATGATTTTCACATTCATGATGGATATTTAATGAAGGGCAATCAGTTGTGCATCCCTTGTTCCTCATTAAGGGAGAAACTGATTCGAGACTTGCATGGTGGTGGATTGGCAGGTCATTTGGGCAGAGATAAGACAATCGTTGCTGTTCAAGAGAGGTTTCATTGGCCTCACTTGAGGAGGGATGTGAGTAGAATTGTGCAGCGATGTTATGTGTGCCAAACATCAAAGGGGCAATCACAAAATACTGGACTATACATGCCACTCCCAGTCCCTAACAACATTTGGGAGGATCTGTCCATGGACTTTGTGCTAGGATTGCCACGCACTCAGCGAGGTATGGATTCTGTTTTTGTGGTTGTTGATAGGTTCTCCAAGATGGCACATTTCATTCCATGCCGAAAGGTGGCTGATGCACAAGGTATTGCCAAGCTGTTTTTCAAGGAAGTGGTACGCCTGCATGGTGTACCTAAGTCAATTACCTCTGACCGAGACAGCAAATTTCTCAGCCATTTTTGGAGGACCCTGTGGCAGATGTTTGACTCTTCCCTTAATTACAGCACCACTGCTCATCCACAAACTGATGGGCAAACAGAGGTCACCAACAGAACCTTGGGCAACCTGATTCACAGTATTTGTGGAGACAAACCGAAGCAATGGGATGTGGCACTAGCACAAGCCGAGTTTGCATACAATGCAGCGATACATAGGACCACGGGCAAGTCACCATTCTCAATTGTGTACACTATGGCACCAGATCATGCTGTTGACTTAGTGAAGTTGCCACGAGCTCCTTATGCCAGTGTTGCTGCAAGACATATGGCTGAACAATGGCGCACAGTGACAGCTGAGGTAAAGAGAAAAATTGAGGAATCTAATGCTAAGTACAAAGCAGAAGCTGATAAGCATCGGAGGGAGAAACTATTTGCTGTTGGGGATCAAGTGATGGTGTTTTTGAGGAAGGAAAGGTTTCCAGTGGGAAAATACAGCAAATTGCAACCTAAGAAGTATGGACCTTATCGGATTGAGAAGAAGATTAATAATAATGCTTATGTGGTGGAGCTACCAGCTGAAATGGGTATATCTAAAACATTTAATGTGGCAGATATTTACCCATTCTTTCCAGATGATGAGCCATTGTACCCAGAAAACTCGAGGTCGAGTTTTTCTGTGGTGGGAGAGACTGATGTGGAACAGATTGCTAATAAATATATGGTCCAGATGGACCACCAGAAGAAAGAAAGAAAGACTTATTAAGCAGTAGCAGTTATTTTATTTTCTAGCAGTTATTTTACTTTCTAGCAGTTATTTTCTAGTAGTTATGTCTTTTCCTTGTAATTGTAGACAGAACCTCTTAATAGGGGATGTATCTTTTCAGTTTGTATCAGATTTTAAGAAAACTCAAAACTTGTGTCTTTACGTGTTTCTTCTCTGTTGAGAGAAAACATTTATTTCACGCTACTTGCTGCGTCAATTCCCCTACCTCCTATTCTTAACAGTTTTGAACTTAGTTCAATCCAATGGTTAATAGGATAAAATGCTTAACCTAATGGTTTTCAAAAAATACAAATGGTTTCAACAGCATTTATTCTTAAGGTTTTCAATATTCTTCCCTTCTTGTACCAAATCAAACTTATATAAGATTACTATGCTCAGCAATTATGACATAAAATTTCTCTTTTACTGGATTTAGGAATTCAAATTTAACACTTCTGAAAGGGCAAGCCGGCATGCAGATGCTTGCTCTGAGACTTCCTCAGTGGCGGGCGGGCTTCACTTTTTCAGGTAAGAAAGTTACTTTCTATTTCCAAGGTTGTTCAAAATTTTGTAATAAAATTAAATAAAACTAATAGTTCTATTTTTGACAGAGTGAAATCAAGCACCTAAAACTAACTGAGCCTAGACCACCTCAACTTGAATTCTCACTTCGAGCTCGACCACGATTTGAATTTTCATATTTTTGTTATATTTCTTGTTGATGATATCTCTCTTGAAGATACTAATTGTCTTATTTGTAATGTCATGCCATAGGGTAAAGAGTACTCAAGAGTTGGAGGCGAGAAAAAGCACCCAAGTTTATGGGCGAGGCCTCTGAATAGAAAGGTAGCCATCTGACTATCTGAAAACCTTCAAAAAAGAACTCATTCCTTCTTGACCTTTGTTTTATGATAACTGCAGATTCTTCAAAAAAAGATGAATCCATTTCCACTTCTGTGTCCAAACCTCCTTTGACTACACCAAAAGAGTTCCACGTTGCCTGGGTCCACCTTCTGCATCGGTTTTCTCTACAGCTTTCCCTACGTTCTGATACTTCAGTCCACAGTAAAAAGGTTAGCAGTACTGTTCCTGGCCTTACCGCACCCAACCTGTTCCATCTTCATACAGAGGTATATTATTAGTAAAAATAAATTACAATGTAACTTGTTTTGGTTTTTTCTACATGTGAACGAGCTGTACTCAAGAGTCTTGTTTCGGTTACCCGCAAAACCAGGGCCAATGCCTTGTACCAAGCTTGAGGGTTTTCAATCAAGAGTCTTGTCAGACATGGAAATGAAATGCAAAGAAAGATGGAAGAGCGAGAAAGGATGGAGAGGGGAAGAGGCTCAGCGGTGGATTTATAGGGGACAACCCGTTCTTACAGAGTAAGTTTCTGTTTGCTTTATCTTGTTATTTAGCATTATCAGTTTTTCTGAACTCTTATGGGGGTAATTACTTGCACTCCTGATATATTACTTTGTGTGTTTTGAAAGGAGACCCTTTGCCAGTTCCAGCAAAGGAAAGAAAGCCATTGACAGAAGTGCAAACATTTGCCTTGCTTGTAGAACAAAGATCTATTCAAAGACGAGAATTTGATAATAAGGTAACATTTCTCTATTATATTCACTTAGTTAAGGCAGTACTTGTAAATTGTCAAGTACAAGGGAAAGAACTAAAATAAGGCGTGTATCATGAAGGTTGATGAAGTATGTGATGAACATTTGGCAAACAATAAAGTCTGTATTGAACAGTTGGTGACCTGACACACTCATATGTCCTGAACTTATTTGGCAACTAATCTGGCAGGTTCAAAATACTGAAAAAAATCCTTGATAATACAGGAATCCATTAGTAATTTAAAATACCGAGGAAAAACCTTGTTGGACAATCAGAAATCTGTTATTTATTAATTTAAATTAGCTAGGAAAATCCTTGAGGAACGACCAGAAATCTGTTTTTAATTTAAATTGCCATAGGAAAGAACCTTAATTCCGAACAATCAGTATGCAGTATGGTTTAACAAGAATTTTTATTTCCAATTTTCAGATCAAGGAAAAAAGTTGTGCAAAAAGCTAAGAGAGGAGGCACAGTCTGCCAAACTGGTATGTATTTTCGTGTTCGAAATTTTATATATACCTTTAACTTGGGTTTGGTCACCAAGATACATACTCTTTTTTAATAACTGATTTCTATCAAAATTTCTATATTATCTTATGATGGAGGAAGAGAAGGCACTGAAGCAGCTAAGTCATACTATGGTTCCTCATGCAAGGCCTCTTCCCAAGTTTGAAAAAACCTTCCTCCCTCAAAGCTGCATAATTTTTCTTTTATGATTCAGTCTGTTAAAAATCTTGTCGGTAGCTTTAGTGCGACCTGTGAGAATTTGCTAGTTATCGGATGCTTCTCCCATTGGATACTAATACCCGGCATATTTTTTTGTTACGAGCAAATTACACCAGGCTGTTAGAACTGAGGTCATTAAAAAACCAATGTTTTTACTCAATGGCTTTGTGAAAAAAGAGAAGGGTTATTTACTTATGAGTGTAAATCATTTCCAGCATTACCTAATAGATGGGTTATTATCTGCCAATATTTTATAAATGTTGGGTGTAAATTACAAATGTTCAAAATAATCAGTCTTAATTACAATATTGGTTGACAATTGCATGCTTATTTCAAGGCACAATAGTTACTGTCCAAAAAGGGACAGAAATTTAAATGTCAGGGGTTGACTTCCTGTCTTTATATTTAGACTGTGATTGTCAGTTTGGATACGATATTTGAATTTAAATCGCAATTACGTGCATAAATTAATTATTATCGCCTTGGTAAATCTTTCATAAATTAGCTGTCTTACTCCTGTTGTTAAATCATTAAATATCTGAATGCAATTGCAGGGGCCTTTTTACCTCGGATGGACTGCTATACGTCCTCATCTCAGAAGCACCATATCCCCTATTATGTTGAGTATTCTTCAATTTCCATGAATCACATTTTAGTTTAATTACCTATCTTTTTTTTTTTAACCATGTTCTGGTTTGTTTCACGGTTTGTTTAGGTTGGTGATTAATGAAGGCTTTAGCGTGCACCTATTGGTTTGGGCCTTTTGATGCTTTGTTTAATGGACACGATACAGAACTTTGTGTACACAATGCAACAAATGCAGATAAGTTATTTTCTTGTTTTGCAATAGCATAGTTTCTCTATGTATTGATTTATAGGTAATAAATACATCATTGATTAAAAAAACCACCGTATAGTTAGGTGTGTTTATTTAATTAATAAAAATAAATTAGTTTGAAAAAGTTACCTAATGAGATGCAACATGCAAATACGTATGCTGATTTTTTTGTTTTACCTTGCATTGGTCTCGAACTTACATTCTACGATTGGTAAGTTTTTTTCACATCAAAGCCCATTCACTAATTACAATAGTATTGTCAGTTCAGATATGGAGAAAGTATTTACATCTATTTGAATTAAAAATAAGCACATGCATAAATTAATTATGACCATGCTGGTAAATCATTTTAAGTTATTATTTTTAAAAATCCTCCATTAATTAGCTCATTCTCCTATTGGTATATCATTTAATATCTGAATGCAATTGCAGGGCCATATTTGCCTCAAATGGACAGCTATACATCCTCATCTCAGAGGCACCGCATTTCGTATTAAGCGATTTAGAGAAGAGCTTCAAGTAATTTCTGTATGTTTTTTCCCCTCTGTGTCAGTCACTAATTTATCGACTAATTAAAGCAAAATAACACAAGGCATGCGACTCTGAAAAAGGAGGATTTTTAAAAGACTTGAACTTAAGAAATGTTCATTGAATTATAAAATATTTCGACTAAAGAAATATATATTCTGATGTACAGAAAAAACAAAACAATTATTTTTTTCGAGACAGAAGAATACAACGTTAATCAGTTGAAAGTTGTTGCATTTCTCCAAGGAGGGCATTGTTCTCTTTTTTTTTTATAATGAAAAAAAAAATACTAGTTGTGATCTTTGTATACATAGTTTGGTATATATGAAATCAGTTGCTGTATTCCTCTCTCTCAGACCCACGCAAACATTCAATTTTATTTATGTGTTATTGCCCTCTTTATTCTCTAATGCCTGTTGTCTAAATCCCTTTATTTCTTATTTGTCACAACTAGGGTTTTATTATCTCAGATAATATTACTTCTACTGTTCTACTTCTACATATTCCAACACATTGATTTTATAGTCAATAAACTTCTGTAATTTATTGTACAGTTTCTGTGTAATAGTGAGGTAAACAGAGTAATCCAAAGTGCAAACACTAAATGTTAGTAGTTGTAGTCAGTCTGCGACTCTCTGTCTCTCTCTGATTTTACACGATACACATCATACAAGTCCGTAAACTAATTAAATTATTTTTATTGAGGATTAAGGGAGAGCGGGTGTACCAATGGAGCTGACGGGACTTATGTTTGGAGAGTTTGTAGATGAATATACGGTGGGTGTTGTTGAGGCTGTCGATCATGCATTTCAGACTAACATGCTTGATATACTCAAGCAAACTAGCAGGTGTGTCTGTCTCTCTCTCTCACACACACACCCTCCCTCCCTCCATACACCCCTCCACACACACGCTCCTTTCCTCCCCCATTTCCACAGCTTAAAAAGGAAAGTATATGCATTTTCTGTAAACCATAAAGGGATGCATTAACTGTTTTGGGGCTGTGGAGTTAGAGGCCACAAGCAGAACCTGTTTCAGTTATGTTTGCAGTCATATTACCATTATGTTGAAGTTGTTTAAGGATTTCTAACGAAATTGGTAGCCCTAAACTGGTCAGGATATAAAAAAAAAGAAATAGTAAAAGAAAATGATTGCTTTGCTTGGAAAGATGTCTTGTTTCTGTTTGTTCTCTTATCTTCACCATGAAGCAATTTGTTTAATAATTCTATTCTTAAAATTTGTTTTACTCGTTATACAAACTTGGGAAGTTGGTGGGATGGTATCACTCTCATCCTGGCTTTGGGTGCTGGCTTTGTATGTACCTCTCTCTCTCTCTCTCTCTCTCTCTCTCTCTCTCTCTATTTTGGAGAATAATGTCTCAGACTTGCATGTCCCTCTATCTCTCTATTCTAGTTCTGGCTTGTATAGCGACCATTGTATGAATATTAGCATGTAGGGCACCCGTTGTTGTCCCTTTTTGTTTGCATACATTGCTTTTGATTTTGATAATTTCTTGTACTTTTTTTCAGATGTTAGGTGCGTCATCATCCACAGATTATAAAGTTCGGTTAAGTGAGCTCAAAAGCCTTCTAGCTGCCAAGGTACTTTTCTTGTATGATGAAATGCTTGAGTTATCATTTGTTTTTTCAATAATATCTATAGTTATATATAAGGAAGAACAATCACCATAGTAGGAGAGGACAGTCACCATGGATTGTGATTTGTATTGTGAATCTTTATTTAGGTTCGCAAATTAGTTTGGGTTCTTATAATAGTATGAAACTCATTTGTGTTTGGGTTCACAAATTAGTTTGGCTTCACGAAATTCCGAGTTTCGATTTGGTTCAGCTGTTAGTTTCGTGTTATTATTGTATTTTCAAGAGAGGCAATTTAGAAGAGATTAGGATCTTTTTGAAGGAAAGGTTCGTCAATTAGAGCCCTCTCAGATGACCTGCCCTTTATTATTTAATAATTTTATTAATGTAGAAACAGTGACAAACTGTTAATGTTGTTGGTAGCATATATATAGTTATCTTTGCACTGTATGAGCACAAAAATTTCACTTCAGCTTGAAACATAAAAGAAATATTAGTTATTCATTCCTTCTTTGATAATTAAAGCCAAAATATATTGATTAACCAACTGTATGGTACTTATGTATTTTCTTTTACAGAAAAGGTTTTGAGTCCATATTTATTCATAGCTGCACATTTTTGTAAAAAATAAATTTGCCGAGTACAATTATTTTTGCTGGATATATATATGAAGGCCTTAATTCTTGCTGAAAAAAGTTTGTTGTTGTCTCTTTGTAGGTGCCTTTCTGCTAAGAACTAAGGAAGATTGATATAAGAGGTCTGCTGCAGGAGGAATGTATCTGCCAGGTATATACGCTCTCCTTCATGCCTCATTCAAAGGTCAGCTTGTTGTTGTTTTTGACCAAGTCGCTATTTTATTGGTTGATTAGATGTGATTATTCAAGAGATTATAAAATATTTTCTCTTTGTTCTTATTTCTTCACTGATGTATCTGTTGGGTTCAGAATTTTTCTGGTCATAAACAACGTTCAAAAAAAATTTTGAATATGTTTTGAATCCCTATCTTGGTGCTTTGATTTGATCATAGTAGGTTTTTATGGCTATATTTGCATTGTGTTTTCTGTGTAGGTCATCAGCTAACTGATGTACTGTCTGAGTTGTTTATTCTTTTTTAATATATTGAGATTTTGATTATCATGCTAATTGATTGTGTATTGCTAGGTAGTCTTATTTCTGAGCCCTTCATTCTCTGGCCCCTGTACTGTAATAAGGTAACATTTCTCTATATATTCACTTAATTAAGGCAGTACTTGTAAATTGTCAAGTACAAGGCAAAGAACTAAAATAAGGTGTGTATCATGAAGGTTGATGAAGTATGTGATGAACATTTGGCAGACAATAAAGTCTGTATTGAACAGTTGGTAACCTGACACACTCATATGTCCAGAACTTATTTGGCAACTAATCTGGCAGGTTCAAAATACTGAAAAAAAAAACTTGATAATACAGGAATCCATTAGTAATTTAAAATACCGAGGAAAAACCTTGTTGGACAATCAGAAATCTGTTATTTATTAATTTAAATTAGCTAGGAAAATCCTTGACGAACGACCATAAATCTGTTTTTAGTTTAAATTTCCATAGGAAAGAACCTTAATTCCGAACAATCAGGAATCCATCAAATTATGCAGTATGGTTTAACAAGAATTTTTATTTCCAATTTTCAGATCAAGGAAAAATAAGTTATGTACAAAAAGCTCAGAGAGGAGGCTGAGTCTGCCAAACTGGTATGTATTTTCATGTTTGAAATTATATATATACGTTCTTAATTTTAACTTAGGTTTGGTCACCATGATACATGTTCTCTTTATTAATAACTAATCTATATTATCTTAAGATGGAGGAAGAGAAGTCACAGAAGCAGCTGAGACAGACTATGGTTCCTCATGCAAGGCCTCTTCGCAAGTTTGAAAAAACCTGTCCCTGAAAGCTACATAAATTCTCTTTTATGATTCAGTCTGTTAAAATTCTTGTCGGTAGCTTCTGTGAGAATTTGCTAGTTATCGGATGCTTCTCCCATTGGAAACTAATACCCAGCATATTTTTTTGTTACGGGCAAATTACACTAGGCTGTTAGAAATGAGGTCATTAAAAAACCAATGTTTTTTACTCAATGGCTTTGTGAAAAAAGAGAAGGGTTATTTACTCAGTGGCTTTGAACAGTTGGTGACCTGACACACTCATATGTCCTGAACTTATTTGGCAACTGATCTGGCCGGTTCAAAATACTGAAAAAAATCCTTGATAATACAGGAATCCATTACTAATTTAAAATACCGTGGAAAAACCATGTTGGACAATCAGAAATCTGTTATTTATTAATTTAAATTAGCTAGGAAAATCCTTGATGAACGACCAGAAATCTGTTTTTAATTTAAATTGCCCTAGGAAAGAACCTTAATTCCGAACAATCAGGAATCCATCAAATTATGCAGTATGGTTTAACAAGAATTTTTATTTCCAATTTTCAGATCAAGGAAAAATAAGTTATGTACAAAAAGATCAGAGAGGAGGCTGAGTCTGCCAAACTGGTATGTATTTTCATGTTTGAAATTATATATATACGTTCTTAATTTTAACTTAGGTTTGGTCACCATGATACATGTTCTCTTTATTAATAACTAATCTATATTATCTTAAGATGGAGGAAGAGAAGGCACAGAAGCAGCTGAGACAGACTATGGTTCCTCATGCAAGGCCTCTTTGCAAGTTTGAAAAAACCTTTGTCCCTGAAAGCTACATAAATTTTCTTTTATGATTCAGTCTGTTAAAATTCTTGTCGGTAGCTTCTGTGAGAATTTGCTAGTTATCAGATGCTTCTCCCATTGGAAACTAATACCCAGCATATTTTTTTGTTACGGGCAAATTACACCAGGCTGTTAGAAATGAGGTCATTAAAAAACCAATGTTTTTTACTCAATGGCTTTGTGAAAAAATAGAAGGGTTATTTACTTATGAGTGTAAATCATTTCCAGCATTACCTAATAGATCGGTTATTATCTGCCAATGTTTTATAAATGTTGGGTGTAAATTACAAATGTTCAAATTAATCAGTCTTAATTACAATATTGGTTGACAATTGCATGCTTATTTCAAGGCACAATAGTTAATGTCCAAAAAGGGACAGAAATTTGAATGTCAGGGGTTGACTTCCTGTTTTATATTTAGACTGTGATTGTCAGTTTGGATACGAAGAAAGTCTTTACAGATATTTGAATTTAAATTTCAAGTACGTGCATAAATTAATTATTATCGCCTGTTGTTAAATCATTGAATATCTGAATGCAATTGCAGGGGCCTTTTTACCTCGGATGGACTGCTATACGTCCTCATCTCAGAAGCACCATATCCCCTATTATGTTAAGTATTCTTCAATTTCCATGAATCACATTTTAGTTTAATTACCTATTTTTTTGTTTTAACCATGTTCTGGTTGGTTTCACGGTTTGTTTAGGTTGCTGATTAATGAAGGCATTAGTGTGCACCTATAGGTTTGGGCCTTTTGATGCTTTGTTTAATGGACACGATACAGAACTTTGTGTACACAATGCAACAAATCCAGATAAGTTATTTTCTTGTTTTGCAATAGCATAGTTTCTCTATGTATTGATTTATAGGTAATAAATACATCGTTGATTAAAAAAACCACCGTATAGTTAGGTGTGTTTATTTAATTAATAAAAATAAATAAGTTTTGAAAAAGTTACCTAATGAGATGCAACATGCAAATACGTATACTGATTTTTTTGTTTTGCCTTGCATTGGTCTCGAACTTACATTCTACGATTGGTAATTTTTTTTCACATCAAAGCCCATTCACTAATTACAATTTAATTATTCAGAGGGGAAAACAACAATTAACCAAAAATTATCGCTAAAAAAATGAACCACTAATGTGAAAAGGCTAAACAAATCTAGTGTCTAGGGCATGCACAATTTTGGCATGTGCTGGTGATTTCGTTGATACGTCAAGAAAGAATGATATCAAATAGATTCGTTTTTTTTTAAGGTACATGTTGGCTTGGTGATCTAATTCTCTGTAGTTAATTGGTCATTTCTGGCTGGCTTTCTTTCTGATGTGACTGAGTCATCTTAGAATTGTATTGGATGCTCTTTCATACATAAATGGTGGTTTGCTATTTTCTTTTGTCCTCCTAAAACTTTTTGCTTTGATTAATTTGCACGCTATTAATTTGAGATACCCTTCCAATTTATTGTTGTGATTGCAAATCTAAAATTGCAAAGGGATATATTTAACATCAGCCATGTTTGTTGGCAATGAGTTGCGATTTATTCTTAAAACAAATTTCATTCTTAATTTCTCAATTCTAAGTGCAATATGTTTCCTTCCCAAAAAAAGGGAGGACCATCTGTTTGAGGCTAAAACATATGGTAAAATAAAGGACCTCTGCACCCATGAGTGATAGTTGGTAGTAATCTGTTACTATTGGTCTTTTTAGGTTATTTTCTGAATCAAACAAGCAATCAACATTTTCTGAATGATACTAGTAATCTGTTTCATCATTGATACAAGCAATCAACATTTTCTGAATGACAATTGCATCTATTTAATCACATCCAATGCAACTACAATTAAAAAAATGCAACTCTTCCGAATTCTGGCCTTTCTTGCTTTCTGGCACTTTATATCAGGTTTAAAAATTTATGTCTATCTTTTTCTATCCCAATCATTTTTTTGATACAGTTTTGGGTTTTATTTATTATATTGAAATAAAATATATTTGACTCACAAGTGCTAGCGAGATGCTTCCAATTGGGTTACATAGGGCTTCAATTGTGATTGTTGGATGTGGGCAACTAATTTTTCATGTTAAATTGATGTTTTTATTTTTTTTAGGAAGCTTAAAGGAATTCAACTGAAAGCCCTTATAACTTTATTATTACAGTGCACATATATTTCTTGATATGGACCAAAGAATAGGCTCTGTGTGTCATCGTTTAGTATGTTCTTACCTTATTTATGTTGTCTAACAGTAAATTAATTCTTCTATTTCAATTTGTCTAATATAAACTTCAGGGCTGTCAGACGCAAGATAAAATGTTGGATACTTAATAAACGATCTCTGTCAGACGCAAGATAAAATGTTGGATACTTAGTTTATATTTGTCTAATATAAACTAACAGTAAATTAATTCTTCTATTTCTATTTGTGTGGCCTCATTGTCTCTGTCAGACGCAAGATAAAAGATCTACTCATGTAAGCATTAGTAGTTTAATACATTATTTTAGTACTGCATTTCCTCTGAAAATATACCAAAAATTATGTCTGGGATACTTAATAAAAATATTACTTAATTTCTTACAATATTTTTTTTATTAATAAAAAATTTTAATTCCCAGGACATTTTTCAAGATCTAAAGTGCTAACTAAATTAATATGTTTACTTTTTAACTTTAGCATGCACTTTTCTTAAGACATTGATAGCTTTGATGCGAAATTTATTAAAAGTTAATAATGCAATAAATTACTTATATTCTCTTATCAGATATGTTAAACAGAAAGCGTATCGGCAATTGATCGAAAGCCGGTATTTCGATATTTTGTGGTATTTTATCTTTTTTTACTGATATTGCATTCCGGTGGATGTTCTGGATCGCAGTTTTATTGGTATTTTTGACTGGAATGGTACTTCATTGAATACACTGATTACATACAATTTCTGTATCACTAATTCACTATCGGTATATAATAATTTGATTCTTTTTTATTATAATATTGGTCAAAATGTTGGATAACATTTTATATATGCAATAATTATTTACTTAATCGTTTCAACACACTGTTTGAAAAAAATTCTTAATCTGTTCTTACATAATTAGTGTTTAATCATAGCATTGTTTGATGAAGTGCTTTAATACTTTCCAATTTGTCCTTTCATTCAATTTATAAAAGTGTTTGGAAAAGCAATGGATAGACAAAGTTGAGAACAAGGTAAGCATCATTAATATATATGTTGTGATGATTTTTTTTTTCAAAAATTAAATGGGATTACTATGCAGCATAAGTGCATAACATAATTCATAAGATCTTAATAAGTTTAGATAGCCATTTGAGATCTTAATAAATCAAATTAATCTAAATCGAAGTTTATATGCACGAATTATGTTATTTACAGTAGGAAACCTCGATAAACATAAAAAAAAAACTATGGGTGTGTTTGGATGGGAGTAGAATAGGAAATAAGTCTTTTATTCCTTATTCCGGTGAAAATCAAACAACACAAGAATAAGGAATTTGGGCATTAAAAAATTAAAGTCTTGGGCAAGGAAGTAGAGGAGATCTAGTTCATTTCATCTCATTGGAACGATAACATTTGTACGGTTCACAATTCCCTTTTTTTCGTTAGGCAGCATTAAAATTTTTTTAGTTATATCTCTAGTGCTTCTTTTATACATGTGGATATGCGTAAATCACATGATGAATCGGATCTGATAACATGCATAAAACAGAGTCAATATAGAAACCAATTGGATTGTAGCGACATTATCTAGGGAAAAAGCATGATCAGCCTTGATAAGAAGATGCAACGCTACAAACTTATATATTATGATAATAGTTTCTGCTTCAAAAATATAAATAATTATTGCAAAATTTTAAATGATTTGCTTAAATGAAGGTTTATATTTATTATCTTTTTAATGAATTTTAAATTGAATTATGATCTTATTTATTTAAATCCTAAACCTACAAACACCTGAATATATATCCACAATTTGGTTTTTTTATGCCAAAAAATAAAAAAAAAACTTGGATTTTAAAATTGTCAATGTCTTGTGCTTTTAGTCTACGAGGGAAAATTTGTATATTTAACTGAGAATACATAATGGTGAGTTGGTAACAGCTAGACATGTTAAAAGAAAGGGAAAATTGGACATATGCCACCTCAAAACTTCAAAATCAGAAAAATGCCACCCAAAAACTAAACCTCTTAAAAATACGACTCTATATCCAACTTATTCATGAAAATGCCACTTGTACTGTGTAAATCAATCTATTTCATACTTAATATATCATATAGACAAAAATACCCTCCTCCTTTATCTTTCTCTTCTCCCCGGTTCACCCCCTCCCACATGATTCCTCTTTCTGTATCAATTGCGCTGCCCCTTCTCCTCTCACTCAACCTCTCACAATCTCTGTCCTTCTGCTCATCAAGCTTGCCTACCTTCTTCGACAATCCTCAAGCTGCCGCTTCTCCATCCATGTTCTGCCGCAATACCTTGGCATCCCCTGTCCCATATCACTCATGTGCTTCGAATCCATGTTCTACTGCTCTTCGTTCATGCTTATTGAAAATTGATAATTATTTATCGATTTGGGTTTTTGATGGGAAGGAACTGGGCCTATTAGAATAGTGGAACGAGAAATGTTCATTTGGGTTTTCTTTCATTTTGTTTTTTTTTTAATTATAACAATTTGAGACAATAATAGTTCATAGGAACTTCGAGTAAGCTCTGATTTTTTTTTTTCTTTTTTTTGGCATACAAAAGCTCCTTTGATTTCATACTCGAGTTTTCAGTAAATGGAGAAATGCGCAAATTCAAGTTGGCTCCTCTAAAACTTTGTATTAGATAATTTATGTAGATTCGGGACAAGGTTTCTGGTGGCTCCATGGATATTAAGAATCTTGGATTTAGTTCATGTGAGTGCTTTGTCTTCTTTTGTTAATTAGTATACTTGAGAAAAGTAGTAACATATTTTTCAAAGGAACAAAAAATTGCTCATAGGAAGTAAAGTTAAAGAAAAATACAAAACACGTATTGATAGAGAAAAGGAAACAGGTGGGAGAGAATAGAGAAAAGGAGTCAAGTGGGAGACGGTTGAACGGGAGAGAAGAGAAAGATAGAAGAGGAGGGTATTTTGGTCTATACGAAATGATGAGTATGAAATTGGTTGATTTATACGGTATAAGTGGCAATTTTATGAAGAAGTTGGACATAGGGTGGCATTTTTCAGAAGTTTAACTTTTGGGTGGCATTTTTCTGATTTTGAAGTTTTGAGGTGGCATAGGTCCAATTTTCCCTAAAAGAAATATCTGTTCAAAGAAAAGATAATCCAGTCATGCCTTAATAAGACAAATGGCCTTTTTTCCCTGACAAATTACCTTTTAGACAAAATCACATTTTAGAGTTAAATAGAATGATTTATTTTAGTTACTGTTCTGAATCTAAGTGGTTTTGTGGTTTTTGCCCTAAGACTAAGTTACTATACTAGATTGAGTAAAGCCATTTATTTGAAATAGTAAATTACAATTTAACGTTATCTTATCCTTAAGTTTTTCTTAATTGTCTACAATCTACTAGTCACTAGATCAATCAATTAATATGGTTTAATTATTTAAATATTGTTCATTTATTAGTTATTACGTAATATTCTTATGCTTATTTTCTTAATAAATTTAATGTAGTTCATCTGTAATAATTTGTATACTCTACAGTATGGTGTACCTATGTGTCCACCATTTTTCCTTTTATTTAATGTCCGATCAACTACGAATACAACAACATGCAAGCCCTTTTATTAATATTCTCTATCTCAAAACAGTGAAATTTACTCAGAAAATTTTACATCAAATGCTAAAAAAATTGTTACATTTATGTATTGTAATTTTTTTAAATGAAATTTGAAATGATTAAGAAGCATCTTAGAATTTTATTTTATTTTATTTAAAAAAAAAAACTATGTTTTAATTTGTTTCCTGCTCCGTTCCATATGATGATCCTCTCGTTTTGCATGCACTTAGGATAAATTTTAGCGAGTCTTATTAACATGTATGTATAAATCTGTTGAACAATTAGATAAAAATATAATATATATTAACACTATACATATAATAAATATATATTAATTAATTAATTTGTCAATAATTCATAATGATAAGTTAACTATTAAAAATATTAATATATTTATAAATTATCCATTGTTGCATTCCTTGGATTTCTTCAATCTCAACGGAATACATCAAGAATACAGGAAGAATTATAGAGGAACATTTTTGCGCGGTGCCATTTTACTAATAAACGAAGAAATTTATTCATTTTTTCATGTTCTGCAATTATGTTCTCGGCTTCTCGCATTATTAATTCAACGAGATTTAACGGGGAAATAGGGGTTGAATTGCATGTTTATCTCTGGGTCGGTTGGTCCGAGCAAGGTGTAAGAAGTTAGAATGTTCTTTTGTCTTCATCTCCCGCATGACTCATTTTTTGCTCTTATGTCAATGAAAAAAAATACATTTAACTCTCCAAAAAATATCTTTTTTTTCCTTTGGAACGAAGGACTTAGTTTCTTTCATTTTGTTCCTTTGGAACGAAGGACTGTAGTCGTTCGTTTCTGTGGTATGATGGATAATTTTTTAATTTTGTATACATCACTCGCGTAGAATAATGGACATGCACTGAATTAGTTAATTTCTTAGTACCTAAGATGGTAGAAATGTAAAATGTGTTTGACCTTTTAAATTAGATTAAATAGGCTACTGCACTCTATAAATTGTTTTTCCGCGATATATATAGTTTTGTATGTTTACACTGCTTGCAGTATCAATATTAAATGTGATACATATTAATTTTAATATGTATAATTAAACTTCAAAAAATAAAATTTGATGAAATTAACGAACAACATTAATTAAAATTTAGGCAAAATTGGATATAACCCCCTCTAATCTTCTCTATCCAGATATAACCCCTGTAATCTCTAAAACCGGATATAACCCCCTCCAATCATATTTAATTGGGATATAACCCCTTTTGATCAGTTTTAGTTATTTTTAATTAAGAAAAAATTAGATGTGACCAAACTACCCTCCTTCAATACACGACACCAGTGTCTGACTATCCAGTTAACTATCTGGCGTTTCATGTCTTTAAAAAGAATTTCTGATATACACGAAACAAAGGAAATAACATTGTAATCTCAAAATCTTAATTGACTGACCAATGAATATTTGGCGATTGGAGTTCTTAGTGGACATAAGACTAATGATGTCCCTGTATGCAATAATACATCAATTGAAACTTTGCAATTGACACACTGGTGATAATCAAAGACCTAATTTTAGTTGTGAGAACATGCATCTATGGTTCTGCACTATTGGCCTCAGTTAAAATAATGACATTATTACATAAATTTTGATCAATCAAAAATTTTAGTTTTAGAGAAGAGACGAGTAAAATGTTACTGCCATGTCAACAACGGAAAAGAACTTGAAATATTGTGACCAATGACATATCCAAACTAATTAAGTAGAAGCAAATCTTGAGTTTAATATTACTTTGAACCTTCACAAATTTTTTTTTTCTTTTCCATTTCTTCTCGCCCTTAATTTCTGATGAGGTTTTTCGCTAGTAAAGAATTATCCTTTCAAAAGTTTCTTGTTGAATAATCAAGGACGAGAAATGGTTCTTTGATTCCCTGGTCACCATTTTTATTTGGCACAAAGAGAGACCAATGATTGAGAATTAATTTGGTAATGCCAATATCAAAGAAAAGATGAAACAGCTTCAGGAAGAATGGCCGAATTTTGGTATTGTGTATAGCAGGAAGGAAGGTGAAACGATCTTTAGAAAGAGAGTAGTTTGGTCATAATATTTATGTTGTTTATTTTTTTTAATTAAAAATAACTAAAACTGATCAAAGGGGTTATATCCCAATTAAGCATGATTGGAGGGGTTATATCCGGTTTTGGAGATTACAGGGGTTTTACCCGGATAGAGATGATTAGAGGGGGTTATATCCAATTTTGCCTAAAATTTAATGTATTTACACAATCATAAATGATTCACCTCGACTAGTATCCTGTGTATTGTAACTACCGAAAGAACCATCAGATAAAGTTCTAATGTAGTATTACAATTTTATTACCCCCACAATCCACATTAATCTTGTTCTTGAGAAACATCTTCTCAATAAATATAACAAATATCAGATTAAAAAAGGTTTCGCTTATATAATTGTTCTTCTTATTTCAAATTTGACAATACAGAAATTTTTGAATTTAAAATACAACAACAACAACAACAACTAAGCCTTTTGTCCCAAACAAGTTGGGGTAGGCTAGAAAAGAGACCCAACAAAAATCACCAAGTCACCGAAAAATAAGAAGTATATGTCAAAATAGGACTAATAATACTAAGAAAATAATATAGAAAAATAAAATAAAGTAGTAGTAATAATAGTAATAATAATAATAAAAAAAAATAGTAGTAGTAGTAGTAGTGAGGCCTATACCTAAGCCGTGAGCTAAAATAGAAGGCAAAATATATTCATATAAATTTATTTACGATAAATTAAATATAATTTGTGGCCCAGTGACCCTGGTGATTCAGAATTCTATCCAGGCAACACTTGGTAGCTGGAAGGGTCCTTGCAAACATGCTTCAGCCTGGAATTGTGAAAGACTACAAAACCCTTCACTTTTAGCATTACATACGAAACTGTCGAGGGTAAGTTTGCCATTTCACATAAGAAATTGTAATGTTTTCCGAAGATGGGAATGGGAGTGCCCCCTGAGCAATTTCCGCTTCAGCCTTTTCTATATTTCGTCTCTTTGCTCTTCTAGAACCGTCCATACCAGAATGCAAAGCAACGGCTCAAATAGGAGTTGCATCGCGTATGCATTTTATTTTATAATTTTACCATCCGGATCGTTTAGTCCTCATGTTGGGTTTGCTTTAAAGTCAAAGGAATAATAATTCTAATAGATTAAATAGCAAACCAGAAAATAACTAAAGAACTCGCAGAACCAGCGGTGGAACATATTATTCCATAACACAAAAAACTAAACTTTAGAGCAGAAGCATACCTGAATCCATTGCTATGGCCAGGATCTTGATTTAGAGCACGTCTTGCTTGATTGCTGAGGTCCTTGATGTCGTGAGAGAACCACCAAGGTTGGGAGGTAGCCTTCCAAGAGTTCAAGACTTGCCCTTTGATGCCTTTAGCCTAAACAAAAGCACTATCTCTCTCTAATTGATGGAAGTATTAGGGAGAGGGGTAGAATTGCTGCTATCAACACATGTATGTAGCAGAATTCGTGGATGTCTTGTCCCTTGGAGACCAATCCCATATATATAAGCCAAGGTAACTTGGCATACACTCATCTTCTATATTCATTCATCACAAATATACACTTATTAAAGGCAACGCATCTTTTGTACAAAATCATGCTTTTCTAATACAGCCACGTTTAGCCTATTACCATACTTAACAATATTCATATTAGCCCGCCTTCTAGATTGTTTCTAAATCTGCTCATAATCTAGAAATAATCCAACAATCTCCCACTCGGGCTATTATGCTTAGTGTTATCTAATTATACTTAATTTAAATGAGCTCATGATTTATGGTAATAAGTTTTGTACTCCAATTCCGTCCATCATTCATAAATGATAAAGGACCAAGGAATCCCGTAAAGCCGTCGCAACTAAATCCACAATGATCACAATATCACTATAAATGAATGACATTGAATTTAGATGTGTATAAGTGGTTGGAAAATACACGCAAATGTGACTGTCACGTGTCTATTTCCAACTTTATTGGTCACCCAAAACTGAAGTGAGGTCAACTTAAATAAAGTGAGAATGAAAACTGAAACTGAAAACTGAATCTTTATTCATTTCTGCAGAAATTCACTAAATAAACTGAATAACTGAATAAACCAAAACCATTGGCAAATCTAGCACTCCCACTGAACAAAACTCCCACTAAAGCCTAAAATCCTTACCTGAAATTACACTCATACTAGTTACATCTTTCAGAAACTGCTTGGGTATTAATGGTTTAGTAAGTGGATCCATTATTATTGAGTTTGTTCCAATGTGCTTGTTTTGACAATTCGTCATTCTCAACTCTTTTATTTACAACCAGAAACTTAAAGTTTTATGTGCCTTAACTTATTGAAGTTTCTGTTGTTGGAGTGTATGATTATTGTCACAATATATCCATAGTGATGTTTTAACAACATCCATCATGTACAGCCTTGTGACAAGATTCATGATCATACTCCCCAAATTTGAATGCTTTAAAACATACTATAACCTTATTTCCATTATGAAAGATGCTAACACACACATTTTTTAGGCATCTTCATAGAAATGGAATCATTCTTTAGTATGTTATTATGACATTCACTGAAATCGAAGTCAGAATACTAAAATGACCTCAACTTATTTCTGACATCTGAACTGTAAGTGCATAGTTATTTCTGTAAATACTAAACAACTAAATTTGGCTGCAATCCAAAGTTCTACACTTTGTGTAGATATTGACTTTGCATCTTTATTATGTATACAATATCCACATGTATACAAACTTAAGATTAAATTCCTTATAACCAAATCACAAGGAATGCTTTATTTTTCAACTTTACTTAATCAATATATATGGAATATATTGAAGACAAAAATATATGTCTCAATCATAAGTTATCCAATAGTTTGCATTTTTATCTTATCATACTACTTGAGAGCCTAATTGATGTTTTATCATTTGTTTAAAAGACCCAAGAACCTTGAGGCCCAAAACATATACTAATATCATTTCAAGTAGTAAATCATCTTAATGCACAATATTACTCCCACTGAACCTGTGATATATACAATTATTAATCAAGTTAAACTCGAAACCAAATGAGATAATGACTTGATTAAATTTGTAATATCACTGTCGAGACGCCTATTTTGAGTTCATAAATAGATTTTAAATTTGCAACTATTTTATTTGTATCATCCGATTCAAAAATAGAATGGTTGCACCATATAGAATGTTTCACCAATGTCTCCATTGAAGAACACAGTCTTAACATCTATTTGATAAAACTCGAGATCCAAAGTTGTACTAAAATTGCCATAATTACCCTAAAAGAGTCTTTCATTAAGAACTAAAGAAAAAATCTCTTTATGGTAATTTATTCATTTTAGGTGAAACACTTGGTGATAAGATGTGCCTTATGTCTTTTCTTATTTCCTATAAAATCCCTTTGGTACTAAATGTCCATTTTGGGTACTCTTTTGATCTTTTAGCATAACCAATTAAACAACTAATTATCCTTTCATCCAACTATTTCTCTCGTGGCTTATAAAGCCGAGTTTTGTTAGATATCCCAAATATAATATGTGGACTTTCTAGTCTACATTTTATATGAGATTTTATTATAATCGCTTAGTTGATACTTTCTTTAAAAATATAAACTGCTTTTCTTAATGAATTGAGAAATTATAACTTTGCACAAAATATATTTTCTCCTTAAGAGATATAACTTAAGCTTTTGTGCCAAAGTATTCATGAATTCTCAATAATTAATTTATGCATAAAATTTTAGTATCCATTTATATGCTTTCCTTATATAAGCTATTTTTTCATACAAGGTCGTTATAAACTGAAGAAGAAATGGATCTATCTTATTTTGGACTATGAGACAAAATCAAATTTCTATTCTTAAAAGAACAAATAAATCCTTATTTGTTGATTTGAGATAGAGTTGAAATTTCATTAAAATGAAATTATAAAAAAAGTCTCATGTATGTCCAAATATAATCCATTACTAAACAACAACCTATGAACTTTATAGCTTCCAAAATTGATTGTCTTGTTGTTACCACTATATGGATGTATCTTTCACCATCATTTGACTTTTGACAATCAAAAGGAAAATCCTAGAAATACATATGTGGGTTGCTTCATCCGAATTAATCCACTAAGTGTATGTTGATATTAAAAAAAGACTTTAGCAAGAAACACAATATTATTCTTGGTACCACAAGTACAATATTTCCTTAAATGTTCTTGTTTTCATAGAAAAATAACCCTTCATATTCTGACTTTTCAATCAGCTTCTAAGCCTTAACTTTATTGGGTTTCTTTTATGATTTAAAATTGCAGTTTTTATTCTTAAATTTAATGTTTCTAACTTCCTTATATCCTTGGAGTCAAAATCAATTTGAGTAACCTACATTTTATCTTCAATTTATTTTCTTCCTTCACCATATTTATGTTGAGAATAATAAGAATTAATAACTCATCTCGAACTTAATAGGAAGAAAAATAAGCACTAAATAACCTTATTATCTTACGATCTATTTTAGTGCTTATAATTTTGAAGCATAAAATGTCATCTCCAAATGTACTCCCTTATGTTGATTTTATATTTATTTAGATACCTGAAGTGTTTCTGCTATGAATATCCAAATGTAACTATTGTCCATCTATAAGTGCTCTTTGGAGTCTCCTTACAGACTTCAAATACCTACTTATTCTTAGCAGACATATTGTCTAAATTTTCTCCAAGAATTCTTAATTGTATTGAGGGACTTAAACATTTTGCCATGAAATACATATAAATGTAACCAATATCCATATGTGAGTGCTCTTTGGAGTCTCCTGACATATTTCAATTGATTACCTTCTCATTCATGCAAAATAATATTTCCTCATATGAATTCTTTAACCTTAATGAAATTAGAAACAATGCCTCTTAAATGTCTCAAGAATGGTTTTCATGAAATGATCACGAGACACATGTGTTTTTGACCTCAATGGGATTATTAGTCCTTAACACATGGTCAAGATCAAGCCAAATTGAGAACCTTTAAATTTTAAGTTGGAATTTTAAAGATGCTAGATATGCGCTTATATTAATCCTTAATTGTATAACAATAAATCACAATATAAAGGTTCAAATTCCATCTACTAGCCTTTATCCATTTGCAAGTGCTCTGTGGAGTCTTTTTACAAACTTCAATCGACTAGCTGTAGTATCAAATGTAACGACTCATAACATAACAATTAATTAACCTTCCTTTGGGCCGATTAATTAACCATATGTAAAGTCTCACAATCATTACCCATTTGATTCTACCCAAACATTGTACATGTAGCCTTTTTAAATTATGTCCTTCCTTTGGGCCGATCTATAATTTAAAAGTCACATGCACCTTAATACACTTGTATTTGGGCCTTTGAGACAACCGTTTTGTGGGATGACATTAGGGTCGGCCCAACTTCTCAAATACAACTATAGTTACCTTTATATTTGATTTAAAGTATACCTTAACCTAGACTTTTCATTATGCACATCAATCATAATATAAAAAGTCTAACTAAATACTGACCTAGGATGATTTAGACTTAAGACTCGGTTGCGAAACCTTAAGGTATACATACAATAGACCATATAGTACTTATATAGACTACTAAACCTTATGTAGTTTGTTTTGGTAAGTAACAAACTACCCAAAGAGACCAGAAGGAGAACCATAGAAAAATGTAACCATACAAACCAGTATGCATTACATTAAGATAAGAAAAGAAAGCGATGGTTTCCCCTTCAGCCAGCAGCCATTAAAATTACACCACATCCAGGCAAGATTCCCAGAAAAGGCCAGGGTCATATGGACACTTAGGCGCCGACCTTATTTTCTGCGACAGAACTTGTCCTCATGACAACATGGTGTAATCCAACGCTTACAGCTCTTACTAATGAAAACCATGGCAGAGATAAGAAGATGAGAGAAAATCGGACAAAAACGGAATGTACAAAATCTGTACATACCATCTAAGAGGGTTGTTAAACCGAATTTTGGTCAGTTTCTAATAAAACCATACAAATCTTTCCTAGCGGGCCACTATGGCATTTAGTGGGCCCTCAACTCGATTCTGGTCATAACCTAAAAGTTTGCAATCAAAACTGAAGTAGAACGATTGTCTCGGAGTAAAACAAATCGTTGATGGACCATAGATAGAGTAGAAGAAAACGTCCTAATCTAAAACGAGAAACCCTAAAGATTTCTCTCCTAACCAAATAATCTACTCTAATTCTAAATCATCCAATTTTAGTAGATCAGATTTTTAATGATTTGGTATTTCGATCTTCTTAGTTACCAAAATCCGTAAATAACCAACCATGTCAATTATATCCAAATTTAAATATTGATTATATTAAAATTTTCAATCATAATTAACCATATAGTATAAAGGGTTAAATGCCAAAATAGGAATACTAAAATATAATCAAATATTTACGTAAAAGGAAAATTGGATATAACCCCTTACAATCTTGCTCATCTGGGTATAATCCCCTGTAATCTTTAAAACTGGAAATAACCCCCTCTAATCTTATTTGTGTTGTATATAACCCCTTCTGATTAAATTTATTCATATTTAAATTTTAAAAAATTATGTTTTACATATTATGACTAAAATACCCTTATCATGGAACCTTCAAATCAAAGCGGTTTTATATTCCAGCTTTCTGGTGCGACATTAAAAAATAAATAATAAAACAAGCAAAGACAAAGAAATCTGTTTTTGTCTTTATTTTCGAATCGCTTATATAGATGGTACAAATATTACATGTTTCATTTTTCAAGTTGATAATTTACCATATTTTACTTGGCTAGCGAAGACACCCAACAACAAACCATTGATTGTCCATTCCAATTTTTTTTTTTCTTGGAAGGTTGATCATTGTCGTTAGTAATCTGAGTGCACAACGTTATCAGAGCAGAGTTCTTCCAAAAAATCAGAAATAATCAGTAATAAGATGAAAAAAGATAATACAATGATAGAATTAAGAGAGCATTTATCTCCGTTCACAATATCCTAGATGTAGCAAGTATACGAAAGATTGTTGCTTACAATCTGATTAGGAAGTAACCCCTCAATCTGGATATAACCGTCCAATCTGACTCCATTACTACTATTGTTCCTTACAATTAGTTGGAGGAAGGAGAAGAATACGAAAGGTTGTTCCTTACAATTCGTTGGAAGGAGAATACGAAAGGGCTGTGAAATGAAGATCGGGCAATAAGGGTATATCAGTCATAACATGTACAAAATATTTTTTTTAAAATAAAATGTGATCAGATTTAATCAGAAGGGGTTATATACAACACAAACAAGATTAGAGGGGGTTATTTCCAGTTTTGAAGATCACAAGGGGTTATACCCAGATGAGCAAGATTGTAGGGGGTTATATCCAATTTTCCCAAAAAAATATACAAAAAAGATCGAAAACAATAACTATTTATCATGCCAAAAAATAAACACTAAAATTGAAGGTTCAATTTTAGAATCAAAATATGCACAATTTTTTTAGATAAAAAAAAATGCAATATCAAATCAATTTGAAACAAAACGATTTTGAAATTCCATAAAGCTTTAACTTAATTTTCAAAATCTCTCCAAATAACTAATTTCAAATCAATTTGAAACAAAACAAATCAAAAACATTTTTTTTTTAAAAAAATAATTTTTAGATCAATCCAAAAAAAAAACTCCAAATCAAACAATCAAATTCAAAATTTGTGTTTATTCTACTGGCTTATGATGAGTGGCTCGGATACCACTTGTTGGGTTTGCTTTAAAGTCAAAGGAATAATAATTCTAACAGATTAAATAGCACACCAGAAAATAACTAAAGAACTCGCAGAACCAGCAGTGGAACATATTATTCCATAACACAAAAAACTAAACTTTAGAGCGGAAGCATACCTGAATCCATTGCTATGGCCAGGATCTTGATGTAGAGCACGTCTTGCTTGATTGCTGAGGTCCTTTATGTCATGAGAGAACCACCAAGGTTGGGAGGTAGCCTTCCAAGAGTTCAAGACTTGCCCTTTGATGTCTTTAGCCTAAACAAAAGCACTATCTCTCTCTAATTGATGAAAGTATTAGGGAGAGGGGCAGAATTGCTGCTATCAACACATGTATGTAGCAGAATTCGTGGATGTCTTGTCCATTGGAGACCAATCCCATATATATAAGCCAAGGTAACTTGGCATGCACTCATCTTCTATATTCATCCATCACAAATATAGAACATGACTTTCCTAAGTTAACCACCTATTAAAGGCAACGCATCTTTTGTACAAAACCATGCTTTTCTAATACAGCCATGTTTACCCTATTACCATACTTAACAATATTCATAATTAGCAGAATCACTAAGCCATAATTAGCCCGCCTTCTAGATTGTTTCTAAATCTGCGCATGATTTAGAAATAATCCAACACCTCATCCAATTAGTTCCAGCCGCATATACAAGACAATAATGGGAATTGGCTTCCAAAAAAAGAAAAAAATTAAAATAATGGAGCAGAGGTAATTAAAAAAGGAATCCGACGAGAAAGCTTTCGGCATGTGATTCTGCTCAAGTTCGACTCTGCTCTTCGACATAGGGACTTGGCTATATCTCAATTATATGATGTCCGCTCCGAATTGAATGCTGAAAAAGCCAAAGGAGTAGCTCTTGGGAAAGATGTAGATAGTTTAAAGGCTCAAGTCAGTAACTTGTCGTCTCTTGTCGCCTCCCTCACTATTGATAAAGAAGTAGCATGTTCCTTCAAAGAGGAGGAGAAAGAGCAGATATGTAAAGAGTTTCTGACTGACTTTCTCAAATCTCGTGCTTTTAACCGAGCTTCAACTATCAAGCAGGCTCCTACCCTCCGACAGGCCTTGATTGACGCAGCTCGTGACTTGCAACCATACTTTCCTTTTACTGATGAGGAATTCGGTATTCCCGACGTTTCAAAGATGGAAGAGCTGCCTGATGTTTCTAAATGTACTTGGTATCGTGCTAAAGATCGTTTGGTTGATGAACACGTGAACTTTATTAGTGGGAGAATTTTTATGAAGGGTGAAGGGTTTATTCCCGCTCATCCTTGGCCTGAAGATCAAGTTCCTTGGCCTGCCGATGTGCCCAAGCCTCCAGTTTCGGAAATTTAAAGATAATTAGAGTAGTCGGGTTATGGGAATAGTTGCTTTGGTGGGGTAAACTTTTGGGTACTTAGCTTATTCTGTGTTTTGATGATGTTGGATGTAAGCGGTTGTAGTTTACCCTATTCTGTTATAAGACTTGGTACTGTTTGTTCTGCTTGTGCGACAACAATTTTTATTATCCCGTGATAATTGGATATCTTCCTTATTGCACTTAATCATTCATGAGAAAAAGATTTAATTACTGATATCGTTCAATTATTTTTATGAGATGTTAAGAGTATATCATGTGTTTCTGCGAATCCTGTCTTTTATGACATTTATGTATAACATAACTCGATTTTCCAAAATGCTATATTTTTAACACGGATGTTACTGAGAGTTCTATTACTCACAAGATTTCTCTTCTTATATCTCCGAGAACTCTATCATTCACGAAGTTCAACTCAAACGTTCCCGAGAATTTTGTTACTCCTGAAACACAATCATAACATAGTACACTTTTCACGAAACAGTCATAACATTAATCTACTTTCATGAAATGTTACACTTTTAACACACATGTTCCCGAGAACTCTATCATTCACGAGATTTAATCATGACATATTACATTTTCCTAGAATGTCCTACATTTAATACAAGTATCTAATATGTAAAGTTATACATATCTCTCTGACACTTTTTATTTATTAATCTGCCCGACTTGGGTCTTCTTTGTTGAAGATACTGTTAGACGAAGGCCACACTGAAAGGTGTGCCTTGTCTTAGTGATGTAGTTTCTACCCCCCGGACTTTTTGAAGATGGCGAGTCATCCAGAAGCCCATTGGTAGGTGAGAAACCCTTTGGTGGGAATCTTCTGGTGTTCGCTTACTCGCTGGGGCAGACCTCCATCACTTGAAGGATGTGCCAAGTTGAATTATGTAAGGAACAGCTGACTTTAGTTCGTTAGCTGTTCTACTTAGTCATCAACTTGGCTTCAGCTATTCTACTTACTCTTCCATTGTTTCAGTATTTATGGGACTTTATTTTGTTCTTTTTCATTGTTTTAAAGTCCGGAGGGAGAGGAGAAAGAAGAAGAAGAGAAGGATGAATGGTGTGAAGAGACTTAAGGTCTACATCCCTTTTTATAGCGACGAAGGTTTGAAGGATAAATGAATTCTGACGACTTCACGTGATCTGTGTTCAATTGGTAGTAGCTTTTCCATCTTTTTTCTGACATTTCATAAAAGTTTTCTTGTATTTTATGTATACTTTAGCAAAGACTTAAATGATGTACGAAGTGTGTCAGATTCTTTGTTGTGCGAATCACTTTTAAATTTTTACGAGATAAATCCACTCTGAGATTTGATCTCAAGGATATGCAAAATTGACTCTTACGGTGTCAATTCATCCGAGAATTCTATAAGATGCGCTTACTCCGAGACTTAGTCTCCAGGAGATTCACGACTGATTCTTATGGTAAGATTATCCGAGAAGTCCATAAGATGCGCTTACTCCGAGACTTAGTCTTCAGGAGATTCACGACTGATTCTTATGGTGAAGATTATCCGAGAAGTCCATAAGATGCGCTTACTCTGAGACTTAGTCTCCAGGAGATTCACGACTGATTCTTATGGTGAAGATTATCCGAGAAGTCCATAAGATGCGCTTACTCCGAGACTTAGTCTCCAGGAGATTCACGACTGATTCTTATGGTGAAGATTATCCGAGAAGTCCATAAGATGCGCTTACTCCGAGACTTAGTCTCCAGGAGATTCACGACTGATTCTTATGGTTAAGATTATCCGAGAAGTCCATAAGATGCGTTTTCTCCGAGACTTAGTCTCCAGGAGATTCACGACTGATTCTTATGGTGAAGATTATCCGAGAAATCCATAAGATGCGCTTAATCCGAGACTTAGTCTCCAGGAGATTCACGACTGATTCTTATGGTGAAGATTATCCGAGAAGTCCATAAGATGCGCTTACTCCGAGACTTAGTCTCCAGGAGATTCAGGACTGATTCTTATGGTGAAGACTATCCGAGAAGTCCATAAGATGCGCTTACTCCGAGACTTAGTCTCCAGGAGATTCACGATTGATTCTTATGGTGAAGACAACAATTTGGTGTTTTAATTTTTTCCTTTATTTTGGTCATTACAAATTACAGAATCCAAGAATGTAAAATCAACTGAACTGAAAATCTGAGAAAACTTTAAAACTACGGTACACTTTTTCAAATTTTTCAAACATAAGAAAAACAAACTGGTATTTACACATAAAATTTCCTGAGATGTGCAGCATTCCAAGCATTTGGTATCTTCTTTCCTTGCATGTCTTGCAAGTGATATGCTCTTCCTTCAATCGATTTAGTTACCTCAAATAGTCCTTCCCAAGCTGGGTCCAGCTTCCCCACGGGTTTCCCAGTAGCTTCAACTTTCCTTAGTACCCAATCTCTAGGTTGGAAATGTTTTGGGGCAACTCTCTTGTCAAAATTCTTCCTCATCTTCCTCTGATATTCTTCTGCCTTGGCTTTAGCTTCTTCTCTTAACTCGTGAATAGTTGTTAGCTCTTGCTCACGCTTGATGCCATTTGAGGACCACTCATAAGAGATGGTACGCAGAGATGGGTGCACGATTTCCATGGGCGTGACTGCTTCCATCCCGTATACCATTGCAAAGGGAGAACGACCAGTAGCTGTGCGAGGTGTTGTTCTATAGGCCCACAGTATTTCATCAAGGTATTGGAGCCAAGTGTTTTTGCTTCCTTCGATCTTCTTTTTTAATCCTTCCAAGATAGTTCTATTAGAGACTTCTGCTAATCCATTGGATTGAGGATGACAGACGGAGGAGGTACATGATCTTATCCCGAGACCTTTGCAGAAATCTTGGAAAGGTGCCCCCGAAAACTGAGTTCCATTGTCTGAGATGATCGTGTGAGGGAGACCGTACCTGTAAACTATCTGATGTCAGACAAAATCAATCACTTTCTGAGAGGAGATAGTTGCTAAGGATTTTGCTTCAATCCATTTCGTGAAGTACTCTACTACCACTACCAAAAACTTCACATTTCCTTGGCCTTGTAGGAAAGGTCCCAACAAATCTATTCCCCATACGTCGAATGGCCATGGACTGGCTATCGACTGCATGGAATGAGAAGGTTGACGGGGTATACGGGAGTGGAATTGGCATTTCTCGCATCTCCTTATGAATTCTTCTACATCTTTCCTCAAAGTAGGCCAATAAAAACCCGCTCTTATTATTCTGTTGCTGAGCGAACTCATTCCTTGGTGACTCCCACATATTCCTTCATGTATTTCACTCATGAGTTCATCTGCCTTAGCTCGTCCCACACATGTTAGTCAGGGGATTCCATACCCTTTCTTGAACAAATTCCCATCCATGATAGTGAATTCTAAGACCCATCTTTTCACTTTTCTTACAACTTTTCATCATCTGGTAATTTGTTATAGTTGAGGAAATCCCATAACAAAGCGTACCATTCATCCCCGACTTCTATCACATATACTCCTAGTTCCAGCACATCGATACTAGGGGAAGGTATCTCCAACATAACTATTGGTTTGTCTCTATCCAAATCACTTTCTTTAGCCAGCTTGGATAATGCATCAGCTGTTTCATTTTGTGTTCTCGGAACATATTCAACTGAAACCATCTCAAAAGTTGCAATGATTGCCTTCACCTTCTCCAAGTATAAGATCAACTTTTCATTGGTTGTCGCATACTCGCCACTGATCTGGTTAACCACTAGTTGTGAGTCTATGTGCACTTTTACTCTCTTGGCCCCTTGGCTTCGGTAAGTCATAGACCTGCTAGCAATGCCTCATACTCGGCCACATTATTGGATACATTGAAGGTCAGATGTATCGCGTAATGGAATTTTTCTCCTTTTGGACCAATGATCTCGACTCCGACTCCAGAACCTCTTTCGGATGCAGCTCCATCGACATACACATGCCATACTTCATCTATGGAGGAGAGCTCTGAAGGCCTTGCTGTACATTCCACCACGAAATCAGCTAAAATCTGACTCTTGTATGCAGTTCTCGGAACAAATGTGACGTCATACTCCGATAACTCAACTGCCCATTTCAATAATCTTCCGGCCACATCGAGTTGTCCCAAAGCTCTTCTTAAAGGTAGTTCTGTGAGTACTTTAATTGGGTGAGCTTGGAAATAAGGTTTGAGCTTTCGTGAGGCTATCATGACTGCAAAAGCTACTTTTTCTACAGGTGGGTACCCGGTCTCTGCATCTCGGAGAACTCGAGATATAAAGTATACTGGTTTTTGTGTGCCTTTTTCTTCTCTTACCAAGGCAGCACTTACTGCGGTGTCTGATGCTGCTATGTAGAGATATAATGTCTCTCCCTTCAGTGGTCTGCTGATAACAGGTGGTGTTGTCAGGTATTCTTTTATTTTGGTGAATGCTTGTTGGCACTCCTCGGACCATTGGAACTTTTTGTTTTTCTTGAAGGTTTGGAAAAAAGGTTGGCATATTTCGGCCGACTTTGAAATGAACCTTCCCAAAGCTGCTATACGCCCTGTGAGCTCTTGAACAACTTTGATAGAACTCGGTGGTTCCATATCCATGATTGCTTGACACTTGCTCGGATGCACTTCAATCCCCCTTTCAGACACTATGAAGCCTAAGAATTTTCCACTTGCCAAGCAGAAAAAACTTTTCTTCGGGTTGAGGCGCATTCCGACTGCCTTCATCTTTGTGAACACTTTGTTGAGATGTTCTACATGTGTCTGACCCGAACAACTTTTAATCACCATGTCGTTGATATAAGCCTCCATGATGTTGCCCAGTTCTTCTTTGAAAAGCTTGTTCACCATTCTTTGATATTCTGCACCTGCATTCTTCAAACCAAAATGCATTACCTGATAACAATACAAACCTTTCTCGGTGAGGAAGCTGGTTTTTTCTTCGTCTTCAGGATGCATTTTTATCTGGTGATATCCAGCATTAGCATCAATAATGCTAAGATGGGTGAATCCGGCCGTTGAATCCACCATTGCATCAATACTCGGGAGAGGGAATGGATCTTTCGGGCACGCTTTGTTGAGGTCTGTGAAGTCGATGCACATGCGCCATTTGTTATTGAGTTTTGGTACCACCACTGGATTTGCGAGCCACTCGGGACAGGTTACTTCCCGAATAAAACCTGCTTCCAACAACTTTTTTACCTCATCTTCGATAATCTTCTTTTTGTCACTCCTAAATTTTCTTTTTCTCTGAGAACGGGTTTATAGTCTGGGAAAAGCTTGATGCGATGCTCTGCTACACTTCGGTGTATGCTAGGCATTTTACCTCCTCCTTCCACGAAAATGTTCCCACTTACCCCAATGCATACTCCACTTGTCGGTTTTGCAGGAGACCGAGTAGTGCCTCTGGGAACTATTGAGTTAGATGTTGTATTCGGGGAAGCTCCCCGAGATGTTTCGACAAAGGTAAAATTCATAGTGGTTAATGCTCCTTCCGCCTACAATGCAATACTGGGCAGAAAATCTCTCAACAACATCGGGGCAATTGCTTCAACAAAGCACCTGATGATTAAATTCCCGACAAAAGAAGGAGTAGGAGTTTCTCGGGAAGAACAACTAATTTCTAGGGACTACTACCAAGTAACCTTGGGTAGTCATGTGGCCCAGATAGAGAAAGAAATGGTGACAAAGAAAACTAAGCCACCTGGCTCAGGTGGACCTGTTGAGGAAGTTGAGGAAGTTGAATTGGGACCAGGAATAGTACCGAAGATTGAGCTCGGTTCCTTGTACTTGTTCTTCTCGTCTTTATGCTGGTGGTTTGGCGACCGGATTGAACGTCCTCCATAACCGTAGGAGGTTCTTTACCTCTGTTTCTTTTATTTTTATTCTTTCGCATTGCGTCCATGCACATCCAATCACGGTTCTTCTTGCGCCTTTCCCAATTAATCATTCTCCTATCAGGATAAATCAAGGGTCCATCGTAAACAGGCCAATTCTCTTCGTCTACGTAGCAGTGAAATTCATCGGATGACCATATTTTGAGCATATTCTCTGTGCTATATCGGTCATCTACAAACTCATCAACTTCCCATCTGTATTTGTTGCAGACTGCAATGACATGAATACACGGTATTCCTGTCAGTTGTGGCTTTCTGCATTGGCATATGGCACGCCTGATGGGTAGTTGAGAATCAATTGGTTGGTAAGCTCGTCTGATTAAAACTTTGTACTTCCACGTTACACCTGGCTTAGATTTCTCGTAGGGCACTTGACCTTCGAATTCCTCACGCATTTGATCAATAGGCACAACGTTTACTCCTACTGTAAATATGAATTTATATGATTATACATTTATTTTAAAAATAAAATGTAAATAAGAATTATTAGTAATTAAATTTGGTACCTGCTTTTAGAGTACGCTTGGTCAACTTTTCTTGGATTGTTTTCGGCCATCGCTCTCCCTCTGCATTTCTCTCAAATGATAGGAGTTTTCTCTCATTAAACCACGAGACCGTTTTGTACCAAGTCCCTTCAACAAGTCCAACAACTGGGAGTCTTCTCTCAGCCTTGTATCTACTGTTAAGGCTTTCTGATCCATTACTAGTCATAAGCCCCCAACGAGGACCACCGTCATGCGTCTGTGCCCACCTTTCATGCTTGGCAGACTCGTTGTCATCTTGTTCATGTTCTTTCCCACACTTTGTAAGGTATGCAACTGCTTTAGGGTGTGTTACTTTTAATTCCTCCCACATTCTTTTATAGGCCCTCGGTTTTTTCTTGTTTGCCAACTTACTTTTAAATTTTTCCACCAGAGATAAATTTCGACCACATGCCTTGAACAAATTTTCGCAAACGTGCTGCATGCAATACCGATGCACAGCATACGAAGGATTAGCACTCTCTTGCCATCCATATTGCACGCCTTTGAACATGTTCCTTATTCCCCAGTGACGATCTGAAACAACACAAAATTTTTTTCCTTCCCCAATTACTTGATCCCTGGAAAATTTCATAAACCAACCCCGACAAGTTTCGTCCTCAGTTCGCACTATTACAAATGCAAGCGGAACCAACCGCTGCTTTGGGTTAAAACCAACCGCCGCTAATAATTTTCCCTTGTAGCGACCTGTCAAGAACGACGCGTGATCGGAGGGTTTCATGCATACATTTCAACCCCATTTAGGCCCCAATTCCAATCGAAAAGTTGTATTTTTAGTTTGTTTTATGCTCTTTTTATGTTAGAATAGAGGTACTGCTGTTGCCCTTTGTGTTTTGCAGGTTTTTGGAGCATTTGGCGCCATTTTGGACTGGAAACGGGCATTGAAGACGATGAAAACTGTTGCTGCCAGCTTTCTGGCGGACCTACCAGGATTCAGACGGACCCGACAGAAATGAGCCAGACCTGAAGATGGAGAAAACTGCCTCTGCCAAGTTTCTGGCGGACCCGCCAGGATTTGGACGGACCCGCCAGAAACGGTCCAGTGACCAGATTTGGAAGCCAGTTTCTTGTCCAGGAAGTCAGGCCAGCTTTGGAAACTGCCTGGCTGGCGCCTAGCACACGCCCCAGGATTGATTGAGCGCCCAGGAGTCTATAAAGGCGAGTTTAGAGAGAAAAAAGATATCTCTCAATTTTTATTCTCTCCCGACGAAACTGGGAGAAGGGGCACAGCAGCAGCAGCCGTCGCGTTCAGACGGGTCCGACCGAATCCTGTCGGATCTGTCCGGACACCAGCTGAGATCAAAAATGAAGGGTTTTGTTGTACTCTTTCTCTAATTTCTTTTCTGATGTATTGATACAATGAATCTCTTTGTTTTCTATCAGTTTAGTTGATTAGGGTTAATTTTAGGGATTTAGTACTTGGTGGCTATGTGATGTTTATTTCATTTGATGTTTTGTTTGATTTGATTTATCTTGTTTTTTCAAAGGTTTATCTTGTCAAATAGGATATTTATCTAAGTAAACTGATCGGACGTCGTTTTCATGTTTATTTCAGTTGATGATTTGTTTGATTCGATTTATCTTGCTTGTTTAAAGGTTTATCTTGTTAAACAGAATATTTAACCAAGTAATATGATCGGACGTCGTTTTCAATCGGACCCGACTGAATTCAGTCGGACCCGACTGAAAACAGCCAGGTACAGAAACCGAACGATTGACCTTGATTCCTGAACTTGTTTGTACCTCGACTCTTTTCCATTGAATCAAATAAATTAGGATTAGATAAAACCCTAGAAAAGGAATAGTTTCGTCCCTGTGGATTCGACCCTTAAGCTATCACTGCAAACGATTTACATCGGTGATACTGAGGACTTGTTTTGACTTGGTTTTCGAGCCGATCAACGCGTCAATGCTGATAACTGGTCTAAGGTATGGCATCGCTGCGATGCAAGGCCCGAATGCCACGCTGCTGCAAGGAACATAGCTCTGTTGGGATTGCCACAAGTGAGAGCCAACCATTTGATTTGAGTCCCTGGGGTGCGTCCGCTGAATGGCCAACAAAAGGCTTGGTAGTTTGTTGTATACGCCCTCCCACGACCCGAAAAGTTGCTCGATTGCCTTCTCTCTCTCACGCCAAAGCTTGTTATAAGTCGGTTTTACATTTGGATATTTTAGCTCTAACATGGATTTGACGTCCTCTATGGAAATACCAAGATCTCTTTTTACTGCATTCCTGATGCAATTGGCGATAATCGTCGCTGTCAGATTATCATGTGTGAATTCTCCGAACGTTCTCACACATGTATGTTCATGTTCATTCTTTATTATTTTCCAAAATCGACATTCCCTTTCTGTATGGGCATACAAATGCCACTTACATGTATATACCCTACAATGCAAACTATACAATTGGGGCGTACTTATAGTAAAAATTGGAGAACAGGATGGTAAGTGTTTGTTCTTCCGGTAATGTAATACCCTTGACCTCGGTTAACAACCATATGTTCTTCGTCCAAACCATGTGATTCTAAAAATTATGCGTCTTCTTCGGTGAAGTCCTCGCCTGTGGCATATACCGACTGATTACCCAGCCCACGGTCGTATGCCTCGTCAAGTTGCTATATATCTCCTTTTTCTTCTTCTTCTTTTTCTCCTCCTCCTTGTTCAATTTCTTCTTCTCCCCTCTCTTGTTGTCTACTACTGCCCTCTGGTTGTTCCCAAAGTGATCAAACATTTCCACTACTATCGTATTCATAATTCATTTGTTGTTGTTGTTTTTGTGAACTATGAGGGTTTATACTATTAGAGTACCAAGGATCCCAATCCAACGTTCCAGATTGAACTTATTCATCATTATGGACTTCTTCATTATAATTATAATTATAATTTGAATACCCACCTAATTAAGAATTAAATAAAACAAATATTATAATTAATTATTATAATTAAATAATGACATAAAAGTATTAATCTTAGTTATTATAATTCCATAAAAATAATTATTATTTCTATACCAATTAATGTATTATTTTTTATGTACGTTTTCGCCATATGCAATTATTGAATGGATGTACCTTGTACATTAGCTGGAAGCAAATCAATGTGCAATTCAAGGTCCTGTAGCCGTCTTGTTCCGAAGCACTCGTTTTGTACATAATGCCATTCATCTTTCGAGTTCACCGACAACTACATCTGTTGAAACCTTCCTTCAATTATCATATTAAAACGGAAAACAATTCTCAAATTGTAATGCCCGCGACTTCGACAGGCTTATCACCATCTTCTTTCTTCTCAGATTCATCAATAATGGAAGCTATTGGAGGATCCTTCAATTCCAACTCATTAAACTTTTCAATGTAAGTTAATCTAAGTGTAATAAAAATTGGGAGGATATTAGGTCGAGGTGCTACCACTTTTGGTTTTTCTATTTTCTCTTGTTCTTCATTTGTTTCAAATTGTGTGTCCTCATCACTGTCAGTCTCATAACAATTTGCAATTTCTTTCAAACAACTAAAACTTTCTAATTCTTCATTACTTTGCAATGTCACTTTATCAATTTGCTCATCTTGTGATCTATATGAGGAACACGTTTTTTGAAGAATTATGGTCTCAAACATCTTTTCTAGTTTTGTGATACGAGTCTTGAACTCAGATGATAGAGAATTGAATTTTTCAAGAATTTCCTCATTTTGTTTTCTTTGCTTGTCCATAAAATTTGATTGATCATTTGACATTTGCAAAGGTAATGGAGAATCATAAGTTTCAGAAAAGAAAGTCGACCTAGAGTCGGGTTGAGACATTGAATAATGATTATACAAAAAAAAACAAGAGTTGTTAGCCAAACTAGAGTTGTATGCATCGTGTGAGTTCTTTGCATCATGTTCTCCTTCCCCACATGCTCTCCTTATTGTGTTGTTCACCACATTGAGTTGATGCTTGACTCGATCCATGCGATATGAATTTTGCACGTCGGTTATTGCCTCAGTTTTCCTCCAGACGAATCTTCCATGATCCACATAATGGTCTTGTGGGCCATAGAAGCCAATGAGGTTGCTGAAGTTCTCGTATTCTTCACACCTTTCCTCGCATGATCCCCTTATGGTGTTGTTAACAACATTGAGTTGGTGATATATTCGTTGCATGCATGTGTCTTTTGGATCTCCTTGTTGCCTCAAATTGTTCTCCATTTCATGTTTACGGTCTTGAAAAGAATAAAACATGGTGATACAAGTGAAACTTTTATTTTTTTTTAAAAAAAATAATAATAATAAAAAATAAAAGATACAATGTCTAGTCTCCCGTTACTAAAGTAAATTCTAATATCAACACTGTCCCCGGCAACGGCGCCAATTTGATGAAGGTTTGAAAACCTAGGTCAAATAAATTTATACCTATGATTTACCTCACTAGTCGTTCTGGTAAAGCTTAGGGTCGAACCCACAGGGACGGATTAAATTGAATACCGGACTTTACTTCCTCACGAAAGCTAGGCAAGACAATTTTTGGAGTTTTGTAGTTTAAAAAGACAAATAAATAAAATACAAGTAAAAGAAATATTTTTGGTTATTTTTGGTGATTTAAGGACTCAAACAGATGCAAATGAATGTCCTAGGATTTCGTGTTCAATTAGTTTGGCTCTAAAGCACTTCTGCCATCAATTTTCACCGGGACATAAGCATATTTCGGACCGAAATGCCTAGATTTCAAAAAGAAATCCATACTGTTTCGTTCCAAAACTCACTTTAGACCTTCTGTTTTGACTTGATATTTTTATGGGATACTATGTGAAGGTTACTTGACGACCAGACCTAAACCTAACCTCAGCCGTCGCATTTTAGTTCTGGTTTGGTATGGAATCGACTTTTACCACTTAAATAACTAAACCTCAGCCATCGCGTTTTGATTTTTTGAAATTTAAGAATATTTAGTTGGATTTCTAGAGGTATTTAAAGTCTTTTCAGATCATTAAAAGTTACACCTTTCGGTCGTTAAACTAACCTCCTCTTTCGAGCGATTAGCTTACCTCAAATACTTAATCAATTAAAGGTTTGGTCGAGTTTGTGTCTTATTAACCACTGCAGACATTAACAAGTAAACGTTCAAGCAAACAATCAATTAAACTAAGCATAAACAATATTTCTCGACTAAATAAACCACATAATATATCATAAATCCATCAAGTCATCACAAAATACCAAACTTATCTACTAAATAGCCCTAAGACATAATAAACTAGCCTAACATGCAAGAAATATAAGATACAAGCTCCATCAAATCAAATATCAAGAGAAAAAGAAGAATTAAACCAAATATCGCTTCTAACTCGAGATACCGAACATCCAGAGCCGTGGTTGGATTGTTTCTACCACCGTCGCACCTAGAAATCGCTCCAAAGTCGCTGGTGAGGTCGTGCTCTACTGGAAAGGGTGAAAACCCGAGCCTTTCGGTGCGAGAACGGAGGTGAAAAATGTGGAATTTGGTGTATGGAAGGTATGATGGCCTCTCTGGAGGCGAAAACGTGCATATAAAGTCATCCCAGGTGGCCAAGAGGTGGCTAGGGCAAAAGGGAGGCGGTTTGTACTTTCCTTCTTCGAAAATTACCAAAAACGCATTTTCCAGAAGTGCATTTCGCACCGAAATCCGTACATTTCGGACCGAAATGGCAGCACGCCGCACCGATAGTATTTGGGCCGTAATTTCTTCATCCGGACTCCGATTTAGGTGATTCAAAGTTCGTTGGAAAGCTTAAGATGAGCTCTACAGTTCTATGGATCTATTTAATCATTTTTGTTCTAAAAAATTCTCCCTTTTGTGCAATTATTATATCCAATCCACCAAGTTCCTACAAAATAAATCAAATGCCACGGTAGTACCAAAATCTAGGAAAACACAACAATTCATGAGGCAATTAAAATGGTTTGAGTAATATTTAGGTGCTAAGTACGGTCAAAATACATATATAAATATGAGATATCATTATCTATTAGTGTATTTAGTGTGTTTATCTATTACTATTTTTAGTGTGTTTATCTATTAGTGTTTTTAGTGCGTTTATCTATTATTTTAAGTGGTTTGTTGATTACTAAGTATTTTTTTGGTGACAATTTCAATATTAAGCAAAAAAACATAGATCAAATATTAAATTTCATAATTTAAAAATAAGCATAAACACAACAAACCATACAATACAGCATACCATACAATACAACATACCATCACACAAATATAAAAAATATAAGCATATAATACAACAACATAAAATACTACATTTATCGAAGATGGACAACGTTTTGAGCTGACGAATGATTTTCAAAACCAGGTTGAACTATTGGTATATAAGTGAACCACTTCCCTTGAAGATCAATACCTCGATTTCTCTCAACCATATCTGTAAAAAACTTTGGGCCTCTAATATGAAATTGATTTTCTTCTAGTTTCTTGACTTTAAAAGTTTCTCTTAGGTGATGAAGCAACAGTAATGAAAGTAAACCACTTTCAGTGGTCTGTTGATCTCCTAGGAGAATAATTCCGGAAGACACACATCGTGGTTTAAGACCCATTAACAACACCTAAAATAAAATTAAATTAAATTAAAGAGAATGAAGAAATGTTACCTCATATGTAGTATAATTAAATTAAATTATATAAAAAAGGTAAGATAACGTTACCTGATATGTATCGGAACTTCTCAAAACTTATTTTGAGCAAAGAAGAAATGATGAGAAGAGAATGAATTTTGAGGGTTTATATAGAACGGAAAGCGAAAATTACAATGGTGGACCAACACTCAATTTATCATTAGAATCGGATTCTTATAATCCGATACTAATTAAATATAATAAAAAAAATTAAAATTACGCTGAAAAGTAGGTAAAAAGTTGGTTGTTCTAGTATCGGAATATCGGAATTTCAAATTCCGATACTAAGCAGAATTAGTATCCGATACCGCACGGTCATTTTTAAATATTTGATTAAAATGGAATTATTTTAAAATTTCATAATTAATTAAGGTTAGTTATAATTTTTTCTGGATAACATTCTACTTGTTTAGAATCGGCCTACCTACAACAAACTATGGGCTTACTTTACATAAATTGGCTGTATATTTGGACCCAAACACAAGTTTGTGTTGGACCTATTTTCTATAGAGAAAACTCTTTTTTCATTTGGGTTGAGGGTTGTGTATTTGTGTGTGGTTTCCGAATATCCGCCGAAACAAAAAGGTTTCCATAAATTTGACTAGATCGACCATGGTCAAACCTAATTCAGCGACCAAATTATGTCGACGTCTTACTATCTCATTGGCAGTAATAGTAGCAAAAGGTGCCACTGTTAAGTTGGAATTAATAAACAACTTGGGTAGAAGTTAAAAAGGAAAAAATAAAAAGAAAAAGAAAGAAAGTTCAAATATGCAAGTGAGATCATAACTGCAGTGAAATAAGTCGGCAATAACTCGAAAAAATAAGGACAAAGAATCTGTGAAAATAATTTAAAGCCAGATTAGAATATGGAGTCCAGCACAGATAGCCAGTGGCTCTGTCCTTATCCTAGAGGTAAGGGATTCAATTCCCGTTGGACGCGGATTAAGTAAATAATAGAAGAGGGATAAACTCTAAGTTACAGAGTGGGCTACAATCTCTATAAATAAATAGCCTCTTATTTAAAAAAAAATTTAAAGCCAGATTATTTGGAACTTGGAAGAGCAACATAAAAATAAGGAAAAATTGGATATAACCCCTACAATCTTACTCATCTAGATATAACCCCCGTAATCTTCTAAATTGGATACAACCCCCTCTAATCTTGTTTGTATTGGATATAACCCCTTTCAATTAAATCTAATCATATCTTATTTTACAAAAAACCAGTTTGCACATGTTATGACTAATATACCCTTATTTCCTCATCTTCTTTCCTGAGCCCTTTCGTTTCCCCTCCGACCTGATCCAGCGAATCGTCAAAGAACAATAAAATATTTGGTTCATATAGCAACACCAATAGGGATATACCGTCCAACAAGAATGTGCAATGTTTAGATCCCAAAACCTTGAAACCATGGTGCATCTATTTGCTATATGTACTTATGCAAGAAATACATGGTGCTCGCTAAAACAAAGGAGCCCCGGTGCTTGCTAAAACAATGAATGGTGCTTCTGGTTTTATCTCTATTGAAAACACATGCTTAATTTATATATCGCTTTTCACAATGGCTTACATGGCAACAACAAAAGGTCTCTCTTCTCAAAAGAGGTGGATTCACTTCAGTGGGTCACTAATCAGCGCATGCTTAGTTTAGTTTAATTTCTTTGTTTTTTTGTTTTTTGTTTTTTTATTTCTTTGTGTCCGGCAACCACTGTCCCGATCTACAAAAAAATTGAGACAGGAATATCATACAAGAATTTTTCTTCGTCCTTGATTGTTCAACACAACTTCTCAAATGATATTTCACTCGCTAGCACAGAACTTCATACGAAATTGAAAATGACAAGAAATGAAAAGGGAAAAAACATGAATGTTCTAAGTGAAATTTGATCTATATTAATTGTTATTCGCTAAAGAGGAAGAACCGGGGAGAAAAAAGATAGACGAAGGGTAATTTGGTGTTTGGCACGTTGGGTTTAACGAGTTTAGCGAGTTTAGTAGGTTTAGTTGGATTTCCTCGAAAATCTCATACTGAAGTTCCAATTTGAAAAGCTATCTCCAATCTAATAATTAGAACTAGAAATGTCTGTAACTTTGTTTCTCAAATTACATTGAGAAACTTGTCTCAATAATATATGCAAATAATGGATTCACACTTATAATTAATGTGTGAATTACTAGTTTCACAAATTTTCATTTAGGCTAGAAGCTTAGAATCAATTTATCTGAAGAAGCTAAAAAATTAATTAAACAAAAATAAAAATTAATTACGCAAGTAGTGAAACAATCAGTACATATTTATTTCTCAGCCTGCTTCACTAGCTAGTATCTACAAAGCCCAAAAACTTAGTTCTTTCTTTGAATTTATGCCCAAATAAAGTTGATGCCAATCTTCGCCTATTCATGTTCTTCTGACAAGCAGTCTACGTTTCTGTCCTACAATTTATTAGAACTTGATACCGAATGATTCCTATTAATAATTTATTTCATTTTAAAACATATAACGTTCGTTTAGTATTTTTTTTTTTTTTTTTGTAGAAATGGTATTCATCCATCGATGACCCAAACAAAAATAGAATTGCTCTAGAAGCTGTCATTAATTTTTTTTTTCTTGCCCCGTATTTTTCTTCCACAAAGCTCCAATCCTCAAACGACCTCCGGGGACAAGAAGAACACAAAAGTTGCTGAAATATTGGTGGAGGATAAATCATGGTATTTCACATTTTGACACTTCCACTTAAAATTTTTCTATTTTTTTAATTGTTGTTAACTAGTCGCTTCAATACTCTGTTCTTCGGACACTTTTGTGTCCAAAGATAATGAGTTAACGTATTGACACTTCCACTTAAAATATTGACAATTCTTAATTCCCGAAATATATATTTAGATAATGAGTTAACGTGCTGAATCGAAATATTTATAGAATTATACTTACACGCGCTACACAAAATTATATAGATTGGAAATATTTTATCGATGTATTTATAGAATGAATTACATTATAAAAATATTTAAATATCTTCTGGTAGTTGCTAATTGTTTAAAGATTGTTTTAGAAGAAAATAAAGTACGAATTGTAATTTATAATGTGAGCGGCGAGATAGCGGAACGTGAAGCCAGAACGCTACCACGCTATCAATTTAGCGTTGTGTCTGAACACGCGCAGAATAGCGGATAATAGCACGCCAGGGATCCAAATCTGGTGTCGTGCAGCACGCCGTTTAGCGCAGTAAATCCAACCGTTCAGTAAATCCAACGGCCTGTTTTTCCTCTCCGCTTCCATGATGTCGGATCCTCTCTCTGCTCCCCTCATATCAGATCCGAAAGAAAGGAAAATACAACGCTGAAACTGCTCCACGCCTCCACCTCCGTATGTTATTTTTCGAATATATCCTTGTTTTTATGGATTTTATTTTCCGGTGATCCAGGCCACGATACTGAGCGTGGGTGAGTTCGTTAGCTTCGTGAAGGTGAGGAGAGGTAGGTTCTGGGGTTAATTCGTGGTGGAAAAATTTGTTTTGGTGGAGGGAACAATGGATTGGTATGGTGATGAGATGAAGATGGCAATGGTGGAAACACTGACAAGTTTATATTTTCTGGATGCCCAAAGCACAATACCATCTCAATTATTATTGAATGCCTCAATTAATTGACTAAGGCGTGGAATTTCATGTGGCTACTGTTACATGACAATTGCAAACTTTCCATAACAATAATATATCTCTAATACAAGGCCATGGTTGGCATTACCACCTTCGGGCTTTGATTTGATTCCAATTGAGTTACTAGTAAGCATCATAGGATTCTTGTGAAGCTTTGTAGTTGACCAATTTGATTTATTACCAGTTCAATTACATCAATTATTCTTCTTCTCACTTCGCTGGCTCATAGCTTTCTCTTAAAATTGAATGCAATTAACGAATGAGAGGGGCCAAAGTTAATATCCGTGGATTCCTCTTCTTCTCAGCTTTTCAGCGACTCCAAAAATCTTGGGCATCATGGAGTAAATCGCTAGAATGGGTGTGTCATTGGAGACGACAGTCGTTCTTTTTTTTTTTTTTTTGAATCGAATGGGGTCACTGGTCTTATTCAATCAGCGATTGTCATGTATATGGAGATGTGGCGCTGACGAGTGGGGCCCACATGCGTTTACTTCACTGCAAAGTGGGGTCCGATGGCCAGGTTTGTCCCCTATCGAAGGTATTCGTCCCACTGTTTCTGCGTTTTTTTATTCTGTCTTATTTCGGATCCGATATGGAAAGAACGGACAAATCCGATAAGTTATTGTTTTGAGTTGGGACCAGCAGAGAAACACACCATTGGATTCACTGAACGTTGGATCGCGACACCAGATTTGGATCTCAATGGTTCGCTGAACGGTTCAATTTACTGCGCTACCAATTTACTCAACTACATGACGTTGGATCGCGACACCAGATTTGGATCCGGTACATGACGTTGGATCGCGACACCAGATTTGGATCCGGTATATAAGGGTATTTAGCGGGTCTATAGCGGGTCTTCAATGCGCTGACACGCGAGCATCACATGACCACGCGCACACCACATGATCAAGTTGATATTATCGTTATGCCATCCCGGGAATTGCTTTCCCCACGTCTCTTTTTTAGAGATGCACTCCCAGAGGACCAAACTACCCTTCGGACTCCTCTTTCTTTTTTTACTTCCTTCTCCATTTCGACCTCTGGAAGTTATAATTTTTTCCCCACTCTCCATCGTTGGCTCCGTATGGCTCTGCTAGCTCCGCCTAGCTCCTACCTGTATCGGTAGTCTTGCCGATTAGAGCGGAGGCACCGCCGCAACAGCCGAAGAAGGAGAGGAGACGACATGGGAACATAGAAGCTTCTCTAATCGGGCACGTGGTGAGCAGGTTGCGGCGGGGTGGCTGCTATGGCTCGCCGCCGTCGCTGGAGCCCACGCGCGCTGATCGCTGGAGCCCCCGCGCGCTGATCGCTGGAGCCCCCGTCGCTGGAGCCCCCGCGCTGATCGCTGGAGCCTTCTCAATCGGTGCGTACCTTTTTGTTTGTTTTTTTTTTTCCTAATTCAAGATTCAATTGGGATACTACACCTGATTGATATTGATACTACTCTCTTTAGAAATCATTGAGCCTTGATTGAGTCTGAATTGAAGCATCATTGCTTTATTGCTAATTGAGCATTCGAGTCTGAATTTAAGTAAGGATTTTGAGTTTAATTTGGTGTTGTTTTTGCTTTTTTTTTATTAACTCAAATTGATACTAATCAGTAATGAGAGATACAAAAATGATGAATGATACTGACCAATTGCTCCTGGAGATATAAAATTGATACTAATTGCTCACTGATTAATTGCTCCTGGAGATACAAAATTGATACTAATTGCTCCTGGTTTGCATAATGCATACAAAAAACACAAGTGAAGCAAAAGGATACTGAATTACTGATCAATGAGTGATACATTTGATACTAATTAGTATTAGTCACAAAAGGATGTCAACATCAATAAACATAAATATGAAAATTACATATTTGAGTCAATCCATTCTAACACATTATCATCTGCTATTGTTGCAGGAACTTCAAACTCAGTATTAGATATGTTGGTGTCTTGCTGCATTGGGTTAGGATAAGTAACTCCACTTGAAGAACTACATTGCCATCTCGCTTCAGCAATCTCAAATTGGGATGGATCTCGTCTAGTAGAATTCTTTGCTTTTCTCTTTTTGCCTACTTGAAATCTATTTTCATTCAATGGAATTGTTGGTTCAAATGAAACATCTTGTCGGTTCATAATCTGCTGAATTTTCTCTTCAGCCCAATTTTGTTTGTCAAGAGGCCAATTGAGATACTCCCCATAAAAATTATCAAGTACATTTTTCATCCGTTGAGCACGATCTGCACTTGAATTAGTATCCATATTATGCAATTCTCTTGTGTCAAATCTCCATTGTGGGTGTACTTGATCAAGAGAGAGTGAACCAGATTGCCAGTTTTCCATATGATGTGCACATGGCATACCCATTGTTGCCATAAACTGACCTGTACAAATAGGATGCATGGTGCAATTTTTGGCCATCTTATACTGCTTATTTAACTCTTTTAATGCAAAAAATGAGATGCGATGTATGAGGTTTCTGAAAAATGGAATATTGCAAACATGGGGCACTTTTTTTTTTTTTTCTTTAGCAAGTTGCACTCTTATTTCATTAAATTCATTCTCAATAGCTAGGCACATCTTCATCTTGATAGTTTGCAGATCACCTAAAGAGATGCAATCACTTAGTAAACAAAATTTAATTTAATTATGTAAAATCCCGTAAAATACTAAACACTTTTAGTTTCAAAATTTTGTTACTTAAATTAAACTTCAAGCAAACAAATAAAATTTTAATTTCAAAAATGCTAAATAAATTCTAAACAAATTAAAATTGTTATAGAATAACTAATTGATCTGAAATTAACAGAGAAATTCTCAGAAATCATAACTTAAATATAATCGTACGGATTTCTGGCCGTTAGATCTGGAAATTGTCTTAGAATTAATCTCATCTGTTGATCTGAATGTCTGATTTGTTTCATCTAGACTTTTCCTTGGTTGCCACAATTAATCACGGATTTGAAAGAGTCAAATTCGCTTCCAATTTACCTATTTTCCGCGTCCAGAATCTGGGACAAACACCTCCTTCCGATGCCCCTCTTCCTCTCCATTTTCTTCCTCCGCCGATCCCTCTCTTTCTCCTTTCTCTTTTACTCTCAGCCTGTCTCCCTCTTTCTTTCGCTCACAACACCACAGAAGAGAACCCTCCCCCTCTCCCTCGTTGTCTCCGCCTCACCCATCTCCCTCTCTCTCGCCCAACTCCGATCACCCCCGCCTCACTCTCTCTTCGCCGATGGATCCCCTCACAGACCCCTTCTCTCGCCTCACCCCCACTGCCTCACTCTCGAGCCCTCACCCGTGAGCAAACCCTCTCCCTCACCTCTCCTCTGCCGTGAGCTAACCCGAAACCCCATCTCACTCCCTCTCCCTTGCCCCATTGCTGACCCAAGCTCCGATCGAGCCCCCAACACTGCCTTCTCCTCTCACTCTCACCTCTCCTCTAACCCGAGCTCAGATCCCCTCCTCCACCTCCCTCGGCCCACTGAGCTTCTCTTCCTCACCGAGCCACTCACACTCACTTTTCTCCCTCTCTCTCTTTCTCGAGTTTAGCCGATAATGGTGAAAGCGAGCACGCGGTGGCTGGTGGTGGCGCAGTCGTGGTGAAGACGACACCTAACAGTAGCAATCCTCTCATCTCTTCCTTTTTGGAGCTTTATCTCGGTTTGAATCACTGCCCCTCTTTCTCTCTTGGTTGATATGTGTATGTTTGAATGAATTTGTTGAGGCATGCACTTATTTGAACTGAGCTTTGCAACTGCTTGAATTGTGGAACCGATTGATTGATTATGTGATGTGCATGGCCTCCCTTTTTACTCTGATTTGCTCGATGTGCTTGCTATTGACTTGATCTGGTCTGTTATTTGCTTATAAGTGCTTGAACGAGGTTATTTGTTGATCTGAAAAATTGTTGAAGTAGCCTCCATTTGAATCTGTGCCTTTGTTTGTTCAAAAGTTATGCTAATTAGCTCGTAGAATCAAATTAGAGTAGTTGAGCTTCTTGTTTATGCCTTCTAAGTGCATGCATGCTATTCTTTGGACTGGTACAAGCTGGTTCAGGCTTGGTACCAGTCGGATCCCCCTCTGTTTGTGTACTGGTACAAGTTCATCGGGTCCAGGGACCCAGTTGTGATGTTTTCCGATTTTTTTTGACCTAATTGTAAACATTTTTGAACTGCTTTAGGACTTGTGTATGATTCATTCTGTTATTAAGGTCTGTTTTGCAATTGTTTAGGTAAATAAAATAGATCTAGGGTTGTCTTTGAAAATTTCCACATATTACGGGTTCGGATTTGATCCCCGAAACCCGGATCCATTAGGCTAGGATGGGCCTATTTTTCCACTGGGCCGCTTGTATTTTTCCTTGGGTCATGTGAGCTTTTCTCTTGGCCTGTGTGGCGTTTTTCTTTGTTGGGCTTCGCTGGTTGAGCCCTTTTCTTTTCCGTTGGAATTAAATTCTGGACTGGGCCAGGTCCAAATTAATAAAAAGATTAAAATGTGGGCTTAATTCAATAAGTTAATTAAAATAGTTAACTTAATAATGATATTAGCTAAGTGGACCGAGAATAAGGTATTGGACCCATAAATAAATTGTTGCCTAAATAAATCGGATTAATACTTAAAACTTAAAGATGGGAGATGATTTCAAATAGTCCAGAAATATTTCAAAAATACAGATACGATGGGAAAAACTAATATGGACTTGTATGATCCCAAACACATTAAAACACCAACACGTTAAAACATCAACATACTGATTATAATTAACAAAGTTTATTATTCATTAATTAGCAATTATTATTTACTAGTTATTTTAACACTAATTATATTTGACACAACTTACATTTGAGTTTGATTTCTTTATATTTTATTTATCTAATTTATATGAGTTTCTCTTTATTAAAAAGATAAAAGTGTTAGCACATTATTTATTTATCAAAAGGTTTTCTAAATTCACAACTAAATTTGCAACGACTCAAACGTGTAGATTGAACTGATAGGATAACGTCAAACGTCTTCCTTCACATCTATTTTATAGACGGAACTCTGCCAAAATTTTAATAAAGTATTTTCTTAAATAAAGTAACATATTTTAATACCGAGTCCTCTTTCAGAAAATCTAAATCCTTTATCCTAGTAGCTCAAACCTGAATCTAATTAGAGGGTTAACTTAGTGATCGTTAGTTTGAGTGTTTCTAGTCTTAGTGTCTGTTCTGATTAGTCGGTTTTCCGACAGGTGAACAGCAGGACTACTCAGGACCAGTAGAGGACTACTACTACCCCGAGTACGAGACAGGAGAGGCTGGTCAGGACTTCACCGACCATCCGGAGGAGTAGTCTCTTAGTCACCGACTTTTCAGGTGTGGATGCCTTAGGTTTTGTTTATTCTTTAGTCTAGGGTTAGATCAATAATTAACTGTGTGCATACCATGTCATAAGCACTGCATAAACACTTAATTGCATGTCATTAATTCAAAACTAGACTATACTTATAGGACATGCATTGCATATTAATAATGTGATTAATAAACTTAAAAATGCCTTTAATCAACACTTGCATCTGGTGCGGATCAGGATAGTGAGACCGAGTGTGATAAGTTCGTTTTGCCTGGGGTTTCCATTATCGGGAGATTGCACCCAAGCTAAATGCCGGTGGTCTCCTTATGATAGAGATCGTGGGTAACGCGATCTGATGACCACTCAGCAGACCGACCGTCAGGCGGTACTGCGGTCACTTGATGGTTATTATGTAGCTTTGTAGTAGTATATTCCTTTGACTTGACTTGAGTTATGAGTGTGTGTGCCATATATATATCAGACTATCTCTCGACCTCCATGAGTTAGTATTCCGGTACCGTGTTTTACTGCCCACACCTTTAGCGGGGTTGTGGGGTTAGGAGCTTACGCGTGTCGAGCTTATGCGTAGGTAGATCTGTAGGCACAATTCATATGGGATTTGTGAGATTGATTCTGGAATTTATATTACTTATTATATGACCATTGAGTGCGGGTGCTTGACTCTCGTATTATTATACTTATTAACCGTACTATATTATATTACTAGTATTATCCGCTTCTCCAGATATTTTTCAGATTTATTTGGGCATGTCATAACTTGTAGATTAATGTTATCATTTCATTTAAACATACACTTAGTTATTGCATAATAGGATTTAAAAGTCTTAGGTATGGTTTAGTTCTAGCTAGAGTTAACCAGGACCGTAGGCTCACTCTATCACCACACTGAGTATTAATGTACTCATCCCACAATACTTTGATTTGTGGAGACAGGTTCAGGTTTGGTAGACTCAGCAGAGGAGATTGTTTTAGAAGACCAAGCCGAGCTGGAATAGTCACCTTCCGTTGTTGTTTTATTATTATCTTATTGTATGTTGGCTGGAATTTTGATATTGTTTATATTTATTACCAGCCCTTTTGATGTATGAACAACTACGCCTTTATTATGTGATTATCTATTTGTGATTATTTGTTTCTGTGACACTGTTTCATAGCCTTACGTGTGTACAGTAGTGTGTACAGGCGTGGCGGGGCTGTCCTCCCCAGATTGCGGCTTGGTTTGGGGTGTGACAAATTAATTAATGCAATAAAAAAAACAATGACAACTAAGATCTTGATAAGTATCACTGGTGTTACTACTTTCGAAACCTTCCCTATGATTAGCAGCAAGTTAATATAGTAAATTTTTTACTATTTATTTTTTTTTAACTTATCTAAGTTAAATTTTGCTTACCTGTTGACACCAGTAGGTACTTTTTGAGTTTAGCATGTGCTCCTTCTGCTCTTGATGATGCTCTATGGCCGAGATGTAAATGCCTTTCTGTCCATGCACTAATGAATTTCTCCTTCAACGATAACCAGGTTCCTTTTATATATGCTACAACATCTCTCTTCTCCTTGTATGTTGATTCAAACTTGTGCCAATTACCATTATACTCCTCAACAGTAGATGAGTATACTATAGTTTGCCAATCAGACATAAATGTTTCCCAATCCTCTTTAGTTTGAAAAAGATTCTTGCACTTTGCAGTTATGTTCTTATTTATATGCCATACACAAAGAATGTTAGTTGTTGATGGAAAAACAATTGATATGGCTTTCATTAGTGCTAATTCTCTGTCTGTAACAATGACTAATGGCTGGTTCTCAGGTTCGAGAATCTCCTTGAACATTTGTAAAGCCCAAATATAATCATCAGTAGTCTCCCTTTTTAAGAGAGCAAACCCAGAGTAAAATGATGTATTGAAACTTGTAATTCCAATAATTTCAAGTAAGGGCATTTTGTATCTGTTTGTCTTGTAAGTGCAATCCATAACAAATACATTTGGAAAACTTTTGATTAGCACAACTGATCGAGGATGAGCATAAAATAAATGAGTAATATGACCGACTTCATCTCGTAGAATGTTAAAACTGAACCCTCCTTGTCCGAGTTCTTCAAATAATGAATCAATCATTGATTTACCTATTAGGATGTAAAGAGATATATAATTGTTTAGTAAACAAATAAATTATCCAAGCTCTTAAAATAACGCTTTAATCATTGTTTTACCTTTCAAATCATCAGTTTGTAATTTTTTCTTTGCATTGTAGATTGTTTTAGCTATAGCAAGTGAGTTTGGATTATTTTGGCGAAGAGATGAAAGAATTTGCCTCGGTCGAATTCCACAATCCGTCATGTGTTTTACAACCCTCATTTCATCATCGGTTAGCCGACATAAGGAGGGATGAGCAGAAATATCATTTGAAGGCTCATGATTGTGTGAGTTATTCTTGATCTCAATTACCCATGTACCTTCCATTTGTCTTTTTCCACATAGCTGAAATTGGCAACCAATCAAACGGGTTGCTGTAAACACTTTGTTTCTCTGCTCCTCTGAAATTTTGTTGGTATTTCGATATCGACCTCCTCTATCACATTGCAACACTACATACTTTTCTGCTTTCGAGCGAAGGATTGATAATGCATACCCTCTTTTTGAGTAAAAATCTCGGGCGCAATTGAGCAATTCATCTCGAGTTGCAAACTTGAAAGAAATGAGTTCGTCTTCGTTACTTGGATCCATCTGTACATGAACAATAATATTGAATAAAAAATGTTATAGAGCTAGTAATTGTCAGAACTATTAGTTTACTTGGACCCATATGATCCTTCTGCACATAAGTACATAACCTTCAAGCTATTTTAATTGCATAAAAAGTACTTGTGAGAACTACTAGAAATTCTTTAATTTTAATCAATCAAATTTATCTTACTGGTCAGGATTGTGGCAAGTATTCTGAGGGCGATATTGAGGAGTGGATGCATGAAGATTGGGATTTCAACTCTTATTATTAATTACATTAATAGTTGGCATTCAAGAAAGTGAGTGTACTGATTAATATTCTGAGGGCAATATTTAGTAAGTAATGTTTTGTTGGTTTAATTTGTATGTAATGGTGTAACATTATATGCTGCTTTTTTTGATTGTGGTTTGATGGTTTGAAAGTAGTGATTTTGGGTTTTAGTTTGTGACTGTTTAGTTGTTAGATTGTATGATTGATAGTTGTTAAGCACTTGTTATAATTTGTTTCATTTTGCTTAGGAAACAGGTAGGTTAATACCTGCTGTTTTCAAACAAAAAAAAAGTGATGTTTGTGCAATCAAGTAAGAATATGAGAAACAAGGAGATGAGTTTGAGCAGTTTAGAATCTTACTTGATTTTTAAAAAAAATGCTTCATATTTGATAAGATATAAAGAAAATTTGAAGTATAGTTCTTACTTGGTGAAAGAAGCAAATAAACCATACGGTGGGAGGCTAGACAACAGTGTATGAGTATGTGAGATAAAGGTAAAGATAGAAGGCCATATATATTTGGGAATTAGATATACTTCATTTTGGCGGGAGCTGAAAAAAATGAGAGGGAATGTGGATATCTAATTTCTAGTAGGTTCTTTTGACAAGAACTCAGAAAATAATAAAAGAAAGGGGGAGAACTCTCGAAGGGTAGTTTGGTCCTCTGGGAGTGCATCTCTAAAAAAGAGACGTGGGGAAAGCAATTTCCGCTCCTTATATATTATATCTGTAGAACTTCAACACACCCTGTGGGACTAAAGATTGGATTTAAAAAACCGGACAACAAAATTATTGAAATTATATTGCCGAAAATGGGAATCGAACCCATGTCGTGGGTTTTCTTTGCCAACACAACAACAAACCAACCAAATAGTTGTTTGTTTTACATGTATTTAATGATATTTATATATACGACACAATATCCGCTATATCCGATAGCGGCCGCTAAATGACCGCTATCCGCTATCCGCTATGATATTGACATGTCCGCGACGAATTCGCTATCCGCTATTTAAATCTTTGGAGATAACAAACTACCCAGCAGCATTAAAAGAAAAAAAAATTAAAGCTATATACTATATATAGACTTAATTGTCATACAAATATACAATAAAAAGCTATCTTTTGTAAAATTTTGAACCTAATTTTTTTTTTTATAAAATTCAAATTCAAAGATCATTCATTTTTCGTCCATTAATATTAGACCGATTAGTCATACAAAATATAGTTTTAGATAAAAAGAAAAATAAAAATTCCTGCCTAGAACAGATTGTACTTTTGGACGCACACATCATTGGGACAGCACCGTGGAATATTCGATTATTGACTGTTATGTTCACACGAACTAAGAACGCGCACTAAATAATAAGAATTTACGGCACCACTGATGAGATCTGAATTCTTCAAAAGGTACATGCATGAACAATGTTGTTTCTTATGTTTTTTTTTTAATGGCCCAAACAGAAGAAATGGTCTCCCCACATGCACATATCACATGTTACGATCTAACTAGTATATCAATGGTCAAATATTGTACTATTTCTGCTTTCTGATCTTTTTGTTTTGCATGAGGCAAGTTGCCTGCTTGTATATGTAATTATGTATATATATGTGTGGTCTAACTTTTGTATATGGTCTGATGACTACATGCATGGTCTCTGGACGAGTATCAACTAATATTATTATCATAATATGAAAACTTTAATTAGCACGTTTACCAAGTAGTCAGATTTTAAATTCTCAACATTTTTTCTTTTTCTTGGTCAAAATGTAAGATAAATTGTATATTCCATTTCCCTTATAGATTCATGTATCTGTGAAGGTACTGGATTTAACAATATATTATAGCAGAAAATTTGAATATTCACGACACAGTATTATAGAACGTCTGTCCAACTTGATCAAGAAACTGGCAATATTTCTACGAGTTCTGTGCCGTGAGAAAAACAAAAAGTTATTAACTTTGGAAAATCTTTTCTGTAAGAAATATTCCTCTATTTTGACAAAAATGTAGCGTATTGTCATTCATATCGACATACATATTTTTGTACTCGGCTCTTGGCAGGAAATATTCCATTTTCTCTTCTTAATATTTCTTATTTTCTGTCACTGTTATGACTTCCCACTTATACCGGAGCTACTAGATGAATTTCCAACGGAGTGTGGGAGCAACAGTTTCACAACGATAGTAAAAGTAATCTACCAAAAAAAAGTGATTCCAAATTAAGCGGCGGTCAAAATCAAACATGGATGCCGTCTCAAACATTAAAACTCATGATATATTTGCTTACCCGTTCCAGATTATGATTTCTTTAACTTTTGCAAACGAAATCCAAAATTTAGAATGACCAAAAATAAAATATCTACAATTCAGTAATCTAAAGTATTTATAAAAGCTGATGCCGCTTTTTTTTGCAGTATCTGAGCCATCCATTTTTCACGATCAATTTTGTCCATTCAGTTTATTTAGCGACTTTTTAATTTTGAATTAAAAATAGTCTTACCAATTAAAAACAGTTGTACCAATTAAAAATAGTTGTACCAATCATTAATAATAGCAAGATATTTTTGGAAGAAAATATATGTCAAGTTTATTTAGTGACTTTCCAATTTTGAACTTACAAATTTTTGTCTATAAATTTTGACAAGTTTTTTACGACATATTTTTTATTTTTTACATTAAAAATTTTTATATTTTACATAGCGCAGCGAAGCTGCGACTGCAATATCTAGTTGTAAGTAGAGGTGGAAAATCCATCCTATTCAAAAATTATTTTAAATAGGAAATATGATTTTATTAAAATTCTTCGAAAGACAAACTGATGATTTAAGTTTGATCCGATTCAACAAAACGGACTGCTTTATAACAAACATACTCCTTCCATCTTGTTCGGAAAACTTGGCATTATCACATAAGTTTTCTTAAATTACAAAGGGAGGAAAATTTTAAAAAATTGAAATATTTTTCTTTAGCTGTTTTCATTATTTATTTTGTTTTCTTAAAACTAGGAAAGAAATTAATAGAAGACAAAAATTGAATTAAAAATATTCGTTTAGTGTTCAGTATTGAAAAATATTGAGGCTTTATGCAAATCAAAATTTATTTGTGGACTTATTTTGCATTTAATTATTTATATGTTTATATTTTCTGGTGGAATTTGAATATATAGCATATGAAGAAGAAAATAGACAAGGTTACACTTAATTTTAGTTACGTGTTTCATGCTTTTTTTGTTATTATGTCTTCTATAGTATACATTAAATCCCGTGACCGCTTTTTATTTTTTATAGCTAAAAATTATTTTGTTTTGTATTTTATATAATTAAAATATTTTTCTCTTTTTTAAATATGTTAAAAATAAACATACTAATAATTATTTAATTTAAGAATTAAATGTATTTGGAAATCTAAGATAGTTCATGCCTAATCTATATTATTAATTAAAAATCGTGGTCCGCATTATCCTCTCCAACGACATGCGATCTGAGCTCTCTAATTTTCGCTGATTGATCGATTTGAATTTATGCCAAAATTTTATCCTTCTTACAATTTTTATAATTAGAATTTACTTTTGCAAACTTTTTTGGGTAGGAATTAAATTTATGCCAAGTTTATATGACGATTTTTTATGGCAGAAAATTCTAATTTTGAACTTACAAATTTTTATCTAGAAATTTTGGTAAGTATTTCATGACATATTTTTTTAGATTTTTATATCAGAAAGACAAATTTGACGAAATAGATTGGATTATTCTTAATTTAATAAAATATAGCACAATGAAGCTGTGGTTGCCATGTCTAGTTTATTAATTACATGACGTACACTTCTATTTTATTACTTGTAAGATCATAATATACGTACACAAAATATATAGATATTTCTACATATGTTATCATTATCTGATCTTAAATAGTTCCTAATTATAACATTATTATAGACCTTCGTATTTTAAATATTTTCTATACACAGGATATTTCCATATATATTTCTAGATTCTTGATATTTTCTTACTTTAATTTAATAACTAATTAGGTTTATTCTCTCAATAATAAATATTGAAAATCGAAAAATTCTTTAATTATGTGTATTGTTAATTTCTTAGTTTCCTTTTGTTTTGGTCCTAACTCCTAACCTAAAGGTAGGAGTCGTTGTATATTTAACTTTGAAAAAAGTACATGCGGTCCTATTGAAAAATGATCAAAATTAACTGGCGTTGACAAACATATATATAATAGAAAAGACAGCCCACAGTATCCAGCCAATGGTTTCCAAATTAAAAAATTATGAAACCACCCTGTGGAAATGCAGCAAGCAATTATGCACAGACAATGTGGAAAATATTCTTGCGTTCGTGGAGGACACGCTTATAATTATTTTTAAATATTTTGAAAGAAAAAAAATTGTTGTTTTTTTTTTTAAAAAAAAAAATGCCTCACGATACCTCTAACTTCTAAAAGGCATGATAAAAAAATTAATCTAACTAATACTGTTTATGATTTACATTCTTATTATTAATTTATTTTTTTACATTTGAGACGTACAGAAAGAAAAAGGACTACTTATTTGCTTTGAGGTGGCAGACTCAACTGCGATGCATTTTAGAAGTTTACAATTGTTTTAGAAAAGATCCCCAAGGAGGTGCCAAATCAAATATTCCGAAGAAAAAACAGTAGAGTCACAATGCAGTACTGAATGCAAATGTGATTGTAGCATTCAAACAGTACAATTGAAGAGAAAAATGAAACTGACCTGGCAAAGACTAAAACACACCCCTGAATCATCCCTGTTCCCCTCAAACTAGCTGTACTACTCCAACAGAAACACAAACACATCAAACTGAAGTGCAATATTGTATGTTTATTTTCGATCTATATATATTAAAATGTTTGATGAAGCTAAATTTTCATTGTTAAGAACTTTGTACTTTTCTGGATAGGGAGAAAACAAAATTGATTTTTAGCAGTTTAAAATCTTACATGAATGATCTTTTCCATATATAATGTAAATTTTTGTTTACCATATATGGTTTTGTTATGTACATCAATTGTTTGAATCTCAAAGTTACACTAGATATATAGCTGGATTTATTTTTAGCAGATACGCTATTTACAATTTCTATTGGAACCATGTTTAAAAATTTTTGCAAGTACAAAACTGATTGATAATCATTCGAGCGATTTGAACTAATATTATTTAAGTATTCATAGGCATTCCACTGGTTACTAATCATTTCAATTGATCGTTTTAAAATAAGTTTGATTTCAATATATTATTCTACATTTAATTGCATATATTAGGCAAGCACCTAGTGGCTTGGGTTTAAAATTCTATAGAAAACGCTACAACTGATCGTTCGTTTTTTCCTGTAACAGTGCCCTATGATATTTAAAATATTATTATTCCGAATAAATAATTAAACTATTATTAAGTCGTATTAATATAAATTTAATATTGCAAATACACAGATAACAAACTATACGGCTATACCTTGTTTTAGGAATAATTCTTAAGCACATGAAGCATATGCGCGAAATTGTGAGCAAATACACGATTTTTTATTGCCCCTTTAGGCCTGTAATATTTCTCGCACACCAACCCTAAATATATATTTATTATTTAGGAGACCCAGAATCTTTGAGGAAATAGAAGTTGTCAATAATCTGTGTAGATCGAGCATCAATTATTTGATAGAAATAAAGTTCCAAAAAGGTTTACCATATTAAACTCTTTTTAAACACGGTTGAAAAATATTTAATTACTAATTATCCCGTCTGTATGAGCATGGGAAAGAAAAAAAAAATACAAATTCTAACAAATAAAATAAGACTGAGATTCCATTAACTTAAACAATATTTAAGATTTGAGAAAATTAAAAAGGAAAGACAGGTTGAATTTTTTAACTGTTAAAATGTATCAATTATTTACATCACGAGCTACGTCTTTGCTGAAAGGACCAAGCACATGGAAGAAGCTGGGTAGCGTGGGAGAAATAATTAATTAAACCTAAACCTGACAGTATTCATCTAATTAAGTTCCATGTTGACTTGAAAACAAAATTGCACTTTCATCTAGAATATCCCTAGCAGAACTAGGAATAATGAATGCACTTATTTTTTAAATCTAATTGGAGAAAACTAATATTTTAACAAAGCCTGTACTACATCCTAAAGTCTATATAACTAGACTCCATGTCCTTGCACTTGAAGACAACAAGCAACAGAGAATTTCTGAGAAGTTTGCTATCTGCGAGCAAAGCACAGGACTTCTTAGTTCAGTAAGTTCTATCTCTTTAATTAAATCACCAATTAAAGAAGAACATTATTTTGTGAAGTTCGGATACAAAATTACATTAGACTGGTACTATTATTTGTTCTTCATTACTAACATTCTAGCGGGCCCTTTGTTTGCAATGCAGCATTAAAACAAAGTTTCTCTCCTCAAAATAAGCATACTTCTTCCAAAGATGGCATTCTCAAGAATTGCAAGGAGCTCTCCTCTTTCACAATCCTTATCCAAACTGACATCCGAAACCACCATCGTTTCTAAGACCATCACCCCTACCTCGCATACCATTGCCAGAAATGCACTATATCGTCACCATTTAAACCTTTTAACAAATTCCAAGAACCATATTTTACTCTTCAACAGCACATTCCAATTGAGGGGAATAAGAAGCACCCCACAAAACGAATCCCCCTCAGCCATGCCAGCCTTGGATTTTAGTGACTCTGAAGTTGAGGCAGATGAGATACCTGGGCTGGGTCCCACAAGGAAGTTTGACAAACCACGAGTTGTTGTGCTCGGTACTGGTTGGGGTGCATGTCGATTCTTGAAGGACATAAATACAAAATATTACGATGTAGTGTGTATATCCCCAAGAAATCATATGGTTTTCACCCCTTTGTTAGCTTCGACATGTGTTGGTACCCTGGAATTTCGGTCTGTCGCTGAACCTGTTAATCGGATACAGACAGCGCTAGCAAAATCACCTGGGTCTCACTTTTTCCTTGCCAATTGCACCAAAGTTGACACTGATAAACATGAGGTTAGAGCTAGTTTTCTTTTCCTTGTTTCAGCAAACTAAAGTTTTTCATGAAGAACTGCTTACACATTTGTTTTCAATTTTTCTTTAATTTTCACATTTGTTAGGTGTACTGCGAGGCAGTTTCAAGTGAGGGGTTGCCTTATGAACCATATGAATTCAAAGTGCCCTATGACAAATTAGTTATTGCAGTTGGCGCTCAGCCAATGACATTCAACATAAAAGGAGTATATGAGTATGCAACATTCTTGCGTGAGGTGTACCATGCAAAGCAGATAAGAAGGAAGCTCCTCTTGAATCTTATGCTCTCTGAACAACCAGGTATTTGCATGCTTATAGTTAAGAAAGTTAGTTTTGATTCCATAAGACCCCTCTGATTATCAAATTGTATTATCTAATTTTTAATTTTGAGCTAAAAAAGAAAGTAACATTTATAATATATGTAGGTATATCGATAGAAGAGAAAAGACGTCTATTGCACTGTGTTGTGGTTGGTGGAGGCCCGACAGGGGTTGAGTTTACTGGTGAGTTGAGTGACTTCATCATGCGTGATGTGCGGGAAAAATACCCACATGTCAAGAAGCATATTAAGATTACTCTTATTGAGGTACATGCTTTTGCTTATTTCTCTATATAGTATTTGTAACTCATATATATATTTTATTAAATTTCTGGTGTGCATACCTTAATTTGTTTCAAAATATTTCTTTATGCAGGGAAACGAGTTGTTGGCACCATTTACCCCAAAACTAAGGCAATATGCAACAAATCACTTGACAAAGGTAATAATAGTTAATTTTATAATAGTATAAATGTATAATACATTCTATTGCAATATTGTTCTTTACGAAAAGTAATTATTGTCAAAGGATCTTATTATTTATCAACATTTGTTTTAATTTCCTTGAACAGTCCGGCGTTAGCATCGTGAAAGGGATAGTCAAGGAGGTGCAAGAAGAGAAAATACTGTTAAAAGATGGGACTGAAATACCTTATGGTCTATTGGTGTGGTCCACTGGCGTGGGCCCTTCTGATTTTGTGAACAACCTCCAACTCCCCAAATCTCGTGGAAGGTTTGTTGTAATATTGATTGAAGATGAAGAAAAAACAGTTTTTTTATTTCGATTTTCAAATAACTACATTCGGAAGGCTTTACTAAAATGCTTATTGTAAATTTTTGTAATTAACATAGGGTTGGTGTAGACGAATGGCTACGTGTACCATCAGTACAAGATGTATTTGCTCTCGGAGACTGTGCTGGTTACCTTGAACAAACTGGCAAGCAAGTTCTTCCTGCCCTTGCTCAGGTTTGTTGTTTTCATTTGCTATATTATTCATATATAAAATCTAAAGCTTTAACCCCCTCAGTCTGCAAAACTGCAACTATACCAAAATAGTAACAATTCTCTAAAAAAAAATTTCACTCAAAATTTAGCATCAAGGCGAAGAGTATTTCCTATTTTCTTAGTGTACAATCAAAACATTATTGGTTAAATTTATTGAAATTTATAGGTGGCTGAGAGACAGGGAAAGTACCTAGCATCTGTGTTTGAAACAATGGCAAAACAGCGTGCTGGAAAAGCAAATCGTGCCAAGGATGCCGACTTGGGAAAGCAATTTGAGTACAACCACTTGGGCAGCATGGCCTCCGTCGGTCGCTACAAGGCTTTAGTTGATCTCAGACAAAACAAAGTATTTTTTTATTTTTCTTTTTATGTTTCTAACGATTGAATCACCATGAGATGTAGAAATACATTGATCATAAAGATTCTAGTATAATTATAAATTGATGGTGTATTTCTATTTTGTAATATTGAAGGATTCCGATGGAGTATCGCATGCGGGATTCCTGAGCTGGATGATGTGGCGCACTGCATATCTGGCACGTACCGTCAGCTGGAGGAATAGAATCAATGTGGCCACCAATTGGGGCACTACTCTTCTTTTTGGAAGAGATAATTCTAGGATTGATGGATGAAAAGCTCAGTATGCAACTGCAAGTGTTACCAGCAGATCGGAGGGTGCTCCAAATTTTATTACTGTTTCATCGTGCCGATAGTTTTTTAGTAAACCCCGCTCTTTTGTACAGTGTTTGTGTCGATTTATGTAGTAGATTTTGTTGTTTTAAATTTTAGCTGGAGCAAAAAGAGAAAGAATAATGCTAGTCCTGTGAAACGTGTTGTAATTGCATTTGACATCTTTGAGACTGTGGAAACAAACTACTACTTGAGATTAAAGACACTAGTTTAGTTTGAGTGAACGAAGGATACTGCTTAAATCACTGTGTTATGATAACTACTAAAATAGCCAAATTATTCAGTGGACTTATTTTGTTCTTATATTAATTTTATAGATTCTGAATTACATATATACCGTTAGTCCGTTATAACTATGCGATGCACATATCTATATACTACACATAGACAGTGGCGAACTGTTCATATTTGCATATTCAGGTTTTTCTATAAATATTGGCTAAAAACATCTAATTCTGAAACTGTTCGGTGCACGTACAATATTGCACAATGCCAATTTTTTTGTTCAACTTATGTGTATCACATATCAATGCACTTATGAAAGCCGTCATTTATTAATTAATGATTATTCAAAAAAAGAGGAACTAATAATAAATTAATTTGTATCAGCTTTGGACTCGGTTTTTATTAGTTATTGATAGAATTTATATATTTAGATAATAAAATTGATCTTTGTTATTTTTTTTACTGACCCAACTTGCGTGATATCAAGCTTCTAATAAAAAGAATACTTGATCTAAGGATGGCTAATTATAATTTGCTTTAACCTTAAGTTTCCATTTTATTCTCATACTATTATTATTTTCAATTATGACTTTTTTCAACCTGGATTATCACTATCGTCTGATAATGACAACGGAAAAAAAAAGAAAGGAAAAAAGGCAAACATTAAAAAGTAATTAAATTACTGGAGTTTTTTTTTTTCCTTTTTAGAAAAGCTTGACAGTGGCTGCCAAGTAAATAAATTACTGGAGATGCACATCAGTCTTTAGTGCCTATTCATTCAGATTGTAACAACTAAATGTAAAATTTGGTAATTCAAATTTTTGGTACCAAATTCGATCCAACTGGAAATTAAAATGTATCCAATTCGATTTGGCTTGAAAATCCATTCAAGTAGCTAGATCCGACCAAATATGATTCAATATAAATTTCTCGAAAGAAATAACTAATTATTAAAATCCTATTCAATTTTAACCAAACTCGAATCAGAGAATAATTAATTTGAGAAGGTAGAAGAATTATTAACACTTGATCTGATTCTGATCCAACAAATCCAATTTAGTGGCTTTAAATTCATCAACATCAAACTAATATATATGGCGAACTGACCAATCAGATTATTGTTTATTTGATGTATCAAAATCCGAACAACTTCGAAGAATTCGTACGACCACACCCGAATCAACTTAGATTATTCTAAAAGTAAATTGAGATTCATATTCAATCCGAGCATCTATTTAGTTATTTTCCTTTCAAATTATATACAGCAAACAACAGTTTGATTTTTTTTTTTTTTTTACTATTTCTTCCTTAATTGACCAATCTAAACTAAAAAAAATTACTATAAATCATTAGTGTGAAATCGGAGGTTTGAAATCCGGCTAGAAAGTCCTTCCTAGAAATTTAAACTTAATTATAATAAATTAGGAGGCTTGACCCAATTTATCATAAGAAAATTAAAAAAGCTAGGACACTAGCAAACATTTTAATTGTTATTAACTTCTTCTTTTATTCTCCTTTTTCCATTCCTTAAAATAGAAGTCTTTTATGAAAATTTATATTTCAAATATACACATACGGTCCTCCTATAATAATATGAGGCGTTGACAAATATTAGAAAAGGCAGCCCACAGTATCTAGCCAACAGTTTCCAAATTAAAAAATCATGAAACCACGCTGCTAAAAATTAACAAAAAATAAATAACTGAATGACATTCAATGAGAGTGAATGCACCGACAATGTGGAAAATATTCTCTTAATTAAGAAGGAACACTTATGATATTTTATATTTTTTTCAAACAAATAACTATTTTTTTTCTTGCACACGATACCTCTGTCGCAATATATACAATACGGAGATTAATCAGCATCAACCAGATTATACTAATATCATTTTTTATTTCTTTTTGTCCATTTAGGACATATACAGACAAAAAGGATTAATAATTTGAATCCACTTTTGTACAATTTATTTACTAGCTAATTAATACTTATTTAAATTTTTTTTCAAGGATCTCTTTCCTTTTTTTCATGAGAAGCTGAGAAATTTCCAGACATCTGCATGTTAGCAACAAATTATGTGATAGTTATTATAGAAATAAGTATCGGAATATATTACTTTTATTATTCTTTTGGACAAATCATATTCAAATTATTAATAAAACACTATTCATTTATTATTATTATTTGTGAAGTTTTACTTATTTTCTAAAAATACCAATAATTTTTATATATATTCTTATTTATGTGCATCATAAAATAATAACAATGCATTTCCAAATTATATCTGAATCACGAAATTTAGACCTTACAAAATTATGAATTTGTTACTGTGACAATGCAAATTTTTATTTCTAAAGATGTTACTATTATTAGTCATCTTAGATAGAGAGAAATTGTTTAATTACATTTTAGTATTCTATATCATCCAATGAGATGGTCATTTTTAATATAGAGAAATGTAAAATTTTGTTTGTGACATTACTTTGTGATGTAAATCAAATTCCCCGAATCGTATCATCAATTTGATTCTCAAAATAAAGATTGGAAGCCATTGCACCGACTAATTGCCACTATATATTTATATACAACATCAATAGATTTACTTAATGTAGGTAAGTTACTTAAAATTTAGACAAACACCATGCTCAAAATTTGATGCAAGTACAATACTATTTATGATTTAATAGTCGACAAAGCGATTTATTGAACGAACAAATTAGTTCAATTTTTTATCGCAATTCAACTGGGGTAATGAAACATCTCAAATTGCACAAAATTGTGACATTGTAAAATTTTCAAATAAATTAAATTTTCCGCATAAGAGATTTAATAATTGTTAATGTAAATTATATTTTTGAAATAAATTAAATTTTCATTATGTTATTTTTCATTTGTATGTAGTAGGAATATGGACATAGTGGCCGGGGATTAAAAATTCGATAGAAAGCTACAACTGGTCATTCCTTTCCTATCAATACTTTCGAAATACATTAACAAATCATCGAATGTAAATTTAGTATTCTGAGCACATGGATGGCAACCACCTTATCTTATATTAGGACGAATTCTCTTGCACATGAAGCTTATGCGGGAAATTACGAGCAAACACATACTAAGGCCTGTAATATTCACCTATTTCGCTTACATTTTTTTATAGGTGAATGAGTATTGATTTGTGAGGAAATACAGAAGTTATCAACTCTATATTAAGTATCAAGAATTTGATAATAAGGTTCTCTAAATTATTCACGCTCTTTTAAAACACAAGCATTAATTAATTCTTATATGTATATGTTGTAGACTAAGTAGACTAAGTATCAATTGTTTATTCATATGGAAGTACCAAACTGTTTGATAGAAATATTAATATTTCGCACGTCATGAGTATGTGTATACATTCTTACAATAAAAAATAAAGACTGCGATTCAGTGAACTTAAACAATAAGAAGAACCAAATTAGAAAACAAAGACAGATTATATGCTTTAATTATTTATGTGTACCACTTAATTAGGCCACGAGCTACTTCCTGAGATGAGTCAGATGACCGAGCATATGGAGGAAGCTGCTAGCGTAGGAGAAATAATTAATTAAATACTCTTACCTGAACCTGACAAAGTATTCATCTAAGTTCCACGTTGACTAAAAAAGAACAATGTACTTTCATCTAGAATATCCGCATCCCTAAGAAATAATGAATGTGCGCATTTATTCTTTTTTTAATCTAATTGGAGAAGACTAATATTGTAAGAAAGTACGTACGAAAGTTCTATATAACTAGACCCATGCTCTTGCACTTGAAGACAACAAGCAACAGAGAATTTCTGAAGTTTGCTCTCTGCAACGCACAGAGAGTCTTCTTCAAGATCAGTAAGTTCTCATCTTTAAGATGATGTTATCTTTCCATTAATTGATCTTTTGGGGTCTTGTATAGACTGAATTAAATTAATGTCACAATTAACACTTTATTTTTTGAAGTTTTGGTACAAAATTACATTGAACTGGTATTGTTGCCTCTTCATTACTAATAGTTTATCCCTTTCTCTTCTCTGTAATGCAGCACTATAATATTTCAACAACTCTCTCGTCAAAACAAGTATACTTACCCCAAATATGGCATTGTCTAGAATTGCAAGGGGTTCTTCTCTTTCACAATCCTTTACCAAACTGACATCCGAAACCACCATTGTTTCTCAAATAATTCCCCCCAACACCCCAGCAATTGCCAGAAGTGCACAAAATCTTCGGCATTTTAACCTTGTAACAAATTCCAAGAGCCCTATTATACTCTTTGGCAGCACATTCCAATCAAGGGGAATAAGAAGCACACCACAAATTGATTCCCCCGCGGCCATGCCAGCCCTGGATTACACAGACTCTGAATTCGAGGCAGATGACCTACCTGGGCTGGGTCCCACAAAGAAGTTTGACAAACCACGAGTCGTTGTGCTCGGTACTGGTTGGGGCGCATGCCGATTTTTGAAGGACATAAATACAAAATATTATGATGTGGTGTGTATATCCCCAAGAAATCACATGGTTTTCACCCCTTTGTTAGCTTCGACTTGTGTTGGTACACTCGAGTTTCGGTCTGTGGCTGAACCTGTTAATCGGATACAGACTGCGCTAGCACAGTCACCTGGTTCTCACTTTTTCCTTGCCAATTGTACCAAAGTTGATACTGATAAGCATGAGGTTAGTGTTACTTCTTGTTCTTTCGTTTGAAGTTTGAACAAACTGAAAGTTTGCATGAAGAACTGCTTAGTTGTTGGTTTTCAATTTTTCTTTGATTTGAATTTGTTAGGTTTACTGCGAGGCAGTTTCAAGTGAGGGGTTGCCTTATGAACCGTATGAATTCAAGGTAGCCTATGACAAATTAGTTATCGCTGTTGGAGCTCAGCCAATGACATTCAACATAAAAGGAGTTCATGAGTATGCAACATTCTTGCGCGAAGTGTACCATGCAAAACAGATACGAAGGAAGCTCCTCTTGAATCTTATGCTCTCTGAGCAGCCAGGTATATTTTTTAAAACCCCTCTCATTTCCACTGTATTATCTCTTATTGAAATTTGGGAAACCATAATTTGTAGATTCTCTTAATGAAATTTGAGCTAATAGAGAAAGTAATTATTTGTCGTATATGTAGGCATATCGATAGAAGAGAAACGACGCCTATTGCATTGTGTTGTGGTTGGTGGAGGCCCGACAGGGGTTGAGTTCACTGGCGAGTTGAGTGACTTTATCATGCGTGATGTACGCGAAAAATACCCACATGTTAAAGAACATATCAAGATTACTCTTATTGAGGTACATATTCATTTCTCTCTTCTATTCCTTCTATTTCAACAAAATATATTTTGTTTGTTGTATGTGATATATATATAGTTTAATTTATTTCAAAATGATTCGTCTTTAACACAGGGAAACGAGTTGTTGGCACCATTTACCCCAAAACTAAGGCAATATGCGACAAACCACTTAACCAAGGTAATCACTTGTACTAGAATTATATATATACCTTTTTGTCATGTCTTATTCATGTAATTAATTAACATTTTATTTTCCTGAAACAGTCTGGTGTTAGCATTGTGAAAGGGATAGTCAAGGAGGTGCAAGAAGAGAAAATACTATTAAAAGATGGGACCGAAATACCGTATGGTTTATTGGTGTGGTCCACTGGTGTGGGCCCATCTGATTTTGTAAACAACCTGCAACTCCCCAAATCTCGTGGAAGGTTTGTTTTATTATGAAGCTGAAGCAAAGAGATATTCATTTCATGAAATAAATAAACTTTTCCAAATTCTCAAGGCTTTTCAATATGATCTAATTGAATTCTTTGTGATTAACATAGGGTTGGAGTGGACGAGTGGCTACGCGTACCATCTGTAGAAGATGTATTTGCACTTGGAGATTGTGCCGGTTACCTTGAACAAACTGGCAAGCAAGTTCTTCCTGCTCTTGCTCAGGTTCGTTGTTTTTCATGTTCTGTACTAGCATCTCGCTGACAATTTTCTTTCAAAACTGATAAGGTTAATCATTGCTGAAAGTAAATCAAACTTCCAATACAAAAATCATTTCCTATTTTCTGAGTATACAACTTAAATATGCTTACTGAAATGAATTGAAATTCATAGGTGGCTGAGAGACAAGGGAAGTACCTAGCAACTGTGTTTGAAACAATGGCAAAACAGCGTGCTGGAAAAGCAAATCGTGCCAAGGAAGCCGAATTGGGAAAGCAATTTGAGTACCACCATTTGGGCAGCATGGCCTCCGTTGGTCGCTACAAGGCCTTAGTTGATCTCAGACAAAATAAAGTAGGTTTTTTGTTCTTCTTAAGTTTCTAATCATTCAATTTAGTTGAGACCTAATTAATTAACCCATGGAGAGATCAGAAATACATTCTGATAAGCATTCCAGTATAACTAGAAAATAGAAACTGATGTTGTAAATTTGTAACGTTGAAGGATTCTGATGGAATATCACATGCGGGATTCCTGAGCTGGATGATGTGGCGAACTGCATATCTGGCACGTACCGTCAGCTGGAGGAATAGAATCAATGTGGCCGCTAATTGGGGCACTACTCTTCTTTTTGGAAGAGATAATTCTAGGATTGATGGCTAAAAGGCTGATATAAAACCGTAAAGAGTTACAACTTATGAGAGAATTAGGTGCTCCAAGCTATATTATTGGATCATAATTCCAATGTATGTAGTGTTTTGTTTGGTTTGAGTGAAAGAAGGATATGGCTTTATCTCTTTTTTTTTTTTTTCATTTTTGTTGTTGTTGTTGTTGTTGTGGAGATAATTTCAAACATGTGTACATGTCAACAATAAAAATGCCAAAAATCAATCTTTAGTAATAATCTTGTTAGACACAATTCTCGAAGAGGATATTATATTAGAAAATAGATTTGTTTCATATAATTCTGCGCATATCTAGTTTGAACAATTTGTACAGAAGTCGTTTGACAACATACAAAGTTATGCCAAGTCGTAGTAGAAAAAGGTATACAGAAGTGACTGATAAAATTTTAATTGGAAAAAGTAATGATTGAATACTCTATTCGAAATATTACTTAGTATATCTTTCATGTAGCTAGTGCTATCAAACTAAAATACACAAGTATATGTAAATTTGTTATTCTTTGTAGTGCATCAGTTATTATATCATCTTAATTATCAAATGAAAATAGCATACATAATTTTTCTAATTGTTTTTATAATAAAAATAGTACTCCGATTATGTGCTTTTTTTTATTTTAAAAATGCACTTAAAAAGAGACAAAAGATAAGATATATATATAATTCTTTTGACATAAGGCATTAATTAAATAATTTAAAGCATAAAATTAAACATATGGAATCGGTCCGCCATTAATATTTCGCAAGGTTTTAAAATGCTCTGTTTTATCACCGATTAAACTGAATTATCTATGTTTTTAGCCATTTCGCATGACCGTTTATCACCGTTTTATCACCGCATAACCGTTTTATTACCGTTTTATCACCGTTTTATCACAAATCATCACTCAACCGCTACCCTGCACAAATCACATTTTAAAACCTTGATATTTCGAATAATGTTCAACTTCATTTCCCGTAACTGTACAAGTTCCTAGACGGTAGACCTAAACCCTGACTAACAAACAAATAATTTTATCCCTCAAAAAAAAAAAAAAAAATTCAAAAGGGGTGATACAAGGAGGGGGTTTCACGGATTTAATTGTGGTACAATGACAATCAACCTCTTTTCAAAAAAATTCAAAGGTAATTTACCAATCTAATGAAGGCGTCGAAATTGAAACAAGGAGGATATTCACCGATCTGACCTACTCTGTGCTGCCTTGTCCCCATGTAGAAAAATCGAGTAAAGAAATCAACCGACTTCTTGGCAGAAAAGAGGACGATGAGATTTTAGTTTGAAACTAATTAATGGGGGAAAAATCACCCAAATTTAACCCTGGGGAGTAAGGATATTTTGGTCTAAAAGAAGTGTTTAATCAATTTTGGAAATGTGCAAATCAAATTCCCCTGCGGAGCGAAATTTTTTTTTAATTGTTAAAAGAAAAAAAATCCTTAAATAACATAAGCTCTACAGTTCGAAACGAACTGGAAGAGCCATTGTCAAATTGAAGGACTAAAACATAATCAAAAGCTACAAAACGGATTAGAAAGAGACGAAATATCATGTTTTATATTTTCAGCTGTTTCAAATTTATTCAAGTTGATGAACAAACAATATTTTTTTTTTTTTTGAAAAAAGGTGGGAGCGCAACAAACAAATATAATAGCCACAAAAACAATTAAAAAATACGATGTCTCCTTTACAATTGGTTGCATTGTTTATTTGACTACATATATTTATCACACTTCTACGATACATTTTATCACAATTATGACAGTAATAAGAAGACTAAAGTTACTTCTAACAAGCTCCGATCAGCTAAACAATCACAATTAAGTTTCTTCGGTACCAATATTGGGTCAATTATACAAACACCCAAAACAAAAAAGTTTGTCAAAATTCTACAAATCACCGATCTTATATCTTCTCCTTATTTTAAATAAAATTACCACTACAACATTTCAATCAAAACAGAGGTACAATTTTTTGACACACAAAAAGGTTCAAATTGGAAATTTAATCAAGCAAGACAGCCTCTACGATGTTCACTTGGCTGGGAGGGTAAATGTTTCAGAGGCCATTCAATGAAAATTTTCCCCCATCTCATTTCATTGCCTCTACATTAATATTGAGTCATTGGATTTCAAATAGACAGAAAAATTTCCCACAGAGACTCTAGAATATTTGCATATATGACGTACCATAAATTTAGGGCAAATTTTTTTCCATGCAATAGGCCCAAAATAGAAAAGGCAAAATCAAAATAGACTCTGCCAGACATCACTTTTTGTGCTGTCAAATAATGTAAAGTTTGCTGTCACAAAAAAAAAAAAAAGTAATAACGAGCTGTCAAATAATATCGCAGGCACACCACTTTTTTGCTACGTCTCCAAAGATATCTTTCTTCCAAAAGGAAGGGATGAAAACTTAATAACATATAATATGTTATCAACATTAATGTATTTTTGCCTCCATATTAAATTATTAATAAAGCTACTTCATTGCAAATAAGTAATGATTTCCCACTAAATGCCGCCCCCCACCCCCCACCCCCCCCCCCCAAAAAAAAAAAAAAAAAAAAAAAAATGACTCTGAGCCATTTTAGAGTTTAGGGTCGGTTTAGGATAAAATGATGTTGATCTACATCCTCAACATTATTACGAAGTAGCATATATATATAGAACATTGCTAATCTCTTTTGGCATTTGGAAAGAGATTCAATTCTTTTCACTTGTAATATTTGTAGGATTAATGTTTTGTATCAAGTGATTTCTCCCTTATTGTGTTTTTACAGAAAAACATATACTTCCTTGTAACATTTGGAAATATTTTCAATCCTTTTCACCTGTAATATTTACAGGAAAATTGTTTGTATCCTTTTTTTTATCATCAATTGTTTGTATCCTTGTAATTGTTGCTCTCTCTCAAAAAATAAAATAAATAAAATCTTGTCTCTATAGTCTATTCACTTTGCTAAGAAAAATGTACAGGTACGCTAAATACTGTTTGGACTTAGATAATAATTCTTTTCTTTTCATTTTCATTTTTTTGGTCAATTTACAACCAGATGCATGTTCATTTTATTCAAAATAAATTCAACAAGATACGAGGTCTTTCTTTAATAATTAATCCATTAATCCTAGATCTCAAGAAAGATATTCCAGCTTACAGTACTAGTAGCCCCTGGTATTAATCTCAAATATTTTGGAAACCACCATGCTATAATGCACATTTTCAACAAAAAGGGAGTAAATTTAATTGTTATAACTTATATCTTATAAGCTGTGTGCTCATATATAACGTCATCTTAATTTTCCTGCTGAATATTTTAATTTGCTAGTTCATTATTAATATTAAAGAGTGTTAGCAAGAAAATTGTGTTCCCTGTATTAAAAAAAAGGACGCGAGCGACCGATCAAATAATGTAAAAAAGGGAAAAATATTATAATGAGGCCCAAAACGCGTAGGTAAAGAAACGCAAATATGGGAAGGAAAAAAAAATGTTTGTTTTTTATTTGAAGAATCCAACAACGTGGCCGAAAGGTTCTTGGCTTCTTGCGTTTGGGGAGCACAATTAAGCAATATTGTAGTATTATTTTTTATTAATAATTTATCTGGTGCAAGATACCCTTTGCAATTTTAAAAATTGGACTCCTCGAACACGCGCCTCCATATTTTATATACGAAGGACCAAAGTTGACTTATTAATTCTATATAATAATTTTCTTTTAGCTTGAAAAAATTAGAAAACATGCTTGCAAACTTGGACAGGGACGTGTGATTACGGTCTTATGGGGAATGCACCTGACCACTTCTCTAAATTCAAGATGAAAGAAAAAAGGAATTATACCCAATAAAATAATTTGTACAAGAAAAATGTCAGGTGGCCAATTTGAGTTCGCATCCCCTGACATACCAAACCATAAAATATTTTGGGATAAAAATAATTATTAACATTTTGGAGTAATCCATTAAATATATATTGAAACTAAATACAAGGAGATCCCAATAATGGAAATTCTGTAGAAATCAAGCTTGACTCAAGTTGAAACTTAAACAAATTTCTGTCTTGACAAGTAGAATTCAGAATTGAAGCCACAAAAGAAGACAAGTCCGACTTTCCGGTTCAAATTTGACTCAAATTTGAACCATATGTTTAGATATAACAGCAGATACTAGCGGACAAGTAGTCGGGACTACATAAAAAAATAAGAAATGCGGCGCCTAAATTTTACTATTCTATTAGGCTTTGTATAAATTTACTTTTTACTACAGCACATTGGAGATGAATTAGTATTGTTGAAACGCCGTGTTGGAATGAGTCCTAAAGGTTTGGAGATGTTGTAACTTGTAACGAGAGTATTTGATTGGTAAGGCCCAAAAGGTGGTTGTCAAAATCAAAACCTTAATTCTCTCCCATAATCATGAAGAAAAGTAAAAATTTACCAACCCAACTATCAAGGTGACAAATTAGACTCCGTAAAGAATAAATTTAACTCTGGAGACTGATTGTACAGAAACTTTACTTTATTTTTTTATTTTCCTTTTTCTTTTTAATTATTTACGGTTTCTAGGTTGGTTTTTGTATATGAATGTAGACTTCTAGCACTTAATTTGCTGGCTATAAACGCAAAAACTCACCAACCAAGGAATATTCCTGCGTGTTTCAAATATATATAGTAACAGAGACTACGCCTTTCTATCAAAAAAAAAAAAAAAAAAAAAGATTCCCGTTTTAATTCATTAATGTTAAATCATCAATGTGTAGCTTTATGCTTCATTTGGAACCAATAAATTATATGCTCAAGTTTGAATTTTTTAAGACTTAGAATTTTCTTTTTTTCATCTTTGAAGATACAACTCATAAAGGGAAAAAGAAGATAGAATAGAAAAATGAAGCAAATTACACAAGATGGTTTTCAAATATCACTCAATAATATATTTTAATAATTAATATGTATAATTTTAAAATGACATAACTATATAGTGAAATATTACTATTACAATTAAAATTTTAATATTATGATGATTTTAATTTTTGACCCTAAAATTTTCAGAAGAAGGGGAAAAAAAAAAAACCCTCAAGTTCGTGTGCTTATTGCGCAAGTCATGACACTGTTACAGTCAAGTCACACATAATTTGACATAGCCAGCCAAGACAAAATAAATTAATAAAAAAACAATATAATATTCAGACAGAGAAAATGGGACCCAGAAAAGGTCAGGCTGTGCTATATAAACCGATGCACCGCCTCTTCATTTCCCAACTCGTTGACACTTAACAGAGAATTGGAGCAACAAAGGGAATTAATACTCCCTTCCTGTAACGCGCACCGTTTCTCTTTCTATCAAGTGAGTTCTCATTTACTTGAATCAAAATTTTTCTCTATTTTATTGGTTTATTATAAGAAATCCATAGATTACCTTCTTAATTTCTTATCATTCCGAATGATCTCCTCTTCTTTTTTGTCTTCTTTATGTAAAAGAGCTCGATCGGGTACGTGTCTGTGTAGAACTATTGGCATTCCCTTCTCAATTTTTCTTTGTAGATTTTTCTTTTATAAATTTACACCATAAATCTCTGCAATCATTCCAGTCGAGAACTTTCGTTTACACCATAAATTTTGTTAGCACAAGATCTTTCCGTTGAGGTAAGTTTACATCTGAATTAAGTCATCAAGTTGAATATGCACGTATCTTTTTTATTTTTCTTTCGAGAAAATCCCTTTATATATGCAAGTATCGCTTTCTAAGAGTCCAAAATTTTTGGAACCTTATGAAAGACATCGTCGAAAAATATATTCTGTTGGAAACCTAGAATCAATTTGAAACAAGTCAAGAAAGAGAGGAGAGAGGTCAAATTTTGGAAACATGCTAGGAAGAGTTGCTTATTGGGAGCATATTCCATTTATTGCTTAAACATTAACATGGATTCATTATTTCTTTTATTTCATTCTTTCCTTAACTAATTGTTCCTTGACATAAAAGAAATTAATTTTACGTTCCCATATTTTTACCAAGGAAAATAGTAAAAGAAATGCCAAGCCTAAAATCTTGGGATTCATTTATTCCTGTGAATCGGAGACGGAGTGGTTGTATTTCTATTTTCTATTTTCTAATAATCACTCTTCGAATATTTATGGCACATATTGTATAATTTTTTTATATGACATTTCAAACTTTAAAACTACCATTAATTGTTATTGCGCTACTAGATTCCTGTTAAATAGAGCATAAGGTTTTGGAAAAAAAAAAAACTTTATTGTAATTATATATTAGGGTGTCAGATGACGTTTAAACAAAATTTATGAATGTTGAGTACTTTCCAATATTATGGAAGGTGTTCTTCTGACTATATTTAAACACTATTATCTCTGCTGATTTCGTAATGATTGCTAGATTTTAACACAATATATCTTTCATATTTGCAGCTGATATTACTTGAAATACGTTAAGTTATTCTCATATAAAAAAGAAGAATACTTGTTCCAACCATGGCATTGTCAAGAATTGCAAGGGGTTCTACCTTTTCACAATCCTTATCTAAATTATCAGCAGAAACCCCCAATCTTCGCCAAATTGTTCCCCATACTGGCCCCACGGTTTCAAACAATGCACGCCAAATTCGCCTTTTTACCTTGGTACCGAACTCTACAAAACACTATATTCAAAACTTCTCCGACACTACAATATTCCAATCAAGGGGGATAAGTGGAACCCCACAATTCCAACATCCGTCTTCCCAAGTGGCACTGGACTATTCCGATTCTGAATCAGAGACAGAGAGAGTGGTGCCTGAGCTTGGTCCAACCAAGGAATGGGAGAAGCCACGCGTGGTTGTGCTTGGTACTGGTTGGGGTGCATGCCGTTTTTTGAAGGACATCGACACAAAAACTTATGATGTGGTTTGTATTTCTCCAAGAAATCATATGGTTTTCACCCCTTTGTTGGCTTCAACTTGTGTTGGTACGCTTGAGTTTCGGTCGGTGGCCGAGCCTGTTAGTCAGATACAGACTGCTTTGGCAAAGTCACCTGAATCACATTTTTTTCTTGCTAATTGCACTGGGATTGACACAGACAAGCATGAGGTTGGTACTACTTTTTTAGAAAAATACAAAAGCGAAAAAAAGAGCTGTTGGTAATGAAGGAGCTCTAAATTTACCTTAATTAAAACATTTGTAATAGGTGCATTGCACGGCAGTTTCAAGCGACGGATTGCCTTATGAACCATACGAATTCAAAGTGGCCTATGATAAGCTGGTGATTGCAGTAGGAGCTGAGCCAATGACATTCAATATTAAAGGTGTAAAAGAACATGCCACATTCCTACGCGAAGTGTATCATGCTCAGAAGATTCGTCAAAAGATCCTACTGAACCTCATGCTCTCTGAACACCCTGGTAATATGTTGTTTTATTGCAATAAGACACCTTAATTAGTACCTCAGTGCACCCTTGTTGTGGATTTTTTTTTTTCCTGATGTTTAGTTGGTCCTCATGTTTGGAGGACAAAATATTTTTTTTTTCACCACCAAAGATGTCTTTTATTAATTACAACTGCAAATTTAAATTAATTACCTATTTGATTCTGATTGCTTTATATTTCTAAATTTGAATGGATCCATAGGCATATCGTTAGAAGAGAAAAGACGACTTTTACATTGCGTAGTCGTTGGTGGAGGCCCTACTGGTGTTGAGTTCACTGGTGAGTTGAGTGATTTCATAATGCGCGATGTGCATCAAAGATACAAGCATGCAAAAGATCATATCAAGATCACCCTTATTGAGGTACATATATTCATCCTTTTCCTTGTTAAAATTTTTCCAAATGATATATGTAGCTTGGTTTCAATTTAATTGTTGAACATTCCACTTTCGAGCAGGGAAATGAATTGCTGGGACCATTTGATCCAAAATTGAGGCAGTATGCCGCCAACCACTTGACCAAGGTAGTTTATTGTCTTCCAATTTCTTTATCGTATTGTTATAGACCCTCAACAATATGCTTTCAATAATGATTCAAATTTGTCTCATGAAACAGACTGGTGTCAGTATTGTGAAAGGGATAGTGCAAGAAGTGCAAGAGGAGAAAATACTACTGAAGGATGGGACTGAAATACCTTTTGGCCTCCTGGTATGGTCCACAGGTGTGGGCCCGTCTAAATTTGTAAACCAGCTCGACCTCCCAAAATCTCGTGGCAGGTTTGTGAAACATTATAAAATAAACAAAATTGAGTTGTGGAAAAACTTTGGGAAAAATTTTACCATTATCATCCAGTTTTCTCATCTTTTTTCTCATATACATACAGGATTGGAGTGGATGAGTACTTGCGTGTACCAACAGTACAAGATGTATTTGCGCTTGGAGATTGTGCTGGATATCTGGAAGAAACTGGCAAGCAAGTCCTTCCTGCACTTGCTCAGGTTACTACACCTCTTATTTCTTTTAAAACAAATATATATGTTCTTTTCGGTTTCTTTTTCCATTCAACAGGCTTGCGGTAATTATGTTTATGAACAGGTGGCAGAGAGACAGGGGAAGTACCTAGCAACTGTGTTTGAGACAATTGGAAAACAGAAAGGAGGAAAGGCAAATCAGGCAAAGGATGTCGGCATAGGAAAACCATTTGAGTACCATCATCTGGGTAGCATGGCATCTGTCGGTCGCTACAAGGCCTTGGTTGATCTTAAACAGAATAAGGTATATATTCTTTTCTTTCTTTTTTTCCCAGAAACTCTCAAGTAATTTTCACTATAATCAAAATATCATCAAATTTTGTAGGATTCGAATGGGATATCATACGCTGGGTTTTTGGGATGGCTGATGTGGCGAACTGCATACCTGACGCGCACATACAGCTGGAGGAACAGGATTAATGTGGCTGTAAACTGGGCCACTACTCTCGTATTTGGAAGAGATAATTCTAAGATTGGCATCTGAATTCTTTGCATACAAGATGAGTTTCAAGTCATATTACTTGCATTTATGTGATTTGTTTGAGCAAATCTCATGTTTAGCCTGCATTGCATACAAGTAGTTCGATTGGTTCGTTTTGTTGGCATTAGAAATAAATTGATAACGAGGTGTGTTGTACAAAGGATTGTTATCAGTTGAGATATTTATGCACAAGTAATGCTATCGACATCTAACATTACAGTGCACAAAAAAAAGATTCTTTGTAAATTGTTGCATTGAAATTAAGTAACCTAAATGATTGGAGCTTAATACTGTTTCGTATCCTGTTTTCAAGAAAAGTTCGTATCAATTTATCAACTCAGCCGGATATTGCAAAGTTGTTCTGATACAGGAATTATAAATCGCTAAAACAAATGGCTTGGTAAGAGCTCTAAATATCGAATTTTATTGACAAAGCCATCTCATACGTCTAATTAGCCATCTTTCTAATCAATAATTGTCCAAGCCCAACGAAACATTGGAGTAGATCAGTAAAATTACGTTTTGATAGATATGTTCCCCACGGACCCCACCTTTTAACTTCATTACAAAGATCTACCGAAATGAATACTTAAATGCATTACTCGAAATTATAGTAAATATAAGTTCGTATAGACGATCAATTTTTGTTACATTTTTTAAGTGAATTTTGTTGAAAAAAAATAGACGACACTTGATATCCTGAGTTCCTGACCCACATATTCCGTATTATAATACTAGAGAATCTCAGTTTGTTGCTGGATTTGTCGTGGCGCATAAAAGTTCCTCAGGACTGCGGATATGAGACACTGTTGTTAACGCTGTATACAAGTTTTTTAATAACGTACCCAGATGCCAGAAAATTCCAGTAGTACCTGGAACTTAAACAGTGACCGAAAATAAATAGTCTTATACATACAAGACAATTACTTTCATTTCTACAGTACTAAGAACCTGGAACAATCCGTATAAACTCTCGATCACAATTTTTATAATATTAGCAGTATAGAAAATAAAACAATTTATCGAACCAGAGGATAAGCAAAATGAAAGCACAGATTAAGACATGCACAAAAGAAATAAATTTAAACACTCAACTCTCCAAGAAAGCAAAACTATACAAATCTATCGCTATAATAATAAAACCCACTAAAGGATAACTGACAGACAACATAAAAATCACAAATCTCTCTAGAAAAAAAAAATTCAGTTAAGACCGGAAAAGGAATAGTATTTTGTATATCACATTAACATCAAAAGAATCAGAAAGCAGCTCGCATGGCCCCACGAGCAGCTTCACGTCTCATCTCAGCTGCCTTCCCACTTCCTCTGAAATACATGTATACTTGCTGCAAGTGCAATAAGATCAGTATCAGAATATGCCTTTCAGTGAGAACAAATTATATTGCAATTATAGCATAGGGGAAAAAAATTGGACACTAGAACAGCATGTAAATGTTTTGGTAAAGTATACTTGAAGAAAGCACAGCTAAAACTATGGCTAATTACTAACCAATAAATTTAAGGAATAATTCAAAAACTAAATTTGTTCTAATTGACAATTTGATAATGTCACAAGAATAAACTAATGTTTAAGGCGCTAGTTGCAAATATAACAAGACATATTTCAACCACTATTATTAGAAGTTGGATTTGATTGCAAATAAATTATAGTCTTATAGATTAAAAAAACGAAAACATTTCTGTTTCAGTAATAATAATAATAATAACAATAATCAAGAGGGAGGAAAATAGTACCTGAATGACCCATATGCTAACCAAAGACTCGATACAAAAGAAACCAAACCCAATGAAGTAGAAGATCTGTTAAGAAATAATGCATAAATTAAATTGTATGATTACTATTAGCAGAAGAAAGATGAACTTAAGGTAAAAACAGCTTACACCAACTATAATGTGATCACCGATGACATCAATCGCTGGTAAAATTCCTCTGTTAACAAGAATAAGAAAATTGAAATGGATCAGAATCAGAATGTCAGACAAATAAAAAAGATTAATTCCCTTGAAATTAGGATCATTGTGTATTGTGCATTTTATTATACAAAAATCAGAGATGGATACTCCATACTCTTTTTTTCTTTTACCTTTCTGATAGATAAAGTTTAGACAATTAGCCAATAATAATTTTTACTTTGAATTCACTATCAAAGTACATCAGATGCTATGAAAACATCCAGCAGAGAAAAGAACTATAACCTAATAACTTCATATATAGCCCTAAAACACCTCACAACCCACCAAATTTGAAATATAGCACATGCCCCATAAATAAAATATGGAAAATTATCACGCAGAGCATTTCCTTTCTAAAATGAATCTCCAAATTACCAATCTTATATCTGTTTTGTATAGATAAAAACAGTGCAGAAGGAATCAGCATGGTCTGTTTTGTATGGCAATACACAATAGTTTTTACATTTTACACAACCTACATTAATTGGAGCTAAACATGATATAGCTCATTATAGGACCAGCATCCTCTGCTGACCTTATAGTGCCAACTTTCGATCCGAACCGTCCGATCTAATCTTAATGGTTAAAAATCTTTCGAGCCTATCAATCTGGTATTATTCACGGGGCACCCATCATTAATCGGACGGTTCCGATCGAAAGTTAGCACTCTGCTGACCTTAGTTAGTAGAGAAGGTTCCGGTCAAAAGTTAGCACTCTGCTGACCTTAAAGGTTAACAGAGGATGTGATTCCGCTCATTATATGGGGTGGTCGGTATACTTGGTGTTCTGACATATGTAGGTGTGTGAAAAGCAGAAGCCACATTTACTCGGAAAATTACAAAAAATGAAAAAAAAAGCTCACGTGAGTGATTTTCCCTTGAAGAAAACTGGAGGAGCTACTGCTGCAAACACAACAAAAGCTATGTGGAGCTGCAAATGTGCATTAGAAAAAACTAATAATCTAAACTTCCAAAATAGTACCAGAATTATCATTGACAAGGTTAAGTGAAATGCTTACAAGGTAGAACAAAAAGAACCAACTGAATTTCAGTGCACTCTCAGTCCTGTGACACATGACACAAAACGGAATATTAACTCCAATGAAATATCAATTGCATCAGATTACTCGTTGATTAATGATCAACTTTCTCATGAAGTTTCAAAGCAAGCAGAGGTGGAGTGCAAAAGAAGTTAAATACCTCATAGCATTGTAAAGAGGGCGATACCACAACACGTATCCACCTGGTACACCAGCTAGAAAGTATATAATGGCCAGAAACCATATCTTTACACCTAGAAAATTTAATATATTATGTCAAAATTCACATGAATAAGAATGAATTTTTCTATAGGAAAACAGCAAATGTAATTAGTAAATATAAAAGAAATTCATACCTTCTCCCTTAATCCAAGCTGCAGAAACTGCAATTATGTTCCAGAAGAGGCACGCAACCAATCCTGTATTACAAAAGAAAAAAGTTATTTCAAACAAGACCCAATATTACTTGTTACCAAATACAAGTAACATTTCTAATGTTCATAATTAAATAAAGGCTATTTTGAGATGCTTGCACCAGGATATTTGGTATAATTCAGCTGCAGAGAATTGTTTGTTTATTAACAGTTTAACACACATGACTGTCAAACCACACAAAAACAAAGGAAACATTATTGGCTTCCAAATTTAGATGAACTCTTTACAAATCGATTAAGGTTAAGTTTAATTAAACAAAGGTTAGGTATGATTTAAGAAAGCTGCTTAAACTGAACTGGTAAATTCATACTTAGAATAATTTTACACTGACTTAATGCGAAAAATATTTAAATTGTACATAAGCCAACGACAGTATGTGCTAATTGCAATATAAGAAAAATTGCAAGGTATCATAAAAAAAAAAAGAGCACAGTAGGTATAATAAACTTTTAGAAGCTGTGCATTTTTTCTATTTAAATCCAATTGTGACCAATACAGTGTACTAACAGACAAAAATTATCAATAGAGAAAATGCAAAAGATGTAAAAGACGAGTTGGATAAGAAAGAACATATACCAAGATAAGAAGCAAATGCTAAGTACTGCATCCTTTGGGAGTGGATAGGAATTTCATTTGCAATGTCATGGTGTATAAGAGGAAAAAAAGGAGGCCAATTCTTCTCCTCTAATACGATCCCAGCTGGCAAACAAAGAATAATTGAAATAATTATAATTAAATTGCAGATAAAGCAACTAGAATTACAGAATAATATTATCTGCGTATTCTTAAGGATGGTACATAACACAGGCTAAATGACAAAAATGTATCATGTGGAAATGCGTTCGTCCAGGAGCAGAGCATACAATGAGGGGTTCTCAAATGACTTACCAAGGCAATCAGTACAATTGGAATATTTAGACAAGTAAACAACACTGACAATCAAACTAGGATACATTCGGCAAAGTACAAAAAAGAAATGATACCTCGTGCAGCTGCCTCTTCCTTCCGTTGGAGATCCTAAAAAATGACAACAAAAATTTCAATAAACTTCTTTCAAAATACTTAATAGCAGCTATCATGTTTAGAAGTATTTTAACAAACTTGCACTACACATTTATATGGAAACCAAAATGCTAAAAGTACCCTTTCTCTTTTGTTTAATTCAGCCTCCTTAGCTTGGAGTTCCTTCTCCTTTTTCTTGAGATCCTAAAGGAAAACAAAGTTGGAGGAAAGAGCTATATAAGCAACTTAAATTATTCGGATTAAATGATCAAAGAACTATAAATACAAATACCTTACCTTGGAATTTGAATTTGAATCAAGGGGTATATCAACAGTATTGTAGAAATCAGCTGGTTCAGGAGGTAGAGGTGAAAGTCTCGAATTAGAGGCTGGTGCTACAGTTTTATTCTGCTTAAAAAAAACAAAACAAACATAAATTCCCATAGAGAAGACACGGTAATATGTCTGGAACTGTAAGTGCAGAGTATAGTCTTCAAAATACTAAAATAAGGTCTAATCCAAAATATACAAAAACTGCACCTTCTACAACAATGTTACTCTCTGCATAGTAAAGATTAAGATGAGAAAATTTGAATATGGACATAGGAGATATGTATGAAGGGCATGTGTAAAATTCTTCTATATAAGGGGTATCCATGACATTATTTAATATAAAAGAAGAATATTAGGAAAAAAAATTAAGAAAAACTAGCTTGTGGACTAAAATCATCCATTATTAGTTCAAAATCATCAGGTAATGGAAGTAGCATAAGCATTCCCAGCAGCAACCAGTTGCTCCATTTCTTTATGAGCTTAGAAATTCTTGCTAATTTAAAGGTATTATTCTAACTATAGTACTCTATGATTTTTCCAACCAGACTGATATTGATAATTGGTGTACTGTATACAATAATTAGAACACCATCCTTCTCACACACAAAGACAGCAGTTCTTTCTTTGACATTTGAATCCTACAAATTATTTAAGAACCTAACCCTGTATGTTGTTTCAGGAAAAAATAATGCTAATTTCAACTAATTATGAGAGATGTACTCTCTAAATGGTAAAAATTTTCATCATTAGGTAGGAACTATGTCACAGTATAAATTACATCACAGAAAGCACTTCAGAAAAATGTTTTATTGCAGGATTTCCTACTAACTTAACAAACTTCGATTGACACAAATCAGTTAATCCAGATCTAACCAAAACTAACAGTACAAAACATTCAAGACATCTCTAACGAATCTACAAAACCTCCCTAACAAATCCAAACCCAGGCGATCCGACACCTCAACCATTCAGATCTCAGTAAGACTAATCAACAGAGAAGATCAAACTCTAACAGTTTCGGATCTACGAAGATCCTTCGTATCAGATCTAAACGAACTCAAACGCCTAAAACAGATCTGAGAAGAGAGAATGAGATGGTACTACTAACCGCGAAGGGATTGACGTCTTCTTCCGCGAAGGGGTTGCTGTCGTACCTCCCCGCCATTGATGAATTGGAGCGTCAAGGCTGAGAGATTGTCAAAACTTAGAAGTCGAGGGGTTAAAGTAAAAAATGGCGGCGAGACGAGAAGAGTATTATGTTAAAGAGGTTTTGTTGAGAGAGAGATAACTAAAGTTGGACCGATCAGGCTCAGAAGAAAACGAAGACTGCTTTGCTTAGGCTTCGCTTAGGTAATTATGCGTATATGCCCTTCAAATTTTCTCCCATTATTTTATTTTTAATATTTATTTTCTCTCCTATTGTATGTGCGCGTAAATTACGCGTTCCGTACAGAGCTAATAGCATTCTATGGGTTATGGACTTATGGGTGATTATGGGCCAATAGCGGAATTGTGGGTCTTTATGGGCCTGTAAATGGGTTATTTGCATTCTGAACGCGTTCGGACTTACTTCTGAACGGCTGAACGCAGAGATTTCAGAGGGGATCTGACCGCAAAGTCAAACATTTTTCTTCTGCGTTCAGCTTTTAACTATATTAAAACAAAAAGCCGCACGAAATCCTACAGAGTTTAGTTCGCACGATTAGACCCACCGCAAAAGACAGCATTCGGCAATTATTTATGCGAGCTTGGTGTATGTTTATTTAGTGAACCAAGGCGGTGCGAAGTTGTTGAACGCTTGTTGTAGTCCATTTATTTTGAATGTGCGCTTGGTGTATTTAAAAACTGATCCTGAACGTACTATCTTTATTTTGCTCTTTTTCGTCTCTTCCGCTTTTCTAATTTCTATCATCTGATATCTTCTGTCGAACAAGCAACCCAGCGAAAAAAAAAAAATTGCTCTGCTTTTTTCGTACAAACTATTGATTGATACTGCCACTTAAAAAAAAAAAAAAAGGATTCGATACTGCTTAATAACGGGCATTGTTATTATTATATTCGTCACCAATTCTTCACCCCTCAAGTCAAGTCAGACAAGTTTCACTTTTGTGGGTTTCACCAATAAACAGGTTTGATTTTTAAATTAGTACAAGTATATTTTATTAACTACATCATGTACATAACTACATATTGATGTATTTTGTCATATCGCTATACTTGTATACTACTGATTGGTCTACACTTATTTATTGACTTACTTATCTAGATTAAATTATATAAAAATTGACTCATATTATTATCATATAAAACCTGCAAATGGGCCCACATGAAGATTAAATTGTTTATTGATCAATCTAGTTAGTAGGTTGGAACCCTTTCTGAAGATTAGATTTTTTTACTGTTCAACTATTCATTGTAGAATATTTAAAAAATATAAAAGTACCAATGTCAGGCCATATTTAAAAAATATATATATCAATTTCATTGAATGGAGAAATTTCTTGAGAATATTGGGTGACAATACCTAGGCAATCCATGACTAAGCCTCTCAGGTCCTCAAAACTCAATTCGAAATTAAGGATCTAAATTTTAAAAATAACTCGGGCACTGAAATCTTAATTAGAAAGAAGAATTAAGTTACATTAAATATGGGCTCGTTTGGATTCCCTAGGAATTGGAATTGGCAATTCCATTCCTAAATTTTTCATCCAAACGGTTTTAGAATAGCCAATTTCATTCCTAACACAATTTTCAATAACACTCTTCCTAATAACACTTTTTTCTCTACTTTTCACACTTCCCAACGTTATTCCTAAACTCATCATCCAAACAACATTTTCAATTTCCGGAATAACCAATTTTCACAATTCCTGTGAATAGTATTTTTCTCTAAATTTATGTTATTCCTATCACATTCCTAACCCATCCAAACGACACATATAAAGTTAAGTAACAAGACACGCATCATCATTAAAAATTCATGTGAAGTAGAAAATTGCTGGAAGCAATCTCGACCAGAAAATCTGAAGTTGTTACTTGTTCGCATGTTATTAATTAAATTTTTATTTATATTTGTTTGATTCATATACAAAACGCCATGTGTTTTGTGCGATATGTGATGAGGCGTACAACTCTTGACCATCTATTTTGACCGAAGGTAGATCCATGCCCTCCCCTGTTTAATCAACGTCTCCAAATTATTCGACACTTAACTATACGAGGCAGAAACTCCATTTGCATGAGACCAACAGTATTGACAGCTTGCCGGTACCATTTTATATATCTAACGTAATTTAACATCTTGTTTGGTTAATAGTAGGTTAAGAAGAAAACGAAAAGGAATGGACAAAAAAATTCAAAAAATATTGTTGTCCCATTCCTTCTGTTAATTTTAATTAGGTGAGAGTAATGAGAAGAATTTATGGCAGAATAGGGCTTTAGATTAAGAGTCAAACTGAGCCATTTGACAAACAAAAATGCAGAAAAAAACTCGAGTATTGTATTTTCTTAAAAGGTAACACTCTAAAAATCAAATCAGAAATAAAGATGATTTTATAGCGCAAAGGCTCCCTTGTGTATTTTATTTTCTTAATTTTATTTCATTTTGTTCGCATGTTTTTTTTTACTGGAAAATATAAAATGAACCTAACAAAACATGTCTAATAATAATAATAATAATAACACGAAGAGGGGCCTAGCCTACTGAGCAAAAGATTAAAAGCACACAGAGAAGAGAGCACGCTCATTCCAACGGCTTGAGAAGGGATGCAAATCCGTTAAGCACGAATTACAGAATTCAGGTTTCTGCACAATCCGTCGAGAACGGAAATGAACTCCAGAGGCATCCGTTTGAGAACGGAAGCAAATCCGTTGAGGACGGAAGTCAATAGAATTCAGGCTTTTAAAACTTCGCACAATCCGACCAGAGGATCCGGATGCTCGTTCTCACTCCCTACTCGCAACAGCCAACAGTAAACACTCATCAGTCCCCGCTCACTCTTCTATTCTAGCTTGTGATTTTCACCTTCCGATTCATACTAGATGGTCTATACTCTATACTGACAATTCAATAATTATGGGCCAGGGGTAGGTTACTGTACGGGAGTATAAGTAATTCATATACGTCGTATATATTTCTTATTTAATAATTAATTCATATTATAATTATTTAATTAATGTTATTCAGCTTTCTATACATAATTGAAAATTAACTCGCTTATAATTAATAAATTCACTACAATTTTCAGCATGTTTTGAACTTATTTTTTCAATAAATTGGTTTGATTTAAAATGAAAATTGCAGATTAAAACATTTCATTGCTGGTTCCTATTTTGTGTACTGCATAAGATCTTTTGCTGCATGCACTTTAAATTGTAGGATAATCATTTAAACATACTTTACTATATAAACTTCAAAATTATTAATAGAAACTATCAGTGTTGTTATTCTTGATTGAATACGTGCAACCAAATTTAGAATTGCTAAATTGATTATTCCTTGTTAAAAAAGTGTCGTACAACGTTCAAAATTTGAATATTTATTTATTTATTTACTTTTTTTTTTAAGAAGGCTTTCTAGTAGCTTTCTGGTGACTAATAAAATTCCCCACGGTATGCTGTAGGACAGCAAACTACAAAGCAATCTTTGATGGACAGGTTTGCTGTGTTGGTTGGCAAAGCTTGGTGGACATGATTAGCACAACCGTTTAATCATTATCAGCACTCAGCAAGACCATCTAGCATGCTACAATATACAAGTATATTAGCCTAGCATACCAGAGAAGGGGGTGTGTGAATTTATCTAGAAATTTATCGAGGATATCTAATATCATGCTTCAACTACGCATTTCAAGTTCACAACTCAAAACATATGTGCTAATACAAGTACTTAAACAAAAGTTGTATTGATCTTGATTCATTTGGCAATACTCCTAGTCGAAGTATGCCGAGCTTTTGAATAGTCTAAATCTTAGGCAGTTAAGCAAAACTGCAAGATCAGCAAGACAAAAAATCAGAAGGAAACCAACCAGGGATAATCAAAATCTAACCAAAATGATACTAGAATAGGAGGTGTACTAGTTGAGAACTTCTGACAACTAGTAAGCTAATGCAATAATAACAAAAGTTACAAATAATTGAACCTAGCACAGTTAACGTAAGAAACAGCAACAATGTATACACTAGCCTTCATATGCAGAGGTATTGCTCAGACCAAATTTGCAAATGAAAACTGATTAGCCTATATTCTTTCCCAGCCAAGGTCTTGCATGTCAAACAGGCACCTTTCCACCGTAACAACAAAATAAGCTTCACCCAGCCCAGGAATATCCATTGTCCTACGGCACTACATACCCTCTTAAGAAAGTCACTTTCAGATATTCAACAAGCAGATTACGCTTCTTTTGCAGTCCCTATGATTCTAATGCACTCAATACAGTATACCTTGGAATCTATACTATCTCTACGCTACACGAAAGCAACCGAGGTTGCAGAGCTACGCTTCTGGACTCGAAGCTGAATAAAAAAAATCAGCAGACACCTCTTCCTCTGACCAGCCATAAATTACCATGAAGAACTCCGCATTCTGTTTTATTTTATCTTTTCTTTAACCACCAATCGCTTTAAAATCACATACAAACGTTCTGGACCCCACATAATCCCCAGCTCCTCAATAAGCTCAAGATTCTGCCTCAAAAAAATCAAGGGTATGACTGATATACCGGCTTCTGTTATTCCCCAAGAGCAACAGTATATCCCGACATGATAATCCAAATTCAATAGATTTACTCTAGGAAGAAAATTATCAATGTCACATGTGATTAAAGGTTTGAAAGAAACCTCAGCAATGGTGGAAGCATGAAAGAAACCTCTTCATAGATGTATTGAAGAGGTTGCAAACCAATTGGAGAGAATGGATGCTGGTTTCACCGAGCCACTCCTCACCTGATGAATATACAGAACCATCCCTGCCTAAGAGATGAAAAGGTAGAACAATCCCTGCCTATGACATATCCGGCTCAGCATCAACTGGTCTCAATGTCCCTCCTGGTACAAAGCCCTAAGAGATGAAAAGGCAGAAATAAAAATGCGACACTAAGATTATCTAAAAAACCAGGAAAAAAAAAAAAAAAAAAAAAAAAAAAAAACGTATGCACACAGATATTTTCATAACAAAATGACCTACAACTATGCCATAATGCAAATAAAACAGTAAATTTACAAAACCAGCAGTCCAGCCTAACCTGACACTAGAACCAACCTAAATTGACCAAGTAAGCCTGATATTAACCTCATATGTCTTTTCCAAAGCATCTCCACCTGATTCCAGCTCGCCCCAACCCATCCCAACACACATGTTTAAGGCAAAAAAGAACAAATAATGGCCCAATACAATGCTCAATAGACATGCCTCTTTTCCAATGATATCATCTGCATATTCTTAAGCATGGTATATAAAACGGGGTAAATAAAAAAAAAAGGAGGATCATGTGGAAATGAGAATGTCCTGAAGAAGAGCATACAAGGAGGGGTTCTCAAATGACTTACCAAGGCGGTTCAGTATAATTGGAATATTTAGACAAGTAAACAACACTAACAATCTAACTAGTATACATTCAGAAAAGTACAAAAGGAAGAAAAAAGAAATGATACCTCGTGCAGCTGCCTCTTCCTTCCTTCTGTTGAAGTTCCTAATAAATGACAATAAATATTTTAATGAGCTTTTTTTCAGATTATTTGATAACAGCTCTCAAGTTTACAGTATTTTAATAAACCTGCACTACAAATTTATATGGAAACAAATCTGCTAAAGATACCATTTCTCTTTTGTTTAATTCAGCCTCCCGAGCTTGGAGTTCCTTCTCCTTTTTCTTTAGATCCTAAAATGAAAAGAAAGTTGGAGGGACGAGCTATATTAGCAACTTAAATATTTTTACTAAACGATCAAAGAATTAAAAACAAAAATAGTTAACCTTGGAATTTGAATTTGAATCAAGGGGTATATCCACAGTATTGTAGAAATCAGCCGGTTCACGAGGTAGACGTGAGAGTCTTGAATAAGAGGCTGGAGCTACATTCTTATTCTGCTCAAACATAGAGAAGACATGCTAATATGTCTGGAACAGGAAGCTCCGAGTCTAGTCTTCAAAATATTAAAATTGGGTCTACTCCAAACTATACCCAAACTGACCCTCCGACAACAAAGTTAGTCTGTGCATAGTAAAGAACAATGAGGGGAGATTTGAATAGGGACGTAGGTGATATGTATAAAGCTTCTATTTAAGGGGCATACGCAACATTATTTAATCAAAGAAGAATATTAGCAAAAAAAAAAAAATAAGAATAAATAAGAAAACTAGCTTGTGAGTAAAATCAGTCCATCAGTAGTATTAACTATTAAATCATGATATAAGGGCACCAGAATCTTACCAGTTACTCCATTTCATTATGTGCTTAGAAAATTATTGCTAATTGAAAGGTATTATTCTGATTATATGCCTATGTGACTTTTTCTTCGTGTATAGAGCTTCAGATACTTAACCAGACTAATACTGATAATTAGTATGCTGTATACTATAATTAGAGCACCATTCCCCTCAGCACACAAGGACAACAGTTTTTCAATGACATTTGGATCCTACAAATTATGTAAGAAGCCTGACCCTGTATGTTATTTCAGGGAAAAAAAAAATGCGATTTTTAACTAATCCTGACAACTGTACTATCTAAATAGTAAAGATATTCATTACCAGACCGAAATTATGTCACAGTATAATTCACATTAGAAAAAAAAAAGGACCTCATCAAAATGCTTTATTGCAGGATTTGTGATTAGCTTAAGAAACTTTGATTGACAGCCAGTTAATACAGATCTAATCGAAAGAAACAGTACGAAACATTCAAGAGATCTCTAATGAATAAAAAAAAAACCTCCTTGGTAAATTGAACGTCAGGTGATCCAACGCCTTAACTATCAGATCTCAGTGAGACTAATCAACAGAGAAAATCAAACTCAACGGTTTCAGATCTACCTTCCTATCAGATCTCAACGAACTCAAGCGCCTAAAATAGATCTAAAAGAGAGAATGAGATATAAAGGCATGGTACTTGCTGCGAAATGTCTTACCATAACTTCTTATCCGCTAGGCGACTGCCACAGGCAAAAGGTACATGATGACCATGGGCTCAACCACCACTTCAATGAGAGTTACCATAACTTTTACATTATGATAATTGAGACAACCACTCTGGAGAGCTTGCAATCTGAAATGTCAGCCCCCCCCACACTGTGAGATAAAAAGCTGTTGCTCAGACCACTTCAGGTTTTGGTTATGAATCCATTGACTGTAAAATGAATTTGGTATCTAAGAGCAGCATCTGCTTCCTAATAATATTAGTAGAGTGGCCAAATTCATATGGTACTGAGCAACTGCCAAAGTCTTAAAGATTAAGAAGAACAGAAATAGAATTTGTTTGATTGTTTACTTTTCACAGGTATTAATTGGTCATTCACAAATCACAATCAGTACTTTATATACTTGTAATTAGATCCGATTCATATTTCAGTACCCAAGGTCGACTAATATATCCATATATATTTTATTATTTTTTTTTTTTTGTTGTTGATCTAATTCGTATATATCATTCAGAGCGTTTCTTAGGACTTGGAGTAACAAGCCAGTGAGACAATTACATAATAAATGCGTGCTTGATCAAATTCAATGCAGGAAACAGCCAATTAATTTAATCCAAAGTAAGAAAGCAAAGTACACTCTTTGTGGAAATGGAAGCGCATCATCACTCTCTCTCCGACCATATGGAGGCGACAGCTCTTGAAAGCTCCGATGGTTGGTCGCCGTACTCTCCTCAGCGTGGCTTGCGACCACCGTGCGTTTCAACCCTACAAATCGCCAGCAAATAGCATTTTTGAGTGATCCGAAAAGCCTTGATTTTAACACTGTGTTTGGTTTTTGGGAAATGAGTGGAAAGGAAGAAAATTATAAAAGGGAAAGAGATGGAATTTGATGGAATGGAAAAATATTTCCATCGGTTTGTTTGGATTACTAGCAACAGTGCCCACCCAATGTGTGGGTGGATTTAATATGTAAAATGTTATTGACGTATTTATTATTCATTTTTAATATTTTAAGTCAATGTTGTTGTCACATCCCGGGTATGATATGACAGAATCCCGCCACGAAAGTACTGATGTTAGTACTTCCGCAAGGCTTAAGTTTTAATTTAACTTATGAAAGACGCATATATTTTTTTTTTTTTCTTTTGATAATATAATAGAATATTATCAGTATGACGATAGTAGAAATATAAAACTAAGTAAAGTAAATACACCCATAGCATCACACACAGATATACATAATATTTACGAAAGTCTAGTACAACCTCCATCTCAACTCAAAATGTGACTGCGAACTCCGAACTGGGATCTATCTACAATACTCAGCTTAGTCTATATATACAACAAAGACTAACTAGTGCTAACCAAAAGTTGATCCCAAGTTCATCAGACTCTAACCACTAAACTCACTCATACAAATCCTCCTCTGGCTCCTGCTCCTCGTCAGAATCACTAATGATAATGACTGGAGGATCGGCCGGTGCAGGAGCCGGTGCAGAAGCTGGTGCAGGAGCCGGAGCAGGGGCCGGTGCTGGAACCGGAGGAGGAACTGGATCACTATGCTCAAAATAAAAGTAAACACCCATAGGAGAAAACGAGATATGGTGAGTCACATAAGCGTGCAAGTGAGGCACATATACACGCTGGTGGTAATACGATCCGTCAATAACTGCCACTGGTGGTCCCCTCGTGGGCCTGTGCGTCCCCTGGAACCCCCAACCGCCGAGGAACATGCAACAAAAATCAAGTGAGAAATAATTTCTCAGTGCGGGTTTTAGTTCCAGACGTGGATTTCTGGTCGAAATCTTATTCTGGAAATAATTCCCGTAATAATCAACATGAGTAATAAATAATAGATAAATAATAAATAACTTAATCAAAATCAAATAGAAATAATATAATGCAACATCTATTTAATTACATACCGAGCACCTCATCAGGAAATGTCCTATCGTAACCATCTGTAATAAACATGCATGAAATCAAGTCAAAAGAATGATCAATAATCACGGTCATATCAACTCACATCATATCATATCAGTAATATCAGTAATATCAAAAACACACTCAGGTCCCCTAACCCAACCGGCTGGGCAAGCATGAGCAGACCTTTCCCTAACCCAGGGCAGGCATGAGGGACGTGTCCCTAACCCTGGGCAGGCATGAGGGAATTCCATATCCGAATAGCGCTACCGAACTGGCCGAAGCCGGTGGCCGACCGACTCCGGAGAGTGGTATTGATTTTTCCAGTCAGTCTTAACTCAGTACTTTCCTTTCATGATTATCATTCAGTATCTTTCAGGCAAGATTAGGTTGAGCTAGAAGGATTTAGCTCTCCATAAATTAAATATTCAAACTTGCCTGTTCCAATTCAAGTCAAGTGAATATGGAGATGAGTTCAACATGAGTTGCAATATCTGTTCCTATAATCTAACATGATAAATTCATAATGCATAACAATGTGAAATCAACATGCCTATGCATTAATTTAAAATTACCAAACAATTTCTACAAAAATCCACGTATCCGCACCTGTACTTGGATCAGTAGTCTCTGATGTCCAATCCCCTGTAATTAATAAAAATCGTTGCTAATTAATTAACGATCATCTATTTAAAGAAAAGGTCCGGCTTAAACTACCAGACTGACTGAGTTTTCTACTTAAATTTTATAGTAATTGCTTGTTTTTACAACAATTTGATTAATATTTATTATTATCTTATTTTATTTTATTTTAATTTATTTTATTTAAATTAATTTCATTTTATTTGAATTTATTATAATTTATTTTGATTTATTTTGATTTATCCTTAATTTATTTAATTATTTATTTTACTTTCTTATATTTTATATTTAATTAATTAATTAGTTAAATAATTTATATTTATAATATTAATCTTAATATTATTCTTTATTATTAATTAATTATTAATAACTAAATTAATTTATTTTAATTAGTTTAATTGCTATTTAAACATGTTAATTATATGTATAATTTATAAAGATTGAAATTAATTCGGTACTGGGCCAAATATTAAGTCTCGGCCCAGTCCCCTTTTTTTTTTTTTCTCTTTTTCCTTTCTTTTCTCTTAAGCCCGACAGAGCCCAGTCCATCCTGGCCCAACCCGAAAGTTTTTTTTTTTTTTTTTTACTTCAGTCCTTTATTTTTACAAATAAGCCCTTTTTGTTTACACTTAAGTCCTTTTTATTTACGAATCAGTCCTTTTATTTGCAAACAGGTCCTTTTTAATTATTTTTAGGTCCTTTTCTTTACAAGTTAGTCCTTTTTATTAACTTTTCAGTCCTTTTTCTTCGCACTTAAGTCCTCCTGCCAGAAATTTTTCTCGGATCAGTCCCTGTCACCTCCGATGTCTTACCAGAACCGTACCAGAGGTACGTTTGTGGTACCAATCACTGGTACCAGGTCTCCAAACACCTCCCCTTGCCCCCTACTACTTCCTCTAAGTATACACAAACTAAAACAACTCAAATTCAACAATTTTTGATCGGATTTCACCATGACAGAATTCAAAACCCTAAAATTTGTATTTCTAACCTTTGAAACCGATTCAATCTCTCACCAAAACATCAAACGATCCTAAGGAAACTCATCCCAACTCAGACATTAGCATAGGGTTTATAAACCCGTAATTATCCCTTAATCCTAATTTCGGCTAACTCAAACTTCAATAATCTAAATTTAAAATAAGGTTTAAGGATGGTCACCATACCTTGATTTCGATCTCTAATTACTTCTCTCCCTTTCTTCCCGAGCTCAGTCCCTCTCTCTCACACTTTTTTTTTTCGTGGAAATTTCTAGTTCAACCCGGCCAACCCAAAACTTGACCCCAGACCCAGTATTTATAGGCAAAGGAAGAAGAAAGGAAGGAAAAACAACGGCGGAGATCGAAACAAAAATCCCAAAAATTTTTTTCGAACTTACCCGATTCTCCACCGTAGCATCACACGGCTACGGTTGGAGGTGACTTCACTCAACTACGACCAAGGCGAAGAGGTGGCCACACCAAATCCCTCGTCAAAGCTCGTGCTAAGCGGCGCGACGAATACTGTTGAAGCGGAAGAATCGGACGGAGAGGGAAATTTTTCGGCGGAGAAAGGAGAGAAGAAGAGATGAGGCCAACTGTAAAATCGATTTTATCGATTTTACCTTGCCCGGATCCTCTGTGACGAGAAATTTGTGGACACTGATGTGGCAACTCCTTTTAATTAAATTTAATTCGAATTTCATATGATTTACTCAAATTAACAATAGATTTTGTAATTAATTAAGCTTTGATTTTACTAGAATATTTTATATTAATTATAGATTTTGTACAAAGTCAAAAATTTCGAATTCGAGTCGATTTTCATGTTAGTTTTGGTTTAATTATACGTTATTTAAATTTTATAAATATTATAATTATCAAGAATTATAAATTTCTTATTGATTAATATTCTTAATAATTTTATTAATTGATCCTAATTAATTTAGATTAATTTGGTTGCCCTACTACGTTACATTCCACCCCCCTTAAAAAGATCGTTCAGTCCCCTGAACGATGCTTACCCGAACAATTCTGGGTAGCGTTCACACATGGTTTCTTCTAATTCCCAGGTGGCTTCTTTTGTCGAATGTCTGCCCCATCGAACCAGCACCAGATGGATTGTCTTGTTCCTTAATTGTTGTATTTTCCTATCTAAAATCTGCATTGGTTCCTCCTTATATGATAAATCACTTTCCATTTGTAGCTCAGAGAAATCAGGTATCTTGTGAGAAGGATCCTTAATATATTGTCGAAGTTGGGACACATGGAACACAGGATGTATTTGAGAAAGATGGTCGGGCAATTTCAACTCATACGCCACTTGTCCAATTCGCTTTGTTATTAAAAATGGGCCAATATAACGTGGACTTAATTTTCCAGTCATTCCAAATCGTCGAATTCCTTTGACTGGAGATACCCTTAACCACACTTCTTCTCCTTCTTTGAATTCAATATCCCGTCTTCTTGTATCCGCATATTTCTTATATCTATCCTGGGCTGCTTTTAATCGTTTAAGCACTACCTGAACCTTCTCATTGCTTTCCGCTATAAGTTGTGGTCCTGTTGGATCTATTGTTCCTTGTGGTTTCCACCATAACGGGGTTCGACAAGGTTCACCATATAAAGCTTCAAACGGTGACATGCCTATACTTGAATGATAACTGTTGTTGTAGGCAAATTCCACCAAGTGCAAATTTTCTAACCATGTACCACCAAAACTCAAGATACACGCTCGAAGCATATCTTCTAGAGTTTGGATTGTTCTTTCTGATTGCCCATCAGTTTGAGGATGGTGTGCAGAACTAAACATGACTTTTGTACCCATTTGTTCCTGAAAGCTAGTCCAAAATCGAGATGTAAATCTGGTATCTCGATCTGATATAATTTCTTTTGGACATCCATGGTATTTAAATTGAACCTTCATGAATAATTCTGCTAATTCTTTTCCTGTAAAATCAGTTCGAATTGGAATAAAATGTGCTACCTTTGTTAATCGATCTACTATGACCCAAATTGAATCATACCTTCCAGTGGTTCGAGGAAATCCTGTCACAAAGTCCATGGTAATTGATTCAAATTTATGCCTGGGTCTCCAGGGAAGTTGTAAAAGTCCAGCAGGTTTTTGTCGATCCGCTTTAACTTGCTGGCATATTTGACATTTTCTTACATATTCCCTTATTTCCTTTTTTATATTTGGCCACCAAAATGCCTTCTTTAAATCCTGATACATCTTTACTTCTCCAGGATGAATGGTATATCCAGAATCATGTGCCTCCGATAAGACCGTTGTTTTTGTTTCAATATTATCGGGAATGCAAATTCTATCCTTAAATTTCAAAATTCCAGTTTCATCAATCTTGAAAAATGAATCTGGTTTACTTTTGGCTAATTCCCGATATTTCTCAAATTTGGTATCTTTCCCCTGTGCCTCTTTTAATTGATCCTGTAGATTGGTTTGAACAAATATAGAGCTATCATTCCCGTCATTGCTACCATCATTTCAGAAGGACCTTCGGTTTTCCAGATTCTAGAAGAGAACATGTGTACTGTTTCCTGGGAAAATTCCGCAAATAACTTGAGTTGTCTCATTTCCTCCAGGAGTTTTGGTTCCTTGGTAAGAAAAGTGATTAAATTAACCTGGCTTTTCCGACTAAGAGCATCTGCAACAATGTTCGCCTTTCCCGCATAATACTGAATATCTAGGTCATAATCCTTAATCAACTCTAACCATCTTCTTTGTCTCAAATTGAGTTCCTTTTGAGTAAATATGTATTTGAGACTTTGATGATCAGTGTATATCTTGCACTTAACTCCATAAAGATAATGTCGCCAAATTTTAAGTGCAAATACCACAGCAGCTAATTCCAAGTCATGAGTTGGATAGTTTTGTTCATGAGACCTTAACTGTCTTGACCCATATGCAATAACATGTCCATCTTGAGTTAATACACACCCTAATCCAAGTCGAGATGCATCGGTATATACAGTATAATCTCGTCCTGAGATGGGCATTGCAAGAATAGGGGCTGTAACCAATCGATTCTTGAGTTCTTGAAAACTTTTCTCCTGATCTTCACCCCATTCATATTTTATATCCTTATGTAACAGTTTAGTAAGAGGTCGAGCTACTTTAGCAAATTCCGGTACAAATCTTCTATAATATCCTGCTAGTCCCAGAAAACTTCGTACTTCAGTGACTGTCCTTGGTGGCTTCCACTCAGTTACTGCTTTAATTTTATCAGGATCCACTGCTAATCCTTTTCCTGATATGATATGTCCCAAAAATGCCACTTGTTCAAGCCAAAACTCACATTTGGAAAATTTTGCAAATAACTTATGTTGACGTAATCGATCCAGTACCATTCTTAAATGTTCTTCATGTTCCTTCATGGACTTAGAATATATCAGGATATCATCAATGAAAACCACCACGCATGAGTCCAATAAGTCATGAAAAACTCGGTTCATCAAATCCATGAAGGCTGCTGGAGCATTAGTTAATCCGAAAGGCATCACCAGGTACTCATAATGTCCATAGCGAGTGCGAAATGCAGTTTTCTCTATGTCACTTGGTCGAATTCGCAATTGATGATATCCTGTTCTCAAGTCTATCTTGGAATAGACTGAGGATCCTTGTAGTTGATCAAATAAATCATCAATTCTGGGGAGTGGGTATCGGTTCTTGATCGTTACCTTGTTTAATTCCCGATAGTCAATGCATAGCCTCAAAGTTCCGTCTTTTTTCCGCACGAATAGAACTGGAGCACCCCATGGAGAAGTACTTGGTCGAATGAATCCTTTTTCCAATAATTCTTTCAATTGAACCTTGAGTTCCTTTAATTCTGCTGGAGCCATTCGATATGGGGTTTTAGAAATGGGTGTGGTTCCTGGGGTTAAGTCTATAGGAAATTCAATTTCTCGATCGGGTGGTAATCCAGAAATTTCTTCTGGAAAGACGTCGGAATATTCAGAAACAATTGGGATGGAAGAAAGGTTTATATTTGTGGAGTTTAGGTCTATCACCGTAACCAGATAAGCAGTACTTCCAGCTTCCATCAGGTGTTTGGTTTCAAGAGTAGAGATGTAAGGTATTGGATCATTAGGTTTCCGGCATTTTAAAGTACTTATGGTTTGGTTCGGGAGTTTGAATGCAACTTCTCTTTTAGCACAATTGATTATGGCCGAGTGTTGTGTTAGCCAATCAATTCCCAATAGCACATCATAGTTAGCAATATCCATGACTAGTAAGTCGATCTTTAACTCCCGTCCATCCACGCGAACTTCACTGTTTCGGCAATGTATGGCTGTTCGGGTAGCTCGCCCTAAGGGTGTCTGAACTTGTAAAAGTCTTTCACTTGGTTCAACTACCCAATCATACATCTCAGCAAATGATTTAGACACAACCGAATGGCTGCATCCTGTGTCTATTAATACATAAGCTGGATATCCAGAAACATGTAAAATACCTGTTAATAGATCCGTCGTGGTTGCGTTGGGGTCTTCCATCCCTTCCTCAACAATTTCTTCTTCAATTGGCGCCTCTTCTGATGTCGGTTCTTCCACCGCTTCCATGGCATGTACCACTGGTCCTCGTTGAGTTAAACCTCCCCGCACTATACCTCGACCACGCTGCGGTGTGCCTCTTCCACGACCCACGTTATTTCCAGAAGGATTTTCCTTTTGTTGCTGATTGAACCATGCTTTTGGGCAATCTTTAACCCAGTGTTCTGTGCTACCACAAACATAACAAGCACGATTGATATGACGATATTGATTTTCAGGATGAGGAAGTTGACACCTATTACACCAGTTAGTAGTAGATGGTTGAGGTAGTCTAACTGGAGAAGGTAATGGTGGCCTGACTGTTGAAGGCACAAATGACCTATTGGGCCTAACAGTCTGTGTTGTTGGAATACCACGGCCTGGTACAGTCATTCCTCGTCCGCGCACATTCCGACTTTGGTTGATACGAAGTTGGATCTTTCTTTTATGATATACATCCATCTGTTCGGCAGCATCCATTAATTCTTGCAAACTCTGATTAGATTTATGATCCACCGCCATTGCAATATCTAGATCTAGCCCATCTAGATACTGACGCCTTTGTCTACGAGGATTGTCAACAACATCCGGTGCATACTGAGACAAGCTGAGAAACTGGTTGTTGTACTCAGCCACTGTTCTTCCCATTTGTTTAAGCGTGACAAATTTTGTTCTCATGGCCTCCTTATGCACTTCTCCCAGGAATCGTTGCTCGAATCTTTCCTCAAACCATGCCCAAGGAATTCGGGCAACATCTCCTTCATAACGTCTTTTGACTCCTTCCCACCAAAATCTAGCAGCATTCTCGAAATAATAGGTTACTAGTGAAACTTGTTGTTCAGGCGGAGCTTGACATACCTCCAGTCGGGATTTCATAGCAGCCAACCATTCTTCAGCTGCTTTGAATCCACTTTCCCCGTCAAATTTAGGTGGTCCCAGTCGAGCAAAAGCTTCAAATCTTCTAAATGTGGCATCTTCCCGATCCCGGGGGCCTTGTTCCGCTCTGTCAGCTACTCTTCGTCCCCTTTCATAAGCTTGTAACAGGCGATTCACCTCTTGATCTTCCAACTCTACTCTTTCAGGTTCCTGGGCCTGTCTTCCTCCGCGTCTTCCATGTCTTCCACGCGCGTTCTCCATTGCTGGCTTCTAACGATTTAGTATTTACGTCCCTAAAATAACTGTTATTATATAAATACAACTATTCAAGCAAACAAATAAATGAAATGCATGCGTGCCTACTTAATGCAGAAATTGAAATGTCGTCTTAGCCCGTCTTCTACCCAGACTGCCGCAGGACTGGTTATGGCTTAAACCAACCCCGCTCTGATACCACCACAAGAGACTGTCACATCCCGGGTATGATATGACAGAATCCCGCCACGAAAGTACTGATGTTAGTACTTCCGCAAGGCTTAAGTTTTAATTTAACTTATGAAAGACGCATATATTTTTTTTTTTTTCTTTTGATAATATAATAGAATATTATCAGTATGACGATAGTAGAAATATAAAACTAAGTAAAGTAAATACACCCATAGCATCACACACAGATATACATAATATTTACGAAAGTCTAGTACAACCTCCATCTCAACTCAAAATGTGACTGCGAACTCCGAACTGGGATCTATCTACAACACTCAGCTTAGTCTATATATACAACAAAGACTAACTAGTGCTAACCAAAAGTTGATCCCAAGTTCATCAGACTCTAACCACTAAACTCACTCATACAAATCCTCCTCTGGCTCCTGCTCCTCGTCAGAATCACTAATGATAATGACTGGAGGATCGGCCGGTGCAGGAGCCGGTGCAGAAGCTGGTGCAGGAGCCGGAGCAGGGGCCGGTGCTGGAACCGGAGGAGGAACTGGATCACTATGCTCAAAATAAAAGTAAACACCCATAGGAGAAAACGAGATATGGTGAGTCACATAAGCGTGCAAGTGAGGCACATATACACGCTGGTGGTAATACGATCCGTCAATAACTGCCACTGGTGGTCCCCTCGTGGGCCTGTGCGTCCCCTGGAACCCCCAACCGCCGAGGAACATGCAACAAAAATCAAGTGAGAAATAATTTCTCAGTGCGGGTTTTAGTTCCAGACGTGGATTTCTGGTCGAAATCTTATTCTGGAAATAATTCCCGTAATAATCAACATGAGTAATAAATAATAGATAAATAATAAATAACTTAATCAAAATCAAATAGAAATAATATAATGCAACATCTATTTAATTACATACCGAGCACCTCATCAGGAAATGTCCTATCGTAACCATCTGTAATAAACATGCATGAAATCAAGTCAAAAGAATGATCAATAATCACGGTCATATCAACTCACATCATATCATATCAGTAATATCAGTAATATCAAAAACACACTCAGGTCCCCTAACCCAACCGGCTGGGCAAGCATGAGGAGACCTTTCCCTAACCCAGGGCAGGCATGAGGGACGTGTCCCTAACCCTGGGCAGGCATGAGGGAATTCCATATCCGAATAGCGCTACCGAACTGGCCGAAGCCGGTGGCCGACCGACTCCGGAGAGTGGTATTGATTTTTCCAGTCAGTCTTAACTCAGTACTTTCCTTTCATGATTATCATTCAGTATCTTTCAGGCAAGATTAGGTTGAGCTAGAAGGATTTAGCTCTCCATAAATTAAATATTCAAACTTGCCTGTTCCAATTCAAGTCAAGTGAATATGGAGATGAGTTCAACATGAGTTGCAATATCTGTTCCTATAATCTAACATGATAAATTCATAATGCATAACAATGTGAAATCAACATGCCTATGCATTAATTTAAAATTACCAAACAATTTCTACAAAAATCCACGTATCCGCACCTGTACTTGGATCAGTAGTCTCTGATGTCCAATCCCCTGTAATTAATAAAAATCGTTGCTAATTAATTAACGATCATCTATTTAAAGAAAAGGTTCGGCTTAAACTACCAGACTGACTGAGTTTTCTACTTAAATTTTATAGTAATTGCTTGTTTTTACAACAATTTGATTAATATTTATTATTATCTTATTTTATTTTATTTTAATTTATTTTATTTAAATTAATTTCATTTTATTTGAATTTATTATAATTTATTTTGATTTATCCTTAATTTATTTAATTATTTATTTTACTTTCTTATATTTTATATTTAATTAATTAATTAGTTAAATAATTTATATTTATAATATTAATCTTAATATTATTCTTTATTATTAATTAATTATTAATAACTAAATTAATTTATTTTAATTAGTTTAATTGCTATTTAAACATGTTAATTATATGTATAATTTATAAAGATTGAAATTAATTCGGTACTGGGCCAAATATTAAGTCTCGGCCCAGTCCCCTTTTTTTTTTTTTTTTCTCTTTTTCCTTTCTTTTCTCTTAAGCCCGACAGAGCCCAGTCCATCCTGGCCCAACCCGAAAGTTTTTTTTTTTTTTTTACTTCAGTCCTTTATTTTTACAAATAAGCCCTTTTTGTTTACACTTAAGTCCTTTTTATTTACGAATCAGTCCTTTTATTTGCAAACAGGTCCTTTTTAATTATTTTTAGGTCCTTTTCTTTACAAGTTAGTCCTTTTTATTAACTTTTCAGTCCTTTTTCTTCGCACTTAAGTCCTCCTGCCAGAAATTTTTCTCGGATCAGTCCCTGTCACCTCCGATGTCTTACCAGAACCGTACCAGAGGTACGTTTGTGGTACCAATCACTGGTACCAGGTCTCCAAACACCTCCCCTTGCCCCCTACTACTTCCTCTAAGTATACACAAACTAAAACAACTCAAATTCAACAATTTTTGATCGGATTTCACCATGACAGAATTCAAAACCCTAAAATTTGTATTTCTAACCTTTGAAACCGATTCAATCTCTCACCAAAACATCAAACGATCCTAAGGAAACTCATCCCAACTCAGACATTAGCATAGGGTTTATAAACCCGTAATTATCCCTTAATCCTAATTTCGGCTAACTCAAACTTCAATAATCTAAATTTAAAATAAGGTTTAAGGATGGTCACCATACCTTGATTTCGATCTCTAATTACTTCTCTCCCTTTCTTCCCGAGCTCAGTCCCTCTCTCTCACACTTTTTTTTTTCGTGGAAATTTCTAGTTCAACCCGGCCAACCCAAAACTTGACCCCAGACCCAGTATTTATAGGCAAAGGAAGAAGAAAGGAAGGAAAAACAACGGCGGAGATCGAAACAAAAATCCCAAAAATTTTTTTCGAACTTACCCGATTCTCCACCGTAGCATCACACGGCTACGGTTGGAGGTGACTTCACTCAACTACGACCAAGGCGAAGAGGTGGCCACACCAAATCCCTCGTCAAAGCTCGTGCTAAGCGGCGCGACGAATACTGTTGAAGCGGAAGAATCGGACGGAGAGGGAAATTTTTCGGCGGAGAAAGGAGAGAAGAAGAGATGAGGCCAACTGTAAAATCGATTTTATCGATTTTACCTTGCCCGGATCCTCTGTGACGAGAAATTTGTGGACACTGATGTGGCAACTCCTTTTAATTAAATTTAATTCGAATTTCATATGATTTACTCAAATTAACAATAGATTTTGTAATTAATTAAGCTTTGATTTTACTAGAATATTTTATATTAATTATAGATTTTGTACAAAGTCAAAAATTTCGAATTCGAGTCGATTTTCATGTTAGTTTTGGTTTAATTATACGTTATTTAAATTTTATAAATATTATAATTATCAAGAATTATAAATTTCTTATTGATTAATATTCTTAATAATTTTATTAATTGATCCTAATTAATTTAGATTAATTTGGTTGCCCTACTACGTTACAGTTGTCTTGATCAAGGTAACAACAATATTCATCAATTTAAACAAATGTAATTGTGCCCAATGGACAAAATTTTTTGGAAAAAATTTACTTATACTTCAAAATGAACACATAAATGCCATATATTGCTTCATCCGTACAATTAATTCTTTGAACCAAATGTTCTCATATCGTTATTCTCATCAAAATTTTACCCATCCAATGTGTTGGCAAATTTGTAGACGGCATGAATATAAAGATGGATTTGGAACAACCTTGAAACGATGGATTCTCAAACAATAACAGAAATTTAGAAATAAATTCCCACGCTAGTAATCGAGACCACAAAATGAATGGATAAATTTTTATTTTAAAAATAATGTTATGCCAATTTATGGTGCTGAATATTATTTTGCCTTTCTCATTTTTTTTCGACATGTAAAAATGAATAAATTTACACGCTCCTTAACTACTTACGTTGCAATTATCATCTCATTTTTTGAACCAAACATCAGTACTTTCTTCCATACTCCAACGATAAACATGTACAATTATGGCATGCAACCACAGAACATTATAGTGAAATCTATATTGAAGTTATATGCTCTTAACCAATTAGAACAATCTAAACAACTAATTTAGTTTCCGCTACATCAATCTCTATTACATAAACATTTCTTTTTCTGACGAAAAAAAGAATCACAAGAGTTCAAAGTTTTTACAATAAAAAAGATGGAAGAGCAAAAAAAAACTTTGAACTAAAAAAACCATTTGGAGAAAGCTAGCCATCAGGAGTTTTCCTTGCTCATTGTATTGAACAAACATCACCTAGTACGACAAAAAACCAACACCCAGAAAAAAAAAATGAGGTGATGTTGTATGTATGACTTTCTTGATCAACTAAAAGAGACACATGGAACTCTATTACCATATGACGTTATCATTTTATGTTGCCAAGGTGGCAGTCATACACCATGCACCAAGAGGAAAATGGTTGTGCCATGCACCTACTGGATCAAGTTCAGGATCGACATTCTTTCTTTCTCTGAAAGAAGAGCAACCAAGAAGCAGATTAATTCTTCAATTTGACAAAAAAAAAATAATAATAACAGCGAAACATTAATTCAAAGCCCATAAATATATAAAAATTAAATATAAATAAAAATATTATTGGTACTTTAAATGTTAGAACCTACTGAGTCACACCGAATTCCTAGACTCCATTACTTGGCACAAAATACCAGTATGGTTCATCATATGATTCAGAAAGAATGCAAAATTATACACCTGTAGATGTTGACAATTTTGCCCCTGGCAAGGGTTTCAAGTTTGTATGAGCATGTTATCAAGCATTTGAAGTAAGCTAATCCTGCACAAAGTCTTCCTTTACTCTCTCTAAAAGCACAAATGGTACACTCCTCCCCAATCCCTCATTAGCCACCATGAGAAACACTGCACCATTAGATAAATATACACAACATAAATTTCTGTTTTCTTGTGAAAAACTGATACTTTATCGTTGTTAAATATTATACTTCTTTTGGTTTTGTTAGTGTCAATTATTACAGAACAGCAGCTCAGTGCCGTATTGATATTAGTATTGTGTCAGTTAGACTACAAGCGCTCGCCATCTTTTAAAAAAAAAAAAATTTAATTTCAACAAAATTCTTTGGTTTTGGGTTCTACAATTGAGGGTCGATAGGTTAACTAATGCTTAACAACTATTTTGCTAATTTAAGGTAAGACCAGTTTTACTAACTTGCCTCTGTAACTCTTATTATTAGTGTCAGTCATAATTTGAGAACTCACTTGATTACTGGAACAATACCTGTTCTTTGCAACTATATACTTTGAAACATGTACCAGAATAATGCCAGAATATATATAAATGAGGTCGAGAATTAAAAAATAAGAAAGCATTAAACAGCAAAAAACAAAAGCTAAAAGCAAACCTTTTTGGCTACGAAGTTGATCGAGCCCTTCAAAAGGACTTTGCCAGAAGTGGCACATGCGCTCTAGATGTACCTGAATCATAGAAAATATTACAAATCACATAACCTTCCAAAGAAAAATAATATAATTTGCCAATTATCCAAATGAAAAATTCCACTTTAAGATTTGTATCTTAAGATTACCATTAATTGTGTAAAACTGCAGATTCTGATATCAGAACAAATAGCCTTCTTATATTGTAGAAACTGCAGATCTGCCAAAGTACTTTATATTGTAGAAATAAATAACATTCTTACAACGATTTTCAAAATCAGAACTATTAACAGAACCAAAGAAAGATCTTCCCTAAAAGAAATAATGATCCAAAGAAAGATATTCCCTAAAAGAAATAATAATCCCAAGAAAGATCTTACCAATTAGTCAGAAGCACCAGCAGATAAAATGAAGTCCTGATCCGTGTGATAACCCTTGTACAACAAATCTACTCTAGAAACAAGATAAGTAAACATGAAAAAAAAATGTTAAAATTCCTTGATAATACAGTAAAATATTATGAAAGGCAACATAAGAAATTCAAACAATCTCCTTAGTATGATCATTTCTCCTTTGCTAGACATTTAAATTCCCATTCCCAACGTATAAAATCAAATATCAAATAGAAATTAAGTAAATCAGATAAAAATTGAACCAACATCTATCTTTTCTCTCTAGAAACTGGCTCAAAGCAGAGAGGAACCAGGTACCAAAAATTTAAATTAGAAATAGAGAGGAACCAGGATCAGTTTGAAGAAGAGGCAGACGTGAAGAGAAACAGAGAGGAGCCTGGATAGGATTGTAGAGAAAGGCACGGTTTAAATCGAGTAGCAGATAACAAAACAATAAGAAGTTTAAATAGGAATTGAGTTGTAGTGTGGGATCTCAGATTTTGAATTTCAAAATCAAACTTAAAAGGATGCGTACCTATTTTTTAATTTCAAATCTCAAATCGAAACAACGGTGCTGCGAAAGGAGGCCACGCCAGCTGTGTTGCCGCCAAGGAAGATTGTATGCGCATCAGGGGCTGACCGGTGGGTCCTACTAAAATAAGGGTGATCCGTGGGCAGTTGGGTGGGGTTGGCGATCGGTCGTTGTGGGGAGGGGGGGGGGGCGATCTGTGGTTCACCGAATGGATCGACGACTGGAGTGTTTAGGTTTTCAACATCGATGGCCCAAAGTCTAGCCGCTATGTAGTTTTTTCCAAAACAAAAAACGCTGGCCCAGAGACGGAGAGTATATTAAAAAAAAAGAAAATAATAAAAGAAGGGAGTCGCTGAAAATTACTCACGCAAGGAATCGAACGGGGGTACGCCCGTCAAGCTCGTGTTTTTTGCGCGTTCTGATCTAGCGAAAGTGCAAAATGTAAAAACCTCTTCAGTGGGAGATCAAATCTGATCCACTTATCAATCTAATATTTTAGGATCAATGGTTTAGATTATAAAATAAAAGATAACTAACGGTACAGATTGTCAGACCAAGGTTGTATCCTTAGTTCTCACACTCTTGCATTGGTGCATTTATAAGTAGTAGAGATTAATGGAAGGAAAGAAAAAAAATTTTCTTTCCCTTCTTTTCTTTTGTTTGGATGATGAAATTAAGAGGAGGTAAAATATGACTTATTTATAACAAATGATCATTATAACCTTAGGTTCCTTCAGCTTGTTTCCTTCAAACCCAAAAATCTCATTGCACAATCCATAAACACAAATATAAATATTTTCATTGCCGCCACCTTATTGAACTGATTTAATTTAGTTCTTATATTTTTTATTTGAGCAATTGAACACGAAAAAGAAAATTTTCCTTTGAAGTAATAAAACAAGGTGCATCATTTGAATATCTTGAAATATATACAAAAAATAGAAACAGCTCAAGAAATTTTATACTCCAAGCAGGGATGAATTATCATAGATTAAGGTACCAATTGAATTGATGCCAGTATGTGCTCAGATCTAGCCTGTATTGCGATGGTAATATTGGTACAGAAAGCATAATGTACCAAACCTCACGGCTCAAGCATATAATCCCTCAATTTGTTTTATATTGGAATTCTAAAATTAATAACCTAGAAAAAAGTTGTGGTCTCTTTAGATAGAGAAGTAGATCGCCAAATCATTCAATAAATAATGTTTCGAATCCTACTTCTGCCTTTTCACAAATGGTTATCCCATTTATTGAGTTGTACCAAATGCAAAGGATTCATATCAAATTCTATCAGACTCGTATCTCGTTGAACAAGTTGTACAAATTGCAACAGTCTGAAATAATTAATTTATGAAAAAATCAATAGTGAAAATTGGGAAAAAAGGGAAAAAATATTGAAAACTAACGAAGAGAAATATTGAAGAGAAGGCAAACTCTAGATGGAGCGAAGAGCAAGGTCAAGTAATAATCGACTTATTTATAGGACAATCGATGAAACTTTGGAGAGGAAATCGACGAAAGATTTTGACACCAAAAAGAAGAAATCACGAGGCAGTCATGAATTTCTTTCCGTCTATTTACACCCCAAATCGGGGGTTAATATTTTTGTATAGGAAGGAAAATCGGAAAGTAAAATCGTTTCCATCGGTAAATTTTTTTCCTTCCGAAAAATTGCTATCCAAACGAGGTAAATATGCTATTTTACTTGATCCCCTCCCTTTTTTTTTACTCCCGTTTCCTTCAATCCAAACAGGCTGTAAGTTAAAATTCGAAGCAAAAGATAGTCTAACTTCCGGCCGGTTTTAAAGCTGAGTTTAGTCCCACAACAGAAACTTAAGCTAAAGCGCCACATTTATATATCTCTTATAGCCTCCGCTCTTGTCCCTCAGGAGACATCCGCTTATAGCTTGACATTGAGGAATGCCGCGGCAGTCAGCTCTTTCAATCCTTCGATACAATAACAAGTCACCCTTGCGCTCCTACAATAAATTGAAAAATCGTCCCAAATTTTTTTTTTTTTTTTTTTTTTTTATTTTACTTTCGTCTCTTTCTCTTTCCAACTTGATTGTGAGCTTATTTTCTTTTTCCACAATTTTGATGTTTTTCTTTTCATCGAAAACAGCTCTCTTATTCCTTTTCGTCAGTTCTCTTTTTTCACAACTTTCATGGTTGTTTTTGTTTGTTCTAAATTTTTTTATTCGAAATCCATAATCTTTCAACTTTTTTTTTTATTTGAGATCTTCTCCTCTCATTTCTTCATCGTGAAATTATCCTTTGTTGTACAATGACAACTTTTGAATTACTTTCAAAATATTTTTTGATTTTTTTTTTTCAATCCAATCTTTATAGGTTTAGCAAAAATTTCAACTATCGACAAAAAATGGATATTTTCTTCCTACAAAGCTTTATCTGTTTAATCAGAAAATGCTTAGTCTCTGGAGCAATGTTAGAATTGGATATTTTCTTACTATATGCAAATTGATTGAAATAAACACAAAATGATCTATAGAGGGGCATAATCGTAAATCTTTTTAGTTAAGTTATCTTGGAGTAAAACTATTTTGATCACCAAGAGGTGTATAATCGTAACTCTCTTTTTATTGTATTGCTCCTAGAAGTGATGTGTATTTACATTTTATTATTTTGATAGTAATTGAGAATTTAGTGTACTTCATTAGAATGATACTTAATTTTGAATCTTTTTTTTTTTCACGATTTTGATTGTGAATCTATTTTTTTTTTCACGATTTTGATTGTGAATCTATTTTTTTTTCGCGGCTTTCATTGTGAATCTTTTTTTCTTTTTTCACGGCTTTGATGTTTTTCATTTCATAGAGGGCAGTCACTTTTGGTTCTCTTCCTTTCCACCTGATTGTAAATCTATTTTCTTTTTTCACGGCTTTGATGTTTTTCTTTTCATCGAAAATTGTTCTGTGCTGTTTTCCTTTTCGTCTAGTTATTTTCTTTTTTCACGACTTTGATGGTTGTTTTTTTTTTTTTTTCCAAATTTTCTTATTTGAATCCGTGATTTTTCAATTTTTTTTATTTGAGATATTCTTATCTCATTTCTTCACCATCATGAAATAATCCTTTGTTATACAAGGACAACTTTTGAATTTCTTTGAAAATAAATTTTTGATTTTTTTTCAGGAATGCAGATAAAAGCTCGAGTTATCAACTTAAATGCTAATTATGTAGAGACATTGAATATATATAAGTAGATATTTCAACTATAAACATATTATAACTTTATAAGTATATTCACATTGGATTGAAGCAAGAAAATTCAAAACAAAAGTCAATATAAAAATTTAAACAGAACTTGCAATTTTAAGAACAAAATTAAAATTAAAATTAAACAACCTCATTACCAGAAACACCAATAAATTGAAAATTATGAAACTTGATTCATTTTTTTTTTTAAAAAAAGAAGATATAAAATGCTGAAAAGGTAACACTCTAAAAATTAAATCAGGAATAAAGGTGATTTTATAGCGCAAAGGCTCGCTTATTTATTGTATCTTCTTAATTTTATTTCATTTTGTTCGCATGTTTTTTTACTGGAAAATATAAAATGAACCTAACAAAACATATCTAATAATCATAACATATATTAAAGCCCGTTCCACTAACTCGCTGTTCATCAACAGTGGGCAATAGTGTGGCTGACAAGTGGGGCCTGCTTAACAAAAAAATATAAAAAATAAAGGCTGCCCATGTGCAATAAGTTTTGATTGTTTGTGGCAAACTCCATGTTATTAAATGTAAACATGCTACTTATAACTATTTGTATTATTCCCAATACAAAAATCTGTCCATAGGATATACATAGAATTAAATAAAATAGAAGATGAGGCATTTTTTGTTGTTTGCCCCCCTCTATTTTTTTATTTCGTACAGTTCCTATGTATTTTTTTATTAAAGAAATAGAAAATTATTGTTTCAAATATAGAAAGAATTTTTTTATAAATATTTTAAACAAAATATAAAATATGAAAATTTGCACAAATATATAAAAAAACTGGTCATACAAGATTTTGTATTTTTACATTTTCGAAATATTTTTAAATTTCTCAAAACTTTATTATATTTTATTTCTACAACTTGAAAAAATATATTTTCTTTTTAAAAGTTTGAGGACATTTTCTATGCACGCTACAAAAATTATAACAAATCTAATTATATCAAAATTTTCTATTATTTTGTGAGTTTTTTTTCCCTTTTTACAAAATTTTATAATGTTATACTTTTTATGTTTTGTTGTTTGAATGCCTTTCTAATTTTTCATCAAATTTTATATCCATGCTCACAAAAATATGCATAATTTTGTGGCATAAATCTTTTCAATTATAGACTTCTCAAATAATTTAAGTAATTTTTCAAACCTCATAATATTTTATATTTGCGATTTAAAAAATTATATTAAATTTTAAAATATTTTTAGGCCTTTCCAATTATATTTCTACAATCGTTTTTCTGTGCGTGCTCCCAAAATTACAGAAAAGTTAATGATTTTTCAATTTTTTTTTTTTTACTTTGGACTTCCAAAATACTTTTTAATTTATTAACAATTTAATTTTTTTTCTTGGATACTTTTCTAGGTGATATTTTTTTTCATCAAATTAAATTTAGTGGTACCAATTTTTTTTCTTTTTGATTTCAAAATAATTATGATATTTTTTTTATTCATATTAATTTTATTTACATAAAAATATCTTTTGGCATTTCAATTATTTTGATCGTTTCCCATATTTTGTTTTTGCCTGAAAAAATAATATTCATTTGTAGAAAACTAAAAAAAAAATCTAATGAAAGGCCAAATTTTTTGTTTGCTAAAAAAGAAATTTATTTTTACCACAGTACCTTTTAGCCTTTCGTTAGTTTTTTTACCCCAATATTATTATTTTGTAATGATTATATGTTGTCACAAATATTTTGCACAAACAAATAGTCGATAAAAAAAATATAGATCGCGCAACGCGCGAAAGTCCGCTAGTAATAATAATAACACGAAGAGGGGCCTAACCTACTGAGCAAAAGATTAAAAGCACAGAGGGAAGAGAGCACGTCCATTCCAACGGCTTGAGAAGGAATACAAATCCGTTAAGCACGAATTACACAATTCAGGTTTCTACACAATCCGTTGAGGACGGAAGTCGATAGAATTCAGGCTTTTAAAACTTTCTGCACAATCCGTTGAGAATGGACTTGGATCCGTTGAGAACGGAAATGAACTCCAGCGGGATCCGTTGAGAAGGGAATAGAGCTCCAGTGGGACAATGATGCAATGAGGTCTAGGGGTGAAAAACGTTAGAAACAAAACGAAAATGGTGTGTTTCGTTAACCGTTTCGTTTCTGTGACGAAACAGATTTACTCTTTCGTTAATCGTTTCGCAATGCTGAAACGGTCGAAACAAACGAAATTTACGTAATTTACACGGGGAAGAAACATGTTTCAATTTCGTTAATCGTTTCGCTAAACCAGACGAAATAGAAATTTGTTTCGTTAACCGTTTCGTCTGGGCGAAACGAAACGAAATAGCGATGCGGAACGAAAAACTTTTAGCCCTAATGAGGTCTACCAAAATAGAAAATACTCTTGACCCACTACGTTGACCAATATTCATTCTCTTTCCGGTTATGATCAACTCAACTTCACAAAAATTGTTCGGCGCTTAGCATAACTTCGACTACGAGGCAGAAACTCAATTTACAAGGCACCAACAAACTTAATTTGTAGCCTTAATTCTATGTCTAACGTAATGTAACATCTTGTTTGGTTAATTTAACTCTATCGCTTGAAATCTCCATAAGTTCTCTCATTCCTTCTGTTACCTTCTAACTTGGAAAATAATATAAAACAAACTTATGGAGATTTCAAGCGATTAAATATACAGCATTATTAACTTTATTATCCTGTTAAATGTTCGATCAAATAAGATAATTTTTGTAGTCTAAACCTTTCTGGTATTCTACAAACAAGGAGTAAGACTTGAACCTTTCTGATATTGTATTAATTCCTTGAAACTTAATAATATTGTTTTAAGGAAGTTTAATAAAGCAAAATTAGCATCAGCAAAACTAGCTAAACAAACAATATGTGTTCTATATCTAAAATGTGGAGCACATCTCCGTACAGACAACATTGGTACAAACATAAGCTATTTAAATTCTAGAGCAAAATTAAAGGCAGTGGATGACACTTAACTTAAAAAATAATATATATACTAATGGAATATGGAAAAAGACTAGTAAGTCCCAGCAAAACTGGAATCTTATTGATATCAAGCATACCAGTACAGAAGAACTTCATTTTTCTCAATAACTAATGGTCTAATGCTGTTCTACAATAATAACAAATAATACAGAAGCCCCTCTGAAAAAGAGAAAAGAGAAATTGAAGAAAAATTGAAAACTTCCTACCACAACCAGGTAGATGTGCTTCAAAATGCGTGCACAGCTTTGTCGGTATCAGCATTGGGCATAAGAGGAGTAAGCTGAGTAGTAAAAAGATTTCTGAGGTTCCCACTTACATCCATCTGCATAAAATGAAGCGTAATTATCTGCTATACCAAATTACCAATCAATATATACATCCCCAAAAACTTGCCCAGGCAAGATCCTTTTGTAATTTACCCCCAGCATTCTACCACATAGCAAAACACCTGATCCCTTTTCCAATAAACACACTTGCAGTTCAGGCCCGCCTTTTTTTTTACTTCTTTGTAAATATATCCAAGCATCAAAACAAGTTGGCACAAGAAAAAAAATGACTGAATCATCTCGACTCAAAGAGAGATTTTCTTATGAGTTCTTACGTTCAAACCAGAAACCTAATGTACAAATCCACTTTCTTTCAGTTGAGTTGTTTGATTAAGAGACAAAAAGCCCATTGAATTCGTTGCAAAATCAATTGCTATCTTAAGGTAATGGAAGTAGCATAAACATTCCCAGCATCAACCAGTCACTCCATTTCTTTATGTGCTTAGAAATTTCTTGCTAATGTAAAGGTATTATTCAAACTGTAGTGCTTATGATTTTTTTTTTTCCTGTATAGAGCATGTGATACTTAACCAGCCTAATATTAATAATCAGTATACTGTATACTATAACAAGAACACCATCCCCCTCAGCAAGCAAAAACTTTAGTTTATCTTTGACGTCATTTAAATCCTACAAATTATGTAAGAAACCTGACCTTGTATTTTGTTTTAGGAAAAAGACACAAATTTCAACTAATCCTGAGATCTGTCCTCCCTAAATGGTAAATATATTCTATACCAGGTAGAACTATATCACATTATAATTCACATTACAAAAATGACCTCATCAGAATGCTTTATTGCATGATTTACAATTAGCTTAACAAACTTTGATTGACAGAAACCAGTTAATACCGATCCAATCGGAAGTAACAGTACGAAACATTCAAGAGATCTCTAATGAATTTACAAAACCTCCCTGGTAAATCCAAAATCTGGTGATCCGACACCTCAACCATTCAGATCTCAGTAAGACTGATCAACAGAGAAGATCAACATCAACGGTTTCAGATCTACAAAGATCCTTCCTATCAGATCTAAACGAGCTCATCGCTTAAAATAGATGTGAGAAGAGAGAGTGACGGGATTAACATCTTCTTCTGTGATGGGATTGCTGCCACAACGGGATTAACATCTTCTTCTGTGACGGGATTGCTGCCATACCTCCCCTTCATTGATGAATAAAAGCATCAAGGCTGAGAGATTGTGAAAACTAACATTCATTATAATGATTATTTATAATGAATGATGAGCATACTACAAAACTGCTGACTATAATAGTTATGAATCTCAGTTTCTAATTGTTGAGCAAATATCCAGAATCTTATAAATATTTGCAACAAGTATCAACTGTTAGCTTAGCTTGATAACATAAGTGAAATCCAGACAAATGGTCAATAATGTTGTGACCATATATATAGCTCATAACAATGAAATTTTGACTATAAAGTTCTTATGAACTCATGAGTGGTTCTCCCGAGCTAATATGAAAAAGAAGGTAGTTTATTAATTTATTATTTTTTTTTTGGTTCGACTTCACCCTGGTTATGAAGGTATTTGCATCTAATCCAGAAATTGGTATGTGTAGATTGCAAATGTGAGATATAGTCAGTGTTATTTGCACTACAGTACAGCAATAGGTGTAGTTCCCAAAAAAAAAAATGCTTATTGTACATTAGATCCAATGAGTTTTAGAAGCTTCTCTCAGTTTTGCACATGCCAAGGGAAACTTGTAAATATCTGTCTTACAAAACTGTTAGACCCTGACTTGTGAATTTCTGTAAATGAAGTTAACCCAATTCCTAAATTCTAGGGAACAACCCTCAAGAAAGGAAGCAAATGAAAAGAAAACACGGACCAAGTTCTAAGAAAATAAAAAGATACCATTCAGCTGACATGTGATGCATCCTTATTCTAAGGTTAGATGGTGAATTATACGATGCTGCAAACTCTAAGAGAGAGAGAGGAGAATGTCCATTACTGTCATTTTGTGATCAGCTTTCAGCTTCCCCAGTACTTTCACCTGACATGTGATGCATCCCTATTCTAAGTTTAGATGGTGAATTATACAATGCTGCAAAAAAAAGGTAAAGTTAGTAGCTTTGTTTGTTTGTGTGACAAGTATAACAATAATGCACTCATATATGTCTGATTGGAAAATAACAGTAAATCAGTAAATTAAATTATTGTCATCAATGTCAAGAGAATGGTACGAACCACATACTGTTTGAGTATAAAATCTTGACAGTACAGAGTAATTTATTTTTGAAAATAGGATCAATATTTCATAGCCTATGAAAATAAAAATTTAGTTAAAATAATAGTATACACATCAGAAATACAGACTTCTAGAAGTGAGCTAATTCATTCTGGTGTCGTGTGTTAGCCTATGGATAGCAGCATAAGCTTTATATTTAAAACACATATATTAAGGCTATTATCTAGAGATGAGGTACTTCAGTTTACCATTCAATTGTACTTCTCCTTTTGTAGATAGAATTTTAATGCATGTTAGGAAAGAGTACTCTTATTTTCCTGTTCAAGAATTAGTGATTTACTGTAAGGAATCAGTTCCCTTAAGTCCTTAACATTCCAATTAGAACAAAATAAAAAAATAAGAATGTAAAATATTTTCCAATAGTTACAAATATCCTGTTGATAAACCTTTAAAATTTCCTACATTATGAAGTTGGCATTAGTAAATGGAATAAGAGGTGGCATGAGCAATCTGTAACTACCACTGTAAATGTCCTATGTACTATGGATACAGATACAAGTGTCCAACAAGGCAACAAGACAGGACGTGTCATTCTTTATTCAATTTCTATTGGTACACGATTGTCGGGTGTTGTGTAAAACAAGGGCATGATATGTGAGGGACATGGATCGATGTAGCATAGCTGCTTTGGTATTCAAAAAAGAAAACACCTGATGGGCAGATTTTGACAATAAGAACTTACCAGTTAGCATGCACGAGTACTGTAAAATTCAACCCATTGTGTTCAATGCAATAAATGCTTGTCCAAATTGATCAATTCGAGAGGAGGGGAATTTTGGAGCAAAGTGAAAGTAGTGAAGTCGTCAGTGTTGTACCGGTGAAAAGACGTGTTCAGGAGAGGAGAGGGACTCGAGAGAAGCGACAGCGAGTCGGAGTCTCGGAGATAATTGTGGGCACGACCTTTTATTTATTTTTTCTTTCTTTCTTTTTTTTTTTTTTTTTTTTGTCTTAGGGGAACTTTCAAGCTTTTTTTTAAGCAACTCTTCGATTTTACGAGAAAGACTAATATTTGGCGAAAAGTAAGTAGCCTTAAATAAAGTCTGCATTCGGTGTATATTCTTCGAGTCATTGAATCGTGGGTCCTACTTTCCCAAGCGAGTGTGGTGGAAATATCAGTCGGGATGGACCGAGACCCGATCCGATCCGATAAGATGGACCGAGACCCGAAAACTCAGCTGAACGCAACAAAAATGTTTGACTCTGCTGTCAGACCCCCCTCTGACCGCAGGAAAAATGTTTGACTCTTGCGTTCAGCCTTCTGCATTCAGCGACGCTTTTCTCTTGCGGGCTTCCTCCCTCGTAATGGGCTATTACAGGCTTTTTTGTGAAAAATAGAATGGGTTTCTGAGTTTCCGTTTGAGAAACGGGAGGAGAACTCGAAAGTGTAAGTGCAGCTCAAGCTCTTCCCACTTGCCTCTGACCCAAGAGGGCTTCGATAAATGGTGCTGCTGTTGGAGGCGAGCAGGAGCTCTCAGAATGGGGTTATCCCGCACGACCTCGCCAACGCTAATTCCGAGGCAGGTCACTACACGGGTTGCCACGTGAAGAAGAATTTGACTGATTTCGCTCACTTTAATTGGTTTCTTCTATAATTAGAAACTGATGAATTTTAGTATTTTTGGATTAAATCAGAATTTTAAGGGATTTATGGTGTAATTGTGGCAGCATTTTGGAATAATTAGTTCTTTCTTTCTTTTTTGAAGTTACATTAAATTATACGTGTTGATTAAGTTAAATACTGTTGCAAGGGAAAATAAGTAATTTTTCCAATATTGTAATTTGTAACCAGGGGCTATTAGTTCTTTGAGATCCAAGCTGCCTAATTAAAAATTTAAAAAAATGCAAATATATATTCTTCAACCTGACCCTGTCAAAACTCAAAATTACCTCCATGTCTGGCCTAATAGTTTGTTCCACGCATAGCCAGTACATTGCCGGTGCATAGGAACTAGGAGTTAAGCCACGTCAGCACTTACAGGTTGAGATTTAGAAGTCAGCCAATTTGAATATCACTTTTCTAGTACAAAGTCGTAAATTTGTTACTATGTTTAATTAGTCTTTAGACTACATCTCAGCTGTCAGTTGATACTAGTTAAGTTCACAATTGAGAAGATATACTGCACCATAATACATCCTTGATTCTGTTTATATGCAGCATACATGTACTAGTTTTTTATGTTCTAGGTAAATTAACAGAAAAAGATTTAGACACCAGGGGGTATTATCAGGTGTCCCTTTTAATTTGACTGTTGAATTTGTCATATGCCTGAATTATTCAAAGAATTACCTTGGCCTAGTAGTTTTATCAGCAGCAAGACTGCAGTCAATGGTAACAGGTTATTGTGTTTATCCCATGTAGCCATAGTGATAATAGTAAATACCAAAATTCCAGTGGCTACATTTCAAAACTGGCCTTGCAATCCAAACTCTTGCATTTAATTTAATATGAAACTGTCCGATTCAACTCAAGCGGTTCTGTTCTGGTATCCATCATTTAGGTGGGAAATGCAGTATGCTACAATGATAGTCTGTATGATTTCTAATAAGGTCAATACCTCAGCTTACACAGCTTCTGCAGGCCTCAGAGGAGGAGAAGACGAAATTTAATGCTACCGGCACTCTGAGCAACCTCTTGCAGAATTCAAATCGGCTTTGTGAGGTAGTTCTCTTCTAAAGCTACCCAGGTAACATTTTCTGACTGAACATTTTAAATATTATGTAGATTTGTGCAGTTAAATTTTAGAACCCATCTAACCTTGAGATTGTGTGCAGTTACAACTGTTGTGTTTAGTAATCCATCTTTTACTGTATACATTTACTGGTCTGATGTGCTATCATTTTTTGGAGTCTTGGTAGAGCAATTTAGGTCTCGGCAATGTTTTGTTAATTTCTGCCTCCCTTCCCTCTTTCTCTTTTGTATTCTTGTAGTTATTTTCCATTTTAATGGCTAACATTGACATTAAAAAGATTCAATAGCTCCTGGAGCTTTCCTAGTTCAATAAGTCATGCTTAAAAAGGAAAAAATATGCTGATAGTGATGGTATTATATAAAAAGTACATTTGATGAAGATATACTGGTCTAAGATATACCGGAGCATTAGCTTCAAACACTAGAAATGTCACCGCTCTTGTGTTCCATCTGCTTTTAATTATTGATCATGATATATTTTCATGCTCTCTTAAAGGTAGTCAACAGTTATTCAACCCTTCCACCGAGTCCGACCAGAAAAGACATGATAAATGAGTCGTCTGTTAGAATTGTTCTTGTTGCTTTGTGAAAAATGTGTGACCATTCTCTCTGTAGGAACTGCATCCGCGCTTCTGATCTCTTCACTTCACTATCTAGCCTCAAGAGGTGTCCAGACCCATTAATTTCAGAGTATGTCACTGCTATAATCTCCCCGGCAGTCAAGATTGAAGGTGCAATATTTACTATATATGCACCTTTAATTTGTTCTGTACGTAAGAATTTTCTATACAAGGTTTGATAGATGTATTCCTATAGGCTTTCTTTGTTTTTTGTATTCGGTAAAAACATTAAGATTTGTACCTTCTTGGTGTTATACTATTATTGTACCTTTTTGTTGATTAAATGGTTTTTTTTTTTACCTTTATATTGTACTGATCTCAAAGAGCTACAGAGTGACCTGAAGTAGCTTCTTTTGTGAAGGAATACAATTTGACTGGACATATAATGTACGTACAAATTAAGCTTGTTTTTTTAAGCCTGGGTACTTCAATTTCATGGAGGATTGAATAGAGTTTCTGCTAAGGTATATCTATGTAGTCTGTTTTCAGGAAATATCTATCTAGTATGTTGGATGTATTTTCTAACTGTTCGGCACCAGGTTTGGGATGACTAATGGGAGTTTTAGCTAGCCTTATTCCAATTTTGAGTCACACCACTCCCTGATGGAGAATTCCAACCCCAAGATGATAAAGCAAACCTTTGTAAAACATATTAATGTTGCTGTGCCGGTGGAGGATCAGAGGGCTCGTTGGTTGGAACCCTCTACTTGGTAGTGAGATTAGTGCAGTAGAAGGTTGTCCATAATTCTTTGACTGAAGGATGGTGCTTCTTTGTCTAAGTTGCTCCCTGTACTCTCCCTGATGGTGATGCCAACCCTAAGGAAAAAGAATCAAGCATTTGTTAAACTATACCCAAACTGACCCTCTGACAACAAAGTTAGTCTGTGCATAGTAAAGAACAATGAGGGGAGATTTGAATAGGGACGTAGGTGATATGTATGAAGGGCATTCATGCAATTCTTCTATTTAAGGGTATACACTACATTATTTAATCAAAGAAGAACATTAGCAAAAAAATAAGAAAACAAGCTGGTGAGTAAAATCAGTCCATCAGTAGTATTAAATCACGAGGTAATGGCAATATTCCCAGAATCTTACCAGTTACTCCATTTCATTATGTTCATAGAAAAGTATTGCTAATTGAAAGGTATTATTTTGATTATGTAGCTTGTTCTTCGTGTATAGAGCTTTGGATACTTAACCAGATTAATACTGATAATTAGTATGCTGTATACTATAATTAGAGCACCATTCCCCTCAGCACACAAAGACAACAGTTTTTCTTTGTCATTTGGATCCTACGAATTATGTAAGAAGCCTGACCTCTATGTTTTTTCAGGAAAAAAAAAGTGCAATTTTTAACTAATCCTGAGATCTGTACTATCTAAATGATAAGGGGAAGATATTCATTACCAGACCGAAATTATGTCACAGAATAATTCACATTAGAAAATAAAAATTGACCTCATCAAAATGCTTTTAATTGCAGGATTTGTGGTTAGCTTAAGAAACTTTGATTGACAGCCACTTAATACAGATCTAATCGAAAGTAACAGTACGAAACATTTAAGAGATCTGTAATAAATAAAAAACCTCCTTGGTAAATTGAAAGTCAGGTGATCCAACACCTCAAATATTCAGATCTCAGTGAGACTAATCAACAGAGAAAATCAAACTCAACGGTTTCGGATCTCCCTTCCAATCAGAGATCTAAACGAACTCAAACGCCTAAAATAGATCTGAGAAGAGAGAATGATATAAAAAGGCATGGTACTTGCCACGAAAATTTCTTAACATAGGCGACTGCCCTGGCAAAAGGTACATGATAATCATGGGCCCAACCACCACTTCAATGAGAGAGCTTGCAATCTGAAAATTCAGGCCCCACAGTGTGAGATAAAAAGCTGCTGCTAGGGCCTCTTCAGTTTTTGGTTACGAATTCATTGACTGTAAAATGCTTGGTATCTAAGAGCAGCATCTGCTTCCTAATAATATTAGTAGAGTGGCCAATTTCACATGGTACTGACTACTGAGCAACTTCCAAAGTCCTAAAGTTAAAGAAGAACAGAAATAAATCATAGTTAAAATGTTGATTTTATTTAATTAGTTACTTTACACAGGTATTGGTTATTCACGATCAATAGTTTGTATAATTGTAACTGGTCCCAAGGTCGATTCAGATTCATATATCCATATATATGTTATCATTTTTTTTGGTGTTGATCTAATTCGCATAAACCAGGGCGTTTCTTAGGACTTGAGTTACAAGCCAGTAAGACGATTACATAATGAATGTTTGCTTGATCACATTCAATGCAGGAAACAGCCAATTGAATCCAAAGTAACAATCTGGTACACTCATTGAACTCACCGACCATATGTCGCATACAATCTGGTACCACCTCCGACGAAATCGGAGGCAGAAGGAGGCGACAGCTCTGATCTCCGATGGTAGGCGTTTCACCCCTACAAATCGCCAGCAAACCTCTCTTTTTGAGTCCGAAAACCCTTAATTTTAAATTAAAGTTCAAAATAGTCTAACCTTCCGGTTTTAAAACTGAGTTTAGTCCCACAACAGAAAATTAAGTTAAAACGCCACTCGTTATATATCTCCTTATAGCCTCTACTACGTCCCTGAGGAGACATCCGCTTATAGCTTGACAGCATGTGATGATGTGAGTGTCGGCGGCACATCAGCTCTTTAGATACTTCGATTCGAAACAAATAACAAGTCACCCTTGCGCTCTTACAATATAAATTCACAAATTGAAAAATCGTCCTAACTTTTTTTTAATTACTTTCGGCTCTTTTTCTTTCCTACTTGATTGTGAATTTATTTATTTTTTTTCACAATTTTGATGTTTTCCTTTTCATAATTAGCATTTCGTCGAGTTCTCTTTTTTCACATTTTTCATGGTTGTTTTTGTTTGTTCTAAATTTTGTTATTCGAAATCCATGATTTTTTATTTGGGATCTTCTCCTCTCATTTTTTTCACCATGAAATAATCTGTTGTTGTACAATGAAAATTTTCGAATTATATTCAAAATATTTTTTTATTTTTTTTCCAATTCAATTGTATGGTTTAGCAAAAATTTCAACTATCGACAAAAATTAGGCATTTTCTTCCTACATAGCTGTATCTGTTTACCCAGAAAATGCTCAAATCTCTAAAGCAATGTTAGAATTGGATATTTTCTTCCTATATGCAAATTGATTGAAATAAACACAAAATGGACTATATATAGGGGGCATAATCGTAACTCTCTTTAGTTAAGTTATCTTGGAGTAAAACTATTTTGATCACCAAGAGGGGCATAATCATAACTCTCTTTTAGTGTACTTTATTAGAATGATACCTCGTCTCTCTTCCTTTCCTACTTAATTCTGAATCTATATTCTTTTTTTTTCACGATTTTGATTGTGAATTAATTTTTTTTCACGGATTTCATTGTAAATATATTTTCTTTTTTCACGGCTTTGATGTTTTTTTTTTCTTAGAGGGCATTCACTTTTGTCTCTCTTCCTTTCCTTCTTTTCATCGAAAATTGTTGTATGTTATTTTCCTTTTCGTCTAGTTGTTCTCTTTTTTCACGACTTTTATGGTTGTTTTTTATTGTTCCAAATTTTCTTATTTGAAATCCGTAATTTTTCAACTTTTTTTTATTTGAGATCTTCTCCTCTCATTTTTTTCACCATGAAATAATCCTTTGTTATACAAGGAAAACTTTTGAATTTCTTTCAAAATATTTTTTTGATTTTTTTTTTCAAGAATGCAGAAAAAGCTCGAGTTATCAACTTAAATAATTATGTAGAGAGATTGAATGTAAGTAGATATTTCAACTTTAAACCTATTATAACTTTATAAGTATATTCATAATGGATTGAAGCAAGAAAATTCAAAACAAAAGTCAATATAAAACTTAAAACAGAAATTGCAATTTTAAGAACAAAATTTAAATTAAAATTTAACAACCTCAGTACCAGCAACACCAATAAATTGAAAAATATGAAACTTGATTCATTTTTTTTTTTAAAAAAAAGAAGATTTAGCATTTAGGAACAATCAGATCATACCCACATCAAAGACACATAATCCTTAATGATTCCAATTTTCACCATAAAATAAAATAAAATAGTAAAATTATTTTTAAAACAACATACAAGAAATTAATCCACAGCACCACAGACAGGATAGCTTGTGATCCCAAAATATAGAAACCTTTGGTGTATGTTGAATAAGCACATAACAAACTTAAGGATACTAGAGGAGCATATCGAGCTTCGCTCGATGTAGATATCTATAATAAGATTATTTTTTATTATGTTTCTATAGTTTAATTATGTTCATTTTTGGATATATGGTTAAGATATATTTATCTTTAGAAATATAGTTTAGTTATTGTAGGTTTGATTTGATTAAATTTAAAGAGTTTGATCAATTTAAAGAAAAAATTATATGTGTGTAAATATAGTTATAGCTATCTGAAATAATATGATTAATATGATTTATATTATGTTGATATTATTCCTGAAATGTAATATATTTATAAATGACTTAAATAAAAATATATATATCATAAAAGATCTGATGTTTTTTCTATTTTTAATTGAATGAATTTAATTTATACTTTGTAAACTGAAATTAAGAATGGTGATGAAGAGAAATTAAGGTGGAGAGAGACTCTAAGCAACACAAAAGAGATGGAGACATGATAAAAATGAAAATAGAAAGGGGTCACAAAAATCAGAAACAAAAAAATATGTTACAAATTATTATCTGATGTTGAACCGTTTCAATTTTATGACCAATAACACCCGACATATAATTAGTTACAAAGTATCACATTACAGAAATCAGAAAAAAATACTATTGCACAACCATTTCACAATGCTTGGAGTGTCGGATGATATTTAACTAAAGGATCCCGATACCCACACATCTTTATTTATAATATTGATAAGCAACATTGAAAAGAAAACAGATATGTCATATATGTATCAACCAACCGAGTATATCTCAGTTCTCAGGTTACCTTGCTGCCAGTTTTGACCATCGCGAGGGCTGCACTCTTGATCCGTGTGGCCACCAAGATGACTCAATGATAGTTCATTGACTCCGACAAAGCATCATATGGCATGGTTCGTTAGTGCAAGGATGCTCACCAAACTGAAGTAACTGCTAAACAATTAAAAGCAAATAAAAAAAATTAAATTTATGCCTATCGAGTAAAAAGCTTAATACCATAAAACTCAAACAAAAAGTTGAAAAAGCCTTCATTCTACCATACCTACACGGCATGTTGATTCCATGTTTTTGCACGGGCCAGATAAAAAAAATAATAATTTTAAAAATGCATGCTTACAAGATTTTATGATTAAAAATACGTATGTGCAATTAAATTTATATGCTCTTACCTCAATCCCTGATTCAAAATTAGCACAATAGACATCTCCAACAGGCAACAGTACCATCATCGAGCTAGCTAGCATAAGCCTCTACGATGGTAAAAAGCAATAACTATCACTGGACATGTAGTTCATAAATTATGTAAACAAAAAATTGTAACAACAAAATCAGAGAAAATGCATCTCACTTCTGTACAATAAGAACTAGATTATGTGGGGGGGTTTTTCTCTGTTAAAGTATTGTAATCTGTGGTCTTAAAATTGATTGTGGATTTTTTTTTTTTTTTTTTTTTTTTTTTTTTTTTTTTTTTTTTTTTTTTTTTTTGAGATTGGATTATGTGGAGTTTTTTGACAAATTTTTTCCTGTGCTTTGTTGTTCCATCTTTTAACAGATACCCTGTATAAGCTGGAAACGTCATTTGGATGGCACAATTTTTTTTCAAATTAGCTTGTCATTTATGTTGGTATTTTTAAATTTAATTTCAGACTCTAGTTATTTTAGAGGCTTAATAGAATGACCAATAGAAAAGGAAATACGGAAAAGGAGTAGTAAAGAATACTTTGCATATCAAAATTGGTTTTCCAATATATGCTACTGTGCTCTCCATGTTGTGAAAAATTTGGCACACTTCTGTAATTATGTAATCGTTAATGCAAAGTAATTATGAATTCTATGTAGTTTATTATAGTTATATTTATAAGACAATTAAACTAAATTATAAAAAAAAACAACATAAAACGGACTATGGGTTTCATGAATTTACAAGTATATTTTTGTATCCCACAGAACCCCAAGCAAAGGTGCCTTGGTTTATTGACAAACAAAGTCTTACAACAGCACTAAAGCTTTTGTTGACAGTGCTGTAGTTCAAAGCTAGGAGAAAACAGTCCAAAAAACCAAGCCACCTAGCTTTAAAAAAACACAGCAGAGGGGATCAACAAGGTCCTCATAGTCCTTATGTAACTGGCATGCCTTCCCTGAACCCGAGCTGATGTGTGCCACACCAGAAGTTTGACCACCGGATGTCCGACATGCAAAATTAAAAGACAGCATAGCTTCTCTGAGCTGTTGTGCGAATGGAGCTGATTTACTTTTCGCAGGTCATTCACAATCAGTAGTTTATATAATTGTAACTAATCCCAAGGTCGATTCATATATCCATACATATTTTATCATTGTTTTTGGTGTTGATCAAATTCGCATAAATCAAAGCGTTTTTTAGGACTTGAGGTACAAGCCAGTGAGACAATTACGAAGAATTTCTTGTTTATTGAATGGGAGAGAATAGAGGAAGCAGTTGAGGCCAGCCGGAGGTGAGAGAGATGCTCTCGAGAGTCTAGACGAGAAATCTCAAGTTTCATCCATAAGAGTTTAATATTATGCGGCGATGCTCTTTTTACCTTCTCGGCCTGGCTTGCGACCACCGTGTGTTTCATCCTGCAAATCGCTCAGTCTTCATTTTAAATTAAAGTTCAAACCCTTCCGGTTTTAAAGTTGAGTTTAGTCCCACAAGAGAAAATAAACTAAATCGGCACTCATTATATTTCTCGTTATGGATTCCAAATTTCCAACTGTGTCCCTGAGGAGACATCCGCTTATAGCTTGCTTTCGATCCTTCGATGAATAACAAGTCACCCTTGCGCTCCTACAAAAATTCTCAAATTGAAACCTCGACCCAATTTTTATTTTTTTTTTACTTTCGTCTCTCTTCCTTTCCTACTTGTTTGTGAATCTATTTTTTTTTTCACGACTTTGATCGTGAATATATTTTTCTTTCACGGCTTTCATTGTAAATTTTTTTTTTTCTTGTTTTCAAGACTTGTTTCATTGTATATTTTTCTTTCACTACACTTGTTTATTATTGATTGGTCTGCACTTATTTATTGATTCATGTGGATTAATTATATAAAAATTGACTCATATTATTATCATAGGAAATCTGCATATTTATACAGGCGATAATGCTTTAGCGGAATATCTTGGGAAAAATAAAATAATGGTGTATGGGCCCACCTGTCATTGATTGGGGAACATTCTTGCGAACATTGAGTGACACTACCTAGGCAGTAGGCACAGAAATCTTAATTAGAAAGAGATGTTATGTTAAATTAAATATAAAGATAAATAGCAGGACGCATTATCATAAAATTTTATGTTAATCAGAAAAATGTTGGAAGCACTCTAGACGAGAAATCTCAAGTTGCTAGCATGTTATTAATTAAACTTTCATTTATATTTATTTGATTGATATACAAAAACATGCTCCTTCTGCGACTTTGTAATTTAATGAGATCCACAAAATACTCTTGACCCTCTATTTTTTATATCTAACGTAATTTCGCATTTTATTTGGTTAATACTTAATAGTAGGTTAAGAAGAAAGAAGAAAACGAAAGGGAATTGACAGTAATACAATAATTTTGTTGTATCATTCCTTCTGTTAATTCTAATTTGGAGAGCATCACTTTATTCTCCTGTTAAATATTCAACCAAATAAGATAATTTTTAAAGTCCGAAAGGAATTCTATAAACAAGGTGTAAGAGTCTGAACATTTTCTATTTTTATAAATCCCTTACAAATTAATAATATTGTTTGAGGAAATTTAATTAAAATTAGCTCAACCAACAATGTATTCTATATTTCAATTTTAGAGCACATATCCGCATACAGAATATTTGTACAAAACACGCGCTATTTAGATTCTAGAGCAAAATGAAAGGTAGTAGGACTCTTTACTCCAAAAAAAAATAATAATAATATTTATGCTAAAGGAGAACTGAAAAAAGAACAGTAAGTGCCAGAAAAACAGGAATTCAATTGATCAAGCATACCAATACAGAAGAAACTCATACTTCTCTATAACTAACAATGTTGTAGAAGAAAGCTCAGTCGACAAACTGGACAACTCCAGTAGCGACACAAATGGAGATGACTCAGAGACGGAGAAGAATTAGTTAGAGTCTGTTAAGTCCTTTAATGATTGTGTGACTGTGGGTCCCATATATGTAAGAGAGAGAGAGTGTCTCATATAAATACTGAAATGTACTGTGTAATAATTAGAGTTTAAAAAATCAATAGAATCAATTTCTTCTCAAATTACAAACTCTCACATGGTATCAGCGCCGATCTAGCTCACACTTTAGATCCATGGCGGACCTTGGCTCAACTTCCGATGCTTCAACTGGCACCATCGCCGTCGCCGCCGCAAGATCGTCTGCTCCAGTACAACTTGTGCATCAAATTCGCACTATTCTGGATCAAGACAACTTCTTGCTGTGGAAATCTCAGGTGCTACCAGTACTACGAGGTCACAATCTTGATGGCTTCTTAGATGGATCGAAGCAAGCTCCAGCTCGTACCTCCATTGATGCCAATGGAGCTCAGGTTTGCAATCCTGATTTCGATCTATGGAATCAGCAAGATCAACTTATTCTAGCTTGGCTTTTCAGTTCTATTTCTTCTTCTATTCTGGCACAAGTTATTAATTACCACTCTTCAGCTGATCTGTGGAAGTGTGTTTCTCAAATTTACACTTCACAATCCCTAGCAAAAGAACTAGATCTGAAATAACAGTTACAAACTCTCAAGAAAGGAAGCTCTTCCTGCGCTCAGTTTCTGCAACAGCTTCAGTCTCTAGCAGATAGGCTCAGAAGCATTGGATCTGTTGTTACAAATCATGATTTGGTGGTTTATGCATCACATGGCCTAGGCACAGATTATGATTCTTCCCCACGTTCATTTTTTTCTTTGATTTATCATTCTATGTATCTCTTGTCTACTGACCATGCACGACATTTCATACGGTTACCATTTTCATTCCATCTATATTTAATAACCGTATTATACATATCTGAACCCTACCCTATGTTTCCAACTTTGATTAATTGAAAATGTTAAATCCTTCTGTCTATTTATTTCTAATTTAGTATCTGGTGACAACTTGGAGAGCACGAACCTCATGTTTGTATAAACCCTTTTATCTATGCTTCTTTGACCATTCCAGACTCCAACTTTTCCTTTGTTCTTTGTATAAGAGATAACCGTTCCATATTATAACCGCATCAGTTATTTTTCCTACGGTCTTTCACTCAAATAAAGATATAACTACTCCTTGATGAGACCCCCCCCTTTTGTCACCAATTCGAGAAATAAATCCCGATTTCCACTCTGATTTTTATTAATTCCCTTTCAATTTTGATATCATCTCCTGATCTCCAATAAAAGATATCATATTTGAATACGAAGACGTGTGTGATCATCCATCCGATTAGAATTCAAGTTCTACACCATAATCGTGTCGTTTCATTTTTCTGAATCGCTCGACAGGTAACCGGACTTCTCTATAATTTAATTTTCGTATTGATTGATTTAAATATCGTTTGGTTTATTTGATTGAATTGTTGAACTGATATATGAGAATTGTGATTGATATATTTTGCGAGTCAACGGGTCTATGATGTGATTTGAATTGAAGTGGAAAAGTGTAATGGAATAGTGGAATGGAATGTGAAGCGGAATCGCCTAAAGAGGGATTCGCGCTAGTGGAAAAGTGATATGAGAAAGTGGAATTGAGAAAACCTAGACCCGTTGATCTCTGTAAAATATATTTAATTTGTTTGTTATTGATGTGTGGATTAATTCGATCGATTGATTTTTGGTTATATAAATTGATTATAGAGAAGCTGCGTCGTTAAATAACCGGTTACTCGGCTTTGAAGCTGACTCCGTTTTGCATTTATTTCTTGTGACGTAGGTTGACGGTCCGTCGGATGGATGCGAAAGATACTGTCTCACCTCACGCCTCGTATTTCGGATACGGGGTGTGACAAGGCATGTTCAATTTGATGAGATATCTTTTCCCTTCAAATCATTACCTTCACCCAGCAATGTTGTTGCTGATACTGAGGGAATCAATACAACTCTCACCATACTTCCTCAATCCAGTGCCATAGCCACTGCCAATGCACAATCAACTGTTTCCCCATCAAATGAGGTTGTTGTTCCTCCAACACCACTCCCTCCTCCTCCCAATAGATCTTCTCAACCTACTACAACTGCCTCCAAGCACCACATGGTCACCAGATCTAAATCAAAAACACTGAAGCCCAGAAAATTCCCTCACCATCAAATTCACACTGCATCTCATGTGCCTTACAGTGTCAGTGAACCCACATGCTACACTCAGGTAGTGAAAAGTGATGTCTGGCGGCTTGCTATGGCTACTGAATTGTCAGCTTTAGCACAAAATGCAACCTGGGAGTTAGTCTCACCTCCACCAGATGCTCATGTAATTGGCTCAAAGTAGATCTTCAAAATAAAATACAAACCAGATGGTTCAGTTGAGAGGCATAAAGCCAGACTGGTTGCAAAAGGATACAATCAAGAGGAAGGGATAGATTATGAGGAGACTTTTAGTCCAGTGATTAAACCTACAACTATTAGAACAGTTCTCTCAATTGCTCTCTCTTTACACTGGCCATGTCACCAACTAGATGTCAACAATGCTTTTCTGCATGGTGACCTAGAAGAAACAGTTTATATGTCTCAGCCGCCAGGGTTTGCTGATCTGAATTTTCCTGACCATGTATGCAAACTAAAGAAAGCAATTTATGGACTTAAGCAAGCTCCAAGGGCATGGTTTTAAAAATTTAAATTGTTTCTGCTATCCCACAACTTCATTTCATCTCAGGCAGACAATTCATTGTTCATTCTTCACAAAGGTGCTAGTACTATCTACCTATTGGTGTATTATAGAGGTGTTTGTCATTGTATCGTTGGAGCAAATATCTTTAGACTATGATGATTATTCTGATTTCTGAGGCTTATACAGCACGTAGTCACTCTTGTTCCTTAATTTTAAGTTTCAACTGATGGGAGTAAATGTTTAAAGCCGAATTAATTAAGGAATTTGTTAATTTGGGCCATCGTTGACTCCATCAGCCCATTTAGTTTTGCCATCCGAAGCATAATTGAATAATCAAGAGATATCTAGAAGCTAATAGAAATACACTGTGTCGGTTCTTTAAGAACAATCAAGAATGGGATTCTATTAGTTTCTAGACATCTTCTAACCGACTTTTGAAGGGTATAAATATGTGGTTAGGACCACTTGTATGTATCATCCAAGTTCAATCCAAGATTCAAGAAAAGTAAATACTAGTCCAAGCATATAGTGTGTGCTAGTTGCAGTTTGGAGATGTAGAATATAGTGAGTAGTAGAGTTGTAATCTTGGAGGTACAATATTAGAGAAGTAGAGGTTGTAACGATAGTTTTAGTGATAATAAAGAAGAAGTTTTGAGCATAGCGCCTCGCCTCTACTCAACAATCTGGTATCAGAGCCGGTTCGAGCCAGTGCTGTCGGAGCAGACGGTCGGGTTCTTGTGAAGGTCACGCGTAGTGTCGGAAGTTTGCGATTCCTAAGAGAGGCTTGCTAGACGTCGTCAACCTAGCCGAAGCCATGGATTTCGCAGGTACGACTAGTGGTCTTAAAAAGTTAAATAATACCAATTATACAAATTGGAGAACCTGCATAGAGTCTTACCTACAAGGTCAAGACCTATGGGAGGTAGTCGGCGGATCTGAGACAACTCCGCCGGAGGTTGTATAGACCACAATACCAGTAGGTGACCCAGACCAGACACCAATCCAGACCCCAACCCAGACCGGAAGAAGAACACCATCCGTAGAGAAATCGAAAGAAACCGAAGCTCTACGGAAATGGAAAATCAAGGCCGGAAAGGCCATGTATGTACTCAAGACAACCATAGAAGAAGAGTTGCTTGTGTACATACGAGATGCGGCCACACCTAAGGTCGCATGGGACACTCTGGCAACGTTGTTCTCCAAGAAGAATGATGCCCGCCTCCAACTACTCGAAAGCGAGCTCATGACAATCTCACAAGGAAGCATGACGATCAACCAATACTTTACGAAAGTGAAGTCGTTATGCAACGAGATTGCACAACTCGACCCCGAAGAGAAGATCAGTGAGCAGCGCATGCGGAGGATCATCATCCATGGTCTTAAACCCGAGTATAGCGGGTTCATAGCGGCGATCAAAGGATGGCCAACTCAGCCAACCTTATTGGAGCTTGAGAATCTGCTCGCGAACCAGGAGGCTCTAGCAAGGCAAATAGCCGGAGTCTCGCCACAGCAAGAAGAAGAGGCGCTATTCAGCAGCCGCAGGAAGGGTCGATTCGACAAGGAGTCGAAAGGCAGACCCAATCAAAGGCCAAATCAACGAGGAATGCCGAAGGAGAAGGGTAACTCTTCAGAGGGAGCTCGCAATCAAAGAAACAACAATCGCCAGCCCAAGGATCAAGACGATAGTTGCTACAACTGTGGCAAAAGAGGACATTATGCTCGAGAATGTCGGTCCAAGAAGAAGGTCCAAGGGAACGTGGCAACGTCAAAAGACGGCCGACATGACAAGAGTCATGAAAGCAGCAGCGAAGATGATTGGGTCGTCAAAGCTGCCTGCACAGTTGCAACTATGGAAGCAAAGGAGGAGCAAGAAGAGAAGCCGGAAGTCGCACTGACTGCAGTGACCAAGTCAGAGCGAATCAACTATGAGAGTGACTGGATTGTTGATTCCGGTTGCTCAAACCACATGACCGGCGACATCAAGAAACTTGAAGACTTGGAGAAGTATGATGGAAGGCAGGTGATTGTGACCGCCAACAACTCCAAGTTGCCGATCGCTTACATCGGTAAGACAACGATTCCCTCTCGCTTCAATCCAGAGCAGATCAAATTGCAAAGAGTCTACCACGTTCCCGGTATGAAGAAGAACCTGTTGTCAGTCTCACAACTGACCGCACAAGGCAACTATGTGTTGTTCGGACCTCAAGATGTTAGAGTGTACCGCAACATAAAGGCGTCAGGCACACCAATCATGGAAGGCCGAATAATGGAGTCGATATATGTGATGTCGACGGAGTCGGCTTATGTAGACAAGACTCGGAAGAATGAGACATCTGATCTCTGGCATGCACGACTGGGGCATGTGAGCCATCACAAGCTGAAGCTCATGGTCGAGAAGTCGATGGTCAAGGGCCTATCAAATGTGGAGGTACGCACCGACATAGTATGTGCGGGGTGTCAATTTGGTAAGGCACATCAACTTCCTTACCAAAAATCGAAATATAGAGCTAAGGAGCCCTTGGAGTTAGTCCACTCAGATGTCTTTGGGCCGATCAAGCAAACATCTATAAGCGGCTCAAAGTATATGGTGACTTTTATCAACGACTTCTCGAGGTACGTGTGGGTGTACTTTATGAAAGAAAAATCTGAGACACTTTCCAAATTCAAGGAGTTCAAAGAGAAGGTGGAAAGTGAGCTCAATAAAAAGGTACGGTGTCTTCGTACTGATAATGGAAGAGAATATGTATCACACGAGTTTGACACCTACCTAAATGAGCACAAGATCCGACGACAGTTAACATGTCCAAACACCCCACAGCAAAATGGCGTAGCAGAAAGGAAGAATCGTCACATTGCTGAAACATGTCGAAGCATGATACACGCTAAGAATGTGCCAGGGAGATTTTGGGCCGAGTGCATGAAGACGGCGGCACACATCATAAACCGTCTACCTCAAGAGAAGATGGGTTTTATGTCACCATTCCAGAAACTTTGGAAGATCAAACCCACCGTAAGTCATTTCAAGGTTTTCGGTTCTGTGTGCTATGTATTTGTGCCTGATCATCTTCGAACTAAGTTCGACAAGAAGGCGGTAAGATGCATCTTCGTTGGCTACGACGATGAAAGAAAGGGCTGGAGGTGCTGTGATCCTACAAACGGGCGCATCTACACCTCAAGAAATGTAGTATTTGACGAAGCCTCGTCATGGTGGCCATCAAAAGATGTGATCCCGTCTGAAGCGAAAGACATGGAGGCGGAGATTGAAGAAATGGCAAAAGACATAGCACGAGATGATCATGAAGTCCAAAGTGATGGCGATAAGAGCTTAACTCCTTCAAAGTCCAAGGGTCCATGGCAGACTGGAGTGCATGAAGAAGTAGAAGATGTGACTCCGCAGCCGCCAGAAGAAATTGAAGAAATGCCTCTACCACTTCGGAGATCGTCTCGACAAAGACGTCCAAATCCGAAGTACGCGAATGCCGCAGTTACTGAGGATGTCGAGCCAACGTCCTATGAAGAAGCGGCTAAGAATAACAAATGGAGAAAAGCTATGGAGGAGGAGATGACGGCTTTGAGGCAAAACCAAACATGGGAGTTGGTGCCTAAGCCTGAAGGAGTGAAGCCAATCTCGTGCAAATGGGTGTATAAGGTAAAGACCCGAGCAGACGGATCAATCGAGAGATACAAGGAGCGACTAGTCGCACGAGGATTCTCGCAGCAAAATTAATCGATGAGACGTTTAGTCCAGTGGCAAAATTAACAACGGTACGTGTTCTGTTAGCCTTAGCTGCAAGCAAAGGATGGAAGCTTTGGCAAATGGACGTGAAAAATGCCTTCTTACACGATGAGCTTGATAGAGACATATACATGAACCAACCACAAGGGTTCGAGAGCAAGACACATCCAGAGTATGTGTGCAAGCTCAAGAAGGCATTGTACGGTCTCAAGCAGGCTCCAAGAGCATGGTACAGAAAGATTGCAGAGTTTCTCGTACAAAGTGGCTACACGATGGCAACATCAGATTCGAGCCTATTCACCAAGGAAGTCGGAGGCAAGCTTGCTATAGTTTTGGTGTACGTGGACGATCTCATCTTAACCGGAGACTTTACAGAAGAAATTCGACGAACGAAGGAGAACTTATCAGTCCGGTTTCAGATGAAGGAGCTTGGAGAACTCAAGCACTTTCTAGGGCTCGAAGTTGAGAAGACAAAAAAAGGTATGTTCCTTTGTCAACATAAATACTCAAAGGATCTTCTAGAAACATTCGGAATGTCAGAGTGCAAGCCACTATCAACACCAATGGAGCCAAACCTCAAGCTTCGTGCTGGAGAAGGGAAGGACCTAGAAGACACTCGAATGTATCGACAACTAGTTGGTAGCCTCATCTATTTGACGCTTACTCGACCAGACATAGCCTACGCAGTCGGAGTAGCAAGTCGTCACATGCAAAACCCCAAGAAGCCACATCTAGAAGCAGTTAAGAGGATACTACGATATGTGAAAGGTACTTTAGACTATGGCATCTTATATCGTAGAGGAGAATGTCAAGTGACGGGTTATTGCGATGCCGATTATGCTGGAGACTGTGATACGAGACGATCAACAACCGGGTATGTCTTTAACTTAGGATCAGGAGCTGTGTCTAGGTGTAGCAAAAGACAACCTACAGTATCCCTCTCTACGACAGAAGCAGAATACAGGGCAGCAGCTATGGCAGCACAAGAGAGCACTTGGCTAATGCGACTACTGAAGGATCTTCACCAAGCAGTTGATCAAGTGACTCTTCGATGCGATAATAGGTCAGCAGTATGTTTAGCAGAAAATCCGGTATTCCATGCAAGAACTAAGCATATAGAAGTACATTACCACTTTATAAGAGAGAAAGTTCCACAAGGAGAGATTCACATGGAGTTAACACCAACTGAAGAACAAGTTGCTGATATCTTCACGAAGGCTCTCAATGCGAAGAAATTCGAGGAATTGCGTGAACATCTTGGAGTGCTCAGCCGAGCAACAATTTAGAAGGAGTCAACGCTGAGGGGGAGTGTTAATTTGGGCCATCGTTGACTCCATCAGCCCATTTAGTTTTGCCATCCGAAGCATAATTGAATAATCAAGAGATATCTAGAAGCTAATAGAAATACACTGTGTCGGTTCTTTAAGAACAATCAAGAATGGGATTCTATTAGTTTCTAGACATCTTCTAACCGACTTTTGAAGGGTATAAATATGTGGTTAGGACCACTTGTATGTATCATCCAAGTTCAATTCAAGATTCAAGAAAAGTAAATACTAGTCCAAGCATATAGTGTATGCTAGTTGTAGTTTGGAGGTGTAGAATATAGTGAGCAGTAGAGTTGTAATCTTGGAGGTACAATATTAGAGAAGTAGAGGTTGTAACGATAGTTGTAGTGATAATAAAGAAAAAATTTTGAGTATAGCGCCTCGCCTCTACTCAACAGAATTAATTGCAGTGCTTATAACGAGCAACGGAATGTACGACCAGTCAGTTTTTTGGAATTTATAATTTTTTTGTTGAATAAAACGATACATCATATAATGTATAAAGCAAACAAAATTTAAAGGTTTTTCCTATATTAATATTCATTTTTATGTTTTCCCTTTGGTCTACGAGGATCACTAAGAAATTATATTGAAAGCAATGCCAACTGCTTCGAGATGGTTTCCTTCGCAGGGAAATAAAAATGATACATTAAACGCCATGCATTACATGTCACGGAGTTATGCCTTATGAAACTATATAAGTTATCAGATAAGATATGGAAAACACTAATTTCATAATATGGAATGGAACTATATCTGGCTTTCATGAGAAACAAATTTATCTTATACATACATTCATTCACGATTGATTAACTAACATATGACACAAAAGGAAAAGAATAATGGCAAACCCAAAGAAGATTATTCAATAAGAACACAAAACACTACTTATGGATAAACCTCGATGATGGACGAGAATCCAATAGTACAGATGATCTTATAAGAGCTAAATCCTGCTTCTGTGAATAAGTATTTCCAATCATTTTCATTGCGCTCTTCGCCTTCAGTTACCATCAACATCAACATATCAAACAGTAGCTGCGATTCGTCTGATGTCATGGTGGATGTCAATCCAACAACTGCTTCCAAAATTATGACCTTTCCTCCAGCTTCTCTTGAAGGAATTGCATCTTTGCATCGTCGTAATATCCTTATGCAGTCTTCATTGCTCCAATCATGCAGGATCCACTAAAATAATCAGTTGCCAATAGGTAAGTACGTAATTAAATATAGCATATATGTGCGAGAGTGTTGTATGTATAATTTAAGAATGCATATTTTTTACCTTAAGAAGTACTGCATTTGCAGGAGGAACATATTTAAACATGTCACCGGAAACAAACTTTACAATTCCATCATTAGGATTATCACATACAACATGCGGTAAATCCAAAACAGTGCACCTGACATGAGGGAAATTTTTTGCAATGACTTCTGCCATGGCACCTTTACCACCTCCTACATCAACAAGGGACTCTATTCCCTTGAAAATGTTATCACCATATCTAACAATATGATCATTGAACAAGCAACTGCTGCCGACCATACCATCATTAATCATTTTATTAACCGCAGGTTCTCGGCTTGCTATTTCCCATAAAGTGCAACCATTTTCCAACTCAAATGGGTTCTTCTTGGAATCTTGCATGAACCAATCACCGATGTACAGAGAAGATTTCAGCCATGTATTGTCGAGAGTACACCGAACGTAGGGCAATATGTTGGCTGATTCATTTTTTTGGATTACCAAGCGTGATTGAGCCGTTAGGTCATAGACAGGATCACTGCACGCACCAGCACTTTTCTCGATGAAGAAGCCAATATGGGTCAATAAACGCATGAGTCGGTACAAATGGGATTTCTTCGAGGGGGGAATTGACAAAACTGAGTGGAGTTGGCTAAGAGTCATTGGCTGGTCATTGTTGTAGATGGCGTCTGGGATGCCAAGGTCTAAAGCACATTTGAAGGACATGGTTTTCAAGTAACCAAATGCTAAGTTCCACAGGCCTACTTGAGCTTGCAATAGTTTGTTGTCCATTAGTTCTTGAAAGTGTGTTAGGTAATTAGTTTGATAGGAATGGAAAAGATCTGATGAAATAGGAGGAAGACTTGACACTGCACAAGAAAGCCAGATTTCCATCAATATATATAGAAGTGAGGGTCTTAAGTAGATTCATTTAATTAATCAAAATCTATAATTATTTTCGAGGTATTGAGAATTAATGTTATTTATTGATATTCCTGATAGTGAATATCAAACGCATGATATTTCAGCACACGTCTGAGCTGGATCGAGGAACTCATGATGCATGCTCCAGACTGTACATCAGATCAGACAAACGAACTTTTTCTCGAGGGTTGCCATGTGTTTTAGCGTTTTAGACATGTACCTGCTGTAATAACACCATAAAATTAACATGGATAAAGAAATGCTGCAAACTATAACTTTTTTCCGTGGATCAAGATCAGGCGCACGCATCTTGCCTCCCCATGTGCAGATGCAATGATGCTAACGATTTTTTTTTAATAAAAATAATTTTATAATTAAAAAATTAATAAAATTAATATTTATTATTTTTTAATAAAAATCAAGCAATAGTGCGGTTTATAACCTCGTTATTAAAAATAGTTGAGTTCATGACCGATAGTAGCGAAGTCAGAAAATTTCGATATAGGATTAAATTAATATTAAAATTAAAATTAATTTAATGATCATATTGAAATTGAAAGCATAAAAATGCAACTGTGGGGGTCACCAATAAAGCAATTCTTACATTTTTGTGGGTTGAGAATTTTTTTTTTTTTAATAATTTACCTAAATAATATACAAAATTGCATATGATTGGCTCTAATTAATAAACAAATGGAGTCAAATGCAATTTTGTTTATCCGATTGCATATTTGCATATTTGCAGAACAAAAGAATTAATTTATGTTCGTGTATGCATCATCCGATTTTCTCTTTTTAGTAAAAATAATTTCATATTTAAAAAACCAAGCTATAGCGTACATAACCGCGCTATTAGTACAATAGCTCCGTCATAGACTGCGCTATTCGACTAGGCGAAAACACTGCACTATTCGATTTTTGTTTCTCCTTGGTTTCTACCCAGTTAGTAACGAAAACAAATAAACAATGTTGAATAGCGCAGTTGGTTTTCACCCAGTCGAATAACACGGTCTATGAGTGAGCTATTGGCAAGAAGGTAGGTCATCAGCGGCTGAGCCAAATGGTTCAAATTATATAAATTAATTCTTTCGTTCTGCAAATATACCATTATCAATACTCAATTTGAGATTTTCGCACATAATTATGCTCCCAGCTTGTCTTAATTTTTTTTAAAAAAACTGAAAGCCTACTTGAAATTTAAAATAAATTATGTTACAAGTTACAATCATAAATAATATCCCTTTGCAAAAAAAAAATAAATAAATAAAATACAATATGAATGACCAAAGAGAATTAAAGCACCATTTTATTTAATATGATATTTTCAAATAGGGCCAGAAATACTCTAATTATAATGTTTTTTAAAAATATCATAATAAATAGCAAAGAAGTTCGAAAAAAATATAAAAAATGGTCTCCAAAGATATTCCATTATGGAAAACAACTTGAATGGTTCGGATTGACCGTTTTAATTTTGGATCTCGAAAAACGACTCATGTATACGGGGATGATCCGTACATACATAGAGAGTGTACCATATCCAACCTACAAACAAACAAACTCCCACACACACACTTGCACCCAATCCACCCACACACACACGCGCACACACACATAGATATATAGAGGATGGCTAATGTGCTATCCGTGGCACGTGCCACCCATATTCTATATACTTGTTTTTCAAGATTCGAAATTCAAACGACTAATCCAAACCGTTCAAGTTGTTCATCATATTGAAATACCCTTCGAGACCAAATTTTAGATTTTTTTCGAATTTGTTTGCTATTTATTATGATATTTGTCAAAATGGACGGCCTGAAATATAATGTTTTTTTTGAAATATCAAAATAAATAGCAAAAAAAATTGAAAAAATACTATTTTTCAACTGTACATAATTAATTAGATTAGCGATTTTCTAAAATTCAAAAAAAAATACTTAAAAATTTTGAAAAAAATATAAAATTTGGTCTGCAAGGAGATTTCAATATGGAGATCATATTGGACGGTTTGGATTGGTCATTTCAAATCAAATCTAACCATTTTGATCGCAACTCACGGAAGGCTTTGTGAGTTGCAATTCACCATAGCAAAACTCTCCTATATATATATATATATATATATTATACGACCTATGATACATACTAATGTATAGGAGTTTCGGTGCATACTGATCCAAACTCTTCGATTTGTTTCAAAATTATCAATCCAAACTATCCAATATGAACTCCCTATTGTAATCTCCTTGCCGACCAAATTTTACATTTTTTCAAAATTTTTAATTATTTTTTCGGATTTTTAAAAACTGCTATTTTTGAACTATTCTGAATAAATTAGATTAGCGATTTTCTACAATTTGATAAAAAATATTTAAAATTTTTTTTAAAAATATTATATTTAGTTTGCAAGGAGATTATAATAGGGAGAACATATTGGATGGTTTGGATCGATCATTAGAACCAGATCAAAGAGTTTGGATCAGTATGCACCAAAACTCCTCTACATTAGTATGCACCATATATTTTCTATATATAGAGAGAGAGAGAAAAAAAAAAAAACCTATAGTGCATACTAATATACGGAAGCTTCGGTGCATACTTATCCAAATTCTTCGATTTGCTTCAAAATGACTGATCGGAGGGTTTCATGCACGCATTTCAACTCCTTTTAGGCCCTAATTTCAATCAAAAAGGTTGTGTTTTTAGTTTATTTTATGTTATTTTTGTGTTAGATTCGTGGTACTGCTATTGCCTCTGGTTTTTTGCAGGTTTTGGAAGATTTGGCGCTATTTTGGGCTTGTAACGGGCATTGAAGACGAAGAAAATGGTTGCTGCCAGCTTTCTGGCGGATCCGCCAGGATTCTGTCGACCCGCCTGATTTTAGGCGGACCCGCCAGAATTTGGACGGACCCGCCAGAAACGGTCCAGTGACCAGATTTGGAAGCCAGTTTCTTGTCCAGGAAGTCAGGCCAGCTTTGGAAACTGCCTGGCTGGCGCCCAGCACACGCCCCAGGATTGATTGAGCGCCCAGGAGGCTATAAAGGCGAGTTTAGATGGAGAAAAATGATATCTCTCAATTTTTATTCTCTCCCGACCTAACTTGGAGAAGGGGCACAGCAGCAGCAGTCGTCGCGTTCTGGCGGGTCCGACCGAATCCTGTCGGATCCGCCCGGACACCAGCTGAGACCGAAAATGATGGGTTTTGTTGTATTCTTTCTCTAATTTGTTTGCTGATGTATTGATACAATGAATTCCTTCGTTTTTTGTCAGTTTAGTTCATTAGGGTTAATTTTAGGGATTGAATACTTGGTGGCTATGTGATGTTTATTTCATTTGATGTTTTGTTTGATGTGATTTATCTTGCTTGTTTAAAGGTTTATCTTGTTAAACGGAATATTTAACCAAGTAATATGATCGGACGTCGTTTTCAATCGGACCCGACTGAATTCAGTCGGACCCGTCTGAAAACAGCCAGGTACAGAAACCGAACGATTGACCTTGATTCCTGAACTTGTTTGTACCTCGACTCTTTTCCATCGAATCAAATAAATTAGGATTAGATAAAGCCTTAGAAGAGGAATAGTTCCGTCCCTGTGGATTCGACCCTTAAGCTATCACTGCAAACGATTTACATCGGTGATACTGAGGACTTGTTTTGACTTGGTTCCCCGAGCCGATCAAAAATGGCGCCGTTGCTTAAAATTAGGGCCTAAAAGGAGTTGAAATGCGTGCATGAAACCCTCCGATCAATCTCCCCAAACTTAAAATTTGCTTGTCCCTAAGCAACAGTTAAAACTAGAGAGAAGAATAAAGGACCAAATTACAATTGAAAGGTTGATTTAATGCAAGTCAGGAGATAATTTCGGAAAAGTTAAAGTCATGCCTTTGAGAGTTTTTGGAATCAGAAATAACAAGTCAATCTTCAATAAAGCAATTCAAAAGTTTCAAGCCGAGACAATCCTTTTGTGAACAAACCTAGAATCAAACGTGAGTTATCGACCAAGAACTATTTGCCTAACTAATGGGTTGGTTAATTCTCAAAGAGTTTCAATCAATTTCAAGTCAGGTAGAAACGGGATCGAACCCCCTCAACTCAAGTGATTTGAACTAACCCTAAGTCCTGAACCACATGTTTAGACATTTCGAACCACAAAAGAAAAGTAAAAGAAAATTAAAATTTAAGGGTTGAGTTGCGGCGATTCATCGCTTAGGGTTTTACGCTATTGGGACTTGTAGTGAGCTACCGGCACATGACGCACCGGGGAGATCGAACCTCGGTTATCTCACGACTAAGGCCACGATACACTTGGGCCAGAGCTCCTAGAGATACTAGGTTGTCCTTTCTCCGATATTTGTAGAATTTTTCGAATTTCAAGTCCCTTCGCACCCTCATGTTCGCAACAGAATTTATTAAGTTTTTTTTTTTTTTTTTTTTTTTTTTTTTTTTTTTTTTTTTACGTAAATAAAATAACTTAAAGAAGTGGTTCAACTGTTCTAAACATGCAAGACACAACTTACGGTTAGGCAAACATTTGAGTTGAAAGAATGATCTTAGACAAATGGTGGTTGCCCTTTGCCGACTCTAACCAACGAATTCAATCAGGCTCTTATCAAATTTTCCACCCCATTAATTAGAGAAACGACTCTCAAAAGATTACTCGCCTTTTGTTGCTAAGTAGTTCAAACCTAGGATTTCTCAAATTCATTTTCAAAATAAAAGATTGCTCGTAATTTCCAAACCCAAACTCTCTCAAAAACCAAACTCCTACTTTCACCAAAATCAATCTCCAAACTCTCCTAAGTGCAAATTTACATGAAATTATAATGCAGACAAGCCTCCTACATGCAATGCGACTCAAGACCAAATTTCAGGCGGACCCGACCAAAATCAGACGGGTCGCCAGAAACCTGGCAGAGAGCTGGACTCATCCTGACGGGTCCGCCTGAAACCAGACGGGTCCGTCTAAACAGGTCCAGAAGTTAAATTTCCTACATGCGATGATGCAAACCTAGATACATGCGAGTTTTTCCCAAATTTTTCAAATTCCCTTCCCCAAACTTGCTCGATGGCACTCAACGAACACATCAAAACCAAACTTAAGGAAGTAAAAGAGAGGAATTCAAGAAAACTTACAACTCCGTAGCGTCTATTTTCTTCTCCAGTAATATGTAGGATTGGAAAGTAAACGAAACGGAGGTTGGTGGGATCTCTTCGCACTTGCCTTAGCTCCTTGTAAAGTATTCGAACTTGCTAGCGGGTTGCGTCGTCTTCATTTTTTCGGTCAGTGTGTACTCAACGAGCGGCCTCCTTAACTTCTACTTGCTTCTCCAGTAATATGTAGGATAACAAGAGAAGAAGAAGGTCGTGACGTCTTGTAGCACTTCCCATGACTCCTTGTAAAGTCTTCTACCTGGCCAGCGTGCACTCCTACAAAACAAAAGGAACAAGACAACGTGAAAAGAGAAATAAATCAAATAAATTAGAAAGAAATAAAAACCCTAAAATCGGTCACCGTCCCCGGCAACGGCGCCATTTTTGATCGGCTCGGGGAACCAAGTCAAAACAAGTCCTCAGTATCACCGATGTAAATCGTTTGCAGTGATAGCTTAAGGGTCGAATCCACAGGGACGGAACTATTCCTCTTCTAAGGCTTTATCTAATCCTAATTTATTTGATTCGATGGAAAAGAGTCGAGGTACAAACAAGTTCAGGAATCAAGGTCAATCGTTCGGTTTCTGTACCTGGCTGTTTTCAGACGGGTCCGACTGAATTCAGTCGGGTCCGATTGAAAACGACGTCCGATCATATTACTTGGTTAAATATTCCGTTTAACAAGATAAACCTTTAAACAAGCAAGATAAATCACATCAAACAAAACATCAAATGAAATAAACATCACATAGCCACCAAGTATTCAATCCCTAAAATTAACTCTAATGAACTAAACTGACAAAAAACGAAGGAATTCATTGTATCAATACATCAGCAAACAAATTAGAGAAAGAATACAACAAAACCCATCATTTTCGGTCTCAGCTGGTGTCCGGGCGGATCCGACAGGATTCGGTCGGACCCGCCAGAACGCGACGGCTGCTGCTGCTGTGCCCCTTCTCCAAGTTAGGTCGGGAGAGAATAAAAATTGAGAGATATCATTTTTCTCCATCTAAACTCGCCTTTATAGCCTCCTGGGCGCTCAATCAATCCTGGGGCGTGTGCTGGGCGCCAGCCAGGCAGTTTCCAAAGCTGGCCTGACTTCCTGGACAAGAAACTGGCTTCCAAATCTGGTCACTGGACCGTTTCTGGCGGGTCCGTCCAAATTCTGGCGGGTCCGCCAGAAACGGTCCAGTGACCAGATTTGGAAGCCAGTTTCTTGTCCAGGAAGTCAGGCCAGCTTTGGAAACTGCCTGGCTGGCGCCCAGCACACGCCCCAGGATTAATTGAGCGCCCAGGAGGCTATAAAGGCGAGTTTAGATGGAGAAAAATGATATCTCTCAATTTTTATTCTCTCCCGACCTAACTTGGAGAAGGGGCACAGCAGCAGCAGCCGTCGCGTTCTGGCGGGTCCGACCGAATCCTGTCGGATCCGCCCGGACACCAGCTGAGACCGAAAATGATGGGTTTTGTTGTATTCTTTCTCTAATTTGTTTGCTGATGTATTGATACAATGAATTCCTTCGTTTTTTGTCAGTTTAGTTCATTAGGGTTAATTTTAGGGATTGAATACTTGGTGGCTATGTGATGTTTATTTCATTTGATGTTTTGTTTGATGTGATTTATCTTGCTTGTTTAAAGGTTTATCTTGTTAAACGGAATATTTAACCAAGTAATATGATCGGACGTCGTTTTCAATCGGACCCGACTGAATTCAGTCGGACCCGTCTGAAAACAGCCAGGTACAGAAACCGAACGATTGACCTTGATTCCTGAACTTGTTTGTACCTCGACTCTTTTCCATCGAATCAAATAAATTAGGATTAGATAAAGCCTTAGAAGAGGAATAGTTCCGTCCCTGTGGATTCGACCCTTAAGCTATCACTGCAAACGATTTACATCGGTGATACTGAGGACTTGTTTTGACTTGGTTCCCCGAGCCGATCAATGACATATCCAAATCGTCCAATATGATCTCCCTATTGAAATCTCCGTATAGACCAAAGTTTACATTTTTTTCGAAATTTTTAAGTATTTTTTTCGAATTTTTAAAATTATTTTTTTTAACGGTTCGAAAAAAATTAGATTACCGATTTTCTAAAATTTTTAAAAAAATAGTAAAAAATTTAAAAAATATATATATAATTTGGTCTACAAAGATATTTCAATAGAGAGATCGTATTGGACAGTTTGGATCGGTCATTTTGAAACAGATTAATGAGTTTGGATCAAATGCACTGAAGCTTTCGTACATAAGTATGCACCATATGTTCTCTCTCTCTCTCTCTCTATATATATATATATATATATATATATATGAGAAATGCTAGTGTCCAATATATTGGACGGGTGGATTTTTCCAATACTATCGTTTTCAAATTTTTAAATTTCAAACAACCGATCCGAGTCGTTCAATGTGTTGTTCATATTGGAAACTTGTAAGAAACCAAGTTTTACATTTTTTTCAAATTTTTTATTTTTTGGTATTTTAGAAATTTCATAATATAAAAGTTATGGACCGTCCAATAGCAATGATTTTATAAAATACCCAAAAAATAGTAAAAATAATCGAAAAAATATAAAAATTAGTTTCTACTAAGTTTTCAATATGTAGAACATATTGAACGGTTCAGATCAGTCGTTTGAATTTTAAAAATGTGAAAACGATCGTATTGGACAGATCAGATCCGTCCAATATATTGAACTCTAGCAGATCTCAATTTTGAAAGGAAAAAAAGGAGAAAAAGGAGATTTAGGGGTTAAGTTAGCATATTCGTCCAATAACCCGGTCAAACCCCATCATATCTCAATTTTGAAAGTTCAAATGACCGATCTAAACCGCTCAACATGTTCTCCATATTGAAATCTCCTTGCATACAAAATTTTACATTTTTTTTATTTTTTTCTATTTTTTTTAGAAATTTAAAAATCTTTAATCTAATTTGTTCTGAACCCTTCAAAAATTGCTGTTTTTAAGAAATCCGAAAAAAAATACTTAAAAATTTTAAAAAATAAAAAAATGTAAAATTTGGTCTGCAAGGAGATTTCAATAGGGAGATCATATTTGACGGTTTGGATCGGTCATTCGAACTTTCAAAATTGAGATCTGACGGGATTTAACCGGGATTTCGGTCAAAGCATTTTGATTGAATCCTTTCTCTCTCTATATATATATGTGGGGTTAATAAGAGAAATAGAGTTCAAAGCAGTACATAATATCCCAAATTAGTCTTTTTTTTGTAATTATAAAATAATATTTTTTTAATAAAAAAACAAATTTCAAATCTTACCTAAAAAGTTCGTATAAACTTTTAATTTTGAATCTTATCCTATATATTTACCAAAAAAAGATATACGTGGGATCTAGTCCTACATTTTGTCGGTTTTATGGATATTTTATGGTTGAAGCTAGTCCTACATTTGGTCGGTTCAATGGATATTTTATAGTTTAAGCTAGTCTTACATTTTGTCGTTTTAATGGATATTTTATGGTTGAAGATAATCCTACATTTGGTCGGTTCAATGGATATTTTATAGTTGAAGCTAGTCCTACATTTTTGTCGGTTTAATGGATATTTTATGGTTGAAGCTACTCATACACTCGGAATTATCTTTGGTCGCGTCTCGTAAAGGTCGTATGGTTATGTTCTTCATTTTTTATGGTTGAAGCTCAATTATATATAGTTCAGGAATACAGGGGCAATCTCTTCGTATTTGTTTTCCCACGTTACAAACGACAAGGACGGGAAAAATTGAGGAAGTGGATGGGGACTGGGCAATGGCGGATCTAGGAAAAATTTTTAGGTGGGACTGAGTTTATAAAAATATTGGACCAACGTATATCCATTTCATACAATATTAAAGATATAGTTTAAAGCCATATTATAAAAAAAATATATATATATATGAACCACTCAAAATACATCAAAAGAAAAATTGCAATTTGAATTTGTTCATACCAAATGAAGTAGATGACAATGACATGTTGCCCTCTTATGAGTATATGCCATACATTACCCTTCATTAGAAGAAATCTGCATACAATAAATTAGTTGTCATTTGTCAAAGTAAATATTAACTTAAAAAAACTTAAAGTAGAAGAGAATGAAGCATACCACTATATTCTTTTTAGGCACTAACATACAACGTTTTGCCATCTCTTCAAACCGTTTTATGATTTTCTCATTACTAATGCTCCTAAATATCTCTTTCTCGACAACACAAATAATTCATAATCCCATACAACCCATTGATTTCCATAAGATTCCTTGCAACCAAACATTATTAATTTCTGTAACATGTTTCTAAGTTTACAATTAAAATAATAAAAAAAATTCACCCTGCCGAGCAACCTAGCTAGTTCACATTTTATCTCATTTAGAGAAGTCAAAGAATTAGTCAACAATTCCCATCCAAGGTGGATTTTGGATACTGAGATTTCGGATGCTAGGTCGAAATATTTGGTGTCCTGGAGAAAGAATTAGTCAAAGAATTAGTTGCAATTTAGATGAGAAATTACCTTGGCGGTGAGAAAAAGGGGCAGGCGGAGAACGGATTGTCTGAACGACGGGAGACGAACGGAGGCGACTCAGACGACTAGACGAGACGAGCACTTGGGTATGTTTAACTAATCAAAATATCTCCTCTGATCTCCGATCGGGTGTGCGATTGAAGAATTCAATGTGATGGCTAAGAGACAAGAGTGTTGTACTGCTGTGGCTTGTGGGCTAAGAGTTTGAAGAATTCTACTGTTGTGGGCTGTGGGCTATTTGAGTGGGCTGGCGACTAAAGAATTCAAAGAGATGGGCTGATTGGATGGCTAAGAGTGCGCAGGCCCAGTTCAAGTTCAACCTCCCTTCAACACTTCAACTTCCGTTCAATTCTTCTTCTTCAGACTTCAGCCCCACCTTTGAGTGCTCCAATGGCAGCAAAACTTAACTGGGGCTATGGGGGCTCCAGGGGTTCGACGGCGGAAGGTGGGGCTCTAGCCCCACCCGCCCCAGTGGTGGATCCGCCCCTGGGACTGGGAGCGATTAAAATAGTAATTTGGAAATTTTTTGAGATACAATTTGCAAATCTCTTTTTTTAATAAGAAATAATTATATAATGGAGAAGAAAATTAGAGTTTAATTAGAAAGAAATTTTAATTGATGTCTGAAGTAGTTAAAATATGTGGCGTCCTTCTACAAAAGTCGATTTTTTTTTTCTTCAGCAAAATCAACACCTACATTCTATAAATATCGTGAAATTTTGAGTACAAGATACTTAATTACTGTGTTAATACTTTTAGCCAATTATTTGATACTTGTGGGCGGGGTCATCGAGTTTCCGGTCCTTACTGTGTTTAATTATTTGATATTTTGTGATATATAGTTTGCGGTTGATTGCTACTTAATTGCTAGGCTGCTCGTAACTCGTTAGGTAGAGAGGAATACAAAGAAGCTTTTCTTATCCATCAAAAATTAATGAAAAAAAAAATTAGAGAAAATTTATTGAGGACTGACAGTTTGAGTTTCATCGGTTACTTAGGGTAGTAAAACTAAAGTTCTCTCAAGAAACGGTTTAGTTTTAATGAACAACATGATTAATTTTCTTACTACGAATGTGGATCGCTGCTATTGACCGCCGAACCAAAAAAATAGTTTAATTTTTTGTTGTTTAGCATAGCTTATGTGTCTATATAGTTTATGTTTAACGTCTGCACTAAAAAATTGGTTTACCCAAATTATTGAACGGTTTATAAAACTAGTATTTTTATCGAAAATTCCATTTGAATTATGGTCGTATAAATTTTCATCATCATAGATTACGTCATAATTATTTTTATTTTTATGAAACGGGGAGTGATAAGTGCAATCCTTGGTTTTATCATCCTGTATCATCCCAACTTAAAAATAGAAAGGATGTTGGAAGCACATTTTCCATTTTGGGCGCTGCTCTCCTTCTGCTATGCTGCCTTCTCTCTCCACTATGATCCTCTTCTTTCATTAATTGATTCCTTATTATAACAATCTGATCCCTTATTATACAATATGATCTCTTATTAAAACAATCTGATCCCTTATTGTATAATCTGATCTCTTATTATAACAATCTGATCCCTTATTATACAATCTGATCTCTTATTATACAATCTAATATGTTATTAAAACAATCTAATCCTTTATTATACAATCTGATCAATTATTATAACAATCTGATCTCTTATTATACAATCTGATCTCTTATTAAAACAATCTTATCCCTTATTTTACAATCTGATCCCTTATTATAACAATCTGATCCCTTATTATAACAATTTGATCTCTTATTATATTATACAATCTGATCCCTTATTATACAATCTGATATCTTATTATAACAATCTAATCTCTTATTATATTATAACAATATAATTACTTATTATAACAATCTGATCACTTATTATAACAATCAGATTCTTTATTATAACATTTGTGCTAGTAAGATAAGACACATAGGGAGGAGGATAGACGGAGATTGGAGGTCGGAGGAGAGGCGAATGTCGGAGGTCGGAGAAGGAGAGGCGGAGGTTAGAGGTCGGAGGAAGAGAGGCGGAGACGGAGAGGCGGAGGTCGGAGGAGGAGAGCCGGAGGTCGGAGGCGGAGAGGCGGAGGAGGAGAGGCGGAGGTCGGAGGAGGAGAGGCGGAGGAGGAGAGGCGGAGGCGGAGAGGCGGAGGTCGGAGGAGGAGAGCCAGATGTCGGAAGCGGAGAGGCGGAGGAGGAGAGGTGGAGGAAGAGAGGCGGAGGCGGAGAGGCGGAGGTCGGAGAAGAAGAGGCGGAGGCGGAGAGGCGGAGGTCGGAGGAGGAGGAGAGGCGGATCAGGAGAGGTGGGGAGGAGAGGCAGATTTATGAAGGTTGATCTTGAGATTTACAGAAGAGAGGGAGAGAGATTTATGTTGTGGGATGACAAGAGATGACAATCCTTAGGATTGTCCTAAGTAATTCCCTTTAAATTTTAATTAATTTTTGAAATATTATGCTGGTATTATAATGTTATTTATGGGATTCATGTCCGGATAATATAACAACTAGTGCTAACTTATCGAGCTTCGCTCAAAATTTGACATATCAAAATTATAATGATTGATTATGAATAGATTGTAATGCTTGCAACACAATGAAAATGGAAATAGAAAGGGGTCACAAAAATGAGAAATAAAACAATGTGTTGCCAAATTATTGAATGTCGGCAAAGCTGGTCAGTTTTAAGAGCAATAAGACCCAACACACAAATAGTTACAGACTATCACGTTATAGAAATTAGAAAAATTGTAATTTCACAATACTTGGAGCGTCGAACCACATTTAACTAAATGGTCCCAACACCCACACAAATTTATTTATAATTTTGATTACTATACTGAAAATAGATTCGGACAATTGTAATCATTTTCTATGTTTAGCTAATTTATTTAATACTTATAATAGTATTCATAGGTAATTTTCCTTAGTATGAATAATCCCAAGCCTTATAAGACTTTGATAAGATCATCATGCAAACAATTGAAATTAAAATATATCTGTACAACAACTAGGGTGCGTAACGTCTATAACGATCATGAAATTGTTCATTTGTATTGATCGTTCATTGATGAACGATTTTTTTTTTCTGCATTGATCGTTCCGTTCTTTGAACGCAAGAAATTTTTCTTGCGTTGATCGTTGCATTCAATCGCAAGATAAAAAACGATTAATCGTTGAAAGGAGTGAAGGAGTGAAGAAGAAGAGAAAAATCAATCAATCTCCAGCCATTCTCAATAAAAGGAAAAAAAAAAGAGAGAGAAAAACCAAACCTTTTTTGTTGTCTCGTCTCCATCGATCATGCTCAGCCGATCAAACCGTGATCGTTCTGTTTCGAATGAAACGAAACGATTAAACAGTCGAAATGACTATCGTTTTCAGCCCTACCAGCAACCTTAAAACCCATATAAACTTGTTGAGATTTTCAGCCTTTAAATTGATTTAGGTTCGGTTCACGTTGCACTTTTTCTTCAAGTCTGATATGCACCGTCCAGTAAATACCATCCAATACCATCCAACATGCTAAATTGGGCTTTAGCGATAATTTTACGCGTGATGACGTCATCGAAAATTTTTTCGCACCCCAACGACCAATTTCGTGAAAATTTCAACGCGCTGACGTCATCACAACCCGTTGATAACGGAATAGAACTTTGTACACAAACCCGTTGAGAACGGAATAGAACTTTGTGCACAACTCGTTGAGAACGGACCTCAATCCGTTGAGAATGAAACTCGATCCGTTGAGAACGGAATCCAATCCGTTGAAAACAAAATAAAACTTTGTGCACAACCTGTTGAGAACGGACCTCAATCCGTTGAGAATGGAACCCGATCTGTTGAGAACAGACCTTAATCCGTTTAGAACGGAACCCAATCCGTTGAGAACGGAATAGAACTTTGTGCACAACCTTTTGAGAACGGACTTCAATCCGCTGAGAACAGAATAAAACTTTGTGCACAACCCGTTGAGAACAGACCTCAATCCGTTGAGAACGGAATAGAACTTTGTGCACAACCCGTTGAGAACGGACCTCAATCCATTGAGAACGGAACCCAATCCGTTGAGAACGGAATAGAACTTTCTGCATAACCCATTGAGAACGGACCTCAATCCGTTGAGAACGGAACCCAATCCGTTGAGAACGGAATTGAACTTTGTGCACAACCCGTTGAGAACAGACCTCGATCCGTTGAGAACAGAATTGAACTCCAATAAACACTCCAGTGCCAAATCTCCTTTCCACTCCAGTGCACCGCTAGTTCTCCCCCTCTCTCTCTCTTAATCAGGCGAAGGAGGCCTGAGGCCATGGCAGAAAGGGCACACGATGCACGTGAGGAGTGACGACGGCGCCTGAAAGAGAGGCGGGGAACTAGGAAGGGAGGCGCTCGTTGAGACAATAGACACACTCTCTGCGTTGCTTTGCGTTCGGACACACTCCGTGAGATTGAAATGAGAGATGAGGCTGTTGGTTCTGTTCAGATTTCTGAACGCGCACATATTGATGTGCACCCACGGAACAAAAATAATAATAATAATAAAAGGGAAAATTTGTCTGTACCCTGTACAATAATATCGCATATTAACTTTTTTATAATTACAATAATATTCAATAGATTTTTCATGTTCGTGACAGTACACAAAAGAAGCCTTATATTGGATCAACTCAATATTACAATTCCAAACAACCAATAACTTTCAGCTTAGAAGATTGAAAGGAGATGAGAATGGTCCACACATCACTCCTCTTCCAAGGAGTAATATATTCTTCGTTTACAGAGGCCCCTGTGGATGAAGAGGGAGGGAGGTATGAAGAACTGACCTGGTAACCAACACTCCTACTTGCAACAACTAATAAACTGAATGTGTAAGTTCAAAATTCGAACTATCGAACATGGTTAAGATACCTCTACAAACTGAGGGATATGCTTACCAGAGCAAGGTGTACACCAGTCTAGTGTACCTTTCTATAGTTCTGATGATTCACTTTTTTGAATCCAGAATATCATATATTAAATTCAATTGATCCTCAACTGTACAAAAGCCAATCACAAGACGGGAACAACAAAATGATTCGTTTAACTGACAAAATGGGTTCCTTCGCCTGATATAACAAGGTGACCACTGCAAGAGTTTAGAACAATCGATATAAACCTGAATTGATGATTTTGCATCATCAATAAAACATTACAGAATCTTACTAACCCATAACTCAAAGCACTCAAAATGGACAAAATTAGAAGGTGCGTTTAACCTGATTGGAAAACAAGATAACCTAATCAGAGTTGAAAAGGTCACATATGTACTCCTGTAATCTTTGAAATGTCTTGAAGCTTATTCAACCAAATAATAAAACAAAATGGATGGCCTACCCAAAAGTGATCCTATTAGAAAGGACCTAGAGCAGAAGATCCAAACAGACAACTGAACACCTCACTTTCGTGCAGAAAGGTGGTGACTGGGACAAGAAAGCATTGGACAGCAAAAATTTACTGGAAGAGACAACTGTTAAATGGCCTAAACACGACTTAAATGCAAATCCAAACCTGACCAACCTGAACCCAACTGCCAGTAGTTTGTTCACCTTATCACTGACAGACTGTAAATAGTTTAGAGGTAAAGCAGTTACATGACAACAGAATCGTCGACGAGGTAATCAGAATCTTGCTCATCAGTCTTCATATAATCAACTCGGAATGCACATCCAACTTGCCTTATCTCATCCGGAGTGCCAGTTAACCATATCGATGCTGAATGAAACTCTGCAAAATCAAGATGCCAACTCATATAACACTAGCATATACTAAAAAATTACCATACAAGATCTCAATATAGTAACACCCTAGGTCTTCTGCTAGTATGGTACTATTTTGTTTACGAAACTAAAACGTCCTTTAGGCCGATTGAGGTAAGTTGCCACTCTGACACTGATCGGCTCGAAAACCAAGTCAAAACAAATACCTCAAACTACCGATCTAATCGTTTGTAGTAGTAGCTTAAGGGTCGAATCCACAGGGACGGACTGTTCAAGTTCTAGGACTTAACTTAATCTAATTGGTCTAATTTGGCGAATGAAAGTCGGTGGTGAAAATTTGGGTAGAAGTTTTCTTTTTGGTGATTTTCCGATAATAACTAAAAGTAAAGCGATTAAACTAAACAATAAATAAAGAGTAACAGTTCTAAACAGTAGTAAACAAGGTTTAAATTACGAAATTCAACAATTGGGAAAAGTTAGGGTCAATTGCTACGGGTTCCTACTCCTGGCCGTGTTTGGACGGGTCCGACTGAATTCAGACGGATCCGCCAAAACACGCCGCTAGTGAAAATTGCTTTGTTAAACGTTCTAAATGATATGCAGGTTCTCGAATTGGTCCAGGGCTTACAGCGCTAACTCTCGTTCTTGGCTTAAACAACTGGATTCAACTTTTTAAACCTCCTAAAAACCCTAAGTTTCAACTCTCGTTCCATGGCTTAGGTTTTCTAGGTTCGACTTTCTTACCGGTAGGACAACCTTCTTCTCTCGATCTCAGGTAGAGACACGTCTCTCGACTAAGTCCCGGGTTCACCTCTCGGCTACTACCAATCCTATAGCAAGTGTTTGTAAAATAGCTTAGAGTTTTGGTTCTTACTACCTAGCAAACTAGACTTGGCCACGTCTATTGGGTACAAACCATAGATCCAAACAATCCACAAACAACAAGATTCAACAAGACAATCAAGAAAGTCAAAGCAAATCAAATAAAAGCGTCAACAATAGTAAATATCACATAGCTACCAAGTATCGATTCCCTACAATTGCCCCTAAACTAGAAACTACTCACACATAGTCATAAAACAAGCACAAATCGTCATAAAACAACCACAAACAAACATGTTTACTGTATCAATACTCAAACCAAACAAGTATATAGAGATTACAACAATAAACGGTGCAGATCTGTAGCAAAAATGGTTCAGGCGGGTCCGACTGTTTTCAGGCGGGTCCGACTGAATCGCCCGGCGGCTGCCTTTCTCCAAAGCTGCTCCAAATCTTGACCTAAACGTGGAATTATCTTTTCTCTCTCCTCCTGGGTGCCTAATCAACCCAGGGACGCATCCCAGGCGCCAGCCAGGCAGTTTCCAAAGCTGGCCTGACTTCCTGGACAAGAAACTGGCTTCCAAATCTGGTCACTGGACCGTTTCTGGCGGGTCCGTCCAAATTCTGGCGGGTCCGCCAGAAACCAGGCGGGTCGACAGAATCCTGGCGGATCCGCCAGAAAGCTGGCAGCAGCCATTTTCTTCGTCTTCAATGCCCGTTTCAAGCCCAAAATAGCGCCAAATCTTCCAAAACCTGCAAAATACCAGAGGCAATAGCAGTACCACGAATCTAACACAAAAATAACATAAAATAAACTAAAACACAACCTTTTTGATTGAAATTAGGGTCTAAAAGGAGTTGAAATGCGTGCATGAAACCCTCCGATCAGACACAATTGTGAGATTGATTTTTGAAGTAGTATGCTAGCAGAATAGACCATCATAATAAAAAAAATGCAAGCCTAGCTGTAACAAAGTAAAAGTCTTTCAGTTCTTTCAAAAGATACGGGGGTGATATACACCATCCACCATTATCCCATCCACACCATCCACAGGCCAGAAATGGGCCTCAACATCAATTTTCCGCGCGCTGACGTCAGCAAGGCGCGCGCTGATGTCAGCGAAAATTTTTCGAAAAAAAAAATTTCTAATTTTTTTTTTCGCACTGACGTCATCAAAATGGATGGATTTTTTTGTTCAGTTAGATGGATCAAAGGATGAGTTAATCTTGTTATGTGTTCAGTTAGTTGCATCATAAAAATGAATTTTCGTATTTTTTTTGTTCAGCTAAACACGTTAAGGGATGAACTTAAAGTTTTATGTGTTCAGTTAGTTGCTTCTAAAAATTGAATTTTCACATTATTTGGTTCAGTGTAACACGTTAAGGGATAATTTAAATTGCATATGTGTTCAGTTAATTGCAGCAGAAATATAATTTTGTAAATTTTTTTATTCAGTTAAACGCGTTAAGGGATGAATTTAAAGTGTTATGTGTTCAGTTGGTTACAGCAGAAATTTGATTTCGTAGTTAACATTTACAATATTCAAAGTGAACACATATAACAATATAGTAAACATTTACTATAAACAAAGTGAACACATTCAATATTCAATATACAAAGTGAACACATATAACAATATAAATAACATTTACAATAAACAAAGTGAACGATTTACATCTGTTTATACCACAACTTCATAATTCATCAGTTTAAACAACCACAAACAAGCACATAAACTAACTGAACACATATGATAACTAACTACTCCTTTACAAAAACAAATGGAACACGTATAATAAAAAAAATAAAAAAATACAAAAACTAATTGAACACATATGATCACAAACTACTCCATAGCAATTGAAGGCAGAGGTGGAGGAAAGGGTCGACGAATCGCATTAAGGAAGACACCGTTGTCAAGATATCTGTTTGTCAATGTAACATTCTGTTATTTAATATTTTTTTTACTATTATTATTATTTTTATTATTAAACTATTAATTAGATTTTTTACTAATTTAACTATATTCTAAATAGTAACTAGTAATTCGCGAGTACTTTAAGTATTTGGCCAGATTAATTTTAGAGGCAAATCCTTTTTTTATCTCCGTATACTATTATAAAATAAGAAGCAGTTATTCTTAGTTCCATTATTAAGTAGTTATTACTTTTCCAAGAGTTACATGTCTGGTTTTCATCTAATTATATCTTGAGGTAGTTTTTTTTTTTTGGCGCTAGTGACCTATTTTTTTTACCTTGCCGATTAAAATAACCACCCTCTTCTTATAACACCTAGTCTCCTCCTTGAAAACTTCTAAAACTTATTTTGCTGCTTGAAGAAGAATTGTGTCCTAGGCGATTTGATCAAGAGGGTTAGTATTCTTGTTTCCTTTTTAATTTATTCATTTGCATATCTGTGGATTCCGATTAAATTAATACAAATGACCATTGTATATGCTTAGCTTTCTTTCCATCATGTGTTGTCCCGTTTATTATTTTCTTTTGTTTCTATATTAACCGTTTGAACATGATATAAATAGTTTCCCATGGTTCAATCTCTATCCTTGTTTTCCTTCGTTGCATGATTTATTATATCAATATTTTATTATATGCATTTATTTCCTCTATGAATCCTTGTCCGATTTTGTCTCCTGGTGCGCATATGATCATATTATGTTTCCTTTCAATTGACATGTTTCTATTTACCATCATCAATTAGTAAACCGACCTATACAATTTCCATGGCGGTAAGATGGTGAGCCATAACCGGCCTATAAACAAAATATTTTGATTTGATTCGAATTCCACCTTTCTCATTTATTTTGGCTCACCAGACTTATATCCTAATATTCGATTATTCGATTTAACCTTTCCTTTTGTTGCATATTTAATTTGATATTTTGAGATTAAGTTTTGAAAACAAGTTTGTTTAGTTCTGATATCACCGAACTTCTTTATTGAAGTTGAGAAACTCAAGTACCTTACTGTTCTACCATTAGAACTTAGTTTAAGATATATATACATATATATATGTTTAGTCAACGTTTTTCTTTTGTGTTGACCTTTTCTATAATTTAATTGTATATATTTATATTTTACTTAAGCCCTAAAGTTTGGTCAGTGTTTTTCACTCACACCGACACACTGCTAGGAATTATTGATGATCTCTTATCTCCGATCTGTAGTAATTAGAATATTACGCTTGATTTAGGTACAAGCCAGGAAGAGCCGGAACAACAGCAAGAATAGAAATCTGGACGTGCCGTATTACTTGACATGTGCGGATCCTGATTTGATGTGAAATTGCTTTCTATATATATTATATAGTCATAATAATAATTATATGTTTTGTTTTCCTTTATATTTTAATCGCTATTAATTTTTGATAGTGGTTACACAGTTTGCTTTTTGAGAAATAGATAAGTATACATCAAGGTCATGTAGTTAGTACGCATGGCTAGGGCATATAAATGCATGTCCATATTGGTTAGTGTTAATTAGAAAAGATAGTAGTTGCTAATTACATAAAGTTTATTGTAAATGTTATTGAGTAAAGATAGTGAATATTAAAGTGGTAAATGTTAAAGTGGAAGTGGACGGTATCCGTTGTACCAAGTGTTTGGCCTGAGGGCCCTAGTACTAGCGCGCTCCCCAGAAGTTATCCGTTCGCGACGGATAAGTGGGCTTCCTGGGTTAGTGGAATTGATGTCAAACAAGTGGGCTTGGTATAAGTGGGACGGATTACCAAGTGGAAAGTAAAATGTAAAGTATTAGTAGATATTTGTGAAGCTATTAAATTTTAATATGGAAAGTGGTTAGTTAGTCATCATTATTATAGCATGGTTGTTATGGTAGGAACACATGTGCATATAGTATTGTTGCTTTAATTGTCATTTACGGTTTCATGAAATTTCACAAATCTCTGGGCTGGAACTGAATACCGCACTGAGAGATTATTTCAGTCTCTCATCCGTTTTCCATTTTATATGGGTTCCAGGTATTGAAGGTCAGTAACTAGAATTTTCTCATGAAGAGTAAGGTTCAAGGATGCGAGTTATCTGAGATGCCACATTTGCTTTGTAGTATTTTTCTTTTATTTGTAGGGTGAATTCAATTGGATTTGGAACATTGAACGATCAGGGAAGTCTCGTGTTAAAACTTACCCTGATAGTATTTGTCTTCTTTTTCTTTACTTTGTGTTATGGTTAACTGTTGACGATTTAAATTATTAGAAGTGACATCTTTTATCTTATATGAATTATTTGTAATGTATATGATGTTGTACGCTTTGCGTTTTATACGCGGCGGATTGTCGAAGTGCGCTTCGAGTCGTGAAAAAGTGACTCGGGGTGTGACAGTCAATCATTCTAATAAAAATAAAGATAAATAGAAATCAAAATCGACCACAAAAATGCAGTTTTTGCGATGAAATTAAGTGAGTATTATGGAGTGTTTCTTATTTACAATGCAAAATGAAGGATCGAATTAATTGGAAACGAGTTCAAAACAAGAAATTCTAAAATCAGAATAAAAAAAATGAAAGTGAAAAGTTGCACAAATATTACACAGTATTACTAAAAACAATCTCGTGTACTTTGAAGCATTGTTTCCATTTGAAATTTTCAATGGAAAAGTTGCACAAATATTACACGAATTTTGGTCTATGAGAAACATAAAAGAAGAAACACCAATTACAACGTTGCCCAAGTATTAGAAAATTATATGTTCTAGTCATGGCACTGATTTACATAACATATTCAATTATTTCAGAATAGTATCGACCATTAACAAGTAAAATTTGGTAGATCTAACCCAAATTTAGTTATTTCAGCATAGTATCGACCATTAATAAAAATCTAAAAAATCAATTTCAGTGGAGAGAGAGAGCGACGGAGCTTCCCTGTTTGAAGAGATTCTTCAATACCTTTAACGACAAGCTTTTTCGAAATGACCAGAGAGTTGCCACAAACTCCAAGCTTCTTTCTTCAAATAAAACCAATGAAATCGTCAGAGAGTGAAACAAATCGAGGGTTTGGAGAGGCGCTGATCGGCGGAGGTAGCGGAGAACAAAGACTGATCGGTGGACGGTGGTTATTGGCGCATCGCATCCCTGGAGCGAGTCGGAGAGGAAGTGGCGGAGCAACTGGAGAGACGCCGAGATCCAAGTTTTCGCCTCTCTCTGGCTTCTGTCGTGGCGGCTAGGGTTTGAGAGAGAGGGGGTAGGTTTCGGGTATATATGGCGATGGGCCAGGCACTGGATCCATAAAAGCCTGTTTAGAACATGTGGATGGTTGGATGGGAATATAGAGGATGGTAGGTACCAATTCTGCAAAAGATAAGCAAACCTTGGAAATAATCATGGATTTCCCTCTCTCAGGGTCGACTGATATAAAAACATGTACAATTTCCATCTTCATTTTCTCCTCTAGACAAAAAGAGAACAAGATAAACCAATCTCTGTTAGTTGCAAACCAGTCAAGCCTTAACAGTTTTGCTAGTATATTATATACCTTACGATTGCAGTTGAGGATAGTTTAAGGCTAATATTGATCAAGCTGATGCTCATTTGCATACTAAGCCTAATTTAATCAAAATCTAACATTGACTTCAGAAAAATGCCTCAGCTAACCTTTAAATCAACCAAAGTACCTTCAATATGCCGCTTCTTCTCCTGGTCATAGTAAATGACGATTCGTCCTCCAGTGTTCAGCAGCAAAATGAGCACACCCACACCCACACTCTGCAGAGAGCACACAGGCAGAAAATATTCAAATTTGACATAAAGGACGATTAAATAAAAAGGAGAGATCATAACTTATTTCTTTGCAGTAAATTATTATAGAAGAAACTAATTACCCCTCCACGGACAGCTCTCTTAGAAGAATCAGTCTTCTCTGATCCATTGTCTCCTTTCCCCTTGTCAGAATCAGTCTTCTCTGATCCATTGTTTGCTTTACCCTTGTTAGAATTGGATTTTTGGAAATGTTTTCGTACCACCTTTCCCTTCTGAAGCTGTGGGTACACTAGATAAATATCGATAGAACCCAGAACCCAAGACATTTGTTCTTGGTAACAGACTAAGCTGTAAAAAAATGTTGAGTTAGTAGTATATTTGTATAATACAAGTACAACAATACTGCACTCATATATGCCAGATAGGAAAATAATAACAGTATTGGTGAATTAAATTATTACCATTGCAGTCGGTAAAATATAGAATGGTACGCACCACATACTCAGTATAATATATCTGGTCACAGGCATGATTAATTTACGAAAATGAGATCAATTTACCATAGCCTATGAAAATAAACAAGAATGTATTTTGAGGGATCAAACTGAGGTTTACCGACCCATAAGTATCACCAAAAATATCTTTACATATACCAAGAGAGCTATTCTCTGAGTAAATCTATAACTTAAGCAACCCTTCTATACGGTTGTAAATATGCAAAAATAACAACCCACAAAAGAGATGAATAACCTGAGGAGAGGCTCTATGTAGAGGTTGAAGGAAGGTTTGGCATCTCTGAAGCCCAATCATTGCCAAACCTAGAAACAAGCATCCATTCACATAAAAATTTAACACTAACAGTTCCACAGTGGCATATACCAGCTAGTAGCAACCCAATTTAATACTGTTGACTGCATTTTATTTTTCTTTGAGGCGACTATTCTTTCTTTTACAGTGCTTAACACTTGATTAACGATTGAATAGTTGTAATGAAAGAACAAGAAGGATAGAAATTATAAAAAATGTGTTAGTCTGGTAATCTGGTTGGGAGAAGAGAAGAGAGAGAGGCAGAGAGAAAGAGAGAGATTTTGTACGGCGGGGCGGGGCGGCAGAGTGCGACAGTGCGTGGCTTCAATTGGAGAAGGATTTCATTTTTTATTTTTTAACGAAGTAAGGAGAGAAAAAGCCCGTAAAAGCCCGTAAAGGCCTGGGACTGAGGAACGGGGTCAACGATTTTTCTGCGGTCAGAGGGGGTCAGAACGCAGAAATTTTGGGTGAGACAATAGGAGCCGTCGATGAATATCAAGATTCGCTCATCAATCAGTGCGACCCTGCGCCAACGAGCACATTAAATGGTGTTAAAACTGTAATTAACGAAAAGACAGAAGGGCAATTTGGTCAAAAACCATGTTAAAATAGCAAAAGTTTGCGATTTCTGAAATAAAAACCGCGCTGGAGGAGGATCCATCAGAATTGTTCATAAATTAACTCTCCGAATCGTATCGGAACCTTCCTCTCCGTTTCCCCTTCTTCGAACGCTGCTGCGACCTCATTCTTCTCCCTCCCTTCAAGTTCAAGCACATTCTCAGCTCACCTCTTCGGCTCTTCCCTCTCCTCAGCACCTCAGTCTCTTTCTCTGTCCGTGGCGATGCAATCTCTTCTCTCTTCCTACCCTCCACTGCCGCCACCGTCTCGATGCAATCCCTTTCTCACTCCCCACTCGCAACATTCAACAGTCAACCGTCTTCGCTCTATTTAGGCTTTTACTTATCCTTTTTACGGTGTCCGTCTAGCGCATGGAGATAAGATAAATGCCTTTTTCTCTTCAATTTCACTCACTTATGGCATGGTGACCACACGATTCATAATTTCATATGAGATGCATGCAGCATGCTCTAGATTAACAAATAGTAACCATCCCACTCGAAATTACAAGTACGGGACTATAATAATGCATATATGCATCGTGTATTTTTTTAATGAATTAATGTTACTTTCTAGACTACCCAACTTGTTTGGGACAGAAGTCTTAGTTGTTGTTGTAATATTAATGTATTATAATTATTTAATGAATTTAATGTTACTCAGTTAACTTAACTAGAGTACTAGACATACAAATTTGCAAAATTGAGTCAGTTATTATTAATAAATTGACTACACTTTTCAATATGTTTTCAACTTTTTTTTAGAATATATATAGGTATGTACATGTTCTATCTATAATACGTAAATATATGATATTCTACTTACAAGGTTTAAGACTCTGAACCTTTCTGACTCTATAAACTTAACTTCCTTTCTTTTAAGGAAGTTTAATCAAGCAAAATCAGCATCAGCAAAACTTAATAAACAATGTGTTCTATATCTAAAATTTCGAGCACATCTCCGTATAGACAACTGGTACAAAAATAAGCTATTTAATTTCTACAGCAAAATTAAATGCAGTGGATGACACTTAAATTAAAAATATATATATATAATATTTATACTAAAGGAAAATGGAAAACACTAATAAGTACCAACAAAACTGGACTCCTATTGATCAAGCATACCATTACAGAAAACTTCATATTTCTCTACAACTAATGCTGTTCTACAATAACAAATAATACAGAAGCCCCTCTCAAAAAGAGAAAAAAAAAAAGACTACTGGAAGAAAAATTGAAAACTTCCAACCACATCCATGAAGATGTGCTTCAAAATGCGTGCACAGCTTTGTTGGTATCAGGATTGGGCATAAGAGGAGTCAGCTGTGTGGTAAAAAGATCTCCGAGGGCCCCACGCACATCCATCTGCACAGAATGAAGTTATACCAATCAACATATACATCTCCGAAAACTTGCGAAGGCAAAGGTCCTTTCGCAATTTACCCCAACATTCCACAATCAAAACACCTGCTCCCTTTACCAATAAACATTTCGTACGCTTGGAGTTCAGACCAGCCCTTCTTTTATTCTTTGCAAATACATTTCAGAATCGAAGAAAGTTGACACAAGAAAAAACGTGACCAATTCATCTCTCAGCGGGATATTTTCTTATGAGTCCTTAAACTCAAACCAGAAATCTAATGTACAAATCCACTTTCAGTTAAGTTATTTGTTAAGAGATGAAAAAGATGAAAAAGAAAAAACAGAAAAAAAAAAAAAAAAAAAAAAAAAAACCTTCAAAATTGGTTGCAAAAACAATTGCTATCTTACAGGAACATTTTACCCAAAAAAAAAAAGTTGAGTATCATTTGCAAATTTTTAAAAATTGTACTGACTGGACAAAACACTTGGTGTAACTTTTTTTTTTTTAAAAAAAAAGGAAAAATGCAGCAAGATACATTTCTCAGCAAAATAGATATACCTGATCACAGCAGATGAGTTTGGTAATCAAAGGATAAAATTCTCTAAGATGCTTCTTAAATATATCAGAATCCATAATGCACATTCCCCTCAGCACCTGAAATATACCCATATATAAAATACATAGGAGCATAGATAATCTGCATCAGAAACTATGTTCATATAATTAGCAACACTTCTTGCGCATTAGAGTCAAGAAAATGTGTACCTTAACAATTATCGGAGCTCTTAGATCAAGTACACGGTGTATATCGGCACCAGTAGTGGACCCAGCTGCCTCAACAGTACTAGGCTGTAGATCAGAGGCCTCTCTCAAAACATTCCCACAAAAAGAGACCAATTTCTCTTCAGCTAAACCCTTTAATTTTTCATCTTCCTCAAGGCCCTCAGAAATGGCTTCATTCTTCTCTTTGCTGGTTGATTTCTGCAATATCTCTAGGTATATTGTAGTACCAGATAGTTCTTGCCGAAGTAGATTCAATGGTGGCCTGTTTTTTTTTTGCACCACATAATGATTATTTATAATGAACGATGAGCATATTACAAAACTGCTGATTATAACAATAATGGAACTCAATTTTTAATCTTTTGAGCAAATATCCAGAATCTTATAAATATTTGCAACAAGTACCCCAACTGTTAGTTTAGATTGATGAGATAAGTGAAATCCAGACAAATGGTCAATAGAGTTGTGACCATATAGCTCATAACACTAAAATTTTGACTATAAAGTTCTTATGAACTCATGAGTGGTCCTCCTGAGCTAATATTAAAAAGATGGTGGTTAATTTTCTTTTTCCGACTTCACCCTGGTTATGAAGGTATTTGCATCTAGTCCAGAATGTGTAGATTGCAGATAAAGATATAGTCAGTGCTATTTGCACTACAGCACAGAGATAGGTGTAGTTTCCAAAAGTAAAATGCTTATTATACATCAGATCCAATGATTTTGGAAGCTTCTATCAGTTTTGCACATGTCAGGAAACTCGTAAATATAGATCTTACAAAACTGATAGACCCTGACTTGTGAATTTCTGTAAATGCTGATAACCCAATTCCTAAATTATAGGTAGCGACCCTCAAGAAAGGAAGAAAATGGAAAGAAATATGGACAGTTCTTAGAAGAGATACCGTTCAGCTGACATGTGATGCATCCTTATTCTGAGGTTAGATGGTGAATTATACGATGCTGCAAACTCTAAGAGAGACAGAAGAATGTCCATTACTGTCATTTTGTGACCAGCTTTCAGCTTCCCCCAATACTTCACCTGCTCATTTTCCATCAGTCCGAAAAGAACATCACAAATGATGCTAAACCCTTTTAAAAAAGGAAAATGAAAACAGAGGATGATAGATGTTCTGCAATAGTACCTGAATACTGTTAATGGCACCAAGGAGAAGTAGCTGAGTAATGCACTTGCTTCTAACAGTCTCCATTACAGGACTATCTTGTTCTTCCTCTTCTTCTCCAGTCCCCTCAGGTATAGAAGCATCTTGTGCCTGTATTAACAACTTCCAGTTAATATCCAAGTCTCAAAAAGGAAGACACTGTACTTATTATATGCATCAAACTGCATTCCCAACATCTTCATACTTCCTTTCTGAAGTACTGCTTCAGTATATTGAGGTTTGGTTTCCCCAATAACTGAAAGATAAAAAATTCTGCTATAGGAATATATGTGTACCGGTTGAGAATCAGAGGGCTCATCGGTTGGAACCCTAGTCTTGGTAGTGAGATTGCGCAGTAGTAGGTTGTCCATAATTCTTTGACTGAAGGATGGTGCGGCTTTGTCTAAAGTAGCTCCCTGTCCTCTTCCTGATGGTGATGCCAACCCTAAGGAAAATGAAGCAAACATATTAAAGTTGCCTCTCTTTTTAACTTGATCCAGTATGTAGGAGGTGTCCAGTAAATTGAGCATTTAGCTAACTATTATTTACCTTCAGAATCTGCAGAGCTAGCCTGTACACTGCTTTCTTCAGGTGAATGAGATTGCTCATTAGTCTCAACATCAGATTTGTTGGTATTAGTACTATCTCCAGTTTCACTTGCCTTTTCAAACCCTACTGAATTGAGCAGCTCAAGGGGTTGAGTAGTGTATGTGGCATCCCTAACATATCAAAGTAGCAAACCATTCACATCTCATTATAACAAACATTACACACAAAAAGAAAAATAAAACAATAAGTAAAGAAAGAGGAAGTACCTAATACTCTTGAGAAGGGTATCCCAGTCAGCATCGCTAAAGCGGTTACCGCCAACTTCAATGAGGTGTACCAACGCACCAAGAGCAATCGACACTACAGTTTGGTCTGTCTTCTTTGCACAATCTAGTAGTAGTCCCAGCAATGGTGGAAGCATGAAGGAAACCTCTTCATAGAAAGTATTGAAAAGGTTGCAAACCAATTGGAGAGAATGGATGCTGGTTTCACGGAGCCATTCCTCACCCGATGAATCTACAGAACCATCCCTGCCTGCATGCCGCACATGGTCGAATATAGGGAACAGCACCCGATGGAATATACTCTCCCAAAAGGCAGAAGAGAACTTGCGTCCCCTCTCATTCAACAAGTCAAACAACACCTCCAAGGCACAACTCCTCACCTCAGGTCTTGGGTCCAGAGTCAGATCTGATAAGCCAGCAAGCATTGGGAACCAGTAGTGTTCTGTTATGTCAAAATTTGCCTCATCCGGCCCAGCATCAACTGGTTTCAATGCCCCTCCTGGTATGAAGCCCTAAGAGATGAAAAGACAGAATGAGAAAGTGACACTCAGATCAACTAAAGGATCAGAAGAATAAAAAAAAAAGCACACAAATAGAAACACCAGGCTGATCTTTACACTACCTGACTCAAATATTTTCACAACACAATACCTAAACAAGCCATAATGTAAATAAAACAGTAAGTTTTTTTCAAACCAGCAGTCAAGCCTAACCTGACACTACAACCCACCTAAACTGACCAAATAAACCTGATCTTAAGCATCTACATCTAATTCCAGATCCCCACCTCCTCCTCACACTTTGAGGCAAAAAAGAACAAATAATAGCCCCATACAAAGCTGAATAGACCTGCCTGTTTTCCAATTGGCTAAGTGACAGAGAGCAAAATGTACCTCAGCAAGGCGGTCCTCACAAATACGAAGAAGAGCAATAGCCTTGAGACTTATACGTGGTGAGGACTTGTTATTGGCGAAACCAATGAGACAATTGACGCAATCCATGAAGCAGTCACCAACAACCTGATCAAAATGCTCCAATATGACCTGCTCCACATTCTCAAAAGCACTCTCAACGATTCCCTCCAGGTCATCATCTGCAGCAGCAGTAAATATCATGAACACACTTTTCCAGCCTGACTTGATACTTCCCACTTTGGACTTTATCAATTGCACAATGCAGTCAACTATCAGCCCCCTGATTTTGTCGTTGCGACTGTTCCTCATGAGGACAACAAATGGCTTCAGGATGTCATTTTGGAACGTGAATTTATTCAGCTCTGCTCGCTCCAAATACTTCATGCCCAGCTGTCTAAGAGAGTCGATAGCATACATCGCCACTTTCTCATCCTGGTGGCTCCCTGCTGTAATGAAATGTTGTGACAAAACCGTCCATATACGAGCCCACACCTAAAAATAGTAGAAAGTGTTTTTAACCAAATAGTCGGAGTCAACTTCATTACAGTTGTAAACTTCGTTGAGCAGTAATATTGGTTCAGAAAAAGTTATAAGCACAGGGACACAGGTAATTTATTCAGGAGGTAATTCACTTCAAACCAAACACCAGGAAAACTCACCCTTTCTTGATTTGCTAAACTATAGACTGGACAATTAAAGATATTTTTATTTACTCAATTTAACCAAATAAGGTTTAAACATTAAATTTCATTAAGTATGAGATATTATTTTATAGAAAAATTAAGTACAATTATGTTCATGTTGCCAGTGTGTTGTAACTACTAGTTTAATTTACTTGATCCATTTCATTTAGTTGGTCCCATTATAAAGCAAAACAAAAGCAATCAATGAAAATTATTAGTTTTCCAAATAAACAAACCAAACTAAATTAGCCAAATAACTATCTGATTGGCCAAAACAACAACCATCAATCCTCTTTTGTTCTGCCACAGGCATCTTATACAATGGCATCTGTAGTTGGATACAGCACCAATAAAATTGGATGTCAAGAAAAAGATAATAAATATACCAGACGGATACGAGCCATGTTGTAGTAGCTGATCTCCACCAGCTTTTGCAAGCTGAAGACACGTGCAGGTGTCTGCTTTAGCTCCTCTGCTGAGACACCACATAATGCTGTAAAAAACTCCACAATGGTGTCACTTGGCAACTTCACACTATTGACAAACACTTGTTCTGACGGTTTGCCAGACAACTCCTTCAGCACTTGAACGACCGAGTCACGTGAGATCTGGTTCATGCCTTGCATCACCGTCTGAGTGATTGATGGTGTAGAGGTGATATGTTCTAGTCTTGATACACACTCTAGTACAGCATTCCATGTGTCTTGTAGTGCTTCAGTTTCTGTGTCTGCTAGAGCTAGCAGGGTTCTCAAGGCCTCAACATTTTTACTTCGCATCTCCTTTGGGGCATGTAGGAATGTAAACCTGAATTTGCAAGAAACCTTTTTTAACTTCTATAACCATAAAAGAAAAAAGCTTCAGACAAAATACTTTCCATATTGGAATTCCTTTTTTTCTGCAAAAGAGTCCAGCTTAGCATTTTTTTTCATCCCTAACAGTTTTGAGGTATTACAAGAAGCACCTCATATGTAATTTTAAGTTGATTGTAATGGCACATTCCATTGAAAATTGAAACATTGCCTCAAAAACCCATCTAAGATGATCTTTTTCCAAGGCCACTTTGGATGAAATTTATTTAAGGTGTATTTGGACTTAAGTCTCCATTAACTTATTGTTTATTTTAGTTTATATGATCACGTTGCGGGGCAATTGTTTTCTTGGGAGAACCTTGGTTTCCAAAAAGTTTGATGTAACTTTTAAAATACAAGAATCCTTTGTAGCATTCAGAAATATATTGCAAAAACCCTTTCTAGCTTTAGAAAAGTAATGCAGTTCTATCAAGTATAGCAATTACCAAATGAGCGCCCACTATTGGTTAGGCAGGACCAGAAGAGGTTACCAATGTAAAAAAAATATTCCAATCTAACAATATAACCCTCGAGTACCTTATCAAGGAAGTCAGGAAAGCATAGCGCATGGTATCCATTCCAAGAACACGGGTGAGATGGATCCCTGCCTTGAAACCTTCCATGCAAAGTGCAACCCTAGGCTTGCTCTCCCCTTCCTCCATAGTAACTGAAAAAGTTGCCAGTAGAGGCCACCCAACAGCTTCAAGCATTGGCCTCACCAACTCAGCTTGTTCAGCTGTGTAAAATACACCTCTTTTCTTCCCCTGGCTTTTAAATATAGCCTGTGTCTGCTTGACAATCCGCTCACTCTCTGCTTTGGTATCTGCAGCTGACTTCCTCCTCGGGAGGGCTAGGTTTAGGATGCTGACAAGTCCGCCACGTTCCTCAGTGCGGCCTTTAGTGGGGTCAGAAAGGCCACCATCTGTATCCTTCATCTTTATCTCTTCCTTCACAATAGAGTCGTATATCTCTTCTAGAAGTTCCTTTGGGGCGTTCTCATCTGCATCTGAAACCGTGTTCATGCGGACAAAATCAGCTTTTGACATTTTTGGCCATACCATGGGATTGTGAGCATCTGTGTTGAGCATTATCACTGAATAGGCCAAGACATATGCCGTATCAGCATTATTGAAGAGCCCTGGATTATCAGCACAGTACCTACAAAGACAGAAAAGAGAAGAGAAGAGAAATCAGGCCCCTACTGAAGTTTAATCTACAAGAAAATGTTTATTTAAATCATTTTTACCACATACAACAATTGAGGTTCTACAAAGTTAGTGTCAAGTACATAGTACATATTATTTCATACCTTTCAGCAAACTTCTCCATGATACGATCAATCTTCTGGGCTTCGCCAGGGAGGCGAAAGCCTTTTAGGAATTCACGTATTGCTACATCAAATTTTAATCCTGTAAATTTCATAGATTCAACGTATGCATGCATCACTGCCAGTGGAAATTCCTCGTGCTGCCCCAAGTATTCACCAATCATTACCTGACGTCAACAAAAACACAATAACTTAACCAAAAAAAACACATACCAGTCCTTCAAAGTTCTTATGTACATTAACTTTGAGAAATTTCATATATATCAAAGCATATTAATTCTATTCATCTATTCATCTTGAGAGAAACCTGGGTTTTCTCTTTAATTGCTACTAGTGTTACTTCTTTCTAACAATAATTTTAAGAGTTCAACATGCAAAAAATCTGTAGAATATTAACCTTATTTAATGTAAGAGTGCTCTTTAGAAACTGTGCAACAGAAGAAGGCGTATTCTCCACCAATTTGTTTGACAACAGGTACTCTATTCCTTTAGAAGGCTTCCGATTGAACTGCATGTATGAAAACAAGTAAACAAAAGTGACTAAAAAGTGCAGATTCAATAGAAACCAGTATTTAAATCATGGTGCTACCTCAGAAACAGCTGCTTCCAAAGTGGATTTATGAGCTTTGGCCTTCTCAAAGTGACTTAGTCCCTCTTCTCTGCTCCTTGGCTCCTCTATTGCCCTATCCTTGGTGGCAGCATCTTCTTCAAGAGACTGTACCGCAGTGCTATGATTTGTTGATTCTCTTCTTACTTTCTCCCAATCAACCAATGACTTTATTATGCTAACCAGGCACTGCCACATTTAGTTTGTTTTTTGCAGACGTTAGCATGCAATTGGGAAAAAAATAAAAATAAAAAACATGTTTTTTGTTAGAATTGTACAGTCAAAGTTGAATGCCCAACAAACCCTACTACAATAAAAAGTCAGTATAGCATGAAACAAACCTGAAGGGATGAGCCCTTGACAGAATTCATCTGATTTGCAGTAACAGAGTTGGGATCTGCACTAACAGTCCCTTGTGCAATTTTAGACAGTGCATTCACCTATTAGAAAAACAAAATAAGCATCAAAAGATCATGTTGTTTTCAGGTATTACAACTTATATACTTAAAAGAAAGCAAGACATACGACTAAGCTATGCTTACCATACGTTCATAAAGATTTGGTGCCTCGAGATCACAATCATAGTTAACAAACAGATCAGCAAGCATTTGAGAATCTTTACACACTTTCTCCAGCATCCTGCATGCAAAGAATTTCAGGACATGACACTAAGTACAGCCAATTCGCATTGAAGGTCAAAATGGGCAAAAAGTAAACTTGAGGAATTACCTTAGGACAGCTGCTCTTTGTGTCAATGGAGTATCCGAGCTATCTAGAGACCTCAGAACTATTAAAGGAAAGAACACTCCAATCTCTCCCTAGAAAATCATTGTTGCAGAAGTCAGAAGGTAGTCAACAATTAGAAGTCATATACAAACAAAAACAAGTCAACAAACCTTCAGACTTTCCCTAAACCGTAGCAAGAAAACTGAGAAGATACCACTTGCATACTGCACAACAGGTAATAGCAGGTTTGAGATGTTAGGATTCATACAACAAACTAGCCACTGTTATATTTATCAAAGAAGAGGTTGAAGGAAAATTAATGGAAACCTGAAAGATGACTGGAGATGAAGAAACAGAAGCCCTGAGAAGAGCATATGAAAGGTATGCTTTGACAGAGTCAATAAAGTGAAAGTTCTTTGTGAAGGAATCGCTCACTCCCTCCAATAGTCCCTGGATGGCAAGAAACAATGACATTAAGAACAAATCTCTCCTTCCTTTCACTATCTATCATACGAATGCAGAGAAGAAAATATACCTGTAAGAGTTCTAGCGATAGAAGCCTGGTCTTTGAGGTAACATCATCTGTCTCTTCTTTCATACCCATCTACGATCATATAAAACACGAGTTAATGCACTGGTATGGTTAGCACCAAAAATATGAAGTATTTTATAACTTGACACCACCTTGCACAAGGTTCGGAAAAGCAACAATGCATCACGATGTGCTATGCTCATACTCTCAAGATCAATTCCTCTGAAACAAAGAAACAGAGAACTTGTAAACCACTAAAAAAGGAAAATTTCCATAAGGGAAACTAAACTTTTCGTAAACTTTGAGAAAACTTATACTACATACCGGGTCACTTTTTTGCCATCTTCAAGCTGGACAGCCTTATCAAGGACAGCTTCCAAACCCTAGACAAACACAAGACAAGCTTAAGCTCCTCTTTGTATAATGTACAGCTCTTTCAATGCAAAGTGAATTTCATCATATATGATAATTTCAACCCCTCCTACTGATCCAGATCCTTAAAATTGAAAAGTTTCGATAATGAAATTTGAACAGACAAGTTAAACTTAAAACCTATATCAAACATGAAACACAATTAAAAGCAAAAAGTCTAATTTCTGAATTAAACATAAACGTGAAGTTTCCTTTCCTTTGAAGGATTATAGTTTTCGTAGATCAATACAAAAAGGTGTCAAGGGCCATTAGGATACAGGGTTTTTAGTTCATCAACTATTCTAGTAATTGATCTGATAATAACTTTCAGATAATTCCAATGATAAGTCAATCAATGAGGCATACAAAAAATAGAGGTGCTGGAAGTCATTTCGAAATTGCAAATTTGCAGCTACAAGAGAATGATGGGTTAATTTTTTTTTTTAAATAAAAAAAAAAGGAAAGGACAAAGAAGGGACTTGCAAAGGTTTCAGAATACCTTAATGTCGGCCCCACCAGCCATATTTTGGAGCTCCTCGACTGAGGCAGAACTTTCCTCAGTTGTAGATGTTGTCGCTAGAGCATCTCCCAGTGTTACCCCCTTCTCTTTCTCTTCTTCGACAGCTGAAATCTCGCCATTTCCAGAATCTTTTTCGGTGCTTGTTGATGCAGCATCTTTCTTCTCTGGAATAGTAGCTGATGGTGACACCATCACCTACAGTTGTAATTCAAGTTTTTATACAAGTTCAGCAAATGCATTGGCTATTGGGCTTAATTGCAACTGGACCCCCAGAACTTCAACATTGAAGGCATATATCATAAACTGATGCTAGCTTGCCTAAGTACCTTAAGTTCTTTATTGGGAAGCTTTGGTTTGTACATTTATCTAGCTTCTTTTTTACCTTTCTTTGTTTGTTTATTTTAGGGTATTCAATTACATAGTGCACTCATCAGATTATATACAACAACAATAACTAAGCCTTTTGTCCCAAACAAAAGGCTCAAAAGAGCATTTTACTACCATTCTCTTAAATCAAGCAGTTGGCATTTCAGCCAAACGAGCATTTTACTACCTTCAAAATAACAGAGAAATGACAGTGAAATGAAGCTTCAAATATATGATTTAAGAGGTCAATTACATCCATTCTCTTAAATCAACCTTCAATTATATAATTTAAGAGGTCACATTCATGCTTCAACAACAGAGAAATGACAGGGTTACATGCAATTAAGCCAACATAATTTCAATTCCACTAATTTATATAGACTAGGAAAAACCTGATCAGATTCCATTCGGCGAAAAACAATACTTATCATCTGTGTCAACATGGCCTTGGAGGTTGCCTGATTAATTGGACTCTTGCTAAAGAAACATAGCAAAATTCAAATCATAAGCCACAATCTTAAACGACAATAAGAATGTATTTTAAAGTTTTTTGAATGCCAGGAACCTGTTAAGTGCTATGTTGTAGCATACTCTAATCACCCCTAGCAGTGGTTCTCCGTGTACTGTATCACACAAGTAGTGGATTTAGTTAAAATGACAAGAGACATAAGCATACATACAAAAATGCCATGAGACATACCTCTAAACTTGTTTGATGCCACTGCATTAAGAAGCACCTTCAGAACTTGGAGAATTGTGCTGTGAAGTTCATCCAAATTACATTTACCCAAAGAAAGTTAAAGGACCAAAGTGCAGATGAAATAAAAGAAATTAAATTTGCAAAAGTTACCTGTCAGGAGTGGAATTGTCAACACACCCACAAACAATATTTAGGATGTCTGTAAATAATTGGGCATTTTTGCCACCTTCTAAGCCAGGGTCACCTTCCAAATGGTCATAAGCAATAAGTTTCTGGACCATGAAAAAAAAATAAAAAATAGCACGATCATTAAGACATTGCCATTATAGCATATTAGCCTGAGAAAGCTCAAGTTCATCCATAAACCGCACAGAAAGTGATTGAAAAACTGATATGCCCTATTTTACACATAAATTCTAACAGAATAAGTTCAAAGAAAGAACTAAAAAAGCATACATTTATCATACAATAGCCCTGGAAAAAACAATTCCCTGTAATATACATATAATCAGAGTATGCTCTTCATGTTTGGTAGTGATTTATTGTCATAGCTCTTGGTAGGTGTATACGTAATTTTTTTTTTCCATTGTGGGAATATATCACTAGAATTTGCAAGATGAAACAATAATTGCTCAAATTCTAGTAAGCATTTTTATTTTATCGAGTACCAATTTACAGAAGTTAATTGTCAAGTGTGTTATTAATGAGATAAGTTGGGATGATGTTGGTAATTTTTGCTTCATCTTACCTTTATGATTTTTTAGTTAAATTGTATCAGCAACTGACCCAAAAATTCTAAGATAGAAGGGCATATCATTTGCAAGTCCAATAAATATTCACAAAATGCACAAAAGAAAACAAGAGAATTCATACGTGGAGACAGTCAAGTGCAGGTTCGACTAGCTTAACATTCTTAGATTCAAAAGCAAGCCTGAGAGGCTGCAAGACAAGTTCTGCTTGAGTCCCTTCTAATGCACGGCCTGCTGATGAAAGCACTTCCGTGATTGACATACTGTTTGCCACAGGTTTTGGTTCATCAGCTGTCGCTGATGTATTATCATTCCCTTCTTTCGATACATCACTGGTTTCACTTTTGAGATTATAAGACAGAAAATAAAACAAAAATATTAAAAATCAGACTCACTAGCATACTATTAATCTTCTTTTTTTTTTTCCCCTATTGGAACCAACATCAGGCCTTGTTTGCAAATAACACCCAATATTTGCGGTACTAACAATTAATGGCAACCATCTTGTTGAGTAATTTTAAAATTCCACAACTAAACAAACTGAGCTAAGCTCAGATCACAGCATAAAATATCAGAAAGGACGGAAGTATTCTTGATTTTGATGTTCATGCTGCCAGCATAACAAGATCATATCAAATTTTACCATAATTCAATTTTTTTGTCATGACTGTAGTTCAATATATGATGCCAAGGAAAAAGCTTAGGATGCTCAGTAGTGAAACTGTCACTATTTTTAACAGAGGAACCTGAACCATAACAGTGGTTGATATTGCAGATATCTCAAATATACCGGTTCTCAGTTGCAAAAGTGGGAAATGTCAAGTTATACTCGCCATTGCAATTAGTTAGCTGGTGTTAATAAACAGAAGAAAAAAAGAGTAAAAAAAATTCACCTAGCATCAGTAGGAGGCGCGGCCTGACTAGTTGTTTCTTCTTTTATCCCTTTGATGACATCTGTAATCAAATGCAAATGCACACTCAAATTTTACATATGCAAGCTAAATCACCATTCAGCATCTCGGATCAGCTCTTCCATTACTAAATCACTAAATTCTACCTCTTCTGATCCCAATTGAACACCAACTGGGATAGAGAAGAGCTCATTCCTTCGCCATTGGATGCAACAATGTAAAACAGTGAGAAAGAGAAAGAGAGAGGACGAACCGAGATAGGACTGGATTGACTTTTGAACAGGCGCGTGCTTCTTGTTAGAAGCGCACTCTTTGAGCATGGCCTCGAAGGCTCGCGTGACGAAGCCACCCGCCGCTCCCGCCATGGCTGAAGCGTGCCAGATCTCGGCCTCTTTGACTGTCTATGGCGACTCGATCTCGTCTTCTTTGCACGAGAGATCTACAAAAGTGACATGGATCTGAGAAATAGAAGCCTCTCTCTCTCTCTTAATTGCTCTTTGTTTTCGATACAAGTATTCTCTCTCTCTTTCTCTGCTTGTCAGATATGTAGACCGGGATTATCTCGTAACATTTTCTCTGTCTGACATGGAAAATTTTACCTTTCTGCCATTAAAAATTCCAGAATTGACTATGTAGGGGCCCAGTTGCAGGCTCTCAAGAGGAAATCTTCACGGAGAACTGTTGACTGTTTACAAATTGCAGGGGAAACGGTGGTTTACTGGTTTCCGCAGTTGACCATGCCGTAATTGCACGCACTGTTGAAAATATCAATTTCTGTCAGCTTAAGAGTTTATATTATAATACTAGATACAAATTAGATCAAGAGCTTTGCAAAATAATTCTAAGATTAAATTTTTAGACACGTTACTTTTGCATTTGGCAAATTAAAATAATTGTTTCAGGCGAAGTCAATCTAGTTTGTTTTCGAACGTTAGTGTTTTGATGGCAGTCGTCAAGTAAAATAATATTAGAATTTATTTTTTATTTTGTACAACCGTATAAAGATGTTATAATTTGCCATAAAGATGTAATAAATTTAATGAGCTTATCAGATTTGTGCAGATATTATATAGGGAATTTTTTTAATAAGATAAAAAAATTCCTCAACAATTTTAATAAAAGCACAGCTAATTTAGAAGTTTTAAAAAGAACGCCGTAATAGCGCTATTTACAAAGGCGTTATTGCGCACTTTAGGGTGGCGCTATGAGGAAAATTCCAAAACCTGCTGTGGGACCATGCATTTTTCCTGCCTTTTCTGCTTGCGAGTTAGAATTGGGGCAGCGTGCCTAAGAGGTGGACAAGAGAAAAGCGATATTAGTTCTCTTCCCATTCGTCTATAGACTAATGATTTAATGAGAAATATTGTTTTATATAGTGTCTCTTCTTTATTTTATTAGTTCTCTGGCCTACTTGTTTTCATAGGTCACTAGTTAGCTTCTTGTTGCGGCTTCGCCGCAACGCGTGACCTGGCTAGAACTGTTTATATTTAGTCTGTTTTGCGACAGTGGCGTAAGGTAATTAATATTGTTTTGAGGTATATCTGGAATGATCATTATCATGTACATGTTTGTAGAGGATGATTACATATATATATATTTTTTTTATATCAGTTAGCGATGAAAAAAATACGCAAAGCGAAGCGGAAATTGTTAAGCAACTATATTTATATGAAATAACGATGTAGTTGAGAAATTTTGTCTGAGTGATTATTAAGTACTTTGTTATGCACGTAAAAGTTAATATCAAATGTAAATGCGTCTAATTATTTGTATATTTTATTCGTGACTAAATATTTATACTAAAAACCATGCCACCTAAATGGAAGACGTTTTAAAAAAAAAAGGGTCCAGTTGAGTGGGATAGAAAAGATGTTAGCAGCGGTCATGTGCATAGAGCTGGCAAACATTGACCTTGAATAATGTTTGTACGGTTGGTGTGGTAAGTAATCGGAGGTCATTATGTAACGTGGTGGTGTAGGTATTTGATACGGGGTTGCGTTATATACTGTGTAGCGTGTAAACAGTTAAGGACATCTAAGCTGTGGGTCTCATTTTAGCAAAGTAAATTGCGATACATACACTCACGGCATTATTAATTTTTTTTTAAATGAAAGCTGCCCGTAGGCTGCTTTATTAATGTTTTGAAAATATGGATGTGTGACATGTGGTGTGCAAAAGTAATTTTCCGGATAATATTTTTTTGTATGCCCAAAAATTTTAAATTGATGATAGGCAATACATTTGGAACCAAAAATCAAATATGATTAGAAATATTAATATTATAATAAAAAATTTATCGCTAGTCACAGTATATATTTTTTTAATATATGGATGTGTACATGTGGTGGCAAAAATAATCTTCCGGATAATATTTTTTTGTATAATCAAAAATTTTAAATTGATGATAGGCAATACTTTTGGAACCAAAAATCAAATATGATTAGAATTATTAATATTATAATAAAAAAATATTGCTAGTCACAGTTTATATCAATATATATTTTTTAAAGTGATGGGAGGCTTTAGGTTGGTGCAATAAGATTCCATCATATGAAAAAAAAAAAATATGATACATGATAATGATATTCTGATTATATTTTTGGACGGCGTGAAAAAAACAATTCAAACGAATAAATGAAAAAATAATTGAATAAATATATTTTGTTTTGATATATGTCGAATCATTATGTAAAAAAAATATAATTGATTATGTATATCAATTGTTCGCGGTTACAAAATGATATGGTTAATAATAGAATTATAACCATAATAATTTTATAGAGGTTAAATATAAAATTTATAAAGAAAGATATGTATGTATAATTTTAAGTATGATACAAAACAGTGAAGGATAAAAAATATAAAATGGCGTACTGCAGTATAAAAATTACAAAATGATAATGTTAATAATAGAATTATAACCATAATAATTTTATAGTGCTTAAATATAAAATTTATAAAGAAAGATATGTGTGTATAATTTTAAGTATGATACAAAACAGTGAAGGATAAAAAATATAAAATGGCGTACTGCAGTATAAAAATTTGTACTTTGCTGTTCTTATATTACATGTATTTTAATATCGTTTGATTAATCAAACAAAAATGAAACATACTAGCTGCGTACTCGCGCTTCGTGCGATGAATGCATGCCTTAAGTCGGCATGTAATTATTAATGATTAAAAGTGCTAAAATTATAAATGTAATTATTTGAATAAATATACTACTTTGAAATTAATCTATAGATCAAATTAGGTCACATTTTTCATTATGGAGTGTCCTTACCTCGACTCAAATCGAGTCTGTAATTCTTTATTTATTATTAATAATAATATTTTTATCAAGTTTAATATGCAACAAATCATGAAAAATAAAGGACACGAATTTAAATCTAAACAAAATTTGTAGAATTGAATGTGCACTATTTTATTTTAATTTTTCTAAAATAGAGATTACATTTTATTTTATTTGCAATATACTATCAACACATACCAGAAGTATGATTAAATATGCCTCACTCCATCCTTTTTATTATTATCTACTATCATAGGTTATTTGTATATTTGTTGATTGGGCATTCGTCTAAATTTATTTTTAACATATTAATATATAAATTCTAACCTTTGTGATATATACGATTTCAAAATTAATGCCATTGTACAAAATATATTGTAATATAGTTGTAATTATCAACATCCATATATGAACATCTTAACTATTATGATTAAGGAAAGGTTTACAAACAATAAGTTTTCCTGTAAAATTTTCAAAATTTGCTTCCTTGGTTATTACATAAAAAAACCATTACAAAATATGAAATTTAATTTTTTTATTCCCTTTTTTTATTTAATTTGTTGCGTTTTTTTTTTTTGAAACAAACGTTACTACCAATAATTTTTTTCATTTCATTTTATGTAAGAATTATTATATATTCATAAACAATATAATTAATTGCTTTATTTTTATGTTTTAATTTTGTGTAAACTATTTTGTTTTTGATGTTTTAATTTTACAACTTCAGTTGTGAATTTTAAAAACGGAACCTTGAAAACACAAAAAAAAAATGTATTTAAACTCTAATCCAAGTTAGAAATAGTTTTGCTTCACATATAATATATATATATATAAAAATTTTGAAGCTGATTTTACTTTGAGTTAACTTTATGTATATTCTTATGTGTAGTTTTTCATGTTGCAAATAAAACAAATAGTCATATGAGGGTTGTTTACATGTAATTATTACATGGGTGCTCTTTACAAACAATCCAAAGAGATCCACATGGTCTGCCATTTTTTAAATTTATTTTCTGTAGATGATTCCGTGTAGATTTTAGTGTTTCTTGTTGAAAGAGACTAATAACATGGAAGTTCGTCACAAATAATCCGAAAATTATTCACATGGCTGCCTTTGTTTTTAAAATTTTTTCTGTAAATGATTCCATATAGATCTTCGTATTGCTTGTTGAAAAAGACCATTGTAGTACATTTGTTAGACAAAATTATATGAGAATGAGCCACATAAAATCTAAAGAAGGAATTTATGTACTGTACAAAAGCTCCCTAGTATACAGATGGAATAATGTGAATGCTCTCTAGGCGGCAGAGATGTGGAAAGAAAATAGACAAGGAGGTGCACTGAATTTCATGAACCAAATACGGAACAGAGAAAAAAAACACACAAACGAACGGCTCACACTATTTGAGACACACCATGTCTAAAGAAGGGAAGACCCACCGATTCTGTTCACATCATCCCAGTCGCTCGAAATCAAATCAGCAGCACAAATTAAATGGATCGGAAAATCGAAACGGTAAAAACAAAATGTTACTGTTCATAGGCACGAATTTTAAAGCTCCCAAACTTTAGTAGGGTATAATATTAGTTCTCTGACCAACTTCTTTATTTTCTTGACACATATACCTTCTCACTCTCCCAATCATATTTGGAAATTTCTAAAATCACGTTTCAAATGTTTCATTTCCCTCTTTGCTATCATAATCTCATTCCTTTTCACACTGCTATATTAATCTGCCAAGACATATTGGAAAGGTCGCATGAGAAATTTCATATAGTTCAATAGAAAAAACGAATATAATAACTTAATATTTATTGGAGTTATATTGATCCGCCAATGTAACAATATATTTGGAAAAGCCACCTGAAATGGATTTTATTTATTTCTTTAATCATTTGAAAGGGAATGAAATTTTTGATAATTGACAAATGCTCGTCATTAAAACTTGAACATACTCCGACCCTGAAAAAGTTTATATAATATTATAAATAAATGAACTAATTCAAGATTATTTATTGATACGTCATTAAAAAAACTAACAATATTTGTACATGAATAAAAAAGATGCAATTACAGAAAGTAGCAATTCATACAACTAAAAAAATGCATTTACCGAAAATACCTACGAGATAAGCCTCATGTTGATAAGAAATTTAAATATTTTCATATCATTATACTATCCTAATAAAAAATAAAATTTGAAACTAATATAAAAAAAAAAATAACCGAGTCTCTTCAATAATTACTAGAAGGAAGATTGTGCCAAAATATTTTGAAAATTTTGAGAGCACTGACGAATTGTTAAAGAAAATTTCTCAATTAAAAACTTGGCTATTCCCCACTGATCTATCTTCAAAACGTTAGTTTTCTTTGTTAAATTGGCTCTTCAAAGTAGAGCTTCCAAATTGCCAAAAGAAAATTTTCTACTTAAATTTAAGAGAGAATTTAATTGACATAACTTAATGTGATATTTCACATTAATTGCCCGAGGTAACAGGGGCAGCTTCTTTCTTTATTTTACAAGGGCATTTGTGTCAAGAAAAATATTTGGAGAATACACTACAACAGATTCGATTATTAAAACCGGTTTTTAAAGATTATTAGAACCGGTTTTGCACCGGTTTTAAAAATACGTGGTTCTAAAGATATATAAAAAACCGGTTCTAAAAATGGCGGTGCTAAAAATAAGCTATTCTTGGAAACGAATTTCAGAACATTATTAGAACCGATTTTTAGTAAAAATCCGGTTTTAATAAATCATTTTTAGATACGGATTTTTATAAAAAATCGGTTCTAAAAATGAACTTAATTTTATTATTTTTTAATTCATTTTTTTTTCGAATTTTAAATTAAATGCAGATTTTAATTATATTTTTAGAACCGGATTTTTGATAAAAAAAAACCGGTTCTAAAAATGAACTTAATTTTATTATTTTTTAATTCATTTTTTTTCGAATTTTAAATTAAATGCAATTTTTAATTATATTTTTAGAACCGGTTTTTTATCAAAAATCCGGTTCTAAAAATGAACTTAATTTTATTATTTTTTAATCCCTTTTTTATTCGAATTTTAAATTAAATTCAGATTTTAATTATATTTTTAGAACCGGATTTTTGATAAAAAACCGGTTCTAAAAATGAACTTAATTTTATTATTTTTTAATTCATTTTTTTATTCGAATTTTAATTAAATTCAGTCCAATGGAACATACTAATATAATAATCTTGGTGGTCTGAAACATATAGATATATGAGTCAGAACTCTCATTCTCTCATTTAACCATAGGATTATAATAGCTTTATTTTGGGACAAAATTCAATACGTGACATTCGAGCACATCTACAGAATAGGCATAATAGTCGTATAAGTAATTTATCAATTATCATGCACTTATAATTGTTCTATTCCCAATATTCCTTTATATCTATAAAAAAAAAGAAAAAGAAAACTGAAACGGCTATCATTCAAAAACTGAACGACAAAACAGAGAAGTTTATACACATGACTTTCAGCTTCACCTCTACACACAACTTTACCTGTCATCAGTAAATGACTTTTGAATGCAATCCACAATGCCCTCACAATCAGCTCCATCAGAAACAGCACAGGAGGAATCAGAATTTGAACTAGAATCTGAATCAGCACCAGAATTGGAATTGTAGTAAACAGAGTGGGGGGACTGCAAACTGCCATGTGTCAGACAAGCCTTCATGGTCTTGCAGTGCTCTGCTTCATCATCTCTTATGTTCATGAACACATCATATAAATTCTCTAAAAGCAATGACAGAAAAATTGGCATCAATAAATATAAAAGTAGCCACGTTAGAGACAAAATATATAAGACAAAATATAGTATAGTTGTTCCATTTTTCCTTAGGGTTTTACTTTAGCTAATCTATAATTAAGAGGTTTATACAGATTAGAAGAAAACATACCAAAGTAGGGAACCCTGGCGACATTTTCTAGCACATCATACTAATCCTGGTAAGAAGTAAGGACATGAGTGAGTGGTATAGACTCTCTAATCTGACACATCTATTGATTATGAACAAAGCAAGACAAAAAGAAAATAAATAGAAGTGAAACGAAGAAACATAGAAGTTAATCATACCGTGAGAAAAATATTAATAGATTGTTCAACTTTGATAACATTCCTTTCAACAAATCCTGGTCGAGGTATTGGATCCAAACCAGCCAAGCTCTCTTTTTTAAGATCCGTTTTGGCACTAAGAGATTCTTCAACAGCTACCTTCTTATCTTTCTGTTGCAAAAAAATCGGCATAACCTCTCCTATATATGAATATTTTTACCAAAAAATTCCAATCAAATCCAAGGCCGTCGGCATTCACAAACCCATAACATATGCAATTCATTGCAATCAAATTTCATTTATAATCCATTGCAATTCAAAGATAACTTCCAACAGCTCATAGTAAGGAAAACAGAACGAGAGAGAATCAAAACGAAAGGTAAGTACCGCAGTGGAGAGGAGTGGCCGGAGAGGAGAGGCGGCGGCGGATTTCCGCAGTGAAGAGGAGAGGCGGCTAGTGGAGAGGAAAGGAGAGGCGGCGGAGAGAGGGGCCGGAGAGGAGAGGCAGTGAGGCGGAGAGAGAGGGGCCGGAGAGGCAGGCGGAGAGAGAGGGGGTTCGGAGGGGGACAGAGGGGGGGGTTCGGAGGGGGGACAGAGGGTTGGGCTTGGGACTTAGAAAAAAAATTACAAGGGAGGTTTCGGCTAGCTACAGAAGGAGAGGGGGAGTATACATGAAAGGCTTCAAAAAAAAAACAAAAAGGCTTTTTAGAACCGGATTTTAAATACAAAACCGGTTCTAAAGATAAATTAAATTATATTCGGTTTAAAAATATTCTGTTTTAAAATTAAAAATTAAATATTCTGTTTTATTTAATTTATATACTGTTTTAATATTAAAATTAAATTATATTCGGTTTTTATTTAAATTATATTATGTTTTTCTAAAAAACAGAAATAAAATAGAACAATTTAAAAAAATATTTTTAGAACCGGATATTTAATAAAAATCCGGTTCTAAAGACTATACGATTTTTGCTTTTTTTATTTCTGTTTATTATTTAAATTATATTCTGTTTTATTATTAAAATTATATTATGTTTTTCGTTAAATATTTTGTGCTTAAATATTTAAAAATATTCTGTTTTATTTAATTTATATATTGTTTTAATATTAAAAATTAAATTATATTCGGTTTTTATTTAAATTATATTATGTTTTTCTAAAAAACAGAAATAAAAATAGAACAATTTAAAAAAATATTTTTAGAACCTGATATTTAATAAAAATCCGGTTCTAAAGACTAAATACGATTTTTGCTTTTTTTATTTCTGTTTTATTATTTAAATTATATTCTGTTTTATTATTAAAATTATATTATGTTTTTCATTAAATATTTTGTGTTTAAATATTTAAAAATATTCTGTTTTATTTAATTTATATACTGTTTTAATATTAAAAATTAAATTATATTCGGTTTTTATTTAAATTATATTATGTTTTTCTAAAAAACAAAAATAAAAATAGAACATTTTAAAAAAATATTTTTTGAATCGGATATTTAATAAAAATCCTGTTCTAAAGATAAATACGATTTTTGCTTTTTTTTCTGTTTTATTTAAATTATATTCTGTTTTATTATTCTTTCCTAAAGACATATTTTTAGAACCGGTTATTTATAAAAAATCTATTCTAAAAATATCCGATTTTATTTTTTAAATTTGTTTCTTTAGAACCGGTTATTATAAAAAAACGGTTCAAATAAATATATTTTTAGAACCGGTTTATTATAAAAACCGGTTCTAAAAATAAACAGATTTTTTTTTTAGTCAAAAAATTAGAACCAGTTTTTATAATAAACCGGTTCTAAAAATAACCACAGAAATTTCGAAATTGCCACAGGCTATTATTAGAACCGAGTTTTTATAAAATCGGTTCTAATAAGGTGTTTCCAAAAATCAAATCTGTTGTAGTGATACTTGCAGCGTTAATTTCCGTGCCCAAAGCAATCCCTCTCTCTCTAAGGCAGCACAGAAAAAAAATCAAAAAAGCCAGAAAAGACAGGGTCCCACGGCAGGTTTTGGAATTTTCCTTACACGCCACCGCAAAGGGCGCTATAGTGCATATAGCGGTTTTTATAATGGCGCTATAAGCCACGCTATATAACGCCTCTATAAATGGCGCTATTATGATGTTCTTTTTAAAACTTCTAAATTAGCTGTACTCCTACTAAAATTGTTAAGGGATTTTTTTCTCTTATTAAGAAAATTCCTATTATATATATATATATAAAGAGAAAGGTCCAGTATGAAACTTGATACTGCCGAAGCTTGGTCACCTTAAATCCAACTCATAGAAAAATAACATTCAGGCCTTATTTTGAGAAAAGAAGCCTGCGCAAGTGCCCAGGGCTTCCCCTTTGGACTCGCTTGATTAGGACCATATATTACCTCACTTAGTCACTTTCCTCGATTTTTCCCTCTCACAAGTCAGGCTGAGATAAGAATCTGAATCAGATGCATTATTTGTTCTACTTTATGTACATCTGAGTGTTCAATTTTACAACCCAAGTGTCCATGATGCATCCTGAGAAGTGCAGCGATTGCTGCGCGCCCCATGTGATCATCTTCATTTCATATATCTTATAATCTTTAAAGTTAGCGTTTCCCCTTCAAAACACATGACTCAAGCTCCAATGTGCTTGGTTCTTCCTATACTCCTGAAGTTGATAACAAAAGTATATTTAGCCAACGGACTCCGGCCCATATGGCCAACATATGTGTCAATAAAGAAAAATAAAACGGGAACTTGAGAAATTGAAAATAGTAAAGAGGATAGGTGACCTGAGGACAATAACCAAATTAGATATCAAATGATCAAATCCCCATCCATGAATTCTATCATGCTGCAGACAAATAATCATTCAAATGTTTCTCATATATTACAATGAAGAAAAATGCTTTCTTTGAATTTTAAATTAGTTCAGGACTCAGTTACCTGAATGTGATGCCGTGCACACTTCCAGGCTAATCTTGAAAACACCGGTGTCACTGCTTCGATCATGAAAAAACTCACCCCTACAATCAACAAAGGGATCAAATTGTTACATACACTGGTATCCAATATTCCAAAAAAAGAGCACCTGGTACAGGTCCTCCAGCAATATCACAGATTCACAGTTAGCACTTCCGTGCTTGTTATATTTTCTTCTGAAACAATTACTCTTTGTTCAGAAAACAAATAGGTATTACATAAGAAAATTCAAAAGGAAAATAATTAACAGAAAGATAAGAAAAAACTCACCTGTGAACAAACCCTTCCTCCGATGAATGCTAATTTGGTAATATACGTCTGGATTTAAATCCATTTCTGGATGTGATACCTCCAACCCCTCTGATTTAATTACATTCACATACCTACGTACAAATAGTGAAAACACCAAATGTCACATCCAGCAAGAAAATAATATTCTAGTGTACGACAAATAACATGCAACATGCAACATATTTCCCACATATGCAACAAGTCTACGTTTGTTGAATTTGTTTCCAAACAACGGTGAATCATTTGTTCAATTTTTTGGAGTATATATTTTCTATTAAATGTTTTATCATTCAGTCCTCCTCATACACCCTTCACCTTTCTGGGGAAGAAAAAAAAGTTTTAAGTAAGATTTAATATCATATATATCCTTCGTCTTTTGTTTAATTATACTTGGGCATTACACTATGCAACATTGGTGCACATATGGGAAGTGTCACTGTCTTTATGCTTCGTCTTTTGTTAACTTGATTTTTGAACCGAAATTATTTAATATCGGAAGAATATTAAATTAGTAAAAGAATCTAGTGTAATTCACGTGCTAGAGTACGAAACAGTTTTTATTTTTTCTGGCTTCCGCAAATGAAATGACGACTCCATATATAGAGGAGCACCGGATTCCTTGGAAAGCTCTTACTTTCAGGCTGGTCCATTGGTGGATGTACGACTCATATTTATTACCACTAGGGTTGGACATCGAGCTTCGCTCGATACATTATTTTTTACATATATAGTTAAAGTTTTATTTTTTTTTATGTAAATTTAATTTTTGTATATATGTTAATAATAATTATACAATATATTATGTTTTAAGAAATCATGCAATCAGTTATTACAAATAGATTAGAAGAAAGTGCTAGGTTATGTAAATAATGTACAATGAGGAACGAAAGAGCTGGTTACTATTTAGGCATAAATCACTCAAGATGGAAAGTAAAATATAAAAAAAAAAATATATGAGGCATTAATGAAACAATAAGATATATTAGTTCCTTTTAATACAGGAAAAAGTCATCATTTAAATGTAGCCTATGGGGCCTCCTTCGTCACCAGCCTAATATCATTCGTCTTCTGTTTGGAATTCATTTGCTTGAACTGTTTGGGTTGAATAAATAAAGCAAAATGGATACATAAAAAAAAATCGCAAAAAGTGATTATTAAGAAGGATTTAGATTTATATGAAAATCTGATACACATGTTATGCAAATTAATATAGAAAAGGATGTGAAAATTGATAATCCTCAGGTCATTAAACATAATATTTCATTAACGGGTTCAACGGCAAAAAAAACTTGATAGAGATTCAGATCCATTAAGGATTCCGACTTTAATATCTAAAGTTCTAAACAGTTCATATAATTGGGGAATTGGGCTATAGGGTTTATATCCAGCCCATTAAAGAATTATACCAAACCCGATATTATTAGAGTTTTAAACAACAACAACAGCCAACAGCACTAAAATAGATTGCCATATAACCTTTGTAAGGAACTTCAATTTCATTCAGAACACACAACTAACTAAGCTGGATTTTGCAACACATTTCTTCATGATTTGTTAAACATGGAGATGAGACCTGTTATTAGTTACCAGTATATATGATTGCATTTTTAGACAGAAAATTTTTATGAGGATTGGTGGTGGAGTAAAGTCTTTGGTAGCAAAATTTGTTTTTAAAAGCTGACTGACAAAGAATTTTAGCTAAATGCAGAGTCCAAGAATATGGCCACGCTCATTGGGGATCCTGATAGAACATTGCATGCTTTCTTTTAGTCAGAACACACAAATGGGATCAATCCGATGGTGAGAAATATGATTTCCAACATGGCTCAACTCTCCTCCAAAGGGATCGAAACCCTCATGACAGAGAACCAACTGGATGCAATAGTTACCCCAGATGCAACTGTTAGTGTCATTCTTGGTATAGGAGGGTACCCTGGCATCACTGTACCAGTTGGATACGATGAAACATGTGCCCATATTCGGTATTTGTTTTGGTGGGTTGAAGGGGTTTCAACCAAGGTTAATTGAGATTGCTTATGCATTTGAGCAAGCTACTAAGGTTAGAAAGCCAACTCCATTCAAATCACTGTTATTATAGCTCTCTATTTTCTTCAAAAAGATAGTAAATTGAAAGCAAAAGGTAGAAAGAAATTTGGCTGTCAAAAGAAATATGAATTAATTGCAGTCGGCATTGTTAGGTAGAACCAAATAAATCAACAACGAAATGGAAATTTATTTGGTAAACTGTGTTGTTCAATATGAAGTAGAATAGAACATAATATCAAATGTAAATTATTAAACCAGCTAAATATATGGTCTAAATATGTAAATTGACAAATATAATTATATAAATTTTCTTTGGTCTAAATATCCTCACTTCATTATCCAGAAGAACAAAGTGCATGGCCCAATGTTTCCATTTTCGGTATTGACAACTTCCCACAAATTTTTGGACTCAAACATGGATAACGCCCTGCATCCTGATAGTTAGTCGTGAAATCGGCAAAACGATCAGAAAAATTTTCAGCATGTAATTCACATAACCTAAAACAATTAAATTGGAAATAACATTTGGACAACAACCTATGAATATTCTTTCATACAATTGATAGGATTTGATAGGATAAACTTAATAAGGGATGACCTCTGCAGTAGACTCCAGAGACATATATAGGTATAAAATTAGTGGAGAGTAATGAACGTTTTCAATACCAAATTGATTTGCAATCACTACCAGGGAAATCAATACCAAATTGATTTGAAATACAGATATCAATCACAATTAATACAAAAAAAAAAATAATGGCAGCATTAAAGCTTTTCTTGATTTGTGCATCTTAAACACAATTAAAGCTTTGGTATTAAGCCATGGACTGTAAGGAAAGGAGGTACAAATTCCAAATTAGTAACGTATAATGGGAACCAATTATTCAGAAAACCGAAATTATAAGACAACTGTAATTGGCATTTTTCATATATTCATTAAAGAGAAAATTAATTACAAATAAATTTACTAACTGGTGCAAACTATAAAGATATAATTACATATAAATTAAAGTAATGGAAGCCAAACACCAACAAATTGGTATGCAACATCAGTTTGTTGCTGATTTCAAATATATGATATCAAAAGAAAAATACTTCAAATCTGAATTTTTACCAGAATTAAAAATGGCATAGAGTGTATTTTATAAGAATTCAGTGTCGTTCTGAATAACAAAGCATCTTCAGTGGTGCGGCAAGCTGACGTGGACCCCAACGACAGTGCAACAAAACCATAATGCAGACGGCGATTAGGAGAGTGGCCCTGTCAAGTAGAGTTTTGTCTAGATGACGTGCAGAAATGATGAATTTAAATAAAAATAATAACAAAAAAAAAGCTCTAGAAATATAGATATTATTGTATTTCATTCAAATCACAAAATACAGTAGTTCATTTAAATGAAAGCATCGGAATATAGATAATATTCTTAAAAACCGATTCCGGCCTTATTAGTAAATACAAAACCATGAAAATCAAATAGGAAATTAATAAACCAGACAAATCTCATGTTCTGTAGCCGTTTTACATAAATTGACATATATAAATTTTCTTGTGCTTATTTGTCAAATTTTCTAATAATTGCAAGTTGTAGCAAATAAAGAGAGGCAAAAGATCAAACACCTTGTGAGCACATTCAACAAACAACTAAATCATCCAAAATCGACCTTGTCTAGGAAGGCCTCCATGTTGGGATTTTCCACTATTGCATCCCATTCTCTGCAAGAAGGTAGGGAGGGTTTTGAGTTGGATTAGGAAGAAAAAGCTAAAAATAAAATTCACACCTATGAGAAAATTTGAAAAAGAAATAAGGACAACAGACAAGAAGGAAAGTGGGATTAGAAATGAAGAAAACAAAACTCGCACCTATGAGATGCTTCCTGTTGCATCTGTCTCTCTAGGCTCAATAAACGACGAGGGCGGTCAGACGAGAGGGTAGAGGGGCAGAAAGGATGGAAGGAAGAGGACGCGAGAGCAGAAGGAGAGATCGGAAGGGTGGTTCGAGGGTGGAGGAGGCGGAGATCGGTGGCAGTCATTTTTTCCACGCGAGAGAGGAGACCGGGAAAAAAAAGTAGAAGGGAAGGGATTAAGTTTAGATCGCGTGGAAAAAATGAAGGGGCTGGATTTACCATCGTATATCTGACGGATAGTATTGGTTTGTCGCTGATTTGCGTCAAAATCCGCGCAAAAAAACTACGCGGATTATATTAGTCTTATGATGCACCTAATACACAAGGGCGGAACTGAGGATTGAGCGTGCACCTTAACAAGGGCGGAACTGGGGAGGGGCGGACATAGGCCGAACATGTGCGAAAATTATGAATTTAAATTTAAAGTTAAGTATTGGCTTCTCTTAAAAAACTTAAAAATTCACTTATTGTTTCAAATCTTGGTCCTATATGATTCCGCTCTATATAAAGAAGTGGTTCCTTCAGTTGCAAAGTCATCCAACATACAACGCAACATCTTCCGAACCTTCACTAGCTCTCTCAAATTTCTCATGGCCTCTCTCAAGCACCTTACCCTCTTTCTCTCGCTGGCTTGTTTGGTCTTCCTAGGCCACTCAGACATGCCCATAAGAATAATACTGTCGAATGGTTGCAACGAGGCTATCTATCCTGCCTTCCAAAATAATGCTGCCAGTAACGAGAACCCCTATAAGGGCGGGCTTCAGCCAAAAGACAGTTATTCTGTAGAAATCAACATTTATGAAGGCCGCATTTGGCCCCGGACTGGTTGCACCTTTTCTTCTACTGGTATGAAGTGCAAGACTGGCGATTGTGGTGCGGAACGATGCACAGCTGATGGCAGTGGTGATTTTACCTTTGCAGAGTTGATCCACGAAAGCGGTGATGATCACGTCAACATTGGCCTCAAATATAACAACAAGGTGACCATTCCTATGTCGTTTGCGCCATTAGAAAGATACAATGAGGAACAATGCAAAGTACTTCAATGTTTGCAAACTGGTTGCGGGAACAATGAGTTATCTGCTGCTTGCAAAATTCCCAATACCTTTGCTCTGACCTTCTGCCCAGCTATTAGGGCTGAGGATGAAATTATTCGCACTGTTGTGGACAATTAGATAGGACACTGTAGTTCGGTTGAGGTCATATGAGTAGCTTGATTAGACTAGCTATAGCTAGCTTAGTTTCCATGCATATTTTCTACGTATGTTTAGTGCTTTATTTACATCAGTGTTTCTGTTGGTTGTGTGGTTTTAAATTCTAGTGATGATACAATGTCGGGTCGGGTTATCTTGCTTGTTTTTGTTTGTCGGAATTCAATAAAAATGGCCTCTATGATTATAAATTTATAATAGATAGCATTATGGTTTTATTCAATCAGTTCAAGTTCTTTTAGATTTATTTATATTTTTTTGTGACAATGGAGTGCTGCACGTACTTCTTCTTTTTTTTCTTTTCTTTTTCCCTAAAAAGGTAGGAATCTATATAGGAATTTGAGATGGGACTATATATGCAAGGACTCCGTAAGATTTATTGTGACACATAACAATAGTGTGCAGCCCAGAATTAAATCCGTGAGATGCTAGCTGGTAAGTAAAAAGGTCGAACAGATTTAATAGTTAAAAGTTCATTCATTTTTTGGAAATAAGTAGTTAATGGTCTACTATTTCCATTAATGAAAGCTAAACAATAAAAATATAATCTTATTATTGAACAATAAAATATAAAAATATAAGAAAAATAACTGTATCTCAAGTTGCACCAGTATCGTATCGACATATGGTACAAGCGCTCCTTCATTACCTCCTTGCTTTACATGCATAAAACAAATAACTTCATAATACCCACAAAGCAAATGAAATGTACAAATAAAATTCAAAAACAATATGACAATAAATCATTAAATAAATAATATTTAATTAATAACTCTCCTTGAATTGAATTAATATTATTCTTTCTACGTACCGCTTTACATTGGCATCAAGCTAGATATACACAATGAACTTTTAAATGTACATAATAATACATTGGAATATGTTCATAATAATTTTTAATACATTTATCATGAACCTAGCTAGCTAGATATACACAATTATATACTCTGGCGTAGTAAGCACAAATGGCCACACTATATATGCAGAAATTCTTTCTTTCGACTCCAAGTGGATTAATTAATTAACATGACCACACGACGATTTCCCATGCCCCAGGACACTGAAAGGAACATAAAGAAAGATACTAAAAATAGAAATATAGCAATTTGTCAAATCAGATAATTGAGCATATCTGAAATGTTAATTACGATGTGGTTATCGAGTTCAAACTCTCTAATAGTACAAATGCTTGTCAGATGTGTAGACCGGGAAAATTTAGCTTCCTGCCCTTAGAAATTTCAGAATTACCTATGTAGGGGCTCAGTTGCAGCCTCTCAAGAGGAAATCCCAAAGAAAACTGTGGACTGTTTACAAATTGCAGGGGAACCGGTTTTTTCCACAATTGACCATGCCGTAATTGCACACACCGCCGAAAATATCAATTTATGTCAGTTTAAGAGTTTTAAATTATATAAAACTCAATACTAATTAGATTAAGAGCTTTGCAATTAAAATAATACATTCTAGCAAAAAAAAAAAAAAAAAAGAATATCTGCACAAAGATGATAAGCTCTGAAGTTACTACATATAAATCTCTCTTTGTAATTATTGATAGAATTTTGACACGATATTTTTTTCTTATACTACTAAAAGAAAGGTAATAGTTCGCCATTACTAAATGCATTCTCTTAGCACCCATTAAATTTTCCATTTTACCTTTCTTGGAGTAGTTTTTACGGTAGGTATTATTATGCTATTTAAGAGCTGCTTTATTCTCCCAATTTTTCATCTCAAATGGCACAATAATAGTTTACTAATTGGCAGAATTAAAAGGATATAAAGACAAGTTTAGAGGATTTTGCTAGTTGTGTAAAGACAAAATAGAAAGAAATGGTATATATTTTCTAAGAATGATAACTGTCATCCCTTCCCATTGCTTGAACAAAGTGAACACATAAACAAACAAACTGAACATATAGGTACTCAAAGTGAACACATACAAACAAATAAGTTTTGTCATTCTTGTTCTGATTTTTATATGCATGTTCAACTTATTTTTATTATACTCATTTGTTTATAAATGTTCACTTTGATCATTTATATATTCACCTTATCTATTTTATGTGTTCATTTTGTTCAAGCGATGGCAAGAGATTGCAAAATTGCAGATGACAGTAATCAATTTTCTATATTTTCATCTCATTTGTGGCTAATTGAAGCAGAATTGACTCAAAAGAAAGGGATTATGTGCTCATAATTGAGCTAGGAAAAAACCGTAATTATTTTTCAAAAAAAAGAATCTTCTGTAAATAACGGTTTAATAATATTTCATGGTGCAGGCCTTTTCAGCCTTCGCCAGCTCAGTAATCACCACAAGTGCCACAACTTAAAGCAAGATTTTGACCATTTTTTCCATTGTTGTGGATTTCAATGAAATGGAAGGAGCTTATTAGCAGAGGATTTTGTGTTTTCTGCGCAAGCTAGAAGTGATGCTTGGTCTAATTGTGACTTGGTGAGCGCTTTGGAGCAGAGTTTGATTATATACTAGTGCTAATCTCGCGCTTTGTGCGATTCATTTCTATACGAATATGTTATTAAATGATTTTTTAATGAAATGAGCGATCGTGTGGTCAAGATCGATAACTATAGAGTGAACACCGCTCATATAATTTTTTTTACGAAATTCAGAACACTATATAAAAAATGCCATAAAAATTGAGAATACTATTGAAATATTATACGGAAGCTGTCACAAAAAATCCAACTAAATGACCACAGAAAATCCGCTCGAGTTACTGTGCTAACCACAGTAACTCACGCCTTCCGCATACCACCCCAAATTTATAATGTTCCTTTTATATTGCACATTGACCGTCTAGTTAGAAGAGGCCATAGCAAATAGAATTGGCCAACAGACTAAGAAATTGACCCTTTGTCCTCTTTAATGACCAGTCATGTGGAATTATAAGGTTCGTCATCGACTTCTAAATGTGCATGAAGAGCCGAGGATGTGATTATATTTGTTTAATTTTTCAATTTTCATATAAGTTAAGAGAATTATCGTTTCACAAGTCACAACCCAGTCAACCGAAAAGAATAGTTTTTCCCCCATATATAATTATGGAAGGGAAAGAAACATCAATGTACTTATTAAGACAAAGATGTTTGAGAATTTTCTGGAAGTCTCTATTATGTTATCAGGGAGTTATAATAAGCTCATGTATTATTGATAAGAAAATTGAAAAAAGAAAACAAGATATGTATTTGTTTACTTGTAAATTTAGCACAATTTTCGGCCAATGCATAATTCATAAAAAAAAAAGTGAAATTGTGCATAGTTGCCATGAGATAAGTAAAATAAATATATGTTGCAAGTTGTTATATTCCTCCTATTTCCTCTTTTTATTCCCCCTATTTTTTACAAAGGTTCTCATTTTTTTTAAAAAAAAATAAAGAAGAAAACAGGCCACTATATGCAATCCGACTTCGCAAACATAAGAGTTATAGAACTTCCGGGCCTCAAAATTATTACAATTTCAAGTACTTCTATCCTAATAAATCAAATTAATATCATGTATATACATCTTCCGATCAATATAGTAAAAAAAAAAATTAAATAAAGAAGAATACGAAGAAGATCTATGTACCCTAAAGCACGAGTAGAGATAGATCGTCAAAAAAAAAATTAGTGTTTAATTTTAAAATGCCAAAATTGCAGCCAACCCAACTACAAGCCCGGCACTAGCCCTGACACTGACGACGCCTGAGTTTGGAGTGGAGACTCCAGTTGGAGAGGTGAAGACATTGATTTGTACTTTCTGGCCAGCTGCGCAGTGCCCGTTAAAACCACAGATGAAATATCTGGTTCCAACTGCTGAGAGATTGATTACACCGCTGCCGTCAGTATGTGCGGCAATTGGGTTGGTGGCGGTACATGAGTCGAAGTCTGTTTTTGTCACCTCAAGCACATTGTGTTGGGAGGAATCATAATTGAAGACTGACAGGAAATTATATAGCTGTTAGCTCATGGTTTTGATCTTACAAAAAAATTTTGAAACATCATCACTGTGTGGCGTTTTGCATATCCGAAACTTTTTAGGATTGAGGGTAATAATTTTTATATATAAAAAAGATTCTATTTTAAGGTATATCTTACAAACTTAAACGTTGGGATGTCATTGTAAGTTGTTCAGGAAAGAAATAAATGACTTACGAATAATATCGCCAGGGTAGAATATGTTCGATTCAGCCCAGCGTGTCAAGTTTGTTTGTAGGTTCCATGAGCCACCTGGCGCACCGACGGTGCAAATGGAGCATGTCTTTTCAGCCGTCGCCACCTCAGCGATCGCCACGAGTACCACAAATTGAAGCAAGATTTCAGCCATTCTTGCCATTGTTACGAGTTTTAATGAAATTGAAGGAGCTTATTAGCAGAGGAGTTTGTGTTTTGTGCGCAAGCTAGAAGAGATGCTTGGATTAATTGTGACTGGGTGTGCGCTTTGGAGAGTTTGACTATGTTCTTTTTAATATTGCATTGAGTGTGGTTGTGCTTAGAAGAGGTCATAGCAAATGGAATTGGCCAAGGCGAATGTGAAATTGACCCTTTCTCCTTTTTAATGATCAGTCACGTGGAAATGGAATTGTAGGGTTCATGAAGAACCGAGGATGTGATTAGGTTTGTTTAATTTTTCATTTTTTAAAATAAGTTAGAGAAGTATACTTTCGCAAGTCACAATCAGTCAACCGAAAAGAATCGGTCCGTTTTTCCCCAGAATTATGGATAGGAAAGAAACGTCAACGTACTTATTAAAACAAAGATGTTTGAGAATTTTTGGAAGTCCCCATGTTATCAGGAAATTATAATAAGCTCCTGTATTATTGATAACAAAATTGAAAAAATAAAAAAGAAATGTACTTGTTTTCTTCAGTAAAATTTAGCACAATTTTCGTCCAATGCAAGTTGTTTATATTCCTCCTATTTCCTTTTTAAAAGGACATCTCTCTATTTTTTTTTTTTTTATCCCCACTTCTTATCCTCCCATTCCTCATCTTCTCCCTCTCAGAACGAGATGTAGAATTCAATAGGTAGCAGGAACGAACCTATATAAATAAAGAAGATGTAAATCAAAATATAATTCTTTGCAGGCGAGATCTGCTACCATTTGTTCTATTTATGTACATCTTCATTTTCAATTTTACAACCCAAGTTACTATGATGTATCCCCAGAAGTGCAGCGATTGCTGCGCGGCCCATGAGATGCTCTTCATTTTATATATCTTATAATCTTCAAAAATAGTTTTTTTTTTCCCTTCAAAATACATGACTCAAACTCCAATGTGCTTGGTTCTTCCTATACACCTGAAGTTGAAAACAAAGTATATTTAGCCAACGGACTCCATATGGCCAACATGTGTGTCAATAAAGAAAAATAAAACGAGAACTTGAGAAAAGAAAATAGTTAAGAGGATAGGTGACCTGAGGACAATAACCAAATTTGATATCGAATCCCCATCCATGAATTCGATCCTGCTGCAGATAAATAAATAAAAAATCATTCAAATGTTTCTTATATATTACAATGAAAAAAAAAATTGCTTTTTTAGTTCAGGACTCAATTACCTGAATGTGATGCCATGCACACTTCCAGGCTGACCTTGAAAACACCGGTGTCACTGCTTCGACCCATCTGCATGAAAAGAATCCGAAAGGATAAGGGGAAAAAACTCACCCGAAGATCAGCAAAGAGAACAAATTGTTACATACACTGGTATCCAAAAAAAGAGCACCTGGTACAAGGAGGTCCTCCAGCAATATCACAGTTAACACTTTTGTGCTTGTTATATTTTCTTCTGAAAAAATTACTCTTTCATCAGAAAAAAAATAGGTATTACACAAGAAAATTCAAAAGAAAAATAACAGAAAGATAAATAACGCACCTGTGAAACAAACCCTTCCTCCGATGAATGTTAATTTGGTAATATATTTCTGGATTTGGATCCATTGCTGGATGTGATACCTCCAACCCCTCTGATTTAATTACATTCACATACCTGCAAATAGTGCAAACACCAAATGTCACATCCAGCAAGAAAATAATATTCTAGTGTATAACATATAACATGCAACATTTGTCATATATGCAACAAGACTACATTTGTTGAATTTGTTTCCAAACAACTGTGAATCATTTGTTCAGTTTTTTGGAAAATATATTTGTTTCATCATTCAATCATCCAGAGTCCAAATACACCCTTCACCTTTCTGGGGAAGAAAAAAAAGCTTTGAGTAAGATGTAATAAATATATACATCTTACTATTAGTATCATTTTCATTAGTGTTAGTAATATTGTTTTCATTATTGCTACTATTTTATTCTTTGGTGGCCTTCATCTTGCTGGGTTTCATTTCTAGCCGACCCCAACTTGTTTGTGACACAAGGCTTAGTTGTTGTTGTTGTAGTAATGTGTTTCTGTTTGCAAATGAACTGGCACTGATGAAAACATCACAGGTGATTTGAATACATTTTCAAGACAAGTTCCTCCCTTACAGCTGTTGTTATTTTCAAAAGTTTAACAAAAATATACTATATAACCATTAATTCTGACATTATAAATATATTGAATGTCAGTTGCAAATACAGTACTGTGAATGTAATGTTCAAACTACAAGAAGAAACTACATTCACCTACTCAGTGTAAACATTTAATTTTACCTTTCAGGCACGAAGTTTTCAACCCCTGAATCCTCATCCCAAATAAAAATATAATCGTACTTGGACACTACATCTGGGTGGAGAAATCTTTTTGCAAACCACCTAGAAATTTCAAAAAGTCATGCTTAAGCCTTGAAATTTTTTGAGAGGGAATTTCGAGATTCACCCAACAAGTGAACAAAATAAGAACAAACTAAGCATTAGCTTCCTCAACAAAGCTAAGGAGACTTTTAACAAATAAGATTTTTTGCTACCAAAAACAATGAATTGTTTATACTTGTGGGAGAAGGCACCCATGAATTTTGGAAATTGCAAGGAAAACCAAAATTTCGCATGGACAGGGAATGTTCTAACAGGATTTCATTTTTTTGTTAAGAAATAATAATTTCCACTAGAACCAATTCTATTATCTTTGCAGGCAACTACTGCGAATTCAGTTTTTTTTTCCTCATTATATACAAGTTACAAATAGTTTTCTAGGCATAGTATCTAAAATCCAGCTAGAATTCTGTCAATCATATGTAGTTCTCCAAATGTCATTGTCAAACAAACAACTTAAGGTGCATTGTAAATATACATATAGTGAATAGTTTAATAAAGCCCCAAAATAAAAATAAAAATTTACCATTTAGTTTGGTTGACAGCAGATATATGGATAACATTTTTACTCCACTTGAAACCATGCCAATCATCAACATTCCCATCATAATGAAATAATATAACTGTGAAATTCTCTGAAATAAACTGAAAAAATGTGAAATTAGGTTTTCTTTTTTGTTAACAATGCTGACTGAGACACTTGTTCATACCTTCGACACAATAGAATTTACACTTCTTTTCTGATTTATTCCAGCTGGCATTGCAAGTAAATATTGATGGCTTTTATTCCTCTGCTGCAATTATATACCAGACAAACTTAAGATTCTCTCTTCATTACAAAGATACAATGTATTATTTAATTTATTTCCACACAAAGCTAATCTTTTAAACTGCAACTAGCCTTACTAATAACCACAATATTTTCAGAAAATAAAATACAAGAATGAAAAAAAAATTTGGAATATACTTGATTGGTATTATAAAATATGTAAATTGATCATAATAAAGAAGAATGTAGTTTATTTCTTTGAATGAACACCTTTGAACCTTAACGAAGAAAACAAGATTTTGTTACAGAGCCCTCTGCAGTATGCATAATTGCAAAGAACCCCATTTCAGTTGATAGAGCGAAATTTATTGAAATCAATTTCATAGAGAATCATTTGAATTGATCTTAAAAAGAGATATTAAGTGGACCTTGACTTGTGATGTTTTAGAGAACCAAAGAGGGCTCATTTCCAAGTCTGAATGAGAATGTAGTATACCGTCAGGCAGATAACCTACTCTGTCAGTTTCTATGTCCAATACCTAAAAGCATTAAAAATTATATGACATTATACTCCTGATATGTAAGGACTGTTTCACAAGTTGCTTCTGACATATTTTTGTCTATTTCCAAGTAACACAATGCATTAATAAAGGTCAAAGCATGCACTCAATTGAACAAATTGGAACTTACAATAGGAAAAGCAAAAAATTCAATTAAGCCCTTCTCATTATTGTAAAGAAACTTTTCATATCTTAGCAAACAACACCATACATATGCAATAATTCCAGCTAGTTCTCCACATTTTGAGATATTTAAATCTAGCACCAAGTCGTCATTAAAATAATCACATGGACACCACACACTGTATACTAACTGCTTTGCACAATCCACAGAGAAGAGTTTTTTTTTTTTTAGCTTTAATCTTAGTCTAAATTGATCTAAAATCAGGGGGAAATATGAGCTTGTACTGATCTTAAACTTACATGAGATTGAATGAGTAAATTGCTCAACTTATCATGAAGATGTTACCAGAAACTCTTTTATATTTAACTTACGTGGGATGGTGCTATTTGGATACAGTCTATAAAATGGGTTTGATGCAGCAAATGTCTGTATAGCAATCAAACTTGAAAAGAAAAAGAAAAAAAAATACAAAGTACCGTTGTTGTGTCGAATGGATGAGCCCTTTGTTCCATCTGCACATCAAGTAAACAATAACAGATCATAATTACATACAAAAACTAATATTTCCTACATTACAACTCTCTCGCACTTGGGGTGGAGAGAGAGGGAGAAAGGAAAATTAAATCAGGATATCCAAGATTGTTCCTCAATTCTCAGGTTAGAATTATTTCTAAATTAAAACTCCACAAAGTGAAAAGAAAACATAAGAAAATAAATAAAATAAAGTGAGATTTACCATTGTTTCCTCATGTTGGTAATTTTGCATGTTATAGAAAATGAAGAGCAATGCCCCACAAAAGACTATAAGATACTTTGATTTCATCTTACACTTCAGACCCTGATTAATCAGTGATTGCACCAAAAATATGTATTAGAGATAATCCCAATGTAAATAATGCTGTGACAGTGACCCCCACTAAGTACTGCATTCAGATTCATACCCACCAACTCTACTTCTGCAATTAACACCCGACATTTGTTCCAGTATGCAAAAAAACAGTTAACCATTCAAAATCAAAACAAAAAATAACTTAATCACACTAACTTTTTCAATTTAACTGATCTAAGTTTACTCATATAAGCTCAGGTAAATTAAGAACCTAACATTTTGACATTGTTTGCTTCAATTGAAATCAATTTGGGCTTGCAGAATGAAGTTTAATTCAATTAGGAAAAATTGGTAAGCATCGGAAAACTAACTTAACAGTTGGATGTTATTAATAACTTTGATAAATTCCTGGTGTCTGCAACTTCTGTTAATATGTCGAGGTCTTGAGGGTCATTTTGCCACAAAAAAAAAAAAGATTAAAAAAAAAAAAACTATAGTGCCAGAGAAAATCCAAAAGCACCCAAATTTATTAAAGAAAAGAGCATGGAAGTATTATGGAAATTATATGAACACACCAACCTTGTTCCATCAAGCTTTGCCCTTTTTCTCTGATCAATTCTACAATAATTTCGTTCCTAAGACTTGAAACACTGCAAAAGAGTGAAATTACTTGAAATAGGAAAGGAACAAAACGAGTTTTTAGAACATTTACAATTGGTAAATCCCAAAAGGTGGCAATAGCAGATTCTATTACGCAAATAGCTGGTCGACTAATTTTAAATATAAACGGAAATACCTTCTAAAAATAACATAACGCGTAATAAACAAACTAACCCAACCCACCTCCCACAAGTCATACCACAATCATAATCTGTCCTTACTAAAATCGAGAGAATGCGTACCGAGTTAGTGAGAGAAGGCGATCGTTACTCCAGCCTGGAGCTCACTTAGCCTCGCGTCGTATTGTACGACGCTTGCGATTTTCCAGAGAGAGAGAGAGAGAGAGAGAGAGAGAGAGAGAGAGGAAAGGAGAGAAACTTGGTAACTCACAAAAAGAGAGCTTCGTTTTGTTTCGTTTTGAGACTGTTGTGTTGTTCTCTCAACTTTGGGCTGATTCGTTTGTTTGGAGTTGGAGGTAAATAAATGATGATGAAAATAGAATAGTGAGAAAAGAAATATCAAATATGGGCCCACGTAAAGCCTCTTTAATCTGAGCCGTTTGATTTGATGATCACTGATTCCCTCGTAGTTGCCGAAACTGCTTTTTTCCGCTTTTCCCATGTGATCAATTATGGAAGCATCTCGATGAATTAAAATAAGTAAAGACCTTGAAAGTAAGTACACTACAGTAGGATCTCCTCAGGCTCATGATATACTGTCAATTGTGTAAATGTTGCACCATACCACCAGACAGAGTCAGCCTTTTGAAATCATTGGGGGGAATCTTTTTTTTTTTTTTTTGTCTTAACTTATTTTCTAAATTAAATTATTATACTTAATATTAAATCTTTTTAAAAATCTAAAAGGCCGTCTTAAAAGATTGTTTAAATGAGAATTTATAGATTTGATTGATATTTCGAAGAAAAAGAATCGAGTTTTCATGTTGTGCAAGTTTATTACTTAAGCTCAAACGTGTTAATTTAAATATTAGCCTTCCCAAATAAAAAAGAATTTCGAGTCATTGTTCAAGAACGCCACATAGATACAATAAGAAGAGACCTAGAAACTGGTAATTTTATTAATTAATTATTGGCATTTGGGTTTAGTTGTACCTGACTAGTTATGACCTTGTTGGTTTCTATTTATTGATTGATGTTGGTACCAATGCCACTGCTAGCTAGTTGCCATGCATGTGACTGCAGTGGAGAGAGCTCCTGAATTTCTAATGATAAATTTATCATTGCAAACTGGATCTAAATGAACGATTAGTTAGTATTCTAGTTGACAGCCATTGTCAAGTTTATTTTTTTAAAAAATGATTAGTTAGTGTTCTGGTAATGAAACTGAGATTCCCAGCATGGTTCTTTAGTACTATTTGAAGCATAACTGAGATTCCCAGCATGGTTCTTTAGTACTATTTGAAGCATAACTGAGATTCCCAGCAGCATTGGAGCATGTAAAATGCAATGCATCCAACCTTCCGACTATTCTTTAGCGATTTGCGCTGCATCAATCTCGAGGAAATCGTGAGCTTGAGGATGCACAACACGAAAAAAATCATAAACTCTTTGCATCCACTGACAACGTTTGAACCGAGATACTTCATCAATATATATATATCATCAAGATTTATACTCACAGACTTTGTTGAAAAATCTGAAGGCAATGGATGCGTTATTAAGTTTCGATAACAGTCAAGAATATTCGCTCGCATACACGCCAGAGTGATTTGCATTTGGCAAGGTTTGAAACCTTAAATTCACAAACAGAAGTCCTCTCGAAGGACCAATCATCTGTAAAACTCATTGCGGACGATTCAAACCATCTCTCTCAGTCATTACTTGAAGAGATGATATATTGATACGAGTATATGACCTCTATCCAACCCAATACAATTAGAAGTATATAAATTTTGGGTGTTTTGTCGCATCCGTGAGTTACTGTGGTAAGCACAGTAACTCACGAGGATTTTATGTGGCCAGGCTGCTGGATTTTTTGTACGGCGTGATTTTTTTGTCTAGATTTTTTGTAGCAGTTTCCGTATAACATTTCAATAGTATTTTCAGTTTTTATGATATTTTTCATATATTGTTCTTAATTTCGTAAAAAAAATTATATGTGCGATATTCGCTGTATAGTTATCAATCTTGACCACATGGTTGCTGATTTCATTAAGAAACAATTTAATAACATATTCGTATAGGAATAAATCGCGCAACGCGCGAAATAAGAGCTAGTGAAATTAATATTTTTTTCTCCCAATTCCCAGTACCTACATTGTGTGTCCAAATAGTACAGCTAGCACAAGAAATCGAAATTTTTAACACACATTAATACAGCATATTACAAATGAACAACAAATTTAAAAAAATTTATATATAAAAAAAAACACTATTCCTGACAGACAAATTAAATTAATCCAAAAACAATTACACGATAGAGTTATCACTATTATCCCTAACTTATGACTAAAAATTAATATACGGAAGAATATGCCCACATAACGAAAGCATGTATTAAGTCAGTGACACAACCCCTCATACATCAATCATGTATAAAATGCATCAGGCGTTTAGAAATAGAGACCTAAGTGTCAAAATTTTATATGCCTATAGTTGTGTCATTGTGCGTCTCAGTAGGTGTATGTGTGATGGGGGAAGCAAAAAGAGGTAAGAATAGATAACAGTTTCCCATTAAACTTACAACCTTAAAATGAAGATTGAATCTTTACAACAAAAAGGCTCGCCTCTGCAAGCCAACATTTGAAACCAAAAAAAAAGGAAAAAAAAAAAGGAGGAAAAAGAAAGTCCCCTTGAAGTCATCTTCTAGCTCTTTTTCTACCTCTATAAGTACCAGCTTTTTGGCCTCCACCATCCCTTGCTGGTCGATCTACTGTTTTTCTCTTTACAAAATTTGCATTTTTAGTATTAGTTTGAGGCTTGCTAGGTACCTCTTTATCCAATTCTTTCTTTCCTGGTTGTTTCTTTTCCAATTCTTTCTTTCCAGATTGTTTCTTTTCCAATTCTTTTTTTGCCAGTTGTTTCTTTTCCAATTCTTTCTTTTCTGATTGTTTCTTTTCCAGTTCTTTTTTTTCCGACTGTTTCTTTTCCAGTTCTTTTTTTTCCGACTGTTTCTTTTCCAGTTCTTTCCTTTCCGATTGTTTCTTTTCCAGTTCTTTCCTTTCCGATTGTTTCTTTTCCAATTCTTTCCTTTCCAATTGTTTCTTTTCCAATTCGTTCTTTTCAAATTCTTTCTTTTCCTCCACAATTTCCAAATCTTCTTTAATGTGAGGCTTCTCAGGGTCCACCTCTTCATCCGGGCTGAAGTGTGGATCTAAACTCGAACTTGCACTCAAAATCCTTTTTAAGGTTTTGCATGCAATGTTGCGGAGTATGATTGCCGAGTTGAACTCAGGTGAATTTTTTGGGTAGAAAACCAAAGCATTGTTTGCAAGTAACAGTAGATCTCTCAATAACTCCTTTGGAGAAGAGATCAAACCCTTGCTAAGCTTTGAACTTAAGATTTGTAGGTCTACATGTCGACGAATCATCTTCTTGTATCGATTTTTTTTCTGATAATTTTCATGACAAAATGCATATGCATGTAAGAGACCAATATCACTGTTCTATTTTTAAGTTCAACACAACATTTATTTACTTCACATTATTAATAAAACATTTACAACATCAAGCACTGTAATCAACCACTGAACAACTGCTTTTCAACATACACCTACTCACTCAAGCCTAAATTAGAACTCACATAAAAGATGCTGGTAACAGTAATAAGATTACCCAACATGCAAAGGTATGTGTGATGTGGTTATAGATAAGGTTAAACTAAAAATAGCTTTTGGATATGAGTAGGTGTGAAATTGTTAAATGCCATACTTACCGTATTTGTTATATTAGATGTCAAGTAAACATATGATAATATGAGTTTGAACTATTAATCTTTCGTATGCACCATGTTGCATTTAACACCATTCCTCCATTAACCTAGCGTATTACATATATTTATTTAAATAAAATAAATTCATGTTTAACATGATAAAAAACTTAACCAGGACTAATAATATTTCTCATTATCTGCAATCACATAATACTACCCATAACTCCCCACTAGAAAAGGATGCCGGTAATAAAACTCTGACACGTTTATTGTGTAATTAATAGTAACACAGTATGACTCGACCAAAAACTGCATAATGCAAACTTGCCTAGGTCATTTTTATTTTTTTTCAAAATGTGAAATTACTTATTGATGTACTTAATAAGCCGCTAAACTGTGGAACTTTAACCAAAGTAAAGCCATTTCTGATACAGACAAGGTTACAACGTACAGTGCAAAATAAAACATAAAAGAAAACTAAATCATAAATCTGTCTAACCTGGCTCTCAAGCCGCTTTTGGAATAGGGAGCACTCTTTAGTCTCCGATATTTTTTTTAGAATAACCTCCAAATCTACTTGCATAACATTTTTATCGTCACTCTTAACCGATGCACCACCTGACTCGGTGACACCTACTTCAGTGGATCCCTGCTTCTCAGTATGCGAACTAGAGTTCGCCTCAGAATCCACGGCACTCTCTCTCTTCCTCTCTCTCCTCCCCCTTTTCTTTTGTACACCCCAATGCCATCTTGTGTCCTCACACTTCTTTGAATTGCAAACGGAATCTGAATTGGACTGGCACTCTTTGCAAGAAGAGTCAATTTCACGACCAATAACTTCAGTACGGGATGTTGTGTCGGTACCACTAGAGCTAAGTGTTGCAAGCTTAGATTGAAGAGATCTGCAGTAATTTCATATTATTACTGAGAAAATTAGCATCTTCGCATTTGGTTGATCTCAATTTGGTTCTCCCCATGTCCCATAATTTGCACGAGCTTTGAATAAAAAGGATATTACTAACCCAATAGAATTCTCTGATTTCTCAAGCTCCTTTTTGAGCTCGGCTACTCTTTGCTTGCGTAGTTCTTCAAACCATGTTCTACAGAAATTTAGAAAATAGACAAAGCAACTGATTTAGAAAATGAGACAAGCTCAGAATATTTTAACTTCAAAATTTTTGGTCTTATGAAAGGATAAGAAAAGAAAATAAATTAGATTTATTAATCGGGAAAAAAAAAAAAAAAAAAAAAAAACTTACTCAGAACCAGAGTACCGCTTTTGCACTTGAGCAAACTTTGCTTCACATTCCTATAGTCAACATAACTTCTACATCAGAAAAATTTGAGATTTTACTATGCAAAGATGCCGAAAATTAGTCTATTTTCAGCACAATTCTAAAAACTGACCACAGATTTATGAAACATAGGAACTTCTACTATGCTATAAATCATTGGGTTATCCAATAAAGCCCAGTAAATTTTGTAAGCTTTCCAGAAAGTCTTAATTTGCATTTGAGATATTTGTGGTTTCTGTAAAAGCTTCTGACAAATGATAGTTTTATTCTGGGCATGTGCATGTTTTAAAACTGAGCTATATATAATCATTGATACTGGCTCAAAAATACACAGGCTATTTTGGTAGTTGATATTTTTAGGAACACCTAAACTTTCCTGAAATAAGTTATATATTGAAAATTGCAGCATTTTCAGACTCAGTATTTTTAACAGATTATACTCCAACACAAAGGATAACATATTAGAACTCCATCTTTTATAAATTTAATACATTTGTCCTATTGCTATTTCAAGGTACTATCTGTTATATTCATACACATTATTTCATAAACGCCAAGAGTCTTTTTTTTCCTTTTGACATGAATGCACAATAACAGATTGAATTCATTAATTCTGAAACATAGTCATAGTTTTACAGGGACCAATTCGTAATTTTTCCTGGAAACACAAACCCTAACCCTAACCCTAAGAAGAAGAAATCAGGTTAGGAAAGTCAACCTGCGGAGAGAAAAGGTGGGGGAAGCGGGTCCTGGACCGGAGCTCGGCGGCGACGGCGTTCCAGGCGGCGGCGCCGTGCCGGAGCACCGCCCCTCCTAGCACCAGCTCTTCCCAGGACCCCCAGGCCTTCTCCATCTCCATCTCTTCCGTCCGTTTTCCTACCCCTAACACCGATGGCTGCCACGTGTCCTCGGAGATAATTTTGAAGCGTTTCGATTATAGAATCTATGCGTCTATTTTGTGTTGTTTAATTTTGATCGATTTGCGCGTGAGAAACAAACGGGAGAAATTTAGGAAAGAGCCATGGAAGGTATATTTGAGTGGTTCAAATTAATTTCGTTTCTTTTTTTCTTCAAATTTAGTTCTTTCTATTTAGGCGGTTTTCAAATTCTAATGGTAACCATGGTTCGTTCGAATGTTGTCATAAACGTGGTCAATATTTACGACTATTTACTTCTCCCACGTGGAACTTTTTTACTAGTGTAGGTATGCACTTTATTGACATGTCATCAAGTAAACAGGGATGAGTCTAGAAGTTTTGTGGAAGGAGAAAAAGCTGTAATCCGTTGGGTCCTTTTCTCTTTTTTCTATTCGAGGATGAAGATGATGCGTCGTCTACGTGGGATTTTATGCGGAACTTCCTTCGTAGACTAAAATGTGGTACAGCACCTTTGAATGCAGGCGATGGTTTCTTTTGTGCAAATAATGCTCTTTATTATGAGGTGCACAAAATCTAGAATCACAAAAGATCATACCAGAAACATTGGGTTGGTCGTCGTGGTTTTCCTTTTTAAATAATGAAATTATGCACATATGCCCAAGAAGACTTCTTCGTTCTTCCTGAATTTCTTTATATATTATTATTGCGTTTACATTAAGAAAACTCCTTTTTATACTAATTGACCGTTCAGTAATCGTTATATAAATTCTATTTAAAAAAAGGTTAGTCATAAATTAATAGAATCTAACAAATTAATTAGTGTTATTTTCTGGTTATTATTTTTTTCTTTATTTCTTGTACATTTTTATATTGTATCTCTCTATTTTAGAACAGCATTTAGCAGCAACATATAAATATATGCTACGTCAATTCCATAGTTGCTTTTCAAGGAGCCCTAACAAAAGAAAAGAATATTTTAAGTGCTTTGACATAAAATGATAAAACTATTTGTTTTCGAGAAGTGGACCAGACGGGACATATTTTGGATCCGGAGTATTCGAGTTTCGTAAACTGAAGTATGTAGTGCATAATTATTCAGACTAACATAGACCCGCTTTACGAAACTCAATAAAATAATGATACAGAAGAATCGGGTTCAAAGTTTAAATGCAGAAGCAGTGCGGTGCACGGACGCGAGGAGGAGGTTTGCGTGTCTTCAGGGACATATTCTCTGGGTTATGATCACCACCGGTGTTCTCACATCCCAAGTCTTAATATTTGTGTCAGGAAAACGTCCATTTTTCCGTGCCAAACTGCCAATGCATTCTTTAATTATAAAATTAGTTGATTCGTTAACAATCATTTCGTTTTTTTAACAAAATGCACTTAAAGATTTTTCAAAACGGTTCAATATTTTCGCTATACGAGGTCAAATGACAAAAAAAATAATAATAAAGCAAAACAGCAGAACTTTTAATTTTTTTTTTTTGTTTGTAGAAAATACCGGAAGAACAATTATGCTGATAACATTTTTTTTTCGAGATTTTCAAGGAAAGATTAAAAATACTGTCGAAATGTCATAAGTTTATTTGTAAAAATATCACATAAAATTCGAAACATAAAAAAAAAAATAAGGGAAATGAGCTTATGATTTATTTTAAGTTCTTTTTATATTTTTTTTGTAGGGCCCATGATAGTGGAAAAGGATAAGGATGCCAATTAAAATCCTTTATGATGAGTCCTTTTTCGTCTTTTTATTTCGAGTTTACATTTGTTAAGATAAAAAAAGAAATATTGAGTACTGTAAACAAATTTTTTTTATATCTCCCGCTTTCTGAAGAGTATATCAGACCCATTTGTCAGAAAAGGAAATAATGAAAAATAAAAGAATAAAAAATCATTTGTCCAAAAAAATAATGAAAAGGAAAACAATTTTATTGCGGTGAGGCGTGGATCGAACACGCGGCCTTCAGATATCAATTCTGACGCTATCCCAACGGAGCCACCCCCGCTTTTCGTCTTACACGTAATTTCTCTTGGTAATATTTATTTATTTTAACATGTTATTGTAATTCTCACATCAGCAATTGTAAATATATGTGAGACTCATTCCAAGGACGGAAAAAATAAAATATACACTAAAACATAAAAAAGATTTTAGAAATTGAAATTAAGGATCAATTGCGGGGAAAAAAATGATTATGATTATGATTATGTTTCATTACAAATTGCTAAAGTTTGGCGATGTGTAGATTTTGCAATTGCAGATGCTCATGCTGTAAATGCAAAATTACCATCAAGCACCAAAATATTGAATGAACAATAGAGAATAATAACAATAAAAAAGAATAATTGAATAAACATAAAGTGATATTATTTGATTGCTAGAATTACTAATGCGGCAAGAGAATGCACGTATTTTTATTATAATATATTTTAAAAATATATAGTACTATTAAAAAGCTACCGTTGGTTTAATTGTGTAAAACGGCTTAGTCAAAGAATCAAAACCCTTGTTCTTTTATTTTTCACATTTTTTTAGGAAGCCGGGATTAACGAGTTTAGAGAGGTTAGTGAGTTTAGTTGGATTTTCTCGAAAATCTCATTCCCTCACTATTTTACCTCGAAATTCCAAAAAATATCTAGAAAAATTTCAAAAAGTACTGACCTTACACCACTAAATCCACTAACCTCACCCATACCAATCACACCGTTAAGTTTCAAAATACAAAAACGCCACCGGAATGGTCTAAACGAAATGATTTTTTTTTTTTTATTGCTTCGAATTGTTATAAAGAAATTTCAATGCACGAGATGCCTACCTACCTCGGTAAGCTGTCTGGAGTCATAGAACTATCTAGACTTTCCAATATTCAATTGTAAGTGAAAATAATATATATATTCAATTGTAGGCCCTAAAATATATTAATATTAAATGTGGGGGCCAAAGGAAATCTCGATGGTCCTTATTATTAAATTGTATAGGTTTGGCATATATCAAGATCCATAATTTTCAAAGAAACATTACGAAAGTTTAGGTGATTTTTAGTTAGTTTTTTACAAGAAAGGTGTGAATCGTGCATTTGGTTGACAAAACATTTTCTATGTAAAGATGGTGTGTAATTAGGGGTGTAAACGGCATGCGTTTGCCGTTATGCCACCACGTTAGGCCGAAACGGAACGGTAAATGGCAGCGAAATCTGTTTCGTTTCCTTAACGAAACGGCAAACGGCACAGCGAAATGGAACGGTTAACGTGTTTTAACGTGTTTTTGTACATGCCGTTTACCGAAATCATTTCGTTTACTAAGTGGCACGGTTAACGGTACCGAAATCGATTTCGTTTCCTTAACGAAATGGCAAACGGAACAGGGCGTTCCGTGCCATTTATCAACGTTAGGCAGGTATATGTGTAATTGCAAGTAGAGACAAAACACCATGACTTCGTTTGACTCGCTAGAGATTATTCATAGTTGGAATAATTTACATGCAATTATTTGATCTAACAAGTTCAGTTGGCGTAGAGTGACGAAAGCCATTACTCTGGTGTGAAATTGCAAAATTAAGCATGCCCCTATTTAGTACCTAGCAGTGGAAAAGAAAAATCTCAATTATAATAACTGCAGACCGCAGATTACACCAACAAACAGGATTTATTTTTCCAGACCTGATATACCTTTCAGTCAAATACAAAAATATCCTTTGTTATAGTGTAAATATCGTCCAATACTCCAATATTCTCCTTTACTATTTTCCACATTTTTCCTATCCGAGTATCTATCCGTGTAAATTATACAGCAGCATAACATGCATCAATTCCAATCACTTTTTGTTATTGTCAAATGCATTGACAAATGAACTAATTAGATATTATAAAAAAGATAAATGGATTCTGAAAACTTATTGATTTTTTGCACCAATAGTTCTCCTATGTTGATATCTTGGCCTGATCTGATTGACTCATGCTGAACAAAAAATGAAGCATTTTAAACAGAAAATTCAATGAACTAACATTACCCCAAGCTGGATTTTGGGTTATTTTTAATAAAAAAAAATATATCCTCAGAAATTTTAATAAGAAAAAAGGTAAAAAAAAAATTTTAATAAGGAAAAAGTCCTAACGCGATCAAGAACCCAGTTAATGGTCTGGATCCTAACGCGGTCAACGAGCGCGTTAGGGCGCCCTAACGCGGTCAACAACCGCGTTAGGAGACAAATGTTTTATGTTATTGTATTTTTCTTGTACTCGTACGTACGTTATCATTGTCTTATGTCAGTGTACTATAAGACTTATCTAACTTCCATTATTATATGTTTCCACTTTATCTCTTTCTTCTCGCGTTTTCCCAAGACATGAAACCCAAAATGTAGATAAACACAATCCTCTTCTATCACCCATCCTCTGGTGATCCATAGAGAAATTGAATCCGTCGACGTCATGATTGTGATCTCCTCATCACAAGGAGCCTATAGAGATCTCATTTGTTTAAGTTTCGTCAATTGTCGCTCATGGTCTCGAAATAGCATCTCGCTAACTGCTCTTATTTTCACCGACTTTGACTATCTCTATTTACTAGTTTAAGATTTTCATCCTTAGCTAGTTTAGTGAGAAAAGTACTCATATAATTGACCAAATATTTATTGGTTCGTTTTTCATATAGCTAAATGTAGTGGATACAATTGAATACTTTCATGTCAATTGGAACTTTCAAGATCTACAAGCATCCTCGGAAGTTCAACTTTGAGTAGAACTCAAATAAAAAAGGAAAAGTGGTTAGTTACTCTGTAACTCAGTTGATGTGCCTTCATATTACATAAAAAAAATTAATGTTACGGCTTGTAAATCAGATCACGTTAAGGAAAGCAAGAAGTGTAGTTAGAGTTATTGATTCTAATTCACCATAGAGAGAAAATCTTTTATTGTGAATTTGGAATTGGTTCAGAAAAAAGAATCACCGTAGAAAATTTAACAATGTTACTAATTATGCTTTATCACTGATTCCATTTTGAAATCCATCGCAGTAAACGAGAAGCCAACAAGAAAACAATAGAAGGTAGTGTTTGGGAAGATGACATGCATTTATTATTTTTTATTCTGTGGAGCCTCTTTAATGAAGTGCACATAGCTTGTCTTGGTAAATGCAAAGAAATTTTGGGTTGAAATAATCAATCGGAGCCTTTAATCAAAGTTAATCAGGCGGTTCAAAAGATGTGACATTCGGTGGCAGCCGATTTTAGAGGCAGTGGAACGTTGCTTCAGGCGGAATTGCAGACACTGGTCCCCACTTTAAAGTTGCAACAGAAGTGATTGTAGCAACAAAAGTAAGCACAATCCAAAGCAATCCAAAGTTAATGGAACTTTTTTTTATTAGAAAACTAAAAGTTAATGGAAGTTAGATAAGTCTTATAGTACACTGACATAAGACAGTGATACGTACGTACGAGTACAGGAAAATGCAATAACATAAAATAATTGTCTCCTAACGCGGTTGTTGACCGCGTTAGGGCGCCCTAACGCGCTCGTTGACCGCGTTAGGACCCTGACCATTAACTGGGTTCTTAATCGCGTTAGGACTTTTTCCTTATTAAAATTTTTTTTTACCTTTTTTCTTATTAAAATTTCTGAGGATATATTTTTTTTTATTAAAAATAACCCCTGGATTTTGATACCATTACATATCTCAGCATACACTTTACCCATTTTGTGATCTTATCAGTACTTAAAAATGATTTCCTTATTACCACAAATTTAATTTCTCTTTGCTTATTTCTTTTGGTTTGCAAGAATAGATGTATAAAGTGCTATAATTAATATTGTTAATTATAATTTAATGTGACCTATATATTTAATAAGAACCGAATTTATCTAAGGGGTGCATCAGATTTTGATGGAAAATCTTATGGACCATGTTCATTCAAATCTGATCCCTTCAATTGCCTTAGTAATAAAAATTAATCTTCTGTCATTAAGAGGCATCTTTTTCATAATTTTCGCCCATTAAAAGAAATTATTAGACAGAATAGGAAAATGCCAAATTATGCCATCATTTGGACTAAGGCTAAATTGGAGAAGATCAGATTTCCGCCTAACGTCATGTCTTCTCTCAAGTCCTGTAAGTTCTAAACTTATGATTTGTTAATTTATATGAATTACGTAATGTTAATTAGACTATATTATTATGATATAAATATTTTCGTCTATCATAAAGTGTAAACATCTCCCTGAGGGTTTAATCTGTATCAATCAACCATGCAGAACTTACAAATTTACGTGCCGAACTCGCATGTCAGCTGTCAGTAAAAAATAGTTCAAATCTATTTTTAAGTACCACCAGAGCCTATGAAATAACTGTTATATATATGGCGTCTACTAGGTTGCAACGACACTAGTGGGAGGAAAAAAAAAAAAAAACATGTGCAAAACAGAAATATAGAATTAAAAAGTTGAATATCAGGAAATATATGAACACACATTCTAAACTAAGAAATCATAGACTTCTTCAAACTTACAATTGCTTACATTGTCGAACCTACAAATTGTATAAAAAATATATAATCATTGGGACTGGCGGCTCTGGCGATGATAGTTGCACGGAAACCTGACTATTTTTGGACTTAATATTGTGCCTCTTCTCCAAGTGGAGCTCCGATTCATTCGAGTCATTAATTTGAAATTACTTTTATGATGAGTTATTTTTCGTCTTTTTAATTCGAATTTACATTTGTTAAGAAAAAATATTGAGTACAGTAAACAATTTTTTTCATTTCTCGCTTTCTGAAAGAGTAAATCGAACCCGTTTGTCAGAAAAGAAAATAACGAAAAATAAAAAATATTATTTACCAAAAAAATAATAATAAGGACTAATCTATAGTATTAATTAAAAGTACGACTGTATTTTTTTAGTTAAAATTAATTTTCTCTTTTCCCATTTTCTATAATTAAAAATATTTTCTCTTTTGGTTAAATATAGTAAGAATAGTTGTGCCAATCATTATTTAATTTAAGAATTAAATAATATTTAAAAATCTAAGGTAGTTCATGTCTAACTGAAATAATATTATATAAAAAAAATTTGCAATATAATCATTTCAAATTATAAGCAATATTGAAATTTTAAGAAAAAATTCGTATAGTATAATTAAACTCGATTTGTTGCAATAAATTATAATCGAGTAGGAGTGAAGATGTGTATCGTGTGAGGCGCCAAGGCGAAGATGAGCAGCACGCAGCCCAACTCATAAAGGTCCAATCATTCTTTAATATTTTGTTTGGTCAAGCCCAGAAAATTGTAATGGCCCAACTCTGAGCTTAGTGTGTAATATTGCTCTAATGAAAATGAAAATAAAATATATTGAATGCGGTGAGGCTTGGATGGAACACGCGGCCTTCAGATATCAAGTCTGACTCCCTCCCAACTGATCTACCTCCGATTTGCTGTTTGAGTCAAAAGTTGTTAAATATAATGGAACCATTGTCTGGAAAAGAATTTCAAGCGACCAAAAATAAAAAAAAATATTATTGCCATTGCGGGCTTCTAATCTCCGTATTCCTTTACTGATCTATGTGATAGCATGTTGAGGTAACTATTAACAAAAATAAAATGTAGCAACATTTTATTTGATCATATGTGTCCTAGATCGTATTTGCATATTCTATTAACAAAAGTCAAATGTAACCACCGATGTAACGGCTGCAATATTTAACATGAGGATACAAAGTCAACGCCACTTAAGAAACTTCATTTATTTAACAATATTTCTATAATTGTCGCGGTAATGTTTGCTATTACTTTACTGTATCAATTGCATAAATATATACGAATAAAGGGAATCTTACATCGATGCCGATTTTTGTTAGTGTAACGTTGTTAAGTAATTTCTTCTTTCATTGATTGTAATCTAGTTGGTAATGTGGCAAGCTTATTTATTTAACATCTTATTGTAATTCTCACATAAGCAATTGCAACTATTTGTATTTTGTGAGTTGACGCGATATACTATCTAAGGCAAGCATATTGGTGTTCTCACAAGGTGATGATCCAATCTTTTGGAAATGGAGATCAGATGACAATTACTCAGTCGCATCTACATACAACTGGCTAGTCATGGCGGGTAAAAAAAAATTCAAATTAAAAAATATTTGGTCTTTGAGGGAACCACCCACACTGAAACATTTCATATACTACCTTGCCATGGGACGAACTCTGACTCAAGATCAATTGATGAGAAGAGGCATTCAGATTGCTCCACATTGTTACGTACATGTGCCAGCTGAATGTTTTGGAGGATGCACAGCACTTGTTCTGTGATTGCAGCTATGCGAGAGATCTATAGCTTAGACTACAATTTCCTTCAGAAGTTACTGGTACAATACTGAGCATGTGTCAAACTCTACACTCAGCGCAGCCAGCTCACAGTAGGCCTTAATTTCCTGTGCTCTATAGACTCCGTGGAGGGAACGAAATAACAGAATCTTCAGGAATGAGAGAAGATCGCTGCAAGCTTTACAGGATTGAATTGTATAGGAGGAGATGCTTTTTATATAGTACTGCTAGCATAATTTTATTTTCTTGTTGTAACTTAAGTACGTTTTTCTTTTCTTTTTTGTCCACTAGATAGCCTCTATATATCTAGCTTGTCTTTAAAAAAAAAAAAACACTATTTGTATTTTGCGAGACTCATTCCAAGGACGTAAAAAAAAGATAATTTTACAAATTGAAATTAAGGATCAATTGCGGGGGTAAAAAATGGTTATGATTCATTAAAAATTACTTAAGTTTGGTGATATGTAGATCTTGCAATTGCAGTTGCACACACTACTCTTAAGAGTCAAAATTACCATAAAGTACCAAAATATTGAATGGACAATAGAGAATAATAATAATAACAATAAAAAAGATCAGTTGAGTAGACATAGAGTGATATTATTTGAGGGATTGCTAAACTTCCAAAGGTGGTACGAGAATGAACGTACTTTTATCACATTTTTTTTTTTAAAAAAAAATATAGAGTACTTAACAATGTTGTATTGATTGTAATACCCTTGTAGCTTGTTGATACATGTTTCTCTTACATCAGGAAAGTAAAAATCGTCATTGTAACGCATTATTTCCAGATAATATAGATTTGTTAAATTCTAAATACACCTTTGTATCAAAATGATTTTAACTAAATGTAACGATAAAATTTTTCCAATTATAATATAAATGATAAATGTATAATATTAAAATTCAGGCGCACTGAAAAATCTTTCCCAAAAGGCTATCATGGAGATGGAGCCAGCTACCGTTGGTTTAATTATGTATAAACCCATCTTAGTCAAAGAAACAAAACTCTTGTTCTTATCTTTTTTTCACATTAGGTTTCAAAATGCAAAAACGCCACCGGAACGGTCTAAACATTTTTTTTTTTATTATTATTGCTTCCAATTTTTTTTTTTTTTTGGAAACACTAGACACAGGCTATCAAGTACTGTTGTCTATTGCTTCCAATTGTTATAAAGCGATTTCAATGCTCGAGATGCCTACCTACCTAGCTCGGTAAGCTACTAAGCTGTCTGGAGTCAGAGAACTATCTAGACTTTCTAATATTCAATTGTCGGTGAAACAAATAATATATTTAATTATAGGCCCTAAAAACATATATTAATATTAAATTGTGGGCCAGGAAAAATCTAGATAGTTCTTGATACTAAATTGTTTAGGTGTTCGACATATATCAAGATCCATAATTTTCAAAGAAACATTACGAAAGTTTAGGTGATTTTAAGTAAACTTTTTCACGTATAATAAGGGCATGTAATATAGATGAGACAAGAAAGGTGTGAATTGTGCATTTGGTTGAAAGATGTGTGAGTTTGATGCAACTGCAACTAGAGAAAAACACAATGCCTTAGTTTGACTCGCTAAGATTATTAATAATTGGAATAATTTACATTTAGTTATTTGATCTAACGAGTTCGGTTGGCATATAGCGACGAAAGACATTACTCTGGTGTGAAATTGCAAAATTAAACATGCCCCTATTAGTTTAAGCAGTGAAAATGAAAATATTAATAATTACAACAGCAGATTACACCAACAAACAGGATTTATTTTTCCAGACCTGAAAAACCTTTCAGTTAAATACAAAATTTACTTTGTTATACTGTAAAAATTATCCAATATTAGGCTTTGTTATTTTCCATATTTTTACTATCCGAGTATCTATATGTATGTGTAGAGTATACAGCAGTAATAACATGCATCAATTCCAATCACTTTTTGTTATTGTCAACTCGCACTGACAAATGAACTAGTTGGAAGTTATAAATAAGACAAATCGATTCTGAAAAAATTTTAAATTTCTCACCAACAGTTCTCCTTTGTTGGTCTAATGGCCTGATCTGTTGGACTCATGGTGAACAAAATAAAAGAAGCATACATTGTTCACCATCCACAATTGAATTAATTTTTTTGGAAAGCACCCAATTGTGGCATTTGAAGGAAAATGGAATCACAATGATTTAACATTACCACAAGCTGGGTTTTGATACCATTGAATAATCTCAGCATACGTTTTACCAATTTTGAGATCGTATCAGGGCTTAAAGATGATTTTTGAGTACCCAAATGAGCTAACACTAACAATTTATTTGCTCTTTTCTCATTTCTTTTGGTTTGCAAAAATAGATATATAAAATATCCTTGAGGTTTAGTCTGTATCATATTCATATCAACCATGCAGAACTGACAAACTTAAGTGATGAACTCGCTGGTCAGTATCTATGGTTCAAAACTATTAAGTACCAGCAGAGCCTTTGCAATAAACTTTAATATGACATCTAGATTGCAACGATACTAAGGCAAAGAAGCAAACAAGTGCAAGACAAATACAAAAATGAAAAATTGAATATCAGGAAATAGAGATTGGCTAAAATGCTTTAGAAAGCATAGTGGGTCTGTGCTTTAAACATCTAAACCGTCGGATCACGTAGGGATTTGTGCGTTGATCTAATCCTATGGCTCAAATTTGTAGCGCTGAGGTCTCTGTTTCTCCGTCAATTCAACTTAATTTTTATCGTTTGCACTTTTCTCCCTTCCGTTTGAGATAACCTTCTCGTCCTCTATGCTTCAGCACCTCTCATTAAAATAGTAAAAAAAAAAAAATACTCTTCCTTCGTCACTTGTTCTCTCCACTTTTGAATATCCATCTCAGCACTCACCTTTCCCCTTCTCCATCCCATTTGTCTCTCCAGCTCCAACCTCACGCCTCTCCCCGACAGATCCAAACCTTAGTCCATCCCCTTCTCTCTCACCTCGAAACCCTAGACGGACTCACGACTCCTCCTATTACGAATTGACAAACCACCTGGTTACACTCTCTCATGCTAATCATGGTGTCAAATTAGTTTTATATTAGAAAATCATTTCCAAATTTAGGACAAATTTTCCTTGATGTAGTTTACTTGTTTGAAAAGACACTTTTTGTGAATTTTGCTTCAATTAACCAATCAACACGTTTTGATTCTGTGAAAAAATTGACATTTTAACAATGGTAATTCAGGCCAGAGGTGGAATTACACATGTAATGAAATATAAATTGCAAAGGAAGTTCAGATTGTGTGAAAATATTCACTTAAATTTGATGGACAAGCAAGTTTCACGAATGATTGGTAAAATTAAATTTATATTTGTAATTTATTTTGTTTCTCACTTGTTCTTTTTTTCTGGCAAGGATGAAATGATCTTCGACCAATTTCAGTTCACCTCCTTTCTTTTTAATAGGCTTAATTTGGATATATAGACGGTACAGATTTGGGCAATTTTAGTGCATCTCCTGAGTGACGGGGATTAAGGCTACTCTTGGCTCTCTATCTGTCAAGTGAGAGCACTGAGAGGTGAGAGAAACAATTATTGACAAGATGGGCCGAGGGAGAGAACGGAGATGGGTACTGATTCTGTTGTGTCACAAGACAGATCGGGAGAGCTAAGATAAGAGGAGAGAACTACGGAAAGGAAGAGAGAAGGACAAATGAAATATGACTAACGGAGAGGGAACTTACACGGAAAAAATAAAATTTGACGGAGAGAGCTCAGCGCCTCAGCGCATAAATCTCAACCATTCGATCATTAGTTTGCACGCATCTAAACTCACATCCAACGATTCAAAAGTCTAAAGCATAGACCCCTTATGCTTTCTAAAGCATTTTAGCCAACCTCCAGGAAATATATGAACACTACCCATTCTAGACTAAGAAATCAGACTCCTTAAAAAGTTAAAAACAGAGAGAACTTAAAACTTACACTAGCTTACATTCTCAAACCTAAAAACTGTATAAAAGAAAAAAAAGCCAAGAAGTTAGAAGCATAGAGATGCAAATTAAAACTCTGGGCGTGTCGATCGAAATATGTATCCTCTAGCCTTACTTGAGCAAAGCAAAGTCACCAAAGAAACATAAAAGCTTGTAACAGCACTAATCCAAAATGCCCCCACAGAAAGAAATCCTTTTCCTTCATTTCCCCCAAAATGTCCCCCGACACCTGTGTCCCCTTCTTCTGGCAGCTTTGCCTCTGCAGCTGCACACCCTGCAAGACACAACCGCGGGTTTCCCGCAAATGCACCTGGGAACCGCCTTAATTGGTCACCTTGTGGGACTGGACCTGATAAGCTGTTGTATGAAAGATCCAATACTTCAAGCCCTTTAATCTCTGATAAACCATGTGGGACTTGACCTGTCAACCCATTATGCGAGAAGTCCAGTTTTCTCAGCCTTGCCATTTTATCAAAACCCACCGGAATCTGACCATCCAAATGGTTATATGAAAGGTTTAAATATTCTAAACCTTTAAACCCCAATAAGCCGGTTGGTATTGCTCCTCTTAATTCATTATGTGATATATCAATCCCAACTACTGGATCAATTGAATATCCCAAATCAAGTCGTCTGCCCTTGGCCAGATCCACTGACACCGTAACAACGTTAACTGACCCAGTAAACCCGTTTAACTTCAAGCTAACATTGAAATTCCCATCAGGTATAAACCCAGAAAAGTTGTTATTAGACAGATCTATCCACTGGAGGTTTTCAAAAGAAAATATCCAATCAGGGAGTATTCCCGATAGTCGATTTCCTGCAAGTGAAATTGCACGTAAATTCTGCCACTTGAGTATAGCACCGCTTAGCTCACCCGTAAGATTGTTACCACTTAAATCAACCACCTCTAGAGATTTGCACCCAGCAAGTGGTAGCGGTATCTCACCCCAAATCTGGTTACTGGACAGGTCAAGGACTCTGAGCCCATCCAGTGCATCTAATTCAGGTCGAATCTCTCCAGTAAGCAAATTGTGGCCCAAATTGAGATGGCTCAGTTGGAAGCATCCAGCAAGCCCAACCACTACTGAGCCAGTTAGCAAATTAAATGACAGATCCAACAACTGAAGGTATGTAAGGTTGCCAATTGAAGGTGGTATCTCCCCAGAAATTTTATTATTTGAAAGGGAGAGTGCTTGCAAGTTTCTCAAGTTGGTAAGTTCAAACGGGATTTCGCCCGTAAGCTGGTTCCTTGACAGATCAAGGAGTATAAGTTGTGAATTGTCAGGATTTTGCACCAAGCTACCAGGTATGGGGCCACAGAGACGGTTTGAACTCAAATCGAGAATTTCAACCCGGTTAGACAAAATAAATCTTGGAGAAATTCTGTACTGCAACCCGTTAGAAGACAAATTCAGCTCTTTTAACAATTTAAGAGAAGAGATGCAAGTTGGAATTCCTCCAGAAAGAGCATTAGCAGCTAAATTCAGAAAAGAGAGAAACTTAACTGACTGAGAGAAACACGGCACTGAACCGTCTAACTGATTGAGGCCCAAATTCAAATAATTCAACGAAGATTTGAATTCTTGTATATTCCCCACCAACTGATTGTTCGACAAATCAAGGTAGATTAAGGAACTCATCTGAAAAATGGTATATGGAATCTCCCCCAGAAAAGCATTGTAGCTTAAATCAAGCTTGCTTAAGACAGCCGAGAAATTACCAATCCATGTTGGAATTGGACCCTGTAATCTGGCATTCTTACTTAAGTCCAAGGTTCGAAGAAGCCGTAGTTGAGCCAAACACTGAGGTATGGGGCCCACAAAAGAATTACTGGAGAGGATCAGCATCTGGAGACTGGAGAGGTTGCAGAGAACAGTAGGGATTGGGCCAAAGAGGGAGCGACCTGCCAGGTTGAGCACAACAACCCGGCCTGTCCGGTTTGAAATGGAGACTCCAGTCCAGTTGGTAACTGGGTTGTGGCTGCCCCAGCTAGAAAGACTCAATTTTGGGTCATCAATTTGGGATTTGAAGGAGATTAGCGCTTGCTGATCAGATGTGAAGAGAGAATCAGAGAAGCATGGTGGGGAGATGAAGAAGAGGATAAAAAAAGAAACTATGAGACAAAGGCTTGGAGGCATTTCAGAAGTTAAGAGCACCAGAGGATGTGTCCAGTCTAGCCTACAAAAATGGCAAAACCTCATCTTAGTACTTATCAACTATAACAATCAATACAATTCATAATATTTCCATGGATCATATCAGTTGTGTATGTCTTACACTCTTTACTAGAACACCTTGTCTTGAAACATCTCAGTTCTAGGCTAAATTTGGTAAAATTGAAGGTTAATTGGGTTGATTCTAACCTCACACACTAAGGGAGGGGGACAAATTAGGGTTTTTGATTTAAATTCGAAAAACCAAACTATACTAGCCTAATTTGAGCACTGATGGGGTTAAATCAGAGCTCATATAGGGTGAATTCAACCTGATCTCTGTGTGTGTGTTTGTTTATTTTGCATAGGTAGAGAGAGAGAGATAGAGAGAGTCTTACCAGTGAAGTGAAGCTGAGAGTGATGCGGTGCTTAGTTAACCACTGTGCTTTTCCACTTGAGACTGAGAGAGAGAGTCATGGAAGTTAAATCGTCCAGGAAAGAGAAAAAATTCTCGCTACGCCTCGGACGTACGATCAAACGGAGTTGCGTCTGATCGACGGCTCAGAGAGAGACACGATAGATTCTCTCTACGCCTACTACCTGAGAGCGAGCGGGACGGAGAGGTCTGATTTCTTTTTTGTTTTCTTTTTTGGTTTTGTTGATCCTTCGCTGTTGTTTAAACCAGTGTTTTCAATACCGGACCGGCTACCGGTAATTTCCGGTAATACCGGCTACCGGATCCTAATCCGGTATGAAATTGATATAAAACCGTTCTATGTATGTCCATAACCGTCCGATCTGTTTAAGATCTGCGCAATTAAAATTCGTGATAATGGCAGTGTTTAAATATATCCAGTGTTGCCTACTTGCCTTCTCCTTCCTAACATCTCCTTCTTGATGCTAAAGAAAAAAGATTTGTATCTAATGAAAGTTGCTCGAGAAATCTCCTGAACTAACTCAAAAGTTTTTCAAGCACACGTATTATGTAACGGGCTAGTATACTAAAAAACTCAATCAAATAAAATCAAATTTACTTGGGTGACGATTATACTTCTCACCCAGGGGTGCGGCCTCTATCTCTTTCTCTGTATGAGATACTGGTAAATCCCATTATTTTTTTTTATAAAATATCTATCTATGCTAAAGATCGAAATTGATATTAAATCACTTCATATGATGAAACCGGAAACATATTATCATTAATATACCAATAACACAAGAGACCTAATTGCCATTTAACTAATCTAAATATCTTTGAAAATTAAAAATAGAATTAAAAATACATAATCTGCTAATGTTTGACAAATTAACTCTTTTCTGCTAAACAAAATCGGTGCAATGCATCAAATAATAGAATAAAAATATTCTATTATTCTTTCACATATTAATTTGAGCAGCTTATGTGAATGATTTGATGGTGTGCTTGAGCCGATATGATTATTTAAAATTCAGCTTAAGGATCCTCGTCCATGCATAATTGTTTGGCAAAGTAGGAGCCTCTAATTTATGTCTCTCTTGCAAATAAGATCTAGGTTAATTCAGATCATATTAGTAACAAAACTAAATTTAAAGGAGTATATCTAGTAAATCAGTGGTGGGATCAGTGGATCACAGAAGAGATTGCTTCTTGGGCCACTTTCTCCAACGATGGGTTAAAGAGCTAGAAACTTTTTCGATAGGAAAAAATAATTTTTTTCTTTAACGAATAACGATATATTAACAAAGGAGATGTCAGGAAGAGGAAGGAGAAGCTGGATATCACCTATTTCTTTCCTTTTTACAATTTACACGGGAGAAATTAGCGGGAAGCTAAATCGTTAGGGAGATGAGGGCACTTTTGTCCAAAATTTATAAAAATGATCTTTCAGAATTTAAAAATTATTATAGTTAAGGAAAAGGGTAAATAACTGAATCAATCATTATTGGAGGGGATATATCTAAATTTAAAGATTAGAGGGGGATATTTCCAATTGGCTATGATTAGAGGGGTATATGACTAATTTTCTCTATCATTGATATAAAAGAAAAAGTTTATATTATCCAAATTAACAATACGAATTAGTTCGCAAGACTATTGTAATGATGTAAACACCAATTAAAACACGAACTAAACTGCAGGGAGAAAAATGAAACCATTATATAAGCTTGTACAATAATTGATAAATGTTGATATGATTATTACAACATCACTTGTAGACATTTAAAATTGATTTGCTATTGCCAGTTACAAAATTACTTATCTACTAAGCACTTCATATATGCATAGTACTCAGATAGCCTAGCGAGTAAAAAATCTAAAATTAAAACGAATTTAAAGGTTGCAGATGGCTTCAAATTTAATTGGAGATCATTGCTATAACATATCAATATAACAGTACGAAAATATATATTTTATTGTTAAATTTTCAAGGAGGCGTATACTCTAAGAATTACTGAAGTGGTATAACAGCTCAATTTTTCTAAGTTGCAAGATTGGAAGTTCTATTAGTTGATGGTTGCAAGAGAACTCTTCACCATATATTTCATTGTTAACTAACTGTAGTTGTTGATATTAGTTAACAGAGAGAAGCCTTGATTGACAAATAATTGTTGGTATGTTCTACAACCCTGGAAAAAACATATGGTCCCTGCATATACAAAGAGAGTAAGGAACTTCATTGAATTTTTACGTAGAAATCTGAAACATATCAAAGTAGCAAAGTTAATCTTTTACATAATTAATTAAATGTAAATTCAGTGGCCCCTTGGCAATGAAGACGGAAGTAACATGTATTTCCTCGTCTTTGAAAACATGGTTTATAATTGAATAATCCACATAATAAAATGATTTAAAACTTTTAAATAATTTGGCATAAGCATCAGATATGAATACCCCGATGGTCTCTTCGGAGACCCACTGTTGGAAAAATAATACAAATTACACTCTAGATTACACTAATAAATAGCTTTCATTTCTTCAGATCTAACTTACAAGTCAGCCAAGCAAAGAATTAGCTACAAAATGGCTTTGCATAGACACAAAAAAAATTAATTGGAAACCATAAATAAGGGCTAAATACTAATTTTGACTAACAGGGCAAAAACTTGAGGAAAATGCCCATAGTTGTACCCTGAAAGGAGATTATTTTTTGCAGTAATAATCTTCCCATATGCACATGATTAATTCCAAATAATGTTAAAGCTTTCCACAGATAATTTTCCCATGTTTTTTTTTTCCCTTTATTTTGAGGGCTCTCTAGAAGGTCTAACCATGGATGCCAAGTCTTGAACTATCTCTGACATTGGTGGCCTGAATTCCGGCTCATGCTGAATAAAAAGAAGCCAAACATTAGTCATCAGAAAAATTCAACAATTGAAGCTAGAAAATAAGTCCATATGAAAAATCCCACCATTATTGAGAATATTGCTAAAGAAAAACTACAATTACCATGATTCATGGAAATTGAATAAGAAAGTATCATTTCTAAGATGACCATAAGCTGGGTGTACAGAAAATACAAACTTTAACCCCTTGCCTTGATAATAAATCCTGACAAGGAATTACCAGTCCTTGTAGGGTGTTTTTGTTGTCTATTTCAAAATCATGAAGCTAATGTTAACAAAGCTCAGGCTTAGTCTAACAATAAGGAGAAATTGTGGGTGCCCTTTGAATTTTGAATTGTGATCAAGTCCTTCAAATTATATTGCTTTCTTAAAACTGTCAAGGAGCTTCAAATTATATTGTTCTTCGCGACACTAGAAGTATAGGTATGGCAATACCTGGATGCAGCGGGTGATGATGTCAGCAAAATTGGAAAGAGATTTATCAGAGCACATCCCTTTTATTGCTGGGTCGACCATGTTAGACAATGCATCAATGTCATGCAATTGGGAGCTAGCCCACCTCACCAACTGTTGCTCTGCTCGGGGCCTCGACCTGTATATATTAGATGATTAATCAAAATTAATAATGACAAAGAAAATGTCAACAACAGTTATGCAGTGTTGTACTGAGTTAAGCTTGAAAAGAAATGAATTCATATTTTGGTATTGCCCCCCACCAAATGATGAATATCATAATAACACCAAACATTTTACCCAAATTTCAAATAACACCAAACATTTCACACAGTAACAAGTACACCAAATTTCATTTTGCAAATAACACCTAGAAGAGAAAATAACAAAACATGAGTAAATTTTGCCCCCAACCCATCTTTCACTCGACCAAATCGCTTCCCAACCAGAATACAAAGAGGGCAAGTCTGATCAACATATCTTCTATGTTCAGCCTTGTTTTATTATGTTTGAGGTAAAAAAAAATGATAACTTATTTTTCATAATAAAAATGAATGCTTTTCAGGGTTACAGCAAAATTATGAACATTCAACTATATTACGTGTCTGTGCCATATTGTAAAATTTTGATGTGATTCGTTAAAACTTAAAAAGTATATTGTCAGTTGCAATTGTAAGGAATATAATCTCTAACAGAAAGTATCAACATGGTTATCATAGTTTTCTAAGAACTCAACGATAGGAATGAAAAGATAGATAAACTTACGCATCATAGGGTTTACGGCCTGTTAAAAGCTCTAACATAATAACTCCAAAGCTGTACACATCACTCCTGTCTGTAAAAGAAGATCCTGATTCACTGATTTCTGGTGCTTCATAATATAACGACCGCATCCTTCCCGACAACTGTCATGCCACAAAAAATGCAATACACTTGTTCAGAATTTCTGTGGAAAAATATGAACTCCAGTAAAAAGTGAAAACATCCTAAAGATCATGCACCTGGGCCACTGAACTGCGAGGCATCAGTGAGGCTAGGCCACACTCAGCAACACGCACTGACATTTTTCTATCAACTAGAATATTGGATGGCTCAAAATTCTGGTGTACAATCTGTGGCTGACAACCCTCGTGTAGATACCTACAAATATATAAAGTTTAAGAAGCAAACCATGGTGAACTCACACAACTGCATAACAGACATTTTGAAATACTCAAACAATTTCAACATGGAGAACTTCATTTCTGTTAACAGAATGAATTTTGATATAATGCAGTGGTGCAGTGCTACCAGTTCATCAAAGCATCGCACACCAAGTTATATTGAATTCCAGATTAAAAAGTAAATGAAACAAAATTGCTCCAATTCACCTTTCTCCTGATTTGGACAGTAGTAAAAAATAGTATTACCATTGTGGCCACAATCATTCTGATGTTTTACCATTTACACCCTCACTTTAACAGTCGAGCAATGACAATCCTAGTCTAAGTTGAGATGGAATGATATATTGTGGTGATATAATTTTAAGTAGTAAAAAAAAAAAAGACAACATGAAAGGAATTTCAAACTCTTGGTTGTTTGTACCAAAATTAAATAAAAGGAACATAAAATTTGGTGACCTGAACAGAAGAAATGTATAATCTACATTGACATGGAATTATATATTGTGATGATAAGTTTTGGGTAAAAAAGAATAAAACAGATGATGTGAAAGGATTTTCAACCTCTTGGGTGGTTGGGACAAAAATGTGGGGAGAGAGAAAAAAAATATAAAACTTGGTGACCAAAACAGGAGATAAATTCAACTTACTCAAGGGCCTTGGCAGCACCTAGTGCGATCTTTATGCGTGCATTCCAAGATAGCGACCTCCTTGAGGCATCATCGTCATGAAGCACATCTTGGAGGGTTTTTCTGCTAAAGTGCATGTACACAAGGAGTCTCTGGCCAAACTCAGCACAGTATCCAACAAGCTCAAGCACATTAGGGTGTCTCAGCTCAGATATGTTTGCCACCATCTCAAGAAATTCGTCTACTGCTATTCTCGAGTTTACATTGTCTATCTTCATTACTTCCAACAACTGCAAATGCATCATATTATTCATGTTCAAACTATGAAAAAACAAAGATGGATCTCAACAAACATTGTCTATCTTAATTATACTAAAGCATCATGCTTCAAAATTTAGCACCTCCCATTATCTTTTTAGGTTATCTTCATTCATTTCTTATATCATTGATGCTGAAAGTTTCAGTTACTTAAAACACATAATCTGTACACAAAAAAATAAAAAAATAAAAAAATTAATTAAAAAGGTTATAAATTTTTATATGGTCAACAACTGATAAAAAATTTGGATTGAAGGCAATTGATCTATAAAACAAGGTCCTTTTATTGCCCACAGCATGAAATCGATGGCAATTTGTTAGGATTACTGAATTCCAAGTCAGATGTGCAGCTTTTTGTTTTCTGGTGGTCAGTCGGTGATGAAGATTTTTATTAAAAAAAAATCCTAAATCACTATAAACATTTGAGTGCTTTTGAAGAAAATTTCATTTTAAATTAAAAATCCCAAAGAATGGATATGCCTTTTTGTAAATTTACATACCTCTCCCTCAGGGAGTTCAGCCAGGTAAACTCGGCCAAGCCGGCTCTCTCTTATCAGATTATCTTCATTGAAACTGCGGGTGTACTGTTGTAGAGATGCAACTGAAAAAGAAGTTGCTGATGTGGCAGGGACGGTGGATGTGGATGTGTTAGCAACTTCACGTACAGGTGGTGGTGGTGGTGGAGGTGGAGGCGGCGGCGGTGGAGTTGAAGGTGGAGGTGGAGGTGGTGGAGGCATTATAAATTCATCAGTGCTGTTATCCATGTCAATTGCGTAGCTGTTTTTCTTGTCGGATAATGTGATCTCTCGTTTGGGAACAGCTGCTATTGCTATTGCACAATAGTTAGCCTTGCAATGAAATTTTGAGTAATACCACTTACCACATATATACCCCTCCATTTCCAACTTTTAGCTGATTTCAACTCAAAACTCTATAGTTACAAAGTTCTTTATATGTTTCGGAACCTGTAATCAGCATTCTCTTATTTCTTAGAAAATGAACATTTTCAGGTCTTAGCTATAATTCAGTATTTTATTCTTCTCAACTAAAATTTTGTTAAGTATTATATTGTAGAAGCTTGGATTGTGGTATTTTTGTTGTTATTACCCCAGTTATTTGGAAGTAAATTCTTTAATCATGAGGATAATGAGCATTTACCTGGTATTGTACGACCCATCTCTAGGTCAAACCTTTCACGAGAATCTTCTTTTGTCGCTGAAAAGGAACATAAACAAGATGTCAAAACAAAAAATCTTCTTTTCTTTTATTATTCGATGAAAAGCTCAAATCCACAATTTCTGCTCATGAAGGTTGCACCATGCCCCTGCAAGTCTTCACAGATACTACTACTCAAGGTACATGGGCTTTTCTCCAAATAACATTTTACAATATTTATCTTCTGCCTTAACTTTCTACAGTTGCTATAACCAAGGACTATTGCAACAGGCATCAACTATTCATAGTGTTTGAGGAAAACCCAAAAATATCAAGTACTTGGTGTTTTTTTTAAAGAATGTGCATAAGAGTTGAGAGGTAAAGGATAGGTTAAATATGAGAATGTGCTCAAGGGTTAGAGGTGGGAAGGGGAGGGGTCAACATAAAAAGGAGAACAGAAAATCACATAAGTCCATTATGGAAAGGAATAAACATGGTAAACCATTCTCATTTTCCTCCATTCACCCTAAAAAAATTTTCAGCAGCAAGGATAGGAGTTCTATCCCCCAGCCTCCTGTTAAACTTCCAAGTATTCACATATCTCTACATGCTTCAACAGAATTAGGATTCCTATGATGATCAAGTTCCTATTCATAGTGGCAAGCCACATGGACCTCGACCCCACTGAAATTGCCAAACCCCCTTGTTCTAGATTTTTCTTTTATTATGGCAATAAAGTTATCAATTTATTAAACTGAACCCTGAATACTATGTAGAACCTTTCATGTTCAAAATATAGGAATTTGCAAATAAAAACCAAACATAAATGTCCTCTTCAAATAAAAGGAAGCAGTGGATATTAAGTTGGATACTTTTACTTTGTGACAGAAAATATCTAACCTTTTTTCACCTCATTATTTTGCTTGACTGGTGGATCTCTGACGATAGGGGGGTCAACCCTTCTATGCACCCGACTAGCCTGAGCTTTTGCTGGAGCATACTCATCCTCTCTAGATCTTCTTTCTTGAATCTTTGACAGACAAAAAAGAATAGTCAAAACCAGCACTATAAAAGACACCACTGCCACAAGCGCATATCCAATGATCTTAAGAGTGGATGTGTTGCTTTTCTTATTAGAGCTTGAAGGAGATGAAGGAGACGAGTTTTTATTGTTGGATCCACTCTCAGAGGGAGAAGAGGAGTTGGTGTGGTTTTTAGGTGCACTTGGTGCACCCGAGAAAAAAGGGGGCGTTGCTGCCGCCGGCGGTTGTGCTGATGGTGCTATTATGATGCTCGTGTTAAATGGATTACCATCTTTCCTGCACAATTAAATATTAGTAAAACTACGTGCAATTCAAACATCTATATAGAAATTTATTTTAGAAGTTTTCTACATGGATCCTTGCAAAAGGTAAAGATATCACATTAGCATGCAATACAGAAATTGCATGCATGCCTCCCCTAACAATAAAAAAAGGGCTGAAATATGCACTCACACCCCCTTCATCATTACTTGAATGCCCAAATTGCCAAATATGCAGAGTGTCTCTAAACAACTGAGAAGAAGAGGTAAGTTTGGTTTTTCTTTTCTATATGCAAATTGTAAAAAAAAAAAAAAAGGACCTGACTGAAATTATGTCCAGAGAGTCATATGAGACAAATTTGTCTTACCAAGACATATGATAGTGTGAAGCTATGTATAGAAGCAAACATATATAATATCTTCGACTCAGGTAAGGGTATATAAGCAGAAAACAAAATCTTACTTGAAAGTGGGGATGCTGAGTAATTTCTCAGGAATGGGCCCAGAGAAGGAATTATTCTCTATGTTCCTGAAATGGGTAATATACATGTAACTTGTAAGTGCAAATTACTTGTGAGGTGAAATAATTAAACAATTTTACAGGGTGTGAGGTGGAAGAAAGTACAAATCTTTCAGAGGGAGATCTTCTAACACATCAAGGACACCAGAAAACCGATTTTGTTGTATATGCCTGCAGTTAGTGAATACATTACTCAAAATCATAAATACATGCAAAATTCGCACAAATACAAATCGATTTTCTGTTTGCCACTTGCACCCAATATATTAGTGTATCTGCAAATAGCACCAACTTTGTCATGTTAGGCATCATGGTCATAAATTTAGATGATTTTGGGCCATATCTAGTTAGCATGAAATTTAAATTAAGATGAGTGAAATCAAGACTTATCCAGTACTGAAACAAAAGAGGGATAAACAAAATTTCAATTTTTCTTTTAAAAATAGCTACATGCAAACAAATATTTTCTCTTATCATAAAGCTGCTACAATTAGTATTAGGATAAATCAAATTTAATTTTCTTTTAAATTTAACTGCATATAAGTAATATTTTCTTTTTTCTTTATAAAGCTGTCGGATTATAGTAGTATAAAATATACTTGGACGAACAAATGGGACTTCATCTGCAAATAACCACAGAACTATGTAGATCAGAAAAGAAATATTAAAAGCTGTCAATTTCAATTGCAAATACAATAGACTATTGGGTGTAAGTTGCAAAAGACCATTTAATTAAAAGGATAAGCTAGAAACAAACAAGGTAGTTAAGGCTGATAAGCTTGCCATAGAGGGAGGCAATGGGCCACTCAAGTTGTTCGAAGAAAGATCCCTGTAATTTAAAACAAAAAGGTTACCATTTCATTTTATTTTTCAGAAGAAAAAAATTAATCCTGAATGATGCTCTTAAAATAGCGTACAAATTAATAAGGCCTGTGAGAGATTGAAAAGAATCAGGTAGTTCTCCACTTAAAAGATTGTTGTTCAATGACCTGAAAATATGATTGAAACCAGAATAAATAAAGTGTTAGCGACAGATTTAGTGAGCGAAATTAGATTAACTGCATTTTTTAATAGTTACATGTCCGTAAGGAGGGTCAGCTGAGACAAAGAGGTTGGGATGCTTCCCGTTAGCTGATTAGCAGAAAGAAATCTGCAAAAATAAATCAACCAATGCACTCATAATTTCACAAAAAATAAATAATCTCACTAATTAAGTCCATAGAGATATTTAACATCCTGCCAAATCACACCTCGTATGTGCAATTTATGACAACAAGTTAACAACCCATACCTCTCATACTTATGAACTAATCCACAACTTTGAGATATTTCAATATTAATGTGATGAGAAATGAACAGTCATTTAATCTTGACAAATTGTCAATTTTACACAAATCCAAGTTACGCTATCAGCCTATCACATCTTAGGTCCTTAGTTTGTATGTAACTGATCAGAAAGTGATTTTATTTATTTATAAAAAAAGTCAAGGGTAGAGTAGTCTATTTCAATTATTTCTCTTTCAATGGCTGGATGCTACTTAAAGAAAAAGAAAGAAAGCAAATATAACCTGCAGGTACTCAAAGAGAACAGCTATTCTTTGGCAAATAAGAAAAATTTTGGGTGTGATTTGCTAACAACTTGTCAAGGTATGACACTGACTAATATGGAACTAGATAGGGGAAAATAAAATATACATTCGCTGGATGGTGATAGGCAGATTTTCTGGAATAGTCCCTCCAATGTTGTTGTTGCTAAGATCTCTACAATGGAAGAAAACATAATAATTTTTAGTCTCTCAGAGAGACGACACACAAATAAATAGAAGAGAGATTCACTTACAAGGTTATCATAGAGGTAAAATTCCCCAAGCTATTGCCAAGCTCTCCACCCAAATTTGCCGCATTTATAGTTCTATTAATAAAAATCATGAAAAAAAATAAATCAACAAAATTAAAATAATAACATCCAACTCGAGGTTATCTAATCTAAATGATGACGGTAGATATTGTTTTTTCGAACTATGAAATATTTCAGGGCTACACATAAAGTTCACCATAAAATATGAAATTAGTGTAAAAAAAACAAAATGCATACATAGATGTGATGTTAGAATTTACACATTGAACCCCTTGCCATTGTTCGGCGCATGGATCCCCACCATTTGCCGTCCATCCAGGTATTGGAGGTGACCCCAGAGATGTGAATAGGTTATTTATTGCAGTTACTACATCACCATAAAGCACAGAAATTAATAAGTATCAATTCCACATACAGTTAGATATACTAAATAATATGTTGACAGCCAAATCCTTAATTGAAGCTAATAGGTCACTTGTCAGAAGCTACACTTGCAATTGACAGATAAGTAACCCAAACCAGATCAAAGAACCAAAAAAATGTGAAAATTCAGTATAAATGTTAATAATCTAACATAAACCATAAAATCCATGAATTACAAATATTAGAAACATATTTACCATCTCTTTCATATGTGAGAGAATCGGAAAACTGGGTATGTGAATGGGCCACCAAAATTACAGTAAACCAAAATGAGATCCATGTTCTGTTCTTATCCATCAAATTAAGCTCCCTAAAAACTCAATTTCGCAATGCCAATGCAAATCATAGAATCACCTGAAAAAAAAAAAGAATAACAATTACTATTTACCACTAAAGAAGTGTAATTTCAAGGTCGACAAATAAGTGATGGGTTCTCAGTGCTTCCACCGAATTTTCAGTTTCGACCAATCAGATAATAGTAATTAAATGAGCATGTATATGTTTTCTTTTAGATAGAGAGAGAAAGGAGAAGACGACAAGCAACGACAGCTCAGAGCGATACTGGACAAAGCAAAACCCTTCACTCTCTCTAAGCCGCAGCTTTTCTCAATCCCAATAAAATATTTGCAATTTGCTCTCATAAATCGTATTTTCATTAATTCATTAATACGATATACCCGTTATAGATATTTATTAATATACAAACAAAGAAAATCACCTTTTATTCAACAAAAAAAATGAAAACACTAGCACTGAATAATCGCAATGCAGTAAAATCAAATTGAGTGAAATTACATTACACTTTACTTAATAAGAAAAAAATCAAAGTAACAAACAATCCCCAAATCCTTAAATAGAAAGTAAACAAACTTGAACTAAAACCCAAAATTGAGGATAGAAATCAGCACGAAATTACTCTTACAAAAGAAGAAAGTAAGTAAAGAGAGGAAACTAGACCTTAAAAATACTAAAAAAGGGAGCAATTACTTGAGAAATCGTAGCGTGGAGGCGTGAACTGGAAACCTTAGCGACGAAGATTCGGCTTTGGAAGAAAAAAAGAAAGGCTAAATCGATACCAATAATTAGATCTAGAGATATAGAAAAAGAGAGAAAGGCGTGTAAGCAAATGGAAAGAGAAAGAGAAAGAGAAAAGGTTGAGGGATCGGAGAAGAGAGAATTGAAAGAGATAAAGAAGACAAAAGGCACACTAACACTACACTTGCAGAGAGAGAGAGAGAGAGAGAGAGAGTAAAAAAGAAAAGGAGACAGTAGAATATTTGTTTACTTGAAAAGAGAATCTGGAGGCTGGAGCTGAGTTTCCTCTGGGACTCTGGTTCTATCTGTGCCTTTCTCTCTCTATAGATGGACTCATGGAGTGAGAGAAAATTGACACTTAAATAGAAAAGGAAAGCCGTTCTTTTACCTTTTACTTTACGGTCTTCATGTTTTTTTCTAGGGAATTTCCACCAATATTTACGTAAATAATTAAAAATGACTCTATTACCCTTAGTTATGTATATTTAATAAATAAATTGGAACCAGATATTGGCAAAGTGGAAATTAATATACATTAAAAAAATAAAAATGACTGTATTAGCCTTTTTAAAAATGTTTTCCTGTTTGATGAATTACTTATTGCTGTTGGTCTGCTATTTGTTTTCTTATTTATTGCCTTATTTATTTATTTTCCTCTTCAAGTACTACACTTATTATTAATTAATCTTTACTGATATTTTTATTTACTACTGTGTCAGTTTTTTTCATATACAACATATTGCAATATTTGTTGATTTTATTAATCAATAAAAGTAGTTGCTTGCTAACGATTGCTTTAAGTATTTATGCTGCTTGCTTGGTTGCCAACAAAAGTATGTCGTGCGCGCAAACTATGTGTCAATTATCCGACAAGTGTAAATATATATCATATTATAAATACAATTCCCACTCTTCCGAGTATCTTGTACTAGGTTTATAAAGGTGGCACATTAGTGCAAATCTCAAATTTAATTCTTGAACATTTAGGTTCATGTTATTTCGAATGTTAGCTCTTTCAACACATGAAAAAGAAAATCTTAGTTAAGAGTCCAAAATAATATATTTAGTTAGCTATAGTGACTATGTTGTTTACTTAAAAAAACAGATTTAATTTCCGATAAACATGAAAAAGAGATAAACTCTGTATTAAATGAGTTGTATTTTTCTAAGTAGATTACCTCAATTCCAAAAATAAATATAATAATAATAATAATAACAATAGTGATGTCATACAAAACGACTTATGAATTTATCAATTGATCGTGCATGCTGCTGTATTATTGACGGAGCAGAAAGAAAGTTGTCCTTTCACATAGCACTAAAGATACGTGCAACGTAATGTTTCTTTGGAAATGACAAGCAGCTTTTTATTACTCTTTCATTTCTTTTTGGAATACCTCTGGTCTCCGCTTCCAAGTAACTGCGATTAACCAAGGGAAATAGCTTACTAGTCTTTTGAGTATATAATAATATACTAATATTGTTCGTAGGTGTAACCTTTGTGAGTTTGTGGTCAATATATGTGGCTCTTTACTTTGGACCCGGGTTCTGGTCCAGTTATTTATTTCCCAATTATGTATCCTAAGCAGTTGGCATCAAATTTGAGACCAACCTTTCAGTTGAAATTTTGTTCGACTCTTGAGCGTACCCAAAAATATTAAATAATAATAATAATAAAGTTATTGAATATTAATGAACCTTGTTCTCTTGAATAAAATTCACCGTTTATGCCACGTCATTAAGGTAAAAAATATATTATAAATGCAAGTGATTTTCTTGGTCGGGTAATTTTCGCCTCTAGGTCGATCCTCAGTCATGAATCAGTATATAACAGGTTATAAGTATAATAATATATGTACAAATTCAAATTTATATATGTTTATAGTTTATACTTACTCCAATGATTTTTATGGGATCCTTACTCTGGAAAACTAATGACAAAAATCTTTAAAGATAGTTAGCACACCTCGCACGGAAATATGATATGTTGCTATAATCCTATGTGAAAAATTAAACATGAATTCTTAAAGGGGATGAAGAAAGAACCTCGTTGATTTTATATTTATTGTCGTAATGCTGATTGCGCCAAAATGTCGTTTTCTTTCTTGTCTATTTGATTACAATTAAAATCAAACACTCTAGATCTTGTCAAAAGCATTATTTATTAACGTGCTACAAATCATTATCACTATATCAAGGCGGTGTCAATTAATGCCAATTTCCCACCATTGCTCAAAATATATACTGAGCCTATTTTAGTGAAGGTTTAGAAAAGTTAAGACGCTATGGCATTAATGAAAGTAATTATAATTTTTTTATTTTTAAACAAAAAAGTATGTTCCACGTTATTTTTAATTTAAAAATACAGGTCCTATATATATATATATTATCCTGTCTTATCGCCAAATTTTATATTTTTCCAATGTGTATATTAGTCGAGTCTCATGCACGTAACAAAAGTACAAAAACTCGTTTATTATTTTAAGCTCGTGTGCCAGAGTATAGGATTTGGAATAATTTAAATGAAAAAATAAAATTTGAATAGAACCAAATTTAGCTCTTGTCGAGAGGCCTAAACGCCAAAAGTTATACAACTTCTTTTAACGAAAAAAAAAATGGAGAAGATAGAAGATTATCACAAGCAATATTTATTTCAAACCATTTAAAGATACATACAATATCTAGAGTCTTAGGGCTTGTTTGGATGGTTAGGAATAGTGGGAATATGCACTCTTCCCACTCTTCCCACTCTTCCTACTCTTCCCAACAACACTTTTCTCTCTACTTTTTCACACTTCCCAACGCTATTCCTAAACTCACCATCCAAACAAAGGGCTTGTTTGGATGGTTGGGAATAGTGGGAATAGGCACTATTCCCACTTTTCCCACTCTTCCCAATAACACTCTTCCCAACAACACTTTTCTCTCTACTTTTTCACACTTTCCAACGCTATTCCTAAACTCACCATCCAAACAACCTAGGAATAGCACTCTTCCCACTCTTCCTACTCTTCACACTTTTTCACACTATTCTCACTATTCCCAACTCATCCAAACAAGCCCCTAGGAATAGCACTCTTCCCACTCTTTCTACTCTTCCCACTTTTTCACACTATTCCCACTATTCCCAACCCATCCAAACAAGCCCTTAGATACGTTTTTAAAAAGTGTTAAAAAAAATGGCTTCTAGACGGTACAAGGAGCATTAAACTTGAAATCAAATCAACAAAAATGGGGTAATGATGAAGATAAAATCATTATTAAAGAATCCAGGGGGGTCACTATTTGTACCTACAATTAGATTTGACCAAACAAATCCAAATGGGATTATGTCATAATGATATCATGGTTTAGTAGCCGTTGTAATTGACTAATGTCTCATTTTCTAACCTGCGTGTCAGGGCCGCCTCTCTCTTTTATAATAAGTTTATTACCTTGAAATTTTTTACATCACAACTCACAAGGCCGCCTAGTAACGGCTACATAGAAACTATTTGAATAGTTACTATACTGAAAATTTCTTCAGTTAATTTCTGACAATCCCAAAGTGTGGTTTACTCAAAAGAGGAATGTGAAACACGAGAACCCGCTCCGACCGTAGTTATAATGGTTTTAACTTCTAACGCATAGACAAAATCTGATCCATCTGAGCTTGATCAGATTTATTTTTAAAATAAACTCTTTTTCTTTAGATTTTGAAATGAACCGTTAGGTAATTAATTACATGTCGGAAATTTATTTTTAAAATCATCTACATATTCTTTTATATATCGAGCCTAAAGGGTACCTTTTTTTAAAAAAAAAAATCTCATATATGAGGAAAAGATCTTTTGGGATTGCAACTTTTATAACTATTTAGATTACCAAATATACAGAATGATCTATACATAGTGCAGTCAATAAATATTTGTTGCTTGAATAAACTTGTACGTATTATTGGGAATGCAAGGAGCGGCAAAAAGTAATGCACGCATCTTTCTATTCTAGATATGCTTGTAATTATCTCTTATTTTTATTAGGTTCGGATATGTACATGAAAAAGTAGAGAAATATATATATATATTTTTTATTTTATTTTATTTGCATTTATGTGCTTTTCCTCAAATGTATGACCGTCGAAACCCAATAGACCTGCTGGAACGTGTAGGTCCTTATCCTTGCTAACTGCAATAGATATGGCTACTTGTAACTTCTTAATTAGCTCTACTTGTAACTTCTTAATTAGCTTTGTTTTTCTAGTCATTTATTTTTTATTATAATTTTTGTAACTCTATCTTGGTTTATAAAATAATTTTAATACACCATGCCTGGTACTATATATCTGTGCTATATTAAAAGTTTTTAATAGAGTTTATACTGAGCTAAATCACTGGTGCTAGATGTTGGTATTAAAAAAAAACAACAACAACAACAATCAAGTTGACAGCTGAGTCGCACATGAATAACTCCCAAATAATGTTAATACTATACTACTACAAGTAAAAATACTAATAGTACTTATAATAATAATAATAACAATAATAATAATAATAATAATAATAATAATAATAATAATAATAAACTTTTTGCTCAAAATAATTATAATAATATATTTAAATAGAAGTCCAGAACCATAGAAACACCTCGAAGAGAGAAAAGGACTCGGATAAGTCTTTCAACACAGGAAAAAGAAAAGAGAAACAAAAAGGAGACTAGAATTTTACATTACAAAATGAACTGGGGTCAAAAAAAAGGAACGCATAATTTCGGCCACCTTTCCCACGTGTCTTTTTCAAAGTAGAGTCTAAAATGCTTCGAGTACTTGAGATTGTACCCAAATATACTTTTAGCTTATCATAATTTTGTCGACCAAACTACATTAGGAGGTTTGCTAACTACTTACATTAGGAGGTTTTGAAAATTAGTGCTATGTAATGTCATTACATCACCCGAAAATTATTCAAAATTGATACCATTAACATTTATTATTTTCATTCTTATTATGTGATGGATACTCAACACAAATAAAGTTGGCGAATTATAAGCAGTACAGTCCACATTTAATATGACTTACGTTGGCACTATAGAATTAATTGAGATGATAATAAAAAGAAAGACATTTTTATTTTTACTATATTCAAATTTTATGGTAATTTTTTTCATTCAACTTTACAATAATATTGATCCATGAAAGATAAGTATATTATTATGGACCATTCGTTTTTCTAAATGGAGGATCCATGAAATGCCAAAATGACTTGTATATGTCACTCAACAAAATTTTCCGAAAGTTTTAAAATTGTATTTATGTATTAATAAAACAATCCCCGGAACATCTTAGAAATCTTCCCAGATTTTTTTCCCCTAAACCACTTCTATGGTAGAAAGTTACAAATATTATCATATTAAATTTCATCCACATATACATTATTAGTTATGAGGAACATGATATTACTTGGATTTGCAGGTGAAACTTAACGACAAATTAATGCAATTATCCAAAAATAAATACAAAAGGAAAGTAAAGTTGGCTTTTTAAGTCGTGCCCTTTTTAGTTTTTAGAATAAGGTCAACTGCAAGTGCGCAACAAAATTCTGTATTTATAAAGACCTACAGCTCATTACGAGGACCTCTTATGGGGAGATGTAGCGCTAATTTTTCCAAAAGTGCACGATAAAACTACTTTAAGCCTCAGTGCTAGCTTTATTTTGCAAAAAAAAAAAAAAATTACTTTTGACCTTATAAATATTTGAAATTGACTAACAAAGCATTTCAATCGCTTGGTCCATCTATCAATTATTACATATTTATGCTTGATTCAATGAAGGCTCACTTTGGTTAAGAAAGATGTGACACGGAATTATAGATAATTAAAATCCTACGCGACATAATTTAACTATTTAAGTACCACATCAGCATGAGGTAGCCATCCTATCTGTCATATCAGCAAAATATGGTAAGAAAATCGATTCAATATGATATATTGAAGAGCATACATAACTGGCCGCCCAACATAATTTGATTATGCAACGAGTAGCAAAAGAATAATATTAATAAAATAAAGTATATATCTAAAAGAAAATTTTGTTATTATGCATCTTATTGTCAGAATATATATATTTGTCAGCAGCACGTAATATTTTTTTTTTTCACTTGATAGTTTAATTTTAAGAATATCGAAAGATAGTATTATTTTTTCTATAGAGCGAGGGTTATTAATCAAGCTCAATAGTTAAGGAGACCGAAAAAAACTCTGCCGCTAGGTTACATTTTATACTTTAATTTTCAACTGGTGTCATCTTGTTGTATAACTTTTAGTTACAATAAATCAGGATTAGTGAATTTGTCACACCACACAATTTAAAAAAGCACATACAAAGTCATAAAATTTTAAGGTACGTTGACGTTAGAATCACCCTTGTTTTTTGTTATGTTATATTAATTTTTCATCGTAAGCACTCAAAATAATCAATCCGTGTTTTAACTGAAGCACCACCATTACATGTACGGAAGGGTGGTGATGGAAGGATTGATTTTTACAGGGACATGAGCCAAAAAGTGCTAATATGTGAAAAATAAGCTATATAAGCCTTATCTTCAGTCGTGGTCTAAAATAATCCATCGTAACTTATAATAAGCCATGACCATGACCTCGTGTCAATCCCTATCAAGTGGATATTAAATGAGTTTCAAGAAATAGCCACGTAGGCATGGAAATAGAATGTTAGGTTATATCATGTGTCTCTTTCGTTCTCCTACAAAGACCTAAATTGACAAGAAAGACGAATTAAGAACAAAACGATAACGCAAGTTTTTTTTTTTTTTTTTAATCCATTCAAACATAACACTAAAAAAGTAAAAAGTTATAGAGTCATGGTTGTGCAAATCCAGATTTTCATATTTCGTTTACTATTAAATTATTTTATTTTATTAAAATAGGAGGTTTCATTTAAGATTTCTAATGTGAATGAGATAGGTTTAATTAAGTGGCTAAATCCGTGCTATTTGACTATTTGTATTGGAGAAAAAATTAATGATCGCAGTCGCAGCTCTTTGTATTGGTTGATTGTGACCTGACGAGAGGTAAGGCCCAAAATACCTAAACAAGGTCCATGTGCCGAAAACGAACATAAAACATTTATCATATTATGTTCAGCCCATATTCGCTCACCTTAACTCCTCACTCCTCAGTCATACAGTAAAATTGATTTCTGGTTAGTTTTTTATAAAGAAAGGGAAACCAAGTTGCAAATTTAACATTGATTATAAATGAGTGGAAGGGGATTAATACTCATTCATTGCCTGGTTCATTTAGTAGATATTCATATTCTGTAGTGTTTTAAGGCGTCGTGAGATTAATGTGCACAATTTTTGAAGTGAGACGTTGTGTGAACTCACTTTGTCCATATGTTCGTAATATACCTATATACATACAGACTGACGAGTGACCCAGTTTCAAAAAATAGAAACGATACCGATGAGTGATTATTGCATGGGTCCGTCTGGATCCTCTGGACGCCTGGTCGTTTTTAGTATGGACTGTCCGATTTAATCTCAACGGTTATATTTTCCGGACCTATCAATCTGGTATTAATCACGGGTCATCCATTGTTGATCGGATGGGCACGGATTAAAAACAATCAGAGGATGTTCGTTCGATTATTGCATACCTACTTCTATCGAACAGAGTAACTTTTCTGTAATGAGTACATACCAAGTGAATTAATTCTTTAACAAAATGTGCGACCGTTTATTTTCTAGATGTCCAGAACCCATGCCTAAAAAGGTCGACTCCCGCCGGACCGATAACGTCACCGCCTCTCAGCTCCAGGTCCGCATGTCATGAATGTTGAACAGAAGTATGCACTTAAATGCATATAATATATATTTGACTGTTCTTATTTGTTTAATGCACTAAAACTATATGGAAGTGCTCAAAGATGTACAAAAATTTAGTCGGAATATAAATTAAAGCAGTAACTAGTAGTGAAAAATACTGACTATATACTTTCTCTTTGTTTGTATGCCTTTAACAAAACTACTCAACTTGTATCCATAGGCTGATCTAGTATATGGGGTGATGAAACATATCACATCTTTGTTCTTTTTTGGTTTTTTCCCATCAAACGTTTAGCATATATGCGGCGCAATGCAGTGACCATAGACTGGACAATTGAACCTCTCCCAAAGAAAGAGACCCAGAAAGCAACACAACATGCTTTTACAGCAAAAAATGTTTGGAAAGTATATGTTTGAAGTTTGGTAGCACAAAGAAACATAGATAACTTTTTTTTTTTTGGATCAGGACATTAGATAACTTTTTAGCCTTTATATCCAAGTGCAACTTGCACTGAAAGCGAATTGTACTTCATCCAGCTGCCAGCATAATATCCATTTGTGCAGTAAAAAGATCGTGAATAAACCAACAAAAAACCTGGCAAAAGAACAAACATGAAAGTGCGATAAGGCCACCTCACTCTGGCTATGAATCATCAGAGGGGTAGCAATAGCATTGATCCATCATACATCCATCAACAAAATGTAAAGAGTTTAGAAAATGAAAAAAAAAAAAAAACGAAAAAGAGAACTAGCCAAATCTGTACAACAATTGAACCACCCTTCCAATCAATCATTTTTCTCAACAGGAATATGCCGAGAGAGAGCCTGACCTGCGTGATTATGGAAAGAATAAAACATGAACATATTTTCGGCCGCTAACTACACTAGCTAGGATTTGTACCAGAATTACTAGATGAAGATGGGGAAGGATAGGGAAATGGCCGGTGAGGTGGCCATGAGACCCTCTCGGGCTGACATGGACATGGAGCAGTAGGGGGTGGGACTGGGTGCGCAATAAATGTGGGAACATCTTGCCCAGGCATTAGAACTGATACACCTTTTGCATAAACTGACATCTGCAATTTTACAAAAAATGAAGAAAGATCATCAGTCAGCAATTATTAGACATAATTTAAGTTAATCACTTTGCTCCATTTTGAGTAAATCCAATCAGGTATGTACATATGTGTCTACACTTGTGGTTGTCTTATATCTCTATAGGAATTTTATTGCAAATTTTTCCATGGCCCTGCATAATATTTGAGCATTTACCCAACCCTCCACACAAGTTTTAGTTTTCATTGAATATACTATCCTGTTCATTTACACCAGGGAACACAAAAAAAAAATAAATAAATAAAAGAAATTGGGTGTGTTTTGCTCTCCTGAGCTCTCTTCTCCCTCTCCTACTTAGCCCATGAAGTATGACTGCTTTGATCCTATCCCTTCTCCATCCTGGATGGATCTCACAGGAAACAGTCACCTTCTCCCATCCTCTTCACCCATCTCAATCTGAGTAAACATCCCTCATTCTCTCTCTGTTCTCTACCATGGTGTTTGGGAGTAAATGACTGTTAGAACCCCACCCCCTCCCTTGACCACCACCTCAAAATTTTCCATTATTTTTATTTTTTTTCAATTTTTCCTTTCCATCAGGTTGAATTTACAGTGGGTCAAAAGGTGCGGCGGGTTGCTTAGGGTTCTTGATGTTCATATGTCATTGTTGTGGGTCATAAGGTATGGCGAGTTGGCCAAAGATTTTATTAGAGACAGATCACATGGTACAGCATGTCTGTTGGTTGGACAGGTTTCTCAGTGTGGGTGTCAAAGATTGTTGACCACACATTCTCAAGTCTTATGGATCAACAGTTCCCCACGGATCATGCCAATCATGAGTAGTCTACAACAACTACCGGCTATTGAGGATGCCTGCCACTGTACCAGCGACATGAACAAAGTGGTTGCTTTCAAGGGTTTTTGATCCCCCCCCCCCCCTCCTCCCCCCCACAACAAAGATCATTTGTTTTATTTTTCTTGTTGCATTATTCTATAACAAGTCTTCTACAACTCCTTTTCTTTTTAAATATTTAGTGAGAATAGTAGGAATTCTTGTTTAGTAATTCAATTTAAAAAGTTACTGCCTAATGCCTAAAACAAACATGAAAAGGATTGTTAATTTTCAACTGCTAGTTTTAGGGCTCGTAATTATACCAAAACCATCAAGAATGAAGCTATGTTTTATGTGCATGTTCTCTGTTTAACTAATCACCATCTTTTACATATACGCTACGTCATCTTAATACATAAAAAATAAAAGAAAAACATTTAGCAACCTTTAAAGGAGAAGAAAATTTAAGCAACCACTCTAATCAGACAAATGATCTACAGTCTGTTAGACATGGACCCGCTCACCCGCAAACAATTGTTTTGGAAACACATCCATTGTTTAAAATTTTCAATTTTACAATTTCAAATAACAAAACTGAACTATTAATCTTGCTCAATTTTAGTACCAAACTACCAATGCATAGAGTAAAATTATGCAGTTAACTCTCTTTATCTTTGTATCAAATGAACTCAATTTTTTCTAGTACAATTACTCCTGCGGCCTAAAACAAGAGTAATGGTTCACTTTGTATTTCCAAACTAAAAATTTAACATACAAATTATTAATGCAGCAAAAAGTGTTGAAATCGTGTGTTCCATAAAAGAAAAGAGTTGAAAATTGATCTTTTCATATGTTTCAACATAAAAAAATACTGTCATTTGTATTAAATACTGCAATTCAGTGTTTTCTTAACTAGGTGAATTACTTGTCTGTCGATCCAAATCAAAATTTTGACCTCCATATTTAAATTACGTTTTAATCATAAGGTAAACAGACATAAGACCTGACATATTTCAAATTCTCTTTCCATTCTAACTTTAATTAAGGGCTCTAAGCCCACAACTAATACTTTGCAAGGTATACTTTTCAAATGCCTAATCAACAAGCAAACATAATAATTACCATTTTAACCACTCATCAGTTATCACTTATCAGTTATGACTCATGCTTTCTAATGCAGCTTGTAGCAACACTTAATGAAAAATTAACTGGAGACCCTAAATAATTTAATTTCCTTGTAACTGTGCATCACATAGTAAAAATAACAGGGTCTAGAACGCAAAATAGACAAGTCAAAAGGTCAGAAAAAAAAGGAGTAAAAGGTAAGACAGCTTTATCCCATCCGAAACCAAAAAGAGGAACAAAAGGCATCGCATTCTCAATCTCACCTCGGGAGACGGGAAGCAAAGCTTGTTGGCCTCGAGATCTGCGCCATCTCCTCTTGTCCCCCAACCCCAAAGCCTCAACCCCCTTCTCCTCCCGCTCCGATCAGCCACGCTCGTCGAATCCCCACCAACACCAACACCACGAGGTCTAAGAAAGTGCTCGAAGAGCGCCATGAAGAGAAACATGGAAACCAAAATAGCAGTCGCGACGAACCCAAACGACACTGCGTTTACGGAAGAACTCCCGTCAGGATCCCGCCACCTGTCCTCTCCAGCCATGGATCCGCTCTCTTTCGCCACAGAAGACCCTCCACCTCCTCCTGACTTGAGTGGCGCCATGGCTGGACTTATTAAAACCCTCGCTTCTCTCATTTTAGTCAATTGTTGTCACTTAAAAGAAATGGGTTAGTTGTACTTGAAGAGAAAGGAGAGCATGGTAAGGGAGAGAGAGTGTAGTGTTGTTTCGATCTGAAGATATATCTCTTTTTTTTGCTCTGTGTTGTTTTATGATGGAATTGGAAGGGGGACAAAGGAAGAGTGACTGAGACGGAGAAAGAGACTTTTTTCTTTTTCCTTTTAAAGAGAAAAGAGAGAGTGAGAGAGAGTGACTTGGCTTCGCCTCTCAACGACTACTGTTTTCTTATTTCTTTTACTTGCCTTGAAAGGAGTGTGAGTGTGGGGGCCGGGTGTCAGAGATAGTAGATTTGTGGATGGTTTGTTCTACGATGCAGGAAATACGCCTCTCACTATTCCAAATTTGTGGACCCAACTTGGACTTTTTTTAGTGGACTTTAATTGAAATTAAATTTATCAATGTTATTAAATAATTATAAAATATGTCTGTTTTGGGGTGCTTTTATACTAGCAAATTGCTAATGTAAATGCTATATTAGACACTACTCTAAACATCTTCTTTCGCTTTCAAAAGTATTTCTCCTTTTTTTTTTCTAGTAACTTCTTTTCTTTTTTAAATTATAAGAGTATCATGTCATCAGCCACAAATTTATATACTTTTTTACTAAATAAGATCTTACGAAGACTTTCTATTTCCGTCTTATGAAAGAGCCATAAGCTTTCATTTTTTTATGTGTTTTATAATTAATTTTTCATACTATCCTTTTTATTTTCTTTTTTTCTTTTTATCGTCAGACAACAAAGGGGCACAGTCGCCGAGCCAATAGAAACAGACTTGGGAGTAGGGACAGAGCTAAGGATGGGAAAAGAAAAGTGTATGGAAAATGTGAAATGATAAGCCAAGATATTCGATATTTTTACAGTAGTGCCATTGAGGAGGGAAGTCGAATCCTCTGTTGCGCTACACACGGTGTAGCACAATCACAGGCTGTCCGATTTTGATTTGATGGATGAGGAAGCCGGTGAAAATAACCAGATTCGTAGACCCGAAAAAAATGAACCGCCCGATCAAAATCGAACGGTTCGTGGGTGCGCTACACGGCGTGTAACGGCGTGTAGCGCAACACCAGATCGGTGTCCATTGAGGAGGGAGACCATAGTTACTGTTTTGGTCATAAGTGGACTAGTTGGAGGGGCACAGCGCATTTTACTAAACCACCTTCTGCCTCTTCTATCATATTCTCTTTTAATTATTTAACAACCCTATTAAGTATTAGCTAACTAGATAGGGTTTTACTTTCCACTCTCATCATTCACAAATCACAATTTTAACAATTATTTTTTAATTGGAATTTATATTGTCATTTTTTTTTGCTGTTAAGCTTGTTTCTAAACAGAATTACACGTTTTTTTTTTTTTTTTTTGGTCTAGAGTCGTCTGAATAAGAATTAAAGTTTTTTTTTGAAGTTTTATCATTCTATTTGTATGTCTGCAGGGTGCAATTGTTATTTTGTACCCTCGAAGTCATAATAAATTTATGATACAAAGTTGGCAAAGTATAGCACGATTCGTATATAATCATAATTTTGCTTTGTCATAAAGAACAAAAATTCATCTAGCAATGACAATTCCATTTTGTTTTTATATGATAACATATAGAAAATAGTCTAATCAATAGATATATAATTTCTTCTTTCAAGTTAGGAAATACGAGATGTCAGAGAAAATCGAATTTAATTATGAAGTAAGATGCGACTTTCATCAGTTGTACTTTGATTTTAATTAATGGTAGGCATAACGACGTTTCATTTTTAAAAAAATAAAATAAAAAAAATGCTTACCTGCTGAGACCACTGTAGGAATCAATGAAATTAGACGCTGTGTACGCCACTTCGAGTAAGCTGTTGTGGACCTCAAAACTAACTCCACACAGATGGATAAATCTGAAATCCTAGCCATTGTATTGCAATGGACAATAGTTTGGTGAGACTTCTCACATCGTCCATGGAGTTCTTCAGACTTTTACGATCGCCGTACAAGCTTTCCAAGAGAATAATCATCATCAAATAAAAGTATGCCAACTATCTCAAAATTAAAGAATTTTTAGACTTTTAAGTACATGAATTGAAACAATATGAGAAATTTGGGATTATTTTTCGGTCCAACTGTTGGTATTGGGTTTTTCTACTTGTTTCTATTTGGTTTTTACAAACGTACTCACATTTAATTATTCACACAAAATTCCGAAAAATAGGGGCCACCTGTCGGTAGTGATTTTTAGGCAGGTATAGAAAACAGAGCCCAAGTGGGCCACCTGTCCGTTTCTAAACACAGCGGGTTACGTGTTTTTATTTCGTTTTTACAATAAATAGTCCTCACATTTAATTATTCACACAAGATTTTATATAAAGTCCCACAGGGAGATTGACACAAGATTTATCTCTTCATATGATTCAATGTCTATAAGAACTGAGTTCATAAAAAACTTTACCCGTGCGTGGATTTTTTTCATTGGTAGAACTAGACACAACGACAACACTGCCCAGCTTAAAAGACTCTAACATTCGCGAGTATCTTAATCTCAAGCGATCCACTGTTGTCCAAGTCCAAGAGCAAATCTAGCGCCACTGCTACATAACTCGTAAGAAAGCCGGCCTAATAAAAAAAGGCTCTGTAGCTTGTTATCGGACCTATACAAGATAAGGCGGCACCTAAAAATAAATATGCAAAAGATATAATCATTAGTGTTAACCCAAACACAGAGACAGTTTAAAAATAATGATTAATAAACATAAAGAAGATTAAGCAACTGATCTTGAAGTAATGAAATAAGAGAGAAAGAGTAATTGAGCTTTGATAATAGAATGAATTGTATTATTAGTTTGTATCAGATACAGAGCGCAATAGACTATACTGGTAAAGACCGGGATGATCACGTGACATCCCATCTAATTCTTGATTAATCTCTAGCACTCACGTGCTTAACCCAGTTGCTAAACGCAAAACACTAATTACAATTATATCCTCTATTAAAACAGTTAATAGAGCTAATAATTTGTCATGGATGCTTGAGTGGCACAAATTTGGTTCAATCAACATAAATCTTTACTTCTAACACTGAATTAATCTAACAGTTTATTAAAAGGGGGAATTGAATAAGTACCAATTAATCGAGCTTGTTAGAATAAACAAACAAAATCGAATGGATTTAAAAAAAATTGGCTTACCTCAAAGCCTCTCCACATATATCTTTTTTACCTGTGTTTACCTTATTGCTATTTATTTAGTAAATGCATGCATGATCTCCTCTTCGGTTTATAGATGCTGCATTGTTAGCCCTTCCGTAGTGCACTGTTCTTTCTTCTTCAGTTTGCTCCTCATGTTGACCAAGCTGAATTGTTCAAGAGACCTCACCGGGGGCCCAAAAAAAAAAAAAAAAAAACTGCTTTTCTCTTGACAATGACATTTTTGTTGTATACTTTTTAGTTATAAAAAATCGGAAGCAATGAGTCTGTCACACCACTTAATTTAAGCAATAAATTCTGAATTAAAATTTTGAACCACATTAGGCACACTTTAGTATTTTATTATAACTAAACTTTGATATCGATTGCTCGATATCAATCAAATATATTTTTTCAATTTATTAGAAAAATAGTAAAAACTCAAGAGGCTCGAGTCAAGGGGCACAAAGCAGGGGCGGAGGTAGGATTTTGGGGGGGGGGGGGGGGGGGGGGGGGCGTATAAGTGCTAAGTGCTAACTCAAACAATAGGGCTGCAAAAGAAATGACGTAAAATCGTGTTTCGCTCCGGAGAAACGATTAACGAAACATAATTTTGTTTCGTCTAATTTAGCGAAACGGTTAACGAAAATACTGAAATGGATGAAATTACGTGAATTTCGTGAAAATCACGAAAATTACGTAAATTTTGACCGTTATTCACTGGTGAAACGATTAACGGAAATGAAACCAATTTCGCTACCGAAACAAAACGGTTAACGAAACACCCTGATTTCATTGCGTTTCTAACGTTATGCAAGCCTATCAAACAACTAAAGACCTAAAAGGACAATGGTTAATATATTTTAATTCTCAATGCAAAAACTGATAAAATTTTTTTTTACTGATACAAGTCTGGAAACTGGAATGTCCACTAGATTCATTAAAATTCAAGACCAAATTGCTAGATAATTTTTACTAATACTGTAATACATACCTCTTGAGCAAAGCAGTGAAGTTGCCCATTTAGAGTCATTACCATCAATATTAAACTTCTGGAATGTCAACTGTATATATCAAAATTGAAGCAAAATCAAATGCTTAGAAGTTAGAAAGTGTCACTGTGTCATTTTTGTACATCAGGTAACACTGGAAAGTATAAAAAAATAATAAATAGAAACCTCAATAAATGATCAATGTATACCGTCCTTGATAAGAAAATTGGCAAGTCCTTCCTATAATCACAAATTGACAACAAAAGATAATATGATGAATTAATTAAATAATAATTTGATGCTAACAAGAAAAATTACACAAGATAAAGGTACATGTTACAAACATAGTTAAACCAAAATACATATCAGATTTCTATTATATTAGCCTAGTCCAACCAAAATATACATCTTTCGATTGACGATCGTCACAAGCATAGTTCAACAAAAAGTTACATTAGAAATCTATTACACCGTCTATAAAAGACGAGAGAGAAATGGGTGAGACATGGGACTATGGGAGAGACCGGGAATGGCTTCCTACCCTCCTCAAAATTGGAGATGCACTCCTCTGAGACGAAAATATCCTTCATATTACAATCATATTACAAATTTAGATGAATTGTGGAACGTAAATTGAATGAACGAGAAGGGTATTTTCGTCCAAGAGGAGTGCATCTCCAATTTTGGAGAGTGTAGGAAGCAATTCCCGGGAGAGACCACAGATTTCGTTAGGTTATATTTTTGTTTTAAGAAATTCAAATTTTCAGCACCTAAATTCTTTTTTCAAAGATAATGAAGTATCTATTTAATATAAGGGAGTATATATTAATATTAAAGTTACTAAAAGTTCAATGATATGTGCTATCTGGTTTCTATTAGTTTATTTATTTAAAATAAAGGAGTATATATTTAGCACAAGGAAGTATTTAGTTGCCACCATTTCAATTATTTAGGCTAAAAGATTATGTATTTAATATAAAGGAGTATCTATTAAAGTTATAAAAAAATTCAACCAAATGTACTATGTGTTTATAAACTAAAATTTCCTAAAATATAAGATACATAATAAAGTTATTAAAAGTTCAACATATGTGCTATGTTTTTACTTTTTTTTTTTTTTGCGCAAGTTGCATTTAGAAAGTATCTAATAATGATAGGTGTTTATACATTAAAATTTACATAATAAATTAAAGTTCTTGAAATGTAAAAGGAAAGTGATATTAGAAGATGATAAGCCAAAATTTATTCGTCAAAATAAAACCAAAGAGGCACATGAATTGAGTAAGGAGTTTGTTGCTGGTTTTTTTTACATTGAAAATTCGAATCACCAGAGGAGTGTGGATTATGATTTTTTGGTTACGTGGCCAACATCCAAAATTATGCCCCAGATCCTCTTGGTCACGTGGCCCGCACCTAGTGCATAAAATCATGTTCGGTTTGTAATTAATAACGATAAATAATTAATAATATTCGGCGGCGAAAATTATTCAGATGATGCAGCCCAGCGCCCATCAACGTCAGCGCCCAGCCCATTAATCACGTGGAATCCATGGGATGGCAATTGGCAAGATGGCAACATAGGATGCCCAGCCCATCTTTATAGGTTAAGGAACTGTTGCTTCTTAATAGAATCATTTTTATTATTTTTTGGTTTTTATTTGTCAATCTAATTCTATCTAATATGACTATTTAACCTTTCAAAGATCCACTTGATAAAAAATTGAGCCATCTAATTACATCTCTAACTAGTTCGGACAATTTGGTTTTTAGTTTCCCACCAGTTCCGAACACAAGGTCTGCTACTGAATTTGAACATCAAGTATTCTCTGTAAAAAGAAAACCATATGATTTCCGGTCTTCCTTAAATTAGGTCTATTAAAGACCTTGTTATCTAAGATCGATGTGTATTAGGTCTTCCTTAAATTAGGTCTATTTAAGACGCTTCATGACTAATATCATCAGTGATGCTGATTGAAAGATTTTGTATCTTCTCTTGAAATTGATGCTCAAGTGTTTCTAACGCATCATCAACAAATGAGGAATGACAGTCCTAAAACAGTCACCACTGGAAAATTAGGCCTTATTATTAACTAATTTTGAAGTGCATTTTCAGTGGTTCAAAATGATAGGCCTAAAAACTGCAGTCCAGTAGCAACATTGATATACTGGTTCACAATTTGACAGTTCAGCATGTATATCATTTATGCTTGCGGACACCATAAATTTGTTCACTAGTGTTAACTAGATATAAGCAACATTTATATACTGACTCAGTTACTGACTTACTGATTATGTTTAGTTACTATGAGCCATTTCATACTACAATCCAGAAATAATGAATTTGCAATATCAGTGGGTTCTACAGTTGAAATTGCAAGGATGAAGATGACATGAAATAAAATGAGGAATAATTGATAAACTTGCTTTTGTAGCAAAAACCATAATCTTTTGCAATTGGAGGGACGGAGATGCTCTAATTTAGACTAAAATAGGCAATTTATTTTCTAGTATGATTAATCTAAAGCAGACACAAATTATCAGTAAGAAATAATGAAAGAGTAAACTTGAGAAGATGTTTTCTTTAGGTTTCCCATTGATCAGACTATCAACGAAAGAGTCCCAAAATTACTAAATTCCGCTGAGGAAAATAAGATATTCACCAATTGGCTGAAACGAAACCAGCTCCAGCCATAATCCAAACTTGATCTCCATTCAATGCTAAAATTGAAAGGAACAAATTAAATAAAATTTGCCAACAAAACTCTATTTGTAGGCGACAAGTTCAAGCTACCACGGAAACATTTGTACCAATAAGCATTTTATACGAAAAAAAAGCAAAATCGCCAACTCCTGAGACTACTCAAACAAGCAAAATCGCCATCTGAAGGGATGGAGAAATTACCCCTGCCTCCTAAAAAATTTCAAAGATGTTAAGATCTCAGGTTTATTCATTTTTGAGGACTCCAAGCCACTATCGGTAGATGGCGAGACTGCATGTAAATCAACATCCATTCATCCAATGAAAAAGAAATAAGATGAAAGCCAGAAAGGAACAAGGAAATAGAAATGAAAATGAAAATAGACTCACATATGACAAAGCTACAATATCTATATTAACTCAATATCCAGTGAAAACACAAACGGAGATGAAAAACAAAAAAAAATAAAATGATGAAAAATTCTTTATTTTGATTGTGATATTAAGTATACTATACAACGTAACTATATACATTGAGAAAACTATATATCCTCAATATAGAATGAATAGTGTGAGGCATTGTTTTTGGTTGACTTATTTGTGTGATCATTGGTGTGGTGGGTTTTACTACCTTCAACTAAGCTCTTGCATTACTTGCTGCATGCAGACTATAAAATTGTCTGCCTCAAATGATCTATCTAGGGCAGGACAATTTCATGTTTGCTCTTTGGATGGTACACATATTCTTCATATATCCTACACCGTACCTTCAGTTTTTTTTGCCATAGGCTCCTTTTACATATGGTCCATTGAATGGTGTGCACACCTTGGTCTATGCTTTATGTAGTGATGGTTAGATGATGTTATGTGGAAAATCTAAATGTGTACATTCCAATTACTGATAGTCAATTTTTATTGTTAAAATGACCCGTGACATTGTTTACCCCATAGTCTCGCCTACAGGAATGCCAACTACTTCACTTTTGATTATGCATATGTTCTACACATTATTTTCCAACCTATGAGTTTATTCGTACCTATTTTTCTTCCACGTGGATCCTCCCTCATTGTTTTTTTTTGCAAGTAAATATGCACCTGTTGTATACATAAAAGAAATAAAATTGCCCCTTTAATACAGCGTACCAGGGTAACATTATATATAATTTCATAATCATACACTTATAAAACATTATAAATAATTTTCCAACTCTCATAAGAAATTTCATATAGACTAACTCTTATCATATTAAAAAAAATTAAATATAATATATATATTGCCGTACTCGTATCGGAGATTTTTGAAAATTTTTGTACTGCCGTACTCGTACGGTACCGGATACAGTACTCGTATCGAACCCATGCCATGCAACATAGTTTTGTATCCTTCCTCATTTTTTCCCGGGCAGCCGCGTAAAAAAGACAAAAGTGGGACCCAATTTATGACTCTGCATGGCATACATCTAAGGTGGTCAATATCTGCCCATATGTTTATTGTTTGACAATTAATTTTTTTTAATTATAATGATTTCAAGATTCTAAATAAAAAAATTATAAAATAATCCTATGGTCCATAATAACATAGTACATGTACGATGCATCTAAGATGGACAATATCTGCCCATATGTTTATTGTTTGACAATTAATTTTTTAATTATAATGATTTCAAGAGTCTAAATAAACAAATTATAAAATAATCCTATGGTCGTTATTAAGTACATGTACGATGCGTCATTCTTTTAACCTTGCGAAAATTCAAAACATTAATTGGTTGTTTAAATTTAATTGAACGGGATATGATATTATTATATCTAAATAAAGCCAAATGAGATATTCAACTTAAAATATTCAAATTACATAACAAAGGAGGAATAAAAAGACTTTCAATTTTGAATGGGAAAAAATAAATATTTTGGTATACTGATGGAAAAGTTAGAAATGTTGAGTATTTGGAATAACATATCAATATTTAGACATATAAGAAATGTATAATTTATTTTGTCCTTATTCAATTCTTACCAGTTGGAAGTTTATAAACTGCTAACTTAATCAAATAATAAATTTTGTAGCAAGACAACTATGAACAAAGTATGTGAAGTATGGTGTTGCATAATGAAAAATCATATGATTATTTATGGTGTTTAAATGTAGATTATGTATAAAAAATCATTCATTAAAAATAAATAGGATTGGATTTGTAGACTGAACTTAAATTTTGTGCAACTTATAATTACATGTCGTGGCAGAGCCACGACTGAAGCATCTAGTATTTATACAATATACAATTGATGAGTCTAACTTATTTCTAAACAGAATATGATAGAAGAGGCAGAAGCATCTAGTACCTTCTGCCTCTTCTATCATATTCTCTTTTAATTATTTAACAATCCTATTAAGTATTAGCTAACCAGATAGGGTTTTACTTTCCACTCTCATCATTAACAAATCACAATTTTAACAATTATTTTTTAATTGGAATTTACATTGTCATTTTTTTTTTCTGTTAAGCTTATTTCTAAACAGAATTACACATTTTTTGTCTAGAGTCGTCTGAATAAGAATTATTATTTTTTTTTTGAAGTTTTGTCATTCTATTTGTATGTCTGCAGGGTCCAATTGTTATTTTGTACCCTCAAAGTCATAATAAATTTATGATACAAAGTTGGCAAAGTATAGCACGATTTGTATATAATCATAATTATGCTTTCACATAAAAAAAATTCATCTAGCAATGACAATTCCATTTTGTTTCTATATGATAACATATAGAAAATAGTCTAATCAATAGATATAATAATTTTTTCTTTCAAATTATAAAATACGAAATGTCAGAGAAAATCGAATTTAATTGACTATATATCACTTTCTACATTCATGGCTGATTGCAAATAATAGCACAATAACATATAACCTTGAATTTCTCCTCTGGCAAGTTAATATATTTAGGTTGTTCTTCTTTTTTTTTTTAATTGGTTGTTTCTATCTTTTTACTCTACACAAACTTATCCTTTCTACTTTTTATTTTATCAAAACATAGTTGAATTGCAACAATTATTATGTACCAGTTCATATTTCAAAATGAAAATATAAGACTTAAGATATGTTATGTTGTTTAACTTAAATAGGGAAGAATGCTAGATAAGAGTATAATACCTTTGCATATCTTACAATTTTTTTATAATGTGGATAACCGGTAATATTTGGTAATATGCAAAATGTAGAGTGGTTGTAAAATAGCCAACAGCACAGATCATGTTATGAGGTCGGTGTCTATATGTGTCTATGCTTGCAAAGAAAATGATGACAAAAATTAGGATTATTTGTAGAAGTGTCGAGATTTTGGATAGTAAAATTTAATTGATGACAAAAATACCCTCAACAGGTGAGAAGTACCGTTAGTATATTTGCAAATGAGATAAATATTATTTATTTTTCATGACATGCATTAGTTGTGCACATGTGCAAATAAGAGAAATTATATTTATTTATTTTCATGACAAGTATTAATTGAGCCAGATTGCCAATAAAATAAGCAAAATAAGAGCAGCTTCTTTGCATGTTCTAATCTAGGGCTTAAGATCAAGGATGAATAATTTTTGTATTTGATTCTATTTTCCTGCTGTAATTTATTTTCTCTTTTTTTCCATGTTTTTTTTTTACTTCTTCCTAATCAGAAAATTGAAGAGATGTTTCGTCTTATCTATTTTTTTTCTTGACAATTTGAGCAGTTGGTTGTACAGAAGAGGGCCCTCTTTCTAACTATCTTCTATTTTCCTGTGTTTGATTTGAAGGGCTGTCAAAGGAATTGGAATAATGCTTCAATTTCAGTTTCCCACATATCCAAGATATTTGTTTCTATCAATTATGCAAAAGAAGACACTAGGATAGATAACTGGTACGCACTGCTGCTTGACACTAGGATAGGTCAGTTAATGCACTAATTGAGAAACACTTATTTTTTAAATTGTTATGTTATGTCAAACATGTGTCATGATTTCTTCACTGAATGAATCCTCGATTGGGCCAATGCATAGTATAACTAATGAGCCAGTGGACAGTCTAACTGATGTGGTCCCACTTTGTGGTGTTTCTTAAGATGTTAAAAATTTAATGGCACCAGCACATGGTAGTTCAAGGCAAACTGTTGTACATGCAAAGAAAAGTAAGAGCATGTATTTCAAAATACTGAACACCTGATCAAAGAACACAATGAACAGGAACAAAGCTGAAGCAATACACTAGCTTTCTATAATAGATTTGGGGAACAACAGCTGAGACTTTATTTTGTGTCAGCACTTGAAGGGATTGGAAGGAAGAAGGAAGCGAATGATGTCAACGTATGGAAGAAAAGGAAATTTATGAAAGTTTTTGTTGTCGCCTTTTGTGTAATTAATTTTGTTGTTTTAGTCCCAACTCTATGCGCAATAAAAAGATTTGCATTAATTTCTACTTCGGTCTGGAAATTTTCCTTTGTAAAATCTTTTGGTTTAGGTTTGGTGTTTTATCTACTTAGTTTTATTAGACAATGACAAGAAAGAGGAAAGGAAAAAAAAACTATCTTCACTGTAATTATCCCCTAATGTATTTATTCTGTTTGCATGTTTGATGCCACTAAGAGTTTGTCTGAATGTATGGAGCCACTTGCAAATTCGCTTGGTTCTTGATTCAAGAAGTGAAAATAAAAATAGTATGGTACTACTGGTTTATAATATTCTACTTAGTTCTGGTAAACAACTTTTTTTTTTTTGTCAAATTTGACCAATTTGACCAATTTAGTACATTCTCATATAAAAGCATGCATCGTTATAGTATACAACCAGTCATCGTTCATTAAAGTCGGGTACTAGTGTAACATCAACAAAATCATGCTTATTTCAATTACAAATAAATCGTAAATACTGACAACATAATTACAAATACTTGTTTTAAGAAGCGATGTAAAGAATACAAATGGTGCCATTTTCTTTTGTATTAAATGTACATAATTATTTGTAAATATAACATTTATATAAAAGAAAAAAATTATATTCAGCAGAATTTGCCAAATCAACAATATGAATTAGTTCGCAAGACTATTGTAATAATGTAAACACCAATTAAAACATTAAGTAAATTGCAGCTAGAAAAATGAAATCATTATATAAGTTTGTACAATAATTGATAAATGCCAATATGATTATTATAACATCACTTGTAGACGTTTAAAATTGATTTGCTATTGCCAGTTACAAAATTACTAATGTAAGTACTTCATATATGCATACTCAGATACTCAGATAGCCCAGTTGACTAAAAGTCTAAAATTAAAACGAATTTAAAGGTTGCAGATGGCTTCAAATTTATTTGGAGATCATTGCTATAACATATCAACATAACAGTACGAAAATATATATTTTATTGTTAAGGAGGCGAAAACTCTAAGAATTACTGAAGTGGCATAACAGCTCAATTTTTTAAGTTGCAAGATTGGAAAGTTCTATTAGTTGATGGTTGCAAGAGAACTCTTCACCATATATTTGATTGTTAACTTACTGTAGTTGTTGGTATTAGTAAACAGAGTAAACAGAAAGAAGCCTTGATTGACAAATAATTGTTGGTATGTTCTACAACCCTGGCAAAAACTTATGGTTCCTGAATATACAAAGAGAGAAAGGAACTTCATTGAATTTTTACGTAGAAATCTGAAACATATCAAATTAGCAAAGTTAATCTTTTACATGTTTAATTAAATGTAAATTTAGTGGCCCCTAGGCAATGAAGACGGAAGTAGCATGTGTTTCCTCGTCTTTGTAAGCATGGTTCATATTTGAATAATCCACGCAAAAAAAAAATGATTTAAAACTTTTAAATAATTTGGCATAAGCATTAGATATGTATACCCCAATGGTCTCTTCGGAGACCCACTGTTGGAAAAAAATATACAAAATAATTCGCAAAATCTTTCAAAATCATTGAAATTTATTCTAACGAATCCTACAATATTGAAGGCACTGGACTTGTAAAGTGATTTTTTTTAAATGGGTTTTCTGCAAAATTTGTTTTAAGAAAATTTATAAGAAGATGGGTTATTTGATTAAAAAAAAAGAGTATAATTTACAAACAAATTTACAGAAAAACGGCTTTCAATCTATAACTTTGTAGTTCAGGCGACACTTTAAAACAAACTACACAGTCAAATGGACGCATATTCAGAAAATTATACCATGCGTCCGAATGCATATACCTTGGTCAAACGCAACTCCTAAATAATCCTACAATAGTTAGGTGGGGAAGGCACAGGACTTGCGTATCTTTATTGGCAAAATTGGATATAACCCCTACAAACTTCAGCAATTGGATATAACCCCCTCCAAAGTTTAAAACTAGATATAACCCCCTCAAATTTTTATAACCAAGGAAATAAACCCTTTTGATTTAAATTCAATCTTATCTTAATTAAAAAAGTCAATTACATAAATTTGTGACTAAATTGTCCTCCTCCCCCAAAGCATTTGAACATCGCATGCTTTCTTTTCTTTCTTTTTTTTTTTTGAAGTAATGTCGCATGCTTTCTTTGTATGAAACAAAGTTCTAAAATTCCTAGAAATACCTTGAGACTGAAAAATATTACAAGAACGAGACAAACAACTTTATTTTGCCATGCACCAATCACCTTTTTTTGCATTTTTTTTGGTACCCGGGCATGGCTACTGAGCTACAAGACGGAAAAAAGAAAACGAAAAAAAATATAAAAAAGCCAAAATTTTAGAAATGCTTAAGAAGAATAAAGTTGTTTCTTTTATGCCATATAGGCGCATATAGTCCAGGTTGTAGTCATGAGAACAACAACCAATTTTTTCATGGATATCGTTTCGTTTTTATTTCACTTGAGAAAGAGAGAAGATGAAAAGACCAATAGAACAGGAAGAGTAAGGGTATTTATGTCACATGCTCTGAAAAATGATTTTTTTAATTTAAAAATATTAAATTTAATTAAAAGGATTTATTTCCTTGGTTATAAAGATTTGAGGGGTTATGTCGAATTTTAAATTTTGGAGGGGGTTATATCAATTTCTGAAGTTTGTAGGGGTTATATCCAATTTTGCCATCTTTATTCGTCGCGCGCCGAGTAGAGGCAACCCAACACCTCTCTACTTCCTCGGCACTGGACTTGCGTCGACCCATCTTTACTCGTCGCGCGCCGAGTAGAGGCAACCCGGCACCTCTCTACTTCCTCTTTTCTCGGCTTCAATTTGATTGCTCGGTATTGCCTTTCTTTTTCGCTCTTCTACTTGCTTCGGATAACAACATGACAGAACTCTCCCAAAGCACCAAACCTACAGTATCCAAATTGAACCTTGACATTGTAGAAACCAACAAGTTTCTTTTCCGTGATGCCGCGGCTTTTGAGGCATTCAACGGCAAATTTCGGGATAGAAAAACCTCAACTTGCTTCTTTTTTGAACCCGGATTAAATATTGACCCCTTCTACCTCAACAAAATGAATGCTTGGATAGAATTTTGGAGTTTGACTCAAATGGTGGGTTGTAAAAACAAATATAATGATACCTTGGTTCGTGCCTTCTATGCAAATATGCAAACTGAGAAATCGCCCGAACTTAAAATCACCACTTGGGTTTGTAACAAAAAAATTGAGCTCAGTGTCTCCACTCTGGCTTCTTTCTTAATGACTCCAGACACTGAAAATCTAAAAGAAGTGTACATTTGGAAAAAGTGGCCCTTTAATAGTGAGGGTATGAAGTTCCAGGATTATGTGGCATGGTTTAGTCCACTTTGGGACGATGGTAAGAAACCTTATGTTACACCTTTGCCAGCTCTTCACCGGTTCCTTCATCTTATCATCAATAACATCTTAACTCCCAAGTGCGACACCAAGTCAAACATTGAACACATGGGACTTTTCTTGTTGCGGCATCTTATTGCCATGGATGAGGAGATGAAGATTAACATTCCCTATCTTGTTTTGAATCACATGATGAAGGCTCTTGAAGGGGGAACTATGTCTCTACCTTATGGAAATATTATCTCTTTCATTCTTCAACAAAAAGGTGTTGAGGTCTGTGAAATCTTTTCGCAACAAGATCTTCGCGCTCCTGTAAATCTTGTTGGTCGACTACGCAGCAATGGATGGACCCCAGATAAGGACTCCCGCCAACTTGTTCCTTTAGAAGAGCCCATTAACCAGTACATTCTTGAGCCACTTGCTAAACCAAATCAATATGTTCCCATAGGCTCTCAACCTCAAGCGGGTATTCGACCCGAACCGATCAATCCACAAGTCACAGAACAAGAGGTAAGAAGTGAAGAAGAAGAGGGTTCTCATGAAGAAGAGGTCGGAAGCAAAGAAGGTGTTCACCCAGAGCAAGCTCAACACAACCCTTTGAATGTAGATCCTCCACCAATTGGTTCTCATGAAGAGATGATGGTCATTCTTCGTGCCATTCAAGAGCACCAACTTATTCAAGACCGAAAAAATGAGGCACATGCTGCCAGTCAAGCTCTCCTCATTAGCAATATTCTTGAAACTCAACGCGTTCTTTCAAAAGATCTAAGAGAGTTGCAGGAGAATGTGGCACAAGTAAGAGAATTGACAGTTTCAACCTAAGAGCTCAATTTTCTTGCATTTAAGTGCTCAACTTCTTTTGAATGATCTGAGGGATTTCTAATGTGATTTTCTTCTTTAATTTCTTAGGTACTCAAGCTTAAGAGCTCAATTTTTTCACATCCAGTGGTATCCAAAATTCAGGTTCGCAATAATGTCAGCAAAAAAATTTCTCATACTTTTTGGTTGTATATTCTGGAAAATAAAGTGATTTCTGTTATGCCAAACAGTCCACATAAAGAGCCAACACCTACAGGCTTCAAGAAAAGCCTGTTTTTTCATAGTTAGGTAAAGAATAAGAAAATGGTATGCCAATGTATATAAATTTCCTGGGCTGTCCTGAACCAGTACCATAATTGCTTCACGTAGGTGCATGGAATAAATAAATGAACAATTGATTCGTGTTCATTGCAAAAACTGCAAATAGGAGAGCCATTCCATTCTCACCAAATTGCAGTATGTTGATTGATGATTCCACCTTAAGAGAGGAATTGTAGGTTGATTTGGTATTAAAATCCCCAGATTGTGTCCAACTCTAATTAATTGTAGGAGATTGGACCATGATATATCAAAACCAGAATCTCCATCCAATCTTGCAAGAATTTTCCTGTTAATATTGCAGAAAAAGATTTTGAATAGAGTAAGCAGAATAGTCAGTAAGAGACTACAATATTGGTTTGCATCCTCTAGGTGTTTGTAATAGTAGCTCTTTTGTGCGAATTCCAGGACAGATTAGAAGAAGGTTCAAGTTACAGACCCACCTACAGTGCAGAAAGGAAAAAACAAAGGACATAAAGGGTAATTACTGTCAAATACGATTTAACAAAAGACAATAAAGGGTAATCTCCTGTCCTTAGGAGGGAGACTCATATTGGTTAACTCCGTTCTTACTGCTATGCCTCTCTATTTTTTTGTCCATTTTCAAATATCCTGCTTGGGTCATCCAAGAGATAAAATTAGAAAGAACTTTTTGTAAGGGTATTTGGAATAAGGAGTTTGGGTGCTGGGGTATTCTTAACCTTGAGCACATGAATCAAGCGTTACTTGGTAAATGGTTATGGAAATTAGGCCATAATGACTATAAGGGTATTTGGAAAGAGATTATCAGGATTAAATATCCTCCTCTCAACATTTACAATCATTCTCCCTTGTGGAGAGAGGTTTTCTCCCTTAAACCTTTGTTTAAAATTTGTTATAAAAAGTAGTAGGTAATGGGAAAGACATAGATTTCTGGAATGATATCTGGTATCAGGACAGAAGTCTGAAATGTCAATTTCCTGGACTTTTGGCAAAAACAAAAAGGGATTCAGTTACTTGGCTCATATTTGGAATGAAGGGAATGTAAATTTGTTACTTACTAGGGGTATTTCAAATAATCTTAGAATTGAGAAAAATGCTCTTTTAGAAGTAATACATAACACTGCTGTTTCTGATAGTAGAGATTCAGTTAGCTGGCTGCTAGATAATAAAGGCATTTATAAGGTTAATTCTTTTTAAGGTATTAGATGTGATCTTAGATACTCAGTGTGGCATTTGAAGATCCCCCTGAAAGTTAAACTGTTTTATTGGCTTGCTTTAAACAATAACATTTTAAAAGTAGACAACTTACATAAAAGGGGATGGCAAGGGCCGAATAAGTGTTGCTTTTGTTGTAATAGTGAAGATGTAGATCTCTTTGTTCAGTGTGATTCAATTAGAGATTTTGGGTAGGTTTTAATGAAAAAGGGATACACCTTGACTGTGAAGATGTTAGTTCTTTTTGGAATTGTATTAATTCCTTACCTGAAATGGATAGAATTTTTTGTCAATCCCTTTTTGCTACTTTTTGTTGGGTACAATGGTTGGAAATAAACAAGAGAACTTTGAGGGATAACAGACCCTCATTTCTGGACAGGTACTACTACCAACATGGCAGCTAAGTTCAGGGCATTGCAGGGCTCAGAGACAATCAGGAACTCAGAGATGGTCACATTACCAGCTCTACAGATGACAATTGAAGATCTGTTTTCTTTACTGTTTTGTGCTGGTTTTTGTTTTTTGTTGCTGGGTTCAGATAGATGGTTGTTAGTTTAAACTGCTTGTATGGTTGTTTTGCTTTGTTTCACTGCTTAGTTTGCTAAGGCCTTGTAACTCTTTTTTACAAATTTTTTGCTTAATGAAGCAGGTGCCCTTCGAGCAGTTGAAAAATTTGTTTTTCCATGAGGCCTTGTAACTCTTTGTTCTCTCTGTCAGATCACAAAAGGGAGCTAGTGAGACTGATGTCTCTTCCCCTGGGGTATTATATGCTTGTATCATGAAATTTAATTTAAATCAAAATTAAAGAAAAGAGAAATGTTAATCACATAAGAGAAATGGCAGGTCTTAACAATACCTTAATCCTGATTTCAATTACTTTAATTTCTGGATTCTCTCTCTCTCTCTCTCTCCCCTTTTAATTTCCTCATTTTAATTTTAAGGGTTATTTTTTAATTTTCATTGGCTAACAGGTGCCTTATGTATGGTTTATGTATTCAACTGTCCTATTTTTTAAAATTAGACCTCTAAATAGCTAATGGTACCAAGTCACCTGATATCTGCAATAGTTTTATTTTTGACAAACAAAATTTTTGGGGAACACCTGAATGAATTAGATCCTTTACCCCCAAATGAATACAAGTAGAAGAAGAACACTGACTACCTTTATCTGCAATAGTTTACTTGAGAAATTTTGTTAAGTTGAGAAGCTTCGTCCAATTCGCAGGTGGTATTTGCAGACATCAGTGATGAGATTTAGCTATGTTTTGTTTGCAAATGTTTACAAAATGTTGGGAGTATATGTGGCAATATTTCCCACAATGTATAACGTGTGATTTAAGATGCCTGTAATTGTAACATCTGAATCACAACTTTGTATATTGCATTAAAGGCTGTTAAACTGCTATCCCTCTCATTTCTGGTCGGAGCTCTTGACAATGAAGTGAATCTTCAAACTAGAATGAATCTTCAAAAAAATTTATATGATATGATTATACTACTAGCACGGATGACGGGATAAGATTTGTAAACAAGTTTTCTCTGGATGCGCTCCCAGGTGGAATTGGGCCAGGGGAAGCAGCAGCAACAGCATCGCTCGAAGAATCCATCTGCAGCGTTCATGACCTCTGCCGAGAGGTCGTCAGGGGAGGGCCATGGGGTTAGTCGTTTATTATACATGCAATAATTTTCAATCTTTGATCTTATCCAAAGAAAATTATAATTTCGAAAATTATATTTACGATGCAAACACGTCCAATTTTGTTTTTGCATACACAAATTAGCCGTATGTATAGTGCAGCAAATTGGGTTTTTTTTTTCCGAGTAAAAATAAATCTAAACTAGGCAACTTGCTTATGACATCGCGCGAAGCGCCATGAATGTTGAACCGAAGTTGATCTTTTGATTTTCTCTTTTTTTTTTTAACCAAGAAAGTAAAACGATTCGCTCGATATATTTTTGTCGTTTTCAACAATAATGTTTTATATCAAGTCTAAACAATGAACAAATAGGTAAAAATCAAGTATAGAATGAATATACAATGTAGCATTATTCATTTAGTTGGACAATCCTTTTGTACTTAAGGCTTTAGTCTAGATCAATAATTGTACCCAAATTATTATAGCATGAACACGGAGTGCTGGCACCACCAATAACTGTTGCACGGAGCTGGAAAATTTAAAATGCAAGTACGTAACTAAAGAGGAAAATTTGACAAAAGAAATAAAGTCAACTTGGTGGCCAGTTAGATTAAAAGTAAATTAGATTTTGCTATGACATGCTGTTAAGCCACAAAATCAAACAGACTAAATCTGCTGCATGCATTTTCTCATTTCATAAAAGCCACTCATTAACACAACTATGCTGACTACTTTGAAAGAGATCAAGTTGTACTACTAAGCTACTCTACTAACAGAGAGATGCAATTTTGCAAAACGTCAAGAATACTGCACAAATCTTATATAAATACAAAGGTAACATACAAAACGTACAGAAAAAATTAAGCATTTTTTATTTCCCTGAAAAAAAGGTTTGAACTCATATAATTCACTCTATATACATCATCCTTTTTCCTTTCAGCCGTTGGTGATTATTTTTTGGCATCTAGTATAAATTTGAAAACAATATGATACCATATCTTTTCATATGCATTATCACGCAATTTACCCCATATGAAAGACTTAGTGTTACCAGTCAAAAGAGTAAAATAGACACGAAGACCATGATTTATGTAGGATAAAAGTCTGAATTTTTCTGTTGCCCTCTCAAGAACCTGATAATGTTGTCTCAAAATATTTATTCATACTGTAGACCATCACAATCATTTTAAGAAGATTGCATATCCAATGATGAGTTGAGGCAACCTTGAAATTTGATGAGCATACATTGCCAATCTTTTGTCCTGGTATCTTGATCCTTTCACACTTCATCAGTTAACTAAGAATTGATCAGCTAATTAAACCTGAAAAAAAAAGGAAAAAGTGGAATATATTCAGACAATTTATATTATATGGTTGGTCAATAATTATAAAATTTGTTGATTTATCTGTACCAAAAATGAACAAATGCAATATTTCTTCCCTAATCAAATGAATGGCAACGGTTAATCATAAATAATACTCATAAAAATTAATGCAGCAGAACAGTGATCTCTATTTGAACTTTGACACACAATATTTTTACTTAATTCTTACAACAAAAAAGTAATTTGTTGTAAACATATTAGTGGTAAATAATAAAAATACCTTACAACAAAAGGGTAAATGAGAGGATAGATATGGTCGTCTGAGGAGAAGGATTTGGCCGCCTCTCCCTAACTCTCTTTAATGTTGGATTCTGCAACTTTGATTCAGCAGCAACGGCAAACTAAACCAGAAATTAGAGAAGGAAATTCGTTTATTCAGAGTAAACAAATAAATCTTAAGACTAAGAGAAAGGGAGGAGGAAGCGACAGCAAGAGTGAGAAACTTTTCGTGACCTCGTCAGCCAAAATCATGGTCAGATAGAGCCCTTTAGCAAAGAAGAGCTGAGAACCGCTTGCCCTTGTGCCTCTGTCTCCCTACTCTGTCTCCGTCTCCCTCTCCCTCCTCTCCTTTTTGCTTCGTGCAGAAAAAGTGACTGCTTGTTGAAGATGGGTTCATTAATCCTTGTAACGGTGTAACTGTTCGTACGTCTCCAGGATTGAAATAGAAAGAAATGAACAGAGAACTATAACAAAGCGGAGCAACACGGAAGACACAAAGAAGGGTGGGCATAAAATCCGACACGAAATGGGTTAGTGCCTTAGTGGAGAGAAACGGAGAGGATTTAATCCATCGCGTGGAGAGTAAAAATGGACCGTCCGGATGAATCTAAGAGATACTGTAGATTGGTCTAGCCGAAAATGAACTATTTTGGATTTGGATTTTGGATTTGTGGATAATTTAGTAGAAAACTCACAACATTTAATTAATTAGTGGGGTTCTTTAGTCAATCGATACAGTAGACCATAAAGTAAAATGAAATTGCATTTTACCATTATCAATAAATGGTTGTTTAGTCAAATCAGTATATGTTAATTTTGGGCCAGGTCTTACTCTTAGGGTTATAACAATTAACAATGTGATTGCTTCTATTCTATATTAAACTTTCAAATTCTCAATTATCAGACCCCATATTATTTACTAATTCTTTCGGGACCATGAAGTAAGTTTAAATATTAAGGAATATAATTTATTGTAGAATCGGAGCTAGTCTAATATCGTTATAATCATTAATTATTTTCTCTTGGATCACATAGTCAATACAACAAAAACGTTATTTAAAACTCTAACAAATATGACAAGATTAGAAGAAACGTATACAAAAATATTTTTTTGGTTTAATCAGTACAAAATAATAATAAAAACATAATAATTTCATATTTCATAATTTTAAGTCAGCAAAGTAAGGTGCATATGAAATATTCTAATCTGTACTGTAAATTTGGTATCTATAAAAATGATATTTTTCCTCCCATAATTTGCAAACAAAGAAAAAGAAAAATAAATTTACAGTAACTATTAAAATTAGGAGAGAAGATTTGACATGCACCGAGAAGAAGATAGCATTCAATTAAAAAATTTACTGTATCAGCTATCATAATTAAATTTTTAGGAGGATATATGCCCAAATTTTTGGTACCACAAATGCCACCACACCTTCTTTTTTTCATTAATATTTCAAAATTTAAAATTCGATTTTCATAATTTTAACCCTTGATCTTGTTAATTTTAACGAGCGATGCATTTCTATATAATTTTTATAAATTTTGAAGTTTATTTGATTCTCGATCAAGAAGTCAAAAAATGAACGGATGTTGTTAACTATAAAAGATTAATTCTAATACATTCATTTTTTTGGCCTTTTGATCGAGTATCAAATAAACTTCAAAATTTACAAAAACTATATAGAAATGCATCGCTCGTTAAAAACGAACGAGATCAACAGTTTAGATTTTAAAATTTGCTTTTTAAATTTTAAATTATTAATGAAAAAAAATTGTGGCATATGTGATAACCAAAACTTAGTGGCATTAGAATTACTCTTAAATTTATACGGATACACTTTTCGGACTATATCAAAGTTCACGTGGTACGTATCTGGTTCCGAGCCCCTGGGATTTTTTTTTTTAAAAAAAAAAAGAGCACCGAGCCCGTCACGCTCGTGGATTTTCTATCAAGCGGCATTCGCACTCAACCATGCGTAGTATTTATGTCGAGAGTATTAATGGAACTCGTCCAAACAATATTTTAAAACAACTATGTAAAAACAGATTAAGATGTCCTTTTTCGAACAATGCGTCGGAACGATTATGTAAATAATTATTAAATAATATAATCATACATACATAATCTTTCCTTCGGCTTATTTGCTTCTGTTTTTAATATGCTTCGAATATTTTCCTAATTATCATTCTCACTTTAGATTTATAATATTTCTCTCATTACAAATCCGATTTCTATGAAATATAATTTGTTAGAAGCTTGTAAATTTTCGGCAGGTCCATAATAAGTTTATGAATGAATATGATTTTGATTGATGTTAGTTTGTATTTTTTTATATTTATAATTCTTAAAACTCCTTCAAACAATGCTTTTAAACACGATAAAGTAAACACAAATTAATATATTATTTTTCAAACAGTGTATAGAAACGATTACGTATTTAATTATTACATATATAAAATGTCGTGCAACAATTCGTCGATAAGTACAGTTCCTTTTACCCAATATTATAAAAGAAAAAAAAATCTAATTATATGCTCTGATCTAAGTAATTTACACACGAAATTCCATTTGATTCGAATTGATTTAGGAGAATTTCGTTAGGGATAATATACAAATGTTTATCGAATAAATTTTTAGAAAAGGAGGATGGCATTAAAAATTACGATCCCCTAAATTTTAAAGCTTACGAAATGTTCTACGATTCTTCCATAATATCATGAATTCGTTCATTAGCGCTAAGTCTCAATTGGTTTTTGAAAATTAAAAGTTATCACATTTTAAATTGTATAAATTAAAGTTTAAATCATTAACAAAAAATAACGATCTTCTTTACACTTAATAAGTACTTCTAAATTGTATACAAAATCCAAATTGGATAGATGAGCTGATGTATTGATTCTGCTTGTTATATGGATTTATAGTTTAGTAGTTTTCAAACGGAGTCGGGTCACAAATAAGAACCAACGTTTGTCATTATCGTATATAATAGCACTCTTTACTCTTCTTCCTTTATTTATTTATTTTTTGTTGCATTTAAATCCCAGAGGGTTTAGCTTTTGAAATAATTTTTTTTTTCCAGTTGATGTTTCGATATGTGTTATGTGATTGTTAAGCACAATAACACTTTATCAAATGCGGGTGTTTGATTGGGACTTAAAAATCTATAACTTAAGTTATGCATCCTTAAATCACCAAACACATCTTGCACAAGGTTGTATAAGTATGCATAACTTATTATACCTATAGAGATGATTTAATTTATGAATTCAATGATAATATTTATATTTAATAAGAAACAATAAGTATTTAAAAATCATAATTAATAATAAAGATTAATTATTACAATTAATAATATTGTTAATAATATTTAAAAAGTAATAAGAATTGTTAATCATAAATAATAATTTATTATTATTATTATTTATTTTCAGTTAATCAATAATAACTAAGTATTATTAAATAATTATTAATATTTCATATTAGTTAAAATCATTTATTATTATTAATTAATTAATTTTTATAATAATTAATACTACTAGTAAACAACAAGAACTAATCCTTTTGTCCCAAACTAATATCAGCAATTAATAAATTTTAATTGTTATTACTAATTATTATCAATTAATAATATTTAATTATTATTATTATAAACCAATAATTCATAATAATAATGATTTGTTATGTTACGAGAACATTTTAATTTTTCATATGTATATATGCATATATAAGTTATGCATTCTTATTCAATAATCAAACACCCATTATAATACTATATAAGCACTCATACATTCTTAAGCAATTTCTTACTACACAATCAAACCTTAAATGTGCATTATCGTAGTAAAAATAATAAATTTGTTTTTGCTATCAATTAACATGTTCGGCTCTTGCAAATTCATCTCAACGCTTGTATGCTGTCCTCAAAATGTGTGTTTCTAAATATTTCATCTCAAAAAGGGTACCCGCTTGGTGGTTTGGACTACGCTTGAATTGAACATCAACCTTTTTTGTAGTTTCTTTCTCACGGGAAGGGTGAACTCACAAAAAAAAAAAAAAAAAAAATTTGCTTCTAGGCCTCTGCCGTCTAGCTAGTAGGCTCTGCACTGACTTGACACGTATAAAATGCAAGGCATATTGCAAAAAATCTCGGTATGCGGGATTAGGAATTGGTTGAATTTGATGAGTTCAGGATCATCACTTTCAATCTTGGTTAAGCAAGGTTGTAACAATAAAGTTCAGTCGAGATAGCCTGACTTTGTAAACACAATAGAGATTGCTGGCTGGGAGAAAATTTTTAGATATTTTTCTTAAATTATGTTTCTCATGTTGATATCTTAATTTTTTTCTATTGAAATATTAGTAATTTAAAATTTTTATTTACTTATACATTGAGTGGTTACGTTTTCTAGCAATGATTGAAATAGTATAAATATTATTGTATACTAAAAAAAATCAATTTGAAAAGATGACTTTGGTTGAATTAATTATACTATTATATCTTGCTGATTTTTCTTTTTTGGTCTTTGTTGGGGTCAAATTGCTTTTTTAATTTTTTTTATACAATAAAAAGTGTTCCTATTATTATTGAGAGAAAAAAAGAATATGAACCCAGCTAAAATTAGGGTCAACTGAAAAGGTGTCCATTTTCCGCATGCACATTTCTAGAAATAACAGTTGGAATTTGAAAAATTGGCGGGAAAATCAATGCTTCGAAATTTGACCTCGTCAGTCGTCACTTCACTTGAATAAACAAAGACCCGTCAGGTCAAATCAAAATTAAAATCTCCTTTTGTCACCTCAAAAGAAACGCCATGAGAGGCGTGTGGTTAACACTCTTCGTTCTACTGTGCACCATTCCTGTGAGTTTTGATCCAGCAGTCGTGAATTATCCCAAGCAAGAGGAAGCCATTGCTCAGGCTTTCGATCAACCCCTGCTGCCCATCTCCGTGCTAGACGAGGCTATTTCTCAGGCTTCCGATCACCCACTCGTGCCGATCGACGAAGCAATGCCTCAGTTGTCCGATCACCCACTCGTGCCGATCTCCGGGCTAGACAAAGCTTTGCCTCAGCCGTCCGATCTGCCGATCTCCGGGCAAGACGAAGCAATGCCTCGGCCGTCCGATCCAGCAACGGGCATGAAAGAGGCAATGGTGCTATTCGCCACGGATGCACCACTCGTGCGATCCCGGCCCCGGCCTTCAGATCGAGGAAGGGGTTTGATCATCCATCGACTTCTTCAAAGAGTAGCGTTTCTTGTACAATGCACACATGAGAATAGCCATCAAAAGACAAAAGATAACTATAATCTGAAAAACAAGCATAATATTTGGTGTATGAATTAAAGAGCAAATGGGCCCACCTCTCGGTAATGGATTTTTAGTTTTTACGCAGGCAAAAAAAAATCAGATCCCAAGTGGGAAAATTGGGCCCACCTGTCGGTAATGATCTTTTAGGCAGATATACAAAAAGAACCCACTATACCCGGTGCCATTAGAGGCGTACTAAGGTTACAACTATCAGTCTATCACATCTAAACTACTATTAAGGGAATAAAAAATTTTACCTCTCCATAGGGTTTTCCATAGCTATATGTAACACATTTAAAGGGATTGTAATTTTGTTTTAACTTAGATTTTCTCCAATGTCTCATAATTTATTTACTTGTGGCATCAAAATTTCAATAATAAGACAATTAAGCATATTATATTGATTGGACTATTTTCTATAATATCGTTATATAACATTAACACTAGATAGAGGGCTTGTTATTTGAATGAAAGTTTTTTGTTTATCACAAAGCACCATACTGATTATATGAGAATTATGTCATATTTTTCAAGTTTAGATCACAAATTTATTGTGACTACGAAGGGAAAAAAATTGTTTGATCATGTAGTCATGCAAATAGAATGAAAAAAAAAATTAAACTAGTGGGAAAATAGAAAAATTGTTTGATCATGCTCTTTTTTCCAATTGATTTCATATAGTAATTAATTCTACTGCATACAACCGAAATATATATTTTTATATCTTTAATACTAAATTTCCAATCATCAAACAATACTCCAATGTTGGGTACATTTTCTACGGTAACTTTGGATGAAGTCATATCTCCATTTTGAAAAAACAATGGACACCTCCATTTCAGAAATTTCAGATTAAATATAGTTTAGTTTTTAAATTGTTTAGCTACATTTAAAAATTCATTTGACTATGAAAAATTATGTGTGTGCTCATAAAAATGTAAAGGATTTAAAGATGTAATTTTTTTAATTATAGACTTAGAAAATATTTTAAATAATTTTATGAATCTCATAAAATTTAATATGCATAAAAGTTTCTAACATTGTTTGGAGGCCTTGAATAAATCATTTGGCTATGAAAATTTATGTCCTTGCTCAAAAATATATGAAAATTAATTGATGTAAAATTTTAAAATTACAAACCTATAAATATTTTAAATAATTTTTTGATTCTCATAAAAATTGAATTTCCGTAATTTCATAAATGTCATTAGATTTTTAATTATTCTAAGATATTTACAACTTTATTAGTGTATGAAATTTTATATAACTGATGTGAAGATTATAACAAATCCAATCGTGCCATTGAGCTATTTTTAATTTAATCATATAATTATATGAAATATGGAATATGGTTGGTGCTTTTAAAATTATTTGAGGACATTTATTAATTCAATTGACCATAAAATTTTATATCCCTCATCAAAAAAAAAAAAATGAAATACCCTGCAATATAAAATTTCATAGTTAAAGAGTTCTAAAATATTTTTGTCAAATTTCTAAATCTGATTACTCAATTTTATTGTTTCATAAATATAATTTTGTTTTTCATTGTTTCTAAACCTTTCCAAAATTTGTTGATTTATAAAATTTTATATACGTAAGAAAACCAATATAATTTTGTTACTCCTCCTTAATTAACATAACAAAACATCACGCGCGAAGCGCGTAACAAAATGCTATTTTTTTCATCTAAATTGTAAATATTTTTTTTCTATTTCGAGACACAAGTTATTTTTAACACAACATTTTTCCTGAAATATTTAAATATGACTATTAGTAATTATAATTATCTTATAATAATATATTCTTATGATATTATATGAATCAATAAAAATTATATGAAATCAAAGTGATATAGGTTTTTCTTTTATACATTTCTTTCCACTTTTGTTTAGTTGTTTATAAGATTTTTCTAGATTTGTTTGTATTAAATTTTGTGGATTGTCTTCAAAAATTACGTAAATAAATTAATATTTTTTAGAGTTTTAATATTTTAATTTATCTATCAATATTTACATAATTTAAATGATATTCATTGATAGATGTATCATGTTAATCAAGTTCATCCTTCGTGTATTATTTTTCCCTTTCCCAACTCCAAACTTAACTAGCCAGACATCAATAACACCTCACGCGCGAAGCGCGTATACAACGCTAGTTATATATAATCTAGGGAAGGAATCTAATGTTCCAAAACTTTTGATGCCACAAAATTTCGTACCGCAAAACACGTAACCAGGGCTGTCAACGGGACAAAAAGGCACGTTATGCCTTTTCGGTTAAGCGAAACGAAACGGTTAACAGTATCCTTTTTCATTCCGTTCCAAAACGAAACAGCAAACGAAATCTGAAATCTTACCGTTTCGACCGTTTCAGTTTCATTTCAAACCGTTTCATGTGTTATTTCTGAAATGGAATGGTTAACAAAACGATATTTGTGCCGTTTTGAAAACGGAACGGTTAACGAAATGGATTGAAATTTCATTTTTTTAACGAAACGCAAACGGTAAAGGCTTGTCACGTGTCTTTCTGACACGTTTGACAGCCCTGCACGTAACCATACTCTTTTTGGTGGTGTTTGGTAAAAGATTAACTTAAGAGGAATAAGTTAAAGAGGAAGAACTTATGCCAAGCTATGTCATGGTTGTTTGGTTATATAAAGTGAAGGAATGAGAATATAAAAATATAAAATTAGATATATAATCATTATTATAATATTAATTAGTATTATAAATTATTATTATTATTGTTATTATTATTGTTGTTATTAGTTTAAAAATATTTATTATAATACTAATAATAATTGTTATTATATAAATTATTTTAATTCACAATGTATAATTATTGTTATAAATGCTATTCTTTATACTAAGTGGTTGTCACTAATGATAATAATAATTAATATTGTAATAATAATAATAATTTTTATATTATTATTATTATTATTATTATTATTATTATTATTATTATTATTATTATTATTAGTATTAGTATCATATGAATTAAGATATTATTGATTATTTCTTGTTGTAATTATAATATTAAGAATAATTATACTTACAATAATAAAATAATAATATTCCAATAATATATTAATTATCATTAATAATCAAAATTAGTGATTGATTATTCGAAAATCTAGACTAATCCACACGGGACCCATCGTGGAAGAAGTTATTCCACCAATTTTGGTGGTATGAGTTCTTCCTCCTTAAAGAAGCTTATTACTCTCTTGTTTGTTTAGTTATTCCTCTTTAAAGAAGCTTAAAGAAGCTTAAGGAAGCTTATTCCTCCTACCAAACATGCCCTTTATTTCTGTTTCACTTTTAAAAAATTTAAACATCTAATTCAAATCATTAAGAAACAGAGTAATCCGTCGGGTGCATTTTTTCTTAACCGGTATTCATTTTTATTTTTTCTTTTCCGTTTCTTGTTGTTGTTATTTGTGAGAGGACTAATGAATGTTCCTAAATTAAAATATTTTAGGTGTATGATTCAAGTATCAAGTCGATATTCTAATGGTTCATTCAAGTTTTGTCGGGTGCATGATCTTTCTTTTGTGACTTGGCCATGCATCTGGCTAGGAAGGAAAATTTTGTTACAGTTTTTCCAAAACCAAGCAAGGTGTCAATCATGCCGACGGAGTAAACCGTCGTGCCTTGCGTCAATCAGTCGACCCTAAGGAATATATAAATTATGTAGATAAAAATATCCGTTCTTAATTTGCTTTGGTTTCACTCACCACTATCAACAGACACTCTCTTTCTCAAGATGGATAAGTTTAGACTACTAAGATTAATTTGTAGAAATTGAGAAGCTCCAAAATATTGAAGTCGTGGGACTTGATGGGTTAATTGAATTCACTTGAAATACTTGGGATTTAGAAACTGCGCGCGTTTTAAAATGGCCTAATAAATTTTTTCTGGGGTCGTCTCGAGACCTGCGATTTTCGAGGAACTCATATATCGAATCCTTATAGATTTTCAATGTCGGATCCCGGCCTGTCCTTTTGCCACTCAATGGACCACCATCGAATGCTCAGCTTACAAACCTCCAATTCCAAAGCATCGGATTAGTGTTGTGCCAACATGGCGTAAAAATCTTCCTGTTTAAAAAACCTGCAAAAAAACTTTTATTTGAAATAATAGTTATATGTAATAAAAAAAATTTACATGGACCCATCTAAAAAATTGAGAGGACCCATCTTAAATACATTATTTTAGATTTTGTGTTGTTGACTTGTTATAAATATATTTGATTTCTCATGAATTGTTTTTAAGTTACATTGTTTTAGAATTGTTTGTTTGAAAAATACTGTTATATCTATATTAGACGTTATATTGTACATACGTTTTTGAAAAAAAATTTATGGACCCTGCTCAGATGAAATCCTAGCTACGCCCCTGACCACCGTCGATTGCTCAGCTTACAAACCTCCAAAGCATCGGATTAGTGTTGTGCCAACATGGCGTAAAAATCTTCCTGTTTAAAAAACCTGCCAAAGTTGATATTTCATAATTATCATAATAGTGACTGGGATGTGTTGGGCCAGCTACTCAAAACTCTGCCGTACCTACTCACCCTGGGGAGTGGGGATTGAAGGGCGTGATATCCCAAAGGAGATTGTTTGTCCGAGGGGACTCCCAAAATTAATATAAAAACCTACAAACCCTATACTTAAAAAAGCTATTGGTCTAAAATTGTCAAAATGAAGGCTAGCTTTGTTCCCCCCATACCTGGTCAAACTCACACTTGTTAAGATGATTCTTGTCCTTCAAACCTCGATTAGAAGGCTGTGCGTACATGGGATTGGGAATGATTTGTACAGTAGGATTCCTGTCCTTCAAACCTTGTGGCTGGATCTTGATGCAAAGTGTGTGGCTTTGACGATAATGGACAGAGTCATGCCCAAGCTTAAACACCTCACCAACGAAAGTGGTATAACAATCAACCTGCCACATGAGCTCAGTCGCCTTCTCATCAAATCCATGGATCCATAGCACCACCACAAATCCAAACATGTTCCGATGTGGACCAGATCTCCTGCAAGACAACTATCGTTTACTTTTTATTACGTTCTGTTCAATTTTCCTCAATTCTTCATATATGTGTGAGTCTATTCTGCATCTGTAGTCTGTTAATATTGCATTAATTTTAATGAGTGTGCCTTTTCTGTGTGGGTGGGCATTGGGCAGGTGTAAGGATATTATATTGTTGGTAATTGTTTGATAATTTTCTTTAATTTGGGCTTAATAATTTTTTTAAAAATAAACAATTAACCATGTAAGAAAACTCGATCATATACTTTACTACTTACTGTTTTGTGTATTTCTTTGTTCAGTTCTTAGTTAAATATTTAGGCGCTATAATTGTTCATCTCCATTCTGATAACAATTTGACCTAGAAAGAGAAAATTTATTTCAAAATACGTTATGGTCTAGTTACAAATTAAGAAAATGGCAGTTAAAATTTCAGTTGGAAATTGACACTTCACAAGCAGTTACGACAAGAATTATTGAAAGAAAAGTAAAGACTTTTTTTCTTTTTTTGCAAACAAAATATCCGAAACAGCTGAAAAAAAAATGGTTGCAACTCGCAACTCACAAGTTATATATGTGTTCGTTGGTTGCTAACATGAGCTGCAACAAGATAAAATAAATATTAAAGTATGAGTGTCATACATCCAGACATTTCGTACCCAGGTGTGATACACACCATCCACAGTTTTCCCATCCATCCCATCCACAGGCCAGAAATGGGCCTCAGACTCATTTTTGCGCGCGATGACGTCAGCAAGGCGCTCGCTGACGTCAGCGAAAATTTTTCGAAAATTTCTGAATGCTGACGTCATCAAATGTATTGGTTTATTTGTTCAGTTAGATGTCATAAGGGTTGAGTTAAAAGTCGTAAGTGTTCAGTTAGTTGCATCTGAAAATGAAATTTTCGTATTTTTGTGTTCAGTTTAATACGGCAAAGGTTGAACTAAAAGTCGTAAGTGTTCAGTTAGTTGCATCTGAAAATGAAATTTTCGTATTTTTTGTTCAGTTTAATGCGACAAAGGTTGAACTAAAAGTTTTATTTGTTCAGTTAGTTGCAGCAGAAATTTGATTTCGTAGTTAACATTTACAATATACAAAGTGAACACATATAACAATATAGTTAACATTTACAATAAACAAAGTGAACACATTCAATATTCAATATACAAAGTGAACACATATAGCAATATAGTTAACATTTACAATAAACAAAGTGAACACATATAACAATATAAATAACATTTACAATAAACAAAGTGAACAATTTACATAAATTTTAACAACAACAAACAAGCACAGAAACAAATTGAACACATATAATTACTAACTACTCCTTTACAAAAACAAACAGAACATATATACTAAAAAAATAAAAAATATAGAAACTAACTGAACACATACGATCACTAACTACTCCAATACAAGAACTAACTGAACACATATGATCTATTTCTTCCTTACACTTGTTTTGCCAACATCTACTGCAACACCATCTTTCTTTGCAAACCTGACCCTTACCAGCGATTAAACTAGCAACAACATCCAAAATTGCCAAAATCAGCTGCTTGTTTCTCCGCATTAGTGAAAGATGCTTTAGCATGCTTCACGGTTGAGAAAGGCCCTGGATCTGAATGTCTACTGTACAGAACATATCAAACATGAAAGTGAATTTTTTTTACTGAGTTCACACTAAAATGAACTCTAATTGGAAGAGTTGATTGACTGTTTGTCAATTCAGTTGAGTTCAAGAAAGCAATAATGTACTGGTAGTTTGATGATTAGATAGTAATCTAATAATGATATTTCAAACACTGTAAATTAACATTTTTGTGCGCTATTCGGGACTCGGGAGGCAGCAAGTGCAATTCTCGTCCAAGTATTAAGCCATAAAAAAAAAAACAAAAGAGAAAGGCAACAGAGAAAGGCATAAAACGCTGACAAATTTGAGAAAATTTGAGAAAACTAAGCCATAAAACGGACGGAGACAAATTTGAGAAAATTATGAACAGACCTGATGATCAACAGAGAAAGGCAGAAGATCGGAGTAATCAACGAGCGAATCGATGAAGCGATGGATCAGATCGGCTAAGTCGTCGTCTTTTCCCTGGTTAGTAGAAGGAGAAGAGGCAGATCCACCCATGACGGAGGAGGAGACCGGGTGTCGGAAAAGAGAAGGTTTCTTCGATCTGCTCTTATGTCGCCGTTCACCGTGCATAATCGCTTCTCTCTCTTTCTCTGGCTGCGGCTAGGGTTAGGGTTAGGAGAGAGGAGATATAGAGGGATATAAATAGACTGGGCCAATCGTTAGGCCCAATCTAGCCTGTTTAGAGCCTGTGGATGAGATGGATAGGAAAAGAGAGGATGGTAGTAACCAATTCTCTTTCGTACCAAAATAAATGGACGTCCACTATTTTGGACCTCAATTGAAGTACGAATTACAATGCGGCCCAGCCCAGATCCAAATTTATTCTGTTTCTCTGCAGCTACCCAACAATCTGTACAGTCCTCGGAAGATCCTACGCATTGAAATCAAATCGAACGGACCATACTATATCTATCACGTAACAAAAAATATCGTGCACAACCGGCGACTACTGCACAATATTTCGTCCAACGCATTTAATACTGCCAGATCATAAATCAACGGCACATATCTACCTGGATAATGCAATTATATCCGTTCGCTTACAAGTGGAGCTAAGCAAATGGATAGACAAAGAAAGAGGTGAGAGAGTTCAAAAAACAGAGAAAAAAAAAAAGAAACAAACACTGGAATTAATGGCGTCCCAATTGGGAGCTTCTCTATCTCTCCCTTTCGTTCCCGCTCCTTCCAGAGCTCGAAGGCGACTATGGCTAGTATCGCCTAACTATCGGTTTCCTCTCTTAAGAGCTACACCTTCTCTTTCTCCTCCGAATAAGGTGCGCATATGCAATGTGGCTTTGCATTTACTTTTACATTTCTTTTATGAGGTTTTAATATTCCTTTTGTGTTAATAGGATGTTGCTAGTGGGAGACGGTGTTGTTTACCAGAGAAATTTTCTTGGGATGGATTGATTCATAGGCTTGAGAGTACAGTAGCTGCAATTCTGATAGTTGCTCAGATAACCCTGCCTATTCCTATTCCAATCCCAATTCCAGATGTTGCTCCTGCAGAGGCAGTGTTGTACTCGCCTAATACCAAAGTACCAAGGACCGGTGAATTTGCACTTAGGAAGGCTATTCCAGCCAATCCAAACATGAAGGCTATTCAGGTTGGTGATTTTGGCAACTAATTTTGTATTCTGAATTGGTTACTGAGTATGTTTTAGAGAAGCTCATAGATGCTTTGAAATTTCATAAACCCCCCATGGTTTCATTTGCAAGAGAATGTTAGTTAATTGTTGCTGAAATTCATAGATTGCTTATTCAGTTGGTCACATATGAATGAAGAATAATCATATGACATAATTGAAAACAATGTCATGGACGTGAGTGTGTTTGTTGTAGACTTGTAGATACAATGGTATGTCGTTCATATTAAAATATGATATCTTAAGAGTTAAGACAATTAAATTAAATCCGTACTGGAATGTGCTATAATGATGTTTCTTTAAGAAGTACTTAGATTAACTTTGATTGATTTTATCAATTCATATGGATGAAGTTAATTGTATTCTTAACATTGCACCAAATATCCCTCTTTTTATTGTCTTGAACAGCACAGCAGCCTTCATACATTTTCTTTTTCTACATTGTTCTTTTATTTATTTTTAATATTTTTATTTTTTTCTAAATGCAAATTTCGAAGTTTACCCTTTTTGGTGGTTTGCCTATGAATAATCTGGTCATTATTGTTTTCCTGTAGGAATCATTAGAGGATATCTCTTACTTGTTGAGAATTCCTCAAAGGAAACCTTATGGTTCCATGCAATCTGATGTCAGCAAAGCTCTCAAGGTATACTGCACAATCAGAAGAACTTTTTTCAATTCAATTCATTTATCTGTTATATATTCAATTGTCATTGTTCTTAGATTGCCACAGAGGAGAAAGATGCAATATTGTCAAGCATGCCTGAAGAAGTAAGAGAAAAGGGCTCTCTACTTTATGCTTCTCTAATTGATGGGAAGGTATGGCACCATCTTTCTACAATTTTAAAAATGAATATTTTCACTCATTCTTAGAAATCAAATACAATGAAGGAACACCAAATGTTTTATAATTAACCAAAATTTCCCAATTTTGTCATCAGCTCATAATATTTGGTAATTTTTTTAGGGTAACCATGCTTTCAGTTGTTATTTGTTAACCTTTAAATGTTCCAGTTTTTACTCAAATGATATGACAATTAAAATTGTAAGCCATACGAGTGAATTTTAAGGGTAAACTAATATTAGGTTACAATACTATCTTTTCAATTTATTGTATAATGTCCCTTGAGTGGGCTGTGTGTAAGTCCTGGAATCAGGATAAAAGTTGTGGACAATCCCGATGTTCCTTTTTTTTTTGGAAATTTCTCTATATTTATTACCTTTTTCTCACATTACTTTTAATGAATATGTTCATTTAAGGGTGGTTTACAAGATCTTATAAAAAACATAAAAGAACAAGACCCTGATAAGGTGTCTATCAGCCTGGCCTCCTCTCTGGACACAATTGCTGAACTGGAGTTGCTTCAAGTATGATTTTTTTATTATGTACCTCAATATCCAGTTAGATAAATCTTTATTATTTTCTGATTTGAAAATAAAGTTTCTTAACAGGCTCCAGGATTGTCTTTCCTCTTACCACAGCAGTACTTGAATTATCCGAGGTAGCCTGCCAAACACTGACCCAAATGTTTATCTGTGATGAATAATATTTGGTGCACCTGCTTGTTTTTATGATTAACATGGTTAGAAAAGATATATAGGTTGACTGGAAGAGCTACTGTTGAATTCACAATTGAGAGAGGTGACGGCTCCACATTTTTTCCTACAGCCGGTGGTGAGCCCCAATCTGTTGCTACAATTCAGGTACACTAGATACTTTTTGGTTCTGTATCTTTTTTAATAGTGCATTTCATAGTGTAAATTTTATTTTCATGATCAATGTAGGTTGTAATTGATGGGTATTCAGCACCATTAACTGCCGGCAACTTTGCCAAATTGGTAAGGTACCTATCAGAATCAGACTATTCCTAGTTATGCCAATTACTAGTACTTCTTTTAATTTCACAACTCGTTGAATATAGAAATTGCATGGGTTTCTGAGATGTCATTTGTAGGTGATGGATGGTGCATATGATGGTGTGAGACTTAAATGCACAAGCCAAGCAGTGTTAACAGATAATGAAATAGAGACATATGGGAATAGTGTACCTATTGAGGTGATGCCTTCGGGGCAGTTTGAACCGCTGTACAAAACCACACTAAGTGTTCAGGTTGTTTACAATTATTTCTGAAAGAGCTTTGATGTTCACTTTTAGAAATTTCATCATCTTGTTATTTCTTGCCAGGATGGGGAATTACCAGTTCTGCCCTTGTCTGTGTATGGAGCAGTTGCTATGGCACATAGTTTGGACTCTGACGAATACTCATCAAACTCTCAATTCTTTTTCTATCTTTATGACAAGAGAAATGTTAGTAACTTCCTACTTCTCTTTGTATTCTTTCAAATTTACTTCTTCTTTGTTTGTTAGTTTTATCACATATTATAATACAAATATTATTATTATTGTTAGTGTTTATTGTCATCATCATCATCATTATTGTTTTCTTTCTTTCTTCAAATGTATGCAGGCTGGTTTAGGAGGTCTATCATTTGATGAAGGCCAGTTTTCAGTCTTTGGGTACACTACAAACATTCTCAGAACACATTGTTCTATATCGCATTAATCAAAGTTTGAAAACCATCTATTAATTATCAAATTGCTGCTAAATTTAAAAGGTACACTACCAATGGCAGAGAAGTGCTTTCACAGATCAAAACAGGAGATATTATTAGATCTGCAAAGCTAGTTCAAGGACTAGACCGCCTAGTCCTTTCAAGGGAGAGCTGATTCAATTTTTTTTATTCCAATTTATTTTTTTCTTAAGCTTTTCTGTAAGCCAAGCTGTTTAATTTAAACACTAAGAGTCATGTAAATTGTAAAACAAGCTATTATCACATCTGACGTTATACCTCAATGTACAATTTGCATTCTCTATTTGCTGTACCTCGCTCATTCCACGCTCTATGTTCTCTGCAATTGCTTCTCTCTTGACTTTACATTCTTTTGAAATTTAGGAGATTCATTCCACATCAGCAATGACCATGAATTTTTTCTTCATTGTTTGGTCAAGTTCGATGTATTTGGTTACATTTGATACATCTTGCTCCTGCCGGAGTAAGTCATGACAAAAAATTGTTACTTTGCAAGACCACAAATAGAGAATGATTTATAAGAGTATTCCTTATTTTATATTGTGATCATTAAAATTTTCAAAAGTAAGGTTATTTCTTACTATTAAAGAGACTACACTGCGCATAGCTTGGACTCTAACGAATACTCATCAAACTCTCAATTCGTTTTCTATCTTTATGACTTGAAATGTTAGTAACTTCCTACTTCTCAGTGTATTCTTTCAAAACTACTTGTTTGTTTGTTTATTTTAGCAGTTAGCACTAATATTATTATTATTGTTAGTATATTTTGTCATAATAATAATAATAATAATTATTATTATTTTATTTTTATTTTCTTTCTTTTTTTTCAAATGTATTCAGGCTGGTTTAGGAGGTCTATCATTTGATGAAGGCCAGTTTTCAGTCTTTGGGTACGATACGAACATTCTTAGAACACATTGTCCTATATTAACAACTTGCTGCTAAATTTAAACAGGTAAGCTACCAGGGTTTTTTTATTAAACGGCTCTGACGAAAAAAATAGCTCAACAAAGCACCAAGTGCTATGTGATATTTACTATTTTACTTAAAGAGCCAAGACGCAAGCTGCTTTTAGGCCTTTCTCTGACCTCCAAATAAGGCGCAAGCTGCTACTGCGCCTAACAAGTGATGCACCGAATCAAACTGCGCCTTATCTGCGTCTCATTTTTCTCTCTATGCAGTGCGAAATTCAAAGCTGACGAGAGATGAATTAAAAAAAAAAAAAAAGTTAAAAGGACGGAGCAGCTTTTCTGATTTGAACGGGGAGTAAAGTTTTAATCCTGTGCAGGTACCTGATGTGTGCTCGTGAAGACCCAAAATTTTCACATTTGCATGCTAAAATTTGTTACTTACAATTTATCATAGTCTATTATTATTATTTTTTTTTTCTGTGCCAATCAGAGCCGTAGCCAGAAGGCACTATCAGGATCGATGTTTAAAAAGCTTGCACTAGACATTTAATAAATGATAGAAATGATAGTATGTAATTATTTAATAAATTGGGTACAAAAATTTTTTTTAATCCATATATATCACCAAAATTTGCTAATTGTTTTAGATGGGGTCTGATTCAAGTCGCAACACAAGAGTCGGTCGATTTTTTTTTTTTTTTAAATGCCCAACAACGGCTTAAAACTTTGGATCTTTTGCAGTTGCTTTTGTTGTTATTTTAGCATAAAATACCGTAATTAAACGAAATCCCGAAATTCTAGGGTTGAATAATTAATAAAATCCATCCTTTTTTGTATTTCTCTCTTTTCTCTATTCTCTATCAAATCTTAATCGTTGATTTACCCATAGCTAGATTGAGGATTATCATATGTATACTTATAAATATTCTAAGATAAATATTCACTGAGAAATATTATGGTGCATCGTAATATGTTGAGGATTTTATACATTGCAATCATATTTGTCAGTTATTTTGTAAACTGACAAATCTAATTTCACCAATCCAATCCAATACGAAATCTCATAGCAAACAAAATTTAACATTTTTGCAGATTTTTTTTACTATTTTCTTTAAATTTTTCAAAGCTTTGCCCTTTATGGTATAAATTAATAATAAGAAAATTTCAAAATATAGAAAGAGTAATTAGCTTACGCTTCTCCCATCTGTGATTTCCAATTCGGTGAGACGGCAATCAGTAATGGGGCTAAATTTTGATTAATTTAATATTTGATCACCCCTATCATTTGCACATACTTAGCAGCCCAATTCTTTATAATTATTTATAATTAATATTCATCAAACCTATTGATCGATCAAGAAACTTCAATGGGCTTAAATTCTAGTCCTATTAGCCTTCTCCATATTTTATTTATATACTTATGTATTGCACTTTAATCTACACTATATCAGCTTGTTGGCTTATCTAATAAACAATAAATTTATACTAAATTTATACTACTTAAACAATATGTTCTAGGCCTTAGGTAGTTAGGCCGAATTTTTTTGTGGCTAATATGTTACACCATGGAAAAGCCATGCTTTACAAGGGTGGTCTTACCCTCCTAAAATTTCAACTTGACCCCTAAAAAGTGCCAAAATTATTATTAATTTTATTGATTATAGATAATTGTTGATATTTAAAACCTTGATTATTATAGATAATTGTTGAAGATATAATTGTTAATTATTTTGCTTAATATCACAATTATTTTAGTTTAGAGCAATAATTGTTGAAGATATTATAATTAATTGTTGAAGACATTATAGCTAATTGTTGAATATATCAAAGCTAATTGTTGAAGATATAATTGTTAATTGTTTTGCTAAATATCATAATTGTTTTAGTTTAGAGCAATAATTGTTAAATAGTTAATTGTTGAATATATTATAGCTAATTTTTGAAGATATTATAGCTAATTGTTGAAGATATAATTATTAAATGTTGTATTTGGAATTTAAATAACCGTGAAAAATCTCAAGTACCCTGGATTTGAGACCCCTCACTGACGTAACACAAGATCACCGGAGTAAAATTTATTTAATTCCTATTAATATTTGCATCCGAATAAAGGCAAATATGTTAATTTTTTTTTCTAAACTTTTCGTACGTTCTTTCAACTAGTATCCATTCAAACATGAGATTAATTAATTGGCCCAACACCAATATTCTAGAAACAGAAGAAATGGAGGAGGACAAGGATAGGATGAGGGATGAGGGATGAGAGAATTAATGAGACACTAAATTTATTGTATTAATGAGGCAATTAGTGCAATTAGTGAAAAACTAGAGAGGATGATGGATGAGAGAATCTGTGGGATGATGGCACACTGATTTAAGAGTGTAACAACCGGAGTTATCCTAGTGCAAGACAATCCCGTCCTGCCCTCTAAAATTGAGTCTATATAACAAATCCAATGTCTCTTTGTCATGTCCCGACTTAGGAATCACTAAAATTTAAGGCTATTTTTGGTATTTTATAGTAAAAAGGAATTTAAAAAGAAATTAAGAAAGAAAACATAATGATAATTAAAAAAGAATGTAAGAGAATTGTTGTTGTATTTATGATATGATTATTGAATACAAAACTCAAACTTAAATAATCTAATAACATGATAAAAGAAAACATTATGCATAAATGTAAAGATTGATACAAAATAATCTTTACTCAATCAATCAATCTTGGATAGCAATCTTTGTCCTCTTAGCTTCATTGGATTCTTCATAATTAGAATAAAAAATTTCTATTTTGCACAATTTAGCATGGGTCGTGACACACTTCTCCTATCTTAGTCCAAGAGAAGCTCCTCTTTTAAGAAACAGTTTAATATTGCCTTGATTCCACCTGAAAAAGAGAAACTTAAAGTCTCTTAGTTTTCTCAAAAATAAAGGAAACTGTCTTTCTAAACTAAAATCACCTGCCCAAGCCATTCCCAACCACCCTACTGGATCCTATTCTAATGACCTGGTTATCAGCATTTATGTTCTTCCAGAAAGAAGAAGCAAGTCTATTTAATCTATTCCTATACTTTGTAAGTAATTAAGATATCTTTCCAAATACCTTTCACCTCGGGTCAGTCAAAATTACAACGCCACTTACCTAGTAAAGCTCTGTTTCACTAACTCTAAATCCAAAATACCGCACCCTCTCCCAAATCTTTGGGTCTGCAAATTGTCTGCCAATTGATCAAATGTGCTTGTTTATACCCCAAAAGCCTCTTCTAATTCTATCTATCTGCTGGATCACCAACTTAGGCAACTTGATAAAATAGAGATGAATGGCAGTAATAACCGAGTTAAGTAAAACCATTCTTTTGTTGTTTGGATTGCAAAGAATAGCGCTTATTCCCGGAAGGGCACTCTTCTCGGAAGGACTCACCCAAAAAAGTGAAAAACCCAGGAAGAAGCGGGGAATAATGAGATTGGGAAGAAGTGTTATTATTTAAATCCCCAATTAACTTGTGTGGTCCCTTTTTTTATTCCCTTGTGTTTGACTCGGCCAACTGCATTTTTATTTTCTAAAGCATATAATTAATACAAGGTGTGCATTTCACTGTGTGTTAGGGCCAATATATATAAAGTAGCTTATATCAAGAATTGTATTATTAAATTAATGATAAGTATGCAATTCATCATGATTATTATTACTGTTTTTTTGTTGAATACTAAAAATAATGAAGTAAAACTTTTCTGAAGATTAAAACTAAAATAAATGATTATTTTATTATTACAATATTATTATATTATTATTATAATAGTATATATATTTATAAATATTATTATTATTTATTTTATTATTTTTTATTATTAGTATTACATAATAATAATTACTTTTTTTTATAATTTTTTTATTATTAATTATTTTATAATATTTTATACAATGACAAAAAGGACAAATGAATAAACTACAACTAGATAAAAAAAGACAAATGATTATTTTAATTTTATTCTTCTTCTCAACTCACCATCCAAACAACATTAGATTTATTTTAATCAAATATTTGGACATATTAGTAAATGTTTAACCCTTAACAATATTGAAGTTATTAGTAATTTTCTCTCAACTCATCCAACCATTCTTCAATAAACTACTTACAATTTGCACGGATTGGTGAAGGGATGAGGTTTCAAAGGCCAGGAAGAAACCAAGTGCACCTCTTGAAAGGGCACGCCACTCTTTCAACAGTACCGGCCAAGACATCATGCATATAAGGCTCATCTTCATGATCGATGAAGTAAATACATCCCTCTCTGAATCTAGTCGAAGGTCCAGCAGTCATGGAGAAACCATTCATCTCCTCGAAGAAGAAAATTTGGTCACCAATGTCACGAATCTGGACCCAGGAAGTCTTGCCATCTACTGTTTCATAATGAAGTCTATATATATGGAATACCGAATCTTTCACACGCCAACCATAAAACCAAGATACTCTGAAAATCACTCCTGATGATGAGACGACAAGGTAAGATTGTCTCAGGTTCCTAGCAAGTTCATTCTTGCCACATGGATTATTTATCAACTCATTATCAGGTGGCGGTATAGTGTGTAACAATTCTGTTGAGGAAGCATCAAACACCTCGGTAGGCCCGCTTGTACATGTAGAAAAAAACAACCCTTGCCAATAGCAACTGCTGTTGAACTTTCCAAACTGATCAACCCATTTTCTGCTATGGGGATCATAGAAGGCCTGCAATCCAATATTTTCATAACCAATCCAATTGCTTCGATCAAGAACCAAAATGCTGCGATCTCGGATGGGAGCCGTACCGGTCCAGACCATGCACGGGGAACCAAAATACAAAATTTCATCCCTAGAGGGAAGCAAAAACAGGTCTTCAGTGAGGGGGTTGAAGAAAGACATGATATTGCCATCAGCAAAGGCAAGGTAGTAACTGCAGACTCCCCCCTTGATCCATTTCTCTAACTTAGGGTTTCTATTTTTAAAAGGGATCGTGATGGTTTCGCCAGAGGAAACAGAGAAGAACCGTTGTTGCTTTTTGAGGGTACCTTCAGGGAAGTATTTTGTCTTGAATAACTCGAGAAGCCATGGGAGTTGGTAAGGAGGGTTGGAGAGAGGGGCCGAGGAGCACCACGTTTTGCAGACTGTGCGAAAGCGGATGAAGTCGAGCAGATCGGGAAGCTTCTTGGCAATGAGATAGATCAGCTCCGCTGGAAGCTCCGACCAATCCTTAACCTTTTCCTTTTCTTCTTCCGACATTGATTGGTATTTGATATAGGAGAGAGAAAGAGAGGCGGGATTAGGGATCCATTTATACATATACCGAGCATATCCTGATTAACCTTAAATTTTGTATCGTAGCCCAATTAGTTGAAAAATTCTAAATCGATAAATGGCCTTTTAAACCCAATTCGTTTTCTTTATTTATATTGTTTTTTTTTAAAAAAAACAAATGATACTTTCCTGTTGCCTATGTCGACATGTCTCCATTTTATAAATTTCTTTAATAGTTCCAAACATAAATTAGTACGATATTCCAATTTTTTTCTTAACCGACACGTAAATTTGTACATGTTAACAAATTCTAAACGTTATTTTTTAATTTTTATATCTTCATGAAAACAAAATCGATATTGTATAATTTTTATGTGCCTTAATTTACTGAAAGTAATAAAGTTATGGTAAATAGTTTTCTAATATTTATTTGGATTTTGGAACTCTGGTTCTAACCTCTTAAGAAAATATAAGTATGAAAATAAAGACATTTTAACGCTCCGCTATTTAATAGTAGATTTTTAAAGTTAAATAAATAATTTGGTGAGTTGATGATCCTTGTTAAGTGTAAATGTTGACAATTTATAAAACTCAAATTATCAATTTACTAAATAATCAAACTTGATATATTGATATATGATAAATTGTTTTCCAATTAATAACCGGTTTCTTGAGGTCAGGCATTGTTCTCCAATTGCACTGCTAGTTTGTAGTGCCAACTGCCATGCTTGATCAGGGTTTGTAATTGTGATTTTTATTACTTTTGTTAAAAAAAAAAACTTATTCTGACAATATTAACATAAGGATTTATTTTTGTATAAAATATTAAAAACACTAACATTTTGACAAAATCTGCAATAATGCCTATCTGACAGTGGATAGGCTTACTGGTTGGTTTCAGATAACCCAATGATTGGTTTGACATGATACAGCTAAAATTAGTCCTTAGGAAAATGTAGGTCCAGTCGTCCAGACCTAAATTCATTGTCACCTCACCTTGTAACTTTTTTTGTGTGAACCATGTGATTTTGAGGTTACTGCTTGGCATTGTAGTTATGTAAATAAATAACTTGTGATCGGGTAATAGTGCTCTATAAACAGCCACTGGTAGGTTCCAGCTATTACAATCCTGTCTGTCCAATCTGAGAATGAACATTCAGGAATCACTCTGGCCCAATTAAAACCTATGTCGAAGAAATTAGCAATGTTGGTCGGGTCCATCCATTAGACTGCATGAGATGGACCACAATATCAAGTCCTGCTTTTAAGACCAAAGAAGCAGATCACCTCTATTATAGACCTTGAATTCCTACATGAAGTCCTAATTCAGTAGATTTTATATAACCTTTTGTTATATAATGATAATAGTTATCTTAAAACAAAAATTTACCAGGAGTTGGAAAGGACCTTTGCTTATTGGGGCACACCTGAGGGAGACAAGTACCATCCTGCAGATTGCATGCATCAGTTGCTAGAGACTGTTCGTTGCCACAGAGTAAATGTTGATGGTAACGTCTGTACAGTTCTTGTTACCACTTTATTATGTTCATCTTTATAATTTGTCTCTTTTCTTTGTTTTCTAGTTGATTTTTTGCAACAAACAGTGTAGGCTTACTGAGACCAGTACTGATGCACCATGAACCTTGTCACCTTGATTCCAACAGAAATTATGTATTTATTTATTTGTTTCTTTTGATGGAGGCCTGGAGGGAGGGATCACCTCTTATTACTAGTTAGTGATTACTGGTACAAAAAGAGCCTTCCACTAGTTCTAGATGACATTTTTTTTTTTCAAAAACCACATACGCCTTGGATCTCCACTTATACTTGTTAGTGATTACTAGTACAAATAGAGCCCATATCACTAGTTCTAGATGACAATTTTTATTTTCAAAAACCACATACATGTTTCCTATTTATTTTAAGAAGTTAATTATATTTAATGCAGGGATGGCAAAGGAAGCTTGATCCAGACTTCGATATCATGAATACACTAAGGAACTTGTTACTTGAGAAAGAACTGGCATCCCCTCGAGATTGGATTTTCTCTTAGTATTGATTCCATTTTGGTAGTATGGTAGTCGTTCAAATGCAGCCTTTCTTCTCTCTTTGTAAATATTTTCATGAGGTAAATGAAAGCCTTTTCTGTTAGCAAAATTTTGTATTTTGAGGAGAATTGATATTGAATGTTTACTTTCAGAATTCTATATGAGAATTTTGTGTTGGAATATGATGCCGCAGAAGATCATACCCGAGATCGGATGCATGGCATGGAACGACATGGGTTGTGCCGCATAAGATCGTGCTCTGGATCGAATGCGTGGCACTAAACAATTAAGAGCAAAAGTTGATCAAAGTGAGATACTAAGGAAAAGAACCGATCACGAATACCAAGCCCAATAAGTATTCGGCAAGTTGACATTTCCAAGTGTGTACATGTCAACTTGAGGAAGAGTGTTAAAATATATGAAGTCTACATGTGTGTGTATGGACCAAACGGTATAGCGTGAAGTTAGTGTGAAGAAGACAGATCAACACAAGTTCTATTCGGACCGAACAAGGATGAATTCGGACTGAACAAAGAAGATAATATCACTGCAGAGATGTAATTTGGACCGAATTGGTATCAATTCGGACCGAATTGAGAAATTAGAGATTGAGGTGTAATACAATTCGGACCAAATTGAGTCTAATTTGGACCGAATTCTTGAGCCGACCTAGCATATTTGGCAGGAACAATTGCAAGGTTGTGTCAAATCTTTCCATAGAAGATGGGTGCAAATTATGTGATGTTTTTCATATTGAAGACGATCTGATTTGCTTCATAAGAGACGAAAATATGAAGAATAAAGACAATATTTTGTGAATTAATTTTATTACCAAAAAGGATAGACACTACTAGAATCTCGTTTTTTCGCGTCAGAATACTGACGTATTAGGGTCCCTGAATTAAGCAGGGACGCAAAAAGGGAAAAATTGGGGGAGAGGACTTTTAACAGGTGTCGGTAGCCCGACACATATTAGTTAGGACGCAAAAATATTCTAAATAGAGACACTATCAATTTTTATGCAAGGACACGAGTAACTCGAATCTAACAGGCGTCGGTAAACCGACACATATCAAGAGAAACGTAAATTATTTGGGATGCCAATCATTTTCGGACAGAGACACTAATTTTTTTATTACAGGCGCACGTAATATAAAATTAATTGGAGTCGCTAGTTGACACATATCAACAAGAACGCTAATAAACAAATTACTGAATTATTTTAATTAAAATGACTTGTTGATCTAATGTATCAGTGTATCGACGCATATATGAAAATATATTTGATAAACATTGCTTCATTTTCTGCTGTGTACCAGTTTCAATTGTTATGTATAAACCCAATATCCGAATCCATTAACAAGTAAGACACGAGTATATTTGGAAAAGTTCAAATGGAGTTCTACAAATGTGGCATTCCCTATTATACAAACAAAATTTGAGAATTCCACCAAACTATAACTTTGGATAGCCTATTAATAGTTTACAACTAACAAATATTACAATCAAACCTAAGTCATTTAGACAAAATACTACTTCAATTTTGCATAAGGTTGGATTAGGAGGCTGATCGAAATGCAGGGAAACTTGTGTGAATGATCGGTAACCAATGCCAAAAATCCCGACTAGATTTGACACTAGAAGCTTCCTCCCAAAATAGTTCATCTTTAATAAGTCACATGTGTCCTAAATATGCAACCAAAAAAATAATTATAAGAAATTAAAAATACTTTCACAATTCTACAAATACTTGCAAAGGACTAAATTAAGGGCCGACGGTGTGTCAAATCTCAATTGTGAAAGATCAGAGAGAGAACGTGCTGGACACAACAGTAAGCAGTAAGCTGGTACAAAGCTAAATTGATACCAATACTAAATTTCAAAAATGTTACATGCAATTCTAAATGTAAAATGTGAAAACTGAAGACCATACAGGCAATAGAACTAATTAGTACATAATTGGCCAATGATATCATTTGCATATACTTACCAACTTTTACTAATTAGTTCACGTGTTGCAATGACGGGTGAGGCTACAATTCTAAATAGAGGAAAACTTTAGCAGCTTGCACCCTATAAAACTATCAGAGTACAGCTAAAGCCCCGCAAAACATACAATATCACAGATACCCTTAATAACACTAAAATCTCACAAATTCCACTACAAAGCTACTAAAGTATTGTCAATATCCCTGCCGGGGATCTCATACACTTCTCGAAACAGCCGATGAACACAAATTTTCTGGTTTTAACATCTTTTTCCTTCCTTTACCAAACTCTTAAAAACATCTTCTAAGTTTTTAGGCTGGACTCTTGGTCACTTGACAAAAATTCGGTAAAGTAAAGAACTCTGACACATAATACACAATTGATGAAAACAAATTTTGTCTCATACAAATATGAGTTAATAGTTACCTGGATACATTTCAGGGCAAAGACCAACTATATCATTTGCCTCTGAAAAATCATTGTCGGCTTGCTGCTGGCTTGATTCAGAACAGATCTCAAGTTCTCAACCACCTCAAAAACTGGTTGACTCAGATCAGCCCCAATTTGACCTCATGGATGCTTCGATCAAAAGTTATAAATAAGCCAGAAATTCCAGCTGCCAAAATTTGACCAAGTGATTAAATTTAGTTTCTGACAAAATATGATGAGCAGTATAATAAAGATTATACCATGCAACCAATTTGGATAATATTCCTCTGTGTAGAAGTTAAAAAGAACAAAAAAAAAAAGAGAGGTTTGGACCTATATGGTAACAGTAATTAGATGGAAGTTTATTTTAGGCAATTAACGACAGCCAAAAGTTAAGAGCAAACCATCATCAGTATTTTATGCTCTATTTACCAATGAACCTAATAATATTTCTTAATAAAGTTTGTGAATAGTAAGTTACCAGCAGATATAATGAGTGCATGTGCAGTGTGGTTGAGGTTAGCTTAGGCCCATGGAATGGTGTGGCATCCAAATAACTAGAAATACATGTATAAAGCCAACAAATATGAGATAGAAAAAGGTACAAACGACAACCATTGTTTAAAGAAAGATCTAAATAAACAATACAGTCCTTAATAGAAGCTTTGTAAGTTGCAAACCATTGCAATTCTCAAGAAGAAAAAAGAAAGATTTTTCACAGTCATATTGAGTAATTTGAAGCGAAAGGGGCAAGGTGATCATTCATATAAACTCAAAGTGCAAGCTTTAAGGACCATTTATATCTAAACGCAAAAGGCACTTTTGGAAGATCACATGTGAAATCAAGATAAAAGCTCAAAGTGCCGGTTAAACAAAACTACAAAGCTCAAAGTCCATGTACATCTTAACAAAAAAAAAAAAAAGAAGTTAATTTAGGGAAGCATTCGGATATATTATAAGCCAACATAAGTTAATTAACGGGAGCAACATGTACAAGATCAATAAGATCAATTTTGGAAAGTAATTGCTGCTCGTACTCAGAATAGATCACTAAATTGAGCTTTACTGTTTTGTAGTATGATAACTAATTAAACCATATTGCAGACCCTGCCAGATTAAACCTCGATTAATTCATTATTCATGAAATCTCTCTTCCACCACAAAAAAAGGTAAAGAAAATCTTTATTTAATAGAAATTATCGCACTGTTGCAGTTGATACATCGCTTACTACGGGGTCGATGGTCTCATGGCAGCGTTGAGAAGCCCAACTCGTGTTCTGATTAGCACTGAGAAGCAAGGTCGTGGTTTGGAGGTGGTATGGCGCATTAGAAGCAGATCGTGGTGGGAGGCGGGTGGGTCGATAACTCGATCGGCAGGAGGTGCAGCAGCGAGGGGAATCAGAAAGAGGAATCAGGGAGAGAGAATTTCTTCGATTGGGAGAGAGAGTATTTCGGAAAGTTGAAGGGGGATTATTTTTGGGGAAAGAAGGGAGCTAACATTTAATGAAATTTTTAATGAAATTTTTTGGGGGAAAGAAGCGAGCCAAAATTTTGGCACGAAAGATAAAATTTTGGATAGTTGAAGAGGGAATTATTTTGGATTTGGCGCGTAATTTTTTTTTTTTTTTTTTTTTGTAAGTGGCGTCTAACTAATTCTATATAATAATGTGCCTAAGTAATATGCCTAATAATTCAGTATATAATGCCCATTATTATAATATTATATTGTGTTATAATGTGCTTGAGTAATATGTTTAATTCAATAGAATAATATAATTCGATATGAGCTTAACTAAATTAACATATAATTCCTAAATATTAAAATTAAAATATAAGTTTCGATTTAACCATATCATTATTTTTTTTAATGGACTTGTTCATATTACTAATTAAATTAATAATGATATGTAATAAAATGGCAATGTTGTGTCAACACGACATGACATGTTGTATTAGACGTATCATGTCAGTCAATTAATTTACTCAATAAGACATGACACAATAAGTTCATTCAAATATTAACTTGTATCAACACCAACACGACACGAGTTCCAACATGCAAGTGTTTGACACAAAACAACACCACATGTATAATAAAATAACACAACATTGATACATTTTAACATATCATGACACAACATGTGAAATGAGTTTACACAACAAAAATTAATATTTTTAGAGTTATAAATCTTAACAATTTACTATATTCTTTACTTCTGAAGGTACAACAGACAGTACCTATTATTAATACAATATTTCTCAATTGTCGTCTCAAACATGATCATGCCCTATTATTATATATGTATTTTTTTTTTGCATTTGTAATCTTAGTGAGCGAATAGATTGAAAATGGAAATTAAAATATCGTTATATATTTTTAAAATAATTGCGCATAATGTTTTGCCTTATTCCTTATAAAAACACAATTTTCTTTTCTGACGCATTTTCCCAACCATATTTCAATTCCACTTAATTACGGACATGTGGTATTTCTTGAATTGTTATTAGTATTATTTTTTTTTTTGACATGGATCATGCTCAAGAATATGTTATTTTACGAAAAAGACAAAACACATCATACTAGTTTGAAAAAGGACAATTCAATTAATCTGGATTAAAAATATGATCCAACCCTCTAAAAATATGTCTTTTATAAAGAATGGCAATCAAATGTAAATTAATTTCTATACTTTTGCAAATTACTTGTATAGATTCATGTGAAATTGAAATAGGATCTTTACTAAAACTTTTCTACATGACTTGTACAAGTATAATAAGGTGGCCATTGTATTTATTTTTTTCTCACATCACTTAAGCATGCGTATACAAAATTAATTTTACTAATCATAGGACAAATCTAACTTAACTAACTTAATTTATATATTAAAATCTCATAATAGAACAAATCAATTTATTCGTGTATAGTTTAAATTTTAAATGTTAGATTTAATATTACAAAGATGTAGTTTTATTTATGAATTTATATAATTTTACATTTCAAATTTCAAGTTAAGTTTCTATTCTTTAGGCGCTGGCAATGTCCCCCCAAATATTCTAGGCTCATTTTTTATACAATTGTAACAGTGTAAAATTATTTGAATTTAAGAGCCGCCTATCAATTGTAATCGGTAGAATTCTAGTTTTTTCCCTCGGTAGAATTTGGGCGCTGATCTATTGTTCAGTCAAATGAATTTGATTGAATCAATTCTCAACATTTCAAATATTATTCAAACAAGATTAATATTTGAAATTAGTAATACAATAAAAGTCATATGAAAAAAAAATTCAATGAAGTACATAACTAGTATTTCAATTTAGTCGCCAAATTATTAATGTAAAGATTAGAAATTCTAAAATAATTTTGTATATTGTCAAAATTATCAATTAAGTTAATCCCTCAAAAAACATATTAATCTTATTGCATTGTTATTTGTCTTCTATAAATCAAATGATGTATTAAGTGAAAAATCAACATGTAGACATTTTTTTTAAAAAAGACCCAGAGTACTGCTAGAGTCAAACGAGTTTCACACTTGAGCCCATCAAATGCGATGAAATCTCATTTTTTTATATTACAATAGACAATCCGAACCACTTTTATATTACAATGGACAATCCGAACCACTTTAATTCGTTCTCCATGTCATCTCATTAAAAATCAAAATTATATTTTTTTCCCAAACTTTTTACTATTTATTTATTTTAGAAATGCGTCAATCTAATTAGTTTCGGACCATTTAATTTTGAAAAATCCGAAAAATAGCTAAAATTTTTTTAAAAGAATATAAAATTTGGTTTTCATGATAATTTCATTATGTATATCATGTTTAGCAGTTTCGATTGACCATTTGAAATTTCAATGTTGAGTCTCAAATCGCAATTGATGTAGATTTTAAAAAATATATAGGGTCTCAAAAAAAAAAAAAATTCAATGTCGAGTCTCAAATATATATGGTAGACGTCTAGAGACTAGAATCTTCTCGGCCTTTTGTGCTTGTATGTGGATCGTTGGATCAAATCCAACGGATTTTTTTAATTCAAGTTGCACTTATCTTAGAGAAACAATTATATTTAATATCTGAAATAATTTTTATTTTTCCCTTTGTCCTGTAAAGCATATATATTATTTCAAATAACTTTATTTTTTGAAAGATCAATGTCATGAATTGCCATTAGAATGTTACAAGCTCATTTGACAATAATATTTAGTCTTATAATACAAGTTCATATAGGGTTCATGTAACTTTAATACTACCATTGAAATTTTTATATGATTAGAAATTTTAAAATACAATATAGAAAATACCCGAGCTTAATAATATAATTTTGGAGGGGTTGACATTTTTATATTTTTTTTGTGAATATTAATTTATGTACGAACATTAATTATCTTAACATTTTAACTATATAAATTTTAGTATTAACACAAATTTACGCATGAATCCGAAAATACTAAAGAGTGCATTGCACCAAGATTGAAATTGAATGTATATTTCAAAAAATTAAAGTATATTACACATGAACTTCCTGCTATAAATAAAAACTTTAGAATGGTGCTTTTTTTAAGCAATTCGCAGCAATAATTCATAGAACTCCTTATATATTTTTCGGTTATTTCATATAGTTTTATTCGCAGCAAAAAAAAAAAAAAATCTATTCTAGTTCGCTCCATTTTTCTGTCTAAAATTTCAAATTTTTCAGTCCAAAATTTTTATCAAAGTTTGGCTCACATCCTTCCCACCAAAAATTTCGTTAGAAATTTCATCAAAGAAGTAAAAAATTTCAATAGAAATTTCAGGGCCCGCCGCCATATCCTCAGCGTAATATATCCCTAGGCTAGATCTGAATTCAATAGTTAGGGTTTGCTAATGAAATCGGAGCCTCTCCTTCTCTCCCTCTAGTCTAGCCATACCATACCCTTTAGCGATTCATCTCTCTCTACTAGATCTAAATTCTCTCCGAAGCCACCTCCCTCTCCATAGTAGATCTGAGTTCTGAGATCGTTAACCTCTTCTTCTCTCCCTCTAGCCATGGCAACAGCAGCAACGCGTCCCTCCAGTCATCCCAATCACCACTCCCTTCGTAGCCACCGCCGACCCCGCCGCTCCGGACGCCACTCGGGCCATCCATAGCTTCATCTCGCGCCACTCCGACCACTCCGGCCGATCGACCAGGATCTAAAGCCCCACCTCCGGGCTTCAGTAGGTATAGTGATCTGTATAGTAGATATAAAGCCCGATCTGTATGACACGAACTTGAAATGTATCCCTTTTATTGAAATACTGAAGAAGATTAAACTTTCCTGTAATTTTCTTTTCTAAGGACTGTTTAATCACTGTTGTATATAGAAGCTTTAAATTAATCAAACCTTTGAGGCTTTTCCTTTTCTCCAAATTACGGCATTTTTGGTTTCCATTTGCAAGTGGCTAGTATATCTTGCTAGATGGAATACCATAAACCCTCTTAAATATCTGTGTAGATGGAATAAGCTAAAGTTTCTTGAGGCTTTAAATTCCAGTTCTGGCTTCCAACTGAAACCAAAAACCATAGAAAAACGAAAACCACAATATTTGGTAGCATGTCATGCTAGTTAGTTGGTGCCATTTTATATCAAATGTGCTTGATGAAATCCAAATTAGCTTTGCCAGCTGTTTTAGGTATTTATTTAAGATATCAAAACAATGATGCAAAATTTTGGTACGGTTGCTTTCAACTCACAACAAATCCCTGCCAAACCAAAAAGAATGTAAAGTCAAATTAACAAAAAAGAGAAATCTTTTGGCCAAGCTGGTATGGTGTTGGACCTGCCAGAACATGACTACTTTGATTAATCAGTAACCATAGCCAGAAGTTTCAGATTATGATGAATTTGTTCAACATTGGTATGGTAGATGATCATAATATCAGTACCTTTTAATATTAAATTTTATTTACTTATTTTTTGTGAAATTTTGAGGGAAATAAGTTTATTATTGCGAATATTTGATTTGCTTGTTATATTCTTCTCGGAGTATTATATTTCTAGTAATTGATAAGTATCTTTGTTTTCATTGTAGTGTGATGTCATGATAGGCGATTAGCCGAGAAATTGCATCCAGTTGCAAGAATGGTCTAGCTAAGACTCACATATTCTTAATATTTTTGTTGTAAGAATAGGTTATATTACATTTGTAAATCTAATTATATCTAGAAATTACTTGGCAATTTTACTTATATTTGTATAACCAGCATTTAGTCATAAAATTGAGGTAATAAAAATTGAACAAAAATCTTAATTTTTTTTTTTTTGCTCTCTATAGGTTAGAGGTAGACTCATCTTAAGTCTACAAAAATCAAATCGGTATGACTTCTCTATCTATGTTTTTTTTACTGAATTGAAGCACATGGATGATTAAATTAAGGACATTGGAATTGTCAGGTTAAAAAAGGGAATTAGTTCTAAGTAAAAAAGATGTGATATCTTTAAATTGGTTATTGCAACAGCTTCCTTGTGCAAATTCTATATTAGAAAAAAATAAATCTATAGTTTGAGGTTTGAGTTTGTATGTTTCACATATTATCTTTTATTTCATTATTCGTCAGTATATAAAATTTTTATAGTGGATAGCTAGTATTTTAATCGGCATTTATGGACTTTGCTGTTGTAAATTGTAAACAATTACTATCGATTTTACTTTTGTTTTTCTTCATTTTCATACTTAATTTTTTTTTATCTTTGTAGGTTAAAGGCAGGCTGTTGTTTTAACTTGATGGATATCTCGGTATAATGACACCATATATTTTAATAAATAGCAACGCGCATATATATGAACATACTGTGGGCCCCACTAAATTTTGACGATATTATCAGGGTCAGTGACAAACAACGTCGCTATATCGACTAAAAATTGAATGTGGGTCCCACTAAAATCTGACATTATATTATTTGCGTTCCTAAAGAAACGCGTCGGTATACTGACACAATAATCTCTAAATAGAGACACGCTTGACGGCAGAATCACCAATCGGACGAGAAGATATGCGTCGTTAATTGGACGCCAATTAAAACAAAATTAACGACGTATTTACATATTTCGCGTCCCAGCGACTCAGATATTTATTATTCGCGGCTAGACTATCAAGGTCCCTAACCTCGCGTCGTTAATTAGACGCGAACAGCTTATCGTGTCAGAATAGAGACGCCAATAGACGTAGCAGATAACTCCCATTCTAGTAGTGAGATTCCTTGTGTAATTTTATTGTCTATTTATTATTTTTTCTCCCTCAAATTATGTATCTCAGAAAATTACAGAAAATAAATAAAAAGAGTGTGCGTGTGTGTGGAGGACTTAGGCACCAAGTTGGTGCTGAACCTTGTTAAATCTCATGTTCTCTTTGTATTTTAATTGTTATCGTTTATTCTGAGATCCTCGTGCTGAGCAACCCTAAGGGGCAGGGTTCTTGTGCAGTTGCACTTGGATCGTGCATGCCTCCTCAAACCTGAAACTCAAATTCCGCTCCATAGACGTTTGAATTCTTAACATTTTGACATAAAACTGATGAAATGTATACTTTTCCAGTCAGCGACCTTTTTTTACCCTTTTTTTTTTTTTGCTTTTTCTTTGGAAAAAATTGTTCACACTTGAATCCTTGGTTCTGTTCCAATTTTTTTACAAACATGAACTTTTTACAACTCGAGGAGCTTTGTCAAATCCTCCGATGCCGCTACTCACCTTCAACTTACTAAACTTGGTTCTGTTTCAATTTTTCTTTCCTTTGCCAAAAAGGATGACCGATTGAATCTATAGATTACATTTTTTACCAGAATGTTTTTAGCAATAATGTCAGTCAATATTCAACAATTATGACTGTACTTTTTCTTTTTCAAATATTATGTAGTGATTTAAACTTTTTTTTTGCTGGGTTTTTTTTCTAGTCTACCCAACTTGTTTGGGACAAAAGACTTAGTTGTTGTTATTGTTGTTGTTGTTGTATGGAGTGATTTAAAGATAAATTCACATTTTAATTGTTGTTATCACCATGCATGGTTGCTATTTATTATACGATACATTATCATGATAGTTATTAACATTTATACTACTACGTACATGACAACGTAACTACAACATATTGCTTATTATTTTATTCCTTTTTCAGTTTATGATGATTTTTTATTAAAAAATAAACCAGTTATAATTTTGTACATCGTTATTTGGATTCATTAAAACATAATTTCATGTACCGATTAGCGTTAATGGCTTCGGTCAACTTTGGTCAACTACGATCAAACTAGTGAAAAGTGAAAACTGGTGGCCTTATTTAGGATGCGCCGGTTCCATTTGGTAAGGGAACGGGCTCTTTTTATCTTTTCCACAGATGGATTCGTATAGTCACAGGTATGGCTTCGTGGCAGCATGGAGATGGAAGGCGATCCCAATGTTGGTTTATGTTGCGTCTGCCTGGTTTAGTGGGGTGGACCACAAGTTGGTAAGGTGAGGTGTAAAGGACCGGTACTGATGTGGAACGGCGGGGAGATTAACGTGGTTCATCTCGAATTTGACGATCATCTTCAAATCATTTAATCTAAATTGCATGCGCTTTTGTATTAGTTACCAATTTACCATTAATTTTTGTTATTTCGTATTTCTTTGACTAAATCAAGCTGGTGAAGGTGCATGGAATTGGGGATGCCTTAACATGGTCATTCAAATTGTGTTATAAATTAATATGGATCAACAATTAACCAGGAGGGGTTCTAAGGTCTAAAATTCTAATGAGATGCACTTGATACTTATCCCTTTGCAATCACACCAAGTCACTTATGGTTGCTAATCAGCTGTGTCACAATATTTACAAGAATCTGATTTTTGTTTCGTACTTTCTAAAAAGAGGGCAGTGGCAAAATGCTCTATACACAGTAACAGTATTTCAGAGAAGAAAACTGGTTAACCAGGCCTACTTTTGCATCTTAGTCCTAGGAAATTCTACACATGCTATTTCACTAACCATATATTCACAAAGATGGATGAACAGCGCAGCCTCTATCCATGCCGTTGAATCTGCATCCTGCGCTTCAGAAGAAGTCCTAGAATAGAGAGATTTTGTGTTTTCAATTATGCATGGGCTTTGTTTCATGAGACGTATGTAGACCTACACATATCATACCGAGCTGTAGGGTCCATCCAATCGAGGTGCACAACAATTAAAGTGGTGGTGCGATCATGTGAGCATTGTGAGGATGCGTTTGTTGATTTTTGAATGACTATAAGTCGAATTTATTGTAATTCACACCCGCCACATGAAGACCTAAGGAGAAACAGAGACGACATCTTTCTATTTTTGTTGGTAAATTTGGTCCTTTTCCTCGCGGATAGTTCATCAAATTAAATAGGAGCCATACTACATTTGCAATACAAGATTCGAATTGCATTGTACACCACTTTTAATAGGAACCACTGCAGCATGTTTGACTCTATACGTTGTCTTCGTCTTCGTCTTTTGTGGCCTTCTTTTATACGATACTTACGCTTGATTAGAAATTTGTTTATATATTTACAGTGGCGAAGCCAGAAATTCATATCAGCAGGGTCCATAATTTTTTTTTGCAGAAAATATATGTACAACATAATGTGCAATATAGACATAGTATAACAATAATTTTCAAATAAACAATTCTAAAATAGTATAACATAAAAAATTTATGAAAAATTAAATGTAACCAGCACAAAAATTCAAAAAAATATACCAATATCCAAAATAATAATTCAAGACAATAAAAAATAAAAATATAATAATTCCGAATAAATTTTTATTTTCTGATAATTTTGCATAATAGATTCATTAGGTATCTCTTTGAATATCTTTCTTTTTTTTATATATATATATATATGCTACAAGACAATCATTCACATCCAAACATCTCCAATTATATTACAAGTTTTGCCTTAATAAGTGTCATTGCAAAGGAGGGAGGAAGCTATTTACCGCGAACTAATGTGATCTGGGTTCCTATACAATTTTTCAAGAGTCGCTATGTGATTCAAAGCAAACACAATTTGTCCACCTGGGTCCTTCAAATTTTTGAGATGGGTCCCTAACTCATTATGCATTTTTTTTCTATACAAAATATTATCATCTTAATGTAAACTTTTTTTTGAGGTGGGTCCTTGGACCCACCAAAACCAGCGTGGCTTCGCCACTGTATATTTAGTATATATACTAGATAAAATATATTTTTTATGCAATAAACATAATTAGTATATGATAAAGTTTAATTTACATAGTTAATTAATGCAACTAAATAGTGAAATCAACTTATCTCATATATCATAATTATGACATCATTCGATTTTTGAAATTGATTTGACTGGTCGAACGTGCAACTTCACCGATTCAACTATAAGGACATGTTTAAAAATTTGGCCTCTTATTATTATTATTTTTTCTGTGCCTCAGTGCCCTCATCCGATCAATGAGGACAGTTGAGATAATATTTGTTCTGAATTTTGTATCAATTAAACTCTTCAGGGGATAACTTGAGTTTTGATATATTCCAAAAGAAAGTACTTTTTTTATGATTATTAGTTGGATTTTGATATATTCTAAACGAGGTATACATTTTATTATGTTGATAATTGGTTGGATTTTGATGCATTTCATTAAGTTATTCAATTTTATAATCTTTTGAATTGTATCTCAGATTGACTTCTAGAAGTTGGAAGTCGAGATTGTTCCTATTGAGTTAAAAAATTATACTCAACCCCCCTTTAATCCACAAGATCATTAAGAAATAAGATTTTTTCTAATAGCTGGAGCCGTTGCGTGGAGTTAATCTAGCATTAATTTAGTTTTTAATTATGAGTAGTTTAAGAATATTTATTAGATGTTATCTGAAGTTTTGTTGTTTTAGCATGTCTTTCGCTGAGAGATTATAAACTCATTTAGAGTTGGATGGACCCAATTTTGTATTTGAGACTTTGTACAAATTTTTTGAGACTATTATTTTAATGATGCTCATTTTATAATTGTTGTTAAGTTGTGTACATTCCGAAAAATAAAATACTCGCTCGGGGTATAAATACAGATCAATGGATCCCCTATAGATACAGACAGTGGGTGATACACTGGTATGCTATTTCTAATAATAATAAATAAATAACAAACCTATTCTTTTAAAGACAAAAAAAAAAAAAAAAAAAATCAACCAATAGATTTGAGATTCAAACCAATTTGAATATAGAAGTGTGAATCTGGCTATAATTATTCTCCTCGCTCTCTATTTCAGAAATTCCACAAATATAAAAGGAAAAACTTAAATCAAAAGTCTACTTTGAACTACAATTTTAGGAATGAAAATTTAAATTAAATAATATCATTGATACTCACACCAACACAATTTAGCCTGATTATGTATTAAAATCAATGAATTAAATCAGAAAATCACAGAATTTACCCATCGAGATATTAGATATACATGGATAGGAAGAGTACCTCAAATCTACTGAAAACTCGCCCAGTCTCAGTCTGGGTTGAAATATTTAAAAATGTGTTGCCGCGAAAGAAGATCATCACTTCATCAATGCCTTTTTCATCCGACGACTACTGAATCCTGGTCCACACCACGTACAACAGCAAGCAACCCACGTGGCATCCGTTTGGATTGGACCAGCCAAGAGAAGGGCAGCGGATCGTAGGTATCTTCTCGGAGCATCAGATGGTTAGGAGAAGGAGACGGAGGTGGTGGGTCCCACTATTCGACGAGATATTTGTTGGGTTGGTGGTCTGGACGACTGGTGTGGAGGTTGGAGTTTGGGAAGTGGAAATTGGGACGATGATAAATGAATATCCCGTAAATAATACCAGATCGAATTTCCAACATTAGAGTACAACAGTTATTTTTATATGCTTATTTATTTATCTATTTATTTATTTTTGATAAGTTAGAGATCAAATTTCGAAACTTAATTACTTTTAAATTTAAAAATCTATAAAGTAATCTCCAATATATCGAATTTCAAACATTCGACATTCTTACATGGTTGTTTATTCAAAATAAGCAACTTAAAATATATCAAATGTTTAAAGCAATTTCTAAGGTTTTTTTTTTTTTACATATATAATGATAATTTTTTTACATATATAATGAACTCCTTACGAAATAATTAAATAAAAGCTCACTAGTCAAACAATTTTCTGCGGATTGAACTATATATAGAGTTTAATTTCATACTAGGCACCAGTTTCTTTAGTTTTAGTATACATCAACAGTATAAGTTAGAAATGGACAAATTGCTCCATCCATAAAGAATTGGACCTTGCATCAATTACAACCGAAAATTCTAATTCCTCAAGAATTGAGGATCACAGTTAAATTCCTACCACAAAATATATGAAAATTGAAGCAAAGGTGCAGGGTGACTTCCATACTTGAAGTCAATGAAATAGAAGAATATATGACGAAATACCAAAGAAAACAAAAATGGCCGTGACTTTTAGTACTGCCATGGTTGGTTGTTGGTATTGTGTTCTTGTTTTATTTTGGATAAAAGGCATGCTAGTTATTTATATATATATATATATATATTGTGCGATGTTAAAAAGACAGACAGATTGTTTGATACTTTGGATGTATGAAAAAATTGGTGGGCTCAATTTTATATATACCTTTAAAAAAGAACATATCCAGCTTGCTTTTACTCTATTTTAAGTCAAAAACTCAGAATCCTAACCCAATTTTATGGTCTTTAAACTGAGACCACTATCGTTATTTCTACGCTACTAACCATATTATTCTGTTTTAAGTCCATAATATTCCTTACTAATTATGCAATTTGGCTTTCTGCTTTACACGTTCTCTCTCTTATTACTGATTAGCTAGGCCTATCTATTGGATCCGGTACGGTGCTTCTCTTTATTATATACAGATCAAGTTTAGTGTTTACATTGCTTCATGCATATTTATCATTATATATATATATATATATATATATATATATATAGGTAGATAGATAGATAGATAGATAGAGATAGGCTATTGTCCTATGGATAGGATAGAAGGGTTGTCCTATTTAATTTTTAAACGTTAGATGTCTTTAAGATCCGTGCTAAGATTTAAATAATGGGATGAGATAGAGGCGCTGAGGATAGCAAATTATATTGAAACTTCTCCGTTCCCGTAAGCTCATTTCCGTTTCCTCTCCTTCTACTCTCTCCCAATCTCTCTTCTATTCCTTCTAATCCTTGCTCCCTGCGATAGAAAGGGAAAAAGATAAAAAAAAAAGAAAACCATAGCTCTCTCAGCTACTCTTACTGTGTTTCTCCACCTCCCGTTCTTGAGGTTCTCTCCTTCTCTGCTCGGCATCTCTCTCTCCATCTAGGCGACTACTAACTTCGGACCAGTATCCTCTGCTCACCTTTTAAGGTGAGCACGGTGCCTACCTTCAATCCGAGCCGTTCGATTTAATCACGACGGTTAGATTTTTTTCGGGCCTATCAATCTGGTATTATTCACGGGGCACCATCATTGATCGGACGGTTCAGATCTAAGGTGAGCACCCTGCTCACCTTAAAAGGTGAGCAGAGGATTTCATTTGTACTAACTTCATTGACTGGTTAAGAGAGATAGAGCGATAGAGAGATCTAGTCTCACCCGCCATGACACTTGGTAGCTCCGCTGGATCGGGCGTCGTCCGTGAGTGAATCAATACCATCGTTCTCTTGAATTTTTTATCAATTTTTTCACTAGTTCGTTTTCAGAATAGTTTTTCCATCACCAATAGCAACTCAGCCTTGATAGCCATTTTTTTAAAATAAATTACTGATTTGTAACAATGGGATCTGGTCAGTTGGCTCCCAAGTAATTGGATTTGACTGTCGATTTATCAGTTTGGTGACTAACTAATCAATTTTGGTGGTCGATTAATCATGAAATTGCACAAAATGCCCAGCAAATACGGTGTACACAGGAGTTGCTTAATCAGTCAATTTAGGGAGTAAATGTTTTATATAAGTATTTGTTAATCATAAATACACAATCCGAAGGCAGATGGAGGCAGATGTATAGAACACTAAGCAATCCAGCGGTACTGGCACTTGGAGGCAGATGCTTATGGCAAATTAAAGCTCCTCTTTGTGTTACAATTTTTGCTTGGCTACTGATTCAGTTTGGTATTAAGGGTGCCCCACCTAATACAGCTCCTCATGTGTATTGACAGTATCATGGAGAATGCCTCTCATCTGTTCTACACTTGCAACACAGCTGTAAACTTATGGATTGCAGTACAACAAGCCACCAGGTCGTCAATTCAGGTTTGGCGGGACTGCCCTTTACTTTTCTGGTACGAAAATAGGAGGAAGATGGATACAAATTGTAAGAGGAAGTGGGATTTTGATTAATGGATGCTTAGAATAAATTTTAGTATTTTATTTATGGATGCTACTTTTAATTTAATTATTCTTGGTGAATGGATGTTTTTATTAACTTTTGTACCTATGTGCCACTTGTAAAAGCACACTATAAATGTAGGGAATTTGAGGCCTAATATTAAACTAAAGCTTGGTTTGGCGTAAGAGAAAGGGTTTCAGTCCAAATATTCAGCGAATTTGAGAGAGAGATGGAGAGATGATTCCTTTCTTCACGTACAGATTTTGAGAGAGAGAATTTGCGAGATAGAGAGATGGCCCGCGTACGGAAATTTTTCAGAGAGAGATGACGAGATGGAGTTGGCTTGTTCGAATTCCAGTTTAGATAAGAGCCTCAGAGAGGAGAGACAGATGTGCCAAGAGCCTCAGAGCGGAGTAACGGAAAGTTTTGGAGACGGTGACAGGAGAAACGGAAAATTTTAATACAGAAACACTCTTCAGCGCATGTATCCTTAACCAGTCATCTAATTCTGGACACGAATCTTAACGCCATCCAATGGTCCGAAACTGAATAGAAAAATCCCTCTATCCTATCCAAAGGACAATAGCCTATCTATATATATATAGAGAGTTTTGCTATGGTGAGTTGCAACTCACGTAGCTATCCGTGAGTTGCGATCAAAACGGTTAGACCTGATTCGAAATGACTGATCCAAACTAACGAATATGATCTCCATATTGAAATCTCCTTGCAGACCAAATTTTATATATTTTTTTAAATTTTTAAGTATTTTTTTGGAATTTTAGAAAATCGCTAATCTAAGTAATTATGTACCATTCAAAAAACAACATTTTTAAAAATTCGAAAAAAATACTTATAAATTTCGAAAAAATATAAAAATTGGTTTGCAAGGATATTTCAATATGAAGATCATATTGGACGGTTTGGATCAGTCATTTCGAATTAGATCTAACCGTTTTTCCGTGAGTTGCAACACACCATAGCAAAACTCTCTCTCTCTCTCTCTCTCTCTCGAGAGAGAGAATGGATATAAAACACTAATTTTGTACGGATCGTCCCCGTACACATGAGTCGTTTTTCGAGATCCAAAATTCAAACGGCTGATCCGAACCGTTCAAGTTGTTCTCCATATTGAAAAACCCTTGGAGACCAAATTTTACATTTTTCGAATTTTTTTATTATATATTATGATATTTTCAAAAAACACTACAATTGGAGTATTTCAGGCCCTCCAATTTGAAAATATCATAATATATAGTAAAAAAATTCAAAAAAAATTAAAATTTTGTCTCCAAAGATTTTTCAATATGGAGAACAACTTGAACGGTTCGGATTGGCCGTTTGAATTTTGAATCTCGAAAAACAACTCATGTGTACGGAGACGATCCGTACACATCAGTGTATTTTATCCATTCACTATATATATATACATATTTCTTTCAGTTTTTGAATTCAACAACAATTTAAGTTGATGATCGATTTCAGATTATAAAACAATCCTAAATGAGATCCTGATATGCTTAAATCCTCTACACAATTAGACAGAGAGATTTATTGCATGTGTATGTGTTTTTGTTATATCCAAAAATAAAAACTTTCCTTTTAAAATGTAATAAGAAAGAAGATTGAGGAAAGTTTTGTAGTAAATAATTTATTCATGCATTAATGTCAAAATGAAATTTGTGGAACCGTATCCTCCGTTGATCTCTGAGAGGTCAGTAGAGTGCCGACCTTTGTTTCGGAGCGTTGGATTTAGATCCAACAACGCACGTGCGACTATCTTCCCTCTTCACTGAAATCCTTCCTACCCGACTGCCTGACTGCCTCCTTTTCTCCTTTTACTTTTCTCCGGTCATAAATTATCGTTTCGATGGCCATTCAAGAGAGAAAGAAAGAGAAAAAGAAAGCGATTTCAAAGAGAAAATCTAATGGTTCTGACGACTCCGACTGCCATTCGAGAGAGATAGAGAAAGAAAGAGAACGCATGACTAGCATTCGATGCTTCGATGGTTCCGATGACTCCGACACGCGACTCTCTGATTGTCATTTCATAAAATTGAGGTCAGTTTTGAATTTGGATTTGAGGTAAGGAATTTGATTCCTGAGTTCAATTTGTGATCTTTTTCTTTAATACAAAATATATAAAGCTCACTACTTCTATGCAAAAATTGTGTTATAGAACATTTAATCTATTGCTCTTATTCAGAATATAAAGCTCACTACTATGCAAGAACTGTGTTATAGAATATAAAGTTCACTACTTCTATATACTTTATTTAGAAATATTTATGCACAGTAGGCTTGGATATCGAATGTTTGATGTTAACTACTTATATGAACTGTGTTATCTATAGTATAAATTAAAAGCCGTGGTGCTGTGATATTAGGTAATCTGAGCTGTTCGTTCATTGACACTGAAATCTAATTGTTCCTTTTTATATTTTTATAAATTAAAAATAGTCGTATCAATTAAAAATTATCCTACCAATCATTAATATTAGGAAGATTTTTTTTGGGCAGAAAATTTATGTCAAGTTTATATAATGACTTTTTATAAATAAAATTACTAATTTTGAACTTACAAATTTGTCTATAAATTTTTACAAGTTTTTAGACAGATTTTTTATCTTTTGACATTGGAAATTTTGACGAAATATATTTAATTATTCTTTAATCTAAAAAACATAACGCAGCGAAGCTGCGACTACCCTTTCTAGTAATAAATGTTTGATGATAATGTTTTTAGATAGCAATGAGCTCTACAATGTATGGATATCGAATGGAGCATTTCTTATGGATGCAACGACAATCAACATGTAGTTGTCCTTGTTGTAGACACACCAAGAACTTAGGAGTCGAATATTTCAATATCTTGTAGTATTTTTTTATTTTTGGTAAAATTAGATATAACCTCCTAAAATCTTGCTCATTTGATATAACCCCTTGTAATCTTAGAAATCGAAAATTGATAAGTGGTTTTCATGCCCGCATTTCAACCATAATTAGGACTTAAATAATAATTAAATATTCGAATATTAATAGAATTTTGATATTTTTAGATAGAATATTGGTACTACAATTACTTCTACTTAATTTCAGGTTCTTCACGATATTTTAAGCGATAATGGCGTATTTTTGCACCTATTTCGAGACAATCTGGAGATGGAAATCATGCCTTCTAGAAGGAGCAGAAAATAGATCCAGACGGACCGACTGGACACCCCAGACCATACCGACTGACCGACTCAAAATCATGCCAGAGAGTTAATTTCGACCATTCCTAAATTAACCTTCTAGAAAACTGATTTCCCATGTTTAGCACGACCTAATGGCGGATTATCCCTAGTATATAAACAGGGGGTAGGCTTCTCCTTACCCAAAATCACAAGTTAGAGGGAGATTCAAAGCGTTTCAGGCCAGACAAAGGTGCCAGACGGTCCGTTCGAGAGATCAGACGGACCGTTTGGAGGCGCGACTCCATAATTGCAGAGAGAGATTAAGGATCGATTTCAATTCCGGTTGTAATTTTTCTTTGATTACTCTCTTATGTTTTGTGAAGAAAACCTTTCTTTGTTTTGTTTGATTTTATGTTAGGCTAATTCTTTAGTTTTAGGGGATAATGGTTGTAAACTTATTTATTTAGTAGTTCGATTGAATAATTTGACTTGTTTTATGATTATGTTGTGATTTCTATCTTTTGGTTTTATTTTCTAAGTTAAATCTTGAATTGCTTTGGTAGAAAGATTATACCTTGTAGATTAGGCCTATCTAGTTTGGTAATAATGATCTATACCTTTGTATGTCTTGATTTGATGAATTGAGGATGGTAAGTAGTCGAGAGATGAAACCGGAACCAAGTAACCGAGAGGTGAAACCCTTCTCGCAACGAGAGTTGTGAGATATCCTTTGTATGAAAGATAGATTTTAGAATACCTAAGCCAAAAACGAGAGTTGATTAACTTAGGGTTTTAATTGATGAAATAGTTAAACTTAAGAAAATCAAAACTGCAACGAGAGTTAGTATTTGAGGACTTAGTTTAATTATTATTCTGCACAATTATAAACATAAAATTAGTTGAAGTAATCAATTAACCGTGGTTCAAACGAACCATCTGAGAAATCAGACGGACCGTTTGGAACCTGCTAAATAGAGACGTTTGCTAAACCAGAACCCCTAAATTTCCTAACTGCTTGAATTAAACTTAGACTTGTGATAATTTAGATTAGAGTTAAATTTAGAAATAGATTCTTCTAATCATCTATTTTTAGTTCACCTGTCTAACTAATTAATTAAAGTAAAAGATCGATATTCCAACACCGTCCATGTGGATTCGACCCTCAAGCTGTTCTACAAACGATTATATCGGTGTAGACACGAGGTTTTTATTTTGACCTAGGTTTTTACCGCGATCAAAATTGGCGCCGTTGCCGGGGACGGTTTGCTAGAATATTGATATTTTGCTTTAGTAAATTAGTTTTGACACCCTTGTATCTTGTATCTTACTTATTTTATCTTATCTTTTAAAAACCCAAAAATATTTTTTATCACCATGTTTGATTTTTTTAGCAAGAGATGGAAGATGGTGATGCAAAGAAGATCGTCGCATCCGACATGAGGAATGAAGAGTTCAACCAAATTCACTTGAGCACGCTTAGAAGATGCTTGGAGAAATTAGATGTGATGGAAGGCAACAAACCTCAAATTAGATATCACATCCAATTCGAGCCAAGGAAGATGACATCCAAAGAAGAATATTCCAAGCATGTTTAAAGACAACCGCTCAAGTACTTTTGGGAGAACTATGATGCGTTGCAATGGAGAAAAGTTAAGATAAGATAAGCAAGATGCGAGGTGGTCAAGCTAGCGACCTAAACCAAGCGCTTCTTGGGAGGCAACCCAAGGCCAAAAATTCCAATTCCTTTCATTAGTTTAATTTAATTTATTAGTTTAGTTTAGATTTAGTTAGATAGAACTCATGGATCTTTGTTGTTGTTTCAGGTTTCAAGAAGTCGTGCAAGTGTCAAAAAGGTCAAATAAACTTCAACGCAACATCATGACACATGAAAGAAGGATGCGGGTTGTTGAAAAGTCGTACCATATGCAAGAACTCAAGTTTGGGGGAATACACCATGAAGGAGCGTATGAATCGTCTCAACCCAACTAGTCTCAGCATAGTGGAGAAAGCATCTCGTTCCATATCAAAACCGAGACCATTCACCTCAACCCAACCTCCAAACGGTCCGTCTCAACATTCAAACGGACCGTTTGGCATTCAGCCGAGACCCAATCCAATCTTTACAATGACAATTTTGAGTTTTCATTGGTTAATCGACGAACTAAAATTTTTTTTGCTCAATTTAGTCATTCACCAAACCTTCACCTAACCCAAATCCAAGGGTACAATCACACCAACCCCTATGCGATTTATACCTTGAACCAAAATCTCCATCTCCACTACATGCAAGACACAACTTCTCCAATGAGACGAACCTAAAGGCACCTGGAGCACATTGACATATCAAAGCAAGCAAGGCTTTTGTTGCGCGACTCGACCCTTCACAACTTCGACAATGATTTGATGAGTTTCTCTTTTCCCTTCTCTCTTTTTAAGTTTTGTTTTCATTGCAGGACAATGCAAAGTTTTAAGCTTGGGGGAGAATAGGAATTTATATCTAGGACTGCATTCATGCATTTTTGTGAAAATTTCAAACTTTCTGTCCAGTCGACCCGTCTGGTCCTTTCCAGACGGACCGTCTAGACTAGAGAGTTCTGAAACCTATATCTGCATAATTTAGGATTTGCATAATAATCTCATCTGATCTGCATTTAAATGATTTGTGGAGATAATTGATGAGTTGATTAAGGTTATGATTTGTACATAAAGGTTTGTAAGCACTTGACATTGAAAATTTTTCGAAAATTGATCTCTTGAACTTGTGATGCCCTAGAGTAGGATTGCCCTTGTTTTTATCTTGTCTTGGTTAAATTTTGGAACGTAGTCTTTTGAAAAAGCAGAACAAATGATTTGATTGATTAAACTTGGTTTTTGAGGCACTACCATCACAAACTTCCATTATTGCCCCTTTTCAAGTTTGATCAAATCAAAAGTTTATCAACTAAGGAAATGAGAAGTTAGGTCCGGAGCCGAATAGCCGTTTATTGTTTTCAAGTTTATTAAAGGTCGAAGATGTAAATACACAACGACCAAATAAAAAAATAAATAAAAGGGGAACTAAAAAGCGGCGTTTTGATGGTGACCACTGCGGAAAGCTATAGGACAATGTGGATTAAAAATGTGTCACCTTAAAGGGATTAGTAAAGAGTGCAAGGTGGGCCTAGGTGTTGTACCTTATTTTTGCCTAGGTTTTTACACCCCAAACTTTAACAAAATCCTACCACATTACTCCTGGCTGACCTTTGTCGCGAAACCTACCACCGCCCCGTGAAAAATAAAAAGCGTAAATACAAAAGGAAAAAAAATAATTCAACCCAAAAACTTTGGATAGGACAGGTGAGGAGTTGTACCCTTTTTTCCGCCTCACTCTATTTTGATTTCCAATGTGTTTTCGAAAATTTTTGTAAACGGCTAAGTAACCAAAGACCTGATTAGGAATTGAGATAGTTGATAAATTATTTTATTTGGTAAATTTGAGCCCGACTTTAATATTCAAATCATTTGTCAAACTTTAACCAAACTATCAAGTTTTCAAGAGTTAACCAAAGTGAGATAAAGGCATAGGACAAGAGCATTTTAGGAAATTACAAAAGAAAAAAAAAGGATCATAAGGTTAAACAACTTTGAAACCAAACTTGCATTTCAAAATTTGATAAAGTTGACCTAAATGTTCAAGTCATGAAATTGGTACTTGTTGATTATTTTCATAAATCTTAGGCATTCAAATATTTAACCTTTATTTAAGCCCTAATTTGATCTCTTTAAGTTATAGTATTGCTTGGGGACAAGCAAGGTTCAAGCTTGGGGGATTTTGATAAGTGATTTTCATGCACGCATTTCAACCATAATTAGGACTTAAATAATAATTAAATATTCGAATATTAATAGAATTTTGATATTTTTAGATAGAATATTGGTACTACAATTACTTCTACTTAATTTCAGGTTCTTCACGATATTTTAAGCGATAATGGCGTATTTTTGCACCTATTTCGAGACAATCTGGAGATGGAAATCATGCCTTCTAGAAGGGGCAGAAAATAGATCCAGACGGACCGACTGGACACCCCAGACCGGACCGACTGACCGACTCAAAATCATGCCAGAGAGTTAATTTCGACCATTCCCAAATTAACCTTCTAGAAAACTGATTTCCCATGTTTAGCACGACCTAATGGCGGTTTATCCCTAGTATATAAACAGGGGGTAGACTTCTCCTTACCCAAAATCACAAGTTAGAGGGAGATTCAAAGCGTTTCAGGGCCAGACAAAGGTGCCAGACGGTCCGTTCGAGAGATCAGACGGACCGTTTGGAGGCGCGACTCCATAATTGCAGAGAGAGATTAAGGATCGATTTCAATTCCGGTTGTAATTTTTCTTTGATTACTCTCTTATGTTTTGTGAAGAAAACCTTTCTTTGTTTTGTTTGATTTTATGTTAGGCTAATTCTTTAGTTTTAGGGGATAATGATTGTAAACTTATTTATTTAGTAGTTCGATTGAATAATTTGACTTGTTTTATGATTATGTTGTGATTTCTATCTTTTGATTTTATTTTCTAAGTTAAATCTTGAATTGCTTTGGTAGAAAGATTATACCTTGTAGATTAGGCTTATCTAGTTTGGTAATAATGATCTATACCTTTGTATGTCTTGATTTGATGAATTGAGGATGGTAAGTAGTCGAGAGATGAAACCGGAACCAAGTAACCGAGAGGAGAAACCCTTCTCGCAACGAGAGTTGTGAGATATCCTTTGTATGAAAGATAGATTTTAGAATACCTAAGCCAAAAACGAGAGTTGATTAACTTAGGGTTTTAATTGATGAAATAGTTAAACTTAAGAAAATCAAAACTGTAACGAGAGTTAGTATTTGAGGACTTAGTTTAATTATTATTCTGCACAATTATAAACATAAAATTAGTTGAAGTAATCAATTAACCGTGGTTCAAACGAACCGTCTGAGAAATCAGACGGACCGTTTGGAACCTGCTAAATAGAGACGTTTGCTAAACCAGAATCCCTAAATTTCCTAACTGCTTGAATTAAACTTAGACTTGTGATAATTTAGGTTAGAGTTAAATTTAGAAACAGATTCTTCTAATCATCTATTTTTAGTTCTCACCTGTCTAACTAATTAATTAAAGTAAAAGATCGATATTCCAACACCGTCCCTGTGGATTCGACCCTCAAGCTATTCTACAAACGATTAGATCGGTGTAGACACGAGGTTTCTATTTCTAAGTTTTTAACGCGATCAGAAATAACCCCTGTTGTTTCCGGATATAAACCCTTGTCATTAGTTTTCACAATATTTTAAATAAACTATGTCAGATTTTAAGATATATGACTAAACTACCCTTTACCCTTCACCTTCCCAAATCCTTCCATTATGATTTAGCGATACTACCATTTTTATTTTTATTTTTTTTTTCTATGATTGTTCTTGAATCTGTTCTTAGCCCACGATAATTATTTTTTCCAACAAAAGATGTATCATCTTAATAAATTAATTGCAAGAATGCAACAGACAATTATCAAACAGTGGAGCGAAATTAGGAGGAAATATTTTCAAAAAAAAAAGAATCTAGACGCTCCTCTTCTTTCATTCGTTGCTTTTAATCCGTGTTACCCTGGTTCGGCCATGAGAGGTGAACCAGCACCGAGTGCGAATCGATTCGCACTAAAAATGCCATGTGGCGCACCCAATCGAACCCATGTCCCATCCTATTTAAATATATTTTAATATATTTGACTAAGCCGGTTCGGTCTCTAGTACGTTACGGTTCGATCTAAAATCATTTTTTTCATACCAAATGTGTAGAAAACAAGTAGAAAATCCTAGCTGAACGAATGATACTTGATGAATTCTTGCTTATACTAAATTTTACCTAAATCCTACCTAATTTTAATCGCAAGCGCACTATTTATCGTTGGGTAAGCCTATGGTCAATCCTCGGAGACGGAATATTCAATTTCTAAGTTATACAAATCAATCTTAATTAAATCCTAGGTTTAATAAAATATTTTTGAAGAAATAATTAATTAATTTAAAAGACAAAATAAAATCAGTTCAGAAATTCTAAATAAATAGCTTTCTAATTAACTAAACGTGGAGAAAAATCAATTTAATAAAACTAGGGATTTCTAGTTTCAAACAATTTCCTTAACTTGTTAAAAATAGAACAGTCCGTTCCATGTCTGGCAACGGTCCGTTCTGGACTTCAGATGGCATACTGGGACTGCCCGTTCTAGGTTAGAACCCCCCTTTCGGGCGGTCCGTTCTAACCGTGGAACGGTCCGTTCTAAAGGCCAATACTTGTCTTGTCATATCTGTAAGTAATTAATTAAGTGTTTTAAGTAGTTAAAAACAATTATTAAACCAAATAATTAGACTCTAACTTTCGTTCAAGTTAATTCTTTTGATTTAAAACATTTAACTTCTAAACTCCTAAACTTTAACTTTCGTTCCTTGATTTAGGGGGTTTAGTTTATCTTTTGGGTCTAGGCAAACTTGTTATCTTTCGATCTTAAGTTAAAACGTTGATTACTCAAGTTTTAATTCAATCTTTCGATCTATTATCTACCTAAGTGTTTTATTGAAAAGCTTTGAGTTAATTCAATTGATTTTAAATTAAACTATCAAACGTGTACTTTGTTTGACGAGATAATCAATTAAAGCTATTAAAGAAAGCAAATCAACAACTTAAAGCAATCAAATCACAAAAGATAATTAATAAAACTTAACTTAACTAATTAATTAAAGATTCGACTCAACAAATAATATAAAAGAAAAGGTTTTCAACCATAGCCCCTAAACTAATCTACTCTAAAAAACTCATACTAAATAACTCAGGTTTCATCAAAAAGCACATAAAAGATAGAAAATAAAAGTTACAACAGAACATTGCTAGAAACTCCACAATTCTATGCTCTGGCCTGTCTGGGACGGTCCGTCTGAGATCTAGGGCGGTACGCTCCAGTGAGGCTGGATCGTCCTGGCAGGTTGTCTCCTTTGCTGAGTTGAGAAAGAGGCTAAAAACCTAGACTTCTAACTTGATGATTGCTTCTGGAGACAGGCCATCGCTTATATACTCAGTGGGACGCGGTTTCTAATTGTGGAGAACGTGGGATCGTGCTTCTGGAAGGTCGATACTTAAAAAAACCGACATGCAGAATTGACTTCGCTATTTTGGGCAGTTTTTGAAATTACTAGAACGGTTTACTTGGATGATGGGGCGACCCGTTCTAGTTTGGCCTTGGCTGATTCTACTGCATGGCTGGCTGACTGGTCTGGACGATCTGTCCTGCCGGTTGGGAGGCCTATGCTGGCTTGTCCTTGCTGCTCATGCTGAGTTGTCTGTTTCTCTAAGTTGGAGCGGTCCGTCCTGCCGGCAGGGCGGTCCGTTCCAGTACACATTTCTTCTTTTTTTAGCTGAATTCTTCTGTTGTCGCACCGCAAAATATGATCAACCTGAAAATAAACTTGCCGGGTTACGACTGTACCTTTCTACAACCTAAAAATTAGCAAAATAAAGTAAAAACACTTCTATTTGGTATTAATTTAGGGCTTAAACCGGTTGGAAATCGAGTATGAAAACCGTACATCAATACTACTCCAAAATCATTATTTTCATGCCAAATGTGTTCGACATTGTTGAGAATGTGGAAATTTGTGCTCAAATTTTTACTAATGCGACAAAAATTTTAAAAAATATATATATATCGCCGCACTCGAATCGGAGATTTTTGAAAATTTTCGAATCGGCATACCCGAATTTCACTAGGTGCAATTCTCGAACCCGAACTCATGCAATATAGCATTCAATTTATTTTGAATGTAAACGATGCAAGAAAAGGTCCAACACAGAACTTTGAGCAATTTATAGTCAGTCGAGTTTTTGCATTTACATCAATGCTCCAAATACAATAGATATACTTTACTTTTCTCGCTTTGGCCCTTTGAGTCTTTTTTTAGAACTCTATTGGGGGTTTTTTGTTTTGTTTCCGTTGGGTATGTTTGCACTTTATTGTTTTGTAGAGTTACAATGCTGGTAACTCAAACTCTTTTCTAGTATTAGCGTTTTGGATCCCTGCTTGGGCTCTTAGCATCAATTTTCCAGTTCCCACAATAACAATTTTTATTATTTTTTATTTCTAGCAAGCTCTTTATTTAAATCTCCATAAATAATTTGTGGAGTTCGGTTTAATTTAGAGGAAAAAAAAAACAGAGGAGATGGGATGGGAGGCGTGAGCTGTTGCCTCATGAAAGATGAAGGGTAGTTTAGTCATAGATTGCAAAAACTGAAATATTTTATTTAAAACATTGTTAAAACTAGTGAAAAGGATTTATATCCAGAAACAACAAGATTATAGGGTGTTATTTCCGGTTTCGAAGATTACAAGAGGTTATATCTAGATGAGCAAGATTTTAGGAGGTTATATCCAATTTTACCATTATTGTTTTTCATTATTGTAATTTGTAAGGTGTAACGTATAAATTTGGATATGTGCTTTGTATTTGCTATGGATGCTTATATTATTTGCTATGGGTGCTACTGGATGCTATTGGATGCTTTGTATTTTGTATTTGAGTTTTTATGAGAAATCAACTTGGATTAGTTCCAGTTAATGCTCCGCTGTTTTTGTTTTTGCTTCAGGTTAAGTAGTTTTATATGATATGCCAACAATAGTCAGCCTAAGATAAATCAAGTTTCTGAGTAACTGTTTTGCAAAACAGATACTCATGAATTCTTATATTGATTCATTTTTTTTTCGCAAAACAGGTACTCAGCCTAAGATAAATCAAGTTCCTGAGTAATTTTTTCATTTTTTTTTTTCCCTTTTTGACTAAATGAAGCTACTGGTTATTAAAAAAGAAAATCGCACAAGAAGGATGGTTTCAATGAGGCTTTTGTTAAACCCCCTTCCCCCCCACCCCCCCTCCCCACTTTTTAGTAAGAACTCCAATCAGTACTGTCATGCAATCACACAATCTGCATTTTAATTTGAGCTTATATCTGCAAAAGGGAAACCCAAATCTATCAAGTAGTGAACTGTTTTCAAAGGTGAAACCAAGAAGTTGCTGAACTTGGTTCATCTGTTTTTCTGTCTTGCAAAATAGACAGTGCCTAACTAGTTTGTTTCCGTTTGATAATATCTATCTGGTCTCTAGATTGCTGCAGATTAAGGCCTTGATCACAATTCTTTTTTTTTTTAACGTAGGATTTCAATTCATTTCATTTCATTGGAAAATTCTTAATCACAATGAGCGGATTTGGTGTCATTTGATTGGGATTCCTATATAATTAAGTTTAAGGAAATCTTACGAAATCAATTCAAATGAAATGAAATACCGAGTAAAAATCATTGTGATCAGGGCCTAATTCTCTGCTTTTGTTATGGTTCTGGAGAGGTGGCAAAAAAAATGCAACAATTGCTTAGCCCCTTGATAAGGAAAAAACTTGGCCCAAACACAACTAGACCCAAGAACTAATAGATCCGTTTGCTTAAAAGAACCAACAATTCAGAGTTCTTTTTTGAAATTGAAACCCATGGGCATACATATAATTATTTCCTGAGGTTTTCCAGCCAAAATCTTTTAAAATATTATTAAAATAATATAAAGTAATAAAAATAAGCTAAAAAAATCTAAATTTATTTATGTCAAAAATAAAATATTTAATATAAAAATATTTCGAGAAAATACCTAACAAATCAATTTCGAGAAACTAGCTATTTAAATAAAAATAAAACAAAAATAATTATCGTCATAAATAATATATATTACTTTTGTTATAAAAATGTTTAAAATAAATATATATTATCTTTTTCATCAATAAAATATATTAATATTTATCTAAAATTAATTAAATTAATATAAATAATCATTATTTTAATTAAAAAATGATAAAAACCAATTTCGGAATCTGAGAGTCTGAGATTTGCTAAGATAGGAATCAGATATTCCGATATTCTGATATTAATATCGGAATCTCAGATTCCGGTATCACAATAATAGTCTTAAAATTCTGATTTTTTTTTCGATAAATGTCCTATTATAAGCCCAATTTCACTTCACTTTTTTCTTCTTCTTCTTATTATTTTTTTGACAACCAAATGTTACTTCGCTGTTCCATAACTATTCTTTTTTTCTTTTCTTTTTTTTTTGCAGTATGTATATTTTGGGGAAGGTTCCAGTTGCCTCGGTTAGTTTCCATTTATAAATTTTAATAGTTCCAAACTTAAAAACTAAGTAAAAACCATTAATATGATTAATTTTATTTTTATATGCACACAAATGTTACGATACTTTTTTTTGAACTAAAAGCGCCCCAAGTAGGGGAGCCAGCTTTCAATTAAGCAGCGAAAGAGTCATACAAGCAAAAGTAAAAGGGAACAAGCACCACTTACAAATCTGTGGAAACCGCTTGTGACAAGCAACAAAACTAACCAAAAGTATCAAAGTCTAAACACACAAAAAGAGGAATTAAGCAAAGACAGTCTAATTATGAGTAGACGAAGTAGCATCAGTGAGATGCCCATCCCTTTTGCTGTCCTTATCTTCATTTTTCTTTGCTATATTCTGGAATGCAGTTAAGTCCCTGAATCTAGCGGCTAGTCCACTGTTGGTACCTATCCAATTGAAGAATAAATTTAAAGCTTTGAAGGTAATTGAACCAGCATCAATAGAAAGATCTCTAAAAATAAAGTTGTTTCTCTTAGTCCATACTTCCCAGCACCAAGCTGCTAGAATAGCTTTGGTATAAGCTCGGTTGTTAGAACTGAGTTCATTGATGCTTGTCCAAATGTTATTAAGAGAGGTGCAATTAATGACAATTCTTTTAATATTGAAGAGGTTGAACCCCTTCCAGAAGATTTTAGCAGTACTACAGTCTACCAAAATGTGATCCACTGATTCATAGTTGCTACAAAAAGGGCATTTAGTTGGGCCTTGCCAACCTTTCCTCTTGTAAGTTATCAGTTGTGAGAATTTTATTATTAAGAGCTAACCACATAAATAATTTGACTTTTAAGGGCACTTTGATTGGACAAACAGTTTCATTAAGGTTACAAGTTTTACCAGGATGGTTTAGTAAAGAGTAAAGTGATCTAACAGTATATGTGCCTTTACATTCTAAACTCCAACTGATGGAATCCTGTGTATCATTAAAATCAGTGTTGTTAAGAATATTTGTTAAGGCATTTTTTTCTACTCTGACAACATTTGAAACACCTCTGGTAAGAGAGAACTTGATGCTGCCACCATTCCACACTTGTTGTACTGTGGCATCTGGATGGTTAGTTTTTTCATAAGAATTGGGATAAGTGGTACTGAGGGGAGTGTTATCAAAACAGTTGTCTTTCCAAAATTTGATACTTTTGCCATCACCTATAAGGTGTTGGAGTTATGTCTTAGAAGACAATATTTAATGACTTATTTTCTTAGTTTATGTTAATGATGATATTTGATCATTTGTTCCTAGAGTTTATTATTGACAGATCATTCAAGTTGAGGATCTGAATTGTAGATCTCTGTGGATCATTCATTAGAATGACAATAATAAATCTAAATCGTCCATAATCTTGATAATTAACAAGGAACATTAATTATCATAAAAGATTAGTATGCAAGTTAAGTGATGATTAAGTTCTACAAATCATAGGTAAGGAGTTACCAACTTAATTGCATATGTGTATGTTATTGGAACATAGTACATGACTTGACCCAATGAAATAAACATATGGATTGTGTTAAGTGTCATTGTTTATTTCATATAAGTTTGATTCTAAGTTTGAGATGTTCACCTTTTCTACATGAGGATAGGTTCAATAAATATCGTCTAACGTTGATTCCTGATAAAGGCTGCTATAAGGACTTTATTTATGTTCTCTTGAATTGTGCGGGGAAAAGTTGTTCATCAAGAAAACCGTATGTCCCTCATTAGTATACCTAGTGAGTGATGATATCTGTTTAGGCCCCTTGATGGAGTTGGATCGTATGCATGCAAACTAGACGATCAACTCTAGATCAAGAAATGTATAATATGCAAGAATGACACATTCCTATCTTGGATTATACAATGATATCATGTGACATAAGAATCAGACAAGGAAATACTATTATTTTTTATGCAGGATTGAGATATTGTAACGGTACATTATTTATGCAAATTGGGAATCATAACGTGTTGCTAGATACCGCTTATGATTATTGGAATTAAATGATGATTTATTTCCATGGCCAACAAAGCATAAATCCTCAAAGGGTCACACAAATAGGACTTCAACCACACGATGTGTTATTTGATTTGTTTGTATTGGAGAATGCAAAATATGATAAGTGGATTAATTAATTATAAACCGTTGTGAACCGTTATGATTAATTTAATCAAAGAGATCATATGAAAATTAAATAATGCATGTACTAATCCTAAAATAATTATCAAGATATTGATAATTGATTCAACACATTACAATATAATTATTGGAATTATATTGAGAGGATGAGCTTTATTTATTAGTAAATTAATAGCCCAACTAAAGAGTAATTAAAACTAAAGAGTAATTAAAGGGGTCTTTAATTAAATGAATTAGAGACTAAATTGAGCAATAAATGGAGCCCATAAAGGCCCATTTCGTGGCTGCCCTAGGGTGAGTGGCAATGTTGTAATAACCTACAACTTGTCATGAAGAGTGGTTGGCTATATAAAGGGGTCTCTTTGGGAGCAAAGCCTAGCCGTCATCTCTCTTCCTCTCCCCTCCCTTGCGCCTCCACCTAGAAGAGAGATTTTTCTCTCTTCTCCATTGCTTTTCCCTTCCTCTCTTAACTCATGTGTTGAGTACAAATCTATACCTCTCAATTAGTTGATTGATTAGAGAAGTGCAAAAGGATTAGTCTCACCCTTCTCTCACTAGCACAAGATGAAAAGATGGTGGTTGGGCTCCTTGGTGGACCCGAGGTCAAGCACGAGGTGGAGATGATGGAGGAGGCACGCCATCGACTCCCATGCCATGGATTCGAGCCTCATGAATGCGACTTCATGAGAGGTATAGCTTTCTCCTACTTGTTCTCATTGTTTTGATGTGTGAATGCTTCTAGCACTAGATCTATGGTGTTTAGTTGTGATTTCTTGTTATTTGATGGCACAAAAATGAAATTAAACACTTCTTAACATAAGGTGCTTAGCACCTATTTTGAACATAGGGAGGACTTTTGAGACAGTTCTCCAGAGGGGAGAGGACCTAGGGTTGCTATCTATAGTTTTTTACTTAGCTAAGACAATCTCCTTCCACAAAGATTTGTGTTCCTTATAGAAGTACTTCCAGGTCCATTTACCTAGAGAGGCCAGGTTCATGTGATGTAAATTTAGGATGCCCCAGCCACCATACTGCTTTTATTTGCAAAGAGTTTGCCAACTAACTAAGCAAAGCTTTTTCCTATCAGAACTCTGATAACTTCCCCAGAGGAAGTTTCTCCTAATTCTGTCTATCTTGATTATGGCCCACTTGGGGCACTGAAAGATAGAGAAGAGATAGAGTGGTGAGGCAGTCAGCACTGAGTTAAGAAGAACTAATCTCCCTTCCATGGAGAGGAAATTGCCTTTCCATCTGGTGAGTTTGCTAGCAATATTGTCTATCATTAAATTCCAAGTTTGCTTAAATTTGTTACGATACTTAAATTTGTTTTAAAGTACACTTAAAGTTTGTAAATTTGATCATCTTATGTAAAGAAAACAAAAATAATTATGAAAATAAAGATATTTGAACGCTCCTCTATTTTCTACAACTAGACTAGCTATTCCGATCACGTTAGTTAAGAAAAAATAATGTTGGTGAGTTGATTCTTGCTAAGTGTAGACGCTGACAGTATATAAAGCTCAAATTTTTAATTTAGTAAATAACGACACTTGAAAAATAAAAAATTATTTTCCAACAGCGAGAATCTCCTTAGCATAATAATTTAAAAATATGTAAGACGAGACGACACGTTTGTTTCTTGAATTTTATAAACACCAGAAGGCTCTTTACGTGATTTCTAGTTTAAGAAATTCTAATTACGGAACTTTCCAGGGTGTAAACCGAAAATGTAGACATTCTTTAAAAGAAAACACTCCTTTTGGCTGCTCTTCACTTCACTCCTCATAACTAATTCCCTCTCGCGCTCCTTTCTTTCAGCTCTCAATTCAACAATTGCAATCCCAATTTCAAATTTCTGAGTCTCAAATCAAATCAAGCGAAAAGATGGACAAGTACGAGGATTTAGGCGCTGGGAATTTCGAAGGCGCTCGTAAAATGCGAAATAGAGAGACGAAGGAGCTCGTCTCCGTCAAGTTCATCCCACGCGGCCACAAGGTACTCCAAATCGACTCCATTCTGACCATTTTTATGTGTTTCCATTGATCTTTCATGTTTCTTTGATTCAGATTGACGAGTACTTGGAGTGGCGAATTCTCAACCACAGGTCGCTCACGCATCCCAATGTAATCCGATTCAAAGAGGTCCCAAATTTGAATCTTTACACTTTGCTTTACTGTTTTGTGGTTATAATGTGTTTAATCCGGTTCAAAGAGGTCTCGAAATTGATTCATTTTACTTGTTTTACTGTTTTGTAGTTACAATTGTGTCTAATTTTTAATTGAATTGAAGTTTTGTTGTTCTTGAATTTTTATTTTTAGGTGGTGCTCACCCCGACACACCTCGCAATTGTATTGGAGCATGCCGCTGATGGTGCACTCTTTGATCGAATTAGCAATGCCGATCCATTAACTGAAGACGAGGTAATTTGATGATAACTTCTGTTTTTTTAATCTCAATCCATTTTAAGTAATTGTACCTTTCATTTATCGTTTCTTTGAAATTAGGCGAGATGCTTCTTCCAGCAACTGATATGTGGTGTCAGCTACTGCCATTTTATGGTATTAAAAGCACCACTTCTTGGCTTCTAGTAAATAGTTATATTTTGTTGAATTCTTTCCTTTTCTTCCTTGACATTTTTGAAGCAATTTTGTAGCAAATTTGCAACCAAGATTTGAAGCTCGACAATGTACTTCTGAATGGAAACCACCTGCCACAACTCAAGATCTGTGATTTTGATTACACTAAGGTCATTTCTAAAAATAACAAAAAATAAAAAATGACTTTGAAGAGAACTAGTTAAAAATTATTTTAAAGGGACTCATTGAATGATAGAATTTAACCAACTGCAGTCATCGCTGCTCTACTCAAGCCCACAATTGACAGTGGGGAAGCTTGCATACATTGCTCCAGAAGTTATCTTTTACCATGATTACAGTGGTGAGGTAAAGTCTTGTCATTGCATTATTCTTACTCTGGCATGGTGGTCCCAGTTCTGACTAGGTTTAACTGAACCAATTCCAAGGAAGAAAATAGTCACCAAAATCAGGCCCCATTATAGCTTTTGTTTTCTGAACTTGCTAGCTATGAACATTTGAGAGGTCTCATCTGTCATCCAGTTGGGAAGGATGACTGAGAAAGTGAGACTGATGGTTTTTTTGTTGTTTTCCTATTTGATCTGGGAAGGTATACATAGGTGTACTATACTGTGGAGTTCATTGCATGTGATGTTTATGCGGAGCCAGATGCAGTGAACTCAATTGATATGAGGATTATAGCTGGGAGTTACTGATGGTAGGATGACTATTTCAAGACAATATTGGGGTTCAATGATTATTAGTTGATTAGTGATATTTGCAAATTTTATTTAATCTTTTTTGTCCACTTTAGATTGATTACTCTTTTGTCTGATTTGCATTTTATTAGTTACATTTTTTTTCTGTTTTTACTAATTGACAATTTTTATATGAACTACGATGAAAGAAAAGGAAGAATGTAAGCTCGTTAACCTATACTAAATGATTATATGTTACAGGCTAGTAAGTTTGTGCATGTTAGCAAAGAGGTCCTCAAATTCCTTTATAAAGTTGAACAAAAACGCCCTCTGTTGCGACCTGAATCTGACCTCTGTTTTGTGTTGGAGGATCACATCCAAGCACTTTCCAATGCTGAGGTAAAAATATTAGCAAAGATTTCTTGTAGTTGGCTCAGCCTTCACGATTGTAATGTCAAATTTATGCACATTAGCAAATACAGGGCTTACCCATAACTATATAAGCTTCTCTTTTTACCAACAGCAAACTCTTAGTTACCTGTCCTTATCTGTGTGCTTTTTCATTATTAAGTACTGGGAACTTCTCTCTGTTTTGACTGATCAATAATTTGATCTGAACTGTGCTTTAAAAAGAAAATATGTACGGGTATCCTCTGCTCATTTAGGTTAGATGCTTACTTCTACAGGCTGATTTAGATATGCGGAGATGCAAATGGTTTGCCGAAGAAATTGATAGGGCAGAAAGGCACCGCATTCTCTCTGACGAGGAAGTGAACTCTCGTGATGTGTTCAAAGAACACATCCACAAGCTTCTTGCTACAGCCGAGGTAAATTGTAGCAAATATTTCTGGTAGGCTCAATCTAGGTGATAGTAATGCCAATAACATTCACATAGTAGACACTACGAGACGTTTTTATTACTACATATGCTGTCTTCACCTACCTGAAGCAATTACATAACTACCTTGCCCTGTATCCAAACCAGTGCTGCACAGTATATGTGCTGTGCAGAATAACACTGTGAAAATTATTTTGGGATGCTTACAGCACGTTGAGGTTAACCCCCCCCCCCCCCCCATAACATTTAATGGAAGTAAATTGTGCTGCAAATGATGATGATTGTCCCCTTAACCTCTTAAATGTTATGGGGTTGTGTGTGTGTGTGTGTGGTGGGGGGGGGGGGGGGGGGGTTAACCTTTATTGTCCCCTTAACCTCTTACCCAATAATGATGATAATTGTGCTGCAAATGGCAGTAAATTGTGCTCTTTCCCAATAATGTATAGCTTTATTCAAATAAATTGAAATAAATAAATTTCTCAGTTCAAATAATTTTGTCAGAATAATTTGTAGCAAGGTGCTTCCTTTATTTTTTCTGACTTTTCAATTAAATTGATATCTGTGATTAAATATGCAGCTGGCTGATGTATGGTCATGTGGAGTAACACTGTGTTTGATGCTGGTTGGTGCTTCTGTCTTCGAAGACCCTGATGATCCAGAAAATTTAGCAAAGACCACAGAGGTAACCTCTTCCAAAAAAAATCTCAAACTTCCCTCATTTGATATATTGCTAAACTACTCGATGTCCGTATACCTTGAGGTTCGGAAACCTGAACAAATTTGAGTCTTGCTCACTTTTACATGCAAAGCAAAACATTGGAGCAAAGTGTGGAGCTGTTGAAACTTGAAAAATATAGCTCATGATACAACATTGAAATAAATGTTTGTAATTGTATCAATTAATTTTTAGTTAGATGTGTTGATCTGCAGAGGATTATGTTGGCACAGTACAAGATACCAGATCATATTCACATATCGCAAGACTGCCAGCAGCTTCTCGCCCGTATATTTGTGGCCGATCCTGATGAGGTAATCTTGTTCAAGAAAAAGTTACCAATATGTCCTCCAAAAGCATGAAATCCTTTTCTTTATGGATTATCAGGTGCATCCTGAAATTACCAAATATCCTTAGGCACATTATAAGAATCCTGAGTGCACCTATGATATGATTACTATTTTTCCAGTAATGTGGTTAATTTTGAACTGGTCGGTCTCAGGGAGAGTTGGAATTTTTGTTTCTTTATGATCTAAACTTACTGTTCAATTTCCACAAACTTCATTTACATGTCCTTTTGTTGCACTCAATATACCTGCAAAACCTCTTTAACATAATCCATAAAACATGCGAAGAGTGTTTCAGAAAAGGTTGACTCATGGTGTAAACTAATAACTTCAAAATTTTGAATTTTACAACCAGAGAATAAAAATTCAGGAAATAAGGCGGCATCCATGGTTCTTGGAAAACCTTCCAGAGGAGCTATCTGAAACAGCACAAGGCTTGTATAACGAAAGGGACACTACTGAACATATGCATTCTCTGCAAACCAAAGAGGAGATCATACAGATTTTGAATGAGGCCCGAATCCCACCTCCATCTTCGCCAGATGTAGAAGAGGATCAAGTAGTACAAGAAATAGATTGGTTCCCAGAGATGTATGAGATGCCCCGTGCAAGGTGAATTCCATCTCAGAAGATTGGTGTAATCGTCTCTAGGGTTTCCTTGCCCTTCCCGACCCTCAACACCCTCCTCTCCTCCTCCCCTCGCACAACAATATTTGCTTTCTTTTCCTTTTTCCATTTAAGTTGGTAGCCTTTTCCTTTATAAAATTTCTGCCTCTGGTGAATTTGTTATTTTGTTTACTATAGAAGTACAGATGGAACAATGCCTGAAATGTATACATGATAGTTTCTGTTAGGAACAAGAACTGGAACAAAATTTAGCGCTTCTTTTGATGCCTGAAAAATATGAAGATTAAATAGCAAAAACATTGCATTTAGTTGGTAAGTAATCAAAGACCATACAACAATAGAAACCTAAACACCCATCACCAGATTCCTATGGTCCAATTTATCTTCAAAACTATTTTCTGATGGTAGAAAAGTTTTTCCAAGTAAAATATTGAATAAAGAGAATAAAGGTGGATAGATATGATTGTGATGATTTGTTGTGACTGCCAAGTGCCAAGTGCCAATTCATTTCTTACGATTTAAGCACCTTATTCCAAACTCCAATCCAAAGTTTCTGATGGAAAAAAAGGGAGGCATGGTATTCTTGTTAATTATTATTTTTTTTCCTATCTAAGAGGGTTGTTATACTTTTGCTGCTTCTCGGTGTGTGTGTATCTGTGTTAGGACATGAAGTTGAAGTCATACAATTGGACGTATAGAGTGTTTTTATAATTGTGCATTATGCTTCCAATAAAAAAAGCTGTTGTAAGCAAGACTAACATATTTTATATAAAGGTCAGGTCAGCACCAAAATATAAATATTTGTTACATTACTTAAAACATCAAGTTAGTATTGTAACAGATTTTCATCGACAGTAATACATCACTAGATAAGCTAGAAAGTAATTGGCTTTAGTCGAACAATATAGTAACTCAAAATATACATATCCTCATCCTGGTAAAGGAGACAAATCAATATTCTTTCTAATTTCTAAAGAGTGAACCTTTACCCAAGCATAAATTTGACCCTGCACCATATGATAGTGCGAGTAATTAAAAAAAATGTAGATATATCTTTCTTTTTAAAAAAAAAAAATGTTAACTTTTTAATCAGTGTCACATATATTTCAAAAAAAAATATGGTGACTATATATTCTATCTCTAAATATCTTTTTGTGACAGTTATATAGTCTTTTGTTTACTTATAAAAGAACTTGAAAACCATAAACTACAATAAAATCGATAATAAGGGTGCATTGTGCAAGATATAACTGATTGCAGAAGGACAATACAAGCAAACACAACAACAGTCTGAAAGCAAAATAGAGGCTGCATAAATTATATACCATACATGAAAACAAGTAAAGAAAAAGAGATGAGTTCGAAAGCTCTGCATTCTTTCAATATGAATCTCACGCTGATCTGGCGTTAAGCCAAGTGAGTATGTCCTGACGGACCAAGGCGACATTCTCGTCAGGCTCGCCAAACAACAGGGAATGGAACATTCCATCATATAACTTTATGGTTTTATCTTCGCTTCTTGCCTCTTCATACAGAGCCTTACTGATAGCAGGGTCTGTGACCTGGTCGGCACTCCCATGCAAAACCAAGAAAGGAATTGAGATCTCGTGAAGTCTTGAACCGAGCTCTTCGGTTACTCGTAGCAACTCCACCACTGTCCCTAGTCTCGGTTTCCCATTGTACCTGATCCAAGTCACTCGTGCAAGTCAAATACTTAGCAGAATTGGTATTTCAAGTAACTTTTTACATGATTGGTATCTGCTTAGCATTGAAGATTGGATCAGAGTAAATTATTGTCAATTGTACATTGTTACTTTTATCTTAATTGAACATTGTTATTGTCTATTTTATTTCTCTCTCTCCCTCTCTCTCTCTCTCTCTGTTCTGCTTTCAGGCCTAATATCAGTTTGAGGAGATAATGTTTCATTTCCAGTAAGGTGCAAATAATTATACAACAATTTAACCATAACCCAATTAAGTATGTAGTGTCCAAGATGTTAATAATCCATTCGGACTTCAGAGCATTCAGACTACAGAGCACCTATTTGTTTATAGTTTATACTTTCCACAGGTTCTATAAACTAACTGGTAGTGGTCAATAGAAACTTAAATAGCTACCTCAAGGGATTTGACATAGCTATGATCCTCTTTTCAGGCACCTTGATCGATTTCTCAACAAGGTCAGCTGTAGGAACCACAGCTAGAGTTGGAGCGAACCGAGCGAAAAACTTCAGGGCCATCTGTACCGGCCAAGCCGGCTTCATCCTGTCCGATATCTTGCACATCGGTGCAACAAGCACTGCACCGGCCCATGCATCAGCTGGCCTGCTCAGGTGCATCAATAAGCACAATGCACCCCCCATCGACTCACTGAATAAGAATGATCTCATTCCCTGGTTCTCGGGCCGGTCCCGTACAGATTGGAAGAAGTCCCTGAGGTCAGCAAGCACAATATTGAGGTTGGGAACAAAAGCGGGAAGCCCAGGGGATCTTCCATGGCCAGGGAGGTCTGCAGCGAAGCACGCAAACCCCTGGCTGGCCAGGAAGACAGCGGTGGTTTGCATGATCCACCCGGTGTCATTGCCGTAGCCGTGGATAATGAAGACTAGCGCTCTAGGGGGACCAACAAATGGTGCCCATGATCGGGTAAAGAGAGACCGGCCTGAGGGAGCTGTGAAGAGGACCGAGTGGCTGGAGACACCGTGGAGCGCATAATAGGCCTCCTCTGTTTCCGGTGAGTTGCCCCAGGCATTCCGGTATTTGGTGTTGAGTTGTTGTACCGGTTGGCTTCCCATCAGTATGGAACAGGGGATGATGATCAAATGGGAATAGATTAGGGGAAGAAAATGGAAGGAATTTGTGACAAGGCATAGTGGCTTCAGGTGTGCTACTTAACATGGGCAATTGTGATTGCTTACTTTTGACAACTCATTCTTTGTTTTTGTTGCATTTTACCTATTTTTTATTGTTAGGTCTTTTATATATTACTTTATCTATTTTCTGTTGTTATGTTTGTTTAATATTCTGATTCTTTCTGTTTTAACTTTTTCTTTGGAAAAATGGCAAAAGGTGGTTAGGCCCCCGCCAGATGATGTATTGTCGGTGCTCGTCTCTTTCCCCAAATGATGACACTGACTCAATACAGCATTGATATAATGCATGTAATTTTTTTTTTTATTAATTTCAGCTATGTTTGATTAGCAGAAGATTATGTTGGTGCATTACAAAGATACCAGATAGTGTCGACATATCGCACGACTGCAGGAAGTATTTTTGTTGCCAATCCAGACGAGTTGATCTATTGTTACAAGGGAAATTTTTAACAATATGCCCCTCCAAAAGTTCACAATTCTTTTTTCTGTGTGTCATTGCATATCCCCTGAAACTAACACTCCACATCACTATAAGGCATATAAATAAAAATCCGGATGAATGCACATATGCAACTACTAATACCATTTTGCCAGTGATACAGTGACGTGCGTTAGTTGAGAATGGGGACTTGTTAGTCTCTGAAAGAGTTGAGATTTCTGGAATCTTTCTGATCTAAATTCACACAGAGTTCATTTACACGTGCTTTTGTTGCTCTCCAAAAGTACCCACAAAAACCATTTCTTATAGGTATCCATAGAAAACGTGAAGGCCTTTCAAACCCATTTATTTATTTTTTTTTGTTTTAAAACTAATGAAATTTTCATGTCACATAAAAATAAAATATTTTCTTTTGGGATGGTTCTAGCGCCAGTAATTATTTCATTTTTAGAAGGTTGATCATTCCAAACTTAAAACTAATAAGAATCAAATAAAACCATTAAATAAGATCAATTTTATTTTGGTTAGATGCACACATAAATTAGTACGATATTTCAGTTTTGTTTTAGTCGACCTGAAAAGTTTATAAATATGAACAATCTCCTACCATTATTTTTTTTTTTCAAAATTTTGGTTTTTATCAAACAAAATCGATATTGTATAAAGTTTTTTTTGTGTGTGTAGTGAAAAGTAGTATATATTTTGTCAAATAGTGTTTTAATATTATACTTTAGAATTCTTGTTATCATTTTTTTAAATATAATAAAAACATTTTGAACTCCTCTCTTTTATATCAGATTTTTTTTAATTAAAAAATGTATTGTTGCATTTGAGATAGGTCTGATGCTTATTTGGTCTGGCTCTTATGGTCCAATTTTATTATCTAAATTACTTTCTGATGGTCGTAAGGATTTTTTTTTTTTTAAGGTTGGTTTGAAACCAACAATTTTGTTATAAGAATTTTAAAAATAAATGCTCTCATCGATTCAAGTTTAAGGATTTCTCTAATGTTAAGAGGCTTCAAGAGCGAGGAAATTGTTCATATCAAGAAAAAAAAATCAATGGTAGGAAATTATATATATTCATTATATTTTTAATATATAGATGCACACATTTTCAAAAAAAAAAAAGAAAAAAAAGATGTATAATTAACAGACTCCAAGAGCGAGGCAAGAGGCTTGGAATTATCATTATTGTTACTGTTATTCTTGTACATCTAGGAGGCACTGTAGTGTTGCTCTTTGTATGCATATGGACCATTGGAAGAGTGTTTCTTTTTATTCCCATTATTATGCTAATAAAAAGCTGTCATACGCGAGATTAAGATTGTTATAAAGTGTAGGCCAGTACAAAGAAACTAGTCTAGTAAAACACGCCCGCATAGTCAGTAATAACCTAATCATGTATAATGAGACATCAATATTTTGAAGTTTAGATTTAATTTATCAAACTTTTATGCAATTTGCAAATTATAGTTTGACCATTAATATGACGAACAACCAAAGCAGATGTGTTTACGTTTCAAAATGCTTGATGAATGATCGTTTATTATCAAACGGCAAAAAAATGGAAGCAATCTATACAAGCTATAAAGGAAATATATAAAATCATATTTTAATAACTGTTTGATACTGTGTCACGAATCACGATTATCAAATAAATTTGTTAAGTTAAAACATCGCATCAAATACATGTCAATTACCCACATAAAGTGCAAATAAAGAGCGTTCTGGACAGAATTGAAGAATTTCAAACGATTGTGCATTCATTTTAAGTTAATGATCACAATAATCCATATTTAATCTCTTTATATATTAGATAAATAAATTATGATCTTAAAAATTCAAAACTATTGGATTATAAATTTCGATTACACAAATAAACGGCAAATAATGAGCATTCAGGACAGAATTGGAGCATTTCAAGCGATTGTGCATTCATTATAAATCATATGATCACAATAATCCATATTTAAACTCTTTATACAGTAAGTTTATGATCTTAAAATTTCAACAGGATTGGATTATACATGTTGATTACGCACATAAAGTGTAAATAATAAGCGTTCTGGACAAAATTGGAGCATTTCAAGTGATTGTGCATTCGTTTTAAGTTATTTGATCACAATAATACATATTTAAGCTCTTTATATATTGGATAAAAAAATTATGATCTTAAAAATTCAAAACTATTGGATTATAAATTTCGATTACACAAATAAACTGCAATTAATGACCATTCTGGACAGAAATGGAGCATTTCAAGCGATTATGCATTCATTTTATATCATTTGATCAAAATAATCTATATTTAAAATCTTTATACAGTGGAGAACAAATTTCTGATCTTAAAAATTCAAATATATTAGATTATAAATATTAATTACTTAAATAAAGTGCAAATAATGAGTGTTGTCCACTGCATTCATTTTAAGTCATTTCATCATAATAATCCATATTTAAATTCCTTATACACTGGAGAATAAGTTTATGATCTTGTAAGAACATTACAATTAAAAAGGGAATTGCGATTTGGCAAAGGCTATTCCCTGCACCCTTGACTCATGATCAGCACTTAAAGTTCAATATTGCTTCTCAGTTGCCTGATTCAACTACTCGAGATAAAGTGACTTGGCGTTGGAACAAGGATAATGTGTACTCTGTTTCATCTATTTACAAAAGCCTAGCCCTTGCTGGTAAAACAAAATTTGCTTTTCAGCGTCTCTGGAAATTACATGTCCCACCAACTTTGAAGCAGTTCCTGATCTTCTTAGCGCTTGGAAAAATTTTGACTCAGGATCAGCTTGTGAAAAGAAATATCACTGTTCATCCAAAGTGCTTTTTGTGCCAACAAAATCTGCTGGAGACTCAAACTCACTTGTTTTGTGAATGCCCCTTTGCATTCAACTGTTGGAGATTGTTAGGTATGAGAACGGACACCTTCTCCACAATTCAGTCGATTCTTCATTTCCTCTGTTCTTCTACTGACAGAAGCATCAAACTGATTTCGGTAGCAGTCACTTTATGGGGCCTTTGGATTGAGAGGAACAACAGGATCTTCAGGGGGGATGCAAGAAACCTTTCGGCAGTTCACGATTGGATCGTTCAAGAGGCTACCCTTTACAACAAGTTTTGCTAGTTTTTCTTCTTGTTGCCTTTTTCTTCTTTCTTTCTTTTCTTTTCTTTTTTCCTAGATAGCCACTATCTAGCCTTCCCTAAAAAAAAAAAATAAGTTTATGATCTTAAAAATTAATAAGGATTAGATTATATATATCAAATACACACATAAAGTGTAAATAATGAGCGTTCTGGACAGAATTGGAGCATTTCTGGTGATTGTGCATCCATTTTTATTAATTTGATGAAAATAATCTATAATTAAAATATTTATACAGTGGAGAATAAATTTGTAATCTTAAAAATTTAAAAGGATTAGATTATACATATCAATTACACATATAAATTGCAAAAAACGAGCTTTCTGGACAGAATTGGAGCATTTCGAGCCATTCTGGATTCGTTTAAAGTCATTTGATCACAATAATCTATATTTAAGATCTTCATACAGTGGATAACAAAATTATGATCTTAATAATTTAAAAATATTGGATTATACATGTCAATTACGTACATAAAATGCAAATAATGAGCATTCTGAACAGAATTGGAGCATTTCAAGCGATTGTGCATTCATTTTAAGTCATTTGATCAAAATAATGTATATTTAAAATATTTTGTACAGTAGAGAATAAGTTTATGATCATAAAAAATCAAAAGGATTAGAATATAAATATCAATTACGGACATAAAGTGCATATAATGAGCGTTCTGGACAGAATTGAATCATTTCAAGCGATAAATCATTTGATAACCATAATCTATATTTCAACTATTTATGCAGTGGTGAATAATTTTATGATCTTAAAAAGACAAAATGATTGAATTCTAATGTCAATTACGCACATAAAGTACAAATAATGAGCGTTCTGGACAGAATCAGAACATTCGAAGTGATTGTGCAAAACATTTTAAGTCATTTGGTCATAATAATATATATTTATATTTTTATATAGTGGGAAATGATTTAATGATCGTAAAAATTCAAAAGAATTGGATTATAGTTATATATGTCAATTACGCATATTAAGTGCAAATAATTAACGTTCTGAACAGAATCGGAGCATTAAAAGATATTGTGCAAACATTTAAGTCATTTAATCATAATAATCTATATTTAAGCTCTTTTTACAGTGAAAAATGATTTGATGATCTTAAAATTTCAAAAGAATTTGATTATACATGTTAATTACGCACATAAAGTGCAAATAATGAGTGTTTTGGACAGAATTAGAGCATTTCAAGCGACTCAGAATTCATTTTAAGTCATTTGATAACCATAATCTATATTTAAACTATTTATGCAGTGGCAAATAAGTTTATAATCTTAACATACAAAATGATTGAATTATACATGTCAATTACGCACATATAGTGCAAATAATGAGCGTTCTGAACAGAATCGGAGCATTTAAAGCGATTGTGGAAATGTTTTAAGTTATTTGATTAAAATAATCTATATTTATGCTCTTTATACAGTGGAAAATGAGTTGATGATCGTAAAGATTCAATAGAATTGGCTTATAGTTATATATGTCAATTACGCACATTAAGTGAAAATAATAAGCGTTCTGGACAGAATTGAAGCATTTAGAGCGATTGTGCAAACATTTTAAGTCCTTTGATCACAATAAACTATATTTAAGCTCTTTATACAGTGGAAAATGATTTTATGATATTCAAAATTCAAAAGAATTGGATTATACTTGTCAATTACGCACATAAAGTGCAATAATGAGCATTCTGGACAGAATTGGAGCATTTCAAGCGACTGTGTGTCCATTTTAAATCATTTGATCAAAATAATCTATATTTTAAATCCATTTGCAGTAGAGAATAAGTTTATGATCTTAAAAATTCAAAAGGATTTGATTATAAATATCAATCAAGCCAACAAAGTGCAAATAATGAGCGTTCTGGACAAAATTTGGGCATTTCAAACGATTCTGCATTAATTTTAGTTTATTTTATCACAACAATCTATATTTAAGCTTCTTATACAGTGGACAATAAGTTTCTGATCTAAAAATTCAAAAGGATTGTATTCTATATGTCAATTACGCACATAAAGTGCAAATTATGAGCTTTCTGGACAGAATTGGAGCATTTCAAGTCATTGTGCATTCATTTTAAGTCATTTGATCACAATAATCTATATTTAAACTCTTTATACAGTGTAGAATTAGTTTATAATGTTATAAAATTCAAAAAGATTGGATTATACATGTCAATTACGCGCATAAAATGCAAATAAAGAGCGTTATGGACAGAATTAGAACATTTTGAGCGATTGTGCATTTATTTTAAGTTATTTTATCATAATCTGTATTTAAGCTTCTTATACAGTGGACAATAAGTTTCTGATCTTAAAAATTCAAAAGGATTGTATTATACATGTCAGTTATGCACATAAATTGCAAATAATGAGCGTTCTGGACAAAATTGGAGCATTTTAAATCATTTGATCAGAATAATCCATATTTAAATTCTTTATACACTGTAGAATAAGTTTATGATCTTAAAAATTCAAAAGGATTTGTTTATAACATATCAAATCCGAACATAAAGTGCAAATAATGAGTGTTTTGGATAGGATTGGAGCATTTCAAGAGATGCTGGTTTCATTTCATATCATTTGATCACAATAATCAATATTTGAACTCTTTATACAGTGGCCAATAAGTTTACTATCTTAAAAATACAAAAGGATTAAATTATACAGGTCAATCATGCACATAAAGTGCAAATAATGAGCATTCTGAACAAAATTGGAGAGTTTCAAGCTATTCTGCATTTATTTTAAGTTATTTGATCACAGTAAACTATATTTAAGCTCTTTATACAGTGGATAACAAAATTATGATCTTAAAAATTCAAAAATATTGAAACATATCAATTACGCACATAAAAAGTGCAAATAATGAGTGTTCTGGACAGATTTGGAGCATTTCAAGCGATTGTGCATTCATTTTAAGTCATTTGATTACAATAATCAATATTTAAGCTCTTTATATAGTGGATAATAATTTTATGATCTGAAAAATTCAAAAGGATTGGATTATACATATCAATTACGCACATAAAGTCCAAATAATGAGTGTTCTGGACAGAAATGGAGCATTTCAAGCTATTCAGCATGCATTTTAAGTCATTTGATCACAATAATCTATATCTCAACTCTTTATACAATGGCGAATAAAATTATGATCTTAAAGTTTCAAAAGGATGGGATTATACATGTTGATTACGTACATAAATTGTAAATAATGATCGTTCTGGACAGAATTGGCGCATTTCAAGTGATTGTGCATTCATTATCAGTCATTTGATCACAATAAACTATATTTAGGCACTTTATACAGTGGATAACAAAATAATGATCTTAAAAATTCAAAAGTATTTGATTATACTTGTCAATTATGCACATAAAATGCAAATAATGCACTTTCTGGACAGAATTTGAGCATTTCAAGCGATAATCATAATCTATATTTCAACTATTTATGCAGTGACGAATAAGTTGATGATCTTAAAAATACAAAATTATTGAATTATACATGTCAATTACACACATAAAGTGCAAACAATGAGCGTTTTAGATAGAATCGGAGCATTTAAAGCGATTGTGCAAACATTTTAAGTCATTTGATCATAATAATCTATATTTATGTTGTTTATACAGTGGAAAATGAGTTGAGAACCATAAAAACTCAAAATAATCGGATTATACTTTTTTTTTTTTGATACATCTAGATAGCGGCTATCTTGCGAACGAATTGGATTATAGTTATACATGTCAATTACGCAAATTAAGTGCAAAAAACTAGAGTTCTGGACAGAATCAAAGCATTTAAAGCTATTGTGCAAACATTTTAAGTCGTTTGATCATAATTAATCTATATTTAAGATCTTTATACAGTGAAAAATGAGTTTATGACCTTAAAAATTCAAAAGAATTAGATTATACATGTCAATTACGAACATAAAATGAAAATAATGAGCGTTCTGGACAGAATTGGAGTATTTCAAGCGATTTTACTTCCATATTAAGTCATTTGATCAAAATAATCTATATTAAAAATATTTTTACAATAGAGAATAAGTTTAAGATCATATTCAAAAGAATTAGATTATAAATATAAATTACGCACATAAAGTGCAAATAATGAGCGTTTTGGACAGAATTGGAGCATTTCAAGCGATTATGCATTAATTTTAAGTTATTTTATTCCAATAATCTATATTTAAGCTCTTTCTACAGTGGAAAATAAGTTTATGATCTTAAAGTGCAAATAATCTAATATCAATTACGCACATAAAGTGCAAATAATGAGTATTCTGGACAGAATCGGAGCATTTGAAGCGATTGTGCAAACATTTTAAGTCATTTGGTCATAATCATCTATATTTATACTTTTTATACAGTGGAAAATGAGTTAATGATCGTAAAAATTCAAAAGAATTGGATTATACTTATATATGTCAATTACGCACAAAATAAGTGCAAATAATTACCGTTCTGAACAGAATCGGAGCATTAAAGATATTGTGCAAACATGTTAAGTCATTTGATCATAATAATCTATATTTAAGCTCTTTATACAGTGGAAAATGAGTTGATGATCTTAAAAATTCAAAAGAATTAGATTATACATGACAATTACGTACATAAAGTGCAAATAATGAGCGTTCTGGACAGAATTGGTGCATTTCAAGCCATTGTGCATCCATTTTAAATTATTTGATCACAATAATCTATATTAAACTCTATAAAAATTGTAGAATAAATTTATAATGTTAAAAATTCAAAAGGATTGGATTATACATGTCCATTACACACATAAAATGCAGATAAAGAGCGTTCTGGACAGAATTGGAGCATTTCGAGCGATTGTGCATTCATTTTAAGTCAGTTCATCACAATAATCCATATTTAAGCTCTTTATATAGTGGATAATAAAATTATGATCTTAAAAATTCAGAAGTATTTGATTATAAATTTCGATTACCCAAATAAACTGCAATTAATGAACATTCGGAACAGAAATGGAACATTTCAAGCGATTGTGCATTTATTTTAAATCATTTGATCACATTAATCCATATTTAAACTATTTATACAGTGGAGAATAAGTTTATGATCTTAAAAATACTAAATGATTGAATTATACATGGCAGTCACGGACATAAAATGCAAATAATGAGCGTTCTAGACAGAATTGGAGCATTTCAAGCGATTCTGCATTAATTTTAAGTCATTTGATCACCATAAACTATATTTAAGCTCTTTATACAGTGGATAAAAAAATTATGATCTTAAAACTTCAGAAATATTATATTAAACATGTCAAGTGATTCTGGAGAGATTTGGAGCATTTCAAGCGATTGTGCATTCATTTTAAGTCATTTGATCACAATAATCCATATTTAAGCTCTTTATATATTGCATAAAAATATTATGGCCCTGTTTGGTAGGAACTTAAATCATTCTTAACTCAATTAAGAATGAGTTAAGACACCAAACATATCTTAAAATTGAATTAGTAAGATTACTTAAGTGCTGATTAGGATTGAAAGTTAAGAAAAAAATTGCTGACATGGCATCTTAAACTAAGACACCATCAGTAGGGTCTTAAATTAAGAACTGCGGAATCGTCCATATCATTTACTTCTTTACCCTTCGTTTGAAAAGACGCTTCTAATTTTCTAATTATTGTGCCCGCTCATCCGAAAAAATACATCCTAATTTTTCCCAATAGTCGCTTCTAATTACCACTGGGTGCATGCACCAATGCTGGTGTGGATGGGGAATCCATTATCCCTTTTCCTATTGGGCTAGACCTTATAATAGAATAAATTTAACAGAAATGGTATGATTCATTTTTTTTGTCCCCCTGAAATAAGTAGTGAATTGTCACATATTTTTATTAATTATTAGAAGCATACGATAATGATATAAAGGTATATTTTCACCCGCCAATTATTACATATTAATTTCTCAAACATGCCTGTATGGCATTAATTAATAGTTGTCACATATTTTACCGATGTAATAAATTGTACTCGCTACATTTATTTGACCTAGGGATTATAAGGAACGGAGTGTAGTAAACAAACTCATGAAATCTCAATGGACATTTTGGTCTTTTTACAATTTACATCTCATATCTATTTCTTAAAATTCTTAAATTAAATACCAAACACAACTTAATTTTAGAGTAGTAAGATGACTTAACTAGTTACAAATTCTTAACTTACCACACAATTTAAGTTCCTACCAAACAGGGCCTATGATCTTAAGAATTCGTAAGTATTGGATTATAAATTTCGATTACACAAATAAACTGCAATTAATGAGCATTCTGGACAGAAATGAAGCATTTCAAGCGATTGTGCATTCATTTATTTTATATCATTTGATAAAAATAATCTAGATTTAAAATCTTTATACAGTGGAGAAAAAATTTATGATATTAAAAATTCAAAAGGATTAGATTATAAATATTAATTACGCACATAAAGTGCAAATAATGAGCGTTCTCCACAGAATTGGAGCATTTCAAGTGATTCTGCATTCATTTTAAGTCATTTGATCACAATAATCTATATTTAAGCTCTTTATAGAGTGGAAAAAAAGTTTGTGATCTTTAAAATTCAAAAGGATTGGATTATACTTGTCAATTACGCACATAAAGTTTAAACAATGAGCGTTCTGGACAGAATTGGAGCATTTCAAGCAATTGCGCATCCATTTTAAGTCATTTGATCACAACAATCTATATTTAAACTCTTCATACAGTGGAGAATAAGTTTCTAATATTAGAAATTCAAAAGGATTGGATTATAAATGTCAATTGCGCACATAAAGTGCAAATAAAGAGTGTTCTGGACAGAATAGGAGCATTTCAAACGATTGAGCATTCATTTTAAGTTATTTGAGCACAATAATCCATGTTTAAACTCTTTACATAGTGTATAATAAAATTATTATCTTAAAAATTCAAAAGTATTGGATTATAAATTTCAATTACACAAATAAACTGCAATAATGAGCATTTAGGACAGAAATGGAGCATTTCAAGATATTGTGCATTGAGTTAAAGTCATTTCATCACAATAATATATATTTATACTCTTTATACAGTGACGAATATGTTTATGATCTTCAAAATCAAAGACATTGGATTATACATGTGAATTATGTGACACCCCGTCGAATACCGTAACAGGACAGCACACGACGGAGTGCCCGCCGCGGATGCCTGCTGCACCCGCAAGGCTTAACTAAACATAATTTCTAAATTAAAGTTAATTATATACAATTATTATACATGAAAAGAGGAAAAATCTAAATTTACTAATATTTACTTAAAAATATTAAATTACTGTAACAGTCTGGTTCATGTTTCTAACCATAAAGTCCATAAAGTCCAAAGGTCCACTACTCGCCTCGCTGTCCAACACTCGACCTAAAACCTGGAACCCACACCAATAGTGGAAACAATGCAAAAGCAGAGAGTGAGATAAATATAATTTATCTCAGTGCGGTATTTAGTTCCAGTCACATGAACTTCTATTGTACATGTTAAGGAACTAACTACCGTACCAAGTTAAAATAATAATAATACAAGTATACAACAATACATAAACAAATCAATTAACAAATGCAGTCATTTTAAAAACAGATGCAATGCAAAAGGAGCTCGGCTACTTCAATTCAATTCAGATATAATTTAACATTTCAAAAGCCCGCTCGGTTTGGATAACTATCTAATGCAAGTCTGGTATATCAAATATCAGTCAATCAGATACCGCGAATCACCTTTTAAGATGATTGCCAACGGCCATTCAATTCCATTTATCATTCAGAAAATTCCATATCATATCATCATAACAAATATACCACAAGTCGGGAACACTCTCCTCCCTTGGACCATTCTAGACTGGTAACCGTGTCGGGATCCGGATCATAAGCGCTTAAGTCTCGGTGTTTGGCCAGACGGGTCATGACTCCGCTCCAAACAGATGGAGTGCTTTTTCTCAACCGAACAAGTGTATCAGTATAAAAGACAGATTCTCAATTTAATCAACTTGACAACCATTCAACATGTAGTTCATTTAACATCTCATAATAATTCAATAATTACTGAAGCATATGTATATACGAAATGATAAATATGCACACAATGAATTCAGAAATGAAATGCAAATAGTTATTTCCTAACATGCAAGTAAAGCTCATGTGAAATCCGCACCTGAAAGTAAGAACACAAAACACGCAAGACACAAGCAATCGTATCGGCCACCTCGGCTCCGATAATCAACCTCCCAACTCTAAACAATGAAAATACTGATTCTAAGTTTTGGTTTTCAAGTAATAATTAAGATTGAAAGCATGTTATTTGTAAACAGACCCAAGTTAATGCGTACATGTGGTCAGTTTATAGTTATGTACCATACCTCAATTATTTATACTAATTAACTAAGTACTGATTAAACTCATGATATACAAAATTATACAAGCAATACCGTCTACACTAACCTGATTAGACCTCAATTAATAAGTTCTCTTTGTAATTTGAAATTACAAGTTACCATTTAGTTTGCTTAAAAACTAGTTCAGAAATTAATTAATATAATCTTTATAAATTACCAAATAATCAAGGCCGGTTGTACAATCCTTTTAACAAAATCTAAACTTTCAATTCTTTTGCCAAAATATAAGGGAACATAATACAATTTTCCAAGATAACTAAATATCAACTAACTTGTAAAATTCTTTAACAAAATTCGGTCATCAAATAAATTAGCTAAGTTGAGTGTTTTTAAATTTTCACAGCTATGTTGTTTTCTAAAGTGTCAAAACAATTTACAAGAAAAGTATAAATAAATTATCAAAGAATCCATTAATTTGTCAAAGAGGTCCAGCAGCACACAATTTAAGTTAGAATATCAATAAAATATTTTCAGCTTAAAACTCAAACATAATCGAATGACTGGATGAAAATTTTACCAAAAGAAAAGCTCCAAATTCATCTTTGACAAAAGTACTATGTGTTGCCCTCAACCAAAAGCTTCTCCTCAAACCGATTAGCACCAATGACTAGTTGTCTAAGTTCTCTCATTCTCTTCCTTTTTAATTTCTGTTTTGGGTGGAATATTTAGTAGATATTTGCTACCCTTTTCTCACATGATATGGGAAACCAAGAAGAGAAGGGTGCGCACAAAAGAAATGGTGAAAATAAATGTTGAGGATAAATTCTGATCGGCTATAAAAGGAGAACTATTTAGTGGGCGATGCACTCTATGCCAATAAAATTGAGTTGCTTGTATGACACGTGGGTCCCAATTGCTAGATGGCATGAGGAGAATTAATGGAGTGATACAAACTCGGTGACTTTGAGTGGAATTGGTGCTTCATTTAATACAAGAAAACATAATGTAACTTACATGTGGACCCACCTTGAGAAACAAACAATTATGTAGACCGAGTTCATGGAAATTTCAGAATTTAAGAATTTAAAATGCACCAATATAAATCCGATTAGCAAAATAAAATTGCATACTTTCATTATAAAAGATAGTTTTCTCTTCTAATATTAAAGTAAGTAACATTCTAAGTTGTTGCAAAAACCGAACTTGATTTCAGATATTATTTACTAAATTTAAGAGTATTATAAAACATCATGCATTGCAATTAAAATTAATCCAAAATAAAATTAAGCACACAAAATTCTAATTACACAATCAAAAGCAACAAAAAGTTCTAACAAAAATTTCAGGGACCCAAAAATAAAAATCCAAGGTATAACATTCCTCCCCTCTAAAAAAAAAATTTCGTCCTCGAAATTTACATTAGTAAATAGCCTAAACACACAGATTTACAAACAATCAAATCAACCGTTATTACTATTGATCGCAACTAGAAATATTTTATTATAATTTATCAACCTTTAAAAGTAATATATATTCTAAAATAAATGAATAAAAACAACAAATTAACATAACCTTATAAAAAACTTTGACATAGAGATCATAAATAATTCAATTGCAATAGTTGAATAAATATAAACATTATAGCTATAAATTACTATATTTTATAAAGCAATCCCTTAGAACCTATCCCACTCATACGTCTTATCGGTCCGGTTTGGTTGTTAAACCTTGCTCTGATACCAACTGTGACACCCCGTCGAATACCGTAACAGGACAGCACACGACGGAGTGCCCGCCGCGGATGCCTGCTGCACCCGCAAGGCTTAACTAAACATAATTTCTAAATTAAAGTTAATTATATACAATTATTATACATGAAAAGAGGAAAAATCTAAATTTACTAATATTTACTTAAAAATATTAAATTACTGTAACAGTCTGGTTCATGTTTCTAACCATAAAGTCCATAAAGTCCAAAGGTCCACTACTCGCCTCGCTGTCCAACACTCGACCTAAAACCTGGAACCCACACCAATAGTGGAAACAATGCAAAAGCAGAGAGTGAGATAAATATAATTTATCTCAGTGCGGTATTTAGTTCCAGTCACATGAACTTCTATTGTACATGTTAAGGAACTAACTACCGTACCAAGTTAAAATAATAATAATACAAGTATACAACAATACATAAACAAATCAATTAACAAATGCAGTCATTTTAAAAACAGATGCAATGCAAAAGGAGCTCGGCTACTTCAATTCAATTCAGATATAATTTAACATTTCAAAAGCCCGCTCGGTTTGGATAACTATCTAATGCAAGTCTGGTATATCAAATATCAGTCAATCAGATACCGCGAATCACCTTTTAAGATGATTGCCAACGGCCATTCAATTCCATTTATCATTCAGAAAATTCCATATCATATCATCATAACAAATATACCACAAGTCGGGAACACTCTCCTCCCTTGGACCATTCTAGACTGGTAACCGTGTCGGGATCCGGATCATAAGCGCTTAAGTCTCGGTGTTTGGCCAGACGGGTCATGACTCCGCTCCAAACAGATGGAGTGCTTTTTCTCAACCGAACAAGTGTATCAGTATAAAAGACAGATTCTCAATTTAATCAACTTGACAACCATTCAACATGTAGTTCATTTAACATCTCATAATAATTCAATAATTACTGAAGCATATGTATATACGAAATGATAAATATGCACACAATGAATTCAGAAATGAAATGCAAATAGTTATTTCCTAACATGCAAGTAAAGCTCATGTGAAATCCGCACCTGAAAGTAAGAACACAAAACACGCAAGACACAAGCAATCGTATCGGCCACCTCGGCTCCGATAATCAACCTCCCAACTCTAAACAATGAAAATACTGATTCTAAGTTTTGGTTTTCAAGTAATAATTAAGATTGAAAGCATGTTATTTGTAAACAGACCCAAGTTAATGCGTACATGTGGTCAGTTTATAGTTATGTACCATACCTCAATTATTTATACTAATTAACTAAGTACTGATTAAACTCATGATATACAAAATTATACAAGCAATACCGTCTACACTAACCTGATTAGACCTCAATTAATAAGTTCTCTTTGTAATTTGAAATTACAAGTTACCATTTAGTTTGCTTAAAAACTAGTTCAGAAATTAATTAATATAATCTTTATAAATTACCAAATAATTAAGGCCGGTTGTACAATCCTTTTAACAAAATCTAAACTTTCAATTCTTTTGCCAAAATATAAGGGAACATAATACAATTTTCCAAGATAACTAAATATCAACTAACTTGTAAAATTCTTTAACAAAATTCGGTCATCAAATAAATTAGCTAAGTTGAGTGTTTTTAAATTTTCACAGCTATGTTGTTTTCTAAAGTGTCAAAACAATTTACAAGAAAAGTATAAATAAATTATCAAAGAATCCATTAATTTGTCAAAGAGGTCCAGCAGCACACAATTTAAGTTAGAATATCAATAAAATATTTTCAGCTTAAAACTCAAACATAATCGAATGACTGGATGAAAATTTTACCAAAAGAAAAGCTCCAAATTCATCTTTGACAAAAGTACTATGTGTTGCCCTCAACCAAAAGCTTCTCCTCAAACCGATTAGCACCAATGACTAGTTGTCTAAGTTCTCTCATTCTCTTCCTTTTTAATTTCTGTTTTGGGTGGAATATTTAGTAGATATTTGCTACCCTTTTCTCACATGATATGGGAAACCAAGAAGAGAAGGGTGCGCACAAAAGAAATGGTGAAAATAAATGTTGAGGATAAATTCTGATCGGCTATAAAAGGAGAACTATTTAGTGGGCGATGCACTCTATGCCAATAAAATTGAGTTGCTTGTATGACACGTGGGTCCCAATTGCTAGATGGCATGAGGAGAATTAATGGAGTGATACGAACTCGGTGACTTTGAGTGGAATTGGTGCTTCATTTAATACAAGAAAACATAATGTAACTTACATGTGGACCCACCTTGAGAAACAAACAATTATGTAGACCGAGTTCATGGAAATTTCAGAATTTAAGAATTTAAAATGCACCAATATAAATCCGATTAGCAAAATAAAATTGCATACTTTCATTATAAAAGATAGTTTTCTCTTCTAATATTAAAGTAAGTAACATTCTAAGTTGTTGCAAAAACCGAACTTGATTTCAGATATTATTTACTAAATTTAAGAGTATTATAAAACATCATGCATTGCAATTAAAATTAATCCAAAATAAAATTAAGCACACAAAATTCTAATTACACAATCAAAAGCAACAAAAAGTTCTAACAAAAATTTCAGGGACCCAAAAATAAAAATCCAAGGTATAACAAATTACGCACATAAATTGGTAATAATGGGCGTTCTGTATAGAATTGGAGCATTTCAAGCGATTGTGCGTTCATTTTAATTCATTTGATCAGAATAATCTATATTTATGCTCTTTATAAAGTGGAGAATTGGTACAAACTGTCTTGAGAGTGGAACGGTCTGCCCTAATTGGGTCGACTGTCTACCTGTTGTCTTCTTTTGCAGTCTAGACTAGTCCGTTTTGGGCTGGTTTGTTCCAGTCCTCTGGAATTCCACATCTTTGTTGATTCATTGTGTCGATCGAGCGATTATCCTACTAAATCATGTCTGGGCTACAACTCACCGTACTTACACAAAAAGTTAACAAATTAATATAAAATAAGTATATTTAAAGGTAATTAAGGGCCTAAACCGAGTTGGAATGTATGCATGAAACCCCCCATCATATCACTTATTATCTGTCATTGTATGTTTATCCATACTATACAAATTTTTCTTATTGAATTATTAACATTAATTATTATCCATTTTCTACCATTCACTTATCCTAACCATTAATTCTTAACGGGTAAGAGTAAGTTAATTTTTAACGAGTACGGTTAGGGTATGGGTAAAATTATTTTTTAATGGATATAGGTAATGAAAATGTCTCTACTGTACCTTATCCTAAACCATTGACAACCCTAAATTTAATGGTAAAATAATTTAGGCAAAATTGGATATAAACTTTTCTAATTTTCTCTATTCGGACATAAACCCCTCCAATCTTCGATATAGGATATAAACCCCTCTTATCTTATGTAGTTTGGATACAAACCCTTTTGTATTAATTTTAAATACTTTTTAGTATAAAAAAATAGATATTTAAAATTATGACTAAAGCACCCTGCGTAGCTTCATCCATGCATTGATTTTTCAAAATTTTAGTTTTTAACGAAACAAAATCATTATTGTATAATTTTTTTTTTTTGGTGTAGTGAAAGTAGTATATGTTATGTCAAATAGTTTTCTAATATTATTTGTATGTTAGAATTCTTGTTATCATTTTTAAAAAAATAAAAATATAATAAAAACGTTTGAATACTCCTCTTTTTTATAGTAGATTTTTTAAAGTTTTAAAAAAAAATTGTCGCATTTGAGATAGGGGCTGATGCTTATTTGTTGCATATATATACCTATTTAATTCCTAAAAATGTTAATAGGTTGATGCTTGTTAAGTGTAAATGCTGACAAAGAGACAATATATGAAACTCAAATCATCAATTTACTATATAATAAAACTTGGACAAATTAGAATATTTATAATGAAAATTATGGAAGAATCTTGTTTCTTGTATGTTTTCGGACATCGAAAGGCTTACGTGATTCCTAGTTTAAAATATTCTAATTTCGAGATCTTTGAGGGTGTTAACTGAAAATGTTAACATCCTACAAAATACAATACTCCTTTATAATTTGCTCTTCATTTTTTAAAACTTCCCTCGATCCTCACTCCTCAAATTCACTCCTCGCGCTTCTCCTTCACTTATCAGCTCAGCAATTGCAATTCCAATTTCAAACTTCAGATTCTCAATTCAAACCTAACGATGGAGAAATACGAGGATTTAGGAGTTGGAAATTTCGGAGTCGCTCGTAAAATGCGAAATAGAGAGACGAACGAGCTTGTCTCCGTCAAGTTCATCCCACGAGGCGATGAGGTACTCAAATCGACTCCATTTGGCCATTTTTATATGTTGGGTTCATCTTTGATGTTTCTTTGATTAGGTTGACGAGTTCGTAGAGTGGCAAATCAGGAATCTCAGGTCACTGACTCATCCCAATGTAATCCGATTCAAAGAGGTCTCAAAATCGAATTTTATGACTTCTTTTTACTGTTTTATAGTTAGATGTGTGAATTTTGAATCAATTGAAATGTTTCTTTTGTTTTGTTGTTCTTGAATTTTGATCTTTAGGTGGTGCTCACACCGACACACCTCGCAATTGTAACGGAGCACGCAGCTGGTGGTGCAATCTTTGATCACATTAGCAAAGTTGGTCGATTTACTGAAGATGAAGTAATTTAATTGGGAGCCTTTATTTATCATCTATTCTTGATGATCTTTCATTAATCCAGAAAATTAATGCTTCTTCCATGTACATTTTTGGAAATTAGGCAAGATGCTTCTTCCAGCAACTCATTTGTGGTGTCAGCTACTGCCATTCCATGGTTTCATAGCTCCTACTTAATAGGATTTGTTGAATTCTTCCTTTTATTTCTTCCTTTGCTAATTTTCAAGCAATTTGTAGCAAATTTGCAACCAAGATTTGAAGCTGGACTCTATACTACTGAATGGTACCCACCTGCCGCAACTAAAAATCTGTGATTTTAGCTACTCCCAGGTCATGTTTATTAAATATAACTTTGGACAGATCTAATTGAATATTGTTTTCAAGAGGCTAACTAATAAGTTGGAATTAATAAACTGCAGTTATCGCTGCTCCGTTCGAGCCCACAATTGACAGTGGGAGAGCTTGCATATATTGCTCCAGAAGTACTCTTTTTCCATGATTATGGTGGTGAGGTTAGTCTCGTCATTTCATTATTCTGACACTGATCTTGCTCTGGCATGGTGGTCCCAATCTGACTAGGTTTTCTGAACTTGCTTGGTCTGAACCTTTGAGAGGTTTCATCTGACATCTTGTTGGGAAAGAAGACTGAAGTGAGACTAATGGTTTTTGTTGTTCTCCCATTTAATTTCAAAGGTATACACAGATGTAGTAGTTCAATGCATTGTAGGTGTAAGTGTGTACGCCAAGCCAGATGCAATGAGTTCTCACAAAAATGTGCAACTCAATTGATGTGAGGATTATAGCTGGGACCTTATGACGTTAGGATAAATAGTTCAAAAAACATTGTTTACGTATTTGTCTGCTTATACTGATCAACAATATTTTTATATGAACTATGTTGAAAGGACAAGGAAAAACAAAAAAAAAAAAAAAAAGCCTGTTAGGTTTTACTAAAATGATTATATATATTACAGGCTAGAAACTTTATGGACATTTGCCATGATGTCGTTGAAATCCTTCTTAAAGTGGAAGAAAATCGCTCTCTCTCCCGACGTGAAATTGATATCTGTTATACGGTGGAGAATCACATACTAGCACTTAGGGATGCCGAGGTACAATGTTAGTAAAGATCCTCTCGCAGTTGGCTCAAGCTACATTATAGTAATACCAAATTCGTGGACGCTCAGATATAGGATTTTTCTGTAAACTTCTCCTGTACCAACAGCAAACACTTAGTTACTTGCCCCTTATCTCATTGTTACATTTTTTAATGCTTCTTCATTTCTGTACTTAGGATTTTGGAACTTCTCTGTCTGTTTTTAGTTATCAACAACATTGATCTGAACTGTGTTTTTTGAAGCAAAGACCATATGGTATCTTTTGTTAATTTTTGCTAGATGATTACTTCTACAGGCTGATTTATATCTGCGGAGATGCAAATGGTATGTCGAAGAGATTGATAGGGAAGAAAGACACCACGCCCTCTCTGACGATGAAGCAAATGATCATGACGAGTACAAAGAACACATCACCATGCTGGTTACTAAGGCCCAGGTAAAATTGTAGCAAATATTTTCTGGTTGTCTCAAGCTAGGTGATAGCAAAGTCAATTAATTACTTTGACATAGTAGAAACTGCAAGATGTTTTCATTTCTACACACACTATCTCCTCTATCAACAGCAAAGTTTAACAACCTTGCCCTGAATTCAACCCAGCGCTTCACAGTATGTGTGCAGTGTGGAATAAAATTGTGAAAATTGTTTTAGTATGCATGTAACATCTTGAGATTTGAATTCTATAACATCCAAGGTCAGCAAACTGTGCGGCAATTGAGAATAAATATACTCTTACGCTATTACCTTCACCTTTATCAACTAATCTCTTTATTCTTTGATGCCTTTCCTAAGTTTTCTTTCACAAGTGAAAACATATAATTTCCATTTTAGACCACTGCATCTCATTCCCATTCTCTATTTGGAATTTAAAAAGTTCGTCATCAGCCTGGTCAAATCTCAAATGTGATGAAAGTGGGTCTGTTGGTTTTGCAGTGGCTGTTGGCTGGTTAATTTGTTAAGTTTGCTTGAGCCTCTCTTATAATGTTGGATGTATATCTTAGTTTTTTTTGTTATGGTTAAACTGAAAATTGTGATGTGATGATTTTGGTTATGCTTCTGAAGGGTTTTTATTGTTATTGGTTAAAGATAGCGTTAGTTCTAAGGGGTTCACATACTTATTGAACTTTTAATTTGGGATACCACCATGTTGGTACCATAGGACATTGAAACCATATTTCTTACCCCAACTTGTTTGGGAAGGCTTTGTTTCTGTTCTTGTCGCTATAATGAGAAAGGTTGAGTTTACCTCTCCAAAAAAAAAAAAAAAAACAAAACAGAAATATCTATAAGATTCCCGTAATAAAAATAGAAAGCTTATCATAAGTTATCACTCTGGAAAATAATTCATATAGTTGCAGCAAAATTCTCCCCGTCTCGTTACTCCATTCCAGAATGTTAAGCAATCTCTCTTTAGATGTAGTGCTGTGGGTGGTTTGTGTTTTCTCTCTGGTATCTCCTTTTACTCCCCTTCTCGCCTTATGATTTATTATAAGTATTAGTGAAAATTAATGCGAGGCACTTCAACTAGAAGCCAAAAAAGAAAAATTATAGCACCATATGTCTAGTATCATTAAATAAATTGGATAATTAAAATTCTCAGTTCAATACTTTTGTTACAATATTTAGTAGAAGGATACTTCCTTTCTTTTTTGTGACTTTTCATTTAAATGATTGATTTTCTGTGAAAAAATATGCAGCCGGCTGATGTATGGTCTTGTGGAGTAACATTGTATTTGATGCTGATTGGTGCATTTCCCTTCCAAGACCCTGATGATCCTGAAAACTTAGCAAAGACCATAGGGGTAATTTCTTCCACAAAAATCTCAAAATTCCTTTCATTTGATTTATTGTGAAACTGTTGATCGTCAGTGTAATTTGAGGTACAGATGCCTGAACAAATTTAAATCCTGCTCATTTTGTAATCCAAAGCACTCGATACTGCATTGAAGTATGTAATCATTATCATTAATTTCAGTTGCATGTTTTGATTTTCAGAGGATTATGTTGGTGCAGTACAAGATACCAGATCATGTTGACATATCACAAGACTGCCAGCAGCTTCTGGCCCATATATTTGTTGCCAATCCAGCTCAGGTAATCTTCTGTCCAAGTATAACTTTACCAGTATGTACTCCAAAAGATTGAAATTCTTTTTTTCTTGTTTTATTGGTTATTCTTTGAGTTTACCACATCTCATCCTTACGCACATTATAGGAATCGTCAGAGCAACTATGCAACGACAGTTACCATCTTGCCATTGATATAGTTTAGTTGGGGGAACAGGTTAGTCTCAGCAAGGGTTGGGATTTTTGTTCGTTTCTAATTTTTTAACTTACTGTTCATATTCTGAACTTGTGTAAGGTGTGTCACAAAGGTTCAAGTCATGATGTAAACTAATGCCTTCAAAATTCTATATTGTACCACCAGAGAATAAAAATTCAGGAAATAAGGCAGCACCCATGGTTTATGCAAAACCTTCCACAGGAGCTATCTGGAGCAGAACAAGCAGTGTACTATGGAAGGGACAACACTGGACAGATGCATTATCTACAAACCGAAGGGGAGATCATACAGATTGTGAATGAGGCCCGAAACCCACTTACATCTTCTCCAGAAGTTGAAGAGGAAGAGATACGGGTAGAAGTAGAAGAGGAAGAGGAAGAGGAAGAGGAAGAGGACACAGAAGAAGAAGAAGAAGAAGAAATAGATTGGTTGTTGGAGATGTATGAGATGCCCCATGCGAGGTGAATTAAGTACTATTCAGGAATACATTAGAAGTTGTTTGCTTTGAGAATACCCCATGCCCCATGTGAGACGCCCCACCCCCACTGCCCCACACCCTTACCCCAAAAAAGTTATTTTCCTCTCTCCGTTTGAAGTTCTTCGTTTCTTGCTTTGTATATTCTGCCTGTGGTGAATGTTGTTTGAAGAGTACTGCAGATGGAACAGTGAAAAATGTATTCATAAAAATAGTTTCTGTGGGAGCAAGAACTGTATTCACAACACTGAAAAATGTATTTATAAGGAATTGCTTGACCAATTATTAACACACTGAAATTCATGTGTTATTTGGATTTCACACGAAATAAGGAATTTTTAAAATACATTTTTCATAAGGTATTTGGAATCCTTATTCTTTGTTCATAAGGAATTTGCCCGTATATTTGTTCACACGAATAAGGAATTTGGAATCCCTTATTCTTTTTCATTGAAAAATGTATTTTTAAAAGTTTAGATTTAGTTTATCAAACTTTATGCAATTTGGAAATTGCTTGACCAATTATTGACACACTACCAAGACCGATGTGTGTACTGTTTCAAAATGCTTGATGAATGATCGATCCATTATCAAATGGCAAAAAAAAATTGGTACACAATCTTATTTTATTAATTGTATCTGCTAGTGTATCACGATTATCAATAAATTCGTTAAGAGGAATCGAATTCTTAAATTTGTTTTGCTGTTGTCACAGTTTCAGGCTTTCAGCGGCCGATTATTTAGCTATAAAAGAACTTGAAAACCACAAACTGCACTCAACGACCAAAATAAAAGCGTGCATTGTGCGAGATATCATTAATTGCACAAGAAGTATCAACACAACACAACAAATGTGTGAAGGTATAATCAAGGCCGCATAAATTATATACCAGACATGAAAACAAGCAAAGAAAAAACCAAAAAACTAATAAAAAGATCTACATTCTTTCGATATGAATCTCATGCTGATCAGGGCAGCGTTCATTAAGCCAAGTAAGCATATCCTGCCGTACAATGGCGACATTCTCGTCAGGTTCACCAAACAACAGCGAATGCAACATTCCATCATATATCTTTATGGTTTTATCTTTACTTCTCGCCTCATCATACAATGCCTTGCTAACAGCTGGATCTGTGACCTCGTCGGCACTGCCATGCAAAACCAAGAAAGGAATTGAAACCTCGTGGAGTCTTGAACCGAGCTCATCAGTTATCCTTAGTAGCTCAAGCACTGTCCCCAGCCTTGGTTTCCCATTGTACCTGATCCAAGTCATTTGAACAAGTTAATTACTTGGCAAAATTGGACTTTGAAGAGAACTATACATAAATGGTAACTGGTTACCATTAAAGACTGCATCAGAGTTATTTCTTCTTGTTAATTGTACATTATTATTTTTCTCTTTGAAGCTGGTATACTTCTTTAACTGTACACTGTTTCTCAAATAAGTAGAGCTTGTCTCTACCGCTTTCTATTAAGAAAGCAACCAAAAACATCTAATTAGTGGCTCAAAAGAAAAATGAAAAATCCCTGTTTCTGGTATGAACTTACTAGCAGTACCAGGCCTAAAATGCTATATAACCCCACAATGTGCCCTGAAACCCGCTACACAAAACTGAAACGGATACTGGTATGACCCATCTGGCCATCTACCCGGTACCAGCACCCTTAAAATTATCTTTGCCCCATAAACAGAAAGTGGTGCTTGTCTATTTGTTTTGTCCCCTTTCTTTCTTTTTTCTGGTTTTCAGGAAAATATCAGTTTGAGAACATGTTGTTACATTTCCAGTAAGAATCAAATAATTTACGGCAATTTCCATCATGACCTAATTAAGATAATAATTTATCAAGATGTACAGAATCCATTCAAAGCACTTATCACTAATCTCAGTTTTATACCCAATTTGCCCTGAATAAATAAGTAGCCAAATTGCAAAATACCTCATGGGATTACACATAGCAAGGACCCTCTTTTCAGGCACTTTGACAGATTTCTCAACAAGGTCAGCGGTGGGGACCACAGCCAGAGTTGGGGCAAACAGAGCGACAAACCTCAGGGCCATCTGGACCGGCCAGGGGGGTTTGATCTTGTCAGATATCCTGCACATGGGTGCAACAAGCACCGCACCAGCCCATGCATCAGCTGGCATGCTCAAATGCATCAACAAGCACAGTGCACCCCCCATTGACTCCCCGAATAGGAATGATTTCAACCCCTGGTTCTCGGGCCGGGACCGCACCGACTGGAAGAAGTCTCTGAGGTCAGCGAGCACTAAATTGAGGTCGGGCACAAAGGCGCGAAGCCCGGGGGATCTTCCATGGCCAGGGAGGTCGGCAGCAAAGCACGCAAACCCATGGCTTGCGAGGAAGACAGAGGTGAATTGCATGGTCCAGCCGGTGTCGTTGCCGTAGCCATGGATCATGCAAATTATGCCTCTAGGGGGGCTTTCAAGTGGGACCCAAGATCGGGTGAAGAGGGACCGGCCCGATGGGGCCGTGAAGTGGCCTGAGGTGCCAGAGACACCATGGAGCGCGTAGTATGCCTCCTCTGTCTCAGGCGAGTTGCCCCAGAAATTTCGGTACTTGGTATTGGGTTGTTGTACCGGTTCCGGTACCGTTTGGCTTCCCATCGGTACAGAACAGGAGATGATGTATGGGTATTGGATAGGGGAATGAAATGGAAGGAATTGGGGACAGGGAATAGTAGTTTTGGGTGTGTTACTTTGCGTAAGGAACTGGTTCTTTGTCCTTTTTACTTTTTTTTTCTCTATTCCTTTCTTTATTGTTAATTTGTTATTTCTTTGTAATATTTTTGCAAGAGCATTGACTAATTGAGGAAGGAAGGTACCTATCAGGGGATCTGATTTAGAGATCCTGATTCTTTCTATTTTAACTTTTTTCTTGGAAAAAATGGAAGAGATTGGTTTTAAGCCCATGGGCTGACAATAAGTCTGGTTATTCTCTTGGCCCATTGATTGACAGATTTCATGGTGGATTGAGAATTTGAGATGTGACGACAGCGTAAGCCTCCTCTGCCACATTTCTTAGATGCGCCGATTTTGTACCTAATGTCAGTAAAAAATATAAAATGATTTGATTTTAGTCTCAACGTAGTGTTAAAAATAATAGTATGTACTTTTAACGTGGCAGTGTCAATCTTTCTTAAAAAAGAAAAAAAAAAGTCTTAATATCTGGGCATTTCTGCTGTTTTGGGCTCCCAGACAAAACAAAATTTTGCAATTTCTTACATGCACAGAAGTCTGTGTAGCTTGTTTTACTAACACTAGCATAAGATGCCCTCATATGTGGGCAAATAAAAAAATAAAATAATATTAGACAATAAAAATATATTTCTTAATTTACCATCGATACAAATTGATATGTTATTCAATTGTTTCTATATTAGATGGAAAACCAATCAAATCCAAAGAAAATTTTTTCCTTCTGTGCAGCAATTCAAAACCGAGATAATTATTTCCTTGTGTGCACATAGAGATGTGTTGAGACAGATCTAACCATACATTTACAGATCAACGGTATAAAAATTGTTAACAAAAATTATTGTGACCTTTCTCTAGGTGCATTTATAAGTAGTAGAGATAGAGATTATGAATTTATATCTTCTTTCTAAAAAAATAAAGCCGCAGAAATTTTCACTCAGCGTTCTCATAATCCACGAATGAAATCTATTATATGCTATTTGTGAAAGTATGGTAAGGCTCTTTAAAATTTTCCTGATGGATAACATATTGTTCTCCGGAATTCTTTATTGGAAATTTTCAGCTTCATTCTTAATAATTTTACCATTAACTTTCACAAAAAATTAATGGTTCCATACTAAGAATAAATTTTACCTCCAACTTCATAACAACACCAGAGAAAAGGGCATTAACCTACCCAATAAATTACTTTTTGCAGCTTAGCTATTTATTGGGGGTATTCATATAACTTTAATTTAATCTTAAATAAGATTGAAGACTTATACAAGGATCTGATCTGAGGAAATTAAATGCGATGTCGATTGGATCTCAATAATGGCATGAATCCTTGTTTCAGAACAACAACTCATATACATCAGACTTTGCAATTCATGTACCTCCCGTTTGAAGAAAAACCAAAAAAATTGCGTGTGTTTGGAGTTTATATATGGACCACCCATATATGTTTGGATCAAAGCATTTTTCAACTCATGGTCTCGCCAACTCGGGACAACATCAAGTGCCAATTTAATTGAAGACATGTATCCATCATCATGTTACATATATGAGATGGAGTAACTGTGCATCTACCAACTGTCTCATTACATTTAAGCATGCACGTGTAGCCTAGTGTGTGCTTCAATGATTTTCGCTTCACATGTATACCTCTTTCAATTTGTCTCTGTCACCTAATTAAGTAACTTCGCTACATTTTATTATTTTCTTAGTATAGTATGTATAAAATAATGTTGAAAGAAATCTAGAATATTACGGAAGAATTATTTCCTGAATAAATAACAATAAGGTAAAAGCAAAATAAATAATAATAATAATAATAATAATAATAATAATAAAAGGAAAAGGAAAAGAGCTTAGTTATGATTTTTTTTCTTTTACTAGTAAAGAAAATAAATATATTATATATACTATCTTGCTATCTGGCATATAATTAAATGTGGTGCAAATATCGATCACATCACGAATATCGAAGATGCAGAATTAAAGGAACTCAGATAAGTAATAACCAAAAAAAAAAAAAAAAAAAAACAACAGATAATTAAAGCGTATCAGGGCATGACCCTTCTCATGGTCAAGCAAACACACATAACAAGCACTAGAACAAACAAAACATATAAATATAACCATAAAATAGACAAGCTACACCCTTCTAATTTAACAACTTGGACCCCAAACTGCATGCACATATGACATGATAACTCACACAGCTATTAAAATTATCTCAACAACACACCAACGAATCCCAAATGCTAGATACCAATCTAATTAATTATCTGTTTAATTGCCTTACTAATTTGATGCAAAATTAAGAAGCATCATGACCACCTTTTCGGCACCTCTATAGCTCAATAAAACAAGAAAAAGGAAATTCTAAGGATGGAATGGGTTTGGTATCTCGAAACCAGGGTTTGGTATGAATGTGTCATCAGCGCCCGGCAGGTAGTGACCGTTCATGGCAGCCGGGATACTGTGGTCTAGGCCTGACAAATCAGGGATGCCGATGGTTCCAGGCATGTACCGCCCGATACCAGGTATAGCAACGGTGCCTTCTTGAATGCAGTCAGTTTCCTTCTTATCGGTTGTCGAGGTTTTTGTTGCAGTTTTGGCTACGGCTTTTTCAGTGCGTGGAGTTGCACGTGCTGCAAGAGAGAGTTGTGTCAAGGAAAAGAAGATCACAAAAAGTAGGAGGAGAATGGAGAGGTAGCAAGGTTTGGAATTAGAAGCCATTGCCATTGCCAGAGGATGGATGGTAATTACTTAGAGAGTGGAGGTGTGGTTGGGTGTTTTGTACTAGAAGTGTTATTTTTGAATGACAGTGTGAGAAATTTGGTTTCTTATATAGGAGTCGGTGAGGGTTTTGGTGGGGTTAACTGGCGGTGCTTAAAGAGAGAAATATTAAGTACATATTAAAGTTAGCTTAGGACAGTTGGGTCTTCCAGCATATGAGAAATTACAAAGTTTTCCTCGGTTTCTGTGAGGTAGATGTTTAACTAAACACAGAAAGCCAATTTCGCTAATATTTGTTACATATCAAGTTAAGGTTGAGAACTTGTGATTGTTTACCGGATCTAACTATTTTGTTTATATGAATATTACGCTTTTGAAACAAAAAGAACCTGTCAATTCCTCTACCAATTTCTTGTTCTTACTGTAATATTGCGATTTGTTTTAATTAACTTGCTGAAATCTTAGTGGCTAATAAATAAACCTAATTTTTAGACTAATTTAAGTATGAAAATTAAAATTAATTATACACATTTTTTTTCTGTCAATGTACGTAAGTAATTTATCGAAATGTTGTTGCAACTTGGACACCAATTTACTAATTGAAAGACTTATGAGTATATGACTAATTAATTGATTTTGTAACTACATAAGAAATTTGAATAACAAACTATATATAAGTGTCTCTAATTTGTGAATAAAAAACATAAAAAACTCCTTGCTGTATAATTGGAGTGGGCATCTATTCACAATTAGTCAGTTTTAACAATTTTAATAACCACTAAAAACAATTTATAATTTACAAATGCGATATAAAAAATTATGATCAGGAGTGGGCATCTATACGTACATCATACATATGAAAAATGTTGAAATTAAATGCAAGTTTTATCATTTATGAAACAAATTAAAATAAAAATTAGCAATATTTTATGGCATTCGATGAAAATGTCAAATGACATTCAAATTAATTATATGGAACTTGGATACACAAACCAATTCATAAGGAGAACAATGCTTCTATAAATATTTTTTTTTCTTGTCTTTGTTTCATTTGTGAATTAAGTTTGTCGGGATCAGATGTTTGTTAATAGATCTTAATCCATTTTGTTATATCTGTTGAATAATTTCATAATCAATTTATGCTGCTTAATCTATCCCATTTTCCTTTTATTTGTCACTGAAGTACAAAAGTTGCAGGACCACTTATTGCCAAAAGGAGAACGCTTTTAAGGACTTGTTCTTCCAATATCAGATCAGACTCAATTTATATAAGATTTGAATAGTGCAACATTATAAATAATATTTCTTTCTTATCTGGATTTCATAAAAAAATAGTAATAACATTTCTATTTTTGAAGAAATGTATAAATTTTATATCTGAAATATGAACACGTATGCAAACATGTCGTGTCAATGCAAGCGCCAAAGCTTTAGAGTACATTTCTTTCTTTCTTTATTTATTTTGTCATTATATATAGTTTACCACTTGACATATGTACTTACGCAATATTTCGCAATTGATGGGTCTTGATTTCAATCATAAACTCATAGTTTAACAATCTTTTTAAGGTAAAAATATTTTGGCTGTTTATATAAATCCGGATTGTACAGGAGGCGACGCTCTTTATGAAGTACTGTTAGCATAGTTATATTTTTCTTTCTTGTTGTAATTTAACTAAGTTTTCCTTTCCTCTTTTTCTTTCTTTTTCTTTTTCTTTTCAACTAGATAGCCTCTATCTAGATTGTCTAAAAAAAAAAAAATACTGGCTTGAACTGTTTGCAAACATTAAGCCAGGAGGTGAATTTAATACTTCAACAAACTTCTTCAACTACCAAAATTTGACGCTATTTATTGTCTCAGAAGTTAGGCCAATGGCATCCAACTATTGGTGAGGTGAACCTAATTTACCCCGTTATTTTATTTTTTCAAAAAGGATACTCTGTTATTCTCTTACTTGTCTCTACCAAATCCAACTCAGTTGACCCCGCGGATAGTATAGTGAATAAAGTCCCCTTATCATTCCCTACAGAAAAAGTTGATTTGTTTCATTTTTATTATTCATGTATATATGGCTGTAATTTTTTTGTCGAATTAGTATAATAAATTAACTGTGGAGTAGGCATACTTAATTATATAACCTCCAAATCTCAACCATTGGGCCACAAAATTAGAGTATTGGATGCTTATCTTAGGATCAATCTACAAATAATGATTATAATTAATTAATGTGCACGAAAGCGATACCATATAACTCAGAAGATTAAATGGTCTTTCCACATCAAATATTCTTGATAGCTACAGATGCACTTTTGTTTGCACTGGTCCATTTTTTCCTTGCAAATTATTAACTCTAGAATACATAGAAAACCAAACAGAGAACTAACATAGTTCTGTTAATTACATATAATGCAAACTTCACTTCTAGTGTAGCTATGAAATTTAAATCAATGTGACATGGAGGGTAAATCTGTAATATCAATGAGATGTAAAATTTACATGCTAGATAATACCATTCATGTGAAAGATAAAATGTTTTGACCCTCATAAAAAAAAGAAAGATAAAATGCTCTTTTTTAGAAAGGCTGTGAAAGATAAAATGTTGCGGTCATTAATCCGGGATCAATTAATTAATGAATACAAGTACAAATAACAAACAATATTAAGTCCGAGTATAATTTTGTGAAAGAAAATTACAAAAAGGGAAGAAATTGAGAATAGAAAAATGTAAACAGGCCTTGGTCCGTTAAAAAAAATGTAGTATTATTTGGAATAATTCTGTGGTAGGGAAATGCTGTCCAAGCAGAGCACTTTTAAATTCTGTAATTAATTTTCTGCAGTCTCTTGCGTCTTTCCATACAATGGCACCGTCATTTTCAAATATTATAGTGGGATCTTACTTTTTTAATCTAAGTACACTAAATATTATTTACTCTTAAATGACTTGTAAATTGAAATAAATAATTTAAAAGACCATAACTATTATAAAGACATACATTCACTCAGATACATTATTTCACTATTTGATCATAACAATATCATTTTAATCTCCAACAAATCTTGCCACAAAAAGGAATAAATAAAAAGGAGGGGGGGGGGGGGGGGGGGGGGGGGGAGTGAAAAAGTAAAGTACGCATGTAATAAGTCGTGGTGCGTGCAAAGATAATTAAAGAACCCTCAGCAATTAACTATTTTGATAGGTAATTCATAAATTCAATATACACCTAAATTATGGGCATTTACCTAAGGTATTGACAATGTTCTTCGAATAAATTAAGGTTCTACAGGTGTTGTCCATTCATGTAACTAAGGCTTTATAAACTCTTACCAAAAAAAAAAAAAAATGTTTCTTTAAAATGGTATGAAAATTTTGATTGTTTGATCTATTTAGTTTTTTTAATGAACGACCAAATAAATTATAAATGGAACGAAAATTTTTCATACGCCATATTTACATGAGGATAACAAATTTACAGCTTAAAAAAAATTCGTGACGATTATTAAAATTATAAAATTGATATACGATGTACATATTTGAAAAAACCGATCGATATAATGTAGGCACTGGAATATGGAATCATGTCTGAAGGGGAATAACACAATCAATTGCCAAGAAAATAGACGCAAAACAAGACAAACCAGGCTCATGGAGTGCGTCCAAAGACTCCAAACACAATCTGGTGCAATCAGACTTTGTTTCTGGGAGCTGGTGGGACCGCATAGGGTTGAAGTGATTTGGACAGCCTTAGTCTGGTCACTTCATAAAGTCTTTTAAGACTAAATTACCCCTATAAAGTAATTACAAACAGAAGACCGCATCGTCATTTTCGAAAGAAAGACTCACGCTCTCAGTTTCTTCAAAATTTTGTCACACAGTCATTGTAAATTGTACGAAAATTCTTTTAAAGATTCGTGATTTGATATTATTTAGGAATATAAAATAAGAGAAATACTCAATTTTTCACTTTTTAATTTAAATATTAAATTTGAAACGTCTTATCCGAATTGTTGATGCATATTAACAATTGACGCATTGTCATAAAAATTTATAATTTTTGGAGTCTATTTGATACTTGACCCATAAGTCGAAAAATCATAATAGAATTAATCAATCTTAGTTAATTAAATTTGTTCATTTTCGACCTATAAATCAAGTATCAAATAGTCTCCAAAAATTATGAATTTTTATGACAATGCATCCATCATTAATATAAATAAGATCAACGTGCGTATCGAATGTTTCAATTTTAAAATTTTAAATAAAAATATAAAAAAAAAACAGAAAAATGATATTTGTAGTACCTAAAATGTGGCACTAGAATCTTTCAATAAAACATAAATGTGTTGTAGATGGTGTCTGGAATTTTTGAAATATAGCGCGAAATGTTCAGATGGATCAACTGATTGAGGGTTATTTTTGTTATTTGTGGCACCAAAAGGTCGGACCAGTATCCTCTTGAACGGTTGAATTTTTTCGGGCCTATCAATCTGGTACTATTCACGGGGCTCCCTTATAGCCGTTGAGATTAAATCAGACGGCTCTGATTTAAGGAAGACCACCGAAGTCCAGAGGTCCGCAGACCAGAGGATACGGATTCCCAAAAGGTCAGCTGTGGTGCGGCCGCATCACGCTTCCTATTTGGTCGGATCGATGGTGCGGGTATGGAGTGTATGGTCAAGGATATCTGTGATTTGTCAATTTGTGTCACTTCGCTGTTTTTTTAATACTAGAGTCGCTGTTTTTTTAATACTAGAGGGGCTAATCGAGTTTCGCTCGATATTTGACATAGTATAAAAATTAAATATGTTATTATTTAATAAATCTTGATTGTAATTAGGTTGTTATGTTTATAATTAATTTAAAGTGTAATAACTGGTAGGGTAGAAATAATAAATTATATCTCCATATGTTGAAATGTTTTATACTGACGATATAATTTTTGTGAAGTAATTCGACAATAAGAGAGGAATGCAATTGAAAAATATTAGAAACATAAAAATTAAATTCGAGCTAAAATGAAGAACTATTGAAACGTACATTGGTGGTACCATAAAAATTTAAAATATAAATATAAATTTCTACAGAAAAAATTAATCGTCAAACATGTCGGTAACAAGATCGTATTCATCATCAGGGTATAACCTTCGCCATCAATATAAAATTCAGCAAATATATACTATCATCATTTGAATTACTTTTCTTGACTTAAGTTTCTAAACTATCACAAATAAAAAATGTTGTCCATCATTTCTCACAGAAGCAACTAAGAGAGAAGTTGAAATAAATTATGTGATAAAAATTATGCATTATAATCAAAATGGAAATTAATAATGCAACACAAAGGGAACACAATTATAAGCAACACATATTTCAACACAATAAGTAACACATACAAAATTAACATACATCTGAAGGAACGGACCAGATTAAGTCGGAGCAGAAAAATCAAAAGTCTTGATGGAGTATCGCACTAATACCAACTAAAACAGGGACCGACACCCACACATCTTTATTTATATTATATTATTGATTATTGATGTAAATACTTTTATATTGTCTACAATATAATTCAGAGTATTTTTATTGTAAATTATTAAAATTATACATAGAAAAATATGCATAAAATGAGCAAATAAAGCATATTTTGAGCAACATTTGAGTAGTTTAAGCGATTATGCACTCATTATATGTCTATAATATAATACAGAGCTTACTCATTAGAAAATATTTAGTTATACATATAAAATAGACATAAAATAAGCAAATAAAGCTTATTCCGAGCAATATTTGAGCATTTTAAGTGATTATGCACTCATTCTAAATCAAATGATCACAATAATCTATATTTAAACAATTTATATTGTCTACAATATAATTCAGAGCATATTTATTATAAAATATTTAATTATACATTGAAAATATGCATAAAATGAGCAAATAAAGCATATTTTGGGCAATATTTGAGCATTTTAAGCGATTCAGCACTCATTCTAAGTCATATGAGCATTATAATCTATATTCGACTACTTTATATTGTCTACAATATAATTCAGATCATATTTATTGTAAATTATTTATTTATGCGTGGAAAATATGCATAAAAGCAAATAAAGCATATTCTGGTTAATATTTCAGCATTTTAAGTGATTCTACACTCATTCTAAATCATTTGATCACAATAATCTATATTTAAACACTTTATATTGTCTAAAATATAATTCAGGGCATATTTATTATAAAATAATTAATTATATATAGAAAATATGCATAAAATGAGCAAATAAAGCATATTATGGACAATATTTGAGCATTTTAAGCGATTCTACACTCATTCTAAGTCAATCTGATCACTAAATCTATATTTTGAACGGTTTACATTGTCTACAATATAATTCAGGGAATATTTTTTGTACATTATTAATTTATACATAGAAAATATGCATAAAATGAGCAAATAAAGTATATTCTGGGAAATGTTATGAGCATTTTAAGCTATTCTGCACTCGATCTAACTCATCTGATCACTATAATCTATATGTACACACTTTATAATGTCTACAATATAATTCAGAGCATGTTTATTGTAAATTATTTATTTATACATAGAAAGACTGCATAAAATGAGCAAATAAAGCATATTCTGGGTAATATTTGAGCATTTTAAGCGATTATGCACTCATTCTAAGTCACTTGATCACTATAATCTATATTGGAACACTTTATGATGTCTACAATATAATTCAGAGCATATTTATTATAAATTATTTATTTATGCATGGAAAATATGCATAAAATGAGCAAATAAAGCATATTCTGGTTAATATTTGAGCATTTTAAGCGATTCTACACTCAGTCTAAATCATCTGATCACAATAATCTATATTTAAACACTTTCTATTGTCTACGATAAAATTCAGAGCATATTTATTATATATTATTTATTTATACAAAGAAAATATGCATAAAATGAACAAATAAATTATATTCCGGACAATATTTGAGCATGATTATGCACTCATTCTAACTCATCTGATCACTAAAACCTATATTGGAACACTTTATATTGTCTAGAATATAATTCAGAGCATATTTATTGTAAATTATTTATTTATGCGTGGAAAATATGCATCAAAGCAAATAAATCATATTCTGGGTAATGTTTGAGCATTTTAAGCGATTCTACACTCATTCTAAATCTTCTGATCAAAACAATCCATATCTAAACACTTTATATTGTCTACAATATAATTCAGAGCAAATTTATTATAAATTATTTATTTATACATAGAAAATATGAATAAAATGAGTAAATAGAGCATATCTTGGTTCATATTTGAGCATTTTAAACGATTCTACACTAATTCCAAATTATCTGATCACAATAATCTATATTTAAACAATTCCTATTGTCTACAATAAAATTCAGAGCATATTTATTATAAAATATTTAATTATACACAAAAAATATACATAAAATGAGCAAATAAAGCATATTCTGGGCAATATTTGAGCATTTTAAGTGATTAAGCACTCATTCTAAGTCATCTCAACACTATAATCTATATTGGAACACTTTATCATGTCTACAATATAGTTCAGAGCCTATTTATTGTAAATTATTTATTTATGCGTGGAAAATATGCATAAAATGAGCAAATAAAGCATATTATGGTCAATATTTGAGCATTTTAAGCAATTCTACACTCATTCTAAATCATCTGATCACAATAATCTATATTTAAACACTTTGTATTGTCTAAAAAAAAATTCAGAGCATATTTATTATAAAAAATTAAATTATACATAGAAAATATGCTTAAAATGAGCAAATAAAGCATATTCTGGGCAATATTTGAGCATTTTAAGCGATTATGCACTCATACTAAGTCATCTGATCACCAAAAATTATATTGGAACATTTTATGTTGTCTACAATATAATTCAGAGCATATTTATTGTAAATTATTTATTTATGCGTGAAAAATATGTATCAAAGCAAATATAGTATATTCTGGTTAATATTTGAGCATTTTAAGCGATTCTACACTCATTCTAAATCAACTGATCAAAATAATCTATATTTAAGCACTTTATATTATCTACAATAAAATTCAGAGCATCTTTATTATAAAATATTTAATTATACATAGAAAATATGCATAAAATGAGCAAATAAAGCATATTCTGGGGAATATTTGAGCATTATAATCGATTCTACACTCATTCCAAATCATCTGATCACATCTATATTTAAACACTTTATATTGTCTAAAATATAATGAGAGCATATATATTATAAAATATTTAATTATATACTGAAAATATGCATAAAATGACCGAATAAAGCATATTTTGGACAATTTTTGCGTATTTTAAGCGATTCAGCACTCATTCTAACTCATCTGATCACTATAATCTATATTTGAATACTTTATATTGTCTGCAACAAAATTCAGAGCATGTTTATTATAAAATATTTAATTATACATAGAAAATATGCATAAAATGAGCAAAAAAGCATATTTTGGCAATATATGGGCATTTTAAGCCATTCTGCACTCATTCTAATTCACGTGATCACAATAATTCCACATGTAAGCTCTTTATGTTGTCAGGAATATAATTCAGAACTTATTTATTATGAAATATTTAAATATACGTAGAAAATATGCAGAAAATGAGCAAATAGAGCATATTCTGACCGATATTTGAGCATGTTAAGCGATTCTGCACTCATTCTAAATCATCTAATCACATTAATCTATATTCCAATACTTTATATTATCAATAATATAATTCATAGCTTATTTAATAAAAAATATATAATTATACATAGAAAATATGCAGAAAATGAGCAAATAGAGCAAGCATATTCTGAGCAATATTTGAGCATTTTCAGCGATTCTGCACTCATTCTAAGTCTTATGATCACACTAATATATATTCAAATACTTTATATAGTAAGAATATAATTCAGAGCATATTCATTATGAAATATTTAATCATACATAGAAAATATGCAGAAAATAAGCAAATAGAGCATATTCTGAGCAATATTTGAGCATTTTAAGGGATTCTGCCCTCATTCTAAGTCATTTGATAACCATAATCTATATTAAAACACTTTATAATGTCAAGAATATAATTCAGACCTTATTTGTTATGAAATATTTAATTATACGTAGAAAATATGCCGAAAATGAGCAAATAGAGCATATTCTGAGCAATATTTGAGCATTTTAAGCGATTCTGCACTCATTCTAAGTCATCTGATCACAATAAGTTAAATTCAAAAACTTTGATTGTCAAGAATACAATTCAGAGCTTTTTTGTAATTGAATAATTAATTACACAAATAAAATATGCAGAAAATGAGCTAATAGGGCATATTCTGAGCAATAATTCAGCAGTTTAAGCGTCTGCAATCATTCTAAGCCATCTGATCACTGTATTCTATATTCAAGTACGTTATACTATCAAGAATAAAATTTAGGGCTTATTCATTATAATATATTTAATTATATGTAGAAAATATGCAGAAAATGAGCAAATAGAGAATATTGGCAGCAATATTTGAGCATTTTAAGCGATTTTACACTCATTTTAAGTCATCTGATCTCAATAATCTATATTCACATACTTTATATTGTCAAGAATATAAATTCAAAGCTTATTTATTCTGAAATATTTACTTATACATAGAAAATATCCAGAAAATAAGCAAATAGAGCATATTCTGAGCAATATTTGAGCATTTTAAGCGATTCTGCACTAATTCTAAGTCATTTTGATCACAATAATCTTCATTTAAGCTCTTTATATTTTCAAGAATATAATTCAAAGATTATTTATTATGAAATATTTACATATACATAGAAAATATGCAGAAAATTTGCAAATAGGCATATTCTGAGCAATATTTGAGCATTTTATGTGATTCTGGACTCATTCTACGTTATCTGATCACCATAATCTATATTTAAGCTCACTTTAGTCAAGAATATAATTCAGAGCATATTAATTATGAAATATTTAATTATACATAGAAAATATGCAGAAAATAAGCAAATAGAGCATATTCTGAGCAATATTTGAGCATTTTAAGGGATTCTGCCCTCATTCTAAGTCATTTGATCACCATAATCTATATTCAAACACTTTATATTGTCAAGAATATAATTCAGAGCTTATTTATTATGAAATATTTAATTATACGTAGAAAATATGCAGAAAATTAGCAAATTGGGCATATTCTGCGCAATATTTGAGCATTTTAAGCAATTCTGCTCTCATTCTAAGTCATGTGATTACAATAATCTACATTTAAGCACTTTAAGTTGTTAAGAATATAATTAAGACCTTATTTATTATGAAATATTTAAATATACATAGAAAATATGCAGAAAATGAGCAAATAGGGCGAAGTCTGAGCAATATTTGAGCATTTTAAGCTATTCTGCACACATTCTAAGTCATCTCATCTCATTAATCTATATTCAAATTCTATATTGTCAAGAATATAATTCAAAGTTTTTTTATTATGAAATATTTACTTATGCATAGAAAATATGAAAAAATGAGCAAATAAAGCATATTCTGAGCAATATTTGAGCGTTTTAAGCGATTCTGCACTAATACTAAGTCAACTGATTGCGATAATCTACATTTAAGCTCTTTATATTGTCAAGAATATAACTCAGAGATTATTTATTATTAAATATTAGCTTATACATAGAAAATATGCAGAAAATTAGCAAATTGGGCATATTCTGAGAAATATTTGAGCATTTTAAACGATTCTACACTCATTCTAAGTCATCTGATCACCATAATGTATATTTTAACACTTTATATTGTCAAGAATATACTTCAGAGCTTATTTTTTATGAAATATTTAATTATACGTTCAAAATATGCAGAAAATGAGAAAATAGGGCACATTCTGAGCAATATTTGAGCATTTTAAGCGATTCTGCACTCATTCTAAGTCATTTGATCACAATAATCTACATTTCTGCTCTTTATGTAGCAAGAATATAATTCAGAGCTTATTTATTTTGAATTATTTAATTATACAAAGAAAATATGCAGAAAATGTGAAATTGAGTATATTCGGAGAATTATTAGAGCATTTTAAGCGATTCTGCTCTCATTCTAAGTCATGTGATCACAATAATCTACATTTAAGCTCTTTATGTTGCCAAGAATATAATTCAGACCTTATTTATTATAAAATATTTAAATATACACAGAAAATATGCAGAAAATAAGCAAATAGAGCATATTCTAAGCAATATTTGAGCATTTTAATCCATTCTGCACTCATTCTAAGCCATGTGATCATAATAATCTACATTTAAGCTCTTTATGTTGTCAAGAAAATAATTCATACCTTATTTAATATGAAATATTAAAATATACATAGAAAATATGCAGAAAATAAGCAAATAGAGTATATTCTTCGCAATATTTGAGCATTTTAAGTCATTCGGCACTTATTCTAAGCCATGTGAACACAATAATCCACATTTAAGCTCTTTATGTTGTCAAAAACATAATTCAGACCTTATTTATTATAAAATATTTAAATATACGTAGAAAATATGCAGAAAATGAGCAAATAGAGCATATTCTGACCAATATTTGAGCATTTTAAGCGATTCTGCACTCATTCTAAATCATCTGATCACACTAATCTATATTCCAATACTTTATATTGTCAAGAATATAATTCATAGCTTATTTATTATAAAATATATAATTATACGTATAAAATATGCAGAAAATGAGCAAATAGAGCATATTCTGAGCAATATTTGAGCATTTTAAGTGATTCTGCACTCATTCTAAGTTTTATGATCACACTTATATATATTCAAACACTTTATATAGTAAGAATATAAATCAGAGCATATTCGTTATGAAATATTTAATTATACATAGGAAAATATGCATAAAATAAGCAAATAGAGCATATTCTGAGCAATATTTGAGCATTTTAAGGGATTCTGCCCTCATTCTAAGTCATTTGATAACCATAATCTATATTCAAACACTTTATAATGTCAAGAATATAATTCAGAGCTTATTAATTATAAAATATTTAATTATACGCAGAAAATATGTAGAAAATGAGCAAATAGAGCATTTTTCTGAGCAATATGTAAGCATTTTAAGCGATTCTGCACACATTCTAAGTCATTTGATCACAATATTACTTTATATTGTTAAGATTATAATTCAGAGCTTATTTATTATGAAAATTTTTATTATATATAGAAAATATGCAGAAAATTAGCAAATAGGGCATATTCTGAGCAATATTTGAGCATTTTAAGCGATTTTGCACTTACTCTAAGTCATCTGATCTCAATAAACTATATTCAAATACATTATGTTGTCACGAATATAAATTCAAAGCTTATTTATTCTGAAATATTTAATTATACATAGAAACTATGCAGAAAATGAGCAAATAGAGCATATTCAGAGCAATATTTGAGCATTTTAAGCGATTCTGCACTCATTCTAAGTCATTTGATCATAATAATCTATATTTACGCTCTTTATATTGTCAAGAATATAATTCAGAGCTTATTTTAAATATACAGAAAAAGAGCAATATTTGACCATTTTAAGCAATTCTGAACTCATACTGAGTCATCTGATCATAATAATCTATATTAAAAAATTTTATATTCTCAACAATATAATTCTGTGCTTATTTATTATAAAATATTTAATTATACGTAGAAATTATGCAGAAATTGACCAAAATAGAGCATATTAGCAGTAATATTTGAGCATTTTTTGCGATTCTGCACTCATTCTGGGTCATTTGTTCACAACAATCTATATTTAATCTCTTTATATTTTCAAGAATATAATTCAGAGCATATTCATTATGAAATATTTAATTGTACGTAGAAAATATGCAGAAAATAAGCAAATAGAGCATATTCTGAGCAATATTTGAGCATTTTAAGAGATTCTGCACTCATTCTAAGTCATTTGATCACCATAATCTATGTTCAAACACTTTATATTGTCATGAATATAATTCAGAGCCTATTTATTATAAAATTTTTAATTATACGTCGAAAATATACTGAAAATGAGCAAATAGAGCAAATTCTGATCAAGATTTGAGCATTTTAAGCGATTCTGCACTAAGTCAAAGTCATCTGATCACATAAATCTTCGTCTAAGCTCTTAATGTTGTCAAGAATATAATTAAGACCTTTTTTATTATGAAATATTTATATGTACATAGAAAATATGCAGAAAATGAGCAAATAGGGCTTATTGAGAGCAATATTTGAGCATTTTATGCGATTCTGCACTCATTCTAAGTCATCTGATCTCAATAATCTATATTCAAATACTTTATATTGTGAAGAATATAATTCAAAGCTTATTTATTATGAAATATTTATTTATACAAAGAAAATATGCAGAAAATGAGCAAATAGAATATATTCTGAGCAATATTGGAGCATTTTAAGCGATTCTGCACACATTCTAAGTCATTTGATCACAATTTTCAATATTTATGCTCTTTATATTGTCAAGAATATAATTCAGAGCTTATTGATTGCGAAATATTTAATTATACGAACAAAATATGCAGAAATGAGCAAATAGAGTATATTTTGAGCGATATTTGTGCATTTTAAAAGATTCTGGACTCATTCTAAGTCATCTGATCACAATAATCTATATTAGAATACTTTATATTGTCAATAATATAATTCAGAGCTTATTAATTATAAAATATTTAATTATACCTAGAAAATATGTAGAAAATGAGCAAATAGCACATATTCTGAGCAATATTTGAGCATTTTAAGCGATTCTGCACTCATTCTAAGTAATCTGATATCTGTAATCTATATTCAAATACTTTATATTGTCAAGAATATAATTCAAAGATTATTTATTAGGAAATATTTACTTAGACAAAGAAAATATGCAGAAAATGAGCAAATAGAGCATATTCTCAGCAATATTTGAGCGTTTTAAGCGATTCTGCACTAATTCTAAGTCATCTGATCACAATAATCTACATTTAAGCTCTTTATTTTGTCAAGAATATAATTAAAAGCATATTTATTATGAAATATTTACTTATACATAGAAAATATGCAGAAAATTTAGCAAATAGGGCATATTCTGAGCAATATTTGAGCATTTTTAGCGATTCTCCACACATTCTAAGTCATCTGATCTCCATAATCTATATTCAAGCAATTTATATTGTCAAGAATATAGTTCAGAACTTATTTTTATGAAATATTTAATTATACGGAGAAAATTGTCCGAAAATGAGCAAATATGGCACATTCTGAACAATATTTGAGCATTTTAAGCGATTCTGCACTCATTCTATGTCATTTGATCACGATAATTTATATTTCAGATCTTTATAGTCTCAAGAATATAATTATGAGCTTATTTATTATGAAATATTCAATTACACATAGAAAATATGCAGAAAATGAGAAATATATGAGCATTTTAATTGATTCTGCACTCATTCTGAGTAATCTGATCACAATAATCTATATTCAAATACTTTATATTGTCAAAAATATAATTCGGTGCTTATTCATTATGAAATATTTAATTATACATAGAAATTATGTAGAAAATGAGCAAATAGAGCATATTCTAAGCAATATTTGAGCATCTTTTTTGCGATTCTGCACTCATTCTAGGTCATTTGATCACAAAAATCCATATTTAAGCTCTTTATATGGTCAAGAATGTCATTCAGAGCATATTCATTATGAAATATTTATTGATACATAGAAAAATATGCAGAAATTAAGCAAATACAGCATATTCTGAGCAATATTTGAGCATTTTAAGCGATTATGCACTCATTCTAACTAAATTGGTCACCATAATCTATATTCAAACACTTTATACTGTCAAGAATATAATTCAAAGGTTATTTATTGTAAACTTTTTAATTATATGTAGAAAATATACATAAAATGAGCAAATAGAGCATATTCTGAGCAATATTTGAGCATTTTAAGCGATTCTGCTCTTATTAAAAGTCATCTGATAACAATAATCTATATCAAATACTTTATATTGTCAAGAATATAATTCTGAGCTTATTTATTATGAAATATTTAATTATACATAGATATTATGCAGAAAATGAGCAAATAGAGCATATTATGAGCAATATTTGTGCATTTTAAGCGATTCTGCACTCATTCTAAGTCATCTGATCACAATATATTCAAAAACTTTTAGTTGTCAAGAATATAATTCAGAGCTTTTCTATAAATGAATATTTAATTACATAACTAAAATATGCAGAAAATGAGCTAATAGGGCATATTCTGAGCAATATTTCAGCTGTTTAAGCATCTGCACTCATTCTAAGTTATCTGATCACTATATTCTATATTAAAATTCGTTATATTATCAAGAATAAAATTTATGGCTTATTCGTTATAAAATATTTAATTATATGCAGAAAATATGAAGAAAATGAGCAAATAAAGCATATTGGCAGCAACATTTGAGCATTTTAAGCGATTTTGCACTTACTCTAAGTCATCTGATCTCAATAAACTATATTCAAATACTTTATTCTGTCAAAAATATAAATTCAAAGCTTATTTATTCTGAAATATTTACTTATAAATAGAAAATATGCAGAAAATGAGCAAATAGAGCATATTCTGAGCAATATTTGAGCATTTTAAGCGATTCTGCACTCATTCTAAGTCATTTGATCACAATAATCTATATTTACTCACTTTATATTGTCAAGAATATAATTCAGAGCTTATTTGTTATAAATATTTTAATGATACGTTGAAAATATACAGAAAAAGAGCAATATTTGACTATTTTAATCAATTCTGCACTCATGCTGAGTAATCAATCTGATCATAATAATCTATATTAAAATATTTTATGTTGTCAACAATATAATTCTGTGCTTATTTATTATGAAATATTTAATTATACATAGAAATTATGCAGAAATTGAGCAAATAGAGCATATTCGCAGTAATATTTGAGCATTTTTTGTGATTCTGCACTCATTCTAGGTTATTTGTTCACAACAATCTATATTTAATCTCTTTATATTTTCAAGAATATAATTCAGAGCTTATTCATTAAGAAATATTTAATTGTACGTAGAAAATATGCAGAAAATAAGCAAATAGAGCATATTCTGAGCAATATTTCAGCATTTTAAGAGATTCTGCACTCATTCTAAGTCATTTGATCACCATAAACATAGAAAATATGCAGAAAATGAGCAAATAGGCCATAGTCTGAGCTATATTTGAACATTTTTAAGCGATTCTGCACTCATTCTAAGTGATCTGATCACCATAATCTATATTCAAGCACTTTATATTATCAAGAATATACTTCAGAGCATATTTATTATGAAATATTTAATTATACGTAGAAAATATGCAGATAACGAGAAAATAGGGCACATTCTGAGCAATATTTGAGAATTTTAAGCGATTCGGCAATCATTCTAATTCATTTGATCACAATAATCTACATTTCTTCTCTTTATGTTGACAAGAATATAATTCAGAGCTTATTTATTTTGAAATATTTAATTATACAAAGAAAATATGCAGAAAATGTGCAAATTGAGCATATTCTGAGCAATATTTGAGCATTTTAAGCGATTCTGCACTCATTCTAAGTCATGTGATCACAATAATCAATATTTGAGCTCTTTATGTTGTCAAGAATATAATTCAGACCTTATTTATTATGAAATATTTAAATATACATAGAAAATAAGCAGAAAAATAAGCAAATAGAGCCTATTCTGCTCAATATTTGAGCATTTTAAGTCATTCTGCACTAATTCTAAGTTATGTGATCACAACAATCTACATTTAAGCTCTTTATATTGTCAAGAATATAATTCGGACCTTATTCATTATGAAATATTTAAATATACATAGAAAATAAGCAGAAAATGAGCAAATAGGGCGAAGTCTCAGCAATATTTGAGCCTTTTAAGTGATTCTGCACTCATAATTAGTCATCTAATCCCAGTAATCTATATTCAAATACTTTATATTGTCAAGAATATAATTCAAAGCTTATTTATTGTGGAATATTTATTTATACATTGAAAATATGCAGAAAATAAGAAAATAGAATATATTCTGAGCAATATTTGAGCATTTTAAGCGATTCTGCACTCATTCTAAGACATTTCATCTCAATAATCTATATTTAAAATCTTTATATTATCAAGAATATAATTCAGAGCTTATTTATTACGAAATATTTAATTATACGTACACAATAAGCAGAAAATGAGCAAATAGAGCATATTCTGAGCGATATTTGAGCATTTTAAGAATTTCTGGACTCATTCTAAGTCATCTAATCACAATAATCTATATTCGAATACTTTATATCGTCAATAATATAATTCAGAGCTTACTTATTATAAAATATTTAATTATACGCAGAGAATCTGAAGAAAATTAGCAAATAGAGCATTTTTTGAGCAATATTTTAGCATTTTATGCGATTCTGCACTCATTCTGAGTCACCTCATCACAATATTCTATATTCAAATACTTTATATTTTCTAGATTATAATCCAGAGCTTATTTATTACGAATTATTTAATTAAACATTGAAAATGTGCAGGAAATTACCAAATAGAGCATAGTCTGAGCAATATTTTAGCATTTTAAGCCATTCTGCACTCATTCCAATTCATGTGATCACAATAATCTATATTTAAGCTCTTTTTGTTGTCAGGAATATAATTCAGACCTTTTTTATTGTGAAATATTTAAATAAAGAAAGAAAATATGCAGAAAATGAGCAAAGAGGCATAGTCTGAGCTATATTTGAACATTTTAAGCGATTCTGCACACATTCTAAGTCATCTGATCTCAATAATCTATATTCAAGCACTTTATATTATCACGAATATACTTCAGAGCTTATTTATTATGAAATATTTACTTATGCATAGAAAATATGCAGAAAATGAGCAAATAGAGCATATTCTGAGCAATATTTGAGCATTTTAAGCGATTCTGCACTAATTCTAAGTCATTTGATCACATTAATCTACATTTAAGCTCTTTAAATTGTCAAGAATATAATTCAGAGCTTATTTATTACGAAATATTTAATTATACGTACACAATAAGCAGAAAATGAGCAAATAGAGCATATTCTGAGCGATATTTGAGCATTTTAAGAATTTCTGGACTCATTCTAAGTCATCTGATCACAATAGTCTATATTCGAATAATTTATATTGTCAAGAATATTATTCAGAGCTTACTTATTATAAAATATTTAGTTATACGTAGAAAATCTGAAGAAAATTAGCAAATAGAGCATTTTTGAGCAATATTTTAGCATTTTAAGCGATTCTGCACTCATTCTGAGTCAACTGATCACAATATTCTATATTCAAATACTTTATATTTTCTAGATTATAATTCAGAGCTTATTTATTATGAATTATTTAATTAAACATTGAAAATATGCATGAAATTACCAAATAGAGCATAGTCTGAGCAATATTTTAGCATTTTAAGCCATTCTGCACTCATTCTAATTCATGTGATCACAATAATCTATATTTAAGCTCTTTTTGTTGTCAGGAACATAATTACCTTTTTTATTGTGAAATATTTAAATAAAGAAAGAAAAATATGCAGAAAATGAGCAAAGAGGCATAGTCTGAGCTATATTTGAACATTTTAAGCGATTCTGCACTCATTCTAAGTCATTGATCTCAATAATCTATATTCAAGCACTTTATATTATCACGAATATACTTCAGAGCTTATTTATTATGAAATATTTACTTATGCATAGAAAACATGCAGAAAATGAGCAAATAGAGCATATTCTGAGCAATATTTGAGCATTTTAAGCGATTCTGCACTAATTCTAAGTCATTTGATCACATTAATCTACATTTAAGCTCTTTAAATTGTCAAGAATATAATTCAGAGCTTATTTATTACGAAATATTTAATTATACGTACACAATAAGCAGAAAATGAGCAAATAGAGCATATTCTGAGCGATATTTGAGCATTTTAAGAATTTTTGGAGTCATTCTAAGTCATCTGATTACAATAATCTATATTCAAATACTTTATATTGTCAAGAATATAATTCAGAGCTTACTAATTATAAACTATTTAATTATACGTAGAAAATATGTAGAAAATTAGCAAATAGAGCATTTTCTGAGCAATATTTAAGCATTTCAAGCGATTCTGCACTCATTCTAAGTCAATTGATCACAATATTCTATATTCAAATACTTTATATTATTAAGATTATAATTCAGAGCTTATATATTGTGAAAAATTTTATTATATATAGAAAATATGCAGAAACTGAGCAAATGGATCATATTCTGAGAAATATTTGTGCATTCTAAGCGATTCTGCACTCATTCTAAGTCATCTGATATCAGTAATCTATATTCAAATACTTTATATTGTCAAGAATATAATTCAAAGCTTATTTATTATGAAATATTTACTTAGACATAGAAAAAATGCAGAAAATGAGCAAATAGAGCATATTCTCAGCAATATTTGAGGGTTTTAAGCGATTCTGCACTAGTTCTAGGTCATTTGATCACAATAATCTACATTTAAGCACTTTATTTTGTCAAGTATATAATTCAGAGCATATTTATTATGAAATATTTATTTATACATAGAAAATATGCAGAAAATTAGCAAATAGGGCATATTCTGAGCAATATTGGAATATTTTAAGCGATTCTGCACTCATTCTAAGTCATCTGATTTCCATAATCTATATTCAAACACTTTATATTGTCAAGAATATAGTTCGGAGCTTTATTTTTATGAAATATTTAATTATACGGGGAAAATTGTCCGAAAATGAGCAAATAGGGCACATTCTGAGCAATATTTGAGCATTTTAAGCGATTCTGCATTCATTCTATGTCATTTGATCACGATAATTTATATTTAAGATCTTTATATTCTCAAGAATATAATTCAGAGCTTATTTATTATGAAATATTTAATACACATAGAAAATATGCAGAAAATGAAAAATATTTGAGCATTTTAATCGATTCTGCACTCATTCTGAGTCATCTGATCACAATAATCTATATTCAAATACTTTATATTGTCAACAATATAATTCGGTGCTTATTTATTATGAAATATTTAATTATACATAGAAATAATGCAGAAAATGAGCAAATAGAGCATATTCTAAGCAATATTTGAGCATTTTTTTACAATTCTGCACTCATTCTAGGTCATTTGATCACAACAATCCATATTTAAGCTCTTTATGTTGTCAAGAATATCATTCAGAGCATATTAATTATGAAATATTTAATGATACATAGAAAATATGCAGAAAATAAGCTAATACAGCATATTCTGAGCAATTTTTGAGCATTTTAAGCGATTCTGCACTCATTCTAACTCATTTGATCACCATATCTATATTCAAACACTTTATATTGTCATGAAAATAATTCAGATCTTATTTATTAAGAAATTTTAAAATATTCAAAGAAAATATGCCGAAAATGAGCAAATAGAGCATATTCTGAGCAATATTTGAGCATTTTAAGCGATTCTGCACTCATTCTAAGTCATTTGATCACAATAATCTATATTTAAGCTCTTTATGTTGTCAAGAATATAATTCAGAGCTTATTTATTATGAAATATTTAATTATACGTAAAAAATATGCAGAAAATGAGCACATAGAGCATATTATGAGCGATATTTTAGCATTTTAAGATATTCTGGACTCATTCTAAGTCATCTGATCACAATAATCTATATTTGAATACTATATATTGTCAAGAATATAATCCAGAGCTTATTAATTATACGTAGAAAATATGTATAAAATGAGCAAATAGAGCATTTTCTGAGCAATATTTACGCATTTGAAGCGATTCTGCACTCATTCTAAGTCATTTGATCACAATAATCTATATTTAATCTCTTTATATTATTAAGAATATAATTTAGAGCTTATTTATTATGAAATATTTAATTATACATTGAAAATATGCAGAAAATGAGCAAATAGAGCATATTCTGAGCGATATTTGTGCATTTTAAGAGATTCTGGACTCATTCTAAGTCATCTGATCACAATAATCTATATTCGAATACTTTATATTGTCAAGAATATAATTCAGAGCTTATTTTTATGAAATATTTAATATACATAGAAAATATGCAGAAAACGGGAAAATAGGGCACATTCTGAACAATATTGGAGCACTTTAAGAGTTTCTGCAGCCATTCTAAGTCATTTGATCACGATAATCTATAAAGATCTTTATATCGTCAAGAATGTAATTCAGAGCTTATTTATTACGAAATATTTAATTACACATAGAAACTATGCAGAAAATGTGCAATATTTGAGCATTTTAAGCTATTCTGCACTAATTCTGAGTCATCTGATCACAATAATCTATATTCAAATACTTATATCGTCAAGAATATAATTCTGTGCTTATTTATTATCAAATATTTAATTCTACATAGAAATTATGCAGAAAATGGTCAAATAGAGTATATTCTAAGCAATATTTGAGCATTTTTTGTGATTCTGCATCATTCTAAGTAATTTGATCACAACAATCTTTTTTTAAGCTCTTTAAATTGTCAAGAATATAATTCAGAGCTTATTTATTATAAAAATTTTAATTATACGTCGAAAATATTCTGAAAATGAGAAAATAGAGCATATTCTGAGCAATTTTTTGAGCATTTTAAGCGATTCTGCACTAATTCAAAGTCATCTGATCACATAAATCTACATTTAAGCTCTTAATGTTGTAAAGAATATAATTCAGAACATATTTCTTATGAAATATTTATATGTACATAGAAAATATGCAGAAAATGAGCAAATAGGGCTTATTCAGAGCAATATTTGAGCATTTTATGCGATTCTGCACTCATTCTAAGTCATCTGATCTCAATAATCTATATTCAAATACTTTATATTGTCAAGAATATAATTCAAAGCTTATTTAATATGGAATATTTATTTATACATAGAAAATATGCAGAAAATGAGGAAATAGAATATATTCTGAGCAATATTGGAGCATTTTAAGCGATTCTGCACTCATTCTAAGTCATTTGATAACAATAATCTATATTTAAGCTCTTTATATTGTCAAGAATATAATTCAGAGCTTATTTATTATGAATTATTTAATTATACGTAGAAAATATACATAAAATGAGCAAATAAAGCATATTCTGAGCAATATTTGAGTAGTTTAAGCGATTCTGCACTCATTATGTGTCATTTGATTATAATAATATATGTTTCATCTAATTATGTTGTCTAAATTATAATTCAGAGCTTACTCATTAGAAAATATTTAGTTATACATATAAAACAGACATAAAATAACCAAATAAAGCTTATTCTGAGCAATATTTGAGCATCTTAAGCGATTCCGCAGTCATTTTAAATCAAATGATCACAATAATCTATATTTAAATAATTTATATTGTCTACAATATAATTCAGAGCATATTTATTATAAAATATTTAATTATACATTGAAAATATGCAGAAAATGAGCAAATAAAGCATATTTTGGGCAATATTTGAGCATTTTAAGTGATTCTGAACTTATTCTAAGTCATCTGATCATTATAATCTATATTCAAGCATTTTATATTGTCTACAATATAATTCGGAGCATATTTATTGTAAATTATTTATTTATGCGTGGAAAATATGCATAAAAGCAAACAAAGCATATTCTGGTTAATATTTGAGCATTTTAAGCGATTCTACACTCATTCTAAATCATCTGATCACTAGAATCTATATTTAAACACTTTATATTGTCTACAATATAATCATAGCATATTTATTATAAAATATTTAATTATACATAGAAAATATGCATAAAATGAGCAAATAAAGCATATTCTGGGTAATATTTGATCATTTTAAGCAATTCTGCACTCGTTCTATGTCATCTGATCACTATAATCTATATTGGGACACTTTATATTGTCTACAATATAATTTAGAGCATATTTATTATAAATTATTTATTTATACATAGAAAATATGCATGAAATGAGCAAATAAAGCATATTCTGGGTAATATTTGAGCATTTTAATCGATTCTGCACTCATTCTAACTCATCTATTCACTATAATCTATACTAGAGGTGCTATCGAGCTTCGCTCGATGTTTGACATAGTAATAAAAATTAAATATGTTATGATTTAATAAATGTTGATTGTAATTAGGTTATTATATTTATAATTAATTTAAAAGTGTAATAACTGATAGGGTTGAAATAATAAATTATATCTCCATGTGTGAAATGTTTTATACTGACGGCAATAAGAGAGGAATGCGATGGAAAAATATTAGAAACATAAAAATTAAATTCTAGTTAAAATAAAGAACTATTGAAACGTACATTGGTGATATCATAAAAATTTAAAATATAGATATAAATTTCTATAAAAATATTAATCGTCAAACATGTCGGCAACAGGATCGTATTCATCATCAGGATAATAACTTTCGCCATCAATATGAAATTTAGCAAATATATAATGTCATCATGGATGAATGGAAGGATTGGGTACCTAAAAAAAATTAATGGGAAAGAATTGTGAAGATATCTAAAATTGCAAAAAAACACAGTAGTAAAAAAAGCAAGATCTACATCATTATGAAAAATTTAACAATCAGTAGTCTGCTTAGGCATTTGAGTTACTTCGCTTGACTTAAGTTTCTAAACTATCACAAAATAAAAAATGTTGTTCCATCATTTCTCATAAGCAACTAAGAGAGAGGTTGAAATCAATTATGTGATAAAAATGACACAGTATAATCAAAATGAATATTAATAATGCAACATAAAGGGAATACAATTCTAAGCAACACATATTACAACACAATAAGTAACACATAAAAAATAACATACATCTGAAGGAATGGACCAGATTAATTTGGAGCAGAAAAATCAAAGGTCTTGATGGAGTGTCGCACTAATACTAACTAAAACAGGGGCTGATACTCACACATCTTTATTTATATTATTGATTATTGATTATTGATTATTGATTAATACTAAATAGAGATACATTTCTCTTTATACACTTTCAGAGTGACTTAATATATTTCATTATTTTTACAATGATTGTACAGTGAGATATCAAATAGGCTCTATTGCTATCTCATGAACAAATTTTAATATTTTATTAATATTTGAAAAATTCAATTTGACGTCGAATCCAATTGATATTGTACATTTTAATGAACGATACATTGTCATATAATTTTTCTAAATATTATAGTTAATTTAATAAGTGATCAAGAAGTTAAGAAAATTGAACGAATAATGTTACTATGGAACATTAATTATACGTGAATTTTTTGGCATATTAATATAGTATCAAATGCACTTCTGAATTGTTTAAAATTATATGATCACATATTATTTCATACATTAAAACAAGATCAACAAATTAATTTTGACATTTTAATTTTTATTTTTAAGATATCAATGAATTTATAAAATGATGACAATCGGTGACTAGAAAAATTATGGCATTGGAATCATCTTGGTTTTAATGAGTCATATTTTGGGATTGCACTTGGAGGAAGATGTTAGTGTAAGGACATGACACGAGAAAAGTAAATGAAAGGAGACTCGATTATTAATGCACAATATCTTTGCGATATGGATTTTGGTTTTTACTTATTTTTATAACAACATCAAAGTACCTATTTTTGGAAATAGAAATACAATTATGCAAAGGGATGTTCTTTACAGAGTGAACAAATTTACTGGAATCGTATAATAAATTGTATAGCTACAATGAAATTCATTTAATACGTACAGTTTTACACTGTAGATCTGCCAAATTGAATATGATTGGTTAGTTGGAACAACTTTTAGAACATTCAGAGTAACAATACCAGCTATATGTGCTAAAATAAACAAGAGTTTTGGGAACCCAACCTTTATTGTCTCACAATATATTGTGTGATCAAATATTAATGTCACATGACCTAATTAAAGACCAAAACTGACATGCTAGCTAGCTCTCTACTTGGAAGTATGACCTTAATTAATCTCAGTACATCATGCACGAATATATGGAATCATTAATTTACTGCATGCTTAAAAAGTTTGGCTAAGCAAAGACCGTCACACCTTTCATGGTATTCTCTCACCTAAGCCAATAAATTTTTGGACATCAAATTTGAGCCATCCATCTAATTTGGTTTTTGTCAAGGGTAATATAACCTAATAAATATTTATTTATATGTGAATGGGAATTAATTTACAACCTAACTCAGAACTCACCTATTCAGAATTACCCCTCCGAAAATAACAATAGAAAAAACAAAATCCGTACATTTTGGTTAAGGTGCCAGTTTTCCATGTGCCGTTGGTTTCTTTCCTTTTTCCTTTTTCTTTTTACAGTCTAGACACATGCAAACGTAGACCCCTAAGGGTTCGCTCCAGAGGGGAGTACTCGGGAGAGGAGGAAGGGAACTCAGTACCTCCAGATTTTGGGAGTAACCGAGTTCTCCCTCTTTCTGTCTCTCTAATACTCCAGGTTTCCGTCGATTCTCCCCGTCTGGAGCAAGGCACTCGCGTTCTTCCTCCCTTCCCTTCGCTCCGAGTACTCCCCTCTGGAGCGGACCCTAAAAGAGCATTCGAGGACACTATTTACTCCTTGAGCTATGCAATGTCATCAAGGATAAAATGTACTATGTGATTTATGATCAGCGGTGATGATTGCTCAAGATTCAACAGTTGTCTTTCTTGCACAGTGCCTTTGCAGAGCTGCACATTCCATCATTACACGTTACTCCAAAGATGTACATGCATTGGATAGTTGGCAAGTGGTATGAATGAAAAGCATTTAATTAATTGATATTCATGAAATGGTGAAAACCTTTTTGATAACTGGATCGGTCTATATCTCATCTTAACAATTATTAAAAATATATATATTTTTTTAATTTGAAACCCGACATTTGAAACATGCACATGATAAGTTTTGAATTTTGCAACTTTTCATATTTATAAGTTTTGATGAAATGCCAAAGTATATGTAAAATGCATCAAATTTGATATTGAAATAAATTATAAACGCAACAATACGTCAATAAGTTTATTTTATTTATTTTTTTAATTTTTGGCTTAATTTGAATGAAATTGTCAAGATTATTAAGTTAATCATCCTGGCGTTTGTCAAATTGTCCTCACACCTCTCTAAATATACGTAGTGCGCATTTAATGAGCACTTCTGGAATGCTATTATAGTTGGATGAAGTCCCATTAAATCATATTCAAATCATCCGATCAGAAATGATCGTTTTAGATCGATTGCGATTTCTCCCTTCATTTCATCCCACAACATCGTAGTATTGCATTGTTGGGATGTAGAGCCTCGGCCGCCTTCTATGGACAACATCCATGAATAAAGTATTTTCGCAAACTTACCAACAAAACTACACTATAATTATATAGGCCCATGATGTTCCATTTACATAAATACCTTTTCTGTTAAATAACTAGTCCTCCAGCTAATGTGATCGCTGATCCACAAACATGCCCTATGTTAATCCTTTAATAAAATTTGTTGAGTACAACTATACTCATCACCCGTTTTATCTGTTTTAAGTGTAATAGTAGTACGTACCATATATTAAAACAAAGTGACCTCTTCTATTAACTAAATTAAGCCAACGGAAACATATTAAGTTCTGTGGCCTATTACAAACGAAAATTGGTTCCTTTATAAAAAGCCACAATTCGGGGTTGGGGGTTGGGTTGGGGGGGGGGGGGGGGGGGGGGGGGGGGGTGGGGGGGTGGAGGGGGGAAATTGCATTATTGAATTAATTAATGAATTTTTTTTTTGTGAATAAATGTTTCAACAAAATTTTAATGCAACTCTCAAATCATCTAGTTGGAAACATATTTCAGTTAGCACTCATAGTCATAATAGTTATTCTTTAACGATCGAAGAAGCTTTTAAACGACCATTTTTCAAGTTTTTGATATTAAATAAAATAAGATTTAAATAGTTTTCCGAAACACGATTAAGACTATCAATATCACACCAGATAATGTAATAAATACCTTACTCTAGTTTGCAATCCTTTTACATCTTTACTAACGATTAGAATTTATAGTAGTAACTTAATTAACAGTTGTAGGATGCTCAATTTCACAGGATTTCGGAAAAAAGAGTACCTATCATGTATTGCACAAAGAGCGCACTAATATCTTAGAAAAGGACTCGTTCGTACTTCTCAGAAAAATTACGGGTTATCTAATCAAGAATTGTTCCTTTTTATTTTATATAAGAAAAATCACGCATGCAGCACGCTTCCTTTTGAAAATTACGCATCTAGCAGGCTGGCACTTATTAATGTCAGGCCCAATATGATTCCCAGCCATATAGCACTTTGAGCCTATGCACTATGGGGAACGGATCCTCTGGTCGGCGGAAATGTGCCGACCACGTGGTCGGCGCGTGATCCGAGCCGTCCGATTTAATCTCAACGGTTCATTTTTTTCGGGCCAATTTTTTTTTTCGGGAGTGGTGGAATGCACGGGGCTCCCTTTAGCCGTTGAGATTAAATCAGACGGTCCGGATCATGCGCCGACTACGTGGTCGCCGACCAGAGGATCTGATTCCATGCACTATGTACTATGGATTCCGCCTTTTATCTCTTGCAAATTGGGCACATAATGTTACTTGGGTTCTTCAACTTCTTTGGGTAGAGAAACTTTTCGTCTGATGACATAAAACTTATTGTAGTTATTACTTATTAAGGATACTAACATAAAAATTTCTTAATTTGCTTTTATAAATTACAGTCCAAAAAAAAAAAAAAAATCATATTCTCGATTATACTATCACACGGACACATGTGCCACTATCCATAGGGCAGTAACTCACAAATCACAATCAATGTCCTCATTAGTCCGGTGCTTTGAAGGTCTTGAGTCTTTTTCTCTTTAATTTTAGCAGACAATATTAATTAAAATGGTTTGTCAAAATGCGATCCATCATAAAATGGAAATTAAATTCTCTACCCATTATGGAGCTTCAAATTTGAAATGCGATACATATACAAATCTCTTTTTAATCTTATGATAAATAGATAGGAAATGGAATTCTTTCATTTTTTTAATAATAAGGGGACATAATTCAAAAATCTAGTCTAATTTATATCTTGGAACATTTTCAACTATTCAATTCTACAATGTGGAGCATAAAATAAATTACCTCATATTTATATACAGACCAACAAACCACAAGTAATTAATTAGTCGTAGAAATATGTTCAATCATCATTGATCATTCCGCATCAGACGGAGACCGACCAACCTCTCATCCGGCCATAGGATTTCAATCAAGCCATTCTCTGACATCCAACTTCCCTGGCGTGGTTTGTTACCCTGCAATACTGCACTTGTCCAGTTCTCTGAGCCAGATGGAGCCCTGAAGGCACTCAATGGAGATGTTTCGCAATGGAGAACTGCCTCCGTTTGGGGGTTTAGCGTTGGGGATGGGGGACGACTGGAGATATCCAGTATGAATGCTGACATCATACCTCCCGCCATTGACGGCAGCAATAGGTTGGAGGATGTGGAGTTGCAAGTGAGGAACCGACACCAGGAGCGGAGTATGGACTATGGAGGTTGGCTTCTTTACTGTGAAATTCAGTTTTTTATAGGGGCTTATGCGTGATATTTTAAATTACCTTTTTCTGTTCGTAATTGTGTTCCATTTTTGCAGGCTGTAGCTATTATGGTTTGTTTCCCCCATACACTTAATGCTTGTCTTCATAATTTTGTACATACTTTTCAGGCCTTCGTTTAATGTAATTTTTTTAAAGCAAGCTTTTGATGCACTGTTTCTCCCCTCAATATTTGTTACTTAATTTTTTGGCATTATGCTGGGTGCCTTAGTTTTTGGTAGCTTTGATATTGAAACTGTTAGTGGTACAGTTGTTGAAAGTTGAAACTTCTATTTTGTTGCTAGCCTTTTATTTTTAGTTGAAAGCTTAAACAGTTATAAGAAGATGAGCCTTTTAAATGTTATTAACACATCAACCATTGTTTTGGGGCAAAAGAGTTAAATTATGTGCTTTTTAATTGATTTTTTTTTTCTAATTTATCTTCCTCATCTAGTCATCTTTAATTGGTCTTACTAGATGACCTTCGCTATCTAAATTTTGAGCGTCTGATTTCGTCGGCAGTGTGGATAAAAATTTCTAAGCAGGGACCACTAACCGTTTATTTTTAAAAATTTTTTTCTTTTAAATTTAAATTAGTGGATGGGCGGTTGCCGTGTAAGTCAATACCTCAATGGTGACAGTCTCTTCCTGTTGTCCTGTTTCCGAGGAAACTACGAGGAAAAATTCACCCCTTTCATTTTTTCCAAAGCCAACTAAAACCGTAAAACGAGAAAGAGCGATCCTACAAGACTACAACACACGCACCGTACTATAACACTGCGCAGATCTAGAGTCACCTACGCGCGCACGGAACGGAATGAGACGAATCTTTTCTTAGTCGTGTTAACTGTGCAGCGTATGCCTATTGAAGTGGTCTCTCCTCGACGATCTTTATAACGTATCAGGTATTCTAGTATCCCTTCTCTCTCTCTCTTTCTAAGATTCTTTAGCTATTTTAGCTTAATTGGAGCGACCTAACTACTGAGAAACTCTCAGCCTTAATTGGAAGCTCATTTTTGTTTTGACTTGACTCTTTTTTTTTTTTTTTCCTTAATGAAAAGAATTTGGAAGAAGTTGTAAATTTTTTTGAAAATTAACCTGCAAACAAGTAGTCAGCTAGTACATAAAAACAAAAAATCGTTTGGGATTTAATTAAACCTTATTGAGAATTGAAAAGAGAAATAGAAGACAATAACCGTGGGTTGAATATTCTAGTTCCAATTCGTGAGTTGAGGTATCTGTCAGATACTTCTCGCCGTTCTCGGATAAATCTGAAATTCTGAATAATATCATTATATAACTAGAAAGTGACTATGAAGTGCGATTATTGCATTAAAGTTTTTTGAGGGGAAAAAAAAATCTCTATTTGATCTGTAATGGATGTCCAAAAATGAATCTAACAGCTCATTACATTTGGAGTTTGAATGTGAAAACTGAAAACATCAAATCCACATCAAGGAACAGTGAAAGCATGCATAAATTTTAGCTATATATGAATCTCGGAGAATGAACAGATGTTAGATTGGATAGGTTTTCATGTCTTTTCTATTTGTTAATTTGACCTTCTTCTATATCCTATGATGACCAGGGATTCTAGAAAAAATAGAGACACCAACAACCTGAAGGCCAATACTAAATTGGACAGGGGGTGGATACATTGGAAATTGTATGCATCAGGATAGGGATTGCGGAGCTACTTTACTTTCTCAATGTTATCAACTATTGGCAGAGTGTTAAAATTGAATCTCAATCATCGATCAGGTAGAGATAGTTTAAAGGAAACTGTTGAACAATTGGATAGAAAATTACGGAGGATTCAGGTGACAGTTGAAGAAGTTGGGCACAGGGAGATTCATGATGAGGCGGCCAAGTTGTGGCTCCAAGAGCTGAAGTGTCTTGCGACTGATGCTGAAGATGTGCTTGATGAGTACAACTATGAGATCTTGCGGTGCCAAATCGAATTTAAACAAGATAGAACAACAACTTTGTCAGGTCAACTCACCGGGATGGAATCTAACAGTGCGATGGTAACTAATGTATCTTCCTGTTTTTCAGAGAGTCTTTCATTGCACATGACTGAAAGAATTAGAAAAATAAACTCTCGATTTGATGAAATCTCAAGAGACAGGAAAGCGTTGGGGCTGACAAATGAGGAAGGAAAGAGGAGGCATGATGCCTCATCCGTAAACCTTTCCTCAACCAGCCACTTGATGAATAAAGATGATATTTTTGGTAGGACTGATGACAAAGACAAAATCATTGACCTATTGTTTCCTGGGGTTTTTCCGAATGAAGAAAAGAAAGATCATTTCAGAGTCATCCCAATAGTAGGAATGGGAGGTATTGGCAAGACTACTCTCGCTCAGATGGTCTATCATGATCTTTCTGTTCAACATAGGTTTGATGTGAAGGCATGGGTGCATGTTACTCCAGAGTTTGATATTATTAGAATCACAAAAGAGATTAGCGAGTTTGTTACTGGAAAACCTGGTCGTAGCTTTGATGGGTTCAGCAAAATTAATGAGGTGCTTAGGAAGAAGTTGAAGGGAAACAGAATGCTCTTGGTACTTGATGATGTGTGGAATGTTCTGAATAATGATTGGGAAACCTTGTATCTCTCACTAAGAACTGCTGACCTGGTGCGAGTGTTGGTGACAAGTAGGAATGATGCTGTAGCTCAGGCTCCTTATGCAGTGCCTCCACATCGACTCGATATATTGCCTGAAGATGATTGTTTGAAATTGCTTTATCATTGTGCATTTGGTGGGAAAGAAATTAGAGAAAAACAATGGTCATTAGATATCGATAGGCAAATAATCAAGAAGTGTGGTGGATTACCTTTAGCAATTAAATGTATCGGCAGGGTGTTACACTATGACACTGACAAATATCATTGGAGGGAACTTTTGGATAGTGAATTATGGGAATCTGATGAACTTGATCCAATTTTTTGTGCACTTAAGGTAAGTTACTATCACTTGGCCCCAAAGCTAAGAGATTGTTTCTTGTTTTGCTCCTTGTTCCCTAAAGGTTCTATACTTAGAAAGATGTCAATTATTTATATGTGGATGGCACATGGGTTCCTGCAGCCTAAAGGAACGAAAAGAGCAGAAGACATTGGGGAAGAGTACCTTGCCGAGTTGCAAATGCGATCTTTCATTGTACCTTGTACCAAAGGTGGCTTTCGTTTGCATGATGTTATTCATGATCTTGCGAGATTCTTTTCCGGAGGTGAAATCCATGCCATAACTGATACGAAATCAATTCACATACCAGACACAATACGACATTTATATATAAAAAAGGGCATTGACTCGTGTCAGTCCTTTAAACCTCAATGGCTGAGGACAATGTTTAATGCTACAGTAAGAACCGAAGTTTCCTTCCTTGATCTATATGATATAAGCTCAGTACGTGTACTTGGATTGATTGGTTCCAATGTACTTGCTTTGGCACATTTATCGCTAAAGCACCTGCGCTATCTTGGAATAATGGAATTTAGTGGTAAAACCTTACCTGAATCATTATGCCTCCTTTACCACTTACAAACACTCGAAATAACTCACTGCTACCATTTAAGAGAGCTGCCTACAAACATTGCAAATCTAGTGAGCCTCCGGTACATTCACATCACACATGTGGGAATTAAGGAACTTCCTGTGATGCTTTGGGAAGTTCGCAACCTTCAAACACTACGCCTCAGAGAATGTTACAATTTAAGAATGGTACCTTTGGGTATTAGCAAGCTCATAAACCTACACGTTTTACAGATCAAGTCCTGCAAACAGCTGCAAGAGTTACCAGATGATACAGGAAACCTGGACAACCTCTCATTATTGGATCTTTCTTATAGCGGCATAAGAAAATTTCCTGATTCTATACTCCTGCTCAAATCTACTACAAAACTTGTACTTGTTGGGGAACCTTTTTTTTGGTTACCTCATAGTGTGAGGAAACAACTGAATTGTAACTTGGTACACGTCTATTTTAAAATATTACTCCAATTTATTCATTCATTATATGCATTTCTTAATACCTGGTATCCTCATTTACTTTTTGCATATGTGTTTGATAGTCACTCAGATATTATGTATATACACTTACAGGGTAACCACAGAATCGGTTATGTATAAGATACCAGTGTATATTATAACACTAATATTTGGAATTTCTGACAATTAGTACTATTCTTCTATATGACATCTATCTTTAACATTATTATGGACTAGGTTCAGTGGAGCGACAATGGTTTCAACAGATTCTTCTGTGAGGACACGCAAGCAGTGATAGAGGTATGGAGGGGTTTGAAACATTGCCACATCACAGGGAGGGCATATTTGTCTAATTTGTTAGTTTATTCCAAAAAACTACAATTATTATAAAACTGTGGTGTAGTTTGTTCCCCTATTCTATCTAGCCAGCAGTTTAGCACCCAGCTCCTGTTAAAATATCTGAAAAAAATAAGTTCTAAAAGCCAAGCAGCGTCATGACTGTGCCACCTAAACCCTACCCAAACTTAGCTAGTAGGAGGTGGAACTGACCTGTCCCACTGGCCCACTAACAAATCAGGCCAATTCATATGGTATGGTCTGGTTACAGGTTGCCAGCCCTATAATACTGTTGAAAATTAAACTTAATCAATAATAGTCAAATGGTTAAAATAAAATAGTAAATGTGTTTTGTTCTTTTAGGTGAGTTAATGGATTAGAGAATCTAGGTTCATCTTGGATTGTGTAAAATATGCACCTAGATAATTGTATGGTTAAATGTTATTAAGTATGTTTAGGGGATTGAGGAATCTAGTTAAGTCTTATATAAGGAGTTCATATGTTATGTTATGTAGGAGTTGTAAGAAGAGAAAGATTAAGTATTTTACAGAAATTTTTATATTTTACATTTGGTATCAGAGCAAGACGATCAAGGACCAATCATGGTGAAAAAGAAGAAGAAAAATAAAAAGAAAAAAAAAGAGGAGAAAATAAAACCACTAAGTTATAGGGTGAGAAAAAAGAGTGGTGAAAAAAATCTTGTTGACTATATAAGAAGAGAAAGATTAATTATTTTACAGAAATTTTTACATCTTACAAATACATTCTATAGAGAAAATAGTTGATTTACTTAGATACGTAGTTTATGTGGCTGCAGGTTGAAGTTAAAGTACTTAGTTTTCCAATAAATATTATTAATATCTGCCTGTTTTCAAGAAATAATGAACTAATAGATGACATTACTTGCTTAATTTTCAGGGACTAATCAAATATCCAAGTAAGAGACAGAAACTCATCCATTTTCGATCACAACTATGGCAGTAAGCTACATTCTCTTTGGCTTCCAAACTCTATTATTTCGTTTGTATTTTCATTTTAGGAAGAGACATAGAGCCAGAATTTTTTTGCATGGGGTTCACATTATATATTGTTAAGAAAAAATACACCTATAATACTAAAAATATTATAAATATATGTATTATTGAAATAAAAAAAGGGGTGACATTGGCACTCCTTTACTAGGTAGAACCGTCAGTGGGAAGAGAATGACCGATCAACAAGCAACTTTTAAGAAAAAAATTCTTTTGAGTACGACATCGCATGTTATCAAGATGTTTAATCAAAGGGATGATTCTTAGTAATATTTTGGTATTATGTTATTAACAGGAAGATCAGAATAGTTGGAAAGGATTCCTTTAGCCAAATTACATGGATGAGTTCCCACAATCAGAGCTCTACATTGGGCATTATGAGTTCCCAATGTGTAGATGATGCCAGAACCACGACAGGGTCGTATGAGAAATGCTAGTGTCCAATATATTGGACGGATGGGTCCATCCAATATGATCGTTTTCACATTTTTAAATTTCAAACGACCGATCCGAACCGTTCAATATGTTCTTCATATTGAAAACTCACAACAAACCAATTTTTACATTTTCTCGAATTTTTTTTACTTATTTTTTGGTATTTGAGAAAATTCATGATATAAAAGTTCTGGATCGTTTAATAACAATGATTTTCTAAAATACTAAAAAAATAGTAAATAAATTCGAAAAAAATATAAAAATTAGTTTCTTATAAGTTTTCAATACGGACAACATATTGAACGGTTCAAATCGGTCGTTTGAAATTTAAAAATATGAAAACGATCATATTAGACGAACCCCATGCGTCCAATATATTGGACTCTAGTATTTCTCGAATCATATACTCATATACCACAACAGGAATGAAACCCGAACCAACCTTGCTAGACCCAATCTCATACCCTGAATGTATCGAAGGCATAGCATGTTGATTATTTAAACACAATTAAATCCCTCAACTCGAGCTACTAATTTTTTTATTATTTTACAGACCCAAAATAATCATCAGTTAGCTGTTATATGTATATCTTGTTGGAGCTTTACAAAACTATTCATTTTTTTATTGTGCAACTAATTGTAACACATGGAATGACCATCAATCATATTGTTAACTTCTTTACCATGCCCTTAATTGAGCTTCATTGTGTTATCAAGGTCTTGAAACCTCACATATACCATGGAACCTTGGTGCTGCAGTTAAGAGGTTACTGTGGCCCCTTGGTTTCGATAGTTATGGAGATTATCACAATGGGAAGTTTAATAAACTGACAACCTTTAATCTCATTTTATTTTGATATGTGAAAGGGAGCATTAATGCAAGGCCAGATTATCTTAGGAGCGTTGAGGAAACATGGCAATGAAAAGTGATGTGGATTATCAACTCTTAAATTTATACCCAATTATACCCAAATTCAGTTGCAAGCGTACAACAATCGTCTAAGTATTATCGGGGTCGAACCTCAGGGACGGAATATTCAAATAATTAAGTAAATCTAACTTTGATTAACTAGATTAAAAGGGATTAAATAATAATAATTATAACAGATCTAAAATAGGGGTTTGCAGATTAATAAAAAGTCCTAAATTAAACAGTTCAATGAATTAAAGAGATTAAAACACTAATTAAGAATTAGGGGTTGACTAGTAGTTAATACTTTTCAGTTTACTCCAGTTTCAGCGGCCCGCAGAGATTATCTGCGGCCCGCTGAAACTCAGGTCGCTGACCCCTAAGAAGGTCGCAGAAGCCTGGGGTCATAGACAACCCGCAGAAACCACCTGCGGCCCGCTAGGTTTGGCGCAGACTCAACTTTTGGCATATTTTAATTGTTGTTTTGTGTAGAGGTTTTATCCTAACTAAGGTTCCTAAGTCCCACTTCCGTTTAAGGCCAGGTTTCCTATAGTTAACATTATTTCTATCTAATTTAACCTAGATGTCAACTTCCGTTTCTTGGTCTAAGTTAAACTAGTTTATGCTTTACGACCTACGACTCCCTATACTTCCGTAATCGGGAAGGGTTTCAACTTCCGTTTCTTAACCCTAGCATGACCTTCCGGCACCAACTATCGTGTTTACCGTACTTTAACCTAATTACTTGAAAGCGTTTGGATTTAACCACCTAACAATTAAGCGACGTCTAACTTAACGGGTGCAAGCAATTCAATCCAAGTAAATCAGTTAAAGTAATTTAAGCAATTAAAGCAAAGCATAAAACACAACATACAAACAAACAAAATATAACTTAAAGCATATTATCAATTATAAACTTAAAAAGGTTCACTACTATGGCCCCTAATATTCGACTACTCACGAGTATACATCATAAAACAACAAAAGGTATCTGAATAATAAGAAAACATAGAGAAAGAAACAAGATTACAACAATTGAAACCAAGTTTTCCCTCTTTCTGCCTTCTCTGCCACTCTTTCAGCGGGTTGCTGATGCTCCCTGCGGCCCGCTGAAAACCCTTGATGCTCTCTTAACTTAGCAGAAATTGCCCTAAAACTCACGAACCCCTTTTTCTGATCTGCTCTGGTGTTTATATAGGCGTGGAATGGCTCTAAAACTGTCGGAGACGTGGATTTGAGGCGCCGGAAATAGATATGTCGGTGTAGAGGTGGGTGCAGAACTTGGTCAGGCTATTTTGGACTGTCGGTTGCTTCTTCTGCGGCCCGCTGTCGAGTCCTGCGGGTCGCAGAAATCTTCTATGCTGCCAAGTCTCACCTGCTACACGCTGGGTCTTCCTGTGGGTCGCACAAACCTTCGGTGGGTCGCAGATCATGATCAGAACTCGGTTTCCTCGCTTCAAGAGTGGCAAAATCACACAGATCCTGTACAAAATAAAAGTAGCCATAGCAGTACCTTGCTTCTAACCTAAATTAACAATTAAAACATTAGAAACACACATAATTAATGAAATTAAGTCCTAATATAAGCGGTATTTATATGCATAATTTCCGCTTATCAAATCCCCCAAGCTTAAACGTTGCTTGTCCCCAAGCAAAGCTCATACTTAAAGGTCTGTTTCAAGACTTAAAAACAATTAACCACATGCATTATCTACAAGGTCTAAGAAAGTATCACTAAATTAGCTAAACAATGACTTGAGCAATTTTCAAGACCAAATTTCCAAATTTCACATTAGATTTTGCAATTAAATTCCTTTCATGATCTTATGATTCACTTCGAATTCTCCCTAGGACTCTAGCTATTACCTTCCATGACTTATCCCATCAATTCCTAAGTTTATCGATTCACAAAAGCTAATTCAACAAGTAATTTAAAATGAAATAAAACCTTAATCCTACCAAAATTAAACAATTAAAATCAATTAACTCAATTCTTATTAGGTCTTTTGGTTACTTAGCCAATCATTTAAATTTTTGAAAACGCATTTGGAAGTCGAACTAAAGTGAGGCGGAAATAAGGTACAAATCCCCACCCATTCTATTCCAAAAGTTTTTGGGTTGAATTATTAATTAACTTTATTTACAATTTATGATTTTTCATGGGGCATGGATTGTTTGCGACAAAGGTCGGCCAGATGAGTGTGGATTTTATTTTGAAGTTTTCTTCAATTTTTACTTTGATGGATCCATTTTTCTATCCACACAAACCTATAGCCTTCCGCAATGGCCATCGTCAGAGTACCGCTTTTTTAGTTCCCCTTTTTGTTTTATTTTTGATTTTTCGATTTTTTTTTTTTATTATTATGATGTGTATTTACATCTTCGACTTTTAATAAACTTAAAAACAATGAATGGCTATTCGGCTCTAGACCTAATTTTTAATTTCCTTAATTGACCTAACTTTTTAATTTGGCAAAATTGACCTTAGTTCATCTAATTTACTTATCACGCTTAACTTTTGCAATTCTGAAAAACTTAGCTAAAGTTGAGATATTTCATGGAAGTTCCTAACTTTTGTCCTTTCTTCATTCGATTAAATCGATCAAATTCATGTGATTTTTCTTTGAAAATATTCTAAATCTTTCAATTCTGTTCAAACTTCCTCAAACCATCACCTAGTTACCTAGTAATTATTTCCTAGACCTATCTACATGCATCTATATGACTTAATCATGCAATATATACAAAACTATATGAAAATGCAAAGAAATTAACTTTCTGGAAGAATTCCAGCGACCCGCTGAGGGTTTCTGCGACCCGCTGCCTTAGCAGCGAGCTGAGTGGGTGTCTCAGCGGCCCACTGAATTTCCCCAACTTAGCAAATTTCAGAGCCCTGTCAGCTATGTTTTCTGCGACCCGCTGAAAGGGACTGCGGCCCGCTAAAAACAAAACTGACAGAGCCAAAAATGCGAAAAATGCATGCAATTCCTAGATAAAATCATAAATTTTCTAATTTTCCTATTTACCCCCCCAAGCTTAATTCAGGAAACTGTCCCTAGTGTCATTAATTACCCAAGAAAAAATAAAAGAGGGAAATTAGAAAACTCACAATAAAACGGCTTAATTCTCCGGTGGAGTTTGGTACTCGTCCTCCGGAGGTGGTGGTGGCACAAATGCTGCTTCTGGAGGTGGTGGTGGTGGTCCAAAAATTTGACCGGCCCAGTGGTCGAAGAGAGCATCCCTCGTCTTGTTTTTCTCCTCCTCCCTCTCATACCAACCTCGTTGGTATTCGCGGAATGCCCTCGCTTCCTTGATCTCCTCCGCTTGTCTCCTCTCAAAGAGATCGAATCGCTGCTCAAGGTTGTCGTAGCGGCTATGGAGCTCAGTCACATCCCCACGGAGCATTTTCTGATAGGAGTGCACATCACAAAGCATACGATATTGCTCCATGGGGTCGTATGGAGGCGGGGCCCATCCTTGCTGCTGTGAGGGGTCCACCTGGGGCTGAGAGCTGCTGCCAGGGCCAGAGAAGGGGACATCAGGTGTGGCCGTCCCCCAAAAATCACCAAAAAGTCTCTCTGCCCCTGCCTCTGTGTCAAATGTGCGGGCCGCTGGAGTTTCCTGCGACCCGCTGGCTGGAGCTGTAGTTGTGTGGGCCGCTGGTGGGGCCTGCGACCCATCCTGAGGTGCTTCTTCTCTGCGGGCCGCTGGTTCTGGCTGCGGGCCGCTGGTTCCAGCCTGAGAGGCAGAAACTGGTGCTGGAAGCACGAGATGGCCGTCCCGAACGAGCAACCAGCTCTGGGGCTTGCTCAAGTCGATCCTGAATGTGATGGGGATGTCGATCTTGTAGTCCCCCACCACATACTTCACCCCCCGGGGCGATTTCTTCACGTGGCCTATGGTAGCAAGAGATTCGAGGTTGAGATGCTTGGGCCCGGCACTTTGCTTCATGCGGAAATCCTTGATGCCGCATTGCTTGGCCAGGTGAGTGATAAACCCACCTATAGTGATCTGGCCTGCCCCTTTGGTCTTGATGTTGGCCACATTGTTCCAGTTTTTCATCATGTGAAAGGCCAAATTTTGATGCTCGGTTTGCCTAACCCGTAGCATTTGGCACAAGACAGAAATTTCTCCCACCACGGCCTTAGAACCAGACTCGCCTCTAGCAAAGATGGAGAGAGATAATGCCCGCTGAATGAAGCGTATGACGGGCATGTGAATATCCAAGCTGTTCCTCTCCTTGGGCTGCCGCAAGCCCGTAATCCTCTCCCAAAATCCCTCGTCCTCGTCTTTCACATCTAAACCCCCTCTCTTCAAGCCGAAGTAATCGGCTATTTCATCCTCGGTCTTGGTAAACTTCACATCACGGAAAATCCAACTTGCCATATACTTTCCCGTGGTCCGATCAAACCAAAAGTCATATGAGCAAAGGAACTCGATGACAAGGCGGGTATATGAGGGCTCATCTATTTCCCAGAAAGCACGCAAGAATCCCGCCTGCTCGGTGAGCATGTAAAAATCGGCTTCAATGCCCAATTGCTGCAAAACACGAGGGTCGAGGCAGCGACTGTTCTCGATCTTCTTTTCTCTCAACCGCTCATACCGGACCTTAGCCCCGGCCTCGTAGAACACCGGCTCGCTGCCCCTAAGTTCCTCCTTTACCGTTCTCGAAGATTTGGCGGGTTTGGTGAGAGTAACCACCGTATCCTCGTCTATCTCCATGTCGTCCCCTCTCTCTTCCTCCTCTGCATCACTATCCTCACTTTCTTCATTACCCGGGACAGCACCGGTCGCTGCCCGAGCTATCTCCTCCTCATAATCACTCTCCGAAGGGCTAGCGGGATTAACGCCGCCTTCTTCCTCTTCACTGCTTTCCCCCTCGTAATACTCCTCTTCTTCCTCTTCTGCCATTCCCTTACCCCTCTGATCATCCCTAGTAGGAGAAGTCTCCATTTCAGTCCTCTCACTTCCTTCTTCACTTCCAAAAACCTCCCGTCCAGCCGCATCCAAATCCGGGATTTCGGGATTCTCATCCACCGGCTGCTGCACCGGCACAGAAGATCCCTCACCCATCTTCTTAGAACCCTTCTTACTACCCCTCCTCTTAAAAATTTTATCAAACATCTTAGGTGCCATGAGAATTGGGTGAGTTTAGTGGATTGGTGGCTTTCTGTCTCTGGAACGAGGTTTTCTGCGGGTCGCAGAAGAATTCGGCGGGTCGTAGAAACTGGGGTGTAGGCGGGAAATGGGTACCGGACTTAGGGTTCCGGTTTTGTGGGTTTAGGTGGTACCAGGGAGAAAAAGGAAGTCACGAAAAATCGATCGAATGAAGCTTGAAAAGGAGAAAGTGGAATTTAAAACCTTGATCAAGCGGGTCGAAATTTAGTGGAGAATGGCGGTGATCGGCGCTGTTTCAACCCGAGAGAAGGGTTTGCATGCAATGGAGGCGGTGAGGAGAGCGAGATTGAGTGCTCCGGCGGTGGAGAAATGGCCTCCGACGGCTTGATCGGAAGGGGGTCGCAGGTTAGGGTTTTGGGTCGAGAGAGAGACGAGAAAGAGAGAAGGATCAGTGGAAATGAGGGATTTAATGGGTGAGTTTACGGTTATGCCCCTAAAAGTCGCGTCGTGGCAGTTTTTGAATTTCTGTTAAATTTCAGCGGGCCGCAGGAGGTTTGTGCGGGTCGCAGAAAACTCCCCCAAGCTTGGTTGGAGCTGCGGGTCGCACTTTCATCTGCGTGTCGCTGAAAGGCCCTGCGGGTCGCTGACTTTTTCCCGAGAGCACCAGTTTTCCTGAAAATTAAGCCGAAATTAAGTTAGAATTAACTCTACTCCTAATTTTTTTGTGTTTTTCAATTTTCTTACTTTTTTATGTATTTTTCTGGTTTTATAATTTTTTTGTATTTTCGTTTTTCAATTTTTTTGTGTTTTTGTTGTATTTTTGAAAGATAATTAAAAATCCTAATTTTTAATTAAACCCTTGGGTTGCCTCCCAAGCAGCGCTCGTTTTAAGTCTTGAGCTCGACTCCTCATATCTACGTCTCGGCTGGTGTCGGGTCGGTGAGAAAGTAGACTTGCTCTTCCTCTCCATGCCTCGGCACGTCCATTGAGTACAACTTGAGACGTTGTCCATTCACCTTGAAACTTCCCATGGACTTGTCTTCTCTCCAAAGCTCTACTGCCCCAAAAGAATACACTTTTCGCACCTCAAAAGGTCCAGACCAACGAGTCCTTAGCTTACCCAGAAATAGCTTTAGCCTTGAGTTGAAAAGAAGGACCAAATCGCCCTCCTTGAACTCTCGCCTTAGGATACGCTTATCATGCCATTGCTTGGTGCGTTCCTTGTAAATTCTAGCACTTTCATAGGCTCTCAACCGAATCTCTTCCAACTCATGCAAATCCAAAACACGTTTCTCCCCCGCTTCCTTGTAATCAAAGTTAATTGCGCGTGTTGCCCAATAAGCCTTGTGTTCCAATTCTACAGGTAGATGGCATGCCTTTCCATAAACCAATTTGAATGGGCTCATGCCAATAGGTGTCTTGTAGGCGGTGCGGTATGCCCATAATGCATCATCCAACTTGAGGGCCCAATCTTTCCTTGACCTTCCAACCGTCTTTTGCAAAATATTCTTAATCTCACGATTGGATATCTCAACTTGCCCACTAGTTTGAGGATGGTAAGGTGTGGCTACCTTGTGTCTTACCCCTAGCTTTGTCAAAAGGTTATCAAATTGGCGATTGATAAAGTGTTTCCCTCCATCGCTTATCACAACTTTAGGTACACCAAACCTAGGAAAGATGATTGATTTAAACAACTTCCTAACTGACATTGAATCGGCTTTCTTACATGCTACGGCTTCAACCCATTTTGACACATAATCTACCGCTACAAGGATGTATTGGTATCCACATGAAGATGGAAAGGGTCCCATAAAGTCTATTCCCCATACATCAAAAACTTCGACTTCTAAAATTGAGTTCAATGGCATCTCATGTCTACTTGAAAATATTACCCGTCCTTTGGCATTGATCACATGCTAGTATGTAGGCACGAGTATCTTTGAAGATAGTTGGCCAATAGAACCCAGATTGAAGGATCTTAGTGGCTGTCTTGGCGTGAGAAGCATGGCCTCCATAAGAAGATGAGTGGCATTGGAAGATGATGTCATGGATTTCTTCATGAGGCACACATCGACGAAACATCCCATCAACTCCTAGTTTCCAAAGAATTGGGTCCTCCCAGAAGTAGTACTTGACATCAGAGAGGAACTTCTTCTTTTGCTGGTACATCTGCTCAGGTGGAAGCATGCCGGTTGCCAGATAATTCGCAAAATCAGCAAACCAGGGCATTTGCTCAGTTCTGGCGGGCCGCAGGAGGTTTGTGCGGGTCGCAGAAATCCCCCCAAGCTCGCTCGAGATGTGCGGGTCGACGGGATCCTCTGCGGGCCGCTGAGATGGCCTGCGGGTCGCTGAAACTGGGCCGACAGACAGCAGTTGCTCATGTGGGAAGTTCTCGTTGATTGGTAACGGCTTTGGTTCGTCCCATCTGAGCCTGGAGAGATGGTCTGCTACGGAATTCTCTGTCCCCTTCTTATCCCGGATCTCCAAGTCGAATTCTTGCAAGAGAAGGACCCAACGGATGAGGCGAGGCTTGGCATCCTTCTTGCTCATGAGGAACTTGAGAGCCGAGTGGTCCGTATACACAATCACCTTGGATCCGACCAGGTAGGGTCGAAACTTGTCCAGAGCAAAGACAACCGCAAGCAACTCCTTTTCGGTGGTGGTGTAGTTGATTTGAGCTTCATCCAACACCTTGCTCGCATAGTATATGACACATGGCTTCTTGTCCTTGCGCTGTCCAAGCACCGCTCCCACCGCATAGTCGCTTGCATCGCACATCAACTCGAATAGTTGTGTCCAATCCGGTGGTTGTAGTATGGGGGCAGAGATTAAGGCTTCTTTCAACCTACAAAATGCATTAACACGATCATTATCAAAATTAAATTCAACATCTTTCATTGTAAGATTAGTTAATGGTTTTGGAATTTTAGAGAAGTCTTTGATAAATCGTCGATAAAAACCGGCGTGGCCAAGGAAACTCCGCACATCCTTGACACATGTAGGGTTGCTCATCTTCTCTATGACCTCGATCTTTGCCTTGTCCACCGAAATGCCCTTGGAAGAGACATTGTGACCTAACACCATACCTTCTTGAACCATGAAGTGGCACTTCTCCCAATTAAGAACTAGGTTGACATCTTCACATCTCTGCAATATCTTAGACAAGTTAGATAAACAATGATCAAAAGATGTACTATAAACCGAAAAATCATCCATGAAAACTTCCATGTCCTTTTCAATAAAATCTGAAAATATAGCCATCATGGCTCTTTGAAAGGTAGCTGGGGCGTTGCACAACCCAAATGGCATTCTCCTATAAGCATAAGTACCATAGGGGCATGTGAAAGTCGTCTTCTCTTGGTCCTTTGGATGAATGGGGATTTGGAAGAAACCCGAATAACCATCCAAATAGCAAAAGTAGGAGTGGTTGGCAAGGCGCTCCAAGAGTTGATCCACAAAAGGTAGGGGGAAATGATCCTTGCGTGTGGCGGTGTTGAGTTTTCGGTAGTCTATGCACATCCTCCAACCCGTTACCACCCTTGTTTGGATCAGTTCATTGTTCTCGGTCTTCATAACCGTGGTTCCTCCCTTTTTAGGCACTACATGAACTGGACTTACCCACTCACTATCGGAAATTGGATAGATAATGTCCGCATCCCACAACTTCAACACCTCTTTCCTCACAACTTCACTAAGGTTTGGGTTAAGCCTTCGCTGGTGCTCAATGGATGGCTTAGACCCTTCTTCAAGCAAGATTCGGTGTGTGCAAATTGACGGGTCAATACCCTTGAGATCTTCAATTGAATAGCCAATTGCCCTTCGATGTGCCTTTAGCTCCTTCAAGAGTTTGTTGGTCTGGTCCTTGTCGAGATGGGCATTGACTATGACAGGGTATGTCTGGTCTGGGCCCAGGTATTCGTACCTGAGACTGTCGGGCAGAGGCTTCAGCTCCAGTTTTGGCGGCTCTGGAACATCATTTCTGCGGGCCGCAGGAGGTTCCAGCGGGTCGCAGGTATTGGTGTCCAGGCTGAGAACAGTGTCTGCGTGGTTGAGCTGAACTGAGAAGGCTTGGCGGGCCGCTGATGAGGCCAGCGGGCCGCAGGAACTGGGACAGAGAGGAGGCTGAGGCTCTATTGCTTGCAGAATTTCGTTGAACAGATAGTCTGCCTCAACTTCCTCGATGGTGTCAGAGAAGGATTCGTACGCCTTCAGATCCTTGAGAAGATAGTCTCTTCCACCATCTCATCGAGCGCCTCCACCATGAAAATTGAGTCGTAGCAAGGTGGCATCTTCATGGCTTTCTCGATTTCGAACTCGATCTTCTCATCGCCTATCTCCAAGGACATCTTGCCATTCTTCACATCAATCATTGCTCCAGCAGTGGCAAGAAGAGGTCGTCCAAGGATAATGGGCACCTCCATATCTTCCTCCATATCTACAACAACAAAATCGCAAGGAACAAAGAGATTACCTACTTGTAGAGGCACGTCTTCCACGACTCCAAGAGGAAAGCGAACTGATCGGTCGGCTAATTGGAGAGACATCCTTGTATCCTTCAACTCTCCAACTCCAATTTTGTCGAAAATCGACTTTGGCATGAGGCTCACACTTGCTCCCAAGTCGCACAATGCTTTCTTGATGCTCGCTCTTCCAATCTTGCATGGAATTGCGAACTTGCCCGGATCTTTCATCTTTGGTGGCAGCTTGTTGAGGATAAGAGCGCTGCACTCCTCCGTCAAGGTCACCGTTTGGCATTCATCAATCCTCCGCTTATTACTAAGAATATCTTTCAAAAATTTAGCGTATGAGAGCATTCTAGTCAAAGCATCAGTGAAAGGGATTGTTACCGATAGTTGTTTGAGCAGCTGGAGGAACTTAGCAAATTCCCTGTTCTCTTTAACCTTTGCAAGCCTCTGAGGAAAGGGAACTGCATGGTAGGTCGTGTGGGGAACTGCGGCTGTGCCCTTCTCTCTCTGTCTGTCTGGCGCAGGATCTGCGGGTCGCAGGTCGTCTCTGCGGGTCGCAGGTTCCTGGGCTGGAGGATCAACAAGTACGAACTCGCTGTCGACCTCTGCGACCACCCTCATTCCTGGTTCTGCGGGTCGCTGAACTGGGCTGCGAGCCGCTGGAACTGGGCCAGAGAGCGAATCAGCTGGCATTTCTGGTCCTTCGTAGTTGGTGCCGCTTCGGAGCGTGATGGCATTGACGTCTGCCTTTGGATTAGGCTCTGGTTGACTTGGAAACATGCCAGTTTTGGTCATTACTCCATTCCCCGGTTGATTAACCACGGAATTTTGATTTGCAAGTATTTGTTCCATGGTTTTTCTTATTTCTCTCATCTCATCTACCACTTGTCGGTTCCATCCAGATTGGTCTCTCATGAACTTGTCAACAACAACACGGTGCTGCGAGTATTGGCTTGAGTTTGCATGAAATCCACCCCCTCCATTCCTATTCCCAAAAGGCACCGGATTCGCCGCTCCATTAGGGTTTGAGTATGAGAAACCCGCATGGTTGCGTGGATCCTTATAGTTGTTGGTTGGTGGGAAATAAGTTGGACCATTGTTGAGAGCGCTAACCTCCTCCTCAACTGGCTCGTTCTTTTGAATTTGAGGGCAATCGGGTGCAAGATGTCCTTCCTCCGAACAAAGTTGGCATGCATGAACTTGGAGAAGTGGGTTGCCCGTCTTCTCCGTCATCTTCTTGACCATGGCGGTGAGAGTGTCTAGTTGAGATTGCACATGTGTAGACTTGTCCACCTCGATCACTCCTTTTTGCCTTGATCGCCCCGACCAATTGGTTTGGGCTTGAGCCAATCTCTCCATCAAGTTAATTGCATCGTCGCATCCAAGATCCAAAAACGAACCACCTGCAGTATTGTCAACACTTTGACGAATTAGAGGTGTTAAACCATCATAAAAACAACTAATTAATCTACCATCATCAATCCCATGGTGAGGACACATTCGTTGGAGGTCCTTAAACCTTTCCAAAGCTTCACTAAGGTTTTCATCATATTCTTGCTTGAAAGTGTTTATTTGCCTAACTATTTGGACCGTTTTCTCCCTAGGGTAAAACTTGTCTAGAAAGGCCTTGGCTAGGGCATCCCAAGTCTCGAAAGGTGTGGTCTTGAAACCACCTAACCAAGCTTTTGCTCTATTCCTTAAAGTAAAAGGAAAAAGAGTAAGGCGAATTGTGTCATCTGGAACTTGATCGTAGTTGAGAGTTGTGCAATTTTGTAAGAACTCCGTCAAGTGTTGGTTGGCATCCTCGAACGGGTCTCCGCCAAACATGTTCTGCTGGATGAGTGTGATGAGGCTAGGGTTGAAAGCGATGTCCCTAGCTCTGCCCGGATTTGGAGGTGCAACTCCTAGTCCAACATGAGTTGCAGCGGGGGCTGCTATTGTGCGAAGAGGTCGGTTCCTCCTCGCTTCCTCTCGGTTCCTGATCTCTTCCTCGATCCTTTCTTGTAGTTGTTGTTCTGCCATCGGATCTGTCTCGGTGTCAGAAATGTCGGAAGTCTCAGACTTTGGGTCTTCAATCGTGTCAGACCCGATTTCAGCGGCCCGCTGGAGGTTTGTGCGGGTCGCAGAATCTGGTATCTGTTGGTTGTCTCCAGACGAATCCCCTCCTTTCCTCTAGTAAGTCTTGAGGACTGGACGGGCCGATGAGATTGCAACAGTCTTCTCTCTGCCTTCAGGAGCTTTTCTAGCGGCCCGCTGAGGGTTTCTGCGGGTCGCAGAAATAGTCTGAGGGGAAGGCTGAGAGGCTCCTTCTTCACACGGTCTCGGTTTTCGCGCACTTGAGTTGCTAGTACTGGCTGGTTTCTTCTTTCCACGCCCACCTGCCAGTGTTCACACCTGTAGATTGAGAAAACAAAATTAATGTGAAGATAGGAAAAATCTAATTAATCAAAAGAAAATAAAACCTAATTATCGTCACCGTCCCCGGCAACGGCGCCAAAAAGCTTGATGTGGATTATCAACTCTTAAATTTATACCCAATTATACCCAAATTCAGTTGCAAGCGTACAACAATCGTCTAAGTATTATCGGGGTCGAACCTCAGGGACGGAATATTCAAATAATTAAGTAAATCTAACTTTGATTAACTAGATTAAAAGGGATTAAATAATAATAATTATAACAGATCTAAAATAGGGGTTTGCAGATTAATAAAAAGTCCTAAATTAAACAGTTCAATGAATTAAAGGGATTAAAACACTAATTAAGAATTAGGGGTTGACTAGTAGTTAATACTTTTCAGTTTACTCCAGTTTCAGCGGCCCGCAGAGATTATCTGCGGCCCGCTGAAACTCAGGTCGCTAACCCCTAAGAAGGTCGCAGAAGCCTGGGGTCATAGACAACCCGCAGAAACCACCTGCGGCCCGCTAGGTTTGGCGCAGACTCAACTTTTGGCATATTTTAATTGTTATTTTGTGTAGAGGTTTTATCCTAACTAAGGTTCCTAAGTCCCACTTCCGTTTAAGGCCAGGTTTCCTATAGTTAACATTATTTCTCTCTAATTTAACCTAGATGTCAACTTCCGTTTCTTGGTCTAAGTTAAACTAGTTTATGCTTTACGACCTACGACTCCCTATACTTCCGTAATCGGGAAGGGTTTCAACTTCCGTTTCTTAACCCTAGCATGACCTTCCGGCACCAACTATCGTGTTTACCGTACTTTAACCTAATTACTTGAAAGCGTTTGGATTTAACCACCTAACAATTAAGCGACGTCTAACTTAACGGGTGCAAGCAATTCAATCCAAGTAAATCAGTTAAAGTAATTTAAGCAATTAAAGCAAAGCATAAAACACAACATACAAACAAACAAAATATAACTTAAAGCATATTATCAATCATAAACTTAAAAAGGTTCACTACTATGGCCCCTAATATTCGACTACTCACGAGTATACATCATAAAACAACAAAAGGTATCTGAATAATAAGAAAACATAGAGAAAGAAACAAGATTACAACAATTGAAACCAAGTTTTCCCTCTTTCTGCCTTCTCTGCCACTCTTTCAGCGGGTTGCTGATGCTCCCTGCGGCCCGCTGAAAACCCTTGATGCTCTCTTAACTTAGCAGAAATTGCCCTAAAACTGACGAACCCCTTTTTCTGATCTGCTCTGGTGTTTATATAGGCGTGGAATGGCTCTAAAACTGTCGGAGACGTGGTTTTGAGGCGCCGGAAATAGATATGTCGGTGTAGAGGTGGGTGCAGAACTTGGTCAGGCTATTTTGGGCTGTCGGTTGCTTCTTCTGCGGCCCGCTGTCGAGTCCTGCGGGTCGCAGAAATCTTCTATGCTGCCAAGTCTCACCTGCTACACGCTGGGTCTTCCTGTGGGTCGCACAAACCTTCGGTGGGTCGCAGATCATGATCAGAACTCGGTTTCCTCGCTTCAAGAGTGGCAAAATCACACAGATCCTGTACAAAATAAAAGTAGCCATAGCAGTACCTTGCTTCTAACCTAAATTAACAATTAAAACATTAGAAACACACATAATTAATGAAATTAAGTCCTAATATAAGCGGTATTTATATGCATAATTTCCGCTTATCAAAAAGTGTTCTATTCCAAAATTAAATGCAAGAGGAAATGAATAGTAAATTGAAAACGGTAAGAAAATTGAGAGTATTAACACTACCACAGCGAAAATCGATTTTCCAAGCTCTTCCTTGAAGTCTGAACCAATGACTTCATGCACTAGTGGAGAGCACATCACAGTATATTGGAATGCTCCTGACACTATTCATAATCACGGTGCTAGACAGATTGCCACACGCTAACGTCTCGAATAGGTTGTAGCATAGATGTGGGCAAATGAATCAAATGGGGTGCAATGTCACCCATATTTTTTTTTTCCAATCAAATATTTTTACATATAATTTTGTTGTTATATGGATAATTTTCTATAAAAAATCATTATTTGAACGCCATAAAAATACAAATATAATTCCATTGGTGACCTCTATATTTAAAAATTATTTTTTTGATATGATAATTCTGTAGATATTGATAAAAAATTATTTATTTAATTAATATTAATTTGAGTGAATCTCATTCAAAATTTTTCTGGTCTCACCACTGGATTGTGGTGTTTTCACTCTCCATCGGATGTTTCTACTGATGTGACAAGTAGAACAGAAGTGGACTCCTATTCTATGTTTCTCTCTCTAAAGAGAATGACTCACACCCACTAGAACTGGATCATAATAGAGATTTATAAAGAGATAGGCAACAAACACTAAAAAGTGCGTCCAGACTGAGCGGCCCGCTTCGAATCTAAACGGCCCTCTACAATCACTTCAATCGCAACAACTGTTTCCATTTCTAAATTCTAACATCTCTCTCTTGGAGATATTTGTTGAAAAGCAGTTATAGTCTTCATACGGCACATATATTGGAGTTATGTCCTAGAAGTTAATATTTTAATAACTTAATTTAATTTATGCAATTGATGATAACATATCATTTATCAAATTGTCCTCACACCTTTCTAAATATATATAGTGCGCGTTTAATGAGCACTTCTGGAATGCTCTTATAGTTCGATGAAGTCCCATTAAATCATATTCTAAATCATCCGATCAGAAATGATCGTCTTAGATCGATTGTGATTTCTCCCTTCATTCCATCCCACAACATCTTAGTATTCCATTGTTGGGATGTAGAACCTTGGCCGCTTTCTATGGACATCCATGGATAAAGTATTTTCGGAAACTTACCAACAAAACTACACTATAATTATATAGGCCCATGATGTTCCATTTACATAAATATCTTTTCTGTTAAATAACTAGTCCTCCAGCTAATGTGAGCTGATCCACAAACATGCCCTATGCAAATCCTTTAATAAAATTTCTTGAGTACAGCTATAATCATCACCCATTTTATTTGTTTAAGTGTAATAGTATTAGTAGTACATACCCATATATTAAAACAAAGTGACCTCTTCTATTAAGTAAATTAAGCCGACGGAAACATATTAAGTATTTGAATTCTGTGGCCTATTACAAACGAAAATTGGCGCCTTTATAAAAAGCCACAATTCAAGAGGGGGGGGGGGGGGGGGGGGGGGGGGCAGGGATAATTAATTGGCTGTAAAATTTTTAATCACTCAGAAAAAAATGCAGTATTGAATTAATTAATGAAAATTTTTTTTTCTGAATAAATTAATGTTTCAACAAAATTTTAATGCAGCTCTCAAATCACCTAGTTGGAAACATATTTCAGTTACCACTCAGTCATAATAGTTATTCTCTACGAAGAAGCTTTTAAATGACCGTTTTTCAAGTTTTTGGTATTAAATAAAATCAGATTTAAATAGTTTTCCGAAACACGATTAAGACTATCAATATCACACCAGATAATGTAATAAATACCTTACTCTAGTTTGCAATTCCTAATCAATATCACACCAGATAATGTAATAAATACCTTACTCTAGTTTGCAATTCTTGTACATCTTTACTAACGATTAGAATTTATAGTTAGTAACTTAATTAACAGTTGTAGGATGCTCAATTTCACAGGATTTCAGAAAAAAAGAGTATCAATTTATTTAATTATTTATCATGCATTGCACAATGAACGGACTTATATTTTAGAAAAGGACTCGTTCATGCTTCTTAGAAAAATTACGGGTTATCTGAATCAAGAATTCTTCCTTTTTATAAGAAAATCACACTTCCTTTTGAAAATTACGCACCTGGCAGTTATTAATGTCAGGCCCAATATGACTCCCAGCCATATAGCACTTTGAGCCTATGCACTTTGTACTGTGGATTCCGGCCTTTTATCCCTTGCAAATTGGGCACATAATGTTACTTGGGTTTCAAACTTCTTTGGGTTATTGGGTAGAGGAACTTTTGTTCTGATGACATAAATCTTTTTGTAGTTAAGGATACTGACATAAAATTTTCTTAATTTGCTTTTTATAAATTACAGTCCAAAAACACTCATATTCTCGATTATACCATCGCACGGACACGTGCCAATATCCATAGGGCAGTAACTCACAATTAATATCCTCATTAGTCCGGTACTTCGAAGGTCTTGAGTCTTTTTCTCTTTAATTTTAGAAGACAATATTAATTAATTGGTATGTCAAATTCAAAATGCGATCCATCATAAAATGGAAATTAAATTCTCTACCCAGTATGGAGCTTCAAAGTTGAAATGCGATACATAGACAAATCTCTTTTTAATCTTATGATAAATAGATAGGGAATGGAATTCTTTTATTTTTTTAATAATAAGGGGACATAATTCAAAAATCTAGTCTAATTTATATCTTGGAACATTTTCAATTATTCAATTCTACAATGTGGAGCATAAAATAAATTACCTCATATTTATATACAGACCAACAACCCACAAGTAATTAATTATTCGTACAAATACGTGCAATCATCATTGATCATTCCGCATCAGACGGAGACCGACCAACCTCTCATCCGGCCGTAGGATTTCAATCAAGCCATTCTCTGAATCCAACTTCCCTGGCGTGGATTGTTACCCTGCAATACTGCACGTGTCCAGTTCTCTGAGCCAGATGGATCCCTGAACGCACACAATGGAGAACTGCGAAATTTTTTCTTAATAATCCTAAATTAAAATGGAAATCTCACTTCCGGCCTAACGCTACCAAATAATATCACAAGTGGCCTAAATCTGGCCGCCACTTCAGTTGGCGGCCTGGTTTGCCACCTGGACGCGCCACGCGAGACGCCACCTCAGCAAGGTCTGAAAATATGGATTTTTTTCTTCCTTGGCCGCCATTTGAGATGGCGGCCAGCATTTTCTGCGCACTGTTTCGTATTTTAAGTGTATCTTTCTCATACGATGTCCGATTTGGATGATTCGAATTGCGTTGGAAACTTAAAAAAGAGATCTATAACTTTTATGTTTTGAGTATCTTTCAATTCGAAATTTATAATAATCAAAACTTTAAGTAAACATGAGACGTACGTTCTCTCCAACACTTACAACCACTTTTCAATCATCATTCATTACGAATTGGAAGATTCTCAAAATATAAGAGTTGTAGACATTTTTATTAAGATTTTAACAAAATTTGAATCATATTAATCGAGTATAGTATGAGAAAAATACACTTAAAATAAGAATACAATACGTGATAGATTGAAAACAATGAATAATTCAATTGAAATACAATACATAATCTACAAATAGTCTTATTCCAATTTAGATAATTAGTATCTAAATAAAAAATATAATAATTTTTTATAATACATATATAATATTCATATATATCTGAGATCTGTGCCATAGACCAGACCAAAAGAATCCATTTTCTTGCACTTAACATTGGATATGTCGCACAGTTTTTCTCATGCTGAAAATGACTTTCTTGGTGTTTTTTTTACAACCTATTGTGTAAAACGGCTTATCCAAAAATTTTAAAAATTTAGGATATGAAAATAGATATGCCAATGTTCATTATGTAATTTTTTGAGATTTGTTTGACTTGTCCTTCTTGGTTTTCTAGTGCCAAACTTTTGTTACCTACTATAGTTTTTTCGTCTGAAATGAACTATTTAGGTGTATTGTGCAATTTATTGTGATGCAACGATTTATTAAAAAAATTTCAAATTTTAGTATATGAAAATAGGTATACCAATGTGCATTACGTATGTTTTTTTAGATTGTTTCGAAATTTACTTCTCGGTTTTCTAGCGCCTTACTTTTGTTACCTAGCACTGTTTTTTCATTTGAAAATGAACTGTCTTGGTGTATTGTGTAATTTATTATGAAAAAATGGCTTGATAAAAAATTTTCGAATTTTAGTATATGAAAATATGTATGCCAATGTACATTGTATAAGTTTTTGAGATTTTTTATAACCTTCCTTTTCGTTTATCTAGAGCCCAACATTTGGTACCCAACACAGTTTTTTTTTCGTTTGAAAATGAACTATCTTGGTGTATTGTGTAATTTATTGTGATAAAATGACTTGTCCAAAAAATTTCAAATTTTAGTATATAAAAATATGTATGTAAATGTGCATTGTATAAGTTTTTGAGATTTTCTAAAATCTTCCTTCTCGATTTTCTAGAGTCCAACATTTGATACCCAACACAGTTTTTCGTTTGAAAATGAACTATCTTAGCGTTTTCTGCAATTTATTTTGATAAAATGGCTTGTCCAAAATTTTTAAAATTTTAGTATATGAATTAAATTATGTCAATGTGCATTGTATAAATTATTTAGATTTATACAATGAACTACCATCCTTCTCGTTTTTCTAGAGCCCAACATTTACTCAACACAGTTTTTTCGTTTGAAAATGAACTATCTTGGTGTATTGTGTAATTTATTGTGATAAAATGGCTTGACCAAAAATTTTCAAATTTTAGTATATGAAATACGTATGCGAATGTGAATTGTATAAGTTTTTGAGATTTTTTTTAAATCTTCCTTCTTGATTTTCTAGAGCCCAACATTCGGTAACCAACACAGTTTTTTCGTTTGAAAATGAACTATCCTGGTGTATTGTGCAATTTATTTTGACAAAATGGCTTGTCCAAAGTTTTTGAAATTTTAGGATATAAAAATATGTATGTCAATATGCATTGTATAAGTTCTTTAGATTTTTTTTTTTAACTTTCCTTCTCGATTTTCTAACGCCCAACATTCGGAATCCAGCATAGTTTTTGTATGAAAATAAATTATCTTAGTGTTTTGTAAAATTTATTTTGATAAAATGGCTTGTCCAAAAATTTTATGTACCTACTTATTGTTATTTGATGGTTGTTTATAGTTGAAATTTTTTTTATTGTCACATCCTGAGTCACTTTTGGGATATATTAAGAGTGTCACATGGTTGTTTGTTTCATTCTTTTTTTTATCAAATTATTTTCCAAGAATCATATTTTTTTTTATCTCTTCATTTTTCCTATTTGTCACCATATAGCATTTCCATTTGAAATTTTATTATAGCTACCATCCTAATGAAGTTGATTTCTGATGAACATGAAAATGACATAGTATTTGTGTCCGGTTAAGCCTAATTATTTCCCTAATTTGTGCCTTTTTCATGTTCATTTTTCTTAATTTTTCCCATTTCGCACGAAAGACAGAGATACTGTTGTTTTGCTGTTTTTGTTGCATTTCAGGTCAAAGAGTGCACCCGCATCTCAGGGCGCATCTTGGCACAGAGTTGGAAGCTATATTGTCTCAAGAATGCAGGTCAAAGAGTGCACCCGCATCTCAGGGTGCATCCTGGCGCAGATTTGGAAACAGATTCAGCTCTTCATGTCTCAAGCGACAGCTAGCTCTCCCTGATCCGATTTCTTTTATTGCAAGGCTGAAAATGAAAAAGGTTTGAAGTCCTCCAGGCTGAAGAAGAGAAATCCAAGAAGGAAATTAAGGAAAATTAAAGAAGGCTAGCAATAAAAGGAATTGAGGCTGCTGTCCAGAATATCTCTCTCTCCATTCCACATTTCAGATCCAACTTTCTTCCTCTCTCTCTGGTGGACGAATTTTGACCTAGGGCTTCGGCCCTGGTCTCTCTTGTGGCGGCGGCTACCTCTCTCTTGGTGACAGCAAGGAGGAAAAGGAGCTGCAGCACTCAATCCTACAGATGAAAGCCAAGAAGATTGGTTGCATCTTTATCTTTTTATCTCTTGTGATGTTTATGTTCAAACTTGTTGTTTTGTTTTATTTCTGTTCCATGAGTAGCTAAGATAATTTAGGATTATGATGTAGCTCTTATTCTTGCTTAGATTAATGTAATATTTACTTTAGTTATTATGGGATTTGTTGTGAATTCTTCCTATCCATAAAAATATTTTCATTACATGTGTTTTTATCAAATTCTTGCCCGCTTGAGATTTGTTTGTAGGAAGTTAATATGAGTAGCTAGACACAAGGGTGTAATTGATTCTCCTAATTTTCCAGCAATCCGCTTAAACTATTTATTTGTGGTTTGGGTAGCCAGATTCAAAGGGACTTTAGGATAGATTATTACCAAACGGTCCGCTTATATTAATGGAATACAAACTTAAATCAAGTAGCCAGGCACAAAAGGATTGCATAAAGTGCATGTGTTGAAAACCTATAATTCTAAGTAAATTGTTGCATTAACCTAAGTAGAGTATAGTAGTAAAATCATAATCCTAACAAAAAATATTATAGTTTCTGTTTTTCTGTTAAGAGTGCACTTGCATCGTAGGCTGCATCCCTGGTCGCACTCAGTCCAGTGCGACTGCATACCATACTGCATTAGCATTTGCATTATTTACTTTTTTTTGTTTTATCCTTGTAGTTTAAACACCATTCCGTTTACTTGCCAGGTCTAGATTACCCAAAGTTGTTAGTCCGGTAATTTCAAATCACCTCCTTGTGAGATCGACCCCTAAGTACTACACGGTTGGATAGTGTGCTTGCATTTCGACCAACTAGGGTTAGGGTATTTTTATTAGTTTTGTGTTACCCTAAAAGCGACACACCAATTTCCAATCCTTGATTTTCCTTTTGAATACATATTTTGAACGTTTGCTCTATTACATAACTTGGTCAGGACTCATGTGAAACTTATATTATCCACATAATATAAGTTAATCATGTCATAATATATACATATTAATAAACTTACAGAGGGGCACATGGCAAGGGATTAAAGTAAAAATTGGAAATAACACCAGTGACCGAGAGATGATTGGTTCCAACTCACACATAAATTAAATTAGCCAAATGAAAACAAAAAGTAAAAATGTCGATTGATGAAACAAATAGAAACAAATACCGAACCAAAATTTCCACGGTTGTTACACCAGGCCAAAGAACATTTAATTCAATATATTACAAATATTTTTGGTTGGAAAAGAAGCATGATTTATATCTAGACTATTACAGTAAGCCTGGTTTCAAACTAAATAAAATTGAATACAAAAAATGACTCACACACTCTTTATCACAGAAATAAATTAATTAAACCTATGAAAGCAACGAAATGTTATAAGTATGTACATCAAATTTTTGGACAAGCAATTTTATCAACACAAATTTCACAAAACATTAAGATAGTTCATTTTCATACAAAAACTATGATGGGTCCCGAATGTTGGGCATTAGAAAATCGAAAATGAAGGTTAAAAAAATCTAAATACTTTATACAATGCACATTGACATACTTTTTTTTAATATCCTAAAATTTCAAAAATTTTGAACAAGCCATTTTATCAAAATAAATTGCAGAAAACACTAAGATAGTTCATTTTCAAACGAAAAAACTGTGTTGGGTATCAAATGTTGGACTCTAGAAAACCGAGAAGGAAGATTTTAAAAAATCTCAAAAACTTATACAATGCACATTTACATACATATTTTTATATACTAAAATTTAAAATTTTTTGGACAAGTCATTTTATCACAATAAATTACACAATACACCAAGATAGTTCATTTTCAAACGAAAAAAACTGTGTTGGGTACCAAATGTTGGGCTCTAGATAAACGAAAAGGAAGGTTCTAAAAAATCTCAAAAACTTATACAATGTACATTGGCATACATATTTTCATATACTAAAATTCGGAAATTTTTTATCAAGCCATTTTTTCATAATAAATTACACAATACACCAAGACAGTTCATTTTCAAATGAAAAAACAGTGCTAGGTAACAAAAGTAAGGCGCTAGAAAACCGAGAAGTAAATTTCGAAACAATCTAAAAAAACATACGTAATGCACATTGGTATACCTATTTTCATATACTAAAATTTGAAATTTTTTTAATAAATCGTTGCATCACAATAAATTGCACAATACACCTAAATAGTTCATTTCAGACGAAAAAACTATAGTAGGTAACAAAAGTTTGGCACTAGAAAACCAAGAAGGACAAGTCAAACAAATCTCAAAAAATTACATAATGAACATTGGCATATCTATTTTCATATCCTAAATTTTTAAAATTTTTGGATAAGCCGTTTTACACAATAAGTTGCAAAAAAACAACAAGAAAGTCATTTTCAGCATGAGAAAAACTGTGCGACATATCCAATGTTAAGTGCAAGAAAATGGATTCTTTTGGTTTGGTCTATGGCGCAGATCTCAGATATATATGAATATTATATATGTATTATAAAAAAATTATTATATTTTTTTATTTAGATACTAATTATCTAAATTGGAATAAGACTATTTGTAGATTATGTATTGTATTTCAATTAAATTATTCATTGTTTTCAATCTATCACGTATTGTATTCTTATTTTAAGTGTATTTTTCTCATACTATACTCCATTAATATGATTCAAATTTTGTTAAAATCTTAATAAAAATGTCTACAACTCTTATATTTTGAGAATCTTCCAATTCGTAATGAATGATGATTGAAAAGTGGTTGTAAGTGTTGGAGAGAACGTACGTCTCATGTTTACTTAAAGTTTTGATTATTATAAATTTCGAATTGAAAGATACTCAAAACATAAAAGTTATAGATCTCATTTTTAAGTTTCCAACGCAATTTGAATCATCCAAATCGGACATCGTATGAGAAAGATACACTTAAAATACGAAACAGTGCGCAGAAAATGCTGGCCGCCATCTCAAATGGCGGCCAAGGAAGAAAAAAATCCATATTTTCAGACTTTGCTGAGGTGGCGTCCCGCGTGGCGCATCCAGGTGGCAAACCAGGCCGCCAACTGAAGTGGCGGCCAGATTTAGGCCACTTGTGATATTATTTAGTAGCGTTAGGCCGGACGTGAAATTTCGATTTTAATTTAAGATTATTAAGAAAAAATTCCGAGAACTGCCTCCGTTTGGGGGTTTGGTGTTGGGGATGGAGGACGACTGGAGATATCCAGTTTGAATGTTGACATCATACCTCCCGTCAGTGACGGCAGCAATAGGTTGGAGGATGTGGATTTGCAAGTGAGGAACCGACACCAGGAGCGGAGTATGGACTATGGAGGTTGGCTTCTTTACTGTGAAATTCAGTTTTTTATAGGGGCTTATGCGTGATATTTTAAATTAACTTTTTCTGTTCGTAATTTTGGTCCATTTTTGTAGGCTGTAGCTATTATGGTTTGTTTCCCCCATACACTTAATGCTTGTCTTCATAATTTTGTACATACTTTTCAGGCCTTCGTTTAATGTAATTTTTTTAAGCAAGCTTTTGATGCACTGTTTCTCCCCTCAATATTTGTTAATTTTTTGGCATTATGTTGGGTGCCTTAGTTTTTGGTAGCTTTGATTTTGAAACTGTTAGTGGTATAGTTGTTGAAAGTTGACCTTCGCTATCTAAATTTTGAGTGTCTGATTTCGTCGGCAATGTTAAAAAACTTTTTGTAAAATTTAAATCAGTGGATGGGCGGTTGCCTTAAGTCAATGCCTCAATGCTGAAAGTCTCTTCCTGTTGTCCTGTTCCCGAGGAAACTACGAGGAGAAATTCACCCCTTTCATTTTTTCCAAAGCTAACTAAAACCGTAAAACGAGAAAAAGCGATTCTACGACACACAACGTACTCGCGCACCGCGCAGATCTAGAGTCGCCTACGCGCGCACGGAACGGAATGAGATGAATCTTGTGTCTCTAGTCGTGTTAACTGTGCAGCGTATGCCTATTAAGTGGTCTCTCCTTGACGATATTTAATTATAACGTATCAGGTATTCTGGTATCTCTTCTCTCTCTCTCTTTCTAAGATTCTTTAGCTATTTTAGCTTAATTGGAGCGACCTAACTACTGAGAAACTCTCAGCCTTAATTGGAAGCTGATTTTTGTTTTGACTTGACTCTTCTTCTTTTCTTTTTTTTTTTTTTTTTTTTTTTTTTTTTTTTTTTACTTTTCCTTAATGAAAAGAATTTGGAAGAAGTTGTAAAATTTTTTAAAAATTAACCTGCAAACAAGTAGTCAGCTAGTACATAAAAACAAAAAATAGTTTGGGATTTAAACCTTATTGAGAACTGAAAAGAGAAATAGAAGACAATAACCGTGGGTTGAATATTCTAGTTCCAATTCGTGAGTTGGGGTATCCATTAGATACCTCTCGGCTTCTCGCCCTTCTTGGATCAATCTGAAATTCTAATTTATATTATTGGATTAAAGTTTTTTATTTTAGATAACTAGAAAGTGACTATCAAGTGCGATTATTGCATAAAAGTTTCTGAGGAAAAAAATCTCTATTTGATCTGTAATGGATGTCCAAAAAATGAATCTAACAGCTCATTACATTTGGAGTTTGAATGTGAAAACTGAAAACATCAAATCCACATCAAGGAACAGTGAAAGCATGCATAAATTTTAGCTATATATGAATCTCGGAGAAGGAACAGATGTTAGATTGGATAGGTTTTCATGTCTTTTCTATTTGTTAATTTGACCTTCTTCTATATCCTATGATGACCAGGGATTCTAGAAAAAATAGAGACACCAACAACCTGAAGGCCAATACTAAATTAGACAGGGGGTGGATACATTGGAAATTGTATGCATCAGGATAGGGATTGCGGAGCTACTTTACTTTCTCAATGTTATCAACTATTGGCAGAGTGTTAAAATTGAATCTCAATCATCGATCAGGTAGAGATAGTTTAAAGGAAACTGTTGAACAATTGGATAGAAAATTACGGAGGATTCAGGTGACAGTTGAAGAAGTTGGGCACAGGGAGATTCATGATGAGGCGGTCAAGTTGTGGCTCCAAGAGCTGAAGTGTCTTGCGACTGATGCTGAAGATGTGCTTGATGAGTACAACTATGAGATCTTGCGGTGCCAACTCGAAGTTAAACCAGATAGAACAACAACTTTGTCAGGTCAACTCACCGGGATGGAATCTAACAGTGCGATGGTAACTAATGTATCTTCCTGTTTTTCAGAGTCTTTCATTGCACATGACTGAAAGAATTAGAAAAATAAACTCTCGATTTGATGAAATCTCAAGAGACAGGAAAGCGTTGCGGTTGACAAATGAGGAAGGAAAGAGGAGGCATGATGCCTCATCCGTAAACCTTTCCTCAACCAGCCACTTGATGAATAAAGATGATATTTTTGGTAGGACTGATGACAAAGAGAAAATCATTGACCTATTGTTACCTGGGGTTTTTCCGGATGAAGAAAAGAAAGATCATTTCAGAGTCATCCCAATAGTAGGAATGGGAGGTATTGGCAAGACTACTCTCGCTCAGATGGTCTATCATGATCTTTTTGTTCAACATAGGTTTGATGTGAAGGCATGGGTGCATGTTTCTCCAGAGTTTGATATTATTAGAATCACAAAAGAGATTAGCGAGTTTGTGACTGGAAAACCTGGTAGTAGCTTTGATGGGTTCAGCAAAATTAATGAGGTGCTTAGGAAGAAGTTGAAGGGAAACAGATTGCTCTTGGTACTTGATGATGTATGGAATGTGCTGAATAATGATTGGGAAACCTTGTCTCTCTCACTAAGAACTGCTGACCTGGTGCGAGTGTTGGTGACAAGTAGGAATGATGCTGTAGCTCAGGCTCCTTATGCAGTGCCTCCACATCGACTTGATATATTGCCTGAAGATGATTGTTTGAAATTGCTTTATCATTGTGCATTTGGTGGGAAAGAAATTAGAGAAAAACAATGGTCATTAGATATCGATAGGCAAATAATCAAGAAGTGTAGTGGATTACCTTTAGCAATTAAATGTATTGGCAGGGTTTTACACTATGACACTGACAAATATCATTGGAGGGAACTTTTGGATAGTGAATTATGGGAATCTGATGAACTTGATCCAATTTTTTGTGCACTTAAGGTAAGTTACTATCACTTGGCCCCAAAGCTAAGAGATTGTTTCTTGTTTTGCTCCTTGTTCCCTAAAGGTTCTATACTTAGAAAGATGTCAATTATTTATATGTGGATGGCACATGGGTTCCTGCAGCCTAAAGGAACGAAGAGAGCAGAAGACCTTGGGGAAGAGTACCTTGCCGAGTTGCAAATGCGATCTTTCATTGTACCTTGTACCAAAGGTGGCTTTCGTTTGCATGATGTTATTCACGATCTTGCGAGATTCTTTTCCGGAGGTGAAAATCCATACCTTAGCAGATACGAAATCAAGTCACATACCAGACATAATTCGACATTTATATATCAAGAAGGGAATTAACTCATGTCAGTCCTTTAAATCTCAATGGCTGAGGACATTGTTTAATGCTACACTAAGAACCGAAGGTTCCTTCTTTGATCTACATCATATAAGCTCAGTACGTGTACTCGGATTGATTGGTTCAAACGTACTTGCTTTGGCACATTCATCGCTAAAGCACCTACGCTATCTTGGAATAATGGAATTCAGTGGTGAAACCTTACCTGAATCATTATGCCTCCTTTACCAATTACAAACACTTGAAATAACTCACTGCTACCATTTAAGAGAGTTGCCTACAAACATTGCAAATCTAGTGAACCTCCGGTACCTTCACATCACACATGTGGGAATCGAGGAACTTCCTGTGATGCTTTGGCAAGTTCGCAATCTTCAAACGCTACGCCTCAGAGAATGTTACAATTTAAGAATGATACCTTTAGGTATCAGCAATCTCATGAACCTACATGTTTTACAGCTCAAGTCCTGCAAACAGCTACAAGAGTTACCGGATGATACAGGAAACCTTGACAACCTCTCAATTTTAGATCTGTCTTTTAGTGGGATAATAAATTTTCCGGAATCTATAGTTCTGCTCAAATCAACAAAACTTGTGCTTCTTGGGGAACCTTCTAGTAGGTTACCTCATAGCATCAGGAGGAAACTGAATTGTAACTTGGTATATGTCTATTCTAAAAACTTCAAGTTTTTCATTCATTAGACACATTCTCAATACCTGGTAATTCTCATCTACTTTTTGCATAATTGTTTGATAGTCGCTCTCATATTTTGTCTACACACATACAGGGTAACCATAATCGGTTATATGTATGAGATACAAGTGTATATTATAATGCTATTATTTGGAATTTCTGACAATTAGTACTATTCTTCTATATGACATGCATCAACTTTTAACATTATTATGACCTAGGTTGAGTGGAGGGGCAATGATTTCAACAGACTGTGCTGGATGGACAAGCAAACAGTGATAGAGGTATGGAGGAGTAGTAGACTTTGCCACATCACAGCCAAGGCATATTTGTCTAATTTGTTAGTTATTTTCAAAAAATCTCCAATAACTATGATTTAGTTACTCAGCAGACACTTGTTTTGATCCCATGAGTGGGAGGCTTTTGTTTTACAACTTGTCCCCCTCTTCCATACAGACATTAGCACCCAAATCCTGTTAAAATGCCTGAAAAAAGCAAGTTTAAAAGGCAAGCAGCATCTTGACTGTTCCACCTGTTGAAATGTTAGAGTTGGAACTGACCTGGCCCACTAACCAATCAGATCAATTCATACAGGATGGTCTAATTACAGGTTGCCAGTCCTACAATACATTCTATAGAGAAGATAGTTCAATTAGGGTGTCGTTTGGGATGCATGAGAATTGGCCAATTTCCGGAATTGGCAATTCCATTCCCTAATTTTTCATCCAAACGGTTTTGGAATAACTAATTCTATTCCTAACACAATTTTCAATAACACTCTTCCCAATAACACTTTTCTCTCTACTTTTCACACTTCCCAACGCTATTCCTAAACTCACCAATCACCATCCAAACAACATTTCCAATTCCCAGAATAGCCAATTCCCACAATTCCTGTGAATAGTATTTTTTCCTAAATTTATGCTATTCCTACCATATTTCTAACCCATCCAAACGACACCTAGATACATAGGTTATGTAGTTTATGTTGTTGCAGGTTGAGGTTGAAGTATGCAGATTTACAATAAATATTATCGATATCTGCCTGCTTCCACTTTCAAGAAATAATGAACTAAGAGATGGCATTACTTGCTTAATTTGCAGGGACTACCTGAATGTCCCAGCAAGTGGGGACAGAAACTAATCCATTTTGGTTCGCAACTATGGCAGTAAGCTACATTCTCTTTATCTTTTTAATTCTATAATTTTGTTTGCATTTCTTTTAGGAAGAGAGTGCCCATTCAACAAAGAAAAGAAAAATAGAACTCTATTAAGTATGACATCATATGTTATAGGCATGCTTAATCAAAGGGATGATTGTTAGTAATATCTTGGTATTGTGGTATTAACAGGAAGATCAGAAATAAAAATAAAGCTAAAATAGCTGAAGATATCTATTCTGGAGTAGTTGAAGAAATGGATTCTGTTAGCAAAATTACATGGATGAGTTCCTACAATCAGAGCTCTATAGCGAACACTATTAGTTCCCAATCTAGAGATTATGCCAGAACTATAGCAGCATCATAAACCACAACAGGAGTGAAACTCGAAACAACCTTGCCAGACCCAATCTCATACCCTGAATGTGTCGAAGGCATAGCAAGTTGATTATTTTCAAGATAATTAATTCCCTCAACACGAGCTACTAAATTTTTTATTGTTTTACAAACCAATATAAGAGTTTCCGTGAGTCCGATCAAAACTTTTGGATCTGATTTAAAATGACCTATCCAAACCGTCCAATATGATCTCCATATTGAAATCTCTTGCAGACCAAATTTTATATTTTTTCGAAATTTTTAAGTATTTTTTATGTTATTTTAAAAAAAATCTTTAATCTAATTAATTATGTACCATTCAAAAACAGCAGTTTTTAAAAATCAGAAAAAATACTTAAAAAATCGGAAAAAATATAAATTTGGTATGCAAGGATATTTCAATATAAAGATCATATTGGACGGTTTGGATCGATCATTTCGAATCAAATCCAAGAGTTTTGATCGCGACTCATGGAAGGCTATGTGAGTCGTGACTCACCATAGCAAAACTCCCAATATAATCACCCGTTAGCTGTTCTACGTATATCTTATTGACCCTCGCAAAACTTAAGTTATTTATTGTGTAAACCGTAACCAATGCAATGAGCATCAATCCTTTCCTTGTACATGTACTTATATATATATATATATATATATTTTTTTTTTGTTCAATGAAATCGCCACCTAGCCTTCAAAAAAATGAGCATTAATCAAACTTTGTTACGCCCTTTTATGCCTTTAATTGAGTTTCACTGTGTCATCAAGGTCTCAAAACCTCACATATATCATGGAAACCTTGGTGCTGCTGTTAAGAGGTTGGCCCTTGGTTTCAATAGTTATGGAGATTATCGCTATGGGAAGTTTAATAAATGACAAAATTTAATCTCATTTTATTTTGATATATGAAAGGGAGCATTAATGCAAGGCTGGCCAGATTATCTTAGGACGCGTTGAGGGAACAGGGCATGAAAAGTTGTCCTATTCCAAAATAAAGTATGAGAGGAAATTAATAGTTAAAATAATTAGAAAAACAAACAGGATATGGAGTTAATTCTTCCTTCAATTTTTATTTGAATCATCAAATTTACTTTGATCTAAAATGTCAAATGTGCTAATCCAAATGGCCTTTGGGTCCGCTTTTCTTTTAAATAATCAAATTTAGTGCAGTCAAATATCATGGATTCTTTCTATTTTAGCACAAAATTGGAAGCAATAAGAAATTAAGAATTCAAGCATTCAGATATATTACAACAAAAACAACAACAACAACAATTAAACAAAAGCTTTGCCTATATATATATATATGATTGTTTCGTACAGAGCCAAGAGGATTGCAATAGAACAAGTATAATTTTTTAGCAAGAAGGCAGCCTCTTTTTTGTCCACAAGAAATATAAATATTAATAAATCATAATAAAAAATATTTCATTTATTATTTATACATGACAATTTTCTATCGAGCGAACTCGATTTGTTGCCTAGTAAGAATTCGATTACAAACAAACATCTAATCTAACATCATATAAAGAATATTATTATAAATTGGCCAAAATAAATCACCAGTAAAACAGTTTCAAATTTTTATATTTTTCTGCCGCATGAACATGTGGCAGATCATTTTGGGTCAGCTCTATGTACAAATTGTAATTACTACACAGAAGGTTACAAAGCCATCACATGCAGAAGATCTTCTAAAAGCCCATTAAGTTCAATGTTAGTTTCAAGTTGACTTTCTTCAGTTAATGCTTGCAATCTTTCGTGCGGTGACTTGCCATGTAAATGTTTTTTCATACAGTATATTATCAGAAAAATTAACGCTTGGTCTTTGTTTTAAATTAAGACTTACAAAATCTCGCGAAGCGAGAAAAACAATCCAGTTTTGATTAATGGCTGCAATCAGTGGTCTTACATGAGCAGATGAGCTAGAGGAGCTTTGCAAATCATTCTTCCCCAAATTATCGCCACTCGATGGTGGGGCCACCGTGTCAGGGATTCGTTAAGATTTTAGACGTAAGGTACTTCTTTCCTATGCTACTTGTCATTTCAGGAAAATGGGCGAGAGAAAGTAAGGTGAAAGAAAGTACACTAACGAAAAATTAGTGGTAATCTAAATAAACATGACAAAAGCAAAAAAATGGCTAGTGCCATCTAGACAATTAGTACAAAAATATTAGCGCGCGATGACCGCGTGATGACATTTATGGTTAAAATCTATGATTGTTCTTATCAGTGTCGTTTTTTTTTTTTTTTTTTTTGAAGAAAGCAAGGGTCAAGCCCCAAAACCAGTGTCGTTTTTTTAAAATTTAAACTAGTTTGTCTTGTCCTTTGTTTTTTCAATAAAAACCCCATAGGCAGTGCCGGGAATTTCTCAGGACACTCTTGGGTTTGCAAAACACTCCCGTTTTTCCAATGAAAAGACTTAAATATCCTCAATTGTTTAAGACATTACATTATTACAATTAATGTTCTAAATAAAGCACGGCATGTCCGAACACGGCACGGTACCACACGGTAAAACATGGACAAGAACACGGCACAAGAACTTAGGCATGTCGTGTCCGACTTTAATGAAATAGACATGGCACGGCACGACACGGCACGACACGACACGTGAATTTTCAAGACACAACACGACACGCACGAAACACGGCACGACACGAGATACGACAAAACCCAAGAGACACAACAAATTTATAATGATAGTTAAAAATGTTAAATTTTATAAGATAACAAGAAAATTCTTATATTATCTATTTTTTAGGATAATTTTATAATTTGAATTTCAAATTCATCCCTATACATAAGTATATTAATATGTTTTATGAAATTCAAACATAGTCACGACACGGCACGACACGTGTAAAAAATAACATGGCACGACACGGCACGAGGACACGAGGCGTGCCGTGTCCTTAGGCGTGTCGTGTCCATCCCTTAAAATTTAGACACAGCACGGCACAACACGACACGTGAAACATTTAGACACAGCACGACACGACACGATAAATGATCCGGACACGACGTATTTGACACAACACAACACGGCACGACACGAATTTAGAACACTAATTACAATCATACGTCCATGTAACATAAAGGATAGTTTGGTCTTAAATTGAATGTTTTGCAAACTCGGAGTGACTAAGCAATTCCCGGCAGTGCCTTGTCTTTTGCGGCAATACGGTCAAGATTACTAAACGCTTGGAGTTGGAGCTTTGTGAATTGGGTCTTTGAAAACTTGCTATCGAAATCTTGACCATTTGATCTGACCGGATGTGCGGATAAAATATTTATTAATGGATCGGATTTTACTTATTTGAATCAACAAACAATTTGCCAATGGTGGGTCGCAGTCCCTTTCGGAGTAAATGAGAAGGAAATAACCTACCAACTAATTCCATCTGCCAAAAATAAAAAATGAGAGAAACAAAAGAGAAATTGTAAAGTACAACCCACACACACCCTACCCACGCAACGCACTGAACAAAGTAAGATAAAACCTTCTTGACTTCATTACTTCATTCTAACCTCCGTTGTTTCTGTACTTCTGAAGAATCCAGTTGAAGTAATGAAGTTGCTCTCTCCTCATCAGATATTTATAACTTACCAGCCGATCAGGTACTGTTATATACCTTCCTCTCTTAGCTTAATCGGAGCAATAAACTCAATTTTGGTTAGCCGTGACTCTCGTTCTTCCTTAATGAAAATATTTGGGTAAATTTGTAAAATTCTTGTAACAAAACATGTACCAGTACTGGAGTTTACTGTCCTTACAGTTAGTCAACAGACACAGCCCTTGCCTACAGGCTTATATCAAAAAAAAAAAAAAAAAAAGAAAATATCGACACAGTCCATGTGACTACTCTTTTTTTAGAAAAAAAAAAAAAATGGACAATTGATGTTAGGTAGAAATGGACAGCTGAAACTGGCATCTTCTTCCTAACATATTGCAGTGTCCTATCTCCTGGTTGAGCAAGGAATTCATGCTCTCTACACACTACACACCCACTTTTTATCAGTAATTAACTAGTCGTTGATCAGGGTCAGAAGTAATATCTAGTTAAATAGCATTGAGTTAGAACTAGCAATTGGATTCTATTGAATGCAATTATCTCTCTTCTGTAAAGTTCACAATAGGCAGAAATTACATTTAGCAATTTAGCAATTTTCTTCTTCTCATTTTCAATTGGAGAGAGAAATAGAAGACAATAATTGTGGGCTGAGTATTTCCGTTCTAATTTAAGAGTTGGGATGTCTGTTAGATACAAACCAGGCCTAATCTGAATTACATCACTGCATTAAAGCAGCTGAGACAACAAAATTAAAAGATCCCATTTGATCTGTGTATAGATATCAAATGGTGAATCTTATAACTCGTTATGTTTGGAGTTTGAATATGGAACCAACAAATTCAAACCAAAACCCAGCATAATATGCATCGAGTTAGCTTTGTAGGAGCCTTGGACAGGTGTTAAATTTGTCAGTTTCCACAACTTTTATATTTGCTCTTCCGTTGGAAGAGTGGTGGGCGCTCCCCACTTATTTCCCCAAAAAAAAAAAAAAAAAATTATATTTGCTTATTTGACCTTCTAATGTAACCAATAACCAGGTATCTACAGAATGTATAGACATCACCAAATGCCACATACGAAATTGAAGGGGTGGATTCACAGAAAAGTGTACGCATCAGTTTAGGAGCTTTACAAGCCAATTTGCTTTCTAAATGTTATCGACTATCCGCAGGGCATTGAATCTCATTAATTTATCAGGTATAGATGGTTCAAAGGAAGAAATTGAGAAGTTGGATAAAAAACTAAGGAGGATCAAGACGACAATTGAAGAAGTTGAGCACAGTGAGATTCATGATGAGGCAATCATTTTGTGGCTCAAAGAGCTGAAGTGTCTTGCTAGTGATGCCCAGGATATCCTTGACGAGTACCACTATGAGATTTTGCATTCTCAGTTGGGTGGTAAACTGGCTGCAACATCTATTCTGTCAGGTCAAGTTAGTGGTATGGAATCCAACAGTGCTATGTTAAATCATGTCTCTCCATATTTTTTGATGGAAAAGATTAGACAAATAAACAGTCGATTTGATGAAATCTCAAGAGACAGGGAGGCCCTGCGTCTGACAAATGAGGAAGGAAAGAAGAGGGGAGGCACCTCTTCCATAAAACTTTCCTCGTCTAGTCACTTGATGAACAAAGACGATATTTTTGGTAGGGACAATGACAAGGACAAAATTATTGACCTATTGTTATCCGGGGTATTAGGGGATGAAGAAAGGAAAGATCAGCTAAGAGTCATCCCAATATTAGGAATGGGGGGTATTGGCAAGACTACTCTTGCCCAGATGGTCTATCATGATCAATCTATTAAAACAAGCTTTGATGTGATGGCATGGGTATATGTTTCTCCAGACTTTGATATTATTAGGCTCATAAAAGAGATTTGTGAGCTTGTTACTGGAGACCGTGGGAATAGCTTTTGTGGGTTCAGCATGATCCAACAAGTGCTTCAAGAAAAGTTAGTGGGAAAGAAAATGTTTTTGGTACTGGATGATGTGTGGAATTTGCAACAAAATGATTGGGATATGTTGTTTCTTCCATTACGAGCTGCTAAACTGGTCCGAGCTTTAGTAACAAGTAGGAATGAAGTTGTAACTCAGGCTCCATTTGCAGTGTCTCCACATCGACTTCATATATTGCCTGAACATGAATGTTTAAAATTGCTTTACCATTGTGCATTTGGTGGAAAAGAAATTAGAAAAAAACAATGGTCACTAGATATTGGCAGGCAAATAATCAAGAAGTGTGGTGGATTACCATTAGCAATTAAATGTATTGGCAGGGTTTTACACTATGACAGAGACAAATATCGCTGGAGGAAAATTTTGGACAGTGAATTATGGGAATCGGATGAACTTGATCCAATATTTTGTGCACTTAAGGTAAGTTACTATCACTTGCCCACAAAGCTAAGAGATTGTTTCTTGTTTTGCTCCTTGTTCCCTAAAGGTTCTCAACTTAGAAAAACTTCAATTATTTACATGTGGATGGCCCATGGATTCCTTCAGCCCAGAGGAAGAAAAAGAGCAGAAGACATTGGGGAGGAGTACCTTGCTGAGTTGCAAATGCGATCTTTCGTAGTACCTCGTACAAAGGGTAGCTTTTGTTTGCATGATGTAATTTATGATCTTGCAAGATCTTTATCTGGGGGTGAAATCCATACTGTAGTGAATGAGAAATCAAGTCATATACTTGACAAAATTCAACATTTATATATCAAAAAAGGAAATAACCCCTGTGGAGGTGAGTGCTTTAGACCTCAATGCTTAAGGACTTTATTTGATGCTACACAAAGAACCCATGAATCTTTCATTGATCTACATGATATAAGGTCGGTACGTGTACTTGGATTGATTGGTCCCAATGTACTTGCTTTAGAACATTCACGGTTGAAGCATCTGCGCTTTCTTGCAATTATGGAATTCAATGGTAAAACCTTACCTGAATCACTATGCCTCCTTTACCACTTACAAACACTTGAAATAACTCGCTGCCACTTTTTAAGAGAACTGCCAAAAAATATTGCAAATTTTGTGAACCTCCACTACCTTCACATAGCACATGTGGGAATTGAGGAACTTCCTGCAATGTTATGGAGAGTTCAAAACCTTCAGATGCTACGCCTAAAAGAATGTTATAATTTGAGAACTATCCCTTTGGGTATTAGTGACCTTACAAACCTGCGTATTTTAGAGCTGAAGTCATGTAGGGAGCTAAAAGAGTTACCTGCTGATATTGGATACCTCAACAACCTCTCACTTTTGGATCTTTCTTTTAGTGAAATAAGAACATTTCCAGAATCTATAGGCCTTCTTGGTTCAACAAAATTTGTGCTTAGTGGACTACCTGATAGTGTCAAGAAACAGCTGTATTTAAACTTGGTATATGTCTATTTTACAAACTTAGTTCAAGATTTTCATTCAATATATGCACTGTTAGTATTCTAGTAGTCTCATTTTCGTTTCCATTTGCATTTGGTAACGATAATCAATCATCTAGATATCAAGGATGTACACTTACAGTGTAACCATAACCGGTCACATTTACAAGATGCAGATGGTGTACATTCTAATATATTTTCTGCAATTAGTATTTTTATTTTCATATCATCATATGACATCTATTTTTTACATATTTTTGATGATGTAGGTTGAAAGGCGATGTAATGGTTTCAAAAGACTGTCCTGGGAGGATGAGGAAACATTGATAGTTGTAAGTGTGGAGGAGCTTTCCTCTTTGGCACATAACAAGCAGAGCATTGAAACTTTAAATATGCAGGTGAGGTACCTACTAACTTACCATACATTAGGATGTCAGTTTTGCAAATCGAGTCAACATTATTTGATATTGCTGAACTAGGCATACATTGACACGATCCTTCAACTGTTCAGAAAATCTGACTTGCACCAGAACTGACAGGTCAGGTTGAACAGGCCAAACTGAGATGACGCATCTTAGTGTACTTAGTATGGTAAATTAGATACTAATGGTCAGTTAGACAGTTTTGGGATTAGTGATCTGTTTTGAGTCTACATGCCTCTGTGCAGTGGGTTATAATCTCATTAGGCTTTTGTTTTCCAAATTATTCGTCCTCCATAGAGCCATCTGCACCCAAACCTTGTTAGAAAGTCTGGAAAATATAGGCCCTTGATATATCCCTATTTTTTACTCAAAAAAAAAAGTCTCAAAAATAGGAAAAACAAAATAGTTTAAAGAATCAAGGAGGGTAGGAGTGCAACCCATACCTACTGAATCAAACAGCCTGGCCCAATACCCAGTCGAGCCAATTTCATACAATATGGTCAAGTAACATGTTTCTAACTCTATTTTAGGTTCTATAAACAAGAGAGTTGAATCATTTTCTGCACAATGTTGCAAATATATTAAAGAGTGTGGTATAACATTTTTGTAACCGATTTTTTTAATTTTGGGAGGCAGGATGCCGAGTACCATTCAGCAAATTTTATTGAAATAAGAAATTAATGCATTTATTTTACAACAAAAGAAGAAATGGGAAAAAGTTAAGTTGAAGTATATTGAAGTGTATTGAAGGAGCTGCAAAAAAGTTAAATTATCTAATGGAGCACTCAGAATGGTCCTGCCAAGCTAATGCAATCCAATGGCATGCAGATGCTTTTATGCGTCTGACAGTATATTGAAGGAAAGAATTCTTGTCAATAAACATTTTTGTAACCATTAATTAGGATTAATTAGATACGTATACATTTATGTGACGTCCTAAGTATTCCATTTAATATTATTATAGAAGAAATCCTATTTTCCATAAATAACGATATGAGACACGACATTGCATGCTTATTTTGCAGAAACAACTAGAATATCCTGGTAAATGGGGCCAGAAACTCATCCATTCTAGTTCACGCATATGGCAGTAAGCTCTATTCTCTTTGGATTCTGCATTCTATAATTTAAATCGTATTAAAGTTACAAGAAAGAAAGTACCTTTTAGTAAGCAACTCAGAAAAGAAATACTCTTCAAGTATGACATGACATGTTATAGAGATGTTTAATCAAAGGGATGATTCTTTGTAATATCTTAGTATTGTGTGATATTAACAGGAAGATCAGGAATATAAGTACAGAAGCAATAGCCGAAGATATCGATGATGCAATAACTGAAGGTTTCAATTTTGAAATAGCTGAAGATACAGACTCTCTAATAGCTGAAGATACTGACTCTGTAATAGCTGAAGAAATCGACTCTGGAATAACTGAGGGTATCGACTCTAAAATAACTGAAGATATCGACTCTGGAATAGCTGAAGATAATGACTTTGGAATTGCTAAAGATGTGGATTCTGCAATAGCTGAAGATATGTACTCTGCAATAGTTGAAGATATCGATTTTGGTAGCCGGGTTACATGGATGAGTTCTCAAACTCAAAGCTCTATAAAATATTCTGTCTCTCAGCAGCAAATGCAATTTTTTGGGGTTAGATATAGACCGAGAGTTATAGAGTACAAGAAGCTAACCCAAGGACAAGTCAGTCCAATGTCATGCTCTGAATGTAAGTGAGATGGCTAAGTGGTTGTAAGCATAGCATGCCGATCATTTTGAACATACTAAATCCCCAACTCAAAAACCACTAAAGATTATACTGTTTCATATAAGCAAAAGAACCACCAGCTAGCTGCTCTATGTATATCTTGTTGAGCTTTAGAAAACTCTAAATTAATTATTTGTGTAAATCTTTCTTCAGGAGGCTAACGGGAATTGTAGAGTATCCACTTATTATGTAGTCTTGAGTTTGCTTTCTTTATGGATAGGTGGGCTCAAAGGACTGGAGTAGCATCTTCGAGAGGATCAGAGGAATGGTCGATCTGAAGACTGACAGACAGGATATGATGGACGAGGCCCTTATCGGCTTGAGTGGTGGTTTTTTGCATGCAATTTTCTTTGTCTTTTAGTTTTGGAGTTTTCGTGTTTTGAGGAGATGGTATTGTTTGATTTCTTTTATGTATTGTTTTGGCACCGGACAATTCAGTACTGGATTCTGTGGTTTTTGCATAAGTTGGATGTATGAGACTCAGGTATTAGGCATTAGCGTTTGTTAGGATTCCTATATATAGTCTTTAATGTGTTTATTTTGTTTTGGTTATTTCCTTTAGCACTATCCGCATAAGAATGTTTCTGATATATATACGGTTGCTACTTTTGCTATTATGTATGACTTTTGTTGGAGCTTCTGAGAATCTAATCTTAATAATGAGCAATCGTCGACATTTCACAACTGAATAGACGTAGAAAATATAAATCAAGTATTTTAGTAATGTAAAACTAACATTTATATATTCGATGCATATACTAAATGCAGAATGCTAAATGCTGGTATAAAAATGTCTTGCAGTGGAAACTAGCATAAAAATGCATATACCATTGAGAACTAAAATATTATCTTGACTAAGAGAAACAAAACAGTGAAAGATTGACATGAACTAAACCCAACAAATAGAAAAAAAAAAAAAAAAGCCCTATAACCACATAGAAAACTGAAGTTCAAACTACGGAATTAGATCAATAATTCCCACTAGAATGACCTCCGTATCAGAAATTAAGTTCAACAAACACCAAAATTGACCGATTCAGTCAATATTTCATTAAGGAAGCACATAAATTGATGCCCTCTGAAATCTGAATCATCCGACTCGATTCAAATCCTAAAGAGGGCCAATTAATCAAAAACGGAGACAATGGACATAATTATCTCATAGACATGCTAAGATCAGGTATGCACACTGGATCTCCGCCTCCATTATCCGTACATAGCTCCCAATTTTACCCACCTCTTTTTCTCTCTTATATACGCACCCACTCTCTCGCTCTGCAATGGGCCCTTTGTCTTCGTTTCATTTGAAATGAAATTGTCCATTCCAGTTTAGCTTTTTTTTTTTTTTTTTTTTTTTCCCCTCTCTTTACCCCACCGATAAATCTTTTTTTCAATCATGTTATTTCCGATCTTCACCAACGGGAGCTGCATTATTTTTTATACGGATTTTAAAATTTTAATCGCAGTCCACATTCTCCAATTCATTTTGCCTTGCTTTTCTTTTCAAATCAAATCCTTACCTCTTTTTTTTTTTTTAACCTCTCCATTCCTCCATAAACTGAATTTGTTTTCAAATTATTTCAAACTCCATCCAAAATTATCTTGCTGGGAACCATGTGATGTTCGAGAAATTAAACGTAATTTTAGAGACCCAAATTTTTCATCGAGAAACCCCAAAATTAAGTAAATAAAATTTTCAGATAATGCAAAAAAAAAAAATCATTAAATTAATGAACTTGACTGAAATCAGAGGCAATTTGCATGGCATATTTGGTGTGTTTTCATTGAGTTAGGATACATGAAAAATTCATGAGGTTATCATGATGGAATCCCAGAAATAGGAATGGTTATTGGCTATATACGAATAATTTACATAAATTAATTATTTTCTGGTAATTTTATGAAAACATGTATATAAGTAATTTCGACAGAATGTCACGGGATATCTCATAAGATTGGATTCCTATCAAATCAATATGAGATATTTTATACTATTTTTTTTTGTATAGAATATATGGTATGGATTATGGGATAGTTACGTGTCTGGTTAACAAAAATTCAAATTGTAACATAAGACTGTACTACCTAAAATATTCGGCAATTATTTTGTTTCGGAGATTTTCTGAGGCCAAACCTAAGGGCCAACAATGCAATGCAGTGATGATAAGTGTAATCAAGATATCTGGTAATCAAGCAATCAATATTCAAAAATAGAAAAATTCGCTAATTTTGTTTACTTTTTTTTCAAATTTTTTAAAACTTACCATTTTTGGATAATAATTAGTGAATTATCGCCCAAAACGCAAGTTTTAAACAATTCGAAAAAAATAGTAAAAAGAATTCAAAAATTGTAAAATTTGGTTTTCTATGAGGTTTCAATATATAGATTGGATTGGTAAATTTAAATTTGTCAATTTGCAAAATCACCGATCAAACGGTAATGGTTCACGGAAGGCTCTATGAACCAAGGTTCACAATAGATATTCTTTTTACATTTGAGCAGTGCAGTGTCCACAATTTGAATGCCCCAAATATCCTAAAATCTATTTTTTGATTATTTTTCAAAGTATAAAATTTAAATTTCGAATCCAGACCGTTGATCTTATTCGATATAACGAGGATGCATTTTCATATAACTTTTATAAGTTTTGAAGTTTATTTAATACTTGATCAAGAGACCAAAATATGAACATATTAGAATTATTCTATCATATTTAACTAGATTTGTTTATTTTTCAATCTCTCGATTAGTATCAAATAAACTTCAAAATTTATAAAACTTATATGGAAAAACATCGCTCATTAAATTGAATAAGATCAACAGTTTGAATTCGACGTTTGAATTTTACATTTGAAAAAAGTAAAAAAAAAAATTGAGTTTGGAGACATTTGGGGCAATAAAAAGGTGTGCACTGTAACCTTATAACTCTTTACATTTTATATATTAGTGTGAACATTTTCAAAATAATTTTTCATTAAGGACAGACTGGACAGTAAACAACAAGAGATGACGAGAGAGATTTGTTAAGAGATTCCAGGAATAATTTAGGACAGATTTGTTAAACCCTCTCTCTTTCAATAAAAAAATAAAAAAAATTCGATCGACAGTTCACGTGAATGCAGTAGTTGTACAGACTTGACTATTCGAAATTGACAAGCAATGGTTTCAGACTTTGCTATCTAATCTTGACCAGCTGTGGGCATCAAATTTTTAATTAACGGACCGGATCTAAAAACCTCTTTAAATCCGCGAATAAATAACTTAGTATGAAAATTGATTACTGCCATCTCTCCAATTGCCATCGCTGCCATCGCGCCTCGCGCTTCAGCAGCAGCGCTCTCTCCCCTCCCCTATACTCACCCAGCGCGCATATTATTTTTGTTCATTTTGTTGTTACAGGTGTTCACTTTATTAGATATAAATGTTCACTTTTTATTATAATTGTTCATTGTTTTATTAGTGTTCATTATGTTCAGTATGTTCATTTTGTTTTTTTTTTAAATTTCTATCCAAATGTTTAGTTGGGTCAATACAAATGTTCTGTTAATTGACATAAATGTTCAATTAGTTGCAATAAAAAAATATAAATATTATAAGAAAAAATCTTATTACTAAACCAAGCGAAGGGGTTACGAACCGAACACAAAACACATGAAAAAATTAGAAGGAGTTATGAACCGGTCCGGTTCAAATTAAATTTTTTCCGACTATACCCCTGGGGCGCCTCTCTCAAAACTGACGCGCAATTTGATATTAAACCATAAATTGATGCATTTAACTGAACACTTGTGAACATTAAAGTGAACACATTTTGTTATTAAACTGAACATTTGTAACAGATACAAATATTTGTTCAGCGATAGCTCGCGATGGTAAATCTGCCGATGGCAGTTATCATTCCTGATTTAGTATTGTGCGATTGCAGTCCCTCTGCATGAACCTACTCAAAAAAAAAAAAAAAAAAAAAAAAAAAAAAAAAATCCCTCTGCATCGATGATAAGTCAAGTCAATGATTGGATCCCTTTCGGAGTCAGCGAAGGAAACAAACTACATATAGTTCCAATCTGCGAGCCATGAAAATTAATATATATATATAGAGAAAGTTTTCAATCAAAGCGGTTTGACCGGAGTTCCGATTAAATCCCGTCAAATCTCAAATTTGAAAGTTCAAATGACCGATCCAAACCGTTCAATATGATCTACATATTGAAATCTCCATGCACACTAAATTTTACATTTTTTAAAATTTTTAAATATTTTTTCGGATTTTTAAAAACTGCAGTTTTTGAAGAATTCAGAACAAATTAGATTAACAATTTTTTAAAATTCGAAAAAAATATTTAAAAATTTAAAAAAAAATGTAAAATTTGGTGTCTATGGAGATTTCAATACGTAGATCATATTAAACGGTTTGAATCGGTCATTTGAACTTTCAAATTTGAGATCTGACAGAGTTTACTCGGGACTCTGGTCAAACTGCTTTGATTGAATCCTTTATGAGAGAGAGAGAGAATTCCACAATACGCTCAGTCGCTCACCACATACCCACGCAGAGCAGTGACATTTGCGCACTGAAGGAGTTGGATCAAATCTTTTCTCTACAACTTTCTAACCTCTGTTGTTTCTGTTTCCGAAGAATCATGCGCTACTAAATATGCATCCTATAGAAGTCGCCTCCCCTCAACCAATCTTTACAACATATATATGTCCGGTACAGAAATCTCTTTCTCTCAATAGATTAACCGGACACCATCAACCTGATCTGAGATTGGTTAAGTTTCCGTATGTCTTTTATACGTCTTCTATAGAAAAGAGGGACACCATCAACCTGAAGGGCTGAAGGCCACATAGTAAATTGGAGGGATAGGGGCTAAACAAGCCAGTTTTCTTTCACAATGTTATCGACAATTGGGAATGCTCTAAATCTCACTCCTCTGTACAGAAGAAATGATCTGAAGGAAGAAATTGAGAAGTTGGATAGGAAACTAAGGAGGATTCAGGCGACAGTTGAAGAAGTTGAGAAGAGGGAGGTTCATGATGAGGCTGTCAAATTGTGGCTCGAAGAGCTGAAGTGTCTTGCTGGTGATGCTGAGAATGTCCTTGATGAGTACCACTATGAGATCTTGCGGCAACAGTTGGAAGTCAAACAAGCTGGAACAACAATTCTATCAGGTAAATTGACTAGTAGCGAATCCAACAGTGAGATGGTAAATCATGTCTCTTCCTATTTTTCAGAGAGTATTTTGCTGGAGATGACTGAAACAATTAAACAAATAAATAGTCGATTTGATGAAATCTCAAAAGACAGGAACGCCCTGCAGTTGACACATGAGGAAGGAAAGAGGAGAGTTGGTGTCTCTTCCATAAATATCTCCTCAACCAGCCACTTCATGAATAAAAATGAGATTTTTGGTATGAACAATGACAAGAAGAAGATCATTGACCAATCCTTATTTGGGGTATTATGGGACGATGAAAAAAAAGATAAAATCAAAATCATTCCAATATTAGGAATGGGGGGTATTGGAAAAACTACTCTCGCTAAGATGGTCTATCATGATCTTTCTGATCAGTCAATGTTTGATGTGATGGCATGGTTATATGTTTCTGCCGATTATGATATTATTAGGCTCACAAAAGAGATAATTGAGTGTGTAACTGGAGAACACAGAAATATATTTCATGGGTTAAGCAAGATGCATGAGGTGCTTCAAGAGGAGTTAGCAGGAAAGACAATGTTCTTGGTACTAGATGATGTGTGGAATTTGCCACTAGATGATTGGGAAATGTTGCTTGTACCACTGAAAGCTGCCAAACTAGTGAGAGTATTGGTGACAAGTAGGAATGATGCTGTAGTTCGGGCTCCATATACAGTCTCTCCACACAGACTTCAATTTTTGTCTGAAGATGAATGCATGAAATTGCTCTATCATTGTGGATTTGGTGCCGAAGGAATGAGAGTAAAAGAACAGTCACCAGAAATTGGCAGGAAAATAATCAAGAAGTGCGGTAGATTACCTTTAGCTATAAAATGTATTGGCAGAGTTTTGAGCTATAACAAAGACAAAAATAGTTTGAGGGATATTTTAAATAGTGAATTATGGGAATCTGATGAACTCGATCCAATCTTTTTGGCACTTAAGGTAAGTTACTATGATTTGCCCCCAAAGCTAAGAGATTGTTTCTTGTTTTGCTCCTTGTTCCCTAAAGGTTCTCGACTAAGGAAGATTTCAATTATTTACATGTGGATGGCCCACGGTTTCCTTCAGCCTAAAGGAAGGAAAAGAGCAGAAGACCTGGGGGAGGAGTACCTTGCTGAGTTGCAAATGCGATCTTTCATAGTTCCTTGTACAAAAAGTAGCTTTTGTTTGCACGATATCGTGTATGACCTCGCGAGATCTATATCTGCGGGTGAAATTCATTCCATAATTGAGAAGAAGTCAAGTTACATACCTGACAACATTCGACATTTATATATCAAAAAAGGAAATATATCCTTTCAATCGTTTAGACCAAAATGGTTGAGGACATTGTTTAATGCAAGGCTAAGAATCTATGGTTCTTTCATTGATCTACATGGTATTAGATCAGTACGTGTGCTTGGATTGATTGGTGGGCATGTACTTGCTTTTGCACAGTCACCCTTAAAGCACCTACGCTATCTTGGAATCATGGAATTCAATGGTGAAACCTTACCTGAATCATTATGCCTCCTTTACCACTTACAAACACTTGAAGTGACTGACTGCTGCCATTTAAGAGAGCTGCCTAAAAATATTGCAAATCTAGTGAATCTCCGCTATCTTCACATCACACGAGTGGGAATTGAGGAACTTCCTGTGATGTTATGGCAAGTTCACAACCTTCAGATGCTACGTCTTAAAGAATGCTGCAATTTTAGAGTGATGCCTATGGGTATTAGCAAGCTTAAATGCCTACACGTTTTACAATTGAAGTCATGCAAACAGCTAAAAGAGTTACCCACTGATATTGGAAACCTCATCAAGCTCTCACTTCTGGATCTTTCTTTTAGTGCGATAAGAACATTTCCAGCATCTATAGGCCTACTGAAATCAACAAAATTTGTGCTTGCTGGGGTTCCTTTAGCCCAGGTAATTCTAACTTGTTGATGCCTATATTATAAATACTTAGTTCAAGTTTTCATTCATTATATGCATTATAATACCTGGTAGTCTTATTTTCTATTGCCAGATGCATTCATTATCACTCCTCTAGACGTTTAGGTTGCACACTTATTACTGGGTAACAACGTTACATACATTGGATACATAAGATGTCCATTCTAAATTAATAGTCGGAAATAGAATATATGTGTACTTTATTATTATAATTATAATTATTAACGAAAATTAATATTAATTATAATAACTATTACTATAATATATTCAAATATAATTAAAATTAGCATAGTAATTTATTATTATTATTATTATTATTATTATTATTATTTTAAGTTTTATAAAATTATATTAAATATTAATATTTTATTATTGTAATTATGATTTTTTACAATATTTCGATTACTAATATTAGTTAATTCTTCATTATAGTATTAATTCTAGTTTTATCATTATTATTTATTATTAATCAAAATGAAATTACAAACTTTGAGAGCAGTTTTCTAACTTGGCTTTTTGTTGATTAGTAAGTTAGAAAAAGTTAAAGCTAACTTGGACTAATCTTGTAAAGTTAGTGAACTACTAACTTGAAGTTAAAACTCTGACTTCCGCTAACCAAACATGTCCTAAGTTACCATACCAAGCCAACATTTATTAATACTTTCCAAATAGGTTGGCCTAGAGGCCTTGACCTTGCTACACCAGACTTTCCCCAACAGGTCAATCTCAGCATAACAATTTTAATTTGTAATTCCCCAATAAATTAATTTTTTTTTCGAAGTAAAAAGCCCGTAGGCTCCCAATAAATTAATTTTAACGATGATTGAGTGTTGATGTATAATGTGACTTTGTATTCTTCTGCTTTTCGTGAATGGAAAGTGGTGGGTTTACAATTACACCCCACTTATTTCATAAAAAAATAAATAAATAAATAATGATGATAAGGATGGTTTTTAACACAGTTCTTGGGATAGGTGAGTCAGTGTGAGTCTTCATTCTTCTGTGATCTGTGAGTTGTTTTAATCCCATGAGGGGAGGTTTCTGTTTTCTATTGTAGATATTTTCCGTCAGCCATCTGCACCCAATGTATGTTAAAAAAAAAAATTGGAAAAATGAAAATAAAGCTTCTAGAAAAGCTAGCAGGGTCAGAGCTGTTAAAGATATACCCAACCCAACCTGTAGCAGGTTAAAAGTGGAAACTGAATCTGGCCCGCTAAGGCGCTAACCAATCAGCCAATTTCATACCGGATGAAAAGGTCACTGGTGCCTTCTCAATAATGTAGATTTATAAAGAAGAGAGTTGAATCATCTTTTGCAATAACGTTACAAAAGAAAAACTAAGTAGATGTGTATACATATATGTAACTGTAGGTTGATCTACTTAGTTTTCCAATTAATATTAGTTATTAAAGATATAAGCTCTTTTTACCAGAAATAATAACAAAATGACAAGGGATTGCTCACTTATTCTGCAGGAATTACCTGAAAATCTCAGTAAATGGGACCAGGAACTCATCCCTTTTGGTTCACAACCATTGCAGTAAGCTCCATTCTATTGGGCTTCTTCATTTTATAACGTCATTTGTATTTGTTATTAGAAAGAGAGTACCGATTCAACAAACTATTTTTAAGAGGAAAAACTCTTTATATATTATTTAAAAGGAGTGATCCTTAGTAATATGTTGGCATTGTGGCATTTACAGGAAGATCGGAAATGACGATACAGATACTAAATCTGGCATTAACTGGAAGATCAGAAAATATGTTGAAGGTATTGATAGCCGGCTTTCATGGATGAGATTCAAAAATCAGAGGTTCAATAGCCAGATTACATGGATGAGTTCCCCAAATCAGAGTTTCAATAGCCGGATTACATGGATGAGTTCCCCAAATCAAAGCTCTATAGGTGACTATGACTTTCTATGGGAAAATTTACATATTTAGACCAAGAGTGAGAACACAGCAAAAATTAAAACCCAACTAAGCTAGGTCCCATCCAAGGATTAGTCAGCCTAATGTCAAACTAGGCCATATGTAGGTGAGATGGCCGAATGGGTCAAGGGCATAGGATGCCCAATATTGTTTTATAATAATAGACCTACTAGATATTTTATTGTTTTCCAGAACCAAAAGTATCACCAGGTAGTTGCTCTATATGTAACTTGTTGAGCTTTACAAACCACTTAATTCATTGTTATGTAAACTATAACCACTGCAATGACCATCAATCAAACTTTTACTCCCTTTACCGTGCCCTTTTCCGCCTTTACTGTGTCATCAAGGTCATGAAACCTCATAACACATGGGAATTTTGGTGCTGCAGTCAGGTTACCGTCAAACTTGTTTTGAACAACGTTGGAGATGATCTCTAGATGATGTTTCGTCAAATAAATACCTTTAATCTCGTTTTTTTTTTAAGTAGGGAGATGTAGGGAAGTAAAACAGAACATTTTATCTTAGGACCAGTTGAGGAAACATAGCAATGAAAATATAATCCTACCACAAATAAATATAAGAATATTGCATAGAAAGATGCCCAAAAAAAGGAAATATGTATGACTTAGGTCATTTGCATAAAAGTAAATGACATTAACAAAATTAATCTTCCTGCAATTTTTACAATTTTAAATTTAGATTATCAAATAAAATTGTATCCAAATTCGTAATTGTCAGTATGCAAAAGATTTACACAAGTTTATCTACCAATACGAGTTTTGTTCCTCAAGGGCCTTCTAGATGTCACATAATAATCAACAGCTCGATAATATCTATTAGACTTTCTGACGTGTTTGATAACTCTCATTAACTGAGATTGCAACAACTTTGCAGAAAATCTGAATGTTCAGTATAGTGTGTATTCTTTTTGAATAATTCTGACAGATGCATCAATAGTAAGTAAGTCCAATAAATCATGTCTTACACTTTTTGTAATTGTATTCTTTAATCTAACTATAAGTCTATAAGCCTATATATAATAATGTATATGTTACGTGACTTACAAAGAGCTTGTGGAAGCTCTTACCCTAATTATTTTTCAGGTCCATGAGACCCTCAGAATTCTTCCATTAAATTTAGGATAAGAATATCAACTATTTATTTTACTTAATAAAGATAAAGGATTATCTTGCAAGTACGATTGAGAACCAACAAATTATCTTGACTAAGAGAGAGAACACAGTGGACTGAGATGAGCTAAACCCAACAAATAGAAAAAAAATTATAATAATAATAATAAAGCCCTATTAAGTATTAACCACATAGACAACTATTTTTTCTTTTTTTGAAAGTTTAGACAACTAAAGTTCAAACCACGGAATAGATCAATAATTCCCACTAGAATGACCTCCGTATCAGAAATTAAGTTCAGCAAACACTAAAATTGACCGATTCAGTCATTATATTAATTTCATTAAGGAAGCACATAAATTGATGCCCTCTAAATCATCCTACTCGATTCAAATCCTAAAGAGGACCAATTAATAAAAAACGGAGACAATAGAACAGAATTACCTCATAGATAGACGTCCTAAGATCAGGTATGCGCACTGGATCTCCGCCTCAATTGTCCGTACATAGCTCCCAATCCTACCAATCTCTTTTTGCTTATCGTACACGCACGCACTCTCTCCCTCTGTAATGGCCTAATGGGTTTGTCTTCCCCTCTGTCTCTGTTTCATCGGAATGAAATTGTCCATTCTAATTTAGCATTTTTTTTTTACCCCAGATGCATCTGTTTTTCAATCATGTTATTTCCAATCTTCACCAACGGGAGCTTCATTATTTTTTATATGGATTTTTAAACTTTTTTTGATGAAAAAAATGAGAGTCCAGCCCTCATCTTTTATATTAATTTAAAGAAACAAGTACAAATCATAACGTTTTAGCCAGCGGGTAAAATAAAAGATAAAAAGACAAAAGTAGCTAAAACCAAATCGTACTAACGAAAAAAAAAAAAAAAAAAAAAAAAAAAAAAAAAAAAAAAACTAACTCAAGGCAGTCTCATTTTCCAATTCATTTTGCCTTGCTTTTCTTTTCAAATCAACTCCTTACCTCTTTGTTTTTTCTTTTCTTTTATTTTTGTGCTAGCATACTCTCTATTTACCCATAAACTGGATGTTTCCATTATTTCGCATTCCTTAAATTGAATTTGTTTTCAAATTATTTCAAACTCCATCCAAAATTATCTTGCTGGGAACCATGTGATTTTCGAGAAATTAAACGTAATTTTTCATCGAGGAACCCCAAAATTAAGTAAATAAAATTTCTAGATAATGCAAAAAATAAATCATTTAATTAATTAACTTGATTGAAATCAGAGGCAATTTGCATGGCATATTCGGAAGGCCCACCACTTCTATTTAACAGAAGCAAACATGTACAACATACTGACTATAGCAAACCGCACTGGTACCAAACCTGTACCAGTGCACCAATGCTATCTAATCCCTACTGCAAACATTAGAAATTGAAAAACAAATATCACACAAGTCTGATAACCCATACCCCGCGATCTAACAACCATCTCCCTTCATTATTACATAACAAACTAATAATGCTAACAAATAACAAAAACTGGTTTATTGCAAAAGCCCCCTCAAACTTCCTGAAATTGCTAACATCTCTTTTACTCATTAAAGGCTGCTATCTCTCCCATTGCAACTCCTGCCAACGCCTCCCAGTCTAGCACCTGCATATGCTCCACATCATCATCGTTCCTTTTGCTCCCTTCTATTTGAAATGGCAGATTGATTAGCTCAGGAGCAATTGCCCTCACTGTGATTTTGAGTTTATCAGTCCATAAACCGTCCCAATAAGATATGAGTTCTAATATTTGCAAACCAATAGTTCTCACAGATGGACAACTTGAGCCATCAAACACACACTTATTCCTACATTTCCAAGTAATCCAAAGGATTGCACTGCACCAAATCTGAAATGCCTTTTTATACTGCCTACCGATTATGTTTTCTATTATACCCAAATCTTCTAACTTATGGGGCATATCGACTACAAATTGATGTAGAAACCACCTCCAAATCAAGCTGACATTATTACATTTAAAAAACAAATGATCTATATGTTCAATTTCATCACAGAAACAACAACTAAGATCTCCCTGCCATCCTCTAGATTCCATCAATCCCAGATATAGGAATGGTTATTGGCTATATACGAATAATTTACGTAAATTAATTATTTGCTGATAATTTTATGAATTCACGTATATAAGTAATTTCAAGAGAATGTCACGGGACATCTCACAAGATTGGATCCCTATCAAATCAATATGAGATATTTTATACGATTTTTTTGTTTAGATATATTCTAATTTTGAACTTTTGAGGTAGCATATATCCAATTTCCCCTAGAATATATGGTATGGATTATGGGATGAATTGGGATAGTTACGTGACATGAACAAAAATTCAAATTGTAACCATAAGACTGTACAGTCTGTACTACCTAAAATATCCGGCAATATTTTGTTTCGGTGATTTTATGTGACCAAAATTAAGGGTCAACACTATATTTGCTGACGTGGCACTTAACTGAGGTTGCGCGCCGAGCGCGTTGCTTCACACGTTCACACCTTGGTTTGCTAAAATAAGGTTGAGCATAAGACCCAGTAATATGAAGCGCTCTTGAAGAACTTGCTCTTTCTTCACTAGCAGTGATCTTATGTGGCTGTTAGGACGCACACAAAAGAGACACTTAAGACAGTGCCTAACGCATGAGAATTACTTGATCCAGTACACAAATATTTCCAGTGAAAGAGTTACAGCATACCGATTAAATTGCTTATCCTTTGGCCCACTTTCTCCGAAATTAAAATATTTATATGTAACGATTCTCGAGTAGAAATTGTGCTGCGTTTCGAATTCCACTTTCATATTATTATTTTCAATTGAATATAACAATCTTAACTATTCAAATTGACCCGTGGAGAATTTAAGTAGAAGAAATTGGGTACATTGTCCCTCATTTTTCTTTCAATTAAATTTATTTACATAGCATCTTTTTATGTTAAGCATGTAAATTGACCCGTGGAGAATTTAAGTAGAAGAAATTGGGTACATTGTCCCTCATTTTTCTTTCAATTAAATTAATTTACATAGTATCTTTGTATGTTAAGCATGTAAATTGACCCGTGGAGAATTTAAGTAGAAGAAATTGGGTACATTGTCCCTCATTTTTCTTTCAATTAAATTAATTTACATAGTATCTTTTTATGTTAAGCATGTAAACTTTTTTTTAAGAAAATACATATTTTAAACCTCATAAAGATAACAATATGAATGTATCCATTAGTTACAAATCATACATTGTATCTTTATTATAGAATTATAATAATACAGCTTTTATTATAGTTCGTCGACCTAATTTAAAATATATATGGTTCCGCCCATGAATAATGCAAATATTATTTTTTCAAGCAATGATGTTAGTAATTTTATTTTAGAAATGCTAGAGTCCAATATATTGGATGGATGTGGTCCGTCCAATACGATCGTTTTAACATCTTTAAATTTCAAACGATCAATCTGAACCGTTCAATATGTTCTCCATATTAAAATTTATAAGAAACCAACTTTTATATTTTTTTCAATTTTTTTTACTGTTTTTTGGCATTTTAGAAAATTATTGTTATTGGACGATCCAAAACTTTTATATCAGGTATTTCTAATATACCAAAAACTAAGTAAAAAAATTAAAAAAAAAATGTATAAATTGATTTTTTTTTTTTTACAAGTTTCCAATATGAAGAACATATTAAACAGTACGGATCGGTTGTTTAAAATTTAAAAATGTGAAAATGATTGTATTGGACAGACTCAATTGTCCAATATATTTGACACTAGCATTTCTCTTTATATATATATATATATATATATATATATATATATATATATATATATATATATATATGAGGATGGCTAATGTGCTATCCGTGGCACGTGCCACCCATTTTCTATATACTCGTTTTTCAAAATTCAAACGACCAATCCAAACTGTTCAAGTTGTTCATCATATTGAAATACCCTTCGAGACCAAATTTTACATTTTTTCGAATATTTTTGCTATTTATTATGATATTTGTCAAAATGGACGGCCTGAAATATAATATTTGAAAATATCAACATAAATAGCAAAAAAATTTGAAAAAATGTAAAATTAATTGTATCCAATCACAGCAAATAAATGACTCAATTGCCAATTCGCCATACACTCCAATTATGATTAACTGAATGAATTCTAACAATTTGCTGAAAAGTTTAATTAATTTGGCATACCTCTAGATTTTTTTCGTAAAAGTGAGAGCTTCTGGCTGTTTAGAAGAAGAACTAATATTATTAGAATGTTTGAATTAAAATTATGTTTTCAAAATTAAAAAAAAATGCAAAACATGGGATAAATTTTTGTATAAGAAATAAGGTGAAGAGCAGAAAAAAAAAAAAGAAAGAAAAGAAAGTTCAACTTGGGAGAAGAAGAACAACGAAAGAAACGAAAAGGACATGACTAAACAAAACAAAACAATAATAAATTATGGTAGGTTTGCCTCCATCCTACGGATAAATTACTTAAATCTGGTCCCTAACATATGGATCCTCCACCAATTGAAAAAGCTGAAGTTCGGCTTCTTATAGAAAATAACGAGGAGAATAATAATAAACATAATAATAATAATAATAATAATAATAATAATAATAATTGCAGATAAAGCAATTCATAACAATTTAAAATTTCAAGGGTACTAGTTTGTAAAAATATGTAAGCATTTCAGGGCAACTTTCACCCATATATATATATTTTTTTTTTGGTATTTAAAAGCCCTTAGGCAACACTTTCATTAATCTCAGTAGAAATACATGCCAGTACACGACCGAATAGAGAACATGCCAGACTACACAACAAAAACAAAAGAAGGGTACGTGGCATTCAAATAAGAAATCCTATTTAATCTTGCATAATTGGCCAATTGATGAGACTCCAGGTTGTTTTCTCTCGGAACAAAGGAGCAAGAGTAACCAGTCTGAAGTCTAAAAGAACTAATAAGTTCAACTGCATCATGAAAATCCTGCCATGGCACCGAATCGAGGTTGAGTCTGCCTTCCAATATCTGTTGCAATTGCCAACAGTCAGTGAAGAAAATACCATTATGCACCCCCAATTGCATTGCTGCCTTAACTGCCATATGCATAGCTTTGATTTCAGTTCCGAAGCCAGAGTATGCATTGCCCGATCCTAGCTCATATTGTTGCAGCAAACCGTTGTAGAACATGGTGTATGCCCAACCGCCTTTATTCGGTGAGCTAAAGGAACCATCCACATAACATGAGAATCCCACCGTTGCATCATGCTCAGCCCTATTCCAAAGAAAATTCAGTGGCTTAGGAATCTTCATAAAGGAGACTAGCCGAGACCAACCATTGTAATTCGCTGCCAGTTTAGAGACAGAACCAGCAGAGAAAGGAGAGCCATCATAGATGTGCGAGCACCTAGATTTCCAAAGGACCCACAGATTGTTTGCAAACTGAACAAATAAGGAGCCTTGCATTGACTGACATACTGTGTAGAGAAGCCCCAATACGTCAGGAGGTAGGTTGTTCACTCTCAAAGAAGATTGTGTAGCAAACCAGTATGTCTCAGCAAACGGACAATGAAACAGTGCATGTAAGGCCATGTCTGGACCCTCCTCACAAACCTGACAAGTTGGGATCTGTTGCCTGAGTCTAGAAGCGCATGTTCCTTTTAATGGCAGTGCATTATTTATCAATTTCCAAAGGAACAAACAAATTCTAGGGAGCAAGCCGGGGCAGTGCCAAATCACCTTAAGGATTCCTTTCATCTCATGTGACAGATTAGGACCTGCTCCCTGCAACAACCTAATAGCCTCCTTGAAATTAAATTTACCAGAATCAGCACGAGTATAAAGGAGCCTGTCAGATCGGGTAGAGAGCTCCATAGGCGGGCGGGGGTATGCTGTAGTGACAAGGATACCCACTGCCACCCCGAGATTATCAGCTAGGCTGTTGTGCGACCAATTTCGGCCATCAGAATCAGTCAGTTCCTGAAGTCGCATATTTCTTTGTCTCACATTCGAGGGAACCAGAACATTCCAAAGGTCATGCCATGGCTCTCCAAACACCATACATTTGTCACCCCTTCCTACCTGCCATTTAACATGAGGCTTTAGCACTTGGCGCAGCTGCAAAATAGCTCTCCAGAGCTTAGTACAATTTCTCGGTTCCCCTGAATGCCACAGTGTTCTATTTGTCAGATACTTAGCTCGTAGCAATTTGACCCACGGAGCATCTTCAAATTCCCTGCTCGCCAATTTCCAGAGTATCTTTAGCATCATTGCTCCATCGATTATCTCAACTTTCCTTAATCCTAGCCTACCTTCATCTCGGCTCACGGTTATTCGATCCCATGAAATAAGGTGCATCTTTTGCGTCCCGCCACTCTCCCAAAAGAATGACCTGATCATCGACTCGATTTTAGCAGCCACAGTTGCAGGCAAAGGCCCCCCTGCAGTATTAAACACAATGAGCGGCTCAATCACTGCCCGGATCAAGACGACCTTACCCGCTTGCGAGAGTGACCTGGTTGTCCAAGTTGTAATCCTTCGCTGCACCTTGTTGACTAACTGGTTAAAATGTGCAGGCCTTGAGGCAAGCACCGGTACTCCTAAATAGACATGAGAATCCTCCCCCATATTTGCATTAAGCAATTGCGCAATGCATTGCCTCTGATATTGTTCTGTATTTCTTGAAAACCAGATAGATGATTTGTCATGGCCAACTCGCTGCCTAGAGATCCTGCAAAAACCCTGCAATATTTCCTTATTTCGGGCAGCTTGCTGCACACTGGCCTCACCAAAAATGATGAGGTCGTCCGCAAACATTATTGAGGTCAATCTCGGTGCATTGCGTGCACTTTTAATGCCAGTTAAGAAGCCTCTGTTAGCATGGAACTCCAAGGATCTCGAGAGCACATCCATGCAAATAATAAAGAGATATGGTGACAGCGAGCAGCCTTGTCGAAGCCCCCTCTTTGGCACAATGAAGCCGTCAGCACGACCATTAAATAGAATGGAGAACCGAGCTGTTGTCACGCAAGCTTTTATCCACTCAATGTACATCCCTCGGAAGCCATAGAGTGCTAAGACTCTAAAAATGAAGTTCCAATTCATTCTGTCAAATGTCTTGGAGAGATTATATTTGTAACAGAAGCTCGACCCAGGGTAATGAGAAGAGTTCATTGAGTGCATTACCTCTCTTAGCACTATAATGTTCTCCGCTATATCTCGACCTGGAGTAAAGGCGGTTTGGTTCGGCATGACCAGTTTTGCAATGACTCTCTTAAGACGAAAACAAAGCACTTTAGAGATGACCTTATATAGGAAGTTACATACAGAGATAGGGCGGTAATGCGTGACCCGGGACGGAGCATCATTTTTAGGGACTAGAACCATGTTAGAGGCTGCAATACGGGCATCTAACTGTGATGTCTCAAAGAACGTGTGAACCTCATGAAAAACACTAGGGGCAAAGACATTCCAGTACATTTGAACTACTCGTACATTAATTCCATCCGGTCCGCTTGCCTTGTCGGGGTGGATAGCAAACACAGCCTCAGTGATTTCCTGATCTGTGGGCTGCATGGCCATGTAATCTGCTTCGTGGATAGATATTTTAGGCAGAGTTCTCAGGAATTGTGGGTCTAAATTTATGTTTAGGCACGTTAAATCATCACCATAGATTTCCTTATAATGCTCAACAAATATTTTGCGCACTAACTTCTCATCTGAGACCACTGTATCATCATCCAAAGTCACACTTGAGATTTGATTAGTTCTCCTCCTGTGATATACGGAGTGGTGAAAGAATTGTGTATTAGAGTCACCTAAACGTGCCCACTGTATCCTAGCCCTTTGAGCCCAGTACGCCTCAATCTCAAGCAAGTGTGAATTGTAACTTATTTGTAAGGCACGGTCTAGTTCCATTGATTCAGGGCTCGGCTGCACACTTTGAACTATGCTCAATTGCTGCTCAATCTCAGCCAACGCCACAGATGGACTTTGAGCTTTCTGGACCCATTTCTTAATTCCTTTCTTGAGGCAACTGGTGACACTGTGCCAGTTCGGTTCTGCATTAAGCACAGCACCCTCGCATACCTCCTTGAACTCAGGTCTATACAACCACCAATTTTCAAATTTGAAGCTTCGTCTCTCCTTCTTGATGGTCGGGGATAACCGCAATAGAATCGGACAGTGGTCACTATTTGATCTCGGCAAGTGAAAAAGTTTTGCATTTGGGTAAGAAGAGCACCATTGCACCGAGGCCAAGGCACGGTCCAGCCGTTGTAGGATGATAGAATCCGACTTTTGATTGTTTGTCCATGTATAGGCAGGACCATGATACCCCAAATCAAGAAGGCCCGATGTGTTTATCATAGTTTGAAACAACCTATGCTTCCTCTTAACCCGTGAGGTTCCACCAAATTTATCAAAAGGAGCGTAAATGGAGTTGAAATCTCCAATCACACACAGCGGTCTAGGGTCTGAGGTTGAGTAATGCACGATTCTGTCCCACACATACTCTGTTACCGTATATTAACTAGAATATCATTTATCTGCAACGCCAATAGGCGTCGCTACTCCGACACGAAAAGTCCATTGCGTCTAATTAAGGACCCTATCATAGCGACTCAGATAGTCTAGCCCCTAATAATAAACATCTGGGTCGGGCGGACGCGAATTACTTAAGTGCGTCCCTAATTATGTTGTTAGTCCCGTCGGTATACCGACGTATATCTTCTCGTCCGATTGCTGATTACGCTATTAAGAGCGTCTCTATTTAGAGTTTATTATGTCAGTCTACCGACGCCTTTACTCAACGACCCAGATAATATGTTGTCAGAGTTTAGCGGGGCCCACATTCGATTACAGTCACTTGCTCTAAGAGGGTCCTTCATGTATGGTTTAGTAATAATTAGTTACTTGAGTAACATAAACTAATTCCTTATCAAACATTACCTATTACCACTATAATTTCTGTTAAAAAAACATATTATCACTGCAAATAGATTTAACCAGAAATTCTTGCTTGCGTTTAACTTTTCATTTTCTACAACAGTCATGTAGCTCATGCTGCTTAACTGACAAAAGATAAGGCTGTCAACTATAGTAATACAAAAAATAAGTTCTCACCTGGCAGAAAATCTCCCCCAACAAAAAATTGTTGAATATGATGGCAGTTCGCATGTTTCTCTGTGATCTATACAATTTCAGAAAAGAACATAATTTCTCATAAACCCAGTTAAGTTAATACATCATGTGCACAATACTATATTAGTATATTTTGAAGGTTATGTAACTATTACCTGAACAACAAGAGAGAGCTTATCAGGAGCAGTGGCCTCAGTGAGAGATTCCAGAGCCGAAGTCTATTCTATAAAAAGGTACTTCTGTAAGACCTAAATAAGGATCTTGTAGTATACTTTTCAAACAAAATTGTACCATCTAGAGTATAGTTAAATCCATATTTTGGCTGGAATTTATCAGAAAATTCAAAACCTGAAAAAGAAAATATTATAAGTTATCATACTCTTCCTCTTCGTTTAGAACAAAAATAAGAGAGCATATTAGCCTGATAGTACAAATTAGATCGACAAACAAATTACAAGCACAAAACCATAGTGACATGAATCGGAAAGCAATCATGGAGTTCAAGATAACGGGCATCCTTACTCCAATTGACTTCACGTGGTGTACTATACGCTGGGCACAATAGAAAATGTGACAAAAAAAATAAAAGAAATACTGTGGAAAAAAGAAGAGAATATAATAAAATTTGCTGCAAAGTGGATTCCTAATGGTACAACAAAATTATAAACCATTATAACGATCTACTTTTATAAGAAGTCAAACTCGATTTTGTTAAATAAATCGTATTTTGCTTCATTAATTCCCAAATAGAGAAATTAAACCTGATATTTGGTTCGAGTAATCGACGCCGCCGCCGCCAGCCGAATCCTGATTCTAATCTCCACTAAAGCCGACCTTCTTGAGATCGGCCGACCTCAGCATCTACTTTCGTCTCGTGTCCTCTGTCACCTCCTTCGATCCCTCCATCGGGCTTGTATGATCCAGCGGCGGAGAAGCGCTGGGGCAAGAGGTGCTGGATATGCACGCAATGGGAAATCTGCAATTTGAGGGAAGGGACGCGCAGTTATGAAAAAAGCTATTGCCATGATTTGAGGAAAGGGTGCGTAGATATAAGAAATCTCTCCGCTCATTTCATATCCAACGACTGAAAATTGATAATCCAGAGATGTTTGCCCTAAATTTTTTATAGCGCTGAATTAATATGATCAGATTTCATGAAATTGTGCGAAATTTTCACTTTCCCGCTAAAAAAATTTCAACGATGGTGGTTTGGATTAAAGCAAAGATATGTGTCAAAGATAATTATTTCTATGGATATTATCTTCGTAATCTTTTATTATCGTATTAATTGTATAAATGAATTTATTACATTGGTTTAAATTTATTAAGAGTGGTCATAATATAAATGACAAAAAATAATATGGACAGTTGAAGTTATATTCTAATTTTTTTTAATAATAACGATTTTTTAATATTTTAAATGAATTTATTACAGCTGTCATGCTTTTCTATGTATGATTGTACTTCATATGATATATTTCATATCATATTCATATCATCTGTGCATATATATTGTTTACTATTATCATTAAATAAAAAAATTAACACCGAAAATATCATATCATAAGACTACGGTTTATATCATATTATATAAGCTCCAAGGTATTAGTTAATTCATATCATACCACATATTATATTGTATATTTATCATACAATTAATAAGTGTATGCCTCAACATCATACTTCATATTATATTGTATACGACTTTAACTTGTTAAAATTATATTTGTCCAAAGTGATTTGATAGATCACTCTGTCAAACTCGATTAGATCTTAAATTCAAAAATTAAAATGACCAATCTAAATTGCTCAATGCGTTCTTCATATTGAAATCTCGTGTCGTGTGTCAATTCGTGTCATGTTAAAACATGTAAATATTCAAAATGAAACGTCACTTGCTATATTTTGATTATGAAAGTTGCTCTTTATTTTCACAAGATTAGTGTCATATATATTAGTCTTATAATGAAATTCTATGGATTTTTTCCCTTTTATTCTTGGCATGGTTAGTGATAGAGTTATATATTAGAGATATACATTATATTCGTTTATTTTAAAACGACGTCTCCTTTAAATAGTTCAATCTGTACAATAAATTATCATGAGAAATAGAATTCATATTTCCTAAAAAAAACTATTTTATATTTCTAAAAATACATTAAAAAATTAAATATAATATATTGAAATTCTTAAATATAAAAATTTGTTATCACTGAATTTCTTATTATATTATGGGTATCCATATAAATTCTATGGATAAAATATATTTAGGAAAGCCTTTAAATAATTTGAAAGCTAAAAAATAATATTATGAAAATTTTAAACTATTAAAATAATGAAAAAATATATTAAACATGAAAAAAATAAAAAAATACCTCATTAATTTTTTTTTATAAAATTTTGAGGATGCATATAAAATTTGATTAAAAAAATTCCAAAAAACATACAAGCAATCGAAAATTAAAAATATCATTTTATGAAATTTCTAAAAAATAAAAATATTGAAATATTTATTAAATACAAAATAGAGAAATTTCATATAATTAGATTTCTTATAATTTTTTAATCATGCACAAAAAAAAAGTGTACGGAGTTTAATATAGTATAGATATAGATTGCAGCAGACTCGATTATTATATGACTAGTAGCGGGATAGTTTTTATTCGAAGTTAAAACATAAACATAATGCAATTTATTTAGAGTGAAATTGTATTAGTAGATCATTGATGATAATAATAATAATAATAATAATAATAATAATAATAATAATAATAATAATAATAATAATAATAATAATAATAATAATAACAATGCTTAGTATAATAATAACAATGCTTAGTATAATAATAATTATTATTTTAAGAACAATATTATCATGGTCAGTATAATAGTTATTATTAATTTAAGAATGATATTATTTATCCGTACTTGTTTTTTTTTTTATATTTAAGGTCTATTCATGCACATGATATTAGTTTGACAAAATAAAACAAGCCAGCCCATTTTATAATATGCATGCGGCACTCGGATGTTTCCTAATTCACAACATCATATTATTTTCTGATATCATATGCGCTAGGAAACAAGGAAATAGGAAAAAAAAATTCTAAATCTGACTCGTTAAATTACGGAAAGATATCCTTCATATACGGAAAGATCTATATGCAGAGTTGAGAGTTTTGCCGTACATGTACCAATCATGAGATATTTTCATTCACTGGTGATCAATGCAAATATCCTTCCTTATAGGATACCAATTGTTACCTCACATCTATGTTACTTGGGTGCGGGTGCGGGTGTTGTGTCGGATACGATGCGGGTGCGGGGATACGACATTTTTAAAAAAACTCGGATACGGCTGTATATATAAAATAATAAAAAATCACATTATATATTAAAATATTTGATTTTTTTACATGAAACTACCATTCTAGTATATCAAAATATTTTTTATGGCATGTTATCTAGTATATTAAATTACCACTCTAGTATAAATTAATTACATGTCTTTATATATCTTTATGCACATCTACAAGAACATTAGAAATAATATTATAAACAACTGAACAATAATTAAAAAAAATTATCGACATTGAAACAACACTCAATTGGGGTAAGGCACATAGCATAGCACACGTTGATCCGTGAGCAAGTAGCAGTAGTGCAAAGGCTTAGCTAGTCAGCTAGATGGAAACATGTATAAAACTGTATTGTCAAAATTTATTTAATTAATATAAATTTTTTTTAACGGATGAATGTGGGCCCACCCAAGTGAGGCTAGGAAAACACATTGTTTGAAAAACTTTTCTCATCTCTCTCCTCTGCTGAGACGTGTACGACTTCTCAAAATCCAAGAAATCAAAATTCACCTTCGTCTCTCTCCCCAGTGCATCAAAATTCACGTATTAAGCATTCCATCCGTATCCAAAACGAATTCATACCGTATCCATGGAGTATATGAGGAGTACCTTGACCGAATCCAGCAGTCAAACTCATTAAAATAATCGGACACGCCACGTGGAGCGTCGGGTGCGTATCGCACACGAATCGCACGCGAATCCACGTCGGATACGGGATACTTGTGTTTTTTGGAGTATCCATGTAACATAGCCTCACATGCTTCCGTATTTTGAGTTCGATTAGTTAGAGAGAAAATGATGATTATCATTTGAAGAAAAGTTTAGGAGGGGAAGCTTGCGTTTCTTGAGGGCAAATAATTTTAATATAAGGAAAATTGTATCATGTATAATATTATCAACTTGGAAATAAAGCCAAAACAAAAATCGTAAGAGCTACAAAGGAGAGATATCAATCCTGTATAATATTCTCAAATAACTAATCTTATCGTACACTTTTAATTGGTATGTATATCTACCTAGCTGATTTGTAATTATAGAGTATATACAAAATTGAACATGTGCTCTTCAGCCATTGTCGCAAATTGAATTTCAAGCGTTCTTTCATTTATTTTGTAGGTAAAAGAAGTACGGAAAAAGGGGCTGAAATATTTATTATTTATGTAATCAAATTATTTCATCAACTTATTTCTTTTTTAAAGATAATAAAATTGTATTTGTGTATTTAATAAACTAATCTAAACAAAAATTATTTAATGCGCAATATAAAACATTTCAAATATCAAACATAAATATTATTTCAATGAACAATATCGAATAACACGGGAGAAAAGCAAAACAAAAAAGAAAATACCTAAGCAAATATTATTCATGCACTAAGCAATAATTATTCGTACACCAAGTAAAAATTATTCATACTAAAATCCAATCTAATCAAGCAGCACTTGCGTCGATCCTCCGATGCTTACTTTTTTTTAGATCATACATTTGTTGCCTGAGATTTGTTCTTTCATGTTTGATTTCTAGGGACGGGTTCTGTTTGATGGACTCAATTTATTTCACAATATCATCCACCAGATCTTGAAAGCCTCGAATCTGAAAATCCATCAAAATTTTCACCAAATATTGCAAACATTTTATTTTCAGAAATGGCCACTTCTTAAAACCGAGCTCCCGGCAGCGCCACTTTAAGGTAGTCACAGATAATCCAAACTCTTTGGCAGCTTCTTTAATTGGCAAATGGAATTTCTGTGCCACACATCATCGAACGTCAGTGCAAATCTCTTACCCCTGCAAGACAACATAACATTAATGAATCGCTAGAAAAGATGATTTTTTTTTAGTTGATATTGCTGATTTAACGGACCTTGATCCTGGTGATACATCTTGAAGAATTGCATCTCCATTCGATTGTAGAGGCTGAGACCCTCCTGTTCCATTCTGACTGAAATTCCTTCCATCAAGAATTGCATTTACTCTATTATTAACAGCAAACAGTTAAACACTAATGAACATCGAGTAAAAAAAAAAAAAAGGAAAATTGGATTATAGCCACTGTACATATGAAACCATTTACACATGTCAGATCATATAGATTTTAAATTCAACTTGAACATGTATTGACCCATCTTGGCCTAACCTTCTTTATTGGCAGAAAGTAAAATCAAGCATCACAAAGGCTGAGCCTACCTAGGGGAAGCATGTTGAACAATTCGAGGTCCATTGATATGTAATGGCTGAGTTATCCCTTGTCCCTTCGTTAAATCGACGTAGTGGAATTGCTGAATTGGTTGAACCTAGATAACCGCAATTAAAAAAAATTATATAGTAGAATAACAAACCTTAATAAGAGGCCGTAAGTTATCAGATATTAATAGCATATATACATGCAAAGGTTTTAATAAGTGGCTGTCAGTATTGGATTTTTCCAATTAAAAATAATATATATCAAATTATAATTATAATTACCAGAAAAAGCATGGCATCATTTGTGGTAGGTATATCATTTGGTCCCTTACAGCGTACGTGCGTCGAATATTATTTGATGCTGGCGCCATATAGTGTATTAATATTCAAAAACTGCAATGAAAAGGAATGCAGAGTAGAAGATTGTTAGTTGGAAAAAAAATAAAAAGAAGTGTAATTCCATGAGCATGGTTCGCCAGACAATGCAATTTAATCTGAATTCATAAAGGTAAAGCACAGTTATCTAAGCAATCTCCTTTAAATCCTTCATATAAACTTTTGCATGGGAAAAAAACCATGTATATGAATTGTCTTGTACCTGCTATTTATCACTGAACATTTAATATGAGGTAATTACCTAATGTTAATTTAAAAAAAGGGAGAGAGCTATAATTTTCTTAAATGTTACTGAAATCTGCAATTTCAGTTATGCTAGTCAGGTCAATGGGCAATGTGTTGGACACACTGGCGCTGCCCAGTATAGAAATCATGAGATGGGTAACAAAAAGTTTCAGCAGCCATCACTTTTCATGGGAAAGCTTCTTGGTAGGAGCATATGTTTCAATTTCTTAAGATTGGTAAAAAAAAGTTTAATCAGTTACTTCCAGTAGACTTAGTTGGATGGGGGCTGGATTAGATTTTAGTTCTTGACACATAACTAATAGCTACTTTCAAGTTACAACGCTATATAATGATTCTGCTTCCATGGATGTGAAACATACCATTGCAGTTATTTATTTTCAGAAACTTTCATGTGCTAACCTTTCCTACTTAAGAAAAAGTTGTTTTCATTTTCCTTAAATTGACAGCAACGTATGCTTTGTTCCCCCTGAAATTAATTGTTTTCATTTTCCTTAAACTGTATAGCAAACATAAGGCAATCAATGCAGAAAAAAATTGTGAATTATGCCATAAAAAGTACCTGAATACGTATATAGCAGCACAACTGTTGTTCCCCCCCTGAAAAAACAAAAGAAAAACCTTTGAATTTGATAGAAATATTAAGATCCAAACACAAGCATTTATGTCTCGATGTTATAGGAAAATTGAGAAAATAACCAAAAAAAAAAGAAAAACGGAAGCAATTTTGTATTCAGATACACAGAGACAGAAAAGAGATAGTTAAATAACCTAAAACATCAAACCGATTTCCTTTAACCAGAAAATTAGCAGCTGGTATAATATGCTTTTGTGGAAACAAAAAGAGAGGCTCATTATTCATGAACTACAAACTAATCTTAATCTTAGCTCCAGATTTGACAGTTTTGTGTCCACAATCTTTGTCTGGTGTACAAACAGTATCGTAAAGCTATGTAAAAAAAAAGGGATTGAATGGTACCTCTATACCAGCAAATCTGTAACCACAAATATAAGGCATAAAATCTTGACGCAAAAGATCAAACATTGGAATTGAAAGAAAAATATATGATATTAAGCTGATTTGATATATCACTTACAAAAAAACAGAAATATTCAGATACATAGAATACGTGTATAGCAAAAATAAATTGTGAGTTATGTCATATGTACCTGAATACGTGTATAGCGGCACAATTGTTCTTCCCTCCTGAAAATACAAAAGAAAAACCTATGAATTTGATAGAAATATTCAGATCCAAACAACACAAGCATTTCTATCTCTATGTTATAAGAAAATTGAGAAAATAACAAAAAAAGAAAAAAGAAAAACGGAAGCAATTTCATATTCTGATGCATAGAGACAGAAAAGAGATAGAATAAAAATTCAATTAATGTGGATTTTGCTCACCTGAAACAACAAAAACGGGCACTAGTTTATCCATCGGATTGCTTGCTTAAATAGCGATCTCAATAGAGAGCGGCAAACGAAAATTCAAAATTCCCGTCAGTAATTAGGGAAAGTTTAATTAGCGGCAAATGTTAAAATTGAAATTTTGGAGAAATTTGAAATGAATTGCAGCAACCTAGGAGGGGCGCCGTATTGAAATTTGTGGTGAAATTTTCCCTTTTATACGGACAGGGGGGAAGGGAGGAGGGAGCGGGGGTAAGCGCCGGGGGGGGGGGGGTAGGAAATCAGATCCTCTGGACTTCTCAAAAAGAAGTTCAGTGGTCTTCCTCTAATCTGAGCCGTCGAGATTAGATCATATGATGATGGGTGCCCCGTGAATAGTACCAGATTGATAGGCCCGAAAAAATTTTAACCGTTGAAATTCAATCGGACGGCTCCGATGAGAGAAAGTCCACTGGACTTCTCTAAAAAGAAGTCCAGAGGATACGGATTCGGGGGTGTAGAGGGGGGAAGCGATTGCCTTTCCTAATCGAGACGGGGAAAGGGAGGAGGGAGCGGAATCGAAAGTACGTAAACCTAGCGCACGAAAATAAGAAAGGAAAGCTATGAAGCCTTGCGCAGGAAATAAACAAAAACAAAAAATTTCGCTTAAGCAGAATCGAACACGTGCGCTTCAGCTCAGCGAACAATAGTCTTATCATCCCACCACCAAGACAGCTTCTGATATAAAGTCGACCTTTTATCTGATATTTAAATCTGGACCACAGATCATATTAGATTAACAAAATCAATGATCCTATGTAAAATGTGGGTGTTAACTCCTTTTATCTGGAATGTTAACAATTATTTATGACCTTTGTATGAATGCATTTATAAGTAGTAGAGATTATAATTTTTTTTATATAAAAACTGATATACCATTTTCACAAGTACCACAAAGAACTAAAATACAATTTTCTTAATTTTTCTCTTTACATTTTGTTGTCTTTTTTTTTTTTATTATTTCGTTCCCAGTTTTTCAACCTGTGAGGCGATGTTAGTTTTGAGGATCCTCTGTAACGAGCCACAATCCAACAACTTGGTATATAAACTGTGCATTTCGTTCAGTTCTTTAATGTGGGATAAAGTGATACTTTCAGTTTAAATGTTCATAATTTTACAAGTAAGCATTGCATAATTTGCATTTTTCAAATTCAATTTAGGGCAGTAAATAACAAAAACTCATCTTCAATATATCATAAAAAAAGTTTCGAGAGTTTACATGATTGCGGTTGTTGTACAGACTTCACTACTCGAAATTTACAAGAGATGTCTATACTTACAAAACAAGCAATGGTTTCAGACCTTGCTATACATCTAATCTTGACCAGCAGTACGGGAACCAGATCCTCTGGTCGGCACGATCCGGACCGTCTGATTTAATCTCAACGGATCAACTTTTTAATTATCAACGGGTGATTGCGGTCCGCCGGTCCCTCTGGAAAAGTCAGTGGTTGGAGTCCCTTTCGGAGTAAATGAGAAGGAAACACGCGACCTACATACAGTTCCAATTGTTCAATTCTGCGATCCATGAAAATAAAATGAGAGAAAGGGAGTATTCTACAACAAGCTCATAAACCCACGCAGAGACCTTCGCACTGAACGGAGTTGGATTAAATCTTTTCCTACGTCCTTCTAAACCTCTGTGTTTCTATTTCCGAGAATCATGCCCTACTAATTATGCATCCTGGTGAAGTCGCTTCTCCTCAATCAATCTTTATAGCATATCAGCTGGTAAATAAATCTCTCCTTCTGTCGCTTAATTAGACAGAAATTCGGATTCACGCTCAATTTTGTTTAGACATGACTCACTTTCTTCCTTAATGCAATGAATTTGGAAGAAATCGTAGTGTCTTGTGAAATTTTATCAGTAATTAATGGAGTTTACTGTGATTTTGGTCCTTACGGCTGGTCTATTAGCAAGAACGGATTATTTTACATTATTCTCAATTAGGAAAAATTAGAAATAGAAAGCACAATAATTTTGGGTCGAGTAATCTGACTTGCATCATTGCATGTAAGTTCCTGAAAAAAAATTTTCCCATTTATATGTGTATAGTATCTAATAACGAATGTAACTCTTTGCTTTTGCAGTCTGGAATGTGAAACCAATTCATCAAAATCCAGTAAAAATATGCATCAGGTTAGCTTTATACAACCCTAGGTAAACAGCTGGTCTTAGATTGGTTAAGTTTCCGTACGTGTTTTATATATGTTAATGATTTTCACATGTACGTTATGACCAGGTGATTCTAAAGAAAAGAGGGACACCGTCAACCTGAAGGCCACATACTAAATTGGAGGGATAGGGGCTTAACAAGCCAGTTTGTTATATCAATGTTTTCGGCTATTGGCAAGGCATTAAATCTCATCCCTCAATCCAGTACGGATAGTTTGAAGGAAGATATTGGCAAGTTGGATAGAAAACTACGGAGGATTCAGGCGACAGTTGAAGAAGTTGAGAACAGGGAGATTCATGATGAGGCTGTCAATTTGTGGCTCCAAGAGTTGAAGGGTCTTGCTAGTGATGCTGAAGATGTCCTTGATGAATACCAATTTGAAATCTTGCGGTGCCAGTTGGAAGGTAAATCAGCTAGAACAGCAACTCTGCCAGGTCAAGTTACTGGTATGGAATCTGGCAGTGCTATTGTAAATTATGTCTCTTCCTGTTTTTCAGAGTGTTTCGCTGGAAACAATTAAAAATATTAGACAAATAAACTGTCGATTTGATGAAATCTCAACAGACAGAGAAACCCTGAAGCTGACAAATGAGGAAGGAAAGAGGAGAGGTGGTGTCTCTTCCATTAACCTTTCCTCCACAAGCCACTTGATGGATAAAGATAATATTTTTGGTAGGATTGATGACAAGGAGAAAATCATTAACCAATTGTTAGCTGGGGTTTTATGGGGTGAAGTACAGAATGTTCAGCTCAGAGTCATTCCAATATTAGGGATGGGGGGTATTGGGAAGACTACTCTTGCCCAGATGGTCCATCATGATCTATCTGTTCAATCAATTTTTGATGTAATGGCATGGGTATATGTATCTCCTGAGTTTAATATTATTAGGATCACGAATGAGATTAGTGAGTTTGTTACTGCAAACCCTACAAATAGATTTGATGGGTTTTCCAAGATCCAAGAGGTGCTTCAGAAGGAGTTAGTGGGAAAGACAATGTTTTTGGTACTTGATGATGTATGGAATGTGCAACAAAATGAGTGGGAAATGTTGTTTCTTCCATTAAGAGCTGCTAAACTGGTGCGAGTGTTGGTGACAAGTAGAATTGATGCTGTGTCCCAGGCTCCACATATTGTCTCTCCACATCGACTTCAAGTATTGCCTGAACATGAATGTTTAAAATTGCTATACAATTGTGCATTTGGTGTGGAAGGAATGAGAGGAAAAGAATGGTCACTAGATATTGGTAGGCAAATAATCAAGAAATGTGGTGGATTACCTTTAGCAGTTAAATGTATTGGTCGGGTTTTGCACTGTAACAAAGATCTATATAGTTGGTGGGAAATTTTGAGTAGTGAATTATGGGAATCAGCTGAACTTGATCCAATTTTTTGTGCACTTAAGGTCAGCTACAATCATTTGCCCCCTAAGCTGAGAGAGTGTTTATTGTTTTGCTCCTTGTTCCCTAAAGGTTCTCAACTTAGAAAGATATCAATTATTAATTATTTACATGTGGATGGCCCACGGGTTTCTTCAGTCTAAAGAAAGGAAAAGAGCAGAAGACGTGGGTGAGGAGTACCTTGCTGAGTTGCAAATGCGTTATTTCATAGTACCATGTACAAAAAGTAGCTTCCGTTTACATAATGTCATTCATGATCTTGTGAGATCTTTATCTATGGATAAAATCCATACCATAATGGATGAGAAGTCAAGGCACATACCAGACAAAATTCAACATTTATATATCAGAAGGGGAAATAAAATATGTCAGTACTTTAGACGCGATAACAGGTTAAGGACATTATTTAATGCTGCACTAAGACCCCATGGTTCTTTTGTTGATCTACATGATATAAGTTTGGTACGTGTACTTGGATTGATTGGTTCGAACGTGCTTGCTTTGGCACATTCACGACTAAAGCACCTTCGCTATCTTAGAATAACAGAATTCAATGATAAAGCTTCACCTGAATCAATATGTCTCCTTTTCCACTTACAAACACTTGAAATAACACACTGCTACCATTTAAGAGAGCTGCCAACAAATATTGCAAATCTAGTGAACCTCCTTTACCTTCACATCACCCATGTGGGAATTGAGGAACTTCCTGTGATGTTATGGCATGTTCATAACCTTCAGATACTACGTCTCAAAGAATGTTACAAATTAAGAGCCCTGCCTTCAGGTATTAGTAAACTTAAAAACCTAGAGTTTTTACAGCTGAAGTCATGCAAACTACTAGAAGAGATACCTGCTGATACGGGAAACCTCATCAACCTCTCACATTTGGATGTTTCTTATAGTAGGATAAGAACTTTTCCATCATCTATAGGCCTGTTCAAATCAGGAAAAATTATGCTTGCTGGGGTACCTGATATTGCAAAGAAACAACTGACTTCTAACTTGGTAGATGTCTATTTGAGAACTTGGTTCCAGTTTTTCATCCAATATTATTTTTTTTCCAGATGCATTTGATTAACAATCCTCTATATATTAAGGAATTCACTCATAGGGCAACCAAAAATTGTGGTTGTTTCAAATTTTACAGACCTACTAGTTATATTTTCATATGACTTATCAATTTTTAACATCATTATGATTTAGGTTCGAAGGAGGGATCATGGTTTCAAACGACTATCCTGGGAGGATGCGGAAACATTGATAGTGGTAGGTATGGAGGGATTTTGCTTTTTTGTCACATCACAAGCCAGACATCTTTGGCTAATCTGTTAGTTTATTCAAATTACAAGCAACTTTAAATATGCGTCTGTAGTACTTGTCTAACTTACAGTGTGGCCTTGACCTGACCGGTAAATTGTTGGAAAACCCGACACGCACCAAAATGGACAGGTAATAGACTTATTGGTTACAGACTCATAGGTCAATCTGAGACAACCTATCATAGTTTAATAATAAATTAATAATCGTCTATTAGGCGCTAGGTCAATCTGAGACAACCTATCATAGTTTAATAATAAATTAATAATCGTCTATTAGGCGCTTGTTGGGATAGGTGAGTTGTTTTAAGTATTCATTCCTTTGTGCAGTGAGTTAATTTAAATCCCAGGAGTGGAGTGTTTGATTTCCAAATTATTACTCTCTTCCGTATAGCTATCTTCACCCTCCCCCTGTTAAAAAGTACATAAAATTTGAAATATTAAAACAAAAAATTTGTGGTCTAACATTTGTCATCATAATTTAATTAGGATTAGTTACATAAGTATAGGTTCATTTTCCAGAAATAAAAAAGGAGACGTGACATTGCTTTCTTATTTGCAGGAACGACCAGAATACTCCAGCATGTGGGGCCAGAATATTATCCGTTTTGGTTCACATCTATGGCAGTAAGCTCCATTCTCATTGCCTTCTGCATTCTTAACTTTCTTTTTTTTTTTCGAAAAAAGGTGGGAGCGCCACCCAGTTTCATTTTGTAAAATGAAACAAAATTACAGACTTAAACCAAAAACATTAAAATCTATCAACCCGAGTCTATCAGCTCCATCATTGCTGTTCCTATCAATCAGTAACTAACTTCTCCCCTCCCTGCAAGTAAAATTCCCAAACACAATTACAACTACAATCAAAACAAACACAAGTATGAGCACTTCAGCTCTTATTTAAACAGAAACTCAAAACATCTATTAAAAGATAACCCTCCACTTCATACAAGAGCACAGGGTTGATTAAATTCAAGAAAAAAGCAGTTTATAGTTCAAGCTCTCTTCAATACACTGCAGTCCATTGTTGCAGCACATTATCTCTTCCACCACCAATGCCATGATGACTTGGTATCTCCTGAAGTGGTATTAGCTCCCAATCAGTTGGTATCCATTTCTTCACCAAGTCTTTGATCTTTATATCAATATTGCCTGTCCAATAATCAATAGTAGAACAAATTTGCATTAGTATGGTTCTAGTCGTAAGTACAGGTTTGCTATTAAAAATAACTTCATTGCGCTTTAACCAAATGTTCCAACAAACAGCACTAATGACAACCAGAAAAGCTTTCCTCTCTGAACTATTATAAGATAAGGCTTCATCCACAATTCCTTGCAAATCAGTCCAGGTTTGAACAGTGGCGAGGCCAGGAATTTTTATCATGGGGTTCACTTAATTTCAGTGTATGAGACCTTGAAGAGTACAATTAAATGAAATTAGGGCATATTGTACATCTACTACTCCAATAATTTTGAAGTTTTGAAACAAAAAATACTACAATATAAATTCTAATTAAATTTACAAATTCTAATGAGATTTTTATTTAATTGTACTCTTCGAAACCTCATATTCTAGAATCAATGTAATTACTGAACCTCCCTTGACAATCTCCTTCTCAATATAAGTCACTAGACAATCATTCAACCATTGATAACGCATCTTATTTCGCAATTTGTTCTTAATATTAACACTAACTTTAAAAGGAAGCAAACTTGTGAATGCAATCCTATGGAAATTAAAAGAAAATTTTTTGTCATAAAAGAAGAGAAAGCATCTACAAAAATTCTTTCGTTTTCTAAGTGCGACATATAAATAAAATGGAAATAAAATTAGAAAATGGAAAGTACTTCACTAGAGAGTAATTCACTTTCTTTATTAGGTTGCCGACCCTGTTTTATGTCCTTTCCAATTTTGGTCATTTGGACTATTAGCGTTTAGACCTTTAATTAATAATTAATTGATAAATTCCACACAATCAACAATTAAAAATAGGAGCACGATAGTTTTACCATTGAAAAACAAATATATTGTATATGGGGTTCAATATTGAAAATTTATACAAATACTTATGGGTTCAAATAGACACGACTTTTGACAAAATTATATTTTATAACTACAAATATTAACCTCCCGTAATGTTGTTTAAAAAAAAATGGGTGACATTGACACCCATTCATACAATATAGACTCGCCTATGGGTTTGAAACATATTATTACAATCACCCATCCAAAACCATACTTTCCTAGCAACCTGACAATAGAGAAACAAATGATCTTTGGTTTCTTCATGATCACAAAAACAGCAAGTTGTGTCACCATACCAACCTCTCTTACTGAGATTATGTTTTGTGAGGACCCTATTGTGTGTCAGTAACCACATAAAAATTTTTATTTTTGTGTGGAATTGGCAATGGCCACCAAAGTAAAGGACATTGTACCTGCACCCCTCTAAAATTCAAAAAAGCATATAAATCATGTGAGGTGAAAGTGCCAGAATTATTCCATCTGCACAGCATTTGGTCTGGTTCTTGAGTGTAATATTGAGGTATTAAGGAGTGTTGAATCTCATACCATTCTTGTTGTAAAATACCAGTGAGTGCTCTTTTGAAAGAAATATTTCGTCCTTGATGTAGAATAACCTCGTGTAAGTTCACTTGTGGGTTGTTACATATAGAAAAAAGGTGAGGATATCTACAGGAGAGAGTACACTCCCCTTCCCAAATATCCTTCCAAAAAGAAATTTTCCTACCTGAACCTGGTATGAATTTTCGAGAAATAACCCCTATGTTGTGTAATTTTCTCACTTCAGCCCAAAAGTGAGAAATTTTTGTGGTGGAAGAACAAACATCATATTTGTACCACATTAAAGTTTTCCAAATACTATGATATGTAGGATTATAGTATTTCCACCACCATTTTGGAAGTAAAGAAATATTCATACATCTAAGATCAAGAATCCCTAACCCGCCATATTCTTTTTTCATACAGACTTTACTCCAATTAATCAAGGAGTATTTTTTCCTTTGCCCATTATGTCCTTGCCACAAAAATCTATTCCTACCCCTATCGATTAATTGTCTAATTTTTTCAGGCAACCTATAGACAGATAAAATGTACAAAGGGATAGCACTAAGTACTGCATTGATCATAGTAACTCTACCCCCTATTGATAATAAGGCCCCTTTCCAAGATTGGATTTTCTTATTTATTTTTTCTACTAAGTATTCCCAATCTGCTGTTTTCAGTTTATTGTAAGTAATGGGAACTCCTAAATATAACAGTGGAAATTTACCTTGCTTGCAACCAAACAGCTGAGCTAACTCTGCACATCTATCTATTGAAACATTCACAGGAAACATTTCTGTTTTGGTGAGGTTCATCTTGACTCCAGAAATAGCTTCAAACCCTAACATAGTCCAGAAACATTTCTGCATTCTTAACTTTCATTTGTATTTACTACTAGGAACCGAGTATATTTTCAACGAGCGAATTTAAATTAAAAACTCTTTAAGCGGACATCACATGTTATAGAGATGTTTAATTAAAGACGATTCTTAGTAATATCTTGGTATTGTTGTATTAACAGAAAAATCAGAAAAGAAAATACAGCTACAATAGTTGAAGATATTGATTCTGGAATAGCTGAAGATATCGATTATGGTAGCCGGATTACATGGATGAGCTCCCAAAATCAGAGCTCTACAGGAGGTTATGGCTCTCAGTGGCAAATGTCCCAACTGAATGATGGTGCCAAATTTAGATCAAGAATCAGAGAGTACAAGAGAATTGAAGCTCAAGGCGGATTCAGTCCAATGTCAAGCCCTGAATGTAGAACTGAAGCTCAAGGCGGATTCAGTCCAATGTCAAGCCCTGAATGTAGGTGAGATGCCAGAGGGGTTGAGCATAGCGTGTCCATTATTCTGAACATAATTAGATCCACCAAGTCAAAATAGCTACTAAAAATATATAGTTTTACAGAACCAAAAGAATCAGCAGCTAGCTGCTCTATGTATTATTTTATTGAGCATTATAAAACGCCCAATAAATTATTTGTGTAATCATGTTACTCCCTTTAACGTGCCCTTAATTGGGATTACTGTATCGTCAAAGGTCATGAAACCTCAAGCATGGGAACCTTGGTGCTGCAGTTAAGAGGTTACTGTTACCTCTTGGTTTCAATAGCAGTGGGGGTGAATGTTAACGCTAGTAAATGTTTCATCAAATAAAGGTTTCCGTTCCTCCCAAAATTACTAGTTAACTAGGTAAACCAATGCCGGCTTTTCCGGAACAACTTGTTCTAGAAATGTCTGTGAGTGATTTTTTTGTTGTTTATTTAGCAGAATTTCAAACTGTAGTGTTCATTTAATGTTTGGTCAGTTAATTTGGAAGCAGACGTTATGTATCTATTTTGTATCATGTCTTTAAATATCATTCCAACTTAATTAGGGAGATCATTGGATTTGGCGTGAGAGTTTGTGTCAATTTATATATTGATTAATGTTCCTTGTCATCTTTTTGAATAGCAAGTTGTGACCATATATACCTAAAAGCACATACACAACAAAGAAATATAAGATCACTATAAACTGAATAGACCAGAATCAAGATGATCATATATAGTGTAAAAAAGTGGAATTACAAGTCATTGAAGCATGTTCAGCAGCTTTGTATTTGTTATCCAGTCTCTTCTGAGATGCCAGCACCTTCAAAATGAAAGCAATAAGAACAAATAAATGAATTAGTAGGCCTAAATATGATGTGCTCCTAAAATAAATGAATTTGAAATTAAACACAAAAAATGATAAAGTAGTATTTCAGATGCATGATTGTTGTTTAAATTAATCATAACTGTTGATTTCACATGATAATCAACAGATCGATGATCTCTATTAGACTTTCTAAAGTGTTCCATAACTGCTATTGATTGAGCTTGCAACAACTTTGTAGAAAATCTGAATGTTCAGTACAATGTGTTTTCTTTTTGAGTAATTCTGACTGTTGCAACAATATTAAGTCCAATTTGTCTTTTCTAACTCTTTTTGTAATTGTATTCTTTAATATAACTATAAGCCTACAATAATTATGCTAAGTACCTTACAAAGAGCTTGCTGAAGCTCTTATCTATTTATTCCTGAGGTCCATGAGACCCTCAGCTATTCCATTAAATTTAGGATAAGAATATAAACTATTTATTTTACTCAATCAATAAAGATACAGGATTATCATGCATGGTGTATCTATTAAAAAACTATACAATTCAGAAAGAGTACACATGCCATAGAGAACCAACAAGTTATCTTAACTAAGACAAAACAACACAGAAAAGGATTGCCATGAACCTTTTTTTTTTAGATATGCTAAATAGAGGCGATCAGGATTGACATGAACTGAACCACACAAATAAAAAAAATTAAGCCCTATTAATTACAAAGACAACTAAAGTTTAAACCACGACATTAGATCAATAATTCCCACCAGAATGACCTCCATACCAGAAATTGAGTTCAACAAACACTCTAAATCAACAGTACAAGCCCCCTCTAAAGTGAGGTATTTCATTTGGTTGCTGCTACGGTATATGTTGATGACACAGAATAATTTGGTCAGGAGAGGATCGCCTGCTCCGCCAGGTTGTACTTTTGCTAGAACAGTTCAACAGAAGATGCACTCCATCTGTTTGTTACATGTCCCATGAACTCTTTGGTCTGCTGTGGCTCCACACTTATCTCCACTGGTCATCCTCCTCTTATCTCCACTGGCCATCCTTTCAGCGATTGGCACTACAATAGATCAATTTTTCAACAAACCAGGAAGAAAGAATGGAGTATTATCTGGGCTGCAACAGCTTGGCATCTTTGGAAAGCTAGAAATGCTTCAATTTTCTCTCAGACTTCTGTCAGTATCCCTTCTCTGATCTTCAATGTGGAGTTAGATGTGAGACTTTGGTCTATGTACATCTAAATTTTTCGTTTCTCTTTTCCTGGTTTTCAGGTTTCTTTTCTTTTCTTTTCTTACCTATAAATACTTCTGAAACTTCTATTAATATAGTTCTTTGTTGGCACAAGCCAACCCTAAAAAAAAACAAACACCAAAATTCACAGATTCAGTCGTTTGATTTCATTAAACAAGCAAATAAATTGATGTCCTCAAATCACCCTATTTGATTCGAATCCCAGAAAGCATCAATTAATCAAAAAACGGAGACAATGACAACAGAATTACCTCATAGATAGACATGCTAAGATCAGGTACCCACACTGGACCTCCCGCCACCATTGTCCGTACAAAGCTCCCAATTTTACCCATCTTTTTTTCTCTCTCATACACGCACCCACCCTCTTCTCTGTAATGGGTTGTGGTTTCCAAATGGAATTTAGGCTGTGCTCCAGATCTCCTACATTAAAGTAAGTAATCAATATTATAAATAAATTTATGTGGTGTCGAAATCTTTTAGTTAAATGTTATTCAACACTCCAAACATTGTGAAATAATTGTGAGAGAGTATTTTTATGATTTATGTAATATGATACTATATAATTATTTGTGTGTCGGGTATTATTGCTTATAAAACTGACCCGGTTCACCCGGAAACAATAATTTGGCAACGCATTATTTTTTTCTGTTTTTTGTGACTCCTTCCTATTTTCATTTTCATCATGTCTTCATCTCTCTTTTGTGTTGCTCTCCACCTTAATTTTTTTTCTTCATCATTCTTAATTTTTGTTTACAAAATATAAATCAAATTCATTCAATTGAAAATAGAAAAAAACATCATATCTTTTACGATATATATATTTAATTATAGTCATTTATAAACATATTGTGTTTCATGAATAATATCACCATAATATAAATCATATTATTTCAGATAACTATAACTATATTTACACATATAATTTTTTCTTTAAATTGATCAAACTCTTTAAATTTAATCAAATCAAAGTACGTACAATAACTAAATTATATTTCTAAATATAAATTATCTTCACAATATATCAAAAAATGAACATAATTAAACTATAGAAACATAATAAAAATATTCTTATTATAGATATCTATATCGAGCGAAGCTCGATATGCCCTTCTAGTGTAATGGAAAGCCGGGATTTTTTGAAACGGAAATAACTGAAAATTTTCTTTTAAGAAGAAACCTTTGACCTTTGAATTTAGGAGAAAACATGTCAGGGCGCATGTGGTCTGGCGTGGGCTCTGACTGCTAAGTGAGGGAGCCACTGCCAGTGGAGCGGGAATGGCGAAGCCACTGCCAGTGGCGCGACCACTTCAATTATTTTGGCGTATGTTTGATAATGCTTGGAGTTGACAAAAATGATATCTGAATCTCTGCCGTGCCCGCTCCACTGACACTGGCTTCGCCATGTCCGCGCCAGTACCAGTGGCTCCGTCACTGAGCAGTCAGAGTCCGTGCCAGACCACCTGCACCTTGACATGTTTGTTCTTCTAAATTCAAAGCTCAAAAGTTTCTTCTTAAAAAATAATTTTCAGTTATTTCCATTTTAAAAAATCACGAAATGGAAAGATATGGAGAGGAGAATGACGTTATGGAAAGTAAAGAAATTCTTAGTTTACTTGCTCCATGCCTCTACTCGATGGGAGGGGATGGAAAGTACTGTATTTGGCGTATCAATTAAAATATCATATGAACTTTACAATTTTACCCCTGCTCATTGTACATGGCGATGCTTTTTGGAGGACATTTGTGTAAATTAAGCAATCTTACCTCTTCTACCCTCTAAATCGGAGGGTAGCAAAATTAGGAATATGATGGAACTGACGCACTCTGATTCTCCTTCCATTCTCTCACGTATTTGACGCTGGAGCAAGTAAACAGTCTCTTCTTACTTTACCTTCCGTTCATTTTCCTCAAAAATCGAAATCGGTTCATGGAGCATACCCTTAATCTCTAAATTTCTTAATTTTTTCCTATTTTTTATTATTATTATTTTTTTTTCCGATGCTTCTCAAAATCACATTTATTCGTCTTTCCCTTTGCCTCCGTTTTATTAAAAAAATAATAATAATTTTGTCCATTCCAAGTAAGCCTTTTTGTTTTCATCGATGCATCTGTTTTTTCAATCGTGTTATTTCCAATCTTTACCAAAGGGGGGCTGCATAATTTTTATACGGGTTTTAATCTCAGTACTCAATCTCCATTTTTTTTTTTCCTTTTTTTTTTTTGAGTAACATTCTCCAATTCATTTTGCCTTGCTTTTCTTTCAAATAAAGTGCTTACCTCTTTCTGTTTGTTTTAGGGCCTCCTCACCATTTCAACTTAATGTCGCATTATTTACTAAAATTGAATGTGTTTTTGAAATTTTTTTCAAGCTCCTTCCAAAATCATCTTGCTTTGAATTAAGTTCATGTGCTTGCCCTCGATAAATTAAACGTATTCCAGATGACCAAAATTTTCATCTTGGACCCCGAATTAACTAGATAAAGATTCCAAACATTATTGGAAACCATTCAATTAATTACTTAACTTGGTTGCTATAAGAGGTAATCTGCATCACATATTTGGTGCATTTTTTTATTCATTTGGGACACATGAAAATTCATGAAGTTATGATGATGGAACCGACAAATTAATAAATGGTGTTGGCTATGTATTACATAAATCATATTTGGGTGATTTTATCAAAATTGTAAATAAGTAGTTTCATGAGGATGCTATGGGATATCTGACATAAGTGGATTCCTAAAATTAATACGATCAATTTTATATGAACTTTGTTATTTCTCTATATGGTATGGATTATGTGATAGTTACATGTCCTGTGAACAAAAATTCAATTTGTACCATACGACTGAACTACATAAGATATTTGAGTAAATATCTCGGCAATTATACTGTTTCAGAGATTTTTATGTGGTAAAAAATAAGTAATCAACACTATAGTTATTGTCGTGGCAACTAAATTAGGTCATGTGTTGCTTCACACCTTGGTATGGTCAAATAAGGTTGAGCAACATCAAGACCTTGTAATGTGCTCTTCACAAAAACAACTCTTGTAAAGTTGTAATGTAACGTGCTCTTTAAAAAACTTGCTCTTACTTCAGTAGCACTGATCTTATGTGGCTGTTAGGACGCATACAAAATTGGAAAGTGGCTAACGCACAAGAATTACTTGATCCAGTACACAGCTAGTCCTATCGAAAGAGTTACAGTATATCAATTGGAATTGCTAATCGTTTGTTTGCACACTTTCTCCAAATTAAAATATTTCTCTGTACCGATACTTGAGTAGGAACTTGTGCGGCATTCCATTCCATTCGATCCTCTTTGATACCTGGGTTCTTTGAGTTCCTCTTCGGAATTAAATATGTTGCATTATTATATTCAACTAAATATCACATTTTTACTATTCAACGTCGATGCAAACACAACATTTACAACCAGTGATATTAGTACAACGAAGAAAGAACAATATTTGGACCCAGTAATCCTCGTAATAATTATTTGGGCGCATTATTATAATAATTCCCCATTCTTACCCAACCATTAATTTTTTTTTTTCATAATCCAACAAGATTCTTACCTAACATTTTTTTAAGAAAATTAGGGGTCAAGGATCATAAATTTGAATTTATTAAGTAAAAAAGTTACAAATTACAAATTTCGGTTCTAAGAAAGAACCTAAAAAGTTTTAAAAAGTCAAAACGTAAAAAATGAAAAAAAAAAAAAATTCTTCTCTAGGGGTATGCTCCAGGATATGAGCTGGAAAGGGAAGGAGAGAAATTTGTTAACCACCAAATTTGGAGGCGACAAAGTTACGCAATTTGTATAGAGCATTTTTCTCCTTTCACCTTCATTCCTCTAGATTCACTGTAAATATTTTTTATTTGGAGCAGATTAATCAAATCGGACAGGTGCGGTCTGCTAACTTTCTTCTTCGTTCACCGCCTCTCACCTCTTCTGGAGCGTACTACTTTTAACTTAAATCCTTGATCTCATTGATTTATGGTGTTGCCAAAGTCTCCCTTGATTTATTAAATTCATACTTATTTAATTTTGGCAGCCCGCAAATTGCTTTATCTCAAATTCTCAAATAGTCAGCTCAAAAGGGGTTAATAATTGTTTATTTCAGCGCGCAATCTTTTGAATGCAATTCATTGCTAACCCAGTATAGTCAATGTATGGTCGGCAGTCCCATTCCGTGTACAAATTTTATTAGTGTTCGGAGAAGAAAAATATAAACTTACAAAGTGCCTTGCAGCTACAGTACTCTCTTTCCAAGCAAGGAGATAACTATCATCATCCTTCCCAAAGTCAACTCCAATCTGCGAACAATGAAAGATCAGAGAGAGTATTCTACAACACATTTACCATAAAAATCTTGTCTTTAGTTCTTTTTAATTAATGTGTAATTTGAGAATCTTTTCGTGGTAATTATGCATCTCCCTCCTCAACCGATCTTCATAATGTACCAGGTACTGAAATCTCTTAATCTCTTAAGCTTAATTCAAGCAAAATTTGGAATAAATCTCAGTCTTAACTGTGACACTTAATTTTTGTTTAGACATGACACCTTTTCTTCCTTTCTGAAAGAATCTCGAAAATTGTAAAAAATTACCAGTACTGGAGCTTACTGCCACTATAGTCCCATGGCTAGTCTATTAACAATTAATAATGAATTATTGAAATTCATCATAATTCGAGGATTGGAAAAAGAAATAGAAGACACAGTAATTGTTTGGTCGAATATTCCAGTCCTAATTTGGGAGTTGGGATGTCAGTTAAATACATCTCGGACCTAATTTGAAGTAGATCATAGCATAATGTTTCTGAGGAAGAAAAATCCAATTTGGCATGTGTATGGTCATCTAATAATAAATCTAACTGCTCATTACTGCTCAAAGTCCAGTAAAGATGTTCATCTAGTTAGCTTTATACAAGCCATGTGGGTGGACTTTTTCGTCATTTCTCGAAGAATAATCGGGTTTCCTCAAGAAAGGGAATAAGTCTTAGATTCATCCCTCACGAGCTTAAATTCAGGTGCTAATGTCTCTTAACAACTAGAGAACATCGACGAGAATCCATTCTCATGAGGGTTTATTAATTTTGTGGATCCTTTCCTCCCAATAGGCGCAAGCCCCTATTGTTAATTACCCCGTGACGAATCACGAGAACCTCTGATTAAGGGATTCGAGAAATTATATGTCGTAGTCTAGAAAAGTTGTTATCTCACATTTTCAAGGTTTATTCTTTTGGGCTTAAACCAGGCTCAATTGATGGTACCAAACGTAGTTGACGGGGCACAATTGAGAATTTATTTCTTTAGGCTTAAACTTGACTCAATTGACGGTACCAGTCCTAATTAGCGGGACCCAATTGAGGATTTGTCTAAGATTTCTATTTATATTTATTTTATCGAGTAGGTTTCGAATGATAGCTTGGTTTCGGTGGTTTTGTGAGAGCTAAGTCTTGGTCATTTGGAGACTTATAAGAATAAAAGATTTTTGGATTTAATTCTTGGGACTGTGTGAGTCGCTGTAGGAATTGGTTTTTGATCGTTTGATGACTTGTAAGGACAAAAGATTTTGGATTTTTATTCCTGGGACTGTGTAAGTCGCTATAGGAATTGGTTCCTGGGACCGTGTGGGTCGCTATAGGAACAAAGAAAAGATTTAATTCCTTGGACTGTGTGGGTCGCTGTAGGAATTGGTTCCTGGGACTGTGTGGATCGCTATAGGAACAAAGGAAAGGTTTAATTCCTGGGACTGTATAAGTCGCTGTAGGAATTGGTTCCTGGGACTGTGTAGGTCGCTGTAGGAATTGGTTCCTGGGACTGTGTGGGTCGCTGTAGGAACAAGGAAGGACTTAATTCCTGGGACTGTGTGGGTCGCTGTAGGAATTGGTTCCTGGGACTGTGTGGGTCGCTGTAGGAACAAAAGACGGTGAGCTCCAAGGGCTATGCTGGGCCGCTGTTGGAAAGATGATTTTGACTTTATGTCAACGTTGATCTTTGATTTCAAGGAGTGACTTTTCTTCGACTTGAAGAGATTTTGAGTTTGAATTTGGGACGTCGTGTTTGGACTTTTAATTTTCTAATGTTTCTCTTTGGGTTTTAGTGATTTTTATTATTTCTTTTATTTTGATTTTAGAATTTAGAGATTTAAGATTTGTTTTTACATTTTTGAAAATACTTATTTCAAGGTACTTAGTTGAAAATAGTCCTTATAGGGTTGTTTTAATAGTGAAATTACTTAAATCTTGTTTGAAAATTTTATAGAAGATTTATCTAAATTTTATTGAGTTTATTATTTTTATAAAATTCAATTTTTATAGCGAATATACTTCAAAAATACAAAAGGCTAATATTTTGAAAGATTTTGATATCAAAGTATCAGTAAATTTGGTTTCTACAGATTTTTAGGATTTCGTGGATATTTTATTTGAATTTTTCTGAGTTTCCTGCTATTTTTAATGAATTTTTAAAGTTTCAGCTGACGTGGAATTACTTGACTGGGCCACGTGTTCAGGGAGGGGGCTGAGATGGCTGATTAACTGGTTTAGTCTATCTAAGAGGTTTTATGGATATTTTATTTGGATTTTTCTGATTTTTTACTAATTTTGGTGAATTTTCTTAGTTTCGGCTGACGTGGATTTTTCGGATTGGGCCACGTGTATAAGGAAGTTGATGTGGCAGCCAAGATCTGAACTTTAGGCGCTGGGCCTCCTCTCCTTTATTTTTTTGTTTGGGCTCACTTGTTGTGGCCGTGAGTTTTAATCCTTTTTTTTTTTTATTCACCATTTTCCAAATCTGAGCAATTTTCGTGTAATGGATGACTGACAAGCCACACGGTTCACTTGCCACAAATAATCAAAGGGGCTTAGGCGCTGAAATCCGATTGAAGACGACGGATTTATTCTCTCCCTATCGGGCTCGTGAACTTTAAGGATTTGGTTCCGTTAGCGGTTCCGGCCACCGCGAGGTCTGAAGCAAGGTTCCACGGCATCGTGAGGCGCCATGGAGGATGGTGATGTGCTTGGTTTTCCTTGCGTCGCTCTCTATTGGCAGGAGAACCGAGTGCTACTACGGTGTGGCAGAGATTGTCTTCAATGGGTTTATAAGGGTCTAATTGTACCAGCGAAGGGTCCTGCGTCGCCATGGAAGTGAGGGGAAAAGGTTCACGACTTCAATTTGTATTGCATTTACTTGTGCAATTTCAATAGGAGAGCTAAATGATGGATGTAGGTACAGTTGAGGCAACAAGGAGTTGATACCGAGAGAGAAATGAAGAGTTTGAATCGGTTCCAAGGATCATATTTATCCTGTTTAGTTTATTTCCTCATGTATTTAGACCTATTAACCATCACTTTATTGAAAACATGGAATTGAGTTGGTGATTTCTCTGAACAACACATGACTTTTGAATTTCATTTTTTTATACTATATGTGGTCAGGTTTGTGGGAATACAGATTTATTTACAAAGTTGCCTTTGGAAGTCCAAGTACTAATGTCCTGTATGCAACTCTAGGAACCGTTAATTAATCAGCACAACTACCATTCCCTTTTGTAATTAAGAGAACGTAAATGAATTAAGTGCTTATCTAGCAAGTCATAGAAAAATTGGTGCAAGAGATGTAGTAAGGGAATTCAATTGGCAGCTTGGTTTATATCCTGGAGTGCTTAATTAATGTGATTTTCATATTTAATTTGCAACCTGGAACCGAACTTAAACAATCTGTGGGCTAATTAAGTCAAAGAATTCATGGGTGCTACAAATTTAACAACACAAGCTCTTGTACACATATCATTTGTAAAGCTTCAAAGTGTTTATATGCGTGTCCATGTTTGGTCATGCATAACACTATATCAGTAGAACTATAAAGCTATGCAATTCCCAGTACCCAGAGCCACATCAATTTTCTATTTTTGCAAATAAACTCATAAATCTTAACATCGACCTGAAATGCAATTTATTTGACACAGTTTTATTAAAGTAATTGCAACCAAGCTTCATACATTCTAAAAATCAAATGGCAGTCTTAGTTATTATCCTTATTGCCTTAATGCCTTAAGACAACATACGCTGGTCTCAAGAATACAACTTCACTTTAAATTGCAAAGAAACCCACATTACTTACAGTAGCTTATTAAGCACAAGAATAATATTCCAAGAGTATCAGTATTTGATCCAAAGTATCTGACAGTAATACTTCTCACTTGAAAAGAAACATCTAACAGATTTCATACCTTTTACTATCTTTGTTAATAATTACTAAAGGTAACCACCCTGCAGGAAACTAGATAGTAAATTTGTATACACATAATCTTCACTTTAGTCCTTGGTTTTATAACAAATACACATTTACTTAATGATTCACTGGACAGACATAGCATAGCTACTTAATTAAACACATTACCAACATGATGTGCCATGTCCGTAATACACTTAACTATAGTAGCCATCACTTGACCAAGACCTCCAGAGCTATGCTATGGGGTTTCTTGGACAAGGGTAAATATCTAAGTTACATTTCTCAGGCGCTATGTGCCATCAAAAGTGCAACCGATAAGATTACGCAGATTCTTGTCAGTTCAATCTTCTCAAGCGCTATGCGCTTTCAAAGACTTCACTGAATTTCTTGATGCTATCTCACACGACTCAAAACTCAATTGAACCAGAGAAGAATCCACCAACGGATCTATAATACTTATTCTCACGAGAAAGGCTATGTCTCTACCTCATCTAATTAAAGAAAGGAAAAGGGAATGCAACTTAATCAACGAAATTCTAACACAGATCACTCTTCTAATTTTAAGTCAGGAAAGAAAAAAAGCAAACATCAACAATCAATTTAACACCAAACTAAATACATATTCACATTTCAATTGACCTCAGGATTTCACAAGAAAATCAAGGTTTCTTTTAGCTTTAGAATATCAAAACCTCATCGAGAACTATTCTCGATCAATTTTACGGATTTAATTGCATTCTTCATGCGCTATGCGCAATCAGAGAACAATCAAATGTGGGACTGTCAGATGCTTTAAAATGACTCCATGCTTGATTCTTTCACACGCCATGCGCATTCTTGATTCAAGCACAAATTCATTTTAAGGCTTCCAGATTAGATATTTGATCAAGATCATCAAACGCCAGGCGTTGTCAGATCCGATCTTGTGGTCAACGCTAGTCAAAGAAAAGGTAAACTAATGCCAATTGGGACATGAACTTGCATTCAGTATTTAATAAAGAAAAGACGTAATGAAAGAAAGAGAAGCAGCCGATATCAAACAGCAATTTAATTGCAAGACACACTATCGGATCCAAATCACAGAAAGAGTTTGATCAAAACTTCAACACAAGAATTCAAATTTCATTTCAAAATCTTCGAATCTCAATTACAAACCTCCGAATTATACATACCTCTTGCCTTTTTGCTGCTTACAGTTGCTTGAATCGCCTAACTTTTGCCTAATTTTCCTTCTTTTACAATGCCTGACAACTGTTTGTGAAAATGCTAAGCCTATTTTCTTACAATGTGTGTGTGTGTGAGAGATTTCTCTCCTTCTTCTAAAGAGCAGCTAGGCGCTCTTTAAAAGGGAATTGCTAAGTGTGTCTGTCGAAGAAGTCGGAAGTCCTCTTCTGTTTGAAGACACGGGGTATATATAGGCCTCAAGGCCGGTTCCTTCCTCAAGAAGATTGCAACTCTAACTGCATCATGACCGTTAATTTGGAGGCACACGGATTGCCATCTAATCGGACGGCTATGTGGCCATGTCTTTGTGTTTCTTTCGGATGGTCAACAGGGGAATATGGAGGGTTGACCATGGTGGTTATAAGTTGGTTACAGCTTAATTGATCTCGGCCCTTGATTTCCTTGCCCAAGAGTTGAGTTCTCAATCCCGTGGTTGTGATGGTGTTTCGCTGTTGAAGCTTCTGGAAGGAGTTCGAACAGAATTTGTTTGAGGCAGTCACACATCGTCCTTTTCTTCTCTCTCTACGGCTTCTTTCATTTCCGTTTGGAGAAGAAGACCTCTTCTTGTGGGGCCCGCTGGTCAGGTTTAGTAAGAGACAAAGGTAACGACATCCTTCCTTATCTCTAGGTGCACTTTGCGTACTATACACCTCATAGCTACATTTGCTTTTGAATTGCGTGTGGTCTATGCGCCCAATCTGTCCAAAATCCATGCATGTATTACGGAGAGGAACTCAAATCTCACCCAGCCCTCTCATCTCCATTTGATTTTCCACTGGTGGCCTCCATTTACATGTTTTATTCAATTTCCATACCTTGCTGAAACCAAATAAATTGTTTGGGGCATTTCCCAATCGAGTTTTCTCATGGAATTTCAGATGTAGGCTCACAAGAATATGTAGTATTTGATGGTTTTAAGAATTTTCTAAAAATACTCCTTCAATTATTTTATTTATTTTCGCCAAATATAAGGGCCTCTTTGCATAAAATGGGAGTTCTGTGAGGCTTCTGGTCATTCTAAGGGCACCATAATTTTCTCCATGATCCACTGAATTTTTGGATAATTTTTCATAATTTTTGGAGCCCATTTGATATTTTTCATGAATTTTGCTCAAATCTCTTGTATTTATTATTCATGAAATTATCCAATTATTTACATGAATTGAGCACCATAAAATGGGGTCAAACACCATGGGATAAGTATTAGACTGGTTAGGGTTCTGCATATCTTCTATGTTTGTAAATTTCACCTTCTCATATTAGTCATATACCCTGTAACCAGATAATTCTAGAGATAGAGACACCACAACCTGAAGGCCGCATACTAATTGGAGGGATAGGGGCTTAACAAGCCAGTTTCTTTTCACAATGTTATCGAGCGTGCTAAATTTCACTCCTCCATCCAAAAGAGATGGTCTGAAAGAAGATATTAAGAAGTTGGATAGAAAACATAAGAGGATTCTGGCGACAATTGAAGAAGTTGAGAACAGGGAGATTCATGATGAGGCTGCCAAATTGTGGCTCCAAGAGCTGAAGTGTCTTGCAGGTGATGCCGAGGATGTCCTTGATGAGTTGGACTATGAGGTCTTGCGTTGCCAGTTGGAAGTCAAATCTGCTGGAACAGCAATTTTGCCAGGTCAAGTGACTCGTAGTGAATCAAACAGTACCATAATAAAGTATGTCTTGTCCTATTTGTCGGAGACTATTTCGCTAGAGATGAGTGAAAGGATTAATCAAATATACAGTCGATTTGATGAAATCTCAGGAGACAGGGAAGCCCTGCGGTTGACAAATGAGGAAGGAATGAGGAGAGTTGGCATCTCTTCCATAAACCTTTCTTCAACCAGCCACTTGATGAGTAAAGATGATATTTTTGGTAGGAGCCATGACAAGGAGGAAATTATAAACCTATTGTGCTCTGGGGTATTAGAGGATGATGAAATAAAATACCAGCTCAAAGTCATTCCAATATTAGGAATGGGGGGTATTGGCAAGACTACTGTGGCCCAGATGGTCTATAATGATCCTTTTGTTCAATCAAGATTTGATGTGAAGGCATGGGTATATGTTTCTTCGGAGTTTGATATTATTAGGCTTACAAAAGAGATTACTGAGTGTGTTACTGGAAAGCACGGTCTTAGCTTTGATGGGTTCAGCAAGAACCAAGAGGTGCTTCTGAAGGAGTTAGTTGGAAAGAGAATGTTTTTGGTACTCGATGATGTGTGGAATGTTACACAAGATGATTGGGAAACATTCTTTCTTCCATTAAGAGCTGCTAAAGTTGTGCGAGTGTTGGTGACAAGTAGGAATGAAGCTGTAACTGAGGCTTCCAATACAGTCTCTCCATACCGGCTTTATTTATTGCCTGAACAAGATTGTTTCAAATTGTTTTACCATTATGCATTTGGTCGGGATGGAAAGAGAGGAGAACGGTCATTGGATATTGCTAAGGAAATAATCAAGAGGTGTGGCAGACTGCCTTTGGCTATTAAATGTATTGCCAGGGTTTTGGAATATAACAAATATGAATATGTTTGGAGGGCAATTTTGAATAGTGAATTATGGGAATCTGATGAGCTTGATCCAATTTTTTGTGCACTTAAGATAAGCTATTATCATTTGCCCCCAAAACTAAGAGATTGTTTCTTGTTTTGCTCCTTGTTTCCTAAAGGTTCTCGTCTTCGAAAAATTTCAATTATTTACATGTGGATGGCCCACGGGTTTATTCTGCCTAAAGGAAGGAAAAGTGCAGAAGACATCGGGGAGGAGTATCTTGCTGAGTTGCAACTACGATCTTTCATAGAACCTTGTACAAAAGGTAGCTTTCGTTTGCATGATGTCATGTACGATCTTGCAAGATCTCTTTGTGGGGGTGAAATCCATACCATAATGGATAAGAAGTCAAGTCAGATACCTGAAAAAATTGAACATTTATATATCAAAAAAGGAAACTATTCCTGCCAGTCCTTTAGACCTGAAAGGTTAAGGACATTGTTTAATCCTCCTCTAAGTACCCATGGTTCTTTCATTGATCTACAAGATATATGGTCAGTGCGTGTCCTTGGATTGATTGGTTCCAATGTACTTGCTTTGGCACATTCACCACTAAAGCATCTGTGCTATCTTAAAATTATAGAGTTCATGGATGAAACCTTACCTGAATCATTGTGCCTCCTTTACCACTTACAAACACTTGAAATAGCTCACTGCCCCAATTTAAGAGAGCTGCCTACAGACATTGCAAAGCTAGTGAACCTCCGGTACCTTCACATCACACATGTAGAAATTGAGGAACTCCCAGTGATGTTATGGCAAGTTCAGAATCTTCAGATGCTACGCCTCAAAGAATGTAACAATCTAAGAGTGCTACCTTTAGGTATTAGTAAACTTAAATACCTACAAGTTTTACAGCTGAAGTCATGCAAACGGCTAAAAGAGTTACCTGCTGACACAGGAAACCTCATCAACCTCTCACTTTTAGATATTTCTTTCAGTGGGATAAGAACATTTCCTGCATCTATGGGCCTACTCGATTCAACAAAACTTGTACTTGTTGGAATACCTGATAGTGTCAAGAAACAACTGGATCCTAAATCGGTAGATGCATATTTTATGAACTTAGTCTAAGTTTTCTTTTTCGATACATGCATTTTTAGTACACAATAGTTCTCATTTACTATTTCAGATGCATTTCATAATCAATCTTCCAGATATCATGATGTACACTCATAGGGTAAACCAAAATGGGTCAAATGTACAAGATACAGATGGTGTACATTCTAACTTAATAGTTTGGACTTTGGATTATTTTATTTTATTTTTACTTTCATACGCATTATCTATTTTTTAACATTATGTTCTAGGTTGTAAGCAGGGATACTGGTGCCGACCGACTCTCCTGTGAGGATGAACAAACAATGATTGTGGTTAGTTTATTTCAAAATATTTATAATTTTAAAACTGCAGCTGTAGTACATATTAGCTTAATATTATTCAAAGTCCAAATTACAGGTTGGCCTTGATCTGATCTACTCCAGACCCGAGAGATCACATACCGCAGGTCAACCTGCGCAAACTTTGGTTACAGAGTATATTAAATTTAATAATAATCATCTGTTACACAATTTCTGGGATATGTTGTTTTCAGTCTTTCTTCGTGGTTTGGTGAGCTGGTTTTAATCCATTGAGTGGAGGCTTTTGATTTCCAAATTATTCCCCTCTTTCTCATAGCCACCTGCACCCAACCCTTGTTAAAAAGTTTGGAAAATAGAAAGAAACAATAAAAAAAAAGAAAGAAAGCTTAAAAAGGCCAAGCAAGATCATTGTAGTTCAACCCATAACCTACTCAACCTGTAGCAGCGCAGCTCTGAGGTTGAAATTTAAACTGGCTTACTGACCAACCAGGGCAATTTATATGGAATGGTCAGTGCAGCCGTTCCCAACTTATTTTACATTCCATAAACAAGAAAGTATCATCTTTTGCAACAGCTTTACAAAAGAAAGACTATTGTGTCATAACAATTTTGTCGTCATATCTTAGGATTAATTAGACACATATAGATTTGACTGCAGGTTGGTCTACTTAGCTTTCCAATAATATTAAAGGTAGAAATAATGAACCGAGATGTGACATTTCTTGCTTCTTTACCTGTTTTCCAGGAACAACCAGAATATTCCAGTAAGTGGGGCCAAAAATTCATCCCTTTTGGTTCACAACTGTGGCGGTAAGCTCCATTATCTTTGGTTTCTGCATTCTGTAATTTCATTATTATTTGTTATTAGGAAGAGAGTACCTTTCAGCAAGCAACTTTGGAAAGGGAAATTCTTTAGTGCCACATCGTATATTATAGAGATTTTAATCAAAGGGATGATTCTTAGTAATTTCATGGTATTGTGGTATTAATAGGAAGATCAGATATAAAAATACAGCAACTATAGTTGAGGATATGGATTCTGTTGGCCGGCTTACTTGGATGAGTTCCCAAAATGCGAGCTCTAGATTTGATTGACTCTCTCAGCAGGTGTTCCGACCCTGGTAGTTCCAGATCTAGCCTAAATGTTACTTACTACAGCAACAATGAAAGCCCAACAATGCTACCCCAAGACCAATTCAGTCCAATATCAAGCCCTGAATAGAGGTGAGATGTCCCGATTGTTGATTGCATAGCACGATTTTTTATTAATTAAAAAATATTATAAAATTTTAAAAAATTACGTTATTTAAAACAGTTTCAAGCACCAGACTGGCCATATAATATTTTTGTTACATTGCAAACAAATGACTGAATCGATACTTCTTTGTTACGTGCTTAAATGACAAATTAATTGCAAATAAATGACATTTTGCTTCCTTGAATTTATCTTCACGGAGAACCTTTTCTCCTCCCTATCATTATTATCTTCAGTTTTTTCTTAGATCTGGTTGTCCCCTGAGTCATACATAACCATTGGGATATGTTTCTTCGATTTTTTTTTCTTTAATAAGTTTTCTTTTGAAAATTTATGATTTTAATTGGCTTAATTATGCAGACCCAACTACTTTTCACGACAAGAATATCGATGAAAAGGAGGATAAAAATCCCTATAATGTGTGAGATGTGCTCTAGTACTCAATGCCAGCATGATACCAGTGAGATGTGCTTATTTTTTGCCTTCTATTCTTGATTACTTATATGTCTGGTTAGAAATTGAAACTCGCCTCCAAAACAAACTTCGTCATCTGGTTTGATATAATATGATTTCCTTCGTGTAGTAGTATTTTTTTAATTGAACTATTAGAGATATTGCATCATCTGGTTTGTCCTGCATGGTGGGGGACGATGGTCCTTTTCTTTTATTTTTTTTTTTATATTTGTAAGTTATAGAACTTATTGCGAATTTGTAATTAGTAAAAATGTTTAATTGCTGTTTAATTCGATAAAATTGATGTTCTTCCAGACTTTCAAAATGTTTGTATGTCTGCAGCATCATGGGTTCTGCATAAGTTAATCTTCATATTGATCGCTTCGGTATCGTAGTTTTTGTATGGTATTGTAGATATTGTAGGCAGTGTCTTCCAAGACGGTTAATGGTATGCTATTTTTTCTTTGATGGATTAATTTTATTGATATTTGATATTTAAAAAAAAAAACTTTATTGAAAAGAACATATAATGTGGTTACATATTCTAAAATATTTTGTTATCACTTCGAATCATTTTTTTTAATCATGTTTAAAGTTTCTCTACGGACATTATCTGTTTTTGCTTAGATCATTTTATCAATTATATTCAGGCAAACTTGGAAGTTTAATCCGAAATTTTTTTCCCCCAGTTTCTCGAGTCCTGTTATTGAATTTAAACTTGAATTTGTTTAAATACGGATATTAAGATCCAAATATGCTATTTTTAGATTCGGATATGGGTCGGAGTGGAGTTTATCCGCTCCGTTTTCATCCCTCCGGCTCAAAATTGCCACTCAAATATACATGTCGAGCTGAGATTTGAACTTGTTTAAGACAACATTCCAACAAAACTTGCCAGAAAACAAACGGGTTTCTAAGCTTAACCCAAAACACATTTTCATGTTCTAGGACCATTTCCATTTTAGCCCCTTCGTGTTGTGGATTTTCTGCTTCAGCCGACTGAGGTTTTTCCACTTCATTTTCACTCTCTTCATGATCATCTTCCAAAATTTGAATGCCCAAAATTGCCACTCAAATATACATGTCGAGCTGAGATTTGAACTTGTTTAAGACAACATTCCAACAAAACTTGCCAGAAAACAAACGGGTTTCTAAGCTTAACCCAAAACACATTTTCATGTTCTAGGACCATTTCCATTTTAGCCCCTTCGTGTTGTGGATTTTCTGCTTCAGCCGACTGAGGTTTTTCCACTTCATTTTCACTCTCTTCATGATCATCTTCCAAAATTTGAATGCCCAATTCCTCGAAGACGAAATCAACTCCCATCACATCTTCATCAACTCACAGCAGTATACTCTATTAAGCAGTATTCAGGAAATGTGTGTGCAACATTATCTATTCCAAGACCTGAAATATTAAAATTAAATGGTGTTACCTTTCTTAGTCTGCATGGCTATACCCAGAAGCACTGGTGCTAAAGAGAAATAAACAATTTGGGCATGTTTCAGAAAATTACATTTGATGGGAATACCACTGATATTTTTGTTGGTAGCAGAATGCACGATGCTGTGCCATTTTTAATGGCATCTTGGAGCTTTTTCTCAATCTTAATAATGTACACAGGATACACATGAACAAATTAAAGTAAAATTTATAAGGAGTGTACAGAACCTTGCTGTGTTAATCATTGCTATTTGCTGGCCATAAGTTTCTTCTTGAAGCATACATTTGTTTAGTCTCATCATACAAGCTGAATCTTGATGGCTGAAAATTCGTTCTAATCAATTAATTAAAACAGAATCTCAGATGGAAAATGTATTGAAGTAACTTTTTCCAGCTAGTGTTGAAGTCAGATAGGGTTATAGTTTGCTGTTATTTTTGTTATTCTGATCAGTTTGTCAAACTGGTATCTGATTATGGTTTAAAGGAGAAACTTGGAGGATGACGCAGCAACAGCAAAACACTTCCTCAAATAACATTACACAAGGGAGCCCAGTTTATGAGATGGTGAGGCCATGCATAGATACCAATCCTAGATTCTTCCCCAGGTGTGAATCAAAGCTCCTGGTTCTTTACTCTTTTAGTGTATGCATTCAGGGAGCTCAATTTGGAAGGATCGCTGCTGTTGTTCAGTCCCAAATATTCCTACAAAGTAAGCCCTCATTGGTTTGCTAGTAGCTGCACAAATCCAAGTACAAAGAACATATCAGCTCAAGTTTTTTTATCAGAACAAATACCTTCTATCACCATTAGTGTAGTTATAAATTCAAGGAGCAATTTGGGATACCACATTTTACCAGCTCCACCTTTTTTTCCTCTAACTAGTGTATCCATGTGTATAGGAGCATGTGCACATGTATGTGTTGCATTCAGGTGTAGACTTTTCTTGAATCCAACCCAAAAAGCTTATGTAACTTGCCGGCCCAATCCACTTGCCCATTAGTAGCTTAAACAAATTAAATAAGTAGAGAACACACACATCTTCACAAAGCGTCAAATTTGCTTCAAAGAAGGATCTGATAGTACCATTGTCCTCCCAGCAATGGTTCAAAAGGAAAGCCTATAGATAGATGGCATTGAAAATATAAATTTTGGATAATAAAGTACTTGGTTAAGGCACCGACATGAACAGTTCAATAGAAACAATTTCAAAACCTGAAAACAGTATCCTTCTTCTAGGCTGCCGCAGCACTAGCACATATCAATTACAAAGAAATTTTGACTTGCGCGCCCATCAATTACATAGAGAAGTTATATAACTAATACATTGAAACAAACCATTAAAGCAATCACGTACCAGCAAGTTTTTTTCTAGACCACTCATACCAAATCTGAGGTGAACTATATTCTTCATCATTAATGATCCTGCTTTATGAGAACCTACATCACCAAAAGAAAAGTCAATATGTATGAAGTAACAGTTGTGCTGAGGCAATAAGGAAAACAATTTGTATGCCAACTAGACATTAGTTGATAAGTTTATTTGGAAGTTCATCTGGAAAATGATATGATCATACTGTAACTTCTGGTACAATACTTTTTGAAATTAAAGGCATACGGGGATCGAACACTTAACAATTCTTGGAGGTCAGCCTACTGCCACCATTGAGTTATTGAGCTTCTAGGAAACATAATAAGAACAGAAACTTAATTACTGGACATTTATTGCGAATATATACAAGTATAAGAATTGTAATGGACATTTAAATGAAGAAGTCATTCTTTTCATTCATTTATTTAAAACTGCAACAGTATATGTTCATCAATCTTATTAAGTATTTTTTATATGAAGAAACAAAACATACACCAAAAATAACCCTTATTTCCCCTCAAGTAATACAATTCTCGCATGTGATACAAACTCCGGCATTAAATATTTTTTATTTTGTTAATGAAATTATGGTGTGTATCGTTGATTACCAACTAACCTTAAAAAGAAAATAGAAGTAAAGACTAAAGAAGAAGAAAATATTATGTTTGACAACAACTAATCAGAACAACAGTAACTGTAAGAAATCATTTTGTGCTCAATGGAATCAAGATTTGGAACTAAAAATGTGAGCTCTAGACATTATCAAAACCCTCATCGAGTTGCAACAAATTATAAACTCTCAACAAACCAAAGTGAACTAATCAAACATTATCAAAACCAAAATTCTTCCTATAAAGGTATTCGATCCAAATCCCAAAGAGCAATCCCATTACCTACCTCAGAGACTGAAGAATGAAGCACGCACGCCGCGCCTCTCCGCCTCCTCCTTCCGTACGCTGTCTCTGCACCTCCTCCTCCTCCTCTCACGCCGTCTGTTGCTTCCTCGCTCTCTGTCTGGTCTCTCTCTCTCTCTCTCACTCTCTCCCTCTGTAATGGCCAATGGCCAATGGGTCGTGTTTTCCGAATGGGCCTTATTTTTTTTTTCCGATGCTTCACAGAATCACATTATTTGTCAATTGTGTTCCCCTTTGCCTCCGTTTCATTCCAAAAATAATTGTCGTTCCAATTTAGCTTTTTTATTTGTTTTCACCGATGCATCTCTTTCTTAATCATGTTATTTATTTCCAATCTTCACCAACGAGAGCTTCATTATTTTTTTTTTTATACAGGTTTAATGGCAGTGCTCATTCTCCAATTCATTTTGTCTTTCTTTTTTTTCTTTTTTTTTTTCAATTAAGTGCTTACCTCGTTTTGTTTCTTTTAGAGCTAACCTCCTCACCATTTCCACCTTACACTGGATGTCGCATTCGTACTTAAATTGAATCTGTTTTGCCTACGGATTCTACAAAAAAAAAAAAACAAAAAAAAAGTCTTTTCGAATTTTTTTAAGCTCCTTCCAAAATCATCTTGCTTTGACAGTTCATGTGCTTGCCCTCAAGAAATTAAACCTAATCCAGATGACCAAAATTTTCATGTTGGACCCCAATTAATTAAATAAAATTTCCAAACGTTATTGGAAATAAATCATTTAATTAATTGATTACCTTGGTTGCTATAAGAGGCATTCTGCATGGCATATATGGCGCCTTTTCTATTGATTTGGGACACATGATTACTCAGAGGTTATGATGATCGAACTAACAAATTAATAATGGTATTGTATATAAGTATTACATAAAATCATTTTCGGGTAATTTTATAAAAATTGTATATGAGTAATTTCATTAGGATGTTATGGGATATCTGACATAATGTGGATCCTAAAATTAATATGATCAATTTTATATGATATTTTTGTTATAGAACTATATGGTATGGATTATGAGATAGTTACGTGTCCTGTGAACAAAAATTCAAATTGTACCATACTAATGAAGAACTACGCAAAATATGAGTAAATTTCTCGACAATTTATATTATTTGGAGATTTTTATGTGGTAAAATTAAGTAATCAAAACCATATTTATTGTCGTGGCAACTAAAATGAGGTTATGTGTTGCTCCGCACCTTGGTTTGGTCAAGTAAGGTTGAGCTACATCAAGACCTTGTAATGTGCCCTTTAAAAAGAAAAAAAAAAAAAAAAAAAATTGTATTGTAAAGTGCTATTTGAAGATTAAGAACTTGCTCTTGCTTCAGTAGTATGATCTTTTGTGGCCTAGGATGCATACAAAATTGGACAGTGGGTAACGCACGAGAATTACACATGGTCCAGCACACAGGTAGACCTATCGAAAAATTTATAACATATCAATTGGGATTGGTAATCCTTTGGCAGTTTGGCACACTTTGAATAAAAATATTTCTCTGTACCGATACTTGAGTAGAAAATTGTGGTGCATTCCCAAATCCTCTTTGATACCTGGTTTCTTGGAGTTACTATTCGGAGTTAAGTGTGTTGCATTATTATTTTAAACTAAATTTCACATTTCAACTAAACATAATATTTACAACCAATGATACTAGTATATTTATATACTATAAAAATTGCACCAAATCGTCCAAAACTTTAAGTCTTTTCCTATTGGCAAAAAAAAAAAAAAAAAACCATAATTTTGACAAGTTATGTAATATTTAGTGCAATAAACAAAGTACATACAATATTGAACCCAGTAATCCTCGTAATAATTATTTTGAGCGCACTATTATAATCATTATTAATTATTTTTTTTTCTCAATCCAACAAGGTTTTCGAAGCTTCATTTGGCCTCATTATTAACTTAATTATATTTAGGCAGCCCGCCAATTGCTTATTTCAGCGCACACAAACTTTTGATTGCAAGTTATTGCTAACCCACTTAGTCTTAATTAGTCGAGGTCAATATATGGTCGCCAGTCCCATTCCGGGTGAAATTTTATTAGTGTTCGGGGAATAAAATACAACGTGCCTACCAATTAGCATCCCCAAGATTAATGCATGGCTGCAGTCTCTTTCCAAGCAACAAGGAGATAACCTAAATCATCCTTACCAAAGTCAACTACAATCTGCGAACAATGGAAGATCAGAGAGGGTAATCTGAAACACATATACTATAATAATCGTGCCTCTTTAGTTCTTTTTAACGCCGTTGTTTCTGGTTTTGAGAATCTTGTCAATCGTGGTAACTGTGAATCTCTCTCCTCATCCGATCTTTAAACGTACCAGGTACTGAAATCTTGTTCTCTTAAAGCTTTAGTCGTACAAAATTTGGAACAACTCTCAGTCTATGATACTCAATTTTGTTTAGACATGACACGACCTTTTCTTCCTTTATTCTGAAAGGATCTCAAAAGAAGTTGACTGCAACTATTGTCGCAAGCAGGGGCGGAGCCAGGATTGAGAATTGGAGTAGGCGGGAGGCCAAAGTTTGAAATACTAACCTTAGTTGATTCTGATGAGTCTCTCTGTTCGTTCCACTTCTTAACTTTCCAATGCAGTCAAGCTTCCTCTAATCCTCTTTTTCATCTCGAGACTAAGAAAAACATGCAATTATGTAACAACAATCAGTATAATATCAAAATAATGGACCGAAAATGTAAAAAAAATAAATAAATAAAACAAACTTGACCAAAATATTCTACATCAGAGATTGCATGCCTTCCTTCCTTCCCTTGGATCAGAATATAGCAAAACAATCCTAATGACACAATTACCAGTAGAAGATAATATGAAGAATTGATTAATTAAATAAATAATAAAAAGTACTAAATAATAAGATTAACAATAGGTACTGGTTATAAGCGTAATTCAAAAGTTAAGTCATATATATATATATTACAAATCAAAAGTTACCACTTACATCAGATATGTTTAAACCAAAAGTTACACCAGATTTCTAAATCCTAATACATACTTCATACAAAGTTACATCTCTATTAATTTTAATTTAACTCTACGACTGCCTAAAAAATCAAACATGTCTATAATTTCATCAGCATTGAACTTTTTAGCAATCTCTTTCTCAATATAGACTATCATGTAGTTTCGAAGATAATCTTCTCCCATTCTATTTCGAAGTGAAGTCTTGATCAATTTCATTGCTGAAAATGCACGTTCTGTGGTTGCAGTTGAGACAGGCAGAGTCATGATTAATCTTAATAATCTGTCAACCATTGGATAAATTGTACATTTTCTAGTTTCAGCTAACCGATGAGTCAAATCAGCAAGTGATTTTGATATTTGTAGACTTGGATGGCTGCGAACATCAAACTCATAATGGGGCAATTGACCTGCTAATTGAGCTCTATCTTGATCAGTAAAATCAGCAGGATAGTATCTTTTTGCTAGAGTGCATATCTTTCCAATGCAGAAATTATTGACATCTCTAGGGTCCAAGGCAGCACTAAGAGTCAAGAGCTCCATTGATTGCTCATTGGATCGAGCATTCAGTTCTTTTTGTTGGTGATCTATTGCCTTTATAAAAATGTCTACTCGATAGTGGTGCCCTACTGTTGTATTATTATGCTTATTCCGAGATTTTGTCACATCAACAAACTTAGCATTCATATCTGGAAGCTCAACTTCATGCTTTAGGCAAAAAGTATTTACCTTCTCTAAAAGAAGCTCCCAGCCATCATCTCTCAGCCTTTGAATCAACACTTTTGTTGTTGAAACAAGATCTATGGCATTAAGAATATCCAAATCTTTTTGTTGCAAAGCTCGACACAAAGCATCAGTAATTGCCATAATCTCTTTCATTAAATGCATGATAAAAACAAAATCAAATGAGAGAAGCTTCTTGAGACAACCACCAGCATCTCCTCGAGCATTATATGAGAGTGAACCATCACTTACCAAATTTCGCAAAACTGAAACAGTAGCACCAAACAACCTTCTTAAGCTACAAATTGATTTGTAGTGAGAACTCCATCTAGTATCTGTAGCTCTTTGCAATGCACATACTTGATTTAGTCCACTTCCAGTATCAAGCTCTCCCTAATCAACTTCACGTACAATATCTTCAATTTGATTCTTTATTAGCTCGTCATTACGCTTAGCAGATGAACTTACAACATTAATGATATGTATTGCTTCTTGAAAAAAAGTATGGACCTCAATTACTTGTTAGAAAAAAAGTAATAATATAAAAAACTTCAAATTATATTATACTTTATTTAACTCAGCAATAGTATAATATATCATTAACTCTCTTGATGCCGCAATAAGAGCTAATTGTAGTTGATGAGCCATACAATGCACATAGTATGCATAAGGACAGTCCTTGAGTATAAGAGCTTGCAGCCCATTCCACTCACCACGCATGTTACTTGCCCCGTCATATCCTTGGCCTCTAATATCTTGTATGCTCAAGTTGTTATTTGATAGGATAGTATAAATGGAGTCCTTGAGAGTTAATGCAGTAGTGTCTCTCACATGAACAAGGTCAAGAAAACGCTCCCTTATGAACCCTTCTATATCAAAAAATCGAAGAACTATTGCCATTTGTTCTTTTTTTGATGTGTCTCGAGATTCATCAACAATTAAGCAAAACTTGCTAGTACCAATTTCATCTCTAATTGCTGTCTGCACTTTTTGACCAAAGATGTGAAGAATTTCCTTTTGAACATGATGGGAGGTGTATTTTGCATTTCCAGGAGCATTTTCTAGCACAACATCTTTCACCTCTTTATTGTAAGAGGCTAGAATCTTGATCATTTCAAGGAAATTTCCTTGATTAATGGAATCCAGAGATTCATCATGACCTCTAAAGGCACACGCTTGAAATGTCAACCATCTGATGGCATCAATTGATGTCTTCAATCGCAGTCTAGCATCTCCTATTGCTTTACTGGTTTGCTTCTCTAGCACATTTTCAATATGTCCCATGGTATTTTTGAGATGCTCACAACATCCAATTGCAAAGTTATGAGCAGAGTTTGAATCTTGACCCATGTGAATTAGAAAGGAGCATTATTTTCCACTATTAACCTTCTTCCAATTTTGGAACCCCTTCACTGTGAATGTGTCTGAACCACACCTCCCATGTGGTTTTGTTCCAAAAAGAAAACAAGGAAGACAATAAGCACGGTCTGTGCTTGGTGAATATTCCAACCAAGGAAAACTTTTGAACCAGCTATATTGAAAGCGTCGACGACGACCTTCAGTTCCGACATAAGGGTACTCATCCATATATGGCTGAAATGGTCCTTCATTTATGTAAAACCTTCTTATTTCATCTCTTTTATTGGGAGGGTATTCATCAATTTGAGGGCGTTTTCCTGGGTCCCTTTCATATGTGTCAGATTGAAGTGTTGGCTGTTGTGGTCTTCCTTGAGTTGGCACTTCATTTGGCACCGGAGAATTCTGTACTTGAGGTTCAGGGGTTACAACAGATTGAGAACTAGAACCTCTATCTGCTTTTTTGAAAAAGCTGTCGATAGTTTTTCTTTTCATGGTGACACCTATAGAAAATAAAATTAAAATCAGATCATAAATATACACTAAATGCTATTATGGCCTCTTATTTACAAATTGTACAAGCAAAACATCTACAACACGTTTTTAATTTCTTATTAATTTATAATTATTAAACAACTGCTGAGTTAAAAAATACAAAATAATTTCTTACAAACTAGTACCAGATCGGTAACAGAGTGGGAATTTGCATACTAAAGACTGGTTCAAGACCTGTAGTAAGGTCACCATTTGCTATAAAATCTATTCCAAGCCGTTAAAGGTATTATAACACAAGTATAAGACAATATATTGCATCATTCATCCAACTAACAACTTATATGATCGGCTCATACTAACTTTTCAAATCCATAGCAAAATTCAAACCAATTTCTTCAAAGTAATCACCTATATCCATATCCAAGAACATACAGAGTTGAAAGTTTTCTACTGTAAATTTTTAATTGATGGTTAAACCCCAATTTCGGTTTAATCTCAATTCCTCCCAAAATCAAATCAACTAACCCAAAGCTTAGTTCTTAGACTTAAATTGACAAGATGATACTGACTACTGAGCAATGAGCATGGTAGTGTAGGCCAAAATCAATTCAACTAACCTCAATTTCGACAGTTGGGTGGTGCCGTGGTGGACTGGTGGAGGTCGCGAAGCACAGTACGGAAGTAATGTAGCTGTGTAGGCCGCGTAGCACGGTAGCCGCCGCCAGGCCGCTGCCTCCGTCAAGCACACCGAAGCCGGCGATGCCTCCATCTAGCGAGTGATTTTAGGTTTTGTTGAGATACGGAACTATGGGAGAGTTTGAGAATTGAGAATGAATACAGAAGATAATTTATGTTTTATGTTAGATCAGTTTTCTTCAGGAGGACGAGGAGAGTAAATTTGGGCCAAGTCTTAATGGGCTTTATTTTTTTTGGGGGTAGGCTTAACATCAAATAACTAATGACAGTATACTAAATTTTGAAATATTGGCGTATGTCTAGCCTATGTCCGCCCCCCCCTTAAATCCGCCCCTGGTCTCAAGAATGCAGGTCAAAGAGTGCACCCTCATCTCAGGGTGTATCCTGGCGCAGATTTGGAAACAGATTCAGCTCTTCATGTCTCAAGCGACACCTAGCTCTCCCTGTTCCGATTTCTTTTATTGCAAGGATGAAAATGGAACAGGTTTGAAGTCCTCCAGGCTGAAGAAGAGAAATCCAAGGAGGAAATTAAGGAAAATTGAAGAAGGCTAGCAATAAAAAGAATTGAGGCTGCTGTCTAGAACCTCTCTCTCTCCATTCCACATTTCAGATCCAACTTTCTTCCTCTCTCTCTCTGGTGGACGAATTTTGACCTAGGGCTTCGGCCCTGGTCTCTCTTGTGGCGGCGGCTACCTCTCTCTTGGTGACAGCAAGGAGGAATAGGAGCTGCAGCACTCGATCCTACAGATGAAAGCCAAGAAGATTGGTTGCATCTTTATCTTTTTTTCTCTTGTGATGTTTGTGTTCAAACTTGTTGTTTTGTTTTATTTCTGTTCCATGAGTAGCTAAGATAATTTAGGATTATGATGTAGCTCTTATTCTTGCTTAGATTAATGTAGTATTTACTTTAGTTATTATGGGATTTGTTGTGAATTTTTCCTATCCATAAAATATATTCATTACATGTATTTTTATCCAATTCTTGTCCGCTTGAGATTTGCTTGTAGGAAGTTAGTATAAGTAGCATAGACACAAGGGTGTAATTGATTCTCATAATTTTCCAGCAATCCGCTTAAACTATTTATTTGTGGTTTAGGTAGCCAGATTCAAAGGGACTTTAGGATAGATTATTACCAAATGGTCCGCCTGTATTAATGGATTACAAACTTAAATCAAGTAGCCAGACACAAAAGGATTGCATAAAGTGCATGTGTTGAAATCCTATAATTCTAAGTAAACTGTTGCATTAGCCTAGGTAGAGTATAGTAGTGAAATCGTAATCCTAACCAAAAACATAATAGTTTTCTGTTAAGAGTGCACTTGCATCGTAGATTGCATCATTTTTTGGAATTGTTCACCTGCATCCCTGGTCGCACTCAGTCTGCATCCCATATTGCACTAGCATTTGCATTATTTACTTACTTTCATGTTTTGTTCCTGTAGTTTAATCACAAATCCATCTACTTGCCAGGTCTAGATTACCCAAAGTTGTTAGTCCAGTAATTTCAAATCACCTCCCTGTGGGATCGACTCCTAAGTACTACACGGTTGGATAGTGCGCTTGCATTTCGACCATTAGGATTAGGGTTTTTAGTTTTGTGTTACCCTAAAAGCGACACATCAGTCAGATACACAAGATACAGATGATGTACGACCTAACTTTTTGATAGTGTGAAAGTTTCTACAACTAAAATTATATTCCCTATGACTTATCCATTCATAGCACTATTATGATCTAGGTTGGGTGCATGGAGACTGGTTTCAACAGACTGTCCTCTAAGGATAAGCAAACAGCGATGGCGGTAAGTAGGGAGAGGTTTTTTGTTTGGCACATCACAGGCAGGACATCATTGTTTAATTTGTTAGTTTATTGTAAAATACTTGCAGTTTTGTAACTTTGGTATAGTAACAACTTACCAGACAATGGGGGGTGCACGAGTGGGTTGGGGGGACGCAATATTGTAAATTCGGGTCAACATTCCTTAATATTGACCATACAAGTTGGACTTGACCTGATCTGCGAATTGTTGAGAAAAACCACACCAAACCCGACGGGTCACACACTAGCAAACAACAACAACAACAACAATAATAATAATCAGCTATTAGCTAGACAGTATTGAGATAGGTGTGTGTTTTGAGTCTTCATTCTCTGTGCAGTGAGTTGGTTTTAGTTAAAGGATGGTCTGGTCACAGACAGCAGACCATATCATATATTCTATAACATAAGATATTTGAATCATCTTTTGCAACGCAATATTAACAAAAAATAAGAATAAGAGTTATGGCCTAAAATTTCATCACCAGAACTTTAGGATTAATTAGATACGTATAGATTGTGTGACTGCAGGTTGATTTAATTAGTTTTCCATGTAATATTATAGATATCAGCCTCTTTTCCAGAAATATCAAATGGAGACATGACAATGCATGCTTGCTCATTTTGCAGGAACTACTAGAATATCCCAGTAAATGGGGCCAGAAACTTGTATCGTTTAGTTCACAACTATGGCAGTAAGCTCCATTCTCTTTGGGTGTGTTTGGATAGAGGCCGGATAAGAATAGGAATAAGGATAGAGGGCCGGGTTTAGAATCTCGTGCCAATCCTTATTCCTAATTCCTATACTAAGGTTTTGTTGGTATAGGAATAAGGACCGGAATTAGCCCATAGTCCTTATTCCCATGGTGTTTGGTTTGACACCGGAATAAGGAATAGGCCTCTATTCCTTATGCATGCTCCATTTGGATTTCCTAAGAATAAGGAATTAGACTCTTTATTCCTTATTCTCGCCCCAACCAAACACACCCTTTGGCTTCTCCATTCTATAATTTTATTTGTACTTGTTGTTAGGAAGAGAGTACCCTTTCAGCAAGCAACTTAAAAAGAAAAACTTTTTTTAAGTAAGACATCTCATGTCATATATGAATGGGGTCGTTTGGATCGTTTGGGAATAGCCTATTCCCCCGAATAGCTAATCCCAGGACTAAATTTTCATCCAAACGCAATTATCAATTCCAGGAATAGTTAATCCCAGGAATAGCACTATTTCCAACAACACTCTTCCCAACAACACTTTTCTCTCTACTTTTCACACTTCCCAACGCTATTCCTAAACTCACCATCCAAACAACATTCTTAGTCCCGGAATAGCACTCTTCCCACGCTTCCCGAAATCTCACTTTTTCCTTAAATTTAGTCTCAGGATTTGCTATTCCTACATATTCCCCACCCATCCAAACGACCCCAATATGTATAATCAAAGGGATTATAAGTAATATCTTGGTGTTGTGGTATTATCAGGGAGATCAGAAATGACAATTCGGCTACAATAGTTGAAGACATGGATTCTGCAATAGTTGAAGATATAGATTCTTTCAGCCAGATTACATGGATGAGTTCCCAAAATCAGAGCTCTATAGGTGATTATGACTCTCTGGGCAAATATTCCGACCCTGATGGTGCCAGATCTAGACGAAGAGTTAGTGACTACAGCATAAACGAAAGCCCGACTAAGCTAGCCCAAGAACAATTCAGTCCAATTTCGAGCCCTGAATGGAGATGGCCGATGGTTGATCGAAGGCATATTATGTTGGTTATTTTGAACAAAAATTCAATATCCAACAAACACCCCAATCCTTTTTTATCCTTAACAATTTGATTTCTGATAATGAGAAAATGCCCTTCAAGCTGTGCAGTTCAGCACTTTTGTGGACTTATTGGTTGCTGAGGAATGATGTTTGTTTTAATAATAAAAGGAGTGTCAATTTGAGAACCAATTGTGCTAAGATTAACTCACTCCTTTCTTACTGGTCAGACTTATGGCCTGGTGCACTTAAAGAACAGGTGAAAAGTATAATGGTGGAGACTCAGCCTCTTCAACTGGTGGGGGATGCACATCTGCCTTACACACTCTGGAGAAGCTCCACTTTTGGTGAAGTTTGTGATCAGCGATAGGGATTGCATCTTTTAGCTGAGGTGAATGAGCAACAGCTTGCACTGAGAGAGACACACCAGTTTGCAGCAGCTCTGGTGGAGATGGAGAATCTAAGCATGACTGATGGGACCCATGCGGGAGAAGCTTACTGATAGGGTATAAGTGAATCAGGAGCACAAGGGAGTTTCATATGATAATGTGGCTGGAATTATGTTGATCTTTTTCAGTTTTTCAGTTTTTTTGTCAAAAGTTTAATTTCCTGTTTGATCAGGGTTGATTTGTAAAAGTGAGATAAGAGGTCACACAGGTCGTTGAGAGTTTGTTAGTTTTAAATAAGTTGGGGACCAGTGGGTCTTGAACAATGATTCCACATCTGGTGTTTTCTTGTTGATTAGGGATTGATTTGCAAAACTAGGAGGTGAGAGTTCTCCTTAGAGTTTCGGCTTAGTGGGCTCAGTAGTATAGTACTGAAAAACAGTTTTAATTTGTTTTTTGTTTTACTTTGTATGATTGCTTTTTCTGTTAAAAGAAAAAGTGGTAGAGCGCTCCTCTACTTATTTCCAAAGAAACAAAAATTAAATCCAGAAATCGAACCACTAAATATTTAGTTGCTTCGCAAATCAAATGAATCAGGCAATCAGCAGCTAGCTGCTCTATGCACGGCACAAACAAATTTGGTTTTAGGAAGGACGGGCTTGACCCTTGTTTTTCTTCAAAAAAAAAAAGGAAGGACTAGGCCGAAACAAAGCCATACTGATCTTTCGACCGACGCTTGAAACTCTTTTGGTGTCTATCAGGGACCATGACCAAAATCTATATCTTGTTGAGCTTTACAAAGCTCTTAGTTAATTATTGTGTATAGTGTCACCTATGCAATTCCCTTACCATGCTCTTAATTGGTCTTTACTGTGACGTTAAGGTGATGAAACCTCACATAAAGCTTACATCTCTAATGTTGCTCATTTTTTTTTGTTTTTGATATTAGGCCGTAGCCTCACACACACTCACACTCAACCAGCCTTAAGCTGGGATCGAACTTATACCCTCCCATTGGAGAGGCACGTGCCATTACCAACTGCCCTAGACAGCGGTGGCTCTAATGTTGCTCATTGAAACAATTTTTGACCATTACCAAATTCCAACAAACTTGGGAGAGAAAAAGAAACTTTTTTAGCCTAAACCAAAACACGTGTTTCATGTTTTTTTAGCCCTGTTCATCTTTTGGATTTTCTGCTTCAGACGGATTGGGGCTTCTCCACTTTATTTTCCCAAGTCCAGATCAACTCCCTTCTGATCTTCATCAATCCACATGTACCAGTCAAGTGTCCAAATCACCTTGTCAAATCTCATGGCCCACTTGACCTTGGAATAGTGACTTGTCTTTGGGGAAAAAGAACAGCCTAGTCCAGTAAATCCAGTAAAGGAGAAAAAAACAAAAGGAAAAATTGAGAGGTGAAGAGAAGTTCTCAATATTAGATTTAGAGGAAGAGTAATTACAAGGATACCCAAGTTAAGTACAGCAGTAAGCCAGCACTATACTTAATTAAGCTTTATCCAGGAAATTTGTGCATCATTATCAAGTCCGAAACATACAATGTGACAATTAAAATAGTGTAAACTGTAAAGTATACTACTATTATAATTAGCTTCATTAATCTGCATGGCTATACCCAGAAGCACTGGTACTGAAGAGGGATATTAAATTTGGGCATGTTCCATAAAATTACATTTGATGACAATAGCACTGTTATTTTTATTTGTAGGAGGATGCAAGATGCTTTTTTTATTATTAATGGCATCATGGAGCCTTTTCTCAATCCTAATAATGAACACAGGATAAACATGAATAAAGAAAAGTAATTTACTACGGAGTGTACAGAACCTTGCTGCATTAATAAGTTTCTTCTCGAAGCATACATTTGTTTAGTTTTCATAGCAGCCGAATCTTGGTGGCTGAAAGTTCATTCTAATCAATTAATAAAAAAAGAATCTCAAATGAAAATTTACTGAAGTACCCCATGCCAGGTAGTGTCACCTATTGTAGTCAAACAGGGTTTTAGTTTGCTTTTATTTTTGTTATTCTGATTAATTTGTCAAACTGGTACCTGATTATGGTTTAGGAGAAACTTGGAGGATAACACCCGAGTGACACTTACCATAAAGGCACATCCTCAAATAATATTACTCAAGGGAGCCCAGTTTATGAGATGGTGAGGCCATTCATAGATTCTTCTCAGGAATGAATTTAAGCTCTTAGTTCTTTACTCCTTTATGTGTGCATTCAGGAAGCTCAATTTGGAAGGATCACTGTTCTTGTTCAGTCCCAATTATTCCTACAAGGAAGCCTTCATTGGTTTGCTAGCAGCTGCACAAATCCCAAGTACAAAGACCAAAGGTTATCAGCTCAAGTTTTTTGTCTGCACAAATACCTTCCACCACTATTTGTGTAGTTCTAAATTCAAGGAGCAATTTGGGATACCAGATTTTACCAATTGCACCTTTTTTAACTGACGTATGCATGCGTATAGGACTACGTGCACATGTATGTGTTGCATTCAGGTTTAGACTTCCTTGAATCCAACCCAAAAAGCTTATGTTACTTGCCCAGCCCAATCCACTTGCCCCATAGTAGCTTAATCAAATTAAATGGGTAGAAAACACATACATTATCATAAAGCGCCAAATTTGCTTCAAAGAATTATCAGATAGTACCATTGTCCTCCCAGCAATGGTTTAAGAGGAAAGCCTACAGATAGATATAGCAGTAGCACATATCAATTACAAAGAAAAGTTTTGACTCGACTCATCATTTACATAGAGAAGTTGTATAATTAATACAATGAAATACCAATTAAAACAATCACGTACCAGAAAGTTCTTTTCTAAACCACTCACGCCAAATCTGAGGTGAACTGTATTCTTCACGATAATGATGCTGCTTCATGAGAACCTACATCACCAATAGAAAAGTTAATATGTATGAAGTGAAGTTGCAATTGCTAAGGCATAAAGACAACAATTCATATGCCAACTAGACATTACTTAATAGGTTTATTTGGAAGTTCATTTGGAAACTGAAATGACCATACTAAAACACCTGGTTGCAATACTTAAATTCAATCAGATTTCAAAGTGGTAATGTAAAAAAAATCTGTAGAGTTGATCATAACATGTATTCTGCCAATTAGAGCAGAAACATTTTTTGAAATAAAGATGGTCATAGCCATCCAACCTTTTTAAAATTATATGCATATGCGGCTTGAACCATTGACTTCTTGGAGGTCAGCCTAGTGCTTCTAGCATTGAGCTATTGAACTTTAAGGCCACAATAATAAGAACAGAAACATAATTACAGGACAATTATTGCAAATATATATATGTATAAGAATTGTAATGGACATTTAAATAAAGAAGTCCATTTTTTTAACCATTTCTCTAAAACTGCAACTGTATATGTTCATCAATCTGATTGAGTATTTTTATAGGAAAAAACAAAATATACACCAAAATATTTCTTATTTTCCCTCAAGTAATATAATTCTCGCATGCTATACGAACTCCCGCAAACAACAAGAGCAGCATTAAACATTTTTTATTTTGTTAATGAAATTATGCTTGGATATTTCCATTTACCAACCTTCTTTTTATTCAAAAAAATAAAATAAAAATAGAAGGAAAGAAAAAGAAGAAGCAATGTTATGTTTGACGACAACTGATCAGTACAACAGTTAGGATGACAGTAACTGTAACGATTAAATATTTGGACCTGGAATTGTGAGCTCTAGACACATTTAAATTTGTAATGAGCCAACATTATATCGAGATTGGACAAATTCTAATCCCTCAGTAAACCAAAATGGCCTAATAAAACATTATCAAAACCAAAATTCCCAATAGAATGACCTCTACATCAACCAACTGCTTTCCACGGACACTAGCAAAAATTGATCATTCCAGGCTTTAATTTCCCTAACAGTGTAAATTTGGGAACCACGCTTAGTAATCCAAAGTGAACCAAATTAAAACCACAAAGAGCAAACCCATTACCTACCACAGAGAGTGAAGGATTAAGCACGCACGCCGCGCCTCTCCGCCTCCTCCTTCCGTACGCTGTCTCTGCACCTCCTCCTCCTCCTCTCACGCCGTCTGTTTTGCTTCCTCCCTCCCTCTCCCAGTCTCCCTCTTCCTCTCCTCGATCTGATAAGTCGGATATCTATCGCTCTTCGCGTTTGCCGTCTATTATAATTTATAAGAGGATTTTGTGTTTGGTTTTGTAACTTTACTAATTCACACGGTGGTAGGGTCCTGCACCTGCTTGATCGTCTGATCAGATTACGGCATAAATCATTAAATCAGATACCATCATCTGATCTGATGATCTGGTCCCAGCCTATTTAACGATTACAATTCGAATAACGGATAAAACGTCTATTTACTTTCACTTCTCTTCACCATACATGGAAGTTTTTCCCGTGTTTAGATGCACAATAATATTTTATTATTAATTTATATATTTATAATTCACATATTTAAACATAATGTTTATTATTAATTTTAAAATTTAATTTAATACATAACTAAATGATAATTTCTAAATAAAAAGATAGTTAACTATTGAATTTTCATCTAAAATAAAAAATAAATAATGACAAGAAAACTTCCTCAACTATGAGTTATCAAATTATTTTGTTTATTAAAAACATTTATTTTTAAAAAAAAAATTCATGTTAATATGTTGAATTTTTTTGTGAAAGCGTAAATATTGCTTATATCGGTACGTTTTCTAGACAGAATTAATCTATTTTTATCTCCAAAAAGTTAAAAATTATATAATATAATTCAATGTAACCAAAATTTCTTATGTAAGGTTAAATGTAATTCGAATATCTTTTTCTACAACTGATTTGCCGATGCATTTTTACTACAAGTTTTTTTAACTTGGATTCAGCATAATTATAGTATTACTATTCTTTTATAATTTTGATCAAACAAAAATATAAGATGCGATAAAAACGTCATAACACACCAACATCTTTAAAATCATGTTTCCACAAAAAACAAACGCGCACACGTTTCCATATTGAATTTCCAAATTCCAACACCAAAAACTCCAAAACACTATTTACATGTGTAAGAAAATACAATTTGGGTGACATGAGCATGCGTTTCGTTACAACATACCTAACCTAATAAGACCTTATAACATCCTTCCGCCTTGATATCACATCCTTCCACAGAAAAACAATAACATTTGAAAAATAATAATAATAATAAATAACATGTACAAGATGTAATCGGAAAAAAAAATACAAATCATCCATACGATATTGCATATAGAATTCCTTTGTTTATGGGGAGAAAAACAATTTTGTTAGTGACTACTAAATCACTTGACAAGATACTGGAGAAAATTGACATGAAAAAATAACTATATTTTATATTTTATATCTGCAAAGGAAAGGAAAATAAAAATATATTTTGTAATTAAAATCATTAATTCTAGTTAAGACAATTCTAGTTGAGAAAATTCGTACGGATTTGAGGGTACCTCCTTGCATAAAAAAAAATATTGTGAGCTTATTATCAGATTATTAGAACCTCCTTACATAAAAAGAAATATTGTGAAAATATTATGAGCTTATTATCAGATTATTAGAAAAAAAAAATTCGTTACTTTCATTATATTTTTTGCAGTTTATTTGAGTTTTTTTTTTAAGAAAACATGTAGTTCTATTTGAATTAAAATAATATTATTTTAGAATGTATTTTTTTTCTTACAACCATGCTTATGTTCTATTTGAGTTAAAATAATATTATTATAGAATTTTTTTTTTCTTACAACCAACTTATTTACAACCGTACATTTTAATACAATACTAACTTTCATGAAAATGAAATTTTATTTTCACTATATTTTTTTATATGGTTTGCATATAATTCAATACAACACTAACTTTCATTAATATCAAATTTTACTTTAACTATATTTTTTATATATTGTGCAGCAAACTTTTAAATCAATTGATAGATGATATATAAGATTTCAAACCTATCAAATTCGATACATGACGATTGACCGGGGTAAAAAAAAAAACAAAACGGTAAACGACTAAATAAACTACAAAGAATATATTATATTCTAATTTTCTGATCTGATAAATTATTGCAATGGGTATCGATATTGATATTATCATGTAGTCCAAACAAATCTGTCGCCAATGTAACAATTTAAAAAAAAAAAAGAAAAAAGAAAAAAAAAAGAAACACATTACCAATCTGCCGAATATATCTTTCGTCTGAAAAGCAGACAACAATTTTTGGCACTAATACGTAGAAGCAAGGCTATTTAACTAAGTTGCATAACTCGTGTACAACTTGCAGTCACATATCATTAAACTTGTTGAATTAGAATTATTAAAACGTAACAAATTTGAAGGTTCATTTCTGGCACATTTTATTTTCAAATATTATATGCGGAAACTGAAGAAAATAAATTATCTTTGGTACCAACTCAGAACTAAGATGATGTAATAATTTACTAATAACTAATCCAACACACAATGAAAATTTCGACTCAGAGTGGCACAAAAATGAAAAGGAGAAATTAAGAATATTGAAAGTAATGCAAAAAGGCCTGATTAATCAGCTCGAAATTGATTAAATCCTGATTGAATACATACTCTCAACCCGAAGTAAATCGATTTCTCCAACTGAAATCGCTATAATATGACAGTAATAAACTGCTTCCTAGCTCCTACTTCTTCTATACACAATCTCACCCAGTTTCCCAAACAACAGAAACTAGAAAGAAACAAAGAAAAACATCAAGGAAAAAAAAGAACTCTGATTCCTGCTCTATTCAATAGACATGTTACGAAGCCGGCTCGGCAACGGCCTGAAGGTCCATTTCCTGAGTCCTGGTGGTCCCCGCCGACGAACCGGAGGCGACAGTGCTCTCCTCAACAACTCCTTATTGGAAGGAATCCTCCTCCTAGTCGCATCTCTCTGTCTCGATGAAGGCGGGACTGGCGGCACTCCCTTCGCCTTGTTGCATGGCTCCGGTCGAGACATCGGCTCCAGCTGGTGTTGATCAGGGCTTAGTACAATCGACATGGATAAAATCGTTGTTGGTTTCTTGCGAGAGAAGGGAAGAGAAGAGATTAGAGTGAAATTGGGAAGATTGAGTCTTGATTCTGGGTTTGAAAAGGTGAGAGAGAGGAGATGAATTTGATGAGAAGAGAAGAGATGGGTTTGAATTGTTGACTATTTCTAAGTGCCTTTTGATTTGGGGTAAGGTTTCTGTACCACACTAGCAATCACCGAGTAAACAGAAAGTACCCATTTGTTCTCCATTTTAAGAAACGGGAGGTGTCCTAATTGTATGTGTATTTGAGGTATCAGTTTGGGTGAAATGGAGGGGGAGGTGAATGTTCGGCCGCGGCGTTGGATGAGTCAGCAGTTGGAATGGGGAGGAAAGAGATTTGAAAGTTGAAATTTAAAATGCGAAATTGTGACCGTTTAGACCACGCCTACTGCCTTGCCAGCTGTCTCTTAACTCAGATGATATGATATGAGTGAGATGTCTTTTTTTTTTGTTATGGAAATTAAAAATGTGCCTTCTTTTATACATTTCGTGCACTTCATTTCTACTTTTACAAGTCACGGCAGCTAAACCAACCTGGATTTGATTCCTCTAGTAGCAACCAGAAAATTTACTGGTTAGAAAAAAAAATAAAAAATTACTAGATTACTTTTTTTAAAAATAATTGACTAAATTAATTAATGCTTTCTAAAATTGTTGTCCAACTTGCTGTGTTGGCACCAGTTGTTTCCAAGGACACATACTTTTGACATTTTCTTTTTGCAAATTTCCAGGATGTTTTCTAGTCATTGACAGATGACATGGTCACGTTTTTGGATATTCTGAAACTCTACCGTGCAGCCATATGTGGCGATCAGCGGAGACTGATACTTCGGATTTATTATTTAAATAATTGCATAATTGATTTACCAGATCCTAATTTTGCATTCAGAATTGTAAATGAATTGGGCTCGAGCAAGCTAATCTTAGCATAAACTAGAAATCAATTTAACTATTGAGCATAGAATAAATTGAACTTGAATCTAACTAGGACTCCAATATGAGCTCATTTATTAGTTTTCTAATTTATATGACCTCATAACAACCTAAAGCTTTTTTTTTTTTTTTTTGTAGTTATCAGTACTTAGTTGATCTTATAATAATTTTGACGAATTTAAAATTAAAATAATAGGCATGTTATGTTACATTAATGATTAGGTTCCAAATTTAATAACGTAATAACCATATACATTGAATCATTATAACTTGATGAACAACTGATTCAAACTTTTAAGACGTGAAAAGCAGCAGAATTAAACCATAACCGTGCCACACAGGATCTAGACCCTACAGCACACGCCTGCGCAATCAGGGAAAATTTCTTCTGTCTGGACCCACAAATCAGACCATTGCACGCATTGTGGTCCCATGATCCGGCGCACATAATTTCGCTAGTTGACCGTCCGAACTGGAAGACCTTGCTGGGAAAAAACCAAATCCTGATATTTTGGGTTGGGGACTTGTAGACTTGTAGTTTGGCTTGTTCGATCGTGCATTTTTGCAAATTAGTCCAAACTCTAACATTTTCTAAACATTTTCATGGGATGATTAATTTCACTTATAGCCCAAAACTAGAATTTATTTATGGCCGACTTGAAACAGAGCCAGGGGAACAACAAAACACTCCGTCATACTAAAATTCATAATTTTTTCAACTCTTTTTCCTATTCCAGCTCTTCTTCGCGTGTATATTTCCTAGATTCTATCTTGTTTCTTCTTCACAAATTCCTATACATTTTCTTTGTCCTTTCTATAAATTAAGATCAATTTGTATCATTTAACCTCATTTAAACGATGTGAATCGCATTCAGATTGACAATAACTTACTGAAATTTATTCAAAAAATCTCTACAAACATCAACACTCGCAAACTGCACGTACAAAGGCAAAGTCCCTCACATAATTATTTTTTTGAATAAAAACAAGGGTCAAGCCTTTATCTTTTGAAGTCCCTCACATAATTTATTGGCTGATCAGAAACAAAAAGTAAAACATATATCATGAAGAAAAGTTTAAAATATTATTAAAATTTCATTCATTTGTATAGGCTAAATACAACAAATTCATCTCTTTTACAGCAGAGAGAATGTCCCGGTACATGAAAACCTGTTATTTTTAGAAGATTTTAACATTTAAAAGTAAGATAAAAAAAAATAAAATACGGTACCAGTAATGTTAATTCCTCAATTTGCTAAAATTCCGAGCGACATATTGCACAGCCGACTAGGCATCGGTTTGAAATTCCAATGCCGTATGCTCGGTGTACCCCGCCTCCGTCCCGGAGGGTGGAGTGCTCTTTTTAGCAGTTCTCTATGTGCTGTGTATCTGATGATCAGTTTCGAATACGATGACAATGAAAGTTGTTGTGTTCTCGCCTTGAAACTATCCGAACGAATGAGCTGGGGGCGTGAAGCCGCATTGTGTGTTCGAGTAGCCGATTTGTATTGTTTGTTCTTGGTATCCACAGCTCCGGTTCCCTTGCCAAACCTCAATTTGTTCTTCATCTGTATCTCCTTTCTTTTTTTCTTGCCTTTATGTCAATTTTCTTGTTCACCTCAAGTTGATTTTTCAAGCTGCATTCAACCACTTTAACTATCATAATTCATACATCCTTTGTGTACGATCCAATGAAATTCTCTTATAATAAATCTTTTATTTACAAATATAAATGTGTGAATCTCACTGACACCTTATTACAAGCAGATGAAAAGAATTTGAGTAATTACAGTTCTCTTTTTACATGTAAGTATCTACAAAAAGGAGTTGAGACATGAACTTCTATTTATCTAGGTATGACTTCTAAATAGCATCAAATCACGCATTTAAAATATACTTTTTAGGCTATGTTTGGAATTGCACGAACAAGTTTTGTTCGTGAACTACACGAACAAGGTGGAACCCAAACAAAAAAAGAAGTTCGTGAACAGTGAACAACCTGACTTGTTCTTGTTTGAGCAAAAAGATAGAACAAGCTCACGAACAAGGATTTGGAGAGAGAAATTATATTTTAATAAGTTAGTTCCTAGTTCTTGTTCAAGAACTACTAGTTCTTCAATCATCCAAACATACCTTGTAAAAGTCGGCATATGAAACACCCATTGCCTTATTCTTTTATTTCACCAAAATTATAAAAGGAAAGGTCAAATAAAAAAAATAGGGCAAAGTTTGAGGAACAGAGCTTTCCTTTCATGACGCAATCTGAACTATCAATTCTCTTTTCATCCCAGATTAAAAAATGATAGATTAGATGCACATGTCTTTCTCCATACGCCAGTAATGTTATTGTCAAAATAAAAAGAAAAAAAAAGAAAGAAATAACTATTACAATTTTTTTTCAAATTGGTGCTTATCGTTTAGACCTCTAGCTTTTTGCACTGCTGATTAAATAACTGATAAGTCCTTTTCACTTTATTAATTGAAAATTTTGTGATTATTCAGCATGTGATAAGCTCTTGATAATACAATCAATCATACTAACCTGATGTGATGATCCTTCAATGAAGAAAGAAGTTGCAAAACTCTACTATATTCTTGCTTTTGGAAAAATTCTCTTGGACCAGAGAACTTCTCTAAAGCACCATCATTTCTAAATTATCATGAGAAATGGCAATTCTAATTGGAAATTAAAAGAGCTGAGTGCAACAAGAAATCTCTTGCTGGCTTTTCATTTTTGTTGTTCATTTATTATTTATAGTGTTCTATTTTGACGCATGATGAAAACAAGGCCGATTCGAAGCCGTAAATATTGCGGTTAATTCTGTTCATGCCAACCATGGGTTTAACTTCATTTCCGTAGGAGCGTTAATGAAGAACCGTGCATATATTCCATTTTTAAGCAACTAATATTTACGAATGTACTATATTTTGTGACAGCAATTTTGGGTATTTATAGTTCTATAATTGTTTCACATTGCTGTAAGAGGAAAATACCAACTCAATGGGTGTTATAACTTAATAAATTTAAGTAATATTAGTTTACAGACATCTCAATGCCATAGGAGCGCTAATGGAAAACCGTGTAATTATTTGATTTAAAGGGAGTATATTTTTCTAATGCATTATATTTTGTGAATTTTTTGTGGATGGTTATTAGTTCTATAATTGTTCGACATTGTCGTAAGAGGACATAAGTCAATACCAACTCAGTGGGTGTTATAACTTAATAAATTTAAGTAATATTTGTTTACAGACATCTCAATGCCATAGGAGCGCTAATGGAAAACCGTGTAATTATTTGATTTAAAGGGAGTATATTTTTCTAATGCATTATATTTTGTGAAATTTTTGTGGATTTAGTTCTATAATTGTTCGACATTGTTGTAAGAGGACATAAGTCAATAACAACTCAATGGATGTTATAACTTAATAAATTATACAAATGATATTCGTTTACAGGTATTTCAATTTGGTTTCAATCGTTGAAACATTTCTTCTTCTTTTTTCTCTTTTTGAGATGAACCTGAGTTAGGTAAGGTTTGATTGAGAACATGATGTGGCTTTTGTGCTGACTAGATCTTGGGTGGTTATATACCCCAATCGCATTTTAAATTGTTCTATTTTATTTTCTTTACCAAATTGCACTTATATTTTAATTTGAAGCACCTTCTTTAGTACATTGTAATTGGACGTTTTGTTTAAGCATTTTATCCAGTACAACAGCAAATATAATTATATTTGAATTGAAGCTAATTGGCAATCCTGTATCTGCTTCGGAAAAGTTAATTATTATATGGTAAATCTTCGGTATTAGTAAATTTGATAAAGCATAGTAAAAATTTTTAAATAACATTTGTCTACAATTAGAGGCTAATTGTTTGCAATGTTTCTTCACATTCATTAACCATCAATTTTCCTGAAACTTTTTGGGGAAAAAAAAATACAGAAACAGGCTAGTGCGATGTTAATGCTTTGGTCGAAAATATTAATTTCTCAATAAGCTTTTATTAGGACACATGACACAACAAATTAATGCAGGTATGAAAGGTAAGCAAACTCGTTCACAACCTATTTACAGCATGTATCTTTGGTTCGTTATATCGTATTTCCACATTTGAAGCTCGGATTTAGGTTTTATTAGCACACAATGCCCCAAATAAGAAAACAACAAAAATTTAAAATCACAGCAGTGAAATTCCAGGGTATATCACAAATTCAGAAGATAATTATAGGTGGAATACATTTACAGGTCACCCGATTTTCAAGTACCTAGTTATTAGTTAAATCTAACAAAACAAGAAAAAGAAGGAAAAAAAAAAAAAAGCCACAAACAGACAGATCAAAAATACTTTGATGGCACAAAAAGGGGAAAAAAAATACAACACTTTAGGCAATTTCTCTGTCACCAGAAAATCTGGGAAGCTGAACAAGTGAATTGACACGTGTCACCCCATCCAGTCCCGTCCAATTCTTATTTGGATCGGCATCACCTCTGCCATTGTCCATCTCCTGAGCTTGCACCCCAGCAGGGTATGACCGGACTGTGAAATTACGTGTCAAGGAGGGCTCAATTTGTGGCGCTTCAGTAGTGTCAGTGGAGCTATCCTGGCTGTGACTATTATCTGCAGGAGAAGAGGAATTGGTCTCTGAGAAGTCGCTTGGGGTATCTGCTTTCCCATCAAGAAAGAGGCAGACAACAGCACAGTCATCCATTTTGGAAGTGGGGTATTTTGACTTCCACTCACGCTCAGCTGCTTCAACAAGTGACCGTGCAGCAGTATAACGGTTCTCACACGAGGAGACTATGTCGACTACTTGTTTGTTGCTGAGTACATCCCATACCTGCAGTAATTCATTCCCAGAGTAGGTCAAGACATAATTTATGATACAACTTAATTAATTTTATGTAGTTCATAGAATGCTTCTGTTGCCAGTGAATGTCCGAAAAGAAACCAAAAGAAAAGCTGCAAATAGCATATTCTTCAAAGTGGTGTAGATTTATCTTGAAATAACTTCTAGAGGAAAAGAAAGGAAAAAGAATGGGCAATGGTTGAGCAAACCTTTCTTAATAAATGTACAAAAAAGGTTGTGTGTGACCATATACAGAAATGGTATATCCTAGATGGTACCAAAGTCAATAAAGTTTGAGTGATTGAATCACAAAGGAAGCTCACATACCCAAGTTGACCATCATAGAAAAATGTATAATGACTTTTAGGTGCAAATAAAAACTTAAAGGAAAAGACAAAATATGTGTCACTGTATGAAATTAAAATCCATCAACTGTATCCATCACCCCCTTAAGTTCATGCCCTTTACACCATGGAAGTTGAATAATGCTTCAGTAACTGATAAGTAACAGTACGTAACAACTTGCATGGAAAAATTATGCAAATGACAGGTCAGTTTGTGTATAATTGCCAAACAGGAATTAAGAAAGTAAACATAAGAACTGTGAGACAATTTATTTCTGTTTATATTTTCCTTTGTTCAGAATTAGTGAAACATTCTTCAGTCAAATATTAAGTATAGACTATCTAAACTAGTTTCACCTGAAATTACCTACCAAACATCAATATTGTGTGCCCAAAGAAACTGAGATATTAGGTAAAACATATGATAGTCAATTCAAATTAACTTACTAATCAACTCAAATGGTCAAACATGGAAAGAAACCCTGAATTGTCTAAAGAGGAGGGGAAAAAATGATGGATAAAAGCCAAAAAGAGAATTGGAATGAAACAAACGAACCCCGTCAGATGCAAGAACGACAAATTGATCACGGCTCGAGAGGGGCCAATGGAAGAAATCAGGCACAGAGATTACGCCATATTCCTTCAGACAAAAATCACCAAAAGCACGTGCCATGGCTAGACCTGGTGCATCGTCAAATGGAAGCCACACACGTGGCACCTCTGGCTCATCCTGCAGTGCAAACACCCTTCCCTTGCAACTCTTTATCCTCTCAGCCTCATCTGTTAATTAACATTAATACTAAAATTAATACACAATACATTTGTACTAAAATTTTAAGAGAGATAGCACCCATGCATGCATGATATATATGTAGAAACCTACTTGGTAAATCAGGTTTGAGATCGACAGTGATTTGAATAGGCATCACTTCTCCAGTATTCTCATCCTTGGTTCCCAATACAGCTCTGGAATCTCCTATATTCCCCACGAAGAGATTCGATCCCTATAACCAATCAATGACAAACTATCAAGTATCAACTAATCCGAATGGAAGCTAAAACTAATTGAAGCAAAATAAAGCATATAAATTACCATTTTGAGAAGAGTAACAGCAGTGCTGCCGCTACAGAAGCAGTCGAGGGAGGGATGGGAGCGGAGATCCTTATCCATCCCTCGGTACGCCTTGAGAAAGGCCCGCCTCCAATCCGCCACCTCCATGTCACAGCATTTACATTCCTTATTCCCCTTCCCCTTCAGAGATTCCAGAATCTTGAGCGGCAACACATCCCTCACTCTCCGTGCCACCAAGTGACCGTGTGGACCATGTCCATCGAACACTCCACACAACACCCCTCCCTCCTCGTCTCCCCCAAATTCCTACAATTTCACAAATTTCAAATCTTTCATTCCCAAAACCGAATTAAACCAAGAAATAGAAAATAGAAAATAAAAAAATAAGACAAGAAGAAGTAAGAAGCATTACATCCCAAAGAAGCATGGCGTCTTGATTGATTCCCTTGCGACCCTGTTGAGTAAAGATCGAAGCGGACCTGTTGCGACCATCATTGGAGAAGATCCGATTAGGGAACAGGTGCAGATTGTCTTCTCTCGGGACCCTCTTGGAGGGGAAAAGAGTGTTATCCGAGGCGTCGCGTTTGGTGACGACATTGCCTTTCTTCCGCTCCCAATCGTGAGGTCTGTTGATGCAACCACAAGCGTTCCCCATTTGCGCGCGCAATGTCTTGTCGCATCGGCCACAGAGAATCCCTCGAGTCGAATCGGCGGTTTTGTTGTGCTCTGAGGCTTTTATTGTGAAGTGTAGAGAGATCCCAGTGGGTTGAAAGAGAGAAATAAAGAGAGAGAGAGAGAGAGAGAGAGAGAGAGGGAAAGAAGAAGACGATAGCGTAACAGACGCAGCACAAATCCGACAACACAGCTATTTGTGTGCACAGTTCATCAGCTTTGCTCCGGGGAGTTATTTAATGCTGTCTTTGTTTATCTCCATTTGTTTTTGACTGGAGACTTGGAGAGGCATCAGGTTCAGCCTTCAGACTCTGATGATGAAAATGAAAAGTCCAAACCATTGACGACTGATAGTGAGATTTAATGGGGTTTTCTTTCTTATTATCCATTCCGTGTTATTAAAGTTTTGTTAAAATAGCGTTTACTGGTGTAATTATTCAAAATTAGTTTATAAAAAATTTGTACACAGTTGATTTAATTCACTTCAGCCAGCTTTTATGGAATGAGACGTGCATTTAGACTTGGAGTTGAAATTAGCAATATATATATGTTTAGTAAATTTCCTTGGAAGGCATTCAAGCTAGTGGTGAATCTAATTTGTTTTATGTATAAGCGTGACTTATTTTTTTAAATATTATTAAATTGCTTACATATTTTCCCACCAAAGAAAAGCAAGATTTGTTTAGTCTAAATTTGTTGAAACTAAATTACATTCTATGGTTTTACATATTTAATTACAACTTCAAATATTATTTTACTTTTTGGTGAAGTGATGTAGTATTGACTGAATAGATTCCAGTTTTTTTCCACCAAAAATATAAACAAAAATTAAATTGTTTTATTAAGAAATGTGTTAATGATGCGTGTGTTCCTTGGGTTGGTTCAAAATGGAGAGAACAAGAGGTGAAATAAATGCGGTGCCAAGGATGCATCATGGGTCATATGATGATCATGGACCTTTGTTGCCCTCAGCAATCAGCAATCAGTTACCCAAGAAAGGCTCCAAAGAGAAAGTCCAAGTGTTTTCACTATTAATGCCTTTGGTTTTTTTTTTTATATATATATATTTTTTTCATTTTCTTATTTTAAATCCTTATGTCTTAATTTAACAACAGAAGTTTTTAATTACATTCAAATAACAAACCAAAATTGTCTTAGATTAGATCTATATAAATTTCCTTTTACGAACACCTGAAATGTTATGGCATTTGTTTATTTTAATATAAACTAACAATTTAAAAAAATCAAGTCCCAATTTATTAGAGCACTTTTTATATTATTGGCAACCAAAATAAACTCAAACTGGAGTAAATTTTGCACATGCCTAGTATGAATGATATACTAACTAATGTTTTTTTTTATATTTAATTTTTTTGAGTTATGAGTTCGCATCATATTTTGAAAATAAGAACATAGTAGAGATATCAACATCAAATGCATGCGATTATGCGATTATGCGAAATGCTCAACTATATTGCGACTTTAGTAAAATAAAGTAAATTTTCTCCACCATTTTAGAGCTAGAAATACCTCTAATTTTTAAATTAAGTTCTTGTTAAACAAGTTGTCTACTAATTAACCACCTATTTCGTTTAACTAAACCATAAATTTAGTTAACTATGGTTGCTTCTCGGGTCTTCCTCTGACAATAATTTATCCGAATAAAAATAAAATAATTTTATAAAAAATATTACATGCAACAAAGCTTGGTTGAGATGCTATATATTAACCTATAAAATACACCAAACACGATAAGTTGAATAAAAGGATTTGCAGATTAACATAAAAAAAAAAAAAGATGTCTGTGAAAACTAACGAGAGACGCATAATTAGTTTCGAGACGCATTAAACACACTAGCGTAAGATGCCCTCATATGTGGGCAAAAAAGAAATAAAATAATGTGAGACAATAAAAATATATTTTTTAATTTATCAGCGTTACAAATAGATGTGCTATTCAATTTGTTTCTATATTAGATGAGAAACCAATCCATAGTGTTTATTCGTCTGGCGATTCACATCCAACCATAGATCAAACCGATCGAACGGTAGAGGAAAAAAATTACAATCTCCCAGCCTAACCTTTTATTTGAATGTTTAACTCCTTTTATATGAATGTTTAAAATCTTTCTCTGGGTGCATTTATAAGTAGTAGAGATAATTAGTTTTCTATCGGAGACGCATTAAACGCATTCTGTGAAAACTAACAAGAGACGCATGAAACACATAATTAGTTTCGATCATGACCGTATGATTGAAAAGGTGACCAATGTGATGTGGCTAAATAACTGTAAATCCTAATCATATATTATTTATAATACAAATACCATCTTTCTCTGAATAATTAACATTATGCTAATTTAAGTTTAGTGGTTTGCAAATGGATATTAAAAACAAAATACATATCGCAAGTCACAAACAATGCCAGTGATAAGAATAAATAAATTTTTATTATACCAAACAACAACTGGTGCAATAGATATGTATAAACTATAATAAAGAGTTTTTTTTTAGATAAATACTAGATAGAAGCTATCTAGTGTATAAACTATAAAGAGTTGTAATCCACAAAGTTGATATTTACGACATTTTTGTTAATAAATGTTTCTTAGAATACACTATTTTTTTTTATTTTAAACTATTAATGTTGAGGGTATGTTGGTTTGTACAGTACTTCTTAATTACTTCATAAACATAATTATTCTATTTTTATCTTACTTGAAGACCAGTGAATTAAAAAGTGAAATATGTGGATTAACCACCACTTCACTTTTAATTTACTTCACTTGTCAAATGGAGAGTTTAATTATGCTTTACTTCAAAACATATCTACAAGGTAAAGAGTTATTTCACACCTTAGCTACTAATTATTTTTCATATAATTCAATGCTGGGTTGAGAACTTAATATTAAACAAATAACCTGAATATTTAATAATGTATATGAAGTATCAACTCATATAATGTAAACATTAATGCAATTTTTTCATTGGCCTCTTCGTACTATTTTTTTTTAAAAATTAATGATGGTTCAAGCATTATATTATTCAGCTAAGATAATATAATATCATCTTCCAATAACAAAACATAGACAATTAGAAAAAAAAAATTAAATCAGATTGGGTCATAAGGAAATATTTAGAAAATGAACTATAAATAATAGAATACGGATAGCGTAGATGAGTAGTGGTCCTACGGACTCTGCTTTTTGGGTTGAATTCTAAAATGGGTTGGTAATAAAAAAGGTGACTTTCAAAGTTGATACATTTCAAATAAATAACAAAGACGTTCACTTTCTTTTGTTCTTTTCTTTTGAACTAGGAAAAATATATTCACTTTCAGAAGGGGAAATAAAGATAAACAAATAAAACAATAGGGTATGCTCCTTTATTCATCTGCTACAATACTATGTGGCGCAAGCAATACATGTTTTCATGTAGCCAGCATGAAAAGTTAGGTTGGATATCAGCATAAATAACACACACTAGCATTTATATTATCGCAAGTAAAAAAAAATTATTTACATATAGTCAATAAAATCAATATATTTTGATAAAAACAATTCACCACATCTATTTGGTTCTTGATCCACGACAGAGAGAACCTATATAACTAGACCTTAACTGAATTATGGTTTGGTTTTCTCTCACTCTTTTTATCTATTTTTTTCAAAGTAAAAGGGACCGCTTATGAATTATAAATAATATCTGGAAGTAGAATCTAATAAAAGGTGGGTTATTGGATAACACCAAAACCTTTTATCAAAAAATTCATGACACCAATTTCCTACGACCAACTACCAAACCATCTCTACTTTTTTTTTCTGTGGCACTTATAATGTTACCATCCTTGTGGCTATCTTCAATTGGCATAGCTCCTCGACCTCGAATACTGGTTGACGTCTTGACGGTAATCTATGGGCCGTTTATTTAACCCAAAAACAAAATATTGAGGGGGCTATACGAATTGATACAGAGGTAATGACGCAGAAGATCATAAGTTACCCGTGGAATCAGAAAAAAGAGGTTTTAGGAAAGAGTAATGATACACATCTTTCTGCGGAGAAAGATGAGATTATATTAGATTCCAAAGTTGTGAAACGAATCATTAACATCTTCCTGGGACGAACCGGATCCTCTCCAACGAGAGTAATTGGGTAGCTTTCGGCTAAAAGCTCTTTTAACGACGAGTGACGAGAATAAAAATATGAATATGATGTATGACTATGGATTTAAATGAAAAAAGACAAAAAAGAAATATGGTATGATATATATCTTTTGGATTCAGAAAGAGCACAAATATTGTTATTAATATTTTTTGTTTGAATAAAAAATTTAAAACATAACACACTAGTAGTGAAGAGGTAAGACAAAAAAAAAAAAAAAAAAAAAAAAAGCAAAATCATGCAACAATACCGTCTTCTTAGCTCTAAAATTTCTTTATATATGAGACCCTTTTTAAAGGGGCCAGACTCGTTGTCCGAAAACATCAATTCATTTTTGGATGTATTTGGATTTGAAACATTTTCTATGGAAAAATGGAAATATTCATTGAACAATTGTGTTAGATATACAATATAAATAAAGGAATATATAATTTCGTGTTTCTTATTGTCATAAATAAAAGAGTGATAACCGTCATGTAACAAAATGTCATCCACGCCATTAAAAAACATTACAGTGAACATATACACATATAAAGTGAACAATTACATCTATTGGATACCATCTAGTATTGCTGACTCAATATATACTAGATATGCTCTGGTTATAACCAACTGAACACATACGCCTAAATATTTCTTTTGTAAAACAAACTGAATAGTTAGGGAGTAAGACACACACATAAAAGAGGAGATGGAGATGAACAAGACTAAAGAGAGGAAGGAGAGAGGGGCAGGAGAGAGGCGAGACGTGGAAGGAATGAAGGGGGGAATCACGTTGAAAGATAGATAAAGAAACACTTGGATGACATGGATAACATTTGGATGATGGCATGTAGCAATTACCTCAAAAAACCGTTTGGAAAATATGGGTCCCTAATTCTGTTGAAATTTGAAGACCATATATAGTTGTTAAACCTCTGTACCAACCTTGATATAAAAACCGATTCCTTACAGAGAGCAATATATATTTATGAATTTTCTATTACTTCTTTTGCACAATTGGAAAGGAAGTGCACTGAGTCTCCACATTTTTTTTTTATGACACTACTGCACACGTTCCGTACCACGCTTTTCTTTTGTCATAGAAGGACGAAAATTATTAAATTTCCACTTTTTTTTTTCCAAATAGAAAATTTTCCCTTAATTATCTTTTTTTTTTTTTTTTTTCTTGCAAACTGCTCCACGTTTCCTGTAAGCAAGTCAACGGATTTTTTAAATTTAAGGATGAAAATTTTAATGGTTGAGGACTAAGTATTTTAATCTTAAATATGCTTGTAAAATAGAAAATATATTGAATATGAAATAGCACACGGTCTAGTAGTTTCAACTGTCAAGTGATGAACTAAATAATATATTTTACGTGGCCATAAGTTCAAATAATTTTAATTTAAAAAGATGTATATAAGACTTCTGTACCTCATTATTTAAAATAACAAAAATGAGTATGAAGTAAATAATGAACTAGTACTAACTCTTGCGCGTTGCGCGATTCATTCATATACGAATATGTTATTAAATGGTTGCGCAATTTATTTTATGCTATATAAAAAAATACCATAAAAAATTGAAAATACTATTCAAATATTATATGAAAACTGCCACAAAAAATCATAAATACTTTTTTGCCACAAAAGATTACGCGCCACAAAAGATCCGGTGCACTGTGCTAACTACAGTGCCCATGTGCTTCTCACGCGTCTGCATCTTTATATATGTATATAATGTAATGTGTCATCAAATTTCTTAGTTTTCCAATATAGGGAAAAAAACACATTCATACCTTTCTTTATTAAATTAGGGCAATTTTTATTAAAATTCATTTATTTTCATCGTAATTGATTATCAGAATGACAACTTTCCTAACAGAATTAAATTTAATCACTATAATAGTCCAAAACCAGAAAATAAAACGCGAAAATGTTTCAGTTAAGAGATGTTGGACGTTAAGAAAGAGTACAATAATTTTATTTCCTTTACAAAATAGAGAGTTAGCGCGAAAAGGCTATTTCAGTTCTCAACAAAATTTAACAATTAAAAAAAAAAAATCAATTAGCTGGGTCCTTACGAAAGAAAAAAACATTTGATTATAAAAATAATTAGTTAGTTTTGGTAAATAATTCATAATTTAATGATATAAATTTTTTAGAAAACTTTGTTGAAAATTTTACTCTTTATAATGTATATCATGTGATAGCTTATTATATAAGAACATATAGTCAGGTCAAACTTTTGACCAGGATTGTACGACAAGTGTCGAAGTACAAATTTATTATGCACTCCATCCCGATACCTGCTGTTAAATGAATTTCTTATATATAGAATCATATATCAATGATCCCTTCTGATGCCCAAAATCAAATAACAATTAGTGTCAGATCCTATCATTAATGAGCCCCTAGAAAAAGTAAAATTTGATGGAAAGTACATAAATTAGCCAAAAACATTATTTATAAGGCTGAAATAATCGCTGTGTAATTTAAGTTTGTTTGTTTGTTTTGTTTTGTTTTGTTTTTTTTTTTTTCTGTAGTACTAATTAATGTTACTGTTCATGAATTACCAATAACTCTGTAATAATGTATAAATTACATGATATCTGAATGATGTGTTATAGATATACTCATATACAGTTTAATTTAGTGATGAAAATCTAGTAAAGGAATACATTTTATGTACTAACCATAAAACATTATATTCCATTATTCTTTATTATTATTATTTTTTTAACTAGCGGACTTGAGCACATTCCATTATTTGATATGATGAGAGATATGCTTGTAGTGACATAGAACGATCTTTCTTATTATTTGGAAATACTCTGTTACAGCAAATTTCATTTCAACTAATCTACTACACAGCAATCATATCAATTTAAGTAGACCATTCAATGAATTAGTCCTTGATGCTAACATCAATTCTATAACCACATTCTTAAAATATGTAATACTGTTTTGCTGTGCTCTTCATTTCTATTTCTAAAAATTAATTCTAAAAGGGTATATGCAACATTTATTAAATTTAATTCTCCTGTATATAATTTTTATTAATGAAAATTTGTTTGAGACTCGGAGCGGTGCTTGTCACCACAGGCGAGTTTAAGTAGAACAAATGGGTGCAATGTCACCCATTTTTTTTTTTCCAATCAAATATTTTATATATGAATTTATTGTTAATATGGACAATTTTCCTAAGAAACCCACTATATGAACCCATAAAAACACAAATCAATATTATAAATAAAGATGTGTGGGTGTCGGGATCCTTTAGTTAAATATCATCCGAGACTCCAAGCATTATGAAATAGTTGTGCAATAGCATTTTTTTTCTGATTTCTGCAATGTGATACTTTGTAACTAATTGTGCGTCGGGTGTTATTGCTCATAAAACTGACTCGGTTCAACATCAGTTAATAATTTGGTAACACATTGTTTTATTTTTTATTTTTGTGACCCATTCCTATTTTCATTTTCATCATGTCTCCAACTCTTTTATGTCGCTTAGAGTCCCTCTCCACCTTAATTTCTCTTCATCACCAATTTTAATTTCGGTTTACAAAATATAAATTAAATTCATTCAATTGAAAATAGAAAAAACATCAAATCTTTTACGATATATATATTTTTTATTTAAGTCATTTATAAACATATTACATTTCATGAATAATATCAACATAATATAAATCATATTAATCGTATTATTTCAGATAACTATAACTATATTTACACACATATAATCTTTTCTTTAAATTGATCAAACTCTTTAAATTTAGTCAAATCAAATTACCTACAACAACTAAACTATATTTCTAAAGATAAATATATCTTAACCATATATTCAAATTAAAATGAACATAATTAAACTATAGAAATTTAATAAAAATATTCTTACTATAGATATCTACATCAAGCGAAGCTCGATATGCCCGTCTAGTATATAACTCCATTGGTGACCCCATAATTCATTCAAATGAAAGATTTAATAAATTAGGATCGAGTGACATTTATTAACTTTACAGGGTATGCACGAAGTTCTACCAAATATATATTTGTAAAAATCTGGTTTTTGTCCATGTTCTAGGCTTGATGTCATTATATGTCTTTTGACCCGGTTTGCATTGACCTTATCTTTTTTTTTTTTTTGAAATTTAAACGCCCGTAGGCTGCATTGACCTTATCTTGGTTGTAGGGACGTGTGTTAACAATTTACCCTTTTCTTTATTTATGTTTTTTTTTTTTTGTTTTTTTGAGAGTGCCTTTTTCTTTATTTGAAGTGCCAAAGTTGTGAATCGAGCGCAGTCTCGACCAGCGACCATGAGCTGAGTCTCATAAATCTCGGTGAGTCGGCAAGTCGGCATTCTTCGTAACTATATTAATCTTTTCGTATCAGCAACTATTTGGGAAAGACAAAGATAATACTTCATCCGTGCAGGCTAATTGACGATTTAAGTTTGAAAAAGAAAAAAAAAAATCAGCTATATACCTCTCAAATCATAGCTAATTGGAAATATCCTCCTCTAAACTTCAAATTTGGAAATATCCCCTCCAATCATCATTTATATAGATATTTACCATTTTTCTTGTTTCTAATGATTTTTAATTTTCGAAAGTTATTTTGGAATTTTTCAGACAGAAATGCCCTCAGCTCTGACGTTTCACATTCCCTCTTTTTTCTGCTCTTTATACGGGGAAAAAATAAAAAATAAAGCGTACCAACCATTGCCTTTCTCTTTTTAAATATTCCCCGTTTGCTCCATGGTAACTAGAAAAATATTTACTTAACACAAGTTTTTCAAAAACATAGTCATGCGTACCAGAATTAAACATACATAGTATGTAAAAATTTGACAAATTATCTCGTTTCTACAAAACAAAATCAATATACTAGAAAAAAAAAGCATAAAATAATGTTCCCTCGTTCTTTCAGATAAGCACCCAATTGCATGAGCATTGCATTACTGGTCTCTTAGTCAGTATGCTTCTATCAGCCCCATTTGTAAGCTTCTTTTTGCATTAATTATAAAATAAGTGATTGGAGGGTATATTTTCAAATTTTAAGATTAGAGGGAGATATTTTCAATTAGCTAAGATTAGAGGGGTATAGGACTGATTTTCCTTTTAAAAAAACATAATTTTCATATTATTTTCCATCGTATAATCTAATCAATGGGAATTGATTAATCAAACGCGTTGGATTGAACCACGATTAAATTCCATCGTGAATCATCCAATCATAATATTATAAAAAAATATCTTTTTCGTATGGGAAGTAGATTTTTTTTATTTTTTTTTATTTATATACAGTCTTATTTTATCTTAAGCGTTGGCATTCAATGGGCTTCGAGATAGATAATAATCCTGATTTCGCCCATAGTAGAGGGAGAGAGAGCAGAGAAATCAGAAGATGTGGAGTGCATTGAATCGATCTCTCTATCGTAGATATTACTGAAATTAATCAGCAATGAGTAAGCCACGGGTTTATTGGCCAGTTTCTTTTCTATTTCATTTCCAACATTTTTGCCAATAAGGCCAATGTTTTCATCTTGGATAGCGCAAACAATTAGGGGGAAAAAAAAATGCGGAAATTTGGTTTTTAATAAGATTAGGTTCGGATTGGGCATTCGAATTTGTATAATTGAGATATGATGTAATTACTAGCTATTCGACTAATTTGGTTGTCATTTGGATTATACTCACAAAGGATGACTTGCACAATTTCGTATTCAACTTGTTGGTTATCTGCTTTTCTTTTGGTTTCATTTGACTTATACGTGTCTAAAAATTATGTTTATAAGACTAGTAAAAAAAAAAAAAGCTGAAAAACTTGAATTCTATATAATTGGACAATTAAAATACAAAAAATATTTTGATGATCGTATTTATAAAAGATTATTGGCAGATTAAAAAGTTTTTAGCTATACTAACCATTAAAGTTAGATTGAAAACTATGATGAATACATGACAACATCCCTATTAGTTTAGCTAATTGTGACTGTCCACTTATATTTATCATTCATCAGAAGATTTCTGGCATCATACATAGAAAGTTTCACCAGTATTGATAGAACCTCCTGGCATCTAATTTATGATCCTAGCATGCAATCAATGGGACAATGATCATATATTCGTATGTGATAATGTGAATTACTAAATTCACTATTCTGGGCTCATATCTCCAGATTCCAAGTTTTGGATAATCATAGAAGAGAAGTGCAATGTATGGATTTACTGACCACTTATAATTTGTCGTGGCCCAGTAGAAAGGTACAAATGGGTAAATCCGTGATAGTTTTTTTCAGGATACGAAACTATTTGTTGAATTTATCATTGGGCTTACTGTAGGCCCATTTTTGTGACTAAATATCCTTGGGTATCATAGAACGTCCGCTTTCGACATGTTATGTTCAACAAATTTAATCTAATCCGTGATAGTTTTTTTCAGGATACGAAACTATTTGTTGAATTTAATATAGGACCGGAACTACAAAAATTTTCTTACACCTGGCTAAACTCAAAGATTATCCTTACTAAGTTGCGCATATATATCTACTGATTCTATTATCTTTTTATTCTACGTTATTTGCGAAATATTATTAATTACTAAGTTCTCCGAGCATTCTAAGCATATCATAGAAAATTTAAAAAGAATTCAAAAAATAAAGCACAAAAAACAAACAAAATATCGTTTAGTTTGCCAAAGAGCCACTAACGATGATTTACTACTTCATTAATATATAGTACTCATGCATTCACAAAAATTTAGTAGGAGTCCTTGTCCATGGTTAAACGTAAACATCAAGTGATGCGAACATCTCACATGGGAAAAATAAATAAAAGAAATTCCATTTTTTGAAAAATAATTTAAATAATTTTCAAAATGGTCCTGACGAATGGAGTAGCGACTCGTAACAAATTTTGCTCTTCACTCTCCAAATTTAGCTGCCTCTGTCAAGTTTCAACTCAATACCATCTTTTGATGATATCACCACCTTGAAGTGACCCCTGCCTTCCACTAACCACCTCTTAATTAATTTACCTCCATTAATTATCTCATGTACTTATCTCTTTGACCCTCTCTTTCTTGATAGGTAATTTCCGGAGGAAGTTAATTAATTAGGCCCCAAGAAAAAAAAAAAATTAGGCCCCAAGAATTCGAGATGCACCACGAGTCCACCAGTAGTGCTTCGGTGCTCTTCCTCCACGTGGCAAATGATGAGTGGCTCATTAAATCATCATGCCTTTTCATTAACCTCCTTAAGTCTTAACCTTCTCACATAGATATATAGGCGTCATTCTGTGCTGGATCCACATGTATAAATTAACTCTAATTTGTTAATAAAACCAAAATTGTACTAATATGCATTGATTGCATTATTATTGTCTTAGAAGTTAGAACCAAAGTGAAAAATATAGATTTACAGTCCCAGATTCGGAAAAATATTATGGCTGATTGCAGTGCATGGTTGCTGTGGAAGCTATATCATGCTACATAGCGATTTTATATAAAATGGGAAGGACAATAAATCATATTTTTATATAAAATGGGAAGAATAATAAATCATATTTTTCACAAACACTTTGGAAGAAGATGGGAAGAAGCTTTTTTTCTTGGAAGAGTTCTTCCAACGAATAGTTGGAATAAGCTTTTTTTCACATTTCTCTTACTTTTATTATTATTTTTATATATATTGTTATATTATTATAATATATAATTACTTATTTTATTATTCTGATTATTATAATTAAATAATAATAATAATATAATAATAATAATAATAATAATAATAATAAAATAATAATAAAATAATAATAGAATAATAATAATAATATTAATAACAATAACAATAACAATAATAATAATAATATAATATAATAATAATAATAATAATAATAATAATAATAATAATAATAATAATAATAATAATAATAATAATAATAATAATAATAATAATAATAATAATAATAATAATAATAATAATTACTTTGTTTTACAATATCAAATATTAAAATAGATAACGAAGGAATAATATTGTCACATCCCGACACATAGGTTGTGACAATCCCGCCGCGAGTACACAATCTCTATGTATCCGCAAGGCGTTTTCCTACCAGTTTTTTTTTTTTTTTTTTTTTTTTTTTTTTTTTTTTTATATATACGGTACAAGTTTAATCTTACCATGATTTACCATGATGGATTCCCATGACTCAATGGTAAGATATTTGGCTTAATCTTCACTTGACTTGATCGAGCCCGTCTCTGTAACCTGGAACCCACATCCATTGTGGAAAAACATACAAAAGAACGGAATGAGAAATAAATTCTCAGTGCGGGTTTTAGTTCCAGACGTGGATTTCTGGTTGAAACCTTAGTCCAGAAATAATACCCGTATAATCAATATAAATACCCGTATAAATACTAATTAAATCAGTAATAAGATGGAAGTCAATAAAATAATCATAATGAAATGCAAATCTCCATCCACTGCATACCGAATAGCGGAGAAGGAACGGACCAATCAACATCATAATATATTGAAGAGTAACATGCAGGCAGATAAATCAAGACAGGATCATGAAACCGGCAGTAAACAAATCATATCATGTACAAAACATATCATGTAAATATTCACAAAATCTCACTCAGGTTTCCTTTCCCAACCGGTTGGGCACATGAGGAAACCTTTTCCTTACCTGACATTTCAGGTGGCATGAGGGAATTCCATATTCTAATAGCGCTACCGAACTGGCCGAAGCCGGTGGCCAACCGACTCCGGAGAGTGATATTTGACTTCTTTATCGTGCTTGTAGGATTACATGCTTGCGAGATTACATGCTTGCAGGATTATCAGGCAAGATTAGATTGAACTTGAGATAGTTCAGACCATTAACAAAAGAGTCGCAAAAACTTGCCCATTTTTATCACGACTTGATCAAAGGAGATTGATTCAAACATGAGGTCATAAGTTGTAATATCTGTTCCTATAAAACTAATATGATCAACGGGAAATGCATCCAAATCAGATAGCAACATGCTATGCATTTAATATAAATTACAGGACCAGATCTCTAGAAAAATCCACGTGTCCGCACCTGGATAGCAGACTTAAGCGTAGTTCCTCGATATAATGCTTGACGATCATCCTATCTGAGGTTCTTCTGCTTGACGGTCCTTGATCTCGATAATTTCACATTAACGATCCTAGATTGATTCCTTTATAAGAAAAGGGAATTTATCTTAATGACCATCTAATGGTAACTTAGAGTACTTAAGACAAAACTTAAATAACCTATTTTCAAGTGGTTCTTGGGTTACCATACCGACAGACTCGGTCAACCAGACTGAAGTAGGTTTGAATGTTTAATTAAGTCCGGATTCTTGATTGAAGAGATTTTGTTTTGAAATATATTATTCAGTATTTTATTTGATCATTTAATAATTGGTTTTGACTTTTCAGTTATTAATAAATTGTGATTAAAATCTATCTTAATTAAGTTGCTTAAGACATTTCTAGTTCAATCACTGATTAAAGTAAATGACGATTGCATATTATTTCATGCGTACTTGATAATTATTAGTAAGGGTGGAAATATATATATATATATATATATATATATATATATATATATATATTATAAATATCATGAATCTATTTATATACTTTAATTCTACGAAGCTACTTAAATTTCACTTAGATCATAACTCGTAACTTATGTTGGGAATATAAATAAAACTAGTTAACTATTAGTTAGATTAAACTATAAGGTGTTGATATCATACTAATTAAGCTGAAAATGTTGTTTTATTAAATTATTATTATTTATTTTAACTGAATTTATTTTATCTAATACATATATATATATAAATATATATACACGCTTTATTATTTATAAAATATTGTGTATATATTCATATTTTATAAAATTATTTTTGTTTATTATTATAAATTCGAAATCCAAGATTTAAAATCAGAAAATAATTATTACGCGATTATAAAACAAAATTTGAAAATCCAAAGTTATTTGATTTTGTCTGTTGGGATCAGTTTAGTCGGTGATTTGTCACGTATCTGTTCTTGACTCACTCGGACTATTTACATCATCTCCCGAAAACCGTCAAATTAGAGAAATACCCGACATTCATGTGACTTTTTCTCTAATTATTTAATTAGTCTTAATCCTTCATTAATTAACTTAATGATAAATTAAGTTTTAAATGGAATTTCAATTCAACAAATCCGGATAGGCCTAAGCCCTTAGTTTTTTTTTTATCACTAGGCCAGGGAATTTTTTTTTCCACTTAAGCCCAATCCAAAAATCTCGGCCCAACTCCCTTCTCCTTCACGGCTGAGCCAGGTCAACCTGACCCAGTTGACCTGAGCCAGCCGTAACGGGTCCGACAGGGTCTGACAGGATGGTCCGGATCCAACCCGTTATTGAAGGATTTCATGATGCGAATCGGGTAATTTTAAAATTTTTATTTACCGATAACATCTAGGATCGTTCTTATTATTGCTAATTTTCTTTATTTTATTTGCATCGCAATCAAATATATTCCTATAAGAAGGATTGTAGAACCATACCTATGGTCTTTAACGAAGCTCTATTCCTCTTCGGTTCACCTTGAATCCGAAACAAGAACGACAGTTGAATCCGTGCTAGCGAATTTCCGTCAACACCTAGCTCCGTTACCCGTATCTTAATCGATTGCTTAATCGATAGAATATTTTAACAAATATCTAGAAGAAAATAAGAACAAATCTTCAACACATGAAGACTTACTTGTACATAAATTTTCTGATCTGTTTTACCTTTAAAACACAAGAAGAAACCTTTCAATTTCATATAGCATTTAAAGCCACTAAGCAGAAATTAAAACAACACTTTAATTTCTGATGTTGCAGCACTAAAACCTTGATAACTCTCTGTAGGAAACTCCAAACGTCCTGAAACTTGGACCATTGGATTCTACACTTCAAGAGCTATAATTTTCATATATCATTTGCCCAAAATGGTTATCGTTTGCTATACTAATTTTCTGTTTAAAGTTGGCTCAAATTCTGACACGAATTTAAGGCCTCCTTTCTTCTTCATTTGTTAAAATAATTGGGCTTGGGCTTCAAATAAATTTATACATTTCATAATAATATTCATATATTATTATAATATGTGAAACTTATATTATCCTCATAATATGTACATATTAATAAATTTATTCTTTGCTAGTTAATCATGTCATGTGATATAATTTTCTATTTGCACCTTATTTCATGCAACATGAAACCTTGTACATAGAAAATTTATTTCTTATTTCCCATTCAGTTGGTGTGACCTATATTGAGGATCCATATTATGTTGGCAATGGAATAAATATTTTATTCCATAAACTATAAGCGGTACTCTAGCATACATTACAGCTACCCAAATAATATAGATGTTTAGCAAATCCTTTTACGAAACACGATCCTTCTAGTAATGTTATTATCATTACTTGTGTCTATTCCTTGCCATATGATATTATGATTATTATACAAAGTAGGACTGTGTCATCCTTGTATTATAATCTTTTCTTGGTCTCTAACAAGTAGGATTATATAATTATAACTGCACTTCAGTTATATTGGATCCATTTATAATCTCACTTTACCAAGGGGCCCTTTATAATATCATTCCTCAATTAATGAGTGGCAATTAGCTATTGACATATATATTTTCCTCCTACACAAGTTACATACAAAGAACTATTACTTTTATCACCACTTGCTTCAAATGGCTTTTAATAATAATTACGTTGCATATTCCTTATGTGAAAAATATATCATATCAATCTTAGAATTAATGACACGATAAAAATATTAATGACACAAACACAATCCATATAATATTTTTATCAATTAGGTCTGTTCAATATATGAAACTTTTCATATACTCGTGTTATTAAATGATAATCCTTTATCAACGTTTACAGAACTACAACGTACTTTTAATCAACACGACAGTCTTATATGACATATTAGTGTTCCTGCTAATATTCAAGACCTGTGAACATTTTAGAGATATATATTCATTTTATTTAGAGTTCTGCGGTTCAAGACCAAGAGCATCTTCTTGAACACTTCTAAATATGAATATAAACTTATGGAACAAAATGTAATAACATCCAATTCATAAATATAACATATAAAAGTAATCACTATAAGATAACTTTTAGAACACAATTCCAACAATCTCCCACTTGTTCTTAAAGTTACTTCTTATACATACTTATGTATTAACTCTAAAACTAGGGTTGCCTTTTGACTCATTCTGTTATCTCTATCCACTTTCCATGCATCTTCAAACACGTGGAATCAAAGTGGACTTTGCCATTGGCTTGAGAATAAGGCCTTGTTGGTGGATATGTTGTATTATTATCCGTGTTCACCTTTAATAATTTTAATCTATCTTCTTTAATGAAGTATTGAATGACAAATTATTTTTCTATCCATATGTTTAATCTTGTGGTGTAAACCACGTCAAGCTCTTCAATGAACTCTTTGATCAAACATTTACTTTGTTGGCTTTAACAACAACCATCACTTCTGATTGGATGCTTGAGTCAGCTGTTTGCTAATTGTTTGAACCTTTTCAAACTAACAGCACATCTATTCAGACTAAATACATATCCAAATTGCGACCTTTTATCATCATAATAGGTTGCAAAACTCACATCGGTGTAGCCTTCTACAACGAGTTCTCGTTTCCCTCCATACACAAGAAATTTATCCTTACTTCTGTTAAGATACTTAAGGATATTCTTGACTACACTCCAATGTGCAGAACCTGCATGGGCTTGATGACGACTTGTCATACTTAGAGCATACGCAACATCAGATCGTGTACACACCATAGCATACATGATAGAACCAATTGCAGAAGCATATTCTTCATGATTTTAATGTCTTTACGTGTCACAACACGTGGAGACTTGCTAAGTGTTACACCCTGACTCATTGGTACATTTCTTTCTTGAAATTTTGCATGTCGAATCGTTTCAACACTTTGTCAATGTATGTCCGTTGACTTAAGCCAATGAGTCTACGTGACATGTCTCTACATATCTTGATTTCCAAGATATATTGGGCTTCACCCAAGTCTTTCATTGAGAAAATCTCTTTCAATGAAGTTTTTGTTTGCTCCATTAAGGGAATAAAGTTGCCTTATCAATAGTATGTCATCAACATACAAAACCAAGAAAAGTATATGGCTCCCACTGACCATCTTGTATGTACAAGGTTATACAACTCCCACTGACCATCTTGTATACACAAGACTTTTCCTTACTTTGAATAAATCTAAGGCGTTTAACCTCTTCATCAAAGCGCTTATTCCAACTCCTTAATGCTTGCTTCAGTCCATATATAGACCTTCGAAGTTTGCATACTTTACTACCATGATTTGGATCTTCAAAACCTGGAGGTTGTACCATGTACACATCCTCTTTCAAATTCCCATTAAGGAATGTTGTTTTGACATCCATTTGTCATATTTCATAATCATAAAATACGACAATGGCTAGTAATATCCGAATTGACTTAAACATTGCAACAGGCGAGAAAGTTTCGTCATAATCAATCCCTTGAACTTGACTAAACTCTTTCGCTACAAGTCTTGCCTTGTATGTTGTCATGTTTCCATCCATGTCCATCTTCCTCTTGAAAACCTATTTGCTTTGAACAACTTTCTTTCCTTGAGGAAGGTCTACCAATAACCACACTTGGTTATCATACATGGATTTCATTTCAGATTTTATGGCTTCATACCATGATTTTGAGTCTTCTCTTTTCACTGCTTCTTCAAAGGTCTTTGGATCATCCGTATCCATTACCAAGATCTCATGAAGCCCTAGATATATATCAGATTTCTTTCTAGATCTTGTTGACCTTCTTAGTTCTTTGGCTCTTCATTCATATTTTGAGTATCTTGAACCTCTTGCACAATTTCTTGTGGAATTAGTTCAATACTCGATTGAACACTATGTGGTGATGCGTGAACCTCTTCCTCAATAAATTGAGAAACTTGTACACTTATGCTCCCACTAGCTGTCGGAACTATAGTTGGGATATTTCGATCTACATGGGTGTCATCCATGACCTGATCGAGGTCTTGTAATGTTTCTTGAGTTTCCTCAAGCGTTACACTACTCCCATTACTTTTGATTCTTTCGAGAAACTCTTTCTCTAAGAAAATTGCACCTCTTTCAACTAATATTCTATTTGTTGACTTGTGCCAAAAGTAGTATCCTTTTGTTTCTTTCGGATAACCTATAAAGAAGCATTTTTCCGCTTGGGGTTCTAGTTTGGTTGACATCAATCGTTTAATGTAAGCCTCACATCCCCAAATTTTGAGAAAAGATAATTCAGGAGTTTTTCTTGTCCACAACTCGTATGGAGTTTTCTCAACAGATTTGGTTGGAACAATATTCAGTGTGTAAGCCGCAGTTAGCAATGCATGTCCCCAAAAATAAAGAGACAATTCTGTTTGGCACATCATTAATCGAACCATATCAATCAATGTTCTGTTTCTCCTCTCAGATACACCATTCCACTGAGGTGTTCCTGGTGGAGTCAATTGTGGTATGATACCACACTCTTTCAGATATATACCAAATTCATTACTCAAGTATTCTCCTCCACGATCAGTTCGCAAAATCTTAATTCTCTTATTAAGTTGATTTTCGATTTCATTCTTGAATTCTTTGAACTTGTCAAAAGATTCACTCTTGTTCTTCATTAGATAAACATAGCCAAAACGACTGTAGTCATCTTTGAACGTAATGAAGTACCTAAAATCATCTCGTGCACTTGTTCTCATTGGACCACATACATCAGAATGTATCAATTCCAACAAGTCTTTTGCCCTTGAACCTTTCTTCTTGAAAGGTTTCTTAGTCATTTTACCAACTAAACAAGATTCACATGTCTCTATTGCATCGCAATCCATGAGACCAAGAAGATTACCATCTTGTAATTTCTTAATGCGTTTCTCGTTTATATGACCAAGACGATAGTGTCATAAGAGAGTGTTATCTTCATGAGATACTTTGACTCTTTTATTATTGACATTTAGAACATGTTTATCATTCACTTTTAGCAAATATAAACCATCATAAATAGTAGCATTTGCATAGAAAATTTCATCTTTTGTAATACTCATACATGAGTTTGAAATAGTAAATACATAACCATCTTTGTCCAAACACGACACAGATATAATGTTCTTACATATAGATGGAACATAATAAACATTATCCAAATTAATTAATTATTAAACCACTGGATAAATGAAGGTTTACTGAGTAAATGGCCATTGCCGAGATACTAACATCATTGCTCACCTTCAAAGTGACTCCACCTCACTTGAGATGTCTTCTATTCACTAGTGCCTTCATATTTGCATAAATATGAGCACTCGATCTTATATCAGTTACTCAATCGTGAATAGACGTGGTTAAATTAAATTAATTTCAATAACATAGATATCGTTCGGAACCTTGGGACGCTTCCGCTCTATTTTCCCCGAGTCTAAGTCAGCCTTGTACTTTGGACAATTCACCTTGAAACGTCCTTACTCATGACAATAATAGCACTCAGTTTACGGAGTTAGCAAATTTTTCTCTTGCTTTTGGAGGTGCTCGCTTGAGCTTCTCATTTCCCCTTGTTCCTTTTAGGCATCTTCTTTTTGCCTTTCTTTTGAACTTTCTTGCTATTCTGTGATTGCAATAACAACTTGAATGAAGTTCCATTATCTCTTTTGGAGTATGGTTTATGAACTTTCTAGTAAGTTCAATTACTATACTTGCCAACATGAGACCTTGAACATCCAGTTCATTTTGCAATACTTTTCACGCCAAGCATTTTTCTTCATCAGAGGGTTCCGTACTTAGTAATGGTGCATCGTGCTCCAATACATCTACAAGATCCTCCTATCTGATGATAAGTTGGAGTTTTACTTTATAATCAAGAAAATTGAAACTAACATTTTCCAACAAGCACTTTTCGAGTTATGGATTGGATAAGTACGTTGTTTGTCATTCTATAGAAATAAAATTAAAGGATTTCATGTTAAAATTTATGTAACACTTCATACTACATATTTAAATTTGTCCATTATGCAGCATATTCAAGATCCTATCATGAATAAAGCGAACTCATCCGAATTATAAAATCAAGGTAAGCAATCTTTTACTAATCATAACCTTTTAGAAAAACTTTTGCAATCGTTTGCAATTTTCTAAACTTTATGACTCTTGTTGTTTATTAAGAAATTTTTCTTATTAAACGATTTTCCCGAGACTTCAAGTCTAGATCTTGACTTCCCTTTAAGCAAACTTATTTTATTGGTCAATATGTTCGGCTAATTATCTCCATAAAATAAATGTACCAAATGCCTCACATTTAATCCATTTATCAATGGCCAGATAATATGTCCTAACACATTCCACGATTTCTAAAGATTAAAAATTACACTCATGCATCTTAATAATCTTTAGCTTAAAGTGGATAAAATAAGAAGGAAAATTACTTAATTTTTCATTGGACATTTCAAATGTGACTATAGTTTGGTAGGTCCTGTTTCCATACACCCATACCTATCCTAACATATCATTCACATATAATCATAAAGCACATAACATAACACAATCACAAAACATTTGCGAGTTTGTATGCCTCTTGTGCTTCTCTTCATCCATTGCTTTGCCTTCTTGCACCATTGGATGAAAAATTGCATAAAAATAAATATGCTGCCCCAAACTTTATTATGAATCCTTTCAAGAATAAAATTTGCTAAGTGAAAGTATTAGGAACCCATCTCATTCTCACAATGCATATGATGTAAAAATAAATAAAGGCATCCTATACATAAATTGCCTTTTGTGCCTAATTAATAAACGCTTATTAAACTTGTTTACAATCAAACATACACATCACATAAAATTTACATCACACAAGGCATTGGAATGAGACATACAAACTCGGTTCCCTGCAAAACAAAATTATAATAGGAATTGCATACCGATGCACTATTTTGTACCTTTTAATTAATTTCCATTTCTTAAGTAATTGCGGTTCTCTAAATCATTTAAATCCCTAAAATGATTTATAATTCTCTGTTACAATTTGCACCATAGTTTGAAAAATAATCTTTTAATTATTTAAAAAAAAATATAAACCGTTATTGTCCTTGTCACAGAAAAACTGCGCACTGTTACTGTTTTGTCTTTGTGACGAAATTCCATAAAACTTTTGTACAGGAAAGTTTTATTATTTCAAAATTAAACTTCAATATCTAAATTTAGAAACTGGTTTCATCAAAATATGTTAATACATTTGAGAGAAAACGTTATTTTGATTTCAGCAAAAACTGCTACTGCTGCTGAAAAATTTCAGCAGCGCACTATTTTCTTTATTTTTGTTTAATCTCATAGATCTGTCCAAAAACCTTGATCTATATAATTATCCTATTCTAAACTTCTTCTACTGTAGTAAGAATTTTAGAAAATACAAAAATAATTAACCAGTAATCTTATTACAATATTGCAAAACGTGTAACAAAAATTCAGCACGAATTTAGAACCACAAACCAAAAGAACAATTAACTAAGCACTTATGTAATTAAAATTACATAATAAAATAGTCTAATTATCCATAATAAAGAACCTATGCTCTGATACCAATTGAAGGATTTCATGATGCGAATCGGGTAATTTTAAAATTTTTATTTACTGATAACATCTAGGATCGTTCTTATTATTGCTAATTTTCTTTATTTTATTTGCATCGCAATCAAATATATTCCTATAAGAAGGATCGTAGAACCATACCTATGGTCTTTAACGAAGCTCTATTCCTCTTCGGTTCACCTTGAATCCGAAACAAGAAAGACAGTTGAATCCGTGCTAGCGAATTTCCGTCAACACCTAGCTCCGTTACCCGTATCTTAATCGATTGCTTAATCGATAGAATATTTTAACAAATATCTAGAAGAAAATAAGAACAAAGCTTCAACACATGAAGACTTACTTGTACACAAATTTTCTGATCTGTTTTACCTTTAAAACAGAAGAAGAAATCTTTCAATTTCATATAGCATTTAAAGCCACTAAGCAGAAATTAAAACAACACTTTAATTTCTGACGTTGCAGCACTAAAACCTTGATAACTCTCTGTAGGAAACTCCAAACGTCCTGAAACTTGGACCATTGGATTCTACACTTCAAGAGCTATAATTTTCATATATCATTTGCCCAAAATGGTTATCGTTTGCTATACTAATTTTCTGTTTAAAGTTGGCTCAAATTATGACACGAATTTAAGGCCTCCTTTCTTCTTCATTTGTTAAAATAATTGGGCTTGGGCTTCAAATAAATTTATACATTTCATAATAATATTCATATATTATTATAATATGTGAAACTTATATTATCCTCATAATATGCACATATTAATAAATTTATTCTTTGCTAGTTAATCACGTCATGTGATATAATTTTCTATTTGCACCTTATTTCATGCAACATGAAACCTTGTACATAGAAAATTTATTTCTTGTTTCCCATTCAGTTGGTGTGACCTATATTGAGGATCCATATTATGTTGGCAATGAAATAAATATTTTATTCCATAAACTATAAGCGGTACTCTAGCATACATTACAGCTACCCAAATAATATAGATGTTTAGCAAATCCTTTTACGAAACACGATCCTTCTAGTAATGTTATTATCATTACTTGTGTCTATTCCTTGCCATATGATATTATGATTATTATACAAAGTAGGACTGTGTCATCCTTGTATTATAATCTTTTCTTGGTCTCTAACAAGTAGGATTATATAATTATAACTGCACTTCAGTTATATTGGATCCATTTATAATCTCACTTTACCAAGGGGCCCTTTATAATATCATTCCTCAATTAATGAGTGGCAATTAGCTATTGACATATATATTTTCCTCCTACACAAGTTACATACAAAGAACTATTACTTTTATCACCACTTGCTTCAAATGACTTTTAATAATAATTACGTTGCATATTCCTTATGTGAAAAATATATCATATCAATCTTAGAATTAATGACACGATAAAAATATTAATGACACAAACACAATCCATATAATATTTTTATCAATTAGGTCTGTTCAATATATGAAACTTTTCATATACTCGTGTTATTAAATGATAATCCTTTATCAACGTTTACAGAACTACAACGTACTTTTAATCAACACGACAGTCTTATATGACATATTAGTGTTCCTGCTAATATTCAAGACCTGTGAACATTTTAGAGATATATATTCATTTTATTTAGAGTTCTGCGGTTCAAGACTAAGAGCATCTTCTTGAACACTTCTAAATATGAATATAAACTCATGGAACAAAATGTAATAACATCCAATTCATAAATATAACATATAAAAGTAATCACTATAAGATAACTTTTAGAACACAATTCCAACAGTTATCTCCTACGCCATTTTCTCCAGAGGACCTCAAATCATTTTATTTCACATCCGAGCCCTTTTAATTTACAAAAGGCCCTTTTTAATTATTTTTAGGTCCTTTTTCTTCACAAATTGGTCCTGGAACCTATTTTTTTCTCGCAAATCAGCCCCTGTCACAACTCAACATCGTACCAGATCGATATCAAAGGCGAGGGTAGCGTACCAATGACTGGTACCAAGCCTCAAACCTCAAAAACAAGTCTCAAACAACATCTCTTCATGCTCAACCGAGGTCAAAGCTCAACATTTCTACAAATTTTGGTGCATCATCAACTGACCGGACTCAATACCCCTAGAACTACATTTCTTAGCAATTTCAGTCACCACTAACTTCATCCAATCATCAATTCAACCTAAGTAAACTCATTTAAAGCTACATTTCAACATTTTTATCCAGTTTCGTCCCAAAATCGAGCTCAACCCTAAAGCATGATTTCAAACAATTTCTATCAATATGGCTCAGTTCAACCCACGAAATCAAAACAAAAGAGAGAGTTCATACCTTGGATCTCTCTGCTGGCTCCTCTCTCTTTCCCTTCCTCCTCTATCTCTTTCTTTCTTTCTCTTTTTTTTTTATGCAAATTTTCTAAACCGGCCAACCCACCTCCCATTTTCATGGAGGTATTTATAGGCGAAGAAGGGAAGAGGATGACTCACCAGTAGAGATTCCAATGCATGAATCTCTCAATCTCCGTCACCAACTCATCCAATCCCCTTCCTGCACGCGTAAGCACAAGAGAGCATCGAAATTGGCTGCTGGCGTGAGGCGATTGGTGCGCCTCACTCCATCCCCTCCTTGAAATTCCGATTTTCGTCGGAGAAAAAGGAGAAGAAATCGCACGATCGGCGAAAAATCGAAAGAGAAGAAGAAATGGGGATGGTGCCACGCGTACAACAATCGATTTAGTCGATTTTTACCCCAATTTCCTTCCCCGGATTTTCTGTGACATCAATTTTGTGGCTAAAGATGCTGCAACTCATATAGAGTTATAATTATAAATTGTTTTTATTTAAATTCAATTAATTTGATATGAAATCTTAATATAATTTAAGCTTTGATTTTGCTAGAATTATCTAGGTTATTTATAGATACTACATAAAGTAGAAATTTTCGATTTTGATTCAGTTTTACCGTTGCATTGGATTTATTTCTTAAAGTTACCAATTATGAATATTTTATAATGATAAATATAAGGTGATAAATTTCCAAAATTTTCCTATTTAATACAACTTAATTTGAATTAAATTCAATGTCCTGATTTTATCATATAATTAATTTGATGTTTATAGAGCTAAAATTTTTTTTTTTTAGAAATTGTTTATTAATATTAATTATCTTTGGTTAATCCTTTTGACAATTTACTTAGTCTTTCATCATTTAAAGAATTAATTCAATTGATTAAACTAAAACTTAATTTGGCATTTTGCAATATGTCACAAATATATCATAAATCGATTGGAAAAAAATAAAATAAATGATTATTTTATTCTCAACTCACCATTCAAACAACATTTCTTCTTCCCGAAATAACACTCTTCCCATCTTCATGGAATAACACTCTTTCTAATTTTTAGTATGTATATATGTATACAAAATATCATAAGTAAATCAATAATCAAGTTCTTAATACATACTATTATTCTCTATAAAATAATGTAGCAGATTATAATATTGGATCTAAATCTGTACCAATTATGGTTGTAGCTAGCTACCATGCATACTAATGATACGAAAGATACTATACATGGAATATTATTTAATTCTTTCATTCATTAAGTTTACTTATTTGTTTGCTGGAGTATTAAATATTAATTTGACAATGTTTACAAATAAATGTTAGACATGTAAGTCCGTAATGATTTGTTGTTAATTTGAGCTATACTTGGAAACTAGTTTGTAAAAACTGATTAATTAGCTAGGTAAGCATATCATGACAAAGTGATCAAGTTGACTTGCAATTTTCAATATATTATTTATGTAATTAAATTTAGCATTCTAGCCCGAATAAAGATGATAACTAAAATGAACATAGTAAGAGCTTTTACAATAGTGTGTTAACCACAAGAATGAATCATGTAATTAAGGTGTAAGAAAGGAGTCATGCAGTATATAAGACTGGGGACATGATTTAGGGGTTTAATTAATATTTAATCTTTAATTTGTTATAGACTGAGCCAATTTGAACTTAATAAACTTATAAAATATAACATATTGAAGGTTGAAGAAGGTTAATTTAAAAAAAAAAAGCTATGCTTAAGGTAATTCGATTTAAAAATTGAATAACAACACCATGTAGCACATCGGATAACTTTAGCGGAAAGTTAGATAGTGTTGATTATTATGATCATATCTACTTTCTCATTTTTATTCAAATACGTTGCTTTCAGTGTCTATCTAAATTAACAGTACACAAGAGAACTATAAAAACTATTAAGATTTTTTGTAAACAGTCGCCTAAGTCTTTTCTATTATGATATATGAACTAGCCAGAAGAAATGAAAACAAATAGCGTCAAGCCACGTTTTATACCATGTTTTCAATACCCTACCGGCACTCATACCGGTTAGTGGCCGAAATTCAATACTCCAAAATTTTCCGAAATATCCTCTACTGCAGTTTCAGTCACCGTTTTGGTATTATCAGAATTTTTCAGTAACCGGCAGGCGGCAGGTATTGAAAACATAGGTTTTTATATAAAAAGTTAAAAATATTTTTTAGTTGTGGTTATCTTTTTTTTTTTTTTTTTTTTGCTTTTAGTTGTGGTTCTCTGTTGTCTTCGACGTTGATTATTTTCCTCAGTAAGGTCAGCAAGAGACAAGACGCAAAGACTATATGCGGTAACTGTCATTTTGCACTTGGTATATGACACGTGGGCCCATAGCATATAATAATTATATACACTCTAGTTCCTGATTCTTATCCCACATATAGGCCCCACTTGAGTGATTGTGTACCGTTGTACCAGGCTTCAATTACACTCAAGTACAAAAAAAAGGTGAAAATTGAAAAGGAAATCGCACTAGATCCGTTGTTACCTAAAGGCGCCTGAGACCGGCTAGGGTTTACAAAATATAAATTTTAAAAATTTTCTTGCTAAAAAACATTTTAGGATATTTAATGGCAGATCATAAGAGTTATTATTTAATTGCCGTTTAATAACCGGGTAAACGATGGGATATTTTAGAGGACGTTTGGCATATGCATGAGGTTTAGTTTAACTCCTAAATTGGTAAATTAATTTGTTAACATACAATTATCTAAAAATACTAATTTTAACTTCGATCCTACTAATCTATGGTGTTGACAAACGCCTCCTTAGAGAATTTTGACGCCGGAGGTCAAATAATTGCTTCCATTTTGTGTCTGCATTATTGTAATTTTTTTTTATTTCAATTATATCAACAGGAAAAAGGTATATAAGAACTAGTCTCCTATTATTTCGTCAAAAAATTATAAATATTAAATCAGTATATTAAAAGTTTTCTAAATAATATTTGGAGTCCGAATTTGCTGATGTTTATACACTTAGTTTGTACCTTTTCTGTATCTTCAGTGTTCAGGTGCTTTTCTCTGCCATTAATTAATTTATTTATTTTTGTATAAGTATAGATAATACCGATTTTGATGAATACCATTGTTTAAATTAAGACTAGAACTTCTTGTATGTTGTTGTGGGTACAATTTTTCACGATGAACTAAGTGTTGCTTTTAAACTAATTTATAAAATATAAATCACCTTAAACGCTATGTTTCACATAATTAAGTAAATATTAAATCCGATGAATCATAGATTTTCATCCTATATTAAATAATCCGACGATTCATACTTGGCTTGATTAGTGACTTTAATATATACTTGGTATCTGAAATTTTTTAAGGGGCATTAATAACAACCGTTTCTTGATTCCTGTCATATTCAAATGTCATGCTCTCTCACAAAAAATTTGGTCCGAGAGTTTTTTTGAAGGTATTATTATTACCGCGTTAGAATCGTACCATATGCTGCAAACATCATGGTAAGCTTAAGTCATCTGATAATCTTAATTATAAAAATTTTGGACAAGACCCCAATTCTTAAAATGCACAACAAGAAAAAAAAAAAAAAAAAGAAAAAAAGAAAAAAAGAAAAAAAGAAAAAAAGAAAAAAAAAAGCCTTCAGTGCTCTGAAGTCTGAGCCACTCTACGACAACTATGTGTTTTGGAGGAGTGCAAGTGCAACTATATATACCAATATACCATTATTTTTATCGAGGGCAGCGGTCACATTTGTTGCTATATATGCGATATCAACGGCAATAGAGAATATATTTTTTGTGCGTTTCTTTAACAATCTAGTGTTCTAGTGCATGAATATAAATAGTAAAAATAGACGAATTAGAATATTGGTGTCAAGTCATCGTCTTTGTTGAAAAGAGGGAACTAAATATATCAAGAATATTGTCTTATTAGAATCCAAATCAACTCGAAAAGTTTTACATATATAAGTCAACTAAAGTGAATATATATATATACATCAGCATTCATTCACAACATATTATGTTAATAGCATTGCAATATGTTCTAAAACATTGCAACATTGGTCGTGTGTATCGAATTTCATATAATTCGAATGTAATTAATTTGAATTTTTTTTTAAATATGACCCATATCAATTTTCTTAATTCTTTTTGTTAATTTCCAAAACTTGCATAAAATTTTATTATTTATATGTGTATATGTGAATACAATTAGGATCATTTGTCAGTATCAAATTAAACAATTACATATATTTTTTTTATGATTTATCAAAGTTATTAAATTTATTCTTTATCAATGAATGCCAACCCTACATAACTTGCTAGCCCAAAGCATAACGTTATCACTTTGAGAGCTACTTTCAGATGCAATATCACACGGTTAATTTAAACAATCATAACTCTATATAGTTGTTACATATATATTAGGCAAGATATGTACAAAGTACACTACCAAAGCCGTCAAAAACAATGAAAAATTCACTCCATCTGGATTTTCAGAAATGTCAAGGTACGCATGATATAGCTTGGTTTTAGATAGTAAGTCATGAGTTCTATTTGAAAAGAAAAAAGAATGCTCTATATATGATTACCTAAAAGCTTGATAAATTTAACTATACACTGCTACAAAATTAAAGTAGAAAAGCAATCGAAGAAAGCACCCGAAATATATCTTGTAATTTCTTAACTTGAACCTTAACGTGCCAATTAATTTATATGACCTAAATTTTGGTGTCGCATGGTTTAACATAACGTGCTAGGAATGTTTAATAAAATATTTCGAATGATACCTAACTTCAAACCATGTAGAGGCGTATATGAGCAGTTCATGAAGGCATGATGTTTGAACTCTCCTGATCCCTTGTTACTTTCATGAAAACGATGGTTAAGAATTCATGCAAAGGTGTAATAATTATGTTAACTAAACAGGGAGATAATCAGGAGGGAGAACTAAAGCGGCATGTCAGTATCAGAAAAAGCTTTAGTTAATTAGACAAGAAGATTAGCTTCTACCGAGACGTGTTAATAAATTAGACAAGGAGGTCAACTTCTGACATGACCTGTTAATTCTACGGTCCTTTGATGGGCCTACAAGATAAAAAGATCAATGACTTTCTTTTCTTTACCGTCAATAAGATGGTATTAAAAAAAAAAAAATATAGATTGTGGTATAAATCTAGCACCTGTGATGATTATAGCAAGTTGAAAAAAAATATAACGATAACAACTGGTTATCTGGAATTATATACGTACCTAGCTAGAAGGGGAATAATTCCCTGTTATTTTTTTTCTACTACGCATGATTAGCTGTAGGACTATCATTTGTGAAACTTATCTTTTGATTTTTCAATCTAAAATTCTATTTTTCCCTTAAAAGTTTAAAGTTAGCTTGATCGGTAGACCGGTATAAGTATAACAAACAGACTACGCCAGGTGCAACTAGGATAGATAACTGAATTGCTTATGTTAGAGACTCATTAAGCTAAAATGGAAACAAGAATTTGGACTTTCCTGAGGTGTGTTATTTGCATCTGTATACTACAGTACTAACAGAAAGAGATGGTGGGAGGCTGTACGTATTTATCTATTATGTTAGATATCTTGCTTTTCTCGTGCGCGTTGTTAAGTTAGATTAATTTTGATCTCCATATAACATTCATATTACAAAAATATATAGTCGGCAGAATAATACATGAAGAATATCACATATGCTATACTAAAAACCTAACACACACAGGCTATATTATTTGAGAGAAAAAAAGATAAAAATAACTCACAAGCATGTGACATTCCAATCCGTTGCAAATTAATTAGCCGAAATATATGCAAAAGTTTGGTGTTTTTATTTTTTTGTTTTTGAGGACCTAGATGAATGCATATATGTAAATATACGTGCATGCGTATCTTAGTACTCTCACATAGCTATCTATTGTGTGTACAAATATGCTTAATTGCTTATTAACATGTAAATCGGTGTTGACATGTGCATAGATCATAAACCTGACAATTAGTGGTGCAGCTCATGCCGCATTGAAACAAATTAATTTGGTGTCATCCAGTTAATGCCTGAGAACTGGTACTGATGCTGTAGTGAAATGTTAGTAGCACTACCATCTCCGAGATAAGTCATGCCTTGAGGCAACTGATTGAGGAAAGCTGCCACAGCTGCACTGCCATTGCCACTGACTACATTCCCAGAGTTGAGGTTCGCACTGGTGCCGGCAATTCTTTTAGCTACCGGTAGTGCTGTCACAGCAGGAATTGAATTCACCAAGTATGGAGATGTAATAACACGTTTACCGGCATGGTTTAAACCATCTGTGTTTGTCAGGAGGCCATCAAAGAAGACAATCTCTTCATTTTCCAACATAGAATTGTTGTAATTGTTTTGCGAGGCTCGTAACTGATTTTGAGATATGTTTTGTGCAGGTATGGCTGCCATGTCATCCACCACCACTGGATCATCTCTTTCATTCTCGACAATCGACCTCTGAAAGCCGCTCAGACAGTCATGGCTGGGGCACTTGTTGCTCTTCTTGTATATCCTGCACAGAACCCAATCATCTAGCTGCAAAAAGAAATATAGACACGTTTATGTGAGCAACGATGGTATCTAATAATATATAACTTATAGGCAATTTTTTTTTTTTTTTTTTAAACTTCAATTACACATGCTACGTGAATTTTAGTATTACTTATATTAAATCATCTGATAGCTAGGATACAGATAGCTATATAACACAACAGGCATTAGATCATCTAATGCCCAAAGTAACAAATATAAACAAAAAGAAAAGTACGAAAAAAAAAGAAAAGCTCTAATTAACAATTATTTAAAGCTCTAAGTTCTAATTAAAACGAGAGAACAAAATGTTTCTGCTAGATATCAATATATCAAAGAACTTAATTTGAGTATTAATCTGCCATATGTAATTGAAATAAACATACCCTAAGAGAATTCTTCTTTCTGCCACCTGGTTCCCCACTTGGTGGCCGTAGTGCACTGCTCGAAGCTCCGTCTACAAGGCGGTACTCATGCATGATCCAATTAGTCTTCATCCCCTTAGGCGGCTTCCCTCGATAGAAAACTAGCGCCTTCTTCACACCGACCTTGTGCGTGCCTCCTGTAGCCAGGATGGGCTTATCGGTGCCGGTTGCTTTCCAATAGCCAGATGTTGCTGCCCTATTAGGTCGTGCCCCGTTCGGGTATTTTCTGTCTCTCGGGCTGAAAAAGTACCACTCCTGCTCCCCAAAAGTTGCCTTTCCTGTGAGTAAATCGACAATAACATGTAAAAGTATGTCTTTCCTGTTCATCAACGACAAGGCAAATAGACAAGCATATAACCAATAGCTAGACAAGCTTTTCAGCTCGTCAATCAACAGCAGCATAAAGAACAGTGTTGCTCTCAGTGTATAGTTTTGAGCACATCATGGTCGGTAGCGTCTTATGTAAATATCACCAAGTACTACTATTTCTATATTTGAACTTTAGTTTCAATCATATATATGACGTAGTATTTATATATATCACCATCTCAACAGATAGAGAAAATTAATCTTTAACTGTATATAAAACATGTAATAAAAAATAATACAACATATATATTATCAATACCTTAATTAATGGATGCCCTAATGGATGGAAAAAAGACTAATAGACTGTTACAAGATATTTTAAGCAAAAAAAAAAAAAAATTAATTTACCGGGAAGTTCCCATGGGTCGAACTTGTAGAGATCAACCTCGGCGATGATGGAGACAGGAAGAGGAGCCGACGCCACCTTCCTTTTCAAATAGTGCACCACCAGCTCCTCGTCTGTTGGGTGGAAGCGAAAACCCGGTGGCAACTGCGGCTGCTGGCTCTTCTGTTCTTGCAGCTGTCGCTGAGAGCCAGCCGATGAATCTGTGCTCTCCATCTCAGCCGTTGATTCAGCCCACCAAAATTCCCTGATAGATATTTCCTACTTTGTGCTAGACTGGAAGGTATAAAATATAAATCCAAATTTCAATTTGGATTAGGAGAGGGAAATAGGGGCATGGTGTTTGGTTAGAGTAAAGTAATAGGAGTATGAGAGTGCAAGGTTAGTATAGAGGGAGAGAAAGAGAGAGAGAGGAGAGAGGAGAGAAGATTGGAGAGGAGGTGGAGGAGGTGCAGATGGTGTTGGGAGCAGAGAATGCGGTGAATGCTGTTGTTATACCGAACAGTCCCCACACGCGTGTTCACTTCCACCCCTTTCTTAGGAACAGAGTGCCACTGCCACGTGTCGCCTCCTCAGTTCCTGTGTCGTTTCACTTCTTCCTCCAGTGCCTCATACTGGATATATCCGGCGTGCACAACATGGGCCTAATCCAAACACAGTCCTTGTTTTCATTTTTTATTAAGATGAGTTAATGGGCCTATTTGGGTCCATTTTTAAGGTCTGATTTGTCAAACGTGGCCGTAATCTAGTCTATCCATACAGAGTGTCCCAGTGAAAACCCTTTGGAGATAAGGTGATAAGCCACGTGGCACCTCACCTCTGACGGTTCTTTCTTCCCTCCATCCAGCACCATGTTTAGTGGCTAGCTAGTCTAGTGCCTAACTAACTAGCTCTGGTTTCCTGATACTTCATATCAGTTGTTGGAAGCTGAAACAAAATTAATGGCCACTTCATCATCCCCTTCCCTTCTGACAAGCCCGGCCTCCGTCAAGCCGAAGCATTGCTTGCCTACTCTCCCATTTCTCCCCTTCAAACAATTGGTGAACCATTCTCGCACCGTGGCCACCAATGCCATGTCTCGGCGAGAAATTGTGACAACTATGCTAACCACTGGACTAATTGCTTCCCAACTCCAGTCTGTCTCCCCTGTTCTGGCAGCCGATGATGAGGAGTATGTGAAGGATACTAGTGAGGTGATTAGCAAGGTGAGGTATGTATGTTCAACAAATAATGGCTACTTTGCAAATTATAGTCCATTTGGTTAGTGATAATTGAAATATAAATGTAATAGTAATATATTCTTTTAGACAAAATGTGTCTAAAGTCTAAATGGTCAATTGTGACTCTCAGGTCATCAAAAACACCCTGAATGTAAACCAGATGGTGTTATTGACAGACTAATTTTACTGAATTTGACTAAAAAATTGAGCAAAATCTACATTTTTAAAAACTTCAAATTAGGTTAATATTAAAACTGTACAAAAATCTGAATTACTTCAATCCCATCAATTAAAAGATCAGGTTATCACATTTATATCGAACCACGTAGTATTGCAGTATACCAGTATGTGACATGGTAATTTTCTTTTGATATTTTTGAATTATTTCAGGAACACAATAAACATGGATAAGAAGGATCCAAATGTGGCTGACGCAGTGACTGAGCTTAGGGAGCTTTCAAACTCATGGGTTGCAAAATACCGACGTGAGAAGAACCTGCTCGGTCGACCCTCTTTCCGTGACATGTACTCTGCACTAAATGCTGTTTCTGGTCACTATATTAGTTTTGGGCCCACCGCTCCAATTCCGGCCAAGCGGAAGCAAAGAATCTTGGAGGAGATGGACACCGCTGAGAAGGCTTTACAAAGAGGGAGATAATTTACATGCTAATTGCTGTTAGCATGCTTTGTTATAGAGAGGGAATACATGTTTGCTTTATGGTGAGATGAGGTCTGTTCTTTCTTCATGCTCTTTTTTTTTTGATGTAATTGTGTAATTTATAACTCCATTTACCAGTAAAAAAATTTGTATTCCTGGCACACATGACATGTTACTTTGTACTTAGCATATGTCCATGGAGACTAGTAAATAGTAATGCTTTTGGAGAAAGTACTCCATCTTATGGTATCCCTGTTAGTTTCCCTTGTTTAACCCTGTCTTGATATTGTGCTTTTAGCGTTGTCCTAGATTTCCTTGCGTTGACAAGACAAAATATACTATACAGATGACAAGAGTTTTTTACTTGGATGTAATAAGGGGAGAAAAAAAAATACAACAATAGTTTTGTACTGATTCAGATATTTTTTGTGGCTAGTCAATGAATGACACGTTTTCCATACCAATCAGATAATTACAGTGGATAAGTGAATAAAGAGAATGGGAAATGGGATAATGTTGGGGTATTTAGTATGCTTATTGTCACTAATTACACAAGGCGATAACATGTAACAACGAAAAAGAAAAAGTATCTCAGATGTATGTTGCATAGTGCTCGTAGCATATATTCTCACAGTGATTGTTCCAGATATTCCACCATCACTAAGAGCACGTAATGAAATACACTAAGCATCGTTTAGCCATATTCTGTTTAGACAAAATTGGAACTAGTTTTATGGGTAAGTTGCGAATTTTAGGAGAGGTCATACTTCGTCAGGTATTTTCATCTCGGATACCAGGATCAACAAAATTCATCAAATATCCTTGGTCTAATATCTCCCCTTTATTCTTATTCCAGAAAATCTTGCTTTATCTTCTTTTTGTCTTTGAGATTTAAAAAGCGGAAATAACTGAAAGAACAATCAGATTTGCTCTACGTAAAAAGCAGAGTATTCAACCAACCTTCTTAAAAAAAAATAAAAAATAAAGCAGAGTATCCACTAGACTACACTAATTAAAATGAGTTATTTAGCACAAAAGTTGTCCGATAATTAAGGGTATTAGGTTTCTTGTTTATTCTATTACATCAATTGCTTCCCGATAAGCATTTCTCACACTGCATAAATATGAGTAATTACCTTGCGGCACAGCTCTTTAAGGTCTATTAATGGGAATTCCTAGCCTAGCAAAAGCAAAATCAAAACTCCAGTTTCTAACTCCAACTCGAAGTACCAGTATGGGATTATCAGCCAGGAACCCCAATCCTCCTCAAAGCCATATAAGCGAGAAACTTAAAGAAAACTAGCATCACAAACATTGTAATTATATTAAACTCCTTGTGCTCAAAGCCGACCACCTTGACTGGAGGTAAATTGGTCACACTGCATCTCTGACCTGGTGCACACTCATAGGTATCTGCCGGTGTGAATTGCGTAAGAACCAGAAGCTTGAACATGTGGAAGCAGATAGACACGTACTTGAGCCAGGCAACAAACAGAGGGACCTTCTGCACGTAAAACCCACCAAGCATCATGAACAACCCCATGAGAATAGATGTGATTGTTGTTGCCTTCCTTAGATCCATTATGAAAGCACCTATGGCAACACCAAGGCCCTCTGAAACTAAAGCAGAGAAAAGGGTGATGAGGAGGAAAGTTATGTAGCTGAGTGCAGTTGGTTTAAGACCGCCCATCCAATAAATGATGGTGACAGATACAGTCGGCATGACAAGTTCAATTGGAAGGTCGCCTACCAAACGAGCCACAAAGTAGGAGGATAGTTGGTACATGCGGGAGGAGCGCTCTTTGTTCAGCATCTCGCGTTCTTGTGGGAAGGTGAAAAGGGCTCCAAAGGTAGGCAAGTAGTTCCAAAGGCCAACAATAAAGAAAATTAGCCCCATCTGTATAAAGGTATATTATTGTTATCAATATTGTCTGATGACTTAACAGTGCAGTAAATGATATATTTCATACAGAACGAAAAAAAGGGTCAAAAAATCAATAATCATATTTACATATATATACCTGATCTTGGACATGTCTGCGAGACTGGAACCATATTATGCCACCAAGAAAAGAGGCGATAATAACATGAGTAATCTTTAGATAGCTGAATGACTCGTGCTTTCTTTCTTTTAGGCCCCTCTCTAGCAATACTCTGAACTGGTTCCACCAGCTAGTGCACCATTGTTCTGTTTTATTATGTGGCTCAGTTTCCCTGAATTGCCTTTCCACTTCTTCTAGTTCCTCTTGCACCTTGTTTTTAAGTTTTGTGTTATATGCCGAAACAAGTGCACATTTGAAATCGTCTTTGTCAAGAACTGTTTCATCAGGAGGCACGCCTGCATAACATATATTTGAATTCAGATTTATTAGTATTGCAAAATCATAAGAGAAGAACATCTATTTGAATTTGGTCCCACAAAAAACTTATTGCCACCCCGACCAAAGTCATTTCTTTTGTATATGGTTAGAATTTTATGCTGGCTCGCCAATAAGGGCTTGAACACCCTTGACCTCTTAGAACTCAGCCCAATGCTCGTACCACTTGAGCTACTAGACCACGTGATAACATGGCATTTATCATTACAATTTTTTTTATTTTTTTTATAGAATGACATAATTTTCTAGATTGGATGTTTGTTCATTTTTTATAAGATGAGCATATTTTTCCCTTAAACTACCATATATATATATATAGAGAATATCTATTGTGAACCTTGATTCATAGAGCCTTCCGTGAACCATGATCGTTTGATCAATGGTTTTGTAAATTGACAAATATAAATTTACCAATCCAATCTATATATTGAAATCTCATAGAAAACAAAATTTTACAATTTTTGAAATTTTTTTACTATTTTTTTTGAACTTTTTCAAATTGCCATTTTTGGACGATAATTCACTAATTGTTGTCCAAAAATGGCAAGTTTTAAAAAATTCGAAAAAAATAGTAAAAAAATTTCAAAAATTGTAAAATTTAGTTTGCTATGAGATTTCAATATATATATTGGATTGGTTAATTTAGATTTGTCAATTTGCAAAGTCATTAATCAAACTGTCATGGTTCACGGAGCCCTAAATGAACCATGGTTCACAATAGATATTCTATATATATATATATATATATATATATATATTAAAGTTTAGACCTCCATAACATCGCACATCACTGCATAACGCAATATGACAACATAAGATCTATATGAGTGCACAAAGCATATGAGGAAGCACAATGCAAAATCAGGCCACATATGCAACCAATTTATATCATTGCTAAGTATGACGTTTTGGTTGCATAATCCTGCAGTTACAATATTATCAATTAGCAAATGAAATCATTGAAAATTATTGAAACAGAGTTGTAGTACTAGAAAAACTCTTGCTGCTCCCTGATCACTGTCCCAGACTGAATTTTTCCATCTTTCTGCCTTTTGATTTTTTTTTTTTTCTTCTTGCTGGTTTGGTCCATTAAGTTAACATCAATTTTCGATTTCTTCTCAACCCTTTACTATCCATTGCAATACTTATTACCAACGCTGACATTCATCATTCTGTTAATCAATGATCATGAATATTTATGTCATGATTCATGAATCATACCTTAAAACTCTGAAAAGGACTAAAAAAAGGTACCATGACTTAAAAAGTACAGAACTGCAATAAGACATGCATGCATGCATGGTAAGTGTTCTTTAAATATGAGCAGAAATGAGAAAATCAAATACCATTAGCAAGGTCAAGAAGGAAGTCAGACGGGTTCATCTGTACGCTTGGTTCATAGCCAACACTTGCAAAATACTCCATTACAGAGGAACCTTTACCAAAGTATATTGGATGTCCATCTGATAGAAGCAACACTTTATGAAACATGTAAAACATGCTGCTTGATGGCTGGTGTATGCTCATGACCACTGAACGACCACCCATGGTCAGATTTAGTAGCGTTGACACGACCCTTCCAGCAATAGTTGAGTCCAGGCCTGAAGTGGGTTCGTCCAAAAAGAGTAAACTTGGGTTGATGAGCAACTCCTGACCAATGCTAACTCGTTTCCTCTCTCCACCTGATACGCCACGATTTTCTGAATTCCCTATGATGCTATCACAGCATGCTGTGAGGCCCAATTCTGTAATGACAGCCTCTGCAACGATAGCCTTCTCCTTCCTAGAAATTGAATCAGGAAGCCGAAGCAGTGCAGTGTAAAGTAGTGTTTCAGTGACAGTGAGGTGGGGGTAATGAACATCATCCTGATTCAATATTACAAGTATTATTTCTATAGATAATCAATTTTCTTAGTTGGAAAAGGCTTTCTTTGAATATACTGTTAATTTACCATCTCCCTGAATATGACATCTAATCCACATGAAGAAAGACAATAGTTTTCTGTAAACACCAATTTTGTAGGACGTACATCTTCCGACGCATAAAAATTGGAAAATTTACTTTCATTTACACTTGTATAGTTGTATTCCTTTGCTATGCTTCCAAGAACAAAATATACTGGGCGAAGAAAGCATGTGTCATACCAAAACGTTATATTACATTTGAAAGTTATGACCTTGAATTATTAGATATACACACATATTGCATGCTAGAACCTTGAAGTAAGTAACTAAGAATGGAATAAAAGAAAAAAAAAATGATGTTAGTACCTGAGTCACAAAACCAATGCTACGACTGAGAGAACTTGAGTATGGGGCGCCATTGAAGGAAATAGAGCCGGTAAGTTTACGTTTACCTGATTTAGTACCAGTGGAATTGAGACGGCCACCAAGTATTGTGAGAAGAGTGGTCTTCCCACTACCTGATGGGCCCAGCAATGCCAGCATCTCTCCAGGAAGAGCAACACCTATTATAATTACAAAAATAAAAATTTTACTAGCATCATATAACAGATTTTATATAAAAGAGCAGCAATTGTACTAATAGTACTAATAGTAATCATTGTAATTGCTACATTCATGCTGATCCTTAAAGCAGGTACTTCTAATTCATATCGGGTGCCAAAAGGGCTGGAGCATTACGTACCAATTGGATATTGTTTCTTTTGATTTAAAAATTTGGGAACAATAGATTTTAACATTACTCATTTAGACTAGATAAATATAGAATAATTTTGTAATGCTGACATATATATGTTACAAAACCTGAAACTCCATTTAGGATGGTTCGAGTAGAGCTTTTCTGACTGTTCTTGTGCGCAGTGCTCTTTATTTTATACCCCACATCCTCAAACTACAGAAAGCAATAAAAAAATGACAATCATCATGTTAGATCAATAAGAAAAATAAAATGCTGTCTATTAACCACAGCTCTTTCCTAATTTTGCATTCTAACAAAGTTTATAGAATTGTAAATGGACTTGCGTAGTTGGTTTTGTCTTTAGGATAAATTAAGGGAAAAAAATAATACTATCAATTTTACTTTTCTTTTCAAAATCTTGGACCGATATTCCCATTCTAACAAGGAAAGTGAAAATCGGAGGAATCAATGATGGTACAGTGGACACGCGCTCTGTGATATTCTCCTTCTCTGTCGTTTACATCTGTAGTATTGAGACGATAGATTTGAAAGAAATAGGGTTCTAGAACCTAGGATAGAAGCAGCGAAAGAACTAGGGCATATGTGAAGAAAGGTTCGTGAAGAAAGAGCCAAAAAAGGAGTGTTTGACCGTAGGAATCGGATTCAGAAATCCGGGTTCCTTTTCCAAATCTTTTTTGGGAATCGGAAGGGATTACAAGGAGAGGAATAGGAATATTTATCATTCAATTATGGTTCCGTAGAATAATTGGCACAATAATCGAAGTCCACAAATATATGTTTAACCGTGTAATTATGTTTCAATGTTTTGAGTTTTAATATTAGGAATTGACAGAATGATTGAATTAATATATGGCCAATGATCCCCAATTCTTCCATTCCTATGGACAGTAGCTTAAATTTTGTTATATATTTTCAAATTAAATATTTGAACATATAATTTTTTTAACTTTATGAATGTATTTTGAAAAAGATGAATACTTCAACCCAATGAAATACGAGCATTATTCTATTATTTAATCCGCATTAATTCAAACGTTTGTATAATTATTACAACAATGTCCATATTAATTCTATTTTTGTATTTTAACAATCTCTACTAAAATGAAAAATATTCTGCACCCACTCAAAGGAATATCTTTGAGAGTAAAGGCTAAAGAGTGGCTCCAAAATAATGAAATCGCCACCGGTCAAGTTTGTAAATCTTAAGCATCTCCTCCCACTCAAATAAAACTCTCTAATCTCCAAGATTTTTAAGATGAAACTATAACAACGAGTTATGACATTTGTGTTATTGTCGAAATGGCTCTCACGAAGAAAGAAGACAACATGCCTAATTTAATTATCTTTATTTTTGGTTTATGCTCGTCAGAGGGGTAGAGACCCTCCTCGTGGCTGGTCTTATAATAATTCCTCATTTTAAGAGCCCTTGATATAAAAGACAAGTTAGTACTGTATGTTACACTTTATCTTAATTTGGATATATTAGGGACTAAATCTTTCGTTGACATCATCGCCAACACATTTATTATAAATTTTATGATGATGTTACCTTTTTGTTTTAAAGAGATGGGTAATTTTGATTTTTTTTTAAATTTTTTATTTATAGTAGAAAGTAGAACAGGACTAAAATCTAGTGCGTTCAACATGTCCATTCTCAGATTTTTTAGTTTCAAACAACCGATCTAAATTTTTTCAATGTGACCTCTATAGAAATAATTTTCATTTTTTTTTAATATTTTTTAAAATATGTAGAAAATCATCAATCTAAAGAATTATCAGACATATAATAAAGAATTTACAAGAATAGAAAAATATAAAAATTTGCTTTCTTGTATATTTTAATATGAAAATTAACATTGAATGGTTCAAATTAGTCTTATGAAATTCAAATTCGAAAACGAACACTAATTTTTGTTATAGGAATTAAGTATTAAATATAAGAGCAATTTTAAATCCCAGATGTTTTTATAATTTTGTTACTAGAAAGTTAAACTATTGAGGCTTTGTGGAAAGACATACCTTGAGGGTGAGGGGTTGTTGCGGCTTCGAAAAGATGGAATCGCCTCCGACCAATTGGGTGAGTTGCTTCATCTACTCCACTCAATAAAATACTCTAAGTCCTAGATTCTTAAATCGAAATTAGAACAACAGAGTTATGATATTTGTGTAGTTGTAAAAATGACTCTCAAGTCGTGCTTGATTTTGTTTTCCTTTGTAATTTATGTTTCTCCAGAGTAGTGGGAGAGAGGGCTCAATGTCCTTAAATAAATAGGTAAAGGAAAGAGTGTACAATACACTTTCTCATAATTTGGACGTACGAAAGGTAGTAAATCTTTTGCTTACGTCACCATAGACTAATTTATCATGGTGTTAACTTTTTGTGCAAATATGGAAAGATTACTGTTACAAATAATTAAAATCAAGATAGTTATTTTGTTTTTTAAAAAAAAGATATACTGATTTTAGTTCTATTTGAGGTAGAGAAATTTTAACGTAACTCAAACTGTCTCATACACTCATCCAACAATTAATATCAGTGTATTAGAACAGAGTCCTCTGTTATCCAAAATATACAACTTCGGATAATCTTTCTTTATACCATGAAGTACGAACTTTTCTTAATCTAGCTGTGAAACTAATTAAATTCTCAACAAATAATACATACATATGGCTAATCGAATCGTACCAAAAAATAATAGCATACATTAGTTGGTAATTTAACCGTGAATCAAATATATAATATATAAATTAAAAAAGCTGATATACCATTTGAAATTATTCCTCTTTACATGCAACAATCACTTTTTAACATAAAACCAATTAACATTACCGAGCCACTATAATAATGACCCATTTTCTACACACATTAGATGGTTGGGAAATGAAGAAATTAAAATTAAGATAGTGAGATTGGGATAATGTTGAGACATCTGGTATATATTCCAGAAATGACAATAATCATATTCGTTAAGATTTGATCGTTTCTTAGCTAATTACGGACCGTTTCATTATCTTGATTAATATGAGGTAATCTAGGTCAAACCCCCAAAAAATGAAAAGCCCAGAATGCTGCCCAAAATGCCCAGATGGCCCTTACAGTTCGTTCTCTCAATCTTCCATCTAAAATTGGGATATTATGAAATGTTTATGGGCCTGATTTTGTTGAGGTTCGAATAAAGCAAATAGTGAACTTCTCATATATTATTTCTTCAAAACTAAAATTTAATAGAATAATTTCAGTTTTATCATAAACCCAGTCACTAATATAGATCTTATTAAAACTCTCACTTCACAGTTCCAACCAACTTGGTTTATACAACATTTTTGCGCGCAGTTCTAGGGCCTGGTAAAATCTATAGCCTATCTAGCATTCTAGCCTGATTAATATGTTGTTAAGCAATTTGATCTATTCACTGTATTCATTTGTGGTAAATTCCCTTCAAAATGTGATAACTTTATCAAAGAATCTCCATTCATCTTATAATAGGCATAATCTAATTTGAAAGAATGTCTTTCTTTGTTCTTTTCCTCAACATGATACACACATTGATGAACACTCGCCAAAATAATTATAAATCAATTGTCCTTCATTTAAGGAAAGTGAAATCTGACTAAATTTTTGTCGAACTGTGCCTATAAAAACTATCGAGATACTTTTTTTTATTAAATTATAGAATCGTATGATATTTAGCAATTCATAGATCTAACTTTAAATTAAGAGCAACCTAATTTTCATCCAAATTTGACAAAAAATGGAAGTTTAATTGAAATCTATCTATTTTTTTTTCTTTTAGCGAGTTGTTAATGAATTAATTAATTCATCATATCATCTTTATATTTCCAACTATTTTATTTTTTTGTTTTGAGCTTTCGAGGTATCGGCTCTTCCATGCCATTTTTCTAGCTCTGCCCCATGCCACAGAGTGATACAGCATGGGGCGACAAAAAAGGAAAAAGATAACGAGAATAAAATATACACGCACACATAGTGCTAATAGTACATATTCCGACAAAGATTGTCGCAGATATTTCTACCGTCGCCAGGCCAAGAGCTGGTAGATGGAATTCACTGATCATTATCACCTGCCTGATGTTGCTTGGACAAAAATTGGAGGAACTACTTCGGATGTTCTCGTATGTACTTTTGACTGACAATTCATCCCGAAATCTCGTTGTATGTAATGCAATATTGTACCATGATATTTTATTTGACATTTCCCCTGTATTCTTGTTCTTGTGCTTACATATTTTTGTTTATTACCCATTATTTCTTTTGAGATTTTAAAAGTGATAATAACTAAACAGCTTCAGATAAACTCTAGCTCTGTGATTTGTCTAGCATTACGTTAATTTCACTAAAAAATTTCTAATGCTTGACAATATGTATTTCATATAGATTAAAATAAGGGAAAAAATAAAAAGGAACAGGCATATACCTTGGATGTGTCCATGAGATTGGAACCATAACATGCCAGTAAGAATAGAGGCAATTAAAATTTGCGTAATCTTGAGACCGCTGAAAGACTTGTGCCTTCTTTCTTTTAGACTCCTTTCCAGCAACACTGTGAAGTTGTGAACTGACCCTGAATCATTGCACCAGTTTGCCTTTCGCTACATGGTTCTATTTCTCTCAATTGCTTCTCCATTTTTTTTTTTTTTTTGAGGGCCAGCAAACTGACAATTTCATTAATAAAACAAAAGAAGTTTACAAAAAATCACAGAAAAAAGTAAAAATTACAGGATGACGTCCTTTATAATAACTGGAAGTTGTTATATTCTGAATGGTATATACTACGGAAGTTGTTAAGTTCTTCTTTTGATTAATATACGGAATAATACATGTCAACCTTACTTTCATAGACTAGATAAACTTAGAAATATTCCCTATTCATGGACAAATATGTATTATCAAACCTGAAACTCCATTTAGGATGGTGCGAGCAGAGCTTCCCTGCTTGCTGTTGGGCGCCTTGAACTATATATGGAAAAAAGTAGAAAAAATTATTAAAATCACGATCATCATCTTAGGTCAATATGTAATTAATCAATATTTATAGCTGTCTTTATAATTAGCACCATATCTGACCTTGCTTTTAATTGTAATTCAATAGTCCTTATTAAACTTGTAATCCAACAATTATTGTTAAAACCTTATAATCATATTAAAATTGGGGATTTATCAAATTCAATGTAAATTGTATTTTTTTAATAATCACAAGTAAAATAAAACTGGCAATTTTGCATAGACACCTTGAGGATGAGGGGTAGTTGCGGCTTGGAAAAGATGGAATCACCTCCTGCCAATTCTGTCATCTCCTCTAGTCAAATTAAGCGATCTATCTCCTAGGTATAGCTTAGCAGTGAACAATAAATACAAGCCTGACAAGTCAAACTATTGCCTTTTTGCGATTACAGCATTGCCTATATATCAAGGAAGAAGGCAGTGCACATAAATTTTTCTTTCTTTCGGCAGTTTGGATGATCAGTACAGGGAAGAGGGGAAAATTGTTCTGTTTTGGTTAATTTGGAATTTTGGATATATGCAGAGGCATCAAATCTCTTTTTCGCGTCAGGGTCTTCTGTGCAATGTCTTTGTTAAATGCAAATTAATATCCAAATCCTATTCAATCTCTATTATAATTTTATATTACTTCTAAATTTTCACTACTAAATCTATAAATATATTACTTCCATTTTAAATGTAGATTTAGAGGTCAATTCTTCCACTTGGCTTCATCAATTCTTTAAATGTGTTTCTTCTTTGCATGTCGTTAAATCTTTATTAACTTCTTCAGATATACTCTTTCCTCTTTCTCAGTAAAATTTTATATTTTTTGTCCTAATGTGTTTTTTGACGCAGGTATTCTTTTTTGTACACTTCTTCGGACCTGACATTTCGCTATGATTCAGAATTTAGGAGTCATGCGGTTTGCGGAGAGCACACTTTTCTTTTGTGTTTCTACTGCACGCCTTAATTTAATTAGAAAATAATTTTCAATACAGTCATATCTTGTATAATATCAAACTATTTTCCAAAAGTGAAATAAATATTGATATTTTACGTAAAATCCGAATTTAATGAAAAATTCAGATATGTAGAAGCTTTTGAGAATGCAATTAATATTTCATAGATTGGCATGATATTACGCATGCTTCTGTTGGAAAAACTGCAATAAATTAAATAATTAATTGGAATCTGTACTGAAGTATGAAGATTACCAAGGTCTAATATTAGTTTTATCTACCAATAAAGTTTAAATAATTCCTTCATAAATCCATTGTATTCGTGTTTTTGTGCCATTCTGACTAATTCTATTAAATGTTTAATTTTCTTATGTCTGAGAAACTAGTACACAAGTCAGGTGTTATAGTATAACACCAGAATATGCTACGAATTCAACAATCCAGATATTTTTTATACTCAATCAATGCCCAAAGAATTCAGGATGCATAACAGTTAGCCACCAATCACACTAGTTCACTACTGAGGCAGGTTAGCACACATACATCAACAGATTACCACTAAACGGAAATAGTTGGATAAAGCAAAAAAAATAGTAGAAATAAACTGTACACTTTCTCAACAGATCCGTGTCAATCGTATGAGCCAGTTTCTTTTTAATTACCTATTTATAACAAAAGTAAAATCATCATAAAATTCGGACCATGAATTATTGATTTAACTAATAATCTAACAGTTAACTGTTTAATTCAATGTAGTTTTAAACAAGTTTGCAATGAATGGCGCCCTAATCAATGCCATCTCAATATAACACAAGCCCATTTTATTCTTTTATGAGGTTAATGCTAGGCCGAGATAAAAGGCCCATTCATCAATATTTTAAATTTTATTATTTTCACTTCCATTTAAACAAATCAGGGGGCTGACAACAAGCCCATTTGTGTTTTGCATTTCTCACTGCTTTGACCGGGACAAACTGTAGAAATAAGCAGAAGTGATCCCATATTTCAACATATCTAGTAAATTAGCCCCCTTTCTTTATTTGATGGATAAATAAACATTAATTAATTTTTGTTTATCCGTTTTCTTGTGTTCTATTGATTATTCGTTCTGTGTTGTCTCATTGAGGAAGACAGACAATCAGAGGTTGTAAAGGGCTCCAATGACACCAATCAAGCATTTCAGTATATTACTTTTACGATTTTGTAAATAATTTTCTCAAGAAAACCTCTTGACCCCCATAAAAATGTGTTCATAGTTATATTGTTGATCCTCATTATTAAAATAATTAAATATTAATTTGATAAGTCTATTGATATTGATAAAATATTAGCTATTGGCGACTCGTTAAAAAACTTAGCGAAACAACACTCAATATGATTTGTTTTAACCATAACAGTTCTCGGACAAGGGTTTGAGATTCTTTTCTGTCACTGATACATCACCTCTTCATGACATAAAAAATGAGTAAATACCTTCTGCACAGGCTCTCCTCCCTTCTAAACTAAATACATGCCCCTAACAGCCCAATAATGACTGATACTGACATGGAAGAGGGGAAAATACATTGGCCTATAATGAGATTATCAGCCTGGAATACCAAGCCTCATCAAACCCAAATAAGCCAGAAACCTATAGAAAACTAACATAACAAGCATTATGATTATATTAAGTTCCTTGTGCTCAAACCCGACCACCTTGACTTGAGGTAAATCGGATACACTGCATGTCTGGCCCCGAGAACACTCGAATACATCTGCTGGTGTGAATTGTGTAAGAAGCATCAGCTTGAATGCATGAAAAAAGATAGAAGTATACTTAATCCAGGCAATAAATTCAGGGACCTTCTGCACGAAAAATCCACCAGCAAGCATGAAACATAGCGTAACAATTGATGCAAAAGTGGCTGCCTTTCTCATATCCATTATGAATGCACCAATTGTGAGACCAAGGCCTTGTGAAACCAAAACTGTAATGAGGGTGATGATGAGAAATGTTATATAGCTGAGTGCTGTTGGTTTCAGACCGCCCATCCAGTAGGTGATGGTTGTAAATATAGTTGGCAGGATTAATTCCATTGGAAGATCACCTACTAGACGAGCCATGAAATAAGAGGAAAGACGGTACATGCGGGAGGAGCGCTCTTTGCTTAGCATCTCACGCTCTTGCGGAAAGGTGAAAATGGCTTCAGAGATTGGGGTGAAGACCCAAGCTCCGACTATAAAGTATACTAGCCCAACCTGTACCAAGCATTTTATGGCTTTATCATATTGATAGTTTTTACTCAAAATCTCAAATTAATGAAAACAAAACAATATATGATCACATGCATATATACCTGATCTAGGACATGACCTTGAGATTGGAACCATAACAGCCCTGCAAGAAGAGAGCTGACAATCACTTGAGTAATCTTGAAACCATTGAACGCCTCATGCCTTCTTTCTTTGAGACCTCTCTCCAGCAACACTGTAAACTGGTTCCACCAGCTGGTGCACCATGTTTCTTTATTGTTATCTGGTTCATTTTCCCTCAATTGTCTATTAACTTCTTCTAATTCCTCCTGCACCAAGTTTTTCAGCTGTGTGTTATATGCTGAAACTAGTGATGCTTTGATTTCGTCTCTGTCATGCACTGTTTCATCGGTAGACACACCTACAATTTTATGCGTTTGTATGTTAATTAAGTATATATTCCAAAAGGTATAAGGAAGGCTCTCCTCCCTTCTAACGATTATATGCTTCTTTGTTAAATTCAGATTTTTTTTTTATCGTTTTGTTTTATTTTATTTTTTGTTATGCTCACTTAGTTTGTAACAAATCTTTAGTTCTCTTTCTAATTCAATCGTATTGACTTAAAAGCAAAAAAGAAAAAGAAATATATTAGGATGACTCGCCAAAAGGACAAAAATGACAAAAATCAGGTCATGGATGCATGCTAGCTAGTATCAACTTAAGCAAGTGTTATATCTACAATGAAAATGAGCAAAAACAGAAAAAATCACATACCATTAGCGATGTTAAGAAGGAAGTCACATGGGTTCATCAGCACACTTGGCTCATAACCAATACTAGCAAAATAATCCATTGCTGAGGAACCCTTACCGAAGTAGAGTGGATGCCCATCTGACAAAAGTAAAACCTTGTGAAACATGTAAAATATGTGGCTTGACGGTTGGTGTATGCTCATCACTACCGATCGACCACCATTCGTCAGATTTAACAACGTTGACACTATCCTTTCTGCAGTTGTTGAGTCTAGACCAGAGGTGGGTTCATCCAAAAATAGTAAACTTGGGTTGACGAGTAACTCCTGGCCAATACTAACCCGCTTCTTCTCTCCACCAGATACTCCACGTGTTTCTGAATTTCCTATTATGCTATTACGGCATGTCTGGAGGCCCAATTCTGTCATAACAGCCTCTGAAATTGCCTCCTTTTCCTTCCTAGGGATTGAGCTGGGGAGTCGAAGCAGTGCAGTGTAGAGAAGGGTTTCGGTGACTGTGAGGTGGGGGTAAAGAACGTCATCCTGATATTTATGAGCAATTGGGCATTGATCAATGCCGTACTATCTAACCATTTACTTTCTTCTAGAAATACTATTAATATATTACTTTTTTGTAACTTATTCTCACAAAACATTTTCTTGTTGAGTGGAAAAAACAAATGGTAGTACCTGGGTGACAAATCCAATGCTACGGCTGAGAGAACTTGAGTAGGGACAGCCATTGAAGGCGATAGTTCCAGTAACTTTACGGTTGGCAGATTTGGTACCAGTACAGGTGAGACGTCCTCCGAGTATAGTGAGAAGACTGGTTTTCCCACAACCTGATGGTCCCAGAAGTGCCATCATCTCTCCAGGACGAACAGCACCTGTCATTAACAATTGAGAATTGAGAAACAAAAGTTCTAAAACTATTTCATAGTAAATTAACAAATCTTCTATACAAAAGGAGTATGTTATGTTAATTTTATTACATTTGCATTATTCAAGAGTCAAGACTTCAATCCCAATCTTAATTACTGAATTATATGTTATGCTTATCCCTGCTGGGATTATCGTGAGTGGAAATTAAAAGAGCTATTAACAGGTCAATCTTAACTCTGTTAGCCTTGAAAAATTTAGGTAAATTTCTTGGTCGTGAACAAGAATAGTTTGAAACCTGAAACTCCATGCAGAACAATACGAGTTGAGTCCTTCTGAACTCCGCCATGCGCCTTGGTCTTAATCTTGTACACTACATCTTCAAACTAGGAAAAATTTTCACAAGCACTATCACCATGTTAGATCTAGTTTTGTTGCCATAGCCGCCTTTGTTTCTCATATGTAAATTTATTAATGATAATGACCCCTTAAATTTAAAGATATAATCCTAATAAAAAAATTAAAGATTTTTACGGAATATTAGCATATAGGTTGCAAAGTTTTTGGCTTTTTGTCATTCATGCAAAATTTTGAATGCGATAACCTATTCATTCAACTGGCAACTAAAAATGAAGTAAAACATAACAGAGATGATTTATAAATTATAATACACACCTTGAGAGTGAGTGAACGTCGTGGCTTCGAGAAAATGGAATCCCTTCCGGCCAATTCAGCTTCCATCATTTTGTACTCTTGAATAAATATTTCTGATCACCTTGGTATAGCTTAGGATTCAACCGAAGTGAAAAATAATGGCTATATTGGAAGAAGCAAGCAGTACAAACAATAATTTTATTTTGGGTTTTGTTTGTGCTTTGAGGAAACTGGGAGGTTCGGGCAAACAATGCAAAATCTCTAAATCTATATAAGAGAAGAGAGGTGTGTGTGTTTACATTGTGTCTTAGTTTACTCGCAGGGAGGAGGGAGCAAATCTCTTGCGGCTCTTAGTGGATTAATGTTGCTGCCTCTAACATTCATCCAACAAAATTTTCTTGAAATTCTGTTATCTTTTTCTTCTTCTACTAAAATTCCTGTTAACTGTTCCTTAACCCTACATGCATGTTTTTTCCTAATTTGAAGAATTTTTTTCTTAGCCTACAGGTGTTCAATGTGAAAAATAAAAAGCTTTTTTTTCTGTAATCTTTAATTGCCCTTGTCGATCCACAAAGAGTTTGTATAGCGCGTCTTTTAAGTTTTAACTAGTTATTTCTTATTAATTATTACTTTTTTTTGTTGCAAAATGTTGTATTTACGAAGTACGAACATTAGATATCTATTTGCTTAAAAGATTTTGGAAGTACTAAATCTATCCCGTAAAAGATTTTGTAAGTACTAAATCTATCCCGCCACTAAAAATCAGTACTAGCTCTGCTAAAATAGACATGCAAAAGATCTCAACCAATTAATACATGATATATATGCATATACTAGACTGTTCACGCAAGCATATCTATGGAGTTAACCCAATATATTCTCAAAGATTTACAAGCTAAGCGGATCATTACTGGGCAATTAATGCGTAGATTATCATTGCAACAGTGTATCTCATTGGGAATAAAGTAACTCGAGAATATATCATTATATACATGCTCGCCGAATGGATATGGATCAGGTGATTTATGTATAGTTGAAACTTGAGACGCAATTAGGAAGATAGATTGACATTGGGTTTTGTTTTTTTTTAATTTTTTGGTTAGGGGTGATGTAATATGAATTCAACATAGGTTAGAATTAGAGTTCTCATCTCACTTCGCGAGATTTATGAATTTTAATAAACTGTTTAATTATATCTTTCCAATTTTATTAATACTTTTCATAATATTAGGGTCCAAATGGAATGGGAATTTCAGTAATAAATAATTTAGGGGCTGAAATGAAAAAGTCAAAACAGAAAAATAAATAATAATAACATTGATTTGTTGTCTTGTGGTTTAGCTCTATTCTTTCAAGTGATCCTTGATTCGATTCGAGAGAGCATTTATTTTCAAATTTCTTAAAATTATTGGTTTCAAACTAACCTTAAAAAAAAAAAAAAAAAAAAAAAAAAAAAAAAAAAAAAAAAACCTGATTTGTGTATTATTTTGTGCGACGAATAGTACCAACACATTGCAAGTGTTTAATTTACTGTAAATTCTTTCTTATATGTTAAGAGCATTAATTGAAATTTCATATAATTATCACGGAATACTTAACTTTGACTTGATCAACGTAAAAATGTAGGAATGATACAATATATATATATAGAGTTTGGTTATGGTGAGTTGCATCTCACGGAACCTTTCGTGAGTTGCGATCAAAACTGTTAGATCGGATTCGAAATGACCGATCCAAATCTCCTTGCAAACCAAATTTTATATTTTTTCGAAATTTTTAAGTTTTTTTTTTCGGATTTTTAAAAACTGTTGTTTTTGAACGGTACATAATTAATTAGATTAGCAATTTTCTAAAATTCCAAAAAAATACTTAAAAATTTTGAAAAAAATATAAAATTTGGTCTACAAGGAGATTTCAATATGGAGATCATATTGGACAGTTTGGATCGGTCATTTCGAATCAGATCTAACAGTTTTGATCGCAACTCACGGAAGGCTCCGTGAGTTGCAACTCACCATAGTAAAACTCTATATATATATACATCACTACATGACATCCATTTTCGAAATATAATGGACCCAACTCGGCCTTGATCATAACTTAAAGCTTAATTCAAAGTAATTCTTAATCAAAGTTAAGAATAAAATTTAAATACCATAAAAAATATTATGTATATATATATTAATAAAAAAATGCAGTTCTTGAAGAATTGATAACACAAACGAAGTATTTATATATTGAATATTTGGATTTAAAATAGAAATTTACAAACAAAATACATGGCCTTTGTGTTGTTGTGGATATATATGTATTTTTTTTTTTAACCATCTATTTAATCCAACATAAATTTTATATTATGTAGCTTGTGTCGTTTTTAAGTTCGCATGGAATCATATAGCATTCCCAAATCCCAAGTGCTACAATTTTGTTCTTTAGTAACAAATTAATATTTTTGAACATAGAGTATCAGTCTCTCACGTAGAAAGACGTCGTGACAAATCCAAAGACCAAACATTTCCATTGGAGCTAACCATATGTTGGCACTGTTGTAATAATCTTTCAGTATTTAATTCAATCATTCGACGGGATTTGAATATATATATATACATTCATGGATAAAATACACTCATGTGTATGGATCGTCTCCGTACACATGAGTCGTTTTTCAAGATAAAAAATTCAAATAGTCAATCCGAACCGTTCAAGTTATTCTCCATATTGAAAAACCGTTGGAGACCAAATTTTACATTTTTTCGGATTTTCTACTATATATATGATATTTTCAAATTAGAGGGTCTAAAATACTCTAATTGTAGTATATTTTTTTTAAAAGAACATAATAACATGTCATGAATCAATTTTTGTATTTCATACTCTAATTGTAGTGTTTTATGATATTTTCGAATTTTTAATATATATTATAATTGATTTGTTAGCGCCAGTATTTCTCGTCCTCAAAAGAAACATGTCATGAATCAACTTTTGTAGTTTGAAAATGTGAAACCAAACCCTCTCGTGCGTTGGATTTTGACAGATTCAACTTAGCTGACATGTATTGAATGATCAAATTCGCATTAGCAGTCAATTCATGTGAGAAATATATGATGACGAATATCAATTTAAAGTCAGAACGCTTGTCGTATAATTGCTTACACCAATAATATTTTTTTTTTCATGGCAAGCTAATTGTCACTTTGTCTGTGGACGAAAATGAGGTTCAATTCAGTCAAAAGAAGCAGCATGAAAAAAAAAAAATTGAAAAATTCTGAAAATGATCAGAGTGACAGAGGGTATAATTATATATCTTTATGTTAAAATGTAATGACCAAAGTTTATTTGTTGTTGATCAATCCTCCAAAAATAAAAGTCAAGCCTCCTTGAATTAGAACGCAAGACATCTTCAAAATTATAAAGGATGACGCGCATGGGATGAAAGTTATCAAAAATCGGACAAACCAAAGTTTTGTACAACTAATAACATATAGGCAACATTGGATATAACCCCTCTAATCTTCACCAACTGGATAATCCCCCTCTCTTAAAAATTGGATATAACCCCTCTAATCTTATTAATTGGGGATATAAACCCTTTTGCTTTATTTCAATCAGATTAATTAAATATAAAAATCTTTTTTATAAATTTGGAGTTTTGGACAAAATTACCCTACCTTTGTCTACTATGCTTTTGAAGCGTGCGAGTTTTATCCATGGCAGATTCCTATTGCCGATAAAATTTGATTTCATTTTTGTATTTCAATAACCACTAAGCTATATGAGGTTCACTAGCAATTAACCTCTAGAAGAGCCCGCTGTACCCTTTACACAACAACTTCTAACTCTATATATCTGAATAGTTCTACCCATTCAAACTATTTCATGTTGCAACAGTGTGTAAATGGCCACGTACTATTTCATTGGAGATATAAAAGGAGAACACATCTGGTACGAACTGGTGATTGACTGGGTCCTACATACTACTCAAAGTAATTGGCTACTTTATTTTAAATTTTCTTTCACTATTCCTGATATTTGATGGTCACTGTTGACGACTCAAAAAAAAAAAAAAAAAAAAAAATCTTAAATTGATAAGAGGGATTAGAAATTTTGGGAAGGAGAGGTAGAGAGTATATATTTTCGTCAAAACTTATAAAATATGTTCTTATATCTAATTAATATGCTTGAAATTAAGCGGAAGGGTTTATATCCCAAATTAAATAAGATTATGGGGGTTGTATCCAGTTTTGAAGATTAGAGGGATTATATCCGGTTAGTGATGATTAGAGGGGTTATATCGAATTTTCTCTAACATATAAATGCACGAAGCCATTCGTGAGTTGCGATCAAAGCTCTTGGATTTGATTCAAAATGACCGATCCAAACATCCAATATGATCTCTATACTGAAATCTCCTTGCAGACCAAATTTTATATTTTTTCGAAATTTTTTAAGTATTTTTTTAGAATTTTAGAAAATCATTAATCTAATTAATTATGTACCGTTCAAAAACAGTAGTTTTTTAAAATCCGAAAAAAATTACTTAAAAATTTTGAAAAAAATATAAAATTTGGTTTGTAAGGAGATTTCAATATGGAATTGGACGGTTTAGATCGGTTATTTTGAATCAAATCCAAGAGCTTTGATCGCAACTCACGGAAGGCTCCGTGAGTTGCGACTCACCATAGCAAAACTCTCTGTCTCTCCCTATATATATATATATATAGTTTATCTACGGCGAGTCGCGACTCACGGACCCTCCAGTGAGTCGCGATCAAAACTCCTAGATCTAGTTCAAAATGACCGATCCAAACCGTCTAATATGGATCTCCCTATTGAAATCTCCATGCAGACCAAATTTTTCAATTTTTTCGAAATTTTTAAGATTTACAAACTCTATATAAAATTTTTGAAAATCACTAATCTCATTTTTGTTATTTTTCTGAGCAGTTAAAAAATAGCAGTTCTTAAAAATTCGAAAAAAATACTTAAAAATTTCGAAAAAATATAAAATTTAGTCGGCAAGGAGATTTCAATAGGGAGATCATATTAGAAGGTTTGGATCGGTCATTTCGAAGCAGATCGAAGAGTTCGAATCAGTATGCACTGAAGCTCCGGTACATTAGTATGCACCATATATTTTTTCTTCCTATATATATATATATATATATAACAATTTTTCAAAAGAAAAAAAATTTTCAAAAGAAAAAAAAATTGCCCCCTAATCGTTGCTCCTCGTGTCGGTGTCTGAAAAGGAAAGAAGAAAAAAAAACACTCACAGATTCTTGTCCCTAAAAATGCGACAAAAAAAAAAAACACATATACGTACTAGGCTTGTAAAACGTGAATGCCTACGATCCCAAAAATTGAACCAGTGGTATTAATAAATAAATAAAATAATCCGAAGCAGCATCTCTACCCTAGTACCCTCAGATATGCCACAATGGATTATATATATCAAGACAAAACCACAACGTATATATAACGTACGTAGGCTATTCTATACTCTATTTCTTTAATGAAACAATTTACGGCTTGATCAACGGTTTTTTCAATAAAAAAGCATAGGCTGTATTCTTAACATTCATTTATTAACTTGATAATATTAAACAAAAATCAGCATTTATTTTTTCGTTTTCTGTTATTTTATTTATTTATTTATTACTGTTATTTTGCCCATCTCAAGGCTACAGACCTGCGGTTTGTTAGACTGTAGACTAATCAACTTTCATTTGTTGACCGCTTACATCAACACCAAAGACAAAGGAAAGATAACAAGAAAAAATTTCCTTGCATTGACCATTTAAAATGTTTAATATCTCCCAAGGACGTACTTGAAGGAGACCGTTTTCTAAAGTCCTTAAGCGCACTCATTTTGAAGAGAACGAAAGCGCGTAAATTAGGAGTTCTCGTTATTAAGTTTTCCGTGGTATTTTGATTAGTAAACAAAACTTATCTTTTCCCGCCAATATGTTTTCTTGGTATTTTGATTAATAAATAAAGAGAATTGCTTACAATCATTTCCTCCTTAGCGTTATCCTTATCATTCCCTCCTTAGTATATACATATTTTTTTCATTTTCGAAAAAAACTTGTCCAGGGATTCCCTCGTCCCTCATCGCATTCAGCGTCTTCATTAATGACTTCTCTCTTCCATTTTCGGAATGCATTTAATCCAGCGTATTCTCCTCCCTTTCCTATATTTCCCTTCCGTCCATGGACTTTTTTTTTTAGGTAAAATAGTTTTCCAGAACAATTAGTTTTTTTCCGAAAACAATTAGGTTCTGAAGTTAGAACAATTAGTTTTTTTTTCGAGCACAATCAGATATATTAACTAGAACAGTTATTTTATTAATTAGAATGATTTCTTATATTAACTAGAACAATTACTTATATTAATTAGAACAATTAGTATTTAGAACTAGAATAATTAGTAATTGTTCTAGTTAATATAGCTTATTGTTCTAGTTTATATAGTTAAATTGTTATTGTTAATATAAATAATTATTCTAGTTAATATAGCTTTTTGTTCTATATAATATAGCTAATTGTTCTAGTTTATATAAGTAATTGTCATAGTTTTAGATCCTAGTTATTCTGGAAAAATCGTTTTACTTAGAAAAAATTAATTGTCCTAGAAAAAAAGCTAATTGTTCTAGTTTTAATACAAAATGTGCTGGAAAGAAATATATGAAAAAAAGGTTCCAGAGAGGAAAGAAAATATAGTATGCTCTGGATGAGCGACAAGAATAGAAAATTAGTTAATGAGGTTGCTGAATGGGAAAAATACGTCATTAATGAGGAGGATGGGTAATAAATGATTTCTAGGGAATGATGGAGATGAAAGAATATTGGGGATGATCCTTATCAGCCCCAATAAATAAATAATAACTTATCTTATTCAGTAACCATAACATGTGGCCGCTTATTAGTTCCATATCTTACAATTTTAACAAAATAAAAAACAGAAACAAACAACAAAGAGGTAAACAAATGAAAAAAAAATATTTTCACTTTACATTTTATTAATTAATTAACAAAATTTGGAGAGGACAATCAGAGATGAGCATAATAATCCACAACATTTCCGATCTTCCAGCTGCCACTCTAGTTATTACCAACACTTGAAAGAATGTGTTACTAAAATCTGTATTTTGAATTTGTATGGTCGTCATGCTCGTTCTTTATTCTCCTGTAAGATTTTTGCCACAATGGTTTCAGTTCTATTCACCAAATCAGAGAAGTCCCTGTAAAAAAAAATGAAAAATGTATGAGGAATAAATTTAGCACATTGATGAAGTGTTAAATGAATATAATCACGGTCTCTAGATATAGAATAATTATGCTATGTATGTCATATTTTTTTTTAAAAAAAAGAAAACGATAAACAACAAACATGCATTTTTCAATGTGACATGATCTGTTAATTTCGGATGCAGAAATTAAACCCAAGAACTAATGTGCACGCTATTGTAGTAGAAAAGTACTCCATTGAGGCATGATAGCCACAAATGCTAATATTGTGCACCAAGCTTTCTTGAATATGGCGCATTTGAATACGTTTATTAACTGGTATAATAGTCAGAAATACTATATATATAGTTACATTTGACAAATTAAGATTTTCGTCCATAATGTTAATCCACTAAGCAAAAATTTTGCTAGCTACTAAAATTCTTTTCCCTCATGTTCTTGACCAATATACTGAATACTAAAAAATTTATCCAGAAAATTCTTGCATATGACCATTGATCTCAAAATGTTGGTGACGAAAAAATTAATTTGACTTGAAGCGCAAAATGTGACATGGAAACTAAACACGCTTATGAATCATAAATTTATCTCTGTAAGATATATGTACTAACCCTGTTTTGGAGTCGAATGTGAGACCGACAGTGTATTTAGCTTCTTGCAGTGCCATTTTGAACCGCTCGATCTCCTCCGGTGGAAAGATAGGTCCACAATTTACCTCTTTAAGAAGCAACTCAGAAGGTCTGATATCATAAAATATCGGTATAATCTTCTTTTTACCCTCGACCAGTGTGGCCAATTCATGCAAACAGAAGCATGATTCACAATACCTAGGTGAAAAAATGGCTATCCCGACCTTGCATTCTTGAATTGCTGCATTGATCTTTTCATATAGCTTATCTCCTGGCTGCATTGTTTTGCTGTCGAGAAATGATCGAATGTTCTTTTCTTCTAGCCTGTCATACAACAAGCTTGCTATGCTTCGTTTTGTGTCGACTCCCCTGTGGTTTATAAAAACATCATATGGTGGAGTGAGAACAGCCTTTGGCTTTGGCTTGATAACCTCGCGATTTGCAGGTTTTGGGACATAACGCGAGACGGTGACACTCCTTGGAACTCTGCTACGGATATATGACATGTTGGTTAGTAATTAAACAATTAATGGGCACGCAGAAGGTGTGCGTTATGTTTTGTTTGTTTTTAGTGTTTTAGTTAATTGATTCTGATTGTACTGCCTGGGTTTTTGGAGACAAGTTGGGAGGTGATCAAGATGCTTTATTTATAGAGCGTGAGTAGGAGAAAATCATCGCTAAACATATGCTTATTTGACAAAACAAGAGTCAATCATATTGTTGGGTCCCGTTTTGATTTTCAACCAGAAACATCTAAGGATTGAGTTTATCTTGGAGACTTGTAGTGAGGTTTTGGTTAGAATTTTTCAAACTTTCCTGGGATGCATCAAGTTCATATATTCTATGGATTCCTTAGTAAAAAGGAACCGGTTGATTTTTATTAAAGTAGAAGATGATACTGAATACAGAATACTGATTCAAATTTTCATTGTTTTTGCTAGAACCCTTCAAAGACGACGTATAAAAAGCTTGCGTTTTTCCTGTTATATATCGCGTGGTCTTACATACAGCATTACATCATGAAGCAGGTGTAATACACTACCATCTATTTTGTGTATAACGTGTTCCAGCATTCGCGAATATGTGACAACTCATCCGATGTTGACCTCAATTGCGACAGAACGTCGTTCTGATAGTAAAAGAAAGAAAATGTCAAATTTGTTCACAGTGATGAACTGAGGAAACTGATTGTTGGAATGAAATGATTAATTGATGTATTGATTAATTAGCATTAGTGATCATAAATACATAATATATACATTGCGTGTAAATGTTAGATAAGTATAATATTTGTTAGTTTAGCATTCAAATTGCATTTGTAATATTATTAAATCAGTCAAATAGGTATGTCCAAATATTCTAATATTATTGGCTCCTTATTACCACAAGTATTCAATAAAATAAGTTAAAAGTCAGAATTATCTGTTTTAATAAAAAAAAATGCGAAAAATACATCCTTTAAGAAGATAACTAAAAAATAAAACAATGATGAATATATACACACATTGAAACGACTATTGTTATTATTTACTAATTGATGGATTCAAACATATTTGTAGCTTATTTGAAATATATTCATAGAACTTTCAATTGGCTCAATCAACACCTAATACTTAAAATTGAATTCCCATCATCTCATAAATGATAACGTACGTACGGTTTGAACTTTGTCCTACTTTCTTTCATCCCCCCAAAAAAATTTCTCGCCATAAAATTAAAAAAGGTTAACTGCAATTCGAAATTGCTTTTTAAAGTCCATCATGCTTTAAACATTGAGATACACAATCTTGTTGTAACTAGTTGAAAATTAAGCTGATAATTCAACATTAATTGGTTTGTTTACATGACTTTTATACTAAAATAATTATTTTGTTTTTTTCCGTCGACTTTCTGTTATAAACAATTTTTCCTTCTCATGGACATATTTCTACATTTTTGTTTTCTTAAAAATTCTTTGAAATTTTTTTTCTTCCCTTTCTCTCTATTTTAATGAAAGGGTTCAATTAATTAGACAAATGTCAAAAGTATAAAGGCCTATTCTGAGCAATTAAAAGTTAAAGAACTTATTAAGGGCTCATTTGTAGACATTCCAAAAATTAATATATTGTATTATATATAATTTATATTTCGTTAGCATTTATAAAATGTTATATATATATAAATTTATATTATATTAAAAGTAAAGGACATAATTTTTTTTTCCGGAAACGAGCTTAATTTATTATAAATAAAGGCACCTTGTCTTATTCAAAGTAATTTTGAATTGAAAAGACCATAGACAGATTACAATATTAGCTTTTATCTTGAGAATTGGTCCGCATATCACTTTATCGGAGATGTGTATCAGAAACCGAATTCAAATCGTGTATAGCGCAGTCACGGACCGTCCGATTTTGATCTGATGGATGAGGGAGTCTCGTGAAAGTAACCTGATTCCTAGGCCCGCAAAAAATGAACCGTTCGATCAAAATCGAACGGCTCGTGGGTCATCAGAAACCGATCTTCAAACTTGTAGACAAGTCTTATACTGGTCCAGCTGCTTCTACAAAATGAAAGACACCACAGACACAAGAAACACACAGGATCTACAGAACTGACATGACAGCACTTCCCATGCATGTTGTTATATTGTTGGGAATGTTTGTAAAAATTGGAGTTACTTGCTGTAAAAAGTAAAATTCCAAGGTCACCTAGTCATTACTGTCTATTGGTGTTGGTGGACTTATATGGGATCGAGTTTCTCGAAAATTCTTCATCGTTTCTGATTGAGTTTTAATTATTGAGCCGCCGAAATGGACATAATTAATATGAATATGAAATGATTATCAATCATCTTCAATTAACGGGTGAATTAAACAGGGTATCCTAGTGGGAATCATATTAAATTTGAACTATAGTGGCGCTACTTCAACTTGATCCGGTCACAAACCGAAGACCTGAATTCGGCCCAGAATCAATAAAGAAGGATACAGCATGGAGAACTCAGACTCAACCTTATATTCTAAACGGAATCATACATATATACAAAGCCAGGGGGTACTCACAGTTCCCCACATGTCCTCTGTAGGATTTTCTGTGTCTAATTAAGAAGAATTTTAGTGTACCCAGACAACTTTTAATGTATCCAGTACATAGATTTCAATTTGCAACACAAAATTATATGGGATCCGCTGCAAAAAATAAAAACAACCAAAGGGCACCCCATGCGCACGGTTCTAAGAACCGGTGTGGCAACTTCTCGTATTTTTTTGGCAACTTCTCATAGTTTTGTGTGTTATAAGTCTTATATAAATATCTTTTATATTATGCAACACAAAAAACTATACAACATTCATGCAAAAAAATCAGTAAAAAAAGCGCCATTGTCAATTAGAGAGAAGTATTAGATTTTTCCCATTTTGACCCCTACATTATTTATAATTCCATCCAATTTCTTTCTTACTATTTAGCCCATCTATTTTCTTTTATAACATAATCAATAATCTTCAAAAAATTTAGTTCTTTTATTTAATTGTTTACAAGCATTACAAATCATTTTTCCTTGAAATTTTATGAATATTTTTAAAAATTTAAAAGAAATTCGATGATATATTTTTTATTATTTTTCCAAATTATTTAAATTGATGTCAATTCTTTATATTTTGGGATTTATAAAATTTTAATACAAGCTTTTCCTAATACATCATGGTAAGACTATTATTGATTATAATTATATTATGTGAATGTATTTTTCGATAGAATATATTAATTGGCATAAACTATAAAAAATCAATTGATATATTTTTTTCATTTTAAAATTTTCTAAATTATTCTATATATATTTTTTTGTTTCGTTGTTTGCAATTTTTTTCTATTATTCTTGGATTAAGTGATATGAATATTCTTACAAATTTTATTTAATCCAATAATATATATATTTTAATTTCGAACTTCTAAAATTTCCTTTAAACTTTTTTAGATTGATATTATGTTTTACATTTTGAGTAGTACAAAATTTTAAAATGCTGATAATTTTTTTGCTAAAAGAAAAAAATTATAAATTTAATCCAACATTCATTGCGCGAAGCGCCATACTGTAGCTAGTAATGTTTCAAATTATAAGGTTTTAGACCCTCCTAAAAAAACCTCATATCGCTTTATATGCATTGAATCCAAATCGAATAAATAGTCTATCATAATTAATTATAGGATGATTATTGCTAAGATAACATATACAGTTTATAACATAATTATTTTAAAATATTAAAAAAATATAAATATCAGTAGTTAATACAGTTCATATATATTTGTTAAATTCAATCCAACTCCTTCCAATGCAATGTTATGCACCATGTTTGTGTAACAGGAAAATAAATATGTTATTCTCCGTGTCAGCCATTAATCACGAATAAGATGGAAATAAAAGAAGGATAAATTGGTGTAGGGGAGAGTTTAAGGTGCGAAAACTTAAGAAGCCTCGGCAGGTGACTAAATTTATTCCCAACGAATTGATAGGTCGAGTAGGGAAAAAAAAATTCTTAATTTTCTTTTATCCTCGGTAGTTGTTTATTTTACTAATTTTTTTAGTTATGTCTATAATATACAAAATAATAAAATATTTTTGAAAACACAAAAATAATAAATAAATTTAAAAAAATATTAAAAATTGATTTATAATAAGATTAAATATGCAGAACCAATTGAAGGGATCATATTGATTGTTTGAACTCGAATTCTGAAAAAAATAATTCTGAAATCTGAATAAAGTTTCTTGGCTGCTTCGTGAAGTAACATAACATATATCTGATCTCATTATATACAAAGAACTCCCAATTGTGCAAGAATAAGGCACTCGAGTCATTTTCCCTCTCTTTTTCTTAACATTAGAATATATATATATTTATCTATCAACACGAAAAATATATCCACAAATAAATTTTTTTCCACTATGAGTGTCAATTTAATTACAATCTTATATACCGACAAATAGAGAATCGGAATTAATTTTAATATCTTAAAAAGGGAGTACTTGTATTTATCAATCATTTTGACAGAATGTATTATTTCAAAATCTTCATATCCATGTGTTATGTCCATATCATTAAGTCGGATTTAATTTGTGGAAGTTTGTTTTAATAATCCATATCTGTTTCCATTTTAAGTTTTTAACCCATAAAATTGACTTATTGCATGCACCACTCCTGGCAATCCGATTCATTGAAAAGTAGCCAATCAAAGTGACACGAATGAATTGTTTGGGTCAAAGACTCTGAACGCGCAAATACGTGCCAAAAAAGTAAATATACTTGTCTAAAATAAAGGATAACTATTAAACTATGCTAGAATTGTCCCACCTGTAGACTGATTGCTTGCAAATCAAGTCTCTTATATGGCAGGATGAAATTGCTTAACCACGTGGATACTTGGAATTTGAATTAAACTCAGAGAAAAAAGAAAAGGGCTGAATTCAACGAAATGATACAAACATGGTAAATTAGTCCGAAATTTCACAATTTTTTTTTTGTTTCCAATGTGACAAATAATTTAGTTATCCAATTACCGGAGTGGTGTTGAATGCTGGGTGAATTTTTTTTTGCACATTTTATTTTCTTATTCACATTATATAGTAATCAACTCTCAGATAAATAATATATATATATTTTAACTCACTTTCAGCTTTTCTAGTTTCCTCTCAAGACTTCTCTATTATTGCACCGAAAAAAAAATGAAAGAAAATAAATAAAAAAAAAGACTGAGTAAATTATAACGGGCCATATCCATATAAACTATAGAGGACTCGAAAAATTATATTCTATCCTTTGGAATTGAGTTATAAACGTATGGTAACAAATGAGCTTGAGTACAATAAAAGACATCTCAGTTACTTAACAGTGTCAAGAATTACTTAAACTGAATGATTATTCCGTGCTATACTACATGACTGATTTACGAGGTGACATCATAAGATATAATTCCAAAAATTAAGTGCTCATTTTCTGGTCCGAGGAAATTGTAAGAAATCTAGAAAGACCTGCAATCCACTGAAGGAAATTACGTCTTTTTGTGGGAAAAAAAAAATGAAATTCACATCAGTCAACAAGTGACTAGTCCAATTAATTATATTTTTCCCATTCCTTGTTCATTTTTGTAACATTTACCCAAAGAATTAACTTATAAATTATCATTTTATATTTGAAGAAGTTGGAAGTCAACTATAGGGACTCATGAAAGACCTGCTATCCAACAAAGTTAACTTTTCTTTGAGGAAAATGCTACATTAATCCCAGATTTACAAGTGGCTAGTCTAATTTATTTTTCCATTCCTTAGTCATTTGTTAAACATTTACCCAACTATTTGACCTACCGTCAAATCAGGAATAGGACTAGACTAGCTCTAGCCGTATAAGGATAACCCAAGAATGGTATTTCGGATGGTTTTGGGCCACATATCTGACTCGACTAGTCTAGTGTGGCAATGGGATGGATGACCAGTGTGTAGCGGGTTTGATTGAACGGGTCAAAATGATAGGGACTCGACTAGAGAATAGGGTGTCCAGCTCTTTTAACGAGGAGAGATTGCTTTTTACGGGCCGAACATATATTTATTTGTTAGGGCAATTTTTTTTATGGCATTGCAAAAATTTAAAATTTGTGAGATGTATATGACTAATTGTTTTAGGGTTAATTAGATTTATGCCACTTGAATATTTGAAATTAGAAAAATACCATCACAAAATGACAGATTAATTTTATATCATTATAAAATAGTAAAAATTAGTTTTATGCCATCGACAAATTGATTTGACAATTTTATCCTTTCAAATATGCTACTACAAAAATTTATAATTAGAAAAATATCATTACTAAATAACAAGTTTATTTTATGACATTAAAAATTAATTAATTAAAATGAGTTTTGTGCCATGTAAAAATGTAACAGTTAGCTTTATACCACTATACACTAAAATAATGGCATAAAACAAAACTTTGTATCATTAGCAACAAATAAATGTGCCAAAATCAAATTTCACCCATTCACGTTATTAACTAATTGATTTTGTTACTTTTTTTTAAATAAATAAAGATTTTGGTATATGTCTCCTAATATGGTATAAACGCACCATCATATTGTTTCCTGGACATCTTAATCTGTATTGTTTTTTCTTATGACCATCATAAATTGTATTATTAACAACAAATAAACATCAAAAGAAAAAAAAAGTAAAGCAAGTAAAATAAATAAGAAACCAGGGAAATATTATAACTTCGTAGTCAAAAAATTCCAACTAAATATTCATTCCTAGGCTGGAGATTTTTAATATTTGGTTCACGCAACAAGTAATTTTGGGGAGAACATTTAACTACTAATTTTACACATCTTATCAATTTTTTTGACTGAATATCATGCTCCATTTTCTATGTTATAATTAGTTAATTTTCTGCGCTGATTATATGTTCACAATAAAATGGAAAGAAAACTTTAGAGATATATATAATTGGCACATAATCTCATGTTAAATTCGTCAATTTGCTATCAATATTTTTTTTCCCATAATTAGTCTGATTCGAATTTTTTTTTCCTTTGGTTTTTCGTTTTCCTTTTTGTTACAACTTTATGGGTAATGAGGACATTTTGGGAATATTTTAAAATATTAAAAGATTTGAGAGTGGCATATTCATAATTTATTATATTTTTAGAGAAATTAATGGCATAAAACTAATTTTAACTATTTTATAGTGACAAATCTCTAATTATGTATCTAACAATGCCGTTTCACTAATTGATAAGTTTGTATAAGTTAGTGGTAGTGGTATAAGTATGTTTTAAAGGCGAAATATAAAATCAATTGTCATCGTTCTTTCCTCTTTTTGTTTTGTTTTTTTTTTTTCTTTTTTTCTTTCTGTTGCTATTTTACTTCTCTAAAATAATTCATTAGTATTATTTTATCATTTTAAGGCTAAAAATTATATATTTGGTAACAAGTTGTACGCAATGATTTCATCATCATCATAATTTAAAAATAGTGATGTAGTAAGAATTTACCCAGTTGCTCCTTACGATAGGCAGTATACTTTTCAAAACATTTCCACCCTCCTTAATTATCTTTTATAATAATAGTATACATAAAAAGTGAACCTCCATAGCAAGTTACCAACACTGATTAACAACGACCACTTTGGTGGCATTAGCAATACTAGGGGCGGAAAAACCTTTTGAATTTGACATGACAACAAAATCCATATTATGATATGAAGTTACTTTGATAGTTTGATTTGTTCTTGCTTGGTGCAAGAAAGTGAAGAAACAGAGAACAGTCAACCATGAGACATTTACAAGTCAATTAACTTTCAAATGGTCAAAAGGAATGTTTGGGAGACACGTCCGAGGTAATTCTTTTATGTGCCCCTGACAGAAATTGGGACTGGGCCGGATCTTCTGTGTCATTAACTTAGATTACACGGGTAATATTTTTTATTTAAATTGCTACTATTTTGGCGTTTCTAAATCTGTGCGGTCCCGTGCATGTCGCTGTGACACTGACTATGACTACATGAGAGAACAGAAAATTATGACCCATTCAGACCGAAATATAAAAGTTGTTTATTGAGTTTAGGAATGAAATTGCATATTCCAGGAATAGGCCATCCCAAACGACACCTATATTTCGTGCTGAAAGGTTCTACTTCAACTCTCTTGCTCTTTTTTGAATCAGTAAAATGTGGACTAATTAACTGTAACATCTTGTCATCTTCATACTTGTTTCAATTTCAAGTTATTATTATTTTTTTTGCTAGTTGTTTTAAATTAACTTAGTGGGCCATTAATGAAATGCATTAATTTCATTCCCATCATCTTCTTTGAAAAAGTAAGAGGTTGTTTTAATTAACTGTACATCTTTTGATTGAATTAATTTGGTGGGTGATGAAGGAAACGCATTAAATGAACTCTGTCAAACTCGTGCGTGTATTTAATCATGTTTCCGATGAAAAGGCAAAAAGACCCAAAATGAAGATGACCTTTTCAGCCCAATTAACAAAGAAAATTATTGTAACAGAAAATTATTTTTTCTCTTTTTCCCACATCTTAATCAAAAGGATTAGTTAGGGAACAGGATAAGATTTGGAGCGGCACATGCATTTGTAAGCCATGGGGCAAGTTTCTGCCTCCTCCAAAGAAGCACACACAAAGCTGATCATGACAAGGCGGCACGGTGAGCATGAACCACATGCATGAGAACAGTCGGGAAGCCTCGACCCTGCTATCTGCACCGTCTCATGATCATGATTTGCGGCCTTTTTATTTGTTTTCCTTTTTGTCGTCGATGGATGCCTAGGTCTCCTTGCATACCATTTTAACGCTGCAGCTTCTATTGTTATCGTCTCAGTCGCTTGGTTTTTTAATCCATCATCTGCATGTGAAAGAAAATAAACAAAAAATTATAAAATGTTTTTTTTCTTGGATAATATAAATATGGCCTTAATTTAATTGTAACACACTGATTTAGTGCTAACACTAAATTGATGGTATTGAGAGAAATGAAGAAATATGTACTCTTGTAAATTTGTCTTCCGTAAACATGTACAACTACTGTGAGAGAGAGCAAAAGGATAACGAAAACAAGAAATAGAGAATGCCACGGTGAAGAAGATCTCATTTCTATTTCTAAATTTATTTACTCTTCTTATTTCGCTTATTTAATGTAAAACTATATTATAGTTATGAGGAGCCAAGCTATGTGTCACTCTCAAGTTGAAATAGAATGTAAAAACAGAAGCCTATATATAGCATGAACAGAAAGGTGACACTATTGAAGTGGATCACAAGGAAATAAAGCAGAGGTCACAAGATGGGAATACATTGAAATAGCCTTTACAATTTGCATGGATTTTTTAAGAGGAGTTGCTATATGTCATGCCTCTTTTGAGAGCATTTAATGATCCCTCGGTATACGTACCACAAAAATGCATGCTTTAAGTGGTTTGGTAATAATGTTATTTGATTTACAATACCGTTCCATATTACCAAAAAATGGAATCGAGTTAATATTTTTAATTTTTGCATCACTCAAAAGAATTGGGGATCATCAAGTATTAGCACTGCCAAATTATGTCAAAAAAGTAATCCTCTTGGGCCTGAACTTGAATGATAAAATTGTTATAGTTGGGGAACTGGGGCCGCACGGGTACCACCAATTTGAAGTGGGTTGCATTATCTTACTAGGTATGCGTGCTTACGTTGTAAGTTTGTAACGTTTTACGTGTAATTTAAATTGGGCTCCGTCATAGAGGGTGCGTATTCTTAAATGTTCTCTTCTGTAATATTTACATGTGGGCTCTGTCAATTTGGGCTTGGGTTAGTTTGCACCTTTCTGTTATTAATAAAAATGTGAGCAGTGAAGAAAAAGAAGATTGCTGTTCCAAAATATAAGATAGTTGAGTGAGAGTTTAGCGGTTATGAGTTGCTGGTAATTGGTAAGAAGATCACTGGACGGGGTTAACGGTTAAATTTTTTCAGTCCTATCAATCTGGTATTAATCATGGAACATCCGTTACTCATCGGATGGACAAGATTAAACAAGTCCATAGGACGCCCGTCTAGAGGATCTCGTTCGAGACGATCAGAACAGAGATTTGGTTCTCCATTGAAAGGCTTGAACCGTACTATTTGGGTCACTCAATTTGGTTAGATTTTTTTTTTTTAGTAATTATTTAGTTTGGTTAGATACTTTTATCAACTTGCAATCGCATTTTTCTTTTCGTGAAGAATATTTATTTGAGACCACAGGTGTACAAAGTCCATTTGCAAACTAATTTTACAAAATGGGTGCTGGATTTTTTTTGATTGCGTGGTTTCTTATATCGTAGTGATGAACAAGTTTGTAGCAAAACAAAGTGCCGAGAAAATGCCTAACAGAGTAATTTTATAGTTCAATTAAACATCGTAAATGACAGCATTTGCAGAGGAATATACTAATCACGATTTAATTTGGATAATCTATATCATTATCCACACCAGATATAGTCCAATTTTTTTAATTTTTTTATTTTTTAAGAAAAGCTACAGTCCGATTTGATATGCAGATTAGCATAATGCAATAACATTAAGACCAAAAGTAGAACTTCATGCAAAAATTATGATTAACGTTTCTTTTGCTCTTTGTTATTTTGCTTACACTTATGCAAAAGAGTTTCCCAATGTTTCTCAAAAATTTTGACTATACAATGCATATTGTACATATCTTCCAGCTGAAACAAGTTCTCAACAAAAAAATAAACAAATTGGAGGGGAAGGTGGAACTATACTAATTGCATGGAGCGGTTCAGGCGGACTGGCACTCCAAAGTTCTGATAAACCCTAATATCTCCTCCCATGGTACCAGTTACCACCACGAGTCCCCAGGCACCTTCCTTGGCACCATCCTGGGTTGACCCATACTTGTTACTGCTATTTTTCCACCATGACCCGCCTAATTCTGAAATAGGTGAAAATAAAACTGAATTCAAAGGAGATGACAAAACTGAAGTCAAAGGAGATGATAAAAGTGAACCAGACGACTGTGACCGTTTAGTCTCTGGTATAGACTGGTTCCCGGAGTCTCGAGATGAATCTGACTCAATTTCAGAACCACTGTCTTTTTTTGAGCTAGTATCGAACCCTCTCTCTTTATTTGAATTTGTATCAGTCCCGCTGGCATTGCCCTTCTTACTTGGAGGAAGTGGAGGCAAGTGGGCCCCTTTCGGGCATAACAGATCCTCACATGTAGATGTGTCTCGTGGATGGTTACTAGTGCTTCCATTGTTACTGACAGATGTTGGCATTGTTGGGGTGGGACCTGGCCAAGGGACGGCCACTTGCACGTCCTTGCAGAAGAAATGCTCATGTGACCGTGTGGTGGTCCATCGGTTTGTTTTACTACCGGAAGAAGCTGGAGAAGGTAGTGGGGAAGAAGTGCTTGCGCCAGATCGATTGTGGCACCCAGATTCACGCTTCCAGATATAGACATGTGAGTCCTCACTAGCAGTAACTACATACCGGCCATCAGGTGTGTAGGAGGCTGCTATCTGGCTGCTTGTGTTTTTGAATCCTGATCCAGCGCAGAAAAGAAAAAGGAAAAGTAAAATATATGATTGATATAAATACCTAATAATACTACTATTTTGAAAATTATAAGCCATTATTTAAAGATGTGAGATTGCACCAATGGTATTTGGTGAGTAGAAGTATGGTTTCAAATATTTCTAACATCTATTTATTTTATTATTATTATTATTATTATTATTATTATATTTTTGTCTTGTTCTACAAGTGGATACTTTTACAGAACCTCATTGGTCTTCCATTTGCTTGTCATTATGGGATAATTATGGGTGATGTTATTAACACAAGATTGGACTGCCAATGCTACAGAGTTGTATCAGCTAAATTAGCGGCACAGGTCATCATCCATACACTGCCAGTATTTATCTCACCTGTCTGATTGATCACACAGTAACAAGGTGATTGCATTGTTGTGTAATGCCTTTATTAAAAGAATTAAATATTTGACAATGGTTTCGTGAATTTACCTCGGAATTTATGAATCATATTTAGACCATCAAATACTCGAATCTGTGAATCAGCGGATGTTATGAGCACTTGGGATGGATTCTCAGGGGCAAACTGTTTAATAAAATAAGGATCGATTAGAGTAAGATTTTGGGTATGAATATATCTGGCATTATTTAGTTCCATTTCTTTCCGTAAATTATTCACACTTTAGGCCAAGATTTGATTTGGATAGTGAGCAACAAAAATGGTGAAGTTGGATAGCAAGCAACACAATGTTAAATGCAAGTCATAGTGAATTTGATCAGATGAAATCCATTGTATGTAATTTTTTTCTAAATGTAGTGCAAAAGTTTAATTTTGATTTTTTATTTATTGGTTTATGAGTCAAAGGCTTAATAAAGATAATTTAGTTGGGAAATAAATGGTGGTTGACATTACCTGGAGTCCAGTAATCTTGTTGGAAGCGGTCTTTCCCTTTTTATTGCTTTTCATATCCAATTGAGCTTCTTGATTTAGTTTGCCATCTACAACTCCATGTATTAACAATAATTAGTTACATAACTAATAAATACCCTTCTTACACTAGGATATTGTTTGTCCCCTAGTTATTTGTTTAATATGAAGCAGAATGGCCACACAATCAAACTTAAATCATATTCAAATTTCATATTGAAATTTGACTTGGTAGAAAAATACCCATCAACCCCTATATATCGTCACTGGCCTAAAAACTTTTACAAATTGTGTAAGTTTGGCCTCGATGGGAAAAATGGAGCACATAACAATGCATCGTCGCAACTCGCAGACCAAGAAAATTGCAATTGTTATATGAAGAAAAAACAGAAAAGTGATACTCTGAGAGGGGCATAAAGGGGTACCGGATATTGTGAAAAAACGGCAGCAACCATTCTGGGAGCCAACAATTGCAGCACTGGCATCAGGAGTGTATGAAAGGGCGGTGACTATCTCATGGAGGTCAGTCCAGTCAACAACCTGCCGATCTGGCACGCTCCAAATCCTTACCTTGGCATCGATGGACCCACTCATGAAGTACCTCTCATCTACCGGATTGAACTGCACACATGTCACGTAGTCGCTGTGGGAGAACATCTTCATGCATGATTTGTTTGCTATGTCCCACATTCTCACTGTCTTATCCATGGATGAAGATAAAATGTATTGTGATGAATTCGACCATGACAAGTCTAGAACATCACTCAAGTGACCTTCTAATGAGCATACTGGCTTCTCATTAAGAGAGAATACCCTCTCAGGAAATACAATGTGATCTGGTACTTGTTTCCTCCTGCTTTTTGCCTTGCTCATCTTCTTGCCTGATAGCTGCCTAGATCCCAAACTACTGGAGGCTTGTGAGCTGTTAACTGATTGATTTTCTAGAGAATCAGTATGTCCCGTGTCATCTCTTCTGAATGAAGTTGAAAAGGTGTTCGATTCGGAGATTCCCCAGATATGTATGACTCGATCTTCTCCTGCACTAGCCAAGTATCGCCCATCATGACAGAATTTCATACACCAAATTGAACCCTCATGCGCCTTCAGTTCCTGACACATGTATAGACCTGTCATTTCTTTGTACGACTTCCCATACTGATGCACTTTCAATCTCTCATTGGAACCTGCCCTGTTATTGTCGATAGTTTTTCCTGAGGTTAACCGTTGCATGCTAGAAGTCGACTTGCTTGGCCCAAGCTTATCCTTCTCGGTCATGAATCCAGTAACAGAGCTTGCTACATATTTGATGTTCTTTAACCAGCCATTACCTTTCTTTTTGTTAGTAGTGCTTTTGGAGGTCTGCTTATCCAATGATTTTGAACTTCCATTAGGCCTACACATCAGTTGTTTCACCATTGGAGATTTATAACCAAGAATATTTTCAAATTCATCAAGTGTGAACTGATGCCCAGTTTGAAGATCATTTAAGCGGTCCCATGAACCATCCTTGTTAAACTCACTCACTACAAACTCTTTACCAGTGTCAAGATTCTTAATTCGACAAATGGATCCGACCATATTGTCATCCTCGTCTCTTGTCACCTCACTGTCTTTGTCATTATCTGCTTCATTGAGCACATTGCTTGCAACTGTTGGCCAACCCCTATCTAAAAGAGAAAGCGGGGAAGAATATACTCGAGATAGTGATGGGCGTGATGAATTAGCATGTATTGATAAATTTGAATCAGATCGACAGCGTTTAATGATGGGCTTCTCGGTGGGCGAAGGTGAAGGGGAAGGGGAAGGTGAAGGCAAAGGGAAAGAAGAAGGAGAAGGTGAAGAATTGAGATTTTCGGATGGTTGGTGGCTGGATAATGTCCGTTGTGATATGACTGGTTCGAGAGCATCTGGGGCTCTGCGACCACTATTTAGGCCCATTCCTTGTAAGAGGCGACGACGCCTCTCTTGAACTGAGATGGGTTCGCCCGTCCATAAATTATAGTCAAACTCTTCAATACTACCCTCTATTTCCCCAAGGTCTTGCTCTTCTTGTATGTTGTATGGAGTCGAAATGGCTGAGGCAAAGGATATGCGTACATCATTTTCTTCATCTGAATCTGATGAAGGAAAATCAGGTTCAAAGGATATGCCTGACGGAACACGGTCAAACGACTCAAAGAAATGGTCTCCTTCATCTTCGTCTTCTTCGTCTTCATCCTCATCTTTTGAGGTATTATTACCATGTTGTTGTTCTTCAATATGCTCTTGTTGTTCATTTGATTCGCTGTTGTTTCTCATGGCAGGTTCAATTGTAGTTGAATTGATCTTTTTGTTTTCTATATTAGTTTCTCAACAAGAAGGCGGGGAAAGAGAGATGGGGAAAGACGGGAGAAGGCATTCTAGGCGCGGTTTGTGGCCAAACAGCTATGCAATAAAACTTATTTTCTCTTCTTTTTTCAAATTAATTATCAGCCAGAAATAAGCTAGTCCTTGTATTCTATATTTAGCAAGTCAGTATGGTCTAACTTTAGCAGGTACTTAACTCTGTTTAATAAATGAAAAAATGCTGGTAAAATTTAAAGGGTGTTATGTAGCACAATGCACTACTACTGTGACAAAAGAAAAGAAAAAACATATATGAGGCCCAAACAATAAAATAATATCGATAATATACAGGCAGCAACCTTGTTTGCAATTTACAACAGGTTTAACAATGTGACATTCTATATACCGTTAAGTTGCACTCATTAGTTGAAGTTACCAATGTGATATTGCTTATAAGTTCTAATCAAATTGTATGTCTGTTAAAATAATACATTACTGGAGTATTTTGCTAATTTGAATAGCTTCTAGCAGCTCAAACTTTTCGTCCATTACCTTCGAAGATAGAGGGAGGATGTACATGTACCTATTTGGGGGCACAAATTGAATGCAAATAAGTTAAAGCTAGGCTTTTCAATTTGACCACAATATTCTGGACCCATTGTGGAGTTGGGCTTTTACTCTGTTGTAATTATGAATTATCTTTCTTTTTTTTCTGTTCGGTAAATAACTTTGTTGGACCAATATAAAGTATTAGTGTATTACGATCAACAAAAAGTGTGAATTGGAATATTATAGTTGCCCCACCGTACTTGCCCTCAAATAATATAACACGTTTAGCCCAAGCATCAAAAGATATTTTCTTCTTTTTTTTTTTTGACTAAAAATAAGGGTCAAGCCCTCATCTAAGGCATTTTTAGACCGGAAGGTTCAAATGCTCCTCTTTTTTCTCCAAATTACTGTGCCTCCATTTTTAAACTTTAAAATAACAATGCAAAAACACTAAAATTCAATAAAAGTAAAATGATGTGAACTATTTTGACATTTTGATGTAGACCACTATCTTTGTGCGGGTATAATATATTTTGACATTTTTGATATGGTTTTAATTGGCATCGATGTAGTTACAAAAAATTAAATGATGTGAACTATTTTGAACTTAATTATTTTAAATCTTTATTTTCATCAAAACATAATTAAAATGTTGTAATCCTTTATCTGTGTATATAAAAAATATTTTCATCTAGTGAATTTTATTTATTGGAGTAAAAAATTTTGGTTGTACAAAAAAGAGGTGGTGCATTTTTGCTCAGTACAAGTCTATAGCCAAGTGTGTTTTTACTTTTATAGATATGCTCATTTTGATTTATTTTATTATTTGGCATGGACATAAAACCTTAAATACAACTAATTATACTTCTTTGTTAAGAATTTATTGCTAAATAAAACTATTCGCAAAAGGGTAAATAAATTAGTCTTGTCCCCTTCTAGAAATTTGACCAAGTTCAAAACAGATATCGTGAATGGATGGGTTTTTGTCATTTTGCGAAAGACACTCAAGATACTCTAAAGAATGCACTCAATTTGTTTGTGTGATGCAAACCAGAAAAAGGATCTAGAGCATCTGCCATATCAATAGCTTCTAGAAATTCATATGACATATTTACAAGTACTTCAGACTTCGGATAAACATGTGCCATTTTTTCCTTTTCTTTGTTTAGTGAAAGAACTTTTAGAAGAACATGTGGTCCACACTATTGCAATTTGATGCTTTTGTGTGGGTGGGTCCTAATGTCAGTGAGGTAATTAGCATAAAAAAAAATAACCTCATACATGTCAGGTCATACATCAATTATGACTTACATAGGGAAAAACTGGAGTTAGATGGACAAAAGTAATGAAAAATGGATAATTTTATCCTAACACAGGTATCCTACTTTTTTCCTGTTTCTCTGTTCTACACGCTTCCAACTCCTTTCTGTTGTCTTTTACCTTTTTTAATTTGAGAAAATAAAAGATTGCCCAACCCACTAACCCATTTTATTGTTTTGCTCAATTGCACGGTTATATTTATTTCAATCTAGATTCTAAATTACAAGCCTAACAGAGTAATGTGGATCGTGATTACGGAGCTTAATTAGACGGATATCCATTATTGTCATAAATCGGCAATAGTAGCAAAAATCATATTAAGTTTGGGTATTATGTATATCGTTGTAGAATATCAATTCATAAAATTATGGTTTAAGACTTTGGTCTCTTCGTCGATCTCGGTCCAATACTATTGTGGATTCAAGACTACATTCATTCAGTATGATCCATAATAAATATTTGTCAATCTTTGTCTACAAGAGAAAATTATATTTTTAGTCAAGATTTTGAAAGGTGAATCATTTTTTATTAATAATTAGGAAAAATTGGATATAACCCCCTCTAATTTTCTCTAATTGGATATAACCCCTCTAATCTTTTAAATTGGAAATAACCCCTCTAATAATGTTCTTCAATGATATAACCCTTCTCATTTTTTTCATACATTTCTGAAATAAATAAATTCAACTTTTAATCATAATGACAGAAAGATACCCTCTACTAAAATTTGAATTCTCCTTCTCCCTCCCTCTGCTGCCGCCCCCCATCCCATTCCCCACCCAAAAAAGGTCCATATCCTCTATTGTTCAAAGAAGTAAAATAAATAATAAAACGAAGAAAAGAAATGCTCGATTGGTTGATCGGGTGGGCTTTCTATGAAGGTTATTTAGATGAACGTACCAATGAATTTATTAGGCCTCATTGAAAATAAGTTCGATTATCCATATACCCTTTTCTTTCACGTGCACCATTTTCTCCCTTATATTACGTGGGCATCAGATTGTACAAGAAAAATAGTATTATTTTTAATAAAAAAAAAATATATCCTCAGAAATTTTAATAAGAAAAAAGTTAAAAAAAAAATTTAATAAGGAAAAAGCTCTAACGCGTTTATGGACACAGTAAATGGGTTGTGTCCTAACGCGGTCCATAAACGCGTTAGGGCTTTGTTAACGCGTTTAAGAAAAGCGTTAGGTGGGGAATTTAATAAAAGGAAAAGCAAAGAAAAGTACACTGCGGGAGCTTTAAAGAGGCAGTAAACGCGATTTTGAAACGCGTTAGGTCCTCTCTAACGTATTTTTAAAATGCGTTAGCTGTGCATTTACGCTTTTATTAATAGCATTGGCTGTTCCTCCATTTCCTTTTGTCATTTCATCGCCTCTTTTGTCATTTCATCGCCTCAGATCAAAACTTTTGTCATTTCAATCAAATAACTGTCGATGAATAACTGAGTTTATAACCGCGTTAGATAAACTTATATATAGGATATAGGATCTGCTTCACTGAGACATAATCGAATTCATTACCTCGTATATTAAAAAATGACTTCGATTTCTGTATTTGTCAACCCATCTCCAAATTTCACTGGTTGTTGTTTGTACCTAAATTGTAGTCCTTCCACAACTTATGCCGATATCCGAAATGAATTATATTGTAGACTTCAGATTTATGAAAGTCAATATACAGTGTACATTCAAGGTCGTTACAACGATATAGTCAACGGTAGATTTGAATCTTTACTTATCCCTTTGAATTCCGAAACTGTATGGCGGTACTATTACCAGCAGACGTTCGAGATGATAGGAATACCAATTCTTGAACTGTTCGTCGATTTGATGCTCGTATACGGAACGGGACCAAACCTAAACTTGACACCGGTTGATGAGCCCAGTAGTAGCGAGCCAAACACGACACTAAATCTTTTTGGTGGTCAAGATTCCAATCCTTACGAGTAAGTATAATAGTTATGATGTTTTAGAATAATATTTAGTATACCAATTGTGTTTCAAATTGAATTAATGTTAAATATTTTGTATAGCGGCAATGTTGGAGATCATAGTCGTAGTGCCCGACTGTCACCTGTGGTCGAGAACGACTCCTCGGAAGATGATGTCGGAGTCGAGGATAATGGCGATGAAGAAGGTCCGGATAGTTATTCTGATCTCCCCACCGGAGAGGAATTTTCGGATGAAGAAGACTTACCAAACACAGAACTACCATTTTATGCAAAATGTGACCAGCCGTACATTTTCGGAAGAACAGACACGCACCATCCTGTAAGTGATTTGTGTGATATTTCGATGTTCGAATATGCTGGTAGGATGGAACAAAATTTAGAGTCAAAACGGGAACTCGGACCTGGTAAAACGTTTGGGTCTAAGAAACAACTAGTATTGGTAGTCTGTGATTTTTGTTGCAAGAACAATGTTGAGGTAAGAACCGAAACAAGCAACAAACAAAGAGTCGTAATGAGTTGTATTCAGAAAAAATGTTGACCCACGAAGCAGGAACACCACAGCGGATTCAGATTCAGTCCAACCACGTCGTGCTTCAATCAGCAATGATCCGCGGAGCATGAATGCCACATCAGGCAGTACACGATCCAATTCAGCTAGATTCTCGACGGGCCAAACAAGCACATCTAGGGCTTCTGGACAATCAAAAGGAAAAGGATTAAAAACGACAATCTGTAATATTTTTAGCAAGAAAAAATAATTCATTCAAAAGCTTGTATGAACTATTTTAATATTTGTAATATTTGAGTGTGAACTATTTGTAATATTTTAGTATGAACTATTTGTAATATTTTAGTATGAACTATTTGTAATATTTATGTATGAACTATTTGTAATATTTATGTATGAACTATTTGTAATATTTGAGTGTGAACTATGGTTCAAATTATGGTTGATATTATGTATGAACAATTTGCACCATTTGTAATATTTCTAAAATTGGTCTGCAACAAGGACAAGCGTGGTCTGAATAAGGATAAGCGTGGTCTGCAACAAGGACAAGCGTGGTCTGCAACAAGGACAAGCGTCCTCTGAAAAGGACAAGCGTGTTCTGCAACAAGGACAAGCGTGCTCTCATGAGTTCTGAAAAAGTGTCACGTGAATGAGCGTAAATTATCTTCCAATTCATCTATATAAAAGCACCAAGGTTCAGGCACACAATCAAACCTCCATTTCTCCTCTAAAAGAAGTTCACAATCATGGAGAAAGAAAATAACTCCAACTCCAACAATAATAACTCCGTTCCTCAAACAAATTTCAACATTACTGAGTGTTAGAATTTATTCCTCCATTATACTGTTAACGACCAACAAAAAAAAAGAGGAAAATGGTGCGCAACCTGTCAAAAATGTTCACAGACTTTTCAATACAATGTGTTTGAAGAGTGGTATGACCTGGAGTTGAGATTCCACTACAACTGGCACGTAAGTGGCGCAGAGGAAAGAGAACGGAAGGAAAGAGAAAGGCAGAACCGTCCAAAGCGATACGACTGGTCAGAATATTTGCCACGTAAATCGAGCACCGGACAACTGACATGGATACCAATACCAACACCATGGGCTACTGTTGAAACAATAACAAATTATCGTGGAGATCACACAGTAGACTGTATAAGGTGTGGACAAGTTTTCAATTTCAAAGAAAACATCTTGCGCGACCACTACGATAAGCACCAGCGCCGTGACAGGGAAGAAAAAGAAGCTCAGGAAAAAGAGAAAAAAAGAATTAAGGAAGAAAAAAAAAGAAGAAGAACGTCGTCAGCGGCAGCTAAGATATGCAGAAGAATATCGTAAAAAAAAGCTAAAGGAAGAAGAGGCGACCAGGAGAAGGAAAAAAGAACTTGACGAATTGGAGAGAAGGCGTAGGAAGTATGAGGAAGATTTAGCTAGAGCTAGAGCAAATGCAGAAAGGTGTATGGCAGAGATAGAAAAGCAAGAGGCTGAGGCAGCTTTCTGGAACGAAGCCGCTCAGTGCGCTGACAACGTCGGTACCAGTAATCAAGCCGCTCAGTGTGCTGACAACGCCGGTACCAGTAATCAACCCGAAAAAGAAGAAGAAGAGGATGAACCATGGTGGGATGAAATTCTTCAATATGTAAAGAGTCAAGATCTCTAAATACGTTTAGAAAGTAGATTTAGAATGTCGTTTTTATTATTGTGATTTAGTCGTTGTAACTTATTTATGTTTTATAAATTTTTCTAAGGTTTTTTATTATTTTTATTATTGTTCTAATTTATTATAGATCTCTAATATTTATTATTGTTCTTATAAATATTCCTAAGGTTTTTTACTGTTTTTTTAAAAAATAACATACAAACATTAAATATATAAATAAAACATAAAATAATATTACATAACACATAAAACATAAAATATAAAAAAAACTTACAAACATAAAACATAAAACATACATAACATACTAAAAAAAAAAACATAACATAACATAGAAACATACAACATAAAAGAAAAAATAAAATATAAAAAAACTAAGCACGATAAGGGTCGCCTGCAGCAGCGGGATGATTTTCAAATCCAGGTGGGCAAGCTTTCTTCAACTTAAGCCAAACTATCCTATTGTTGTCCACCTTGACGCGGATCCCCCCTTCCCTCTTCACCTTGTCGGTCCAGTGCTTCGGTCCTCTAACCTGCCATACTTCGTAGTCTTCATCAAATTCATCATCCAAATCTTCCAAATAGAACTTGTCTTGCGGATACGTCCAGTACAGTGTCCTCAATATGTGATGGTCGTATACTTCACTATGTCCCTCTAGCAGTACACCGGTAACAACCTTGCGTGGTTTCAAATCCATTTCTGTTCAATCACAATTGACAAATATCAATTAGGAACAACATATTTAAATTTCTTTCAAATTAAAAAAATCTAAGCAAGTCAATAATTTATTGTTTAAAAAAATCTAAATTAAGACTATAATCAATTTATTGTTTAAAAATTGTGTATGATTTATTTTAATTTAATTCTATCGCCAATAATCAATATCATAAAAAATTTCTACTAATTTTGTCTTAACAAATCAATAAAAATCAATAAAAAAAATTAATACAAAATTTCAAACCTTTTTTTTCTTTTTTCTTCTTTTTTCTTCTATTTCTTTCTTTCTCTCTTTCTTTCTCTCTCTCTCTTTCTCTTCTGATCTGGTTGTGCCTCACTCCCCCTTACCCATCTCTTTTAAAGGAAACGCGCGCAGAAAACTAGAAACGGTCGAAAACGGTAACCTGCAAAAGTTATGGCTCCTAACGCGATCGTTGACCGCGTTAGAGAGCCCTAACGCGTTTATTGACCGCGTTAGGACACAGCGTATTTACTTTGTCCATAAACGCGTTTGGTCTTTTTTCTTATTAAATTTTTTTTTTACCTTTTTTCTTATTAAAATTTCTGAGGATATATTTTTTTTTATTAAAAATAACGGAGAAAAATAAGCATGTGTGATTATTAGTTGAATGAATTTGTACTTAATGGACATATTTGCAGAAAATTAAGAAACAATACAATGGGAGGGAAACAATAATGAGAATTGCCAAATCGAAAAGAACAGAATCTGACAGGTTTGCCAGATTAGAAAGATGAAAGGGAGGGTATTTATGTCTTAAAAGTACGAATTTGATTTTTTAAATTGAAAAGATGATTAGAAGTAATAAAGAGGGGTTATATCCCTTATAAACATGATTAGAGGGGGTTATTTCTAATTTTAAAGATTGTAGGGGGTTATTTCCAATTGGAGAAGATTAGAGGGGTTATATCCAATTTTCCCTAATTTTTAATAATATGGTAAATTTTAATCTTGGACTTTAGTACGCTGATGTCCGTTGGTTCTCAGAATTAAATTGGACGGATATGACTTTTTTTTTTCCCCTACTTTTTGAAGGTTACATATACAGATATATTTTGTTCTAAATAAGCGTCGGATATGATATTTCTCTCATTGTACAGCAATTACTAGAAGTGATTGCACTTGTTTAATCTGGAATTGGATGATAGCTATCAACAACACAGAAACTCTTTGACAACTATTGAAGCCTTTCCGCTTGCTCCTATTTAGTTTTCAAAAAAAAAGATTAATATTTTTATTTCTGTGCGCATTGCAAACTCTGTTACACCAAGAAAAGTAATTTGAAAGATAGCTTCATCTCTTTCAGATACATATATTTATTGAAAGATTAAATTTATATATAATTATAAATAACACAATTAATGGCACCATAATTAATTAAGACAAACAAAAAAAGTTGAAATAGAGTTAGATTATTTTAAGAATTATATTGAATTTTTACTATATTAAACATATATCTCTTTTCAAGTTAAAAAAAAAAAAAACAAACGTATGAATCCTCCGACCAAAATTAAGAGAAGAAAGAAATTCAATCGAATAGTTAAAAGTATAAATGATATTGTATATTACTCGAAAAGTTGATGACTTAGTCCTCTTTACATATTTTAATTTATAAATAATTACATGTCTTTTTTCACAATGTCGACCATGTTATAAATCGCAAGCCATTATAAAAGAAAAATTGACATCTCCAGTTTCACATAAACATAATTATGGGTAGATTCCAAACACCCTTTCTCTTGAAGCATCTAGAAAGATTTAAGATTCCCTGATGTAAACACCAATAAATCATATGTGTAGTTACTACTGATAGGTAGGGTCCAGAAAATCACTAAAAAAAAGTGAAACCAAACCTTTTACTAACCATCAATAACCCAGTACACAGAAGCATGCAAACTACCCTGCTCAGGTGTAAAGACCCATCTAGAAGGCTTCCAAAAAAAAACCTCACTCTCCAGTCTCCACCTTTGGATCAAACAATGAAACAACCCACCTCCTCTCCTCCTACCTTTTGGAAGCTTCTTATTCCAAGTGCTGCACAAATCTAAACCCGCAAGAAACAGAGAAAGTGCAAAAAATCTGATAAAACAAGGAAGAAAAGGAAGGAAGAGAGAAAAAGAAAACGCAAGTCGCCTCTCTTCTCTCCTTTCTCCACTGCACCACTTCTCAAAAGTCATCCCTTCTCCTTCTCCTTCCACCTTCCTCCTCTTTTCCTCACAGAGAAAACCTCCACGAGGAATAGAAAAACTCAAAAGCAAAAGAAAGTTCAACACACAAGTCAGAATTAGAGAAGAGAAAGAATCAAGTGGCGAGTTGAACAGAACATGAGAGAGCGAGAACGCTACTCTCCTCACTGGATTTTCATCAGCGGCTTCTACTGCTGGGGCTGGGAATTCCTCACTGCTCTCCTTCTCTTCTCGCATTAAATCCTTTATTTTACTTCCTACTTTCGTTAAATTTTCTTCTCCTCTCTTTCTTTTCGTTTTCTCCTTACTTTTGGTGGAGATACATCATACACAATTGGATTTGAGATGGGGAGTGGGGGAGGAAGGAGAGCAGTGCCGGCGCCATTCCTGACGAAGACACATCGAATGGTGGAAGACGGGGACACGGACGACGTGATATCGTGGGGGAAGGATGGCTGCTCCTTCATCGTCTGGAAACCTGTCGAGTTTGCTAACGAGCTGCTGCCGGTTCACTTCAAGCACAACCGCTTCTCGTCGTTCGTCCGGCAGCTTAACACCTATGTAAGTGCTCCTTTACGTGTTACGGTGTTAGAAATATATCCTGATTAATTTTCTGATAAACTTTCCTTGCACTATTTTTAGAGGAAATCAGGTAAATTAGATTTTGTAGGATTTCAGTTTTGTTTTCATCATAATCTGCATGCGGTGGGACCCGCATGCAGAAGGACATGGGACTCGGTCGTCTATATAATTTGCCTATTTAGGTAGTGGGATAATTCTTGAAGGAAAAAATAAGAAATAGTATTATGAGGGTACGGACCCACTGGATTAGATTTTTTGTTGCTTGAAACTTTCAATTGCTTTTCTGGTATGATCTTTTTCAGCACTTTTTGCCTTTTTTTTCCGGCTGCCCGGCTGGCACGATTCATAAATTGTATTGGGTCTTAAAGAGGTCCACATTTTGGTGTCCAAATTAATGTTTAAAATGATTAGAAACACAACATGCATGCTTGTTAAATTCAAGGTGTTCAAGAATTTTTAATTTTCATAACACTTACAAGCTAGTACTTTTTTTTAAAAAAATACAGGAAGCTACCCTGTATCTATTTCATAAGAAGTGTTTTGTAGGAGTTGCATCTTTTTCTAATAAAACTGTCTATTGAGCATTTTAGACTATATATGCATTTGTGCACACTTTTATTGCCGACCTAGATAGTAATAATATTATTATATTGAATATAAGCAAATCTGAGAAATATTTATTTTCTTTTGATATTAACATAATATATTTGTTATACACTTATACACTTATACTAGATATTGTCCAAAAACATTTGGAAGAATATTTACATCGTTAAAGTGTTTCCGACACACAGTTAGAACATCTAATTAAGATTGTATCGTAATATATTTACATGAGGTATACGGAACCTCTAGAAAGTTCTATACAAACATTGATTATATATAAATGTAGGCATGTGGCAAAAGTTAGAGGAGATAGCTAGACACAATACGATTGATCAATTTTAAAAAAAGCACCCACACAATTAGGTTCCGTGCAGAAAAGTGAAAAAAAGAAAATAGACTATACTTTAATATACGGATTCTACAGTGTGTATCAATTGTGCGCATGGTCATACTTTACTAGCATTATCCCGACCATGCCATTTACTCCTCATCATGAATCATATCTCAATTCTCAAAAACTTAATAGCATCATGTGCTATGTAGGGTGTCCTTTACGAACAGTTCACGCTAACCACTATATGTATTATTTAATTGGCTTTATTTGTTATAAAATCCCGGTTAAAAAAGAACCGTCAACATTATATAAATTATATAATATTAACATGCATGTGAATATTCAAATTTCAATCGAAAATTCGAAATTAATTTTTTTCTTTGTCTACCAGAATTTAAACTAAACAAGAAAAACATTTTTATTTTTAAAGCTTTGGCAATATCCTTATTTAATTTCAAACATACACATAAAATATTTCTAGTTATTCTTAGTTATATAACTATAATTTTCTGAATGCATGCATTAATAACACATGCTTTCTAATATATTATATCTGAGGGGGAGAAAACAATTGCATTTCAGTTGATTTCACTAAACCAGTTTTAAAATTTTTATTTTTGTAACTATACAAACTTAATAATATTTAATGGAAAAAAATTCCTAAACTCATGCTTTTATATATTTTTAAAGGTTCGTATTATAAATATAGAAATTGAATTATCATGATTTTATAATAGAAGTATTAGTGTTGAAAGTTAGGAAACTCGAAATAGACAAAAAATTAAATAAAATATTTTTCAATTAAATGTTCTAGGAAACCATCTTCGTCATACTTCATTTTTTTTAAAGTAAACTCAAAAATCAACATTAAAGTGTCTTACTTTATTATGTCGTAATTTGTAATTAGCACACTTAACTAACACCTTGACAAAGAAGCATGAGGCGTACTAACAACGTCCTTGATGCGTCACGGCATGGCTGTCCTCGTAAATACCTCCAACTAGCATGGTCAATTGCTAAAGTTGATCAGGGAATTAAGAGGCGTGTTAGGGACCTAACAGTCAGTTCAAGACCTGCCACCACCACTGTGTATGAGTATGTGGGACCCGCATTAAAGATGGTTGACAATGTGCTTGCTCATGGAGGTTGGTTGGTGTACGAGTGTAGAAACTTGATTTAAGTTAGAAGAGTTTAGTAAAAGCTTGCGTCAGATATGCATTAATGCTTTCTTCTTTTCAAACTAGAATTTGAAAAAAAAGGAACTTGATTGTCGTCGTTTTGCTTGACTACGGTGGGGTTATCATTATCCAGATTCCACTGTGTAGTTGGGATCTTTTTGGGCTTATTAATCTGTATTAAATGAACGGTAGGTCAATAATGACAAGAAATTAATTTTAAATAAAATATTATACGCATGCATTGAGATTATTTCATTTGAAATTATTACTAAGATAGTAAGATTACTCTTTTAAAAGAATGCACTTAAGTTTCATATATATCTTTGTTTATTTTTAATTACAATAAAATTATTCACGTCATACTTCGTAAAATTTTAGCTAGATATATATATAAATTAATATATATGGTACCTGTAGTTCCAATTCACCTGATCCCATGGAATAATTGTAGCTCCTATTGTTTTGACTGAGTTGGATTTTGTTGTGGCATGTCGTTGTCGTCGATAGAGTTTAGGAAATGGATCCAACGTCATTTATATATACATCTTATTAAAGATACATTGGTTCGGACGCTATTTTATGTATAGGAAGGTAGCGTGTCATATCATATTATAACTTATAAGGATTAAAAGTTAAAACCTCACAATTTTCTTATTTAATAGCAATTAATCCTGGATTTTGTGTATATAATCCGAAAGGCTCACCTGAAACAGAAGTTTTATAGTGACGCCAACAAATAATATATGGAGCAGTGTTATTTTATATGTTGATCACATTAAATTGCTAGCTTATAACTAAATACACCATTGTGGAAATTTTGGATATTTTGGTGTCAAGTAGTTACAATAATAATAACGACGACAACGATGACAACGATGATGATGATGATGATGATGATGATGATGATGATGATGATTTAAAATTTGTAATAATGGGAGCAATAATTTGTCATATTTACATATCATAAATTTCAGCGAGGTATACTATTTTCATGGAGTGTAATTTATCATCTAGTATCTTTCAAATCAAAACAAACTTGCTGAAGTCTTATCACACACACAAAAAAAAAAAATAATAAATAAAATAAACAAATAAAACATGTACAAAATAAAATAGACTAAAATTGAATAATTTCTTTCAAACAAAATTTATTTTACAGTTTAGATGATCGCAACAATATAGTATTTTATTGTGTTAACGAAACCAAATTTGGTAAATTAAGATTAGTAGAGCATTACATCTACATGCTGGTGTCTTTATAAATGATAATATCACTGTTAATGTCATGTGAATTTCAATAGTCTTTCTTCAAAGAATATGGTACATATATTGTGATACGGAAGCAATTGAGAAAATGAAAGTTCTGTAATTTGACCGCAATTGATCGATGGTTCCTTTTCTGTTTGTTTATTTGATTGTCATACAGTGAAAGCTCAACGGTCAAAGAGAAGCTCTCTAATTATCAATAGAACAACTAGTACCTGTTGTTCTACCAATGAATTCTCTGAACCATTTGACAGTATGCATGTAATGTCATTGTCTATGTGTTTCTCAATAATAATTGATTATTTTGTTTGGTATTTTTTGTAATTACTGATGAGGACTTTATATTAACCCTTTCAAACGTAACCTAGTTATTTTAAGTGGTCCAGCTAGTTGCCTAAATGACCGTGTTTGTGGCTATTTATATACAATTTCACCAGTGTAATATTTAAATGACCCTGTTTGCCTAAATGCCCACGTCTATTTATCGTGTACGTGAATTTCATAAAAATTTCTAAATAGGTGTTGAATATGCTTCCAAGAAAATCAAACAAAAGAATGTGGTAAAACAGTTACCAAATGCTTAATCAATGATGTGGACACTCGAAGAGCATTCTTTATAACTTAGCTTTATAATGCAACCACAAGTTTTTACAGTTCTCAATGATTCCCTACTGAATTTATAAATTGTTTGGCAAAATTAAATCATTGAACATTTAATTTCAGGGATTTCGCAAAGTCATGTCCGACAGATGGGAGTTTGCAAATGACAAGTTTCGGCGTGGCGAAGAAAGCTTGCTATCTGAAATACAACGTCGCCGTCGCTCATGCCCACAGTCTGCATCAGCAGCTCCCCTGCCTCCTTTGCCTCCACCACCTCAACCAACAACAACCACCGCCTCCACCGACTACCCTGAGTCCCCCAGCTCTCCTTCCACCTCGCCGCAGTCGCCTCCAGTTTCAAAACTCATGGACCTAACCAGTGAAAATGCGAAACTCAAACAGGAAAAGCAGACATTGACAATGGAGATCGCACGGACCAAAATGATGTGCGAAAATATGCTTGTGACTCTCTCCAAGTATGTCAACACCAAAGGTATGAATGTGCAACTTCTTATGGAAGAAGGTTCCATGCAATCATTGGAACATATGTTGAACTCACAAAGTATTCCTGAAGAGGTGGTCGAGGACACAAAAGAGGAGTCTGTTAAGCTTTTTGGGACACTTTTGAAGGTTTCTTTGCAGAAGGATAATAAGAGAAAGCCGCAATGGAGAGAGAATGTGGAGAATGTGTATAGTATCAGTGAACGGCCGATGAAGATTGTGCCGTGGATTCCTGGGTCACCTTCGTTTCAGCCTGGAAGTAGCAAGGTCTCTAACTGAGATTTGATGGTCTAGCTGTCTAGGATCAATTGCATAATTTATAGGAGTATTGTTAAAAAAATTGAATTATAGTTTTATAGAGTAGATTTGTGTGTTGAATTGAGCACAAGGAGCTCAATGTAATTAAGATTATTTGTTTGAAAGAGAAGCAGATGTTCTATGTTAATTTTACTGGTACATATGGTGGTGCAAAGGCAACTCTTATATGTGTTTAACCAGTCAAATTTCTTTCAATTTGTAGAATGTATCTGATTGATTAATTCATTAATTTACATTCGATGAGAAGCGCATCATAATCATCCAGTTGATCAAATATTTACATAGCTAGTGATATGAATGAAGACAAAAGGACTTATTTCTTAACATCAATAACCTATTCAATGTAACGAAATATTATTTTTACTATCATTATTTTGATGAACTTTCTGTTGGCCCAAAAGAAGAGTCTCAAATAGGCCCATTATTGGGAATTGACCAAGCCCAAGTTTCATTTCCGTTTCTTTGACCGGCAAGGCAACTCAACGCAGCTGATTAACTAATTATATTCTAAATATAGATTTACTGTGAAGTTACTGTCCTACAAAGTCCAGTAACAACTCGTTTTCCAACAAAAAACAACTTGTTTCAGAAAGTAACCGAAAGGAAATGGCCACAGAGAACCCCAGAATATATATATAACCTTTGCATCTGTTCTCTTCTCAGATCTTGTCGGAGATGGTATCTCCTTCTGACCAAACATAACACGCAACGTCTTTCAAAAAAGAGAAAAAAAAAAATCAAAGCAGTCGACCAAATTCTCCACTTCCTCCAACGACTCTCCAGCTTGAGCTCCTTGCATCGTCCACCGATCTGCGTCTCTCTTCTCCATTCCAACTCGAACTGGAGAAGACTCGACCTGCTTTCCCATGAAGAACGCTCCTTGGTCTCAGGCCAACCAACGGAGGAAGAGGTGGGGCTTCCTCCTTCCTCTTGCTGTGGCCATGGTGTTCTGCGCCGAGATCCTCTTCATGAGCCGCCTCGACATGGCCAAGAACGCCGATGTGGTGGAGAACTGGACCACCTCCTTCTTCCGACCACGTTCCCTCGACGGGGATGTCTCCGTCGATGTTGTCAGAGATGTCGTTGGTGGTGGTCGGACTGGTGAGGAAGAGTTGAGTGCTTGTGAAGAATGGTTGGAGAAAGAGGATGCTGTGCCTTATGCTAGGGATTTCGATAAAGAGCCGGTTTTGGTCACTGGCAAGCCGAAGGTGTGTAGTTTCTTCTTTTATTTTGGTTGGAATTGGGTGATTCATGGTTTGAATTTTGGTTGAAGGATTGGTTTTGGTGAGATTTGTTAGAAATGAATGGAGTTGTAGTTTAATTTTCGTTTTGTGGTACAACCGTACAAGGCATATATGTTTCTATTCAATACCGTTGTTGCACATCATTGAGTAATCTCGGTGGCTTATCGGTCAGATCAACATGTAAGGGAAAAAAGAAAGATAAAAAAGAAGATAAAATATTGGTGTGGACCAACCATGGGTACTGAAATCGGATACAGTTTCAATTATAGAAGTAACTGATTATGAATGGCCAATAGTTGTGAAAAGTAGATAAAGCAAAATCAACTTCTTTTACTTAATAATGGTGTTATCTGTTATTCTTTTAACTTTAGGACTTTAGCAGTTGCTCAGTACCATGTGAATTTGGGCACTCGAGTAATAGGAAAGCTGATGCTACCTTTGGCTATGGTCTAGAGGGTGATGTACCAAGCATTTTGCGGTCAATGGAGTCCTCACATTACTATTCTGAAAATGACCCTGATGTAGCACGACGGTGGGTAAGAACTGCCTTTGGCTTTTGTTTTTTAATAAAAAAGCTTGTACAATGATGGCCTCAAATTGTCTGACATGGCTTTTTATTGAAAGGCATTTTATCCGGGTTTTATGATTAGTTAAGTTACAATTTATTTTCCCTTAATTGGACTAACAAAGAGTATTAACTTACTGGTATTCTAAATAGTTTCTTTCTGTTTATTTCTTTCGTACTATCAATATGCAGTTTTGTGTCATGCTGTAAAAAATGGGACAAAAACTTAATCTAGCATTTTATTTTACTAAAGCAAGATATTTCCAATCATAGAGAATCTATAGAGAAAAGCCCACAAATTTAATTTGCTGAGGAACCTTCAAAACATGTGTTTCTGATATGCCAGAAAAGGGTTTGGTGTGGTAATGACGACAAGCCTATCATCTGATGTGCCGGTAGGGTACTTCTCATGGGCTGAGTATGATATCATGGCCCCAGTTCAACCAAAAAGTGAAGAGGCACTAGCAGCAGCTTTTATCTCAAACTGTGGCGCCCGCAATTTCAGATTGCAAGCCCTGGAGATGCTTGAGCAATCTGGGATCAAGATTGACTCCTATGGTGGCTGTCACAATAATCGTAATGGAAATGGTATGGTCCCTTTTTTTTAAAAACTTTTCTAGTACTATTATATCATGCAATTAGATTTGTTCACAAGTCTAAATAATCCAATTTTGCTACTTGTTGGATGTTCTAATCCTATTGGAGGATTATTGTTCTCACTTCGCAATTGGAATTGCGAAGAATAGAGTAAAATGGACCATAAAGGGATGGAATGGAACCTAAAATGCTGATCAGTTCATATATGTTATGGGCATGATTGAATGGCATTAACTAAGTTAGTTTTGGCTAGGTGGATGGCATGTACTTTTGGTTAAGTTCAATTGCTGGCAATGGAACTATGAAGCTGTAGTTAATTTGGAAATATTATTGTAGCCAGCTTTTTCCATATCTTTTGTAGCATTTATTATGAACTGATCCTTCTCTAAAATTGTAGTTGACAAGGTGGAGACATTAAAGCGTTACAAATTCAGCTTAGCATTTGAAAATTCTAATGAAGAGGACTATGTCACAGAAAAGTTCTTTCAATCTTTAGTAGCAGGTACCATTTTGGAAACAATTAGTGAAAATAATTACAAGCATTGAAATGAACCCATCTCTTTGCAAATAATCTAGAAGATATTTCAAATGAATATAACTTAAAACGTGTTGCACACTGTTGGTATGGCAGAAGGCAATGAATGCATTTAAGGTGTACAGGACCTTGCTGTAATTGTATTGTATATGTACCTCTACTGGAGATAGTTATACCTGATATCATGCTTCTGAACTGCTGCTATCTTTTTGGCAAAAATATCATAAATAAATCCAGCTCATATGAATCAAATGTAACATGTCTACTGCCATTACCTGATTCTCGTGCAAGCACATGTATAAGCAACCTATTGTTTCCACAATGTATTCTTCTGAGTTCATGAAATTTTTAGGTACTATTCCTGTGGTGGTTGGTGCTCCCAATATACTGGAGTTTGCACCTTCTCCTGACTCAGTGTTGCATATCAAAGAAACAAAAGACGTTGAAAGAGTGGCTGCAACCATGAAACATCTAGCTGCAAATCCTGATGCTTTTAATCAAACTTTAAGGTTGACAGCACTTGATCCTTTCTGCTTTTCCTATTTAAGCTTAATTGCACATATAATGATATTTTAAGTTAAATATATTTTATCATGATCATACTCCAATAGTTAAAAGGACTATGATAATATCAGGTAAATATTATGACAAATTAAATGTGTGGGTACATGTTTTAGGTAGTCTGATTTAATTATATTTTTGGAGCATTATGTATATCTACATACAATGCATGTTACTTGTTTGTGTCCCAGAAATATGCTTCTAATTGATGTTCCCTTATAAACAAGACATTTGTATATGTTCCTATGCAAAAGCAAAACTTCAAAATGTTGGATTTAGAAGTAGTCAAAATAAGAAATGTCATGTGTGCATATAAAACATATGAAATAGCATATACCCTGACTGAACACCAACCTTGTGACCCTTTTGTTGCCTTCAATGTCTCTCAGCAACTATAAAGAAGGGAAATTTGGCTGCTACACTTTCCAATGCACAGTTTGTATTGTAAGTAGAGTCGATAAATTTTTTGGTGTTTATGGGACGTTTTCTGTTTTGAGTGGCCATTGGTGCTCCTTGGGACTTTCTGGTGTCTGGTTTTCCTTCATTTATAGCCTACCCCCAATTTGTTTGGGACTAAAGGCCATTTGTAGTAGTTGAATTAACTCAAAAGTAGAATTAAGTTAAAGGTAAAGGAGAAGTGGGCTCTTAGTTGCTAATTGAAGTTCTAGGATTAAAGTCATGCTTGTAAAACAAAAGACGAGTTTATGTTGTACTAAAATGATGAAAACTTCCTCCATTTGTGGACTTTTTTCCCCTTTTGGTAGGTGGAAGTATGAAGGCCCGTCAGACTCATTCAAGGCATTAGTAGACATGGCAGCAGTTCATTCATCATGTAGGCTCTGCATATTCATAGCAACAAATATTCACAAAAAGGAGGAGGCAAATGAAAAATTCCAAAAACGTCCTTGCAGTTGCTCAAGCAACGGTGAAACTACATATCATTTGTTTGTCAGAGAAAGAGGCCGCTTCAAGACTGAGAGCATTTTCCTCAGGTACATATCCTTTAATGCTCGTGCAACCATGAGACTTTATAACATTCTCTCTCTGTCCCACCCTCCCTCCTCTCCCCATCTCCCTCCCTCTTCAAGTTTTGAGATCTAAACCATATATATGTTTTTTGTTTTCTATATGATTGTCTTGCAGATCTGGAAATTTAACACTCAAAGCACTTGAGTTGGCAGTCCTTGAAAAATTTAATTCTCTGAATTATGTTCCTGTATGGAAGAATGAAAGGCCGCCCAGTTTAAGAGGTGGTAGTGAGTTGAAAGTGTACAAAGTCTATCCTGTTGGTCTTACGCAACGACAAGCATTGTATAATTTTAGGTTTACAGATGACTTGGAGTTTGGAAAATACATTAAAGAAAACCCATGTGCAAAATTGGAGGTTATTTTTGTATAACCATAGGATACGCCCTTTTTGACTTTTTTCTTTTGGACAATTCCATTTGTAAGGAAGTTCTACTTCTAGGTATTATGTAATTATTTGAGAAAAATATACATATTTACGCATGATCATGTGTCTTTCTATTAGTTTGAGAAAGATTATCTGTAATATTATTTTTAAACTATGTGAGGTGTTAGTTTGAGAATTCAGGGTCAGCTAAAAAATTTGGCTTTGTGCCTTTGTTCTTTTAAATGCAATTTTTTTTATCTAACGAGACCAGTTTGATTAATTAACCAGCGTTTGGGTGCCATAGTGTACAAAATTGAGGTCAAATATATATATTGATTTTGTGTATATCAATTTTATTGATTAGAGAATTAATTTTTCTATTCTTCTTAATTATTTCTGGATGAACAGTTTACACGCCTCCACTTTGTTTATTGTTTCGTTTTATTTCGTTTCGGGTAAGAGCAAGACATTTTTTTTCCTGAGTAAATTTTTTCGGAAGTCATTAAACTTTATCTGTTGTCCAGTTTTGGTCACCGAACTTTAATTTGTCCCTCCAGAACCATTGAACTTTGAAATAATCCGAATTTGGTCATTCTGTTATAGTTTCGTCTAAATTACCGACGTTGGGTGCAAATTGGTGTAGCGATTCAGCCCTTCTTATTTTCTTCTCTCTCTGGGGACTACCGTCTCTCTCTAATTTGGGGCATAGACAGTGGTAAGAAAAATAATGGCGCAAGAGCAAGATCAATAGGGACCTGAACAATGATGCCCATCTTCTTTTTTTCTTCGACCGTAGTCTCCTTTGGTTTCTGTATGTGCGAAATCTCTCCCACTTTCTCCTATCGAGACAACAAAGCCTTCGTGTGATTCCTTTTTTTTTTTTTTTGTAATTCACTTCCTCCTCTTGAGCTTGTAACTCAATAGCGGTACTAGAAACTAATTTTTTTTCGAATTTCAGCTAATTTGGATATGTGATCTGTTGGACCATTTCTCTGATTGAGAACTCATTGGTCAATTTGTGTGCTTTCCTCTTGTTAAAGCTTTTCATGCTTGCTCAATTTATTGGTTCATTTAAGCTTAACTTGTGCTTTGGTCTGTATATCTTGTTACCAATTTATCACAATCCAATCAGCTATATATCCATCGATCTTTGTCTAAATCTGGTCGATTTTAATAGACATACAGGCTAATTTAAGGTCAAAACTGGTTTTGAATACTATTTAATTCAATTATTTGTTTTAATTACTCTTATTTGTCCAAAACAATGCCAAATTTGCATTTTTTTTCCAAATGGTTTATAATGTTCATTATAATCATTAGAGGAAAGAAAGAATGTAATTAGATGAGCCAAAAAAAAAAAAAGCATAAGAAAAAGAAAGAGGAAAAGTAATTCTCAGTCAGCTCTATTCCTCCAGAACACATGAATGAATAGACTTTATGTATAGAGAGTGCTTTCCTCGTTTCTAACTATTCATACGATTTGAATAGAAGAGAAAAAAAAAAACGACATAAGCCCACTAAGTCCATATTTGATAACCCCTTCTCGGCTAAAATAGGCCCTGCACGTCAGAATCGCCTCTTACTCCATTCATTTGCTATCTGTTCGGCTGTTCCCAATCAATCTCCGACAATAAAGAGAATGAGAGAGTCACAGCGACGCCAGGGTCTCTTTGAGGAGAAAGGGAAAAATAAAAAGGAAGCACCAATTGCGCGCGTCCATGAAGCACCAATTTTGTCATAGTGTCATAGTTGCACCAATTTGCACCAGTTCTTCATGCTTGCTTTTCTTTCTTCTTTTCTCGTCGGATATTTTTTCAATTTTTCTTGTTCTGGACTTCTGGGACGGGTCCATAGTACCGGATCGGATTCGCCACGCTGGAAAGAGAATGGGCCCACCTGTCAATATTGATAGGATGAAATATGATGAAACTATGACAAAATTATATTTTATTACTATAAAATTCATCTGTAATAACATTATTTTAAAAAAACTGGTGCCACTGAAACCCACTAAATGAAAGTTTCTTCACAATCATCATGAAATACAAAATCAACGTCTTTTATCAAAAGATTTGTAAGAGTTTTTTACAATTTAGAAAAATATTTGATAAAGCGACTATAAAATTCAGCGTGTATAGTATGTTATTTTTTAAAAATAGTTGTGTATGATCAGTTCATTCGATTTTTTTCCAATGTGTCCCAACTAGGTCAAAGTATTAAAATCATTTTCGTGAGTTCATGCAAAAAGTAAATGTTTTTTATGGGTTCATGCAAATTGAATGTACAATACTAAAGAGTTTGTGAATAAATTAGATGTATTTCTTAAAGTCAATCTTTATGTATTTCGTAGTAGAGAAAAGAATAAAAACTGAGATATTGGTGGGTAACCAAATTACGTAACAAACAGGAGGTATAATTTCCAAAGTTATTTATTTTACTACTCCCTAAAATATAGTACTTCTTGAAATTTCTTTTTTTCTTCCTTAGAAAAAAATTTTACAACTATCAATACCACAATGACTCCCAATTTTGATGCAATCATGATTATTCCAATTGTATCATTTGTCATATTAACATATGTTGACAAATTCACAAAAAGGAAGAACTTTTACAAGAACTGAAATGATCAACGACTAAAATAAAATGTAAATTGAATGCGATAATATTATATAGGGCTTAAACAAAAGATTACCAAGTATTGAAATGAATATGAAAAACATAAGATGAAATTAATCCCGCAGCATGGTTAAAATTACTATTAACAACCGAATCCAGTATACCACCAATTAGAAAAAACATTCCATTTGTAACCAAATTTGCTATTGCCCACAATGATATATCATCCTGGAATACGATACCCACAAATAACGAGGTCTAGCTGCGGATATAACTTGTAAGGTTGTTGAGCTCTGTGACAAAATATCTGAGACATAAACCACTCCTAGTATCCTTGAATGTTTGGAAACAAAAAAGTTCAGATATAATTTTCTTAATAAAATAATAAATCTTATAGTATAATATCATTGTTCGTTTTTATTTTTTTTGTATTTTGTTTCAAATTAACATCTGGAAGATTTGTTTTCTAAAGATTTTATAACATTTTCAAATTAACATCCTCAATATTTTTGTTTCGAAAGAAAGAAGATATGGGACATAATTTCTACAAGTAACTATTAAGGACCACAACTTTTTAGTTGCACTAACGATTACGCTCCCATATTAGACTACTAGCTAATATTATTAAGTTATTTAACTGTATGAAAATCATCTTGGTTTTACAATTTTTGAAGTGCATAGTAAGGATTGATTATGTGAAAAAACAACAACAAAAAAAACAAAATAGAGAGGAAAATATCACAAAAAAAAAACATGATTAGACGTTAAGAGGAAAAAATAAAAAAAAAGAAGAAACTATTTACCAATTGATCGAATTGTTAACTAAGAAATCCCCATATCTGATGTAGTCAAGATAAAAGAGCTGTCTCTCTAGCTTGCTGACTTGAAAGCAGTCACTCTGCCAAAGAAAGGAGCATCGACAATTGGCATCACTAAACGGGGTGAAGGTGTTCCTGTAAGAGCCGAGCCCCTGGTTTGAGACTCCAGATGCGATGTTGGCCTCACTAAACAGTGTGAAGTTCTCGGTGCAAGAGTCGAGCCCTGACATGAGACCCCAAATGCAAAGCTGGCCTCACTGAATGGCATGAGACCCAGATGCGAAGCTGACCTAGATGGGCCGTGGGATTTTTACATCAAGATTCGGAGGACATGGAGCCCTCTCTATGATGGATTCAAACTCTAGGCACAAAACTCCAGCCTGTTTTGGTTCGATGCTGGTAGGTTTGGAGATGAAAAGCGTGTGATTTTAGTGGAAGCCAGCTTCAATGAGTGGGTTTGAGCATAAGGAGAGAGAAGTATGATATGAATTAAAATAATCGACATGAAGTGGAAGAAAATCTATATTCCTCATTGTTTTTTCTATTTTTAATTTAAAGATGAAGAGCAATGGTGCGCAAACGCAGTGTTGTTGACATAGAGAGAGTGTAGGATACTGACATGTTAAAAGAGATGGAAGAGAGAAGAGAGGCGATGCTGCGCCAATATTATATGGAAGCGATACTACACACAAAAAACTATTTTAATTCGCCACATTTTTTTTCAGCGTACGATTTCTGAGCATAGCCACTAGCTAGTGCCCTAACAACAATTTATTTTTTCCGAACCACTGATAACAAACCACTGGAGATATCCAGTGTAGACACAGCTGGCTAAGAAATAACAGATAAGATGCTCATTGTTTTACTGTGAGCTCATTTGTTAATGCAGCCATATCTCAGTTTATAAATTGCCATTGTTCTTTTTTAATTATTACTCCCATGGTTTTTCAATCGAAGTATTAATTTATATTTTATATGTATACTGCACCACATTGACTTTCTTTGATTAAAAATTTCAAATTAACATGCGCATCATTTGTATTAGCAGTTAATCATATTTCATATTGTATTGTACATAAATATATTATTACAGATGTATCACAGTAAATTTATTCAGAAAAAAAATAATGTACACCCAAAAAAAAAAAGAAATGATAAGAATTGGATCGGATGATCTAGTTATAATTATGAAAAATAAATAATTACAAGGTACTAATTGTGAATGACCAATACTTGTGAAAAGTAAATAATTAAATAAAATCAACATCTTTAGCTATCTTCTATTTCGATTCTCCTTTATCTTTAGCAGTTGCTCTGTACTATGTGATTTGGGCACTTGAATAATCAGATAAACTGATGCTATCTTTGGATAGGAGTCAATATATCAAGCATTTTTCAATGGATTGGTCGCATCGGGATTCATCATCCAAAACCTGAAAAGGTCCTAGCATGCAGCAGCTTTTATCTGAAACTGTGCGGCCTGTAATTTCATATTGCAAGCTTTCTAGATGAGATGCTAGGTCAATTTGGAATCAATTATATTATTGACTCCTACGGTGGCTGTTTCTCATAATGGAAATGGTATATATGGGCATTGTGAGAAGTGATTCATCTGTTAAATAGTTAGCAGTGTAATAGTTCTTAGAAGTTAGAACGATTTATTAAGACCTACGTGCATTTTGTTGAATAATGTAAACATTAATTATATGGTTAAGGTTCAAATTTTTATAGTCAATGGTGCAAAATATTAGGTGGTCAAATTAGTATTTCTATGAGCCTAGAAAATTGAGTGTTTAAATGTTATTTAGTATTTTGTTGAATGGTTTAAATGAGTCATAAGTCTATATAAGATAGTTATAGTCATTTGATCATGTAAGAGACAAGAAATGAGCATATGAATGAAAAAATTCCGCTTGAGTATTTATCTTATCTCTTCCTCCATCAAATATTTTATCAAAAGTTTAGAAGTGATTTCTAACATTGTAGTATCAGAGACATGACGGACGACAAGTCGACATTTGACGGAATTGGACAATTCTCATGTCCACGAAGAACTAAATCTATTAAATGAGAGAATCTGTACTAATTTGATAGTTTAGCATCTCTTATGCTGATTTCATTAGAAAAAAAAGAAATCCATTCACAAAAAGCACAGAAAGGTACGATGCAATGCTTTTATAATTAAATTCCCTATAATATTTATAATTTTACATTTCAGACAATCTTGATGAAAAACAAACTAAAATTTTCCTTTTTATTACAGGAAAAGAAAGGGTTGTTTCAACATTCGAGCTTCCTTGCAGGTGATGCTATAACTGCTGCTGGTCGATTGATTGTTAAAGAGAAAACTCTAATGGTAAGTATTGCACTCTATCATTGAAAAGAATGTCAATTTTGTGACACCTCAATTTTATTTGGTGTTAATAATCATTTTTGTTATTGGGTTTCAGGCAATATGGCCTTATAGTGGTCATTACCATCCAACATAAGGGCATTTCCAATATTTCATAAATTATCTCAAAGAAAAGGACGTCGACCTGTCCAGTGTCAAGGTATATTTTCAATGTTTTATTATTATTAACTTCATTTATTTTGTATATCTCAAAATAATACCAATATCAAACATAATACCAATATCATTTTGAAAATTTTTGAATTTTAGACATGCTCGATCGATCAAGATGAGGAATATTCAAAGACCAGCACAAATATTGTCTCATATCAACCAATTGAAGACCCTAAACCAGCAGTAGAAACAGAAATAGGAGACTTGTGTGACATTTAGTCTGATGAAACTACTTCTTTGAAAAGCCCATTGAGTGTTGTGCCTGAGAACTACTGGGACCGTAAGTGGACCTCCGGTGCTAGGCTCCGTATTATGTGTGCGCGGGACTATCCATCAGATCTTCAATTCAAGGCATTAGTTTGGAATGAGAAAGGCATTATGTGCATGCGAGACTATGTTTGTGTTAGATTTATTATTTTCTTATGTTAATGCCAATATCTTTTTAGTCAAACTTTCCTTCTAGCACAGAATTTAGCGTAGTTGGCATGTTTAAATGAACTCATTTCTGTATGATTTAATTAGCATTCTTGTCAATGGCTCAAATTTTTTTCTTTGTGCATTAAAAATTTTCTTATAAATGTAAAACTGACCCATGCATTTCAGATTATTGCAAGTCATGTAATTATGGGTGTCAAACGTTCGAAACGGAACGGAACTTACCAGTTTCGTTTTCGTTCCGTTTCAGTCAGCGAAACTGAAAATCCATTCCGTTTTCGTTCCGTTTTCGTTAAACTGAACGGAATTTACATTTCGTTCCGTTTTCTACATTGATTTTTCACGGTAAATACCTAAAACGAAACGAAATTTTGTTCCGCTTCCGTTCCGTTTCTGAAAACGAAACACATTTTCATTCCGTTTTCGTTCCGTTCCGGACGGAACGGAACAGAAACGTTCGAAACGGCAGAAACCTGACACCCCTACATGTATTTGGAGTGCACACAAAAAGCATAGGTGGCACGAATCATCATTTGTATATTGCAAGTCATGCATTTCAGATTATTGCTGTGTTTTGTAGGTCTCATTTGTGTGTTCTCTTTCAACAAATCATCATTTGTATATTAGTTTTGAAGTAAAATGATATTTCCTTTTAGAAAAATATTTCCACACATTGGGTGGGCACGACTGCTAGTTCAAATAAATACATGACGGTTCACAAATCACAATTAGCAAGAGCCAAAAAAATTAACGAAAAACGAAAAAAACAGCAAAAGAATAATAAAAAATCGGACCGGACCGTCATAACCCGTGGGGATTAGGACCGGACGGATTTAGCAATGGTTTGGATCAAGTTTTATAGGGTGGACCGTGATAATCCGTCCTGTGATAACCCGTCGACCCGTGAAGGACCGGACCACAATAACCCGTGGACCGTGGAAGATTGGACCGGACCGTTTGGTAAACACTAATTTAGATAGTTCTTACTCAGTTTTCCTGTAGCACTTTAATTTCTTGTAAGTTCGTTGTGTGTTCATCCCTGCACGGACAATACTCCTGTTATTTTGGAACAATCCTACTCACAAATGACTAAACCACAAGAGCACCAGAAAACCGCCAACAAGAAATACATATGGTTTTGTTACTTTTGTCTAGTTATTAAAAGGCCTTTATTGTAGCTTAAAAAATGGGAAGTTAATTCCACAATTTTATTTCTGTTGGCAACAAAGTTGTGCACGCATTTTGAAGCACGTCTACTTGGTTGTAACTTGTAAGTTCTCAATTTTTCGTCCATTTGTCTTTTTTCTCTTTTTCAGAGGGGCTTCTAATAATATTTGTTATTTTAGAACAGCATTTGTTTTAGTTAAGTATGATGTTCTTCTGTACTGGTATGCTTGATCAATAAAATTCCTGTTTTTTTCTGGAACTTACTAGTCTTTTTCAATTTTTCATTTAGTATAAAATACTATTTTTTGGAGTCAAGTGTCACCACTTCCTTTTATTTTGCTCTAGAATCTTTTTTTTTTTTCTTTGATAAAAACCCGTAGGCTTGCTCTAGAATCTAATTAAATTGCGTGTGCTTGTACAAATAATCTGTACGCGGAGATGGCAAAAAAATTTAGACATAGATTACATTGTTTGTTGAGCTATTTTTTTTTATCAGACTTCCTTAAAACAATATTATTATTTTTCAAGGAATTCTTAAAATATTGGAATGGTCCAGACTCTTACACCTTGTTTGTGGAATTCATTGTTCAGAATTTTAAAAATATGTTATTTGATTGAAAATTTAGCAGGAGAGTAAAGTAAAGAATATTAATTACATTTTAAACCTGTTGAATTCTCTTTACATGTATTTTTATTGCTCTCAAAAATAGAATTAATAGAAGGAATGAGAGAACAAAATTATTGTATTCTTTCTTCTTAACTTAATTGGTATTAACCAAACAAGATCTTAAATTACGTTACATATATAAAATTTAAATAGAGGGTCAAGAGTATTTTTGTAGATCTCATTGAATCAAAAGTCGTGTTTTGTATATCAATCAAAAGTCGTCTAGCTAGATTGCTTGCGGCATTTTTTTCTAATTCACTAAAAATTTTATGATGATGTGTCCTGCTACTTAACTTTATATTTAATTTAACATAAACTTTCTTTAGAATTAAGATTTCTGCAACTAAGTTATTTTTAACATAACATTTCTACTTAGCTTTAATGTATCAATGAGTTTAAGGAAGTGCCTAGGTAGTGTCGCCCAATGTTCTCAACTCTCAAGAATGTCCCCCAATCAATATTGATAGGTGGGCCCATACACCATTAAACTTTTTTTTTTCTCTTTCCACCGTGGCGAATCCGATCCGATAGGCGATACTATGGAGTTAGTATGGACCCGCCCCAGAAGTCACAATTATACATGTAAACAGAAGAAAGAAGCCACCACCTCACCGGAATTTTTTCTTAATAATCCTAAATTAAAATGGAAATCTCACTTCCGGCCTAACACTACTAAATAATATCACAAATGGCCTAAATCTGACCGCCACTTCAGTTGGCGGCCTGGTTTGCCACCTGGACGCGCCACGCGGGACGCCACCTCAGCAAGGTCTGAAAATATGGATTTTTTTCTTCCTTGGCCGCCATTTGAGATGGCGGCCAGCATTTTCTGCGCACTGTTTCGTATTTTAAGTGTATCTTTCTCATACGATGTCTGATTTGGATGATTCAAATTGCGTTGGAAACTTAAAAAAGAGATCTATAACTTTTATGTTTTGAGTATCTTTCAATTCGAAATTTATAATAATCAAAACTTTAAGTAAACATGAGACGTACGTTCTCTCCAACACTTACAACCACTTTTCAATCATCATTCATTACGAATTGGAAGATTCTCAAAATATAAGAGTTGTAGACATTTTTATTAAGATTTTAACAAAATTTGAATCATATTAATCGAGTATAGTATGAGAAAAATACACTTAAAATAAGAATACAATACGTGATAGATTGAAAACAATGAATAATTCAATTGGAATACAATACATAATCTACAAATAGTCTTATTCCAATTTAGATAATTAATATCTAAATAAAAAATATAATAATTTTTTTATAATACATATATAATATTCATATATATCTGAGATCTGCGCCATAGACCAGACCAAAAGAATCCATTTTCTTGCACTTAACATTGGATATGTCGCACAGTTTTTCTCATGCTGAAAATGACTTTCTTGGTGTTTTTTTTGCAACCTATTGTGTAAAACGGCTTATCCAAAAATTTTAAAAATTTAGGATATGAAAATAGATATGCCAATGTTCATTATGTAATTTTTTGAGATTTGTTTGACTTGTCCTTCTTGATTTTCTAGTGCCAAACTTTTATTACCTACTATAGTTTTTTCGTCTGAAAATGAACTATTTAGGTATATTGTGCAATTTATTGTGATGCAACGATTTATTAAAAAATTTCAAATTTTAGTATATGAAAATAGGTATACCAATGTGCATTACGTATGTTTTTTAGATTGTTTTGAAATTTACTTCTCGGTTTTCTAGCGCCTTACTTTTGTTACCTAGCACAGTTTTTTCATTTGAAAATGAACTGTCTTGGTGTATTGTGTAATTTATTATGAAAAAATGGCTTGATAAAAAATTTTTGAATTTTAGTATATGAAAATATGTATGCCAATGTACATTGTATAAGTTTTTGAGATTTTTTATAACCTTCCTTTTCGTTTATCTAGAGCCCAACATTTGGTACTCAACACAGTTTTTTTCGTTTGAAAATGAACTATCTTGGTGTATTGTGTAATTTATTGTGATAAAATGACCTGTCCAAAAAATTTCAAATTTTAGTATATAAAAATATGTATGTAAATGTGCACTGTATAAGTTTTTGAGATTTTTTAAAATCTTCCTTCTCGGTTTTTTAGAGTCCAACATTTAATACCCAACACAGTTTTTTCGTTTGAAAATGAACTATCTTAGCGTTTTCTGCAATTTATTTTGATAAAATGGCTTGTCCAAAATTTTTAAAATTTTAGTATATGAATTAAATTATGTCAATGTGCATTGTATAAATTATTTAGATTTATACAATGAACTACCATCCTTCTCGTTTTTCTAGAGCCCAACATTTACTCAACACAGTTCGTTTGAAAATGAACTATCTTGGTGTATTGTGTAATTTATTGTGATAAAATGGCTTGACCTAAAATTTTCAAATTTTAGTATATGAAATACGTATGCGAATGTGAATTGTATAAGTTTTTGAGATTTTTTTTAAAATCTTCCTTCTCGGTTTTCTAGAGCCCAACATTCGTTAACCAACACAGTTTTTTCGTTTGAAAATGAACTATCCTGGTGTATTGTGCAATTTATTTTGACAAAATGGCTTGTCCAAAGTTTTTGAAATTTTAGGATATAAAAATAAGTATGTCAATGTGCATTGTATAAGTTCTTTAGATTTTTTTTTTTAACCTTCCTTCTCGGTTTTCTAACGCCCGACATTCGGAACCCAGCATAGTTTTTGTATGAAAATAAATTATCTTAGTGTTTTGTAAAATTTATTTTGATAAAATGGCTTGTCCAAAAATTTTATGTACCTACTTATTGTTATTTGATGGTTGTTTATAGTTGATATTTTTTTATTGTCACATCCTGAGTCACTTTTGGGATATATTAAGAGTGTCACATGGTTGTTTGTTTCATTCTTTTTTTTTATCAAATTATTTTCCAAGGATCATATTTTTTTTTATCTCTTCATTTTTTCTATTTGTCACCATATAGCATTTCCATTTGAAATTTTATTATAGCTACCTATCCTAATGAAGTTGATTTTCAATCCTTGATTTTCATTTTGAATACATATTTTGAATGTTTGCTCTATTACATAACTTGGTCAGGACTCATGTGAAACTTATATTATCCACATAATATAAGTTAATCATGTCATAATATATACATATTAATAAACTTACAGAGGGGCACATGGCAAGGGATTAAAGTAAAAATTGGAAATAACACCAGTAACCGAGAGATGATTGGTTCCAACTCACACATAAATTAAATTAGCCAAATGAAAACAAAAAGTAAAAATGTCGATTGATGAAACAAATAGAAACAAATACCGAACCAAAATTTCCACGGTTATTACACCAGGCCAAAGAATATTTAATTCAATATATTACAAATATTTTTGGTTGGAAAAGAAGCTTGATTTATATCTAGACTGTTACAGTAAGCCTAGTTTCAAACTAAATAAAATTGAATACAAAAAATGACTCACACACTCTTTATCACAGAAATAAATTAATTAAACCTATGAAAGCAACGAAATGTTATAAGTATGTACATCAAATTTTTGGACAAGCAATTTTATCAACACAAATTTCACAAAACATTAAGATAGTTCATTTTCATACAAAAACTATGATGGGTCCCGAATGTTAGGCATTAGAAAATCGAAAACGAAGGTTAAAAAAATTTAAATAATTTATACAATGCACATTGACATAATTTAATTCATATACTAAAATTTTAAAAATTTTGGACAAGCCATTTTATCAAAATAAATTGCAGAAAACGCTAAGATAGTTCATTTTCAAATGAAAAAACTGTGTTGGGTATCAAATGTTGGACTCTAGAAAACCGAGAAGGAAGATTTTAAAAAATCTCAAAAACTTATACAGTGCACATTTGCATATATATTTTTATATACTAAAATTTGAAATTTTTTGGACAGGTCATTTTATCACAATAAATTACACAATACACCAAGATAGTTCATTTTCAAACGAAAAAAACTGTGTTGAGTACCAAATGTTGGGCTCTAGATAAACGAAATGGAAGGTTATAAAAAATCTCAAAAACTTATACAATGTACATTGGCATACATATTTTCATATACTAAAATTCGAAAATTTTTTATCAAGCCATTTTTTCATAATAAATTACACAATACACCAAGACAGTTCATTTTCAAATGAAAAAATCGTGCTAGGTAACAAAAGTAAGGCGCTAGAAAATCGAGAAGTAAATTTCAAAACAATCTAAAAAAACATACGTAATGCACATTGGTATACCTATTTTCATATACTAAAATTTAAAATTTTTTTAATAAATCGTTGCATCACAATAAATTGCACAATACACCTAAATAGTTCATTTTCAGACGAAAAAACTATAGTAGGTAACAAAAGTTTGGCACTAGAAAACCAAGAAGGACAAGTCAAACAAATCTCAAAAAATTACATAATGAATATTGGCATATCTATTTTCATATCCTAAATTTTTAAAATTTTTGGATAAGCCGTTTTACACAATAGGTTGCAAAAAAAAACACCAAGAAAGTCATTTTCAGCATGAGAAAAACTGTGCGACATATCCAATGTTAAGTGCAAGAAAATATATTCTTTTGGTCTGGTCTATGGCGCAGATCTCAGATATATATGAATATTATATATGTATTATAATAAAATTATTATATTTTTTATTTAGATACTAATTATCTAAATTGGAATAAGACTATTTGTAGATTATGTATTGTATTTCAATTAAATTATTCATTGTTTTCAATCTATCACGTATTGTATTCTTATTTTAAGTGTATTTTTCTTATACTATACTCGATTAATATGATTCAAATTTTGTTAAAATCTTAATAAAAATGTCTACAACTCTTATATTTTGAGAATCTTCCAATTCGTAATGAATGATGATTAAAAAGTGGTTGTAAGTGTTGGAGAGAACGTACGTCTCATGTTTACTTAAAGTTTTGATTATTATAAATTTCGAATTGAAAGATACTCAAAACATAAAAGTTATAGATCTCTTTTTTAAGTTTCCAACGCAATTTGAATCATCCAAATCGGACATCGTATGAGAAAGATACACTTAAAATACGAAACAGTGCGCAGAAAATGCTGGCCGCCATCTCAAATGGCGGCCAAGGAAGAAAAAAATCCATATTTTCAGACCTTGCTGAGGTGGCGTCCCGCGTGGCGCGTCCAGGTGGCAAACCAGGCCGCCAACTGAAGTGGCGGCCAGATTTAGGCCACTTGTGATATTATTTAGTAGTGTTAGGCCGGAAGTGAGATTTCCATTTTAATTTAGGATTATTAAGAAAAAATTCCCACCTCACCTCACCACGAGGGTATCTCTCACCTCCGGTTGGTCTAAACTGCTTCCTCTCAATTTTCCTTCGATGTCGTTGGAGGTTGTATTGTACGAGAGGTTGAATAGAGGCGATTGCTTGTTGTCACTGGTAAACCCAAGGATACAATTGGCTGTTTCCTGCATTCAATTTGATGCACACATTCATCATTGTGTAATTGTCTCACTGGCTTGTACGTAACTCCAAGTCCTAAGAAATGGTCTGATTTATACCACTTTGATCAAAACTAAAAATAATAATAAACAAAAATGATACAACCTATATGGGTTGGCCTTGGGTACTGAAATTTGATCTAGTTACAATTATACAAGATACTGATTGTGATTTCCTAATGACCAATACTAATGTAAAGTATATAATTAATTAAAATCAACATCTTTGGCTAGGGTCAAGAGAGGTCACTACAGTCTACCGAGCATTTTACTGTCAATGGATTTGTCGCATTACCAATTCAACCAAGACCTGATGAGGCCCTAGTATCTCACACTGTGAGGCCCGCAATTTTAGATTGAAAACTTCTGATAGATGCTAGATCAATCTGGAGTCAACAATTGGCCTCTAAGATGGTTGTCTCGATTATCATAATTGAAATGGTATCAGCCCTTAGCTTTTCTAATACTAATATATCTGGCAATTAGATTTTTATACAACTCAGATATTTGAGTTTGGTACATGTTGAAGATCCGGGATGATAATCACTTGAATGTTCCTGTCTTATTGGAGGCAATGGTGAGGCTGGAATTTTTTTACAATGGGGGTTAATGATTAATGAACTACTAAAAAATAGTAGCTGCATTTCATTTTTTAACTATAGAAATGAAAATTTATTATGCATGAGGCTCAATAATAGAATTTACATAATTTTTTTATGGGGTTTGAATAGGATGAAATATGGTGAAACTATGACAAAATTATATTTTATAACTATAAATATTCATCTCTAATAACATTATTTTTTTAAAAAAAATGGGTGCCACTGAAACCCATTTGTTGAATGTGAACTCGCCCCTGATTGGAGGATCTCTTTCTTTTTTTAAAAAAAAAAAAGAGAAAAAAAAACTTTTGCAAAATCTATTTGGTGGTTTACACAATTGGAACTGAGAAGCAAAGATAATACTGGATGGAAACATAATCCACTTTTGATAGGACTAGCAAGCATCATATTTATTGCTTGACTATGAGTACATTGTTCATATGCATGCACATGTATGAGCATTGTTTTCCAAGTCGTTTTGCTGAACTCATGAAATTTTAAGGTACTGTTCCTGTGGTGGTTCCTAACCCAATATACAAGAATTTGCACCTTATCCTGCTGGTTCATTGCTGTATATCCAATAACTGTGTCATGATGACTCAGCCACCACAGCCATGAAATATCAAGCCTCAAGTTCTGATTTCTGTAGCTGAATTTTTAAGGTTGAAGACGCCACAGCCATGAAATATACAATGAGTACAGTTGATAAATTTTTTTGGGATTTATGGTATGTTCTTTTTATTTTGCACGGTCACGTGTGATATTTTGAGAGTCTTAGGGGCATATAGAAATTTTTGTTTTAATTTTTTGGTTCTTGAATTAGCTTATAAACAAAGTAGGATCAACCAAAAGGAAACGGCAAGTGTGATCTCTGGTGCTAGTATAAAAGTTTAAATCCTATGATTTTGAAAGCTTTTCACAATATTTGGAATTTCAAGAATGTAAGTGGCACCTACAAAAGAATGATAATTTTACAACATTGTGCTGTAGTAAATTACTGAAAATCTGCTATATCTTTGCATTTGAGTGATGCTTTTTTCTTCCTAATGCAGGTGGAAGTATGGAGGTTCATGGGAATCATTCGAGGCATTAATGGATATGGTGGAGGTTCATTTCATCATTTTGGCTCTATCTTCATAGGAAAAAAATTTCACATAAAAGGAGGCTGCTTGTGAAAAATTCCAAAAATGTCCCTGGAAATGCTCAAGGATCCGGGTGATGGTATCCAAGTGTATCAGGGGATACTGGTTGTTGTTAACAGGCCAAGTCATTTCTAACCCCTAGTGCAATTTTTTTTGTCAAAACTGCTCCAAATTGCTCTCTTAAGTGGCTAAGGTAACTCTCATTGAAGTGGTGGTTGAGCCCATGGTCATCATGTATCTGATGTTTGCAAGCCCTTTTCCTGTGGCAGTCAGCTGGCAGATAAGAAGCCATGGAAAGACATTTCTTGTGGACCTCGGATAACGAAACAAAAATGTGCACCATCTAATGGGCCAGGATTATTACACCCAAACATTAAGGAAGATTGGGATTTAGGAACGAGGAGCATACAGGCCCTCAATGCTGCACTGACTCTCAGAATCCTTTGTTAACTTGCAAACAATAGAACATGCGGATGAAATTTGGGTCTGCCTACAAATCCGAATACCTCTCAAGGAGCACACTAGGGCTAATTACCAGGACAAGTAGATGGTTAAAGCTGTTGAAAATACTTATGGAGCCCAGGCAACTGTTGCAACCTTATGTAGGTGGCTGCTGGGTTCAGGTGACAAGTGGAAAGCCTTTGGAAAACCTTGGTATGACTTATGGAAGGGATTTCAATCTGCAGATCTCATTGAATCTCATTGACCACGATAGTAATAGATGGGAGACCCTAAGCTGGTTGAACAGTTTAGCCTCCAATTGGTATTATACATAACCTTCACTGGGCTTAAACTCTGGCAAATCCAAATCTGTCTAACAAGTTGATGCTCACCTCTGTCAAAGCGGCCTACTAGTTACTTAATTGCATTCGACCCACAGGAATACAGCTTCCCAAATCAGTTTACTTGTTTGTCTGGTGCACTGTGGGCCTCTTGTCGAGTGTATGCTTTTGTTATGGGAGATGCTCAAAGAGGCACTCCTAGCGAGACACTTCTACCTCTAGACTGCGAAAGCCTACAACTCCCTGTCGAATCCTGGACTACAATCCGAAACTGCCTGGCATTATCTCTTTGGATGTTACATTTTAAGAGCAATGTGGTTTGGTCCCCCCCCATTTCTGATGCTATGCCGGTGTACCTACCCCAACACATAAAGCAGGTCGAACTAGTAAGGATTTTTTTTTATCTTTTCTAATTACCTTTGGGTACCAAGGAAGGCTAGAATAGGCTTTGGTCTACAGAATGAGGTACAACAATACAGTAGAAAAAGCAGTTAGAGCCATTCACTATGGATCCCAAAGGGTTAATAATTTTTGTTTATTTTGTAGCAATTTGTTTGACCTGATTTAGATACTAAAGAAATAGCAAATGTTATTTGATTTGCTATTAATTAACAAAACTATATGCGTTTTTTTTATTCAATCAATTAAAGAATTGACATAATTGACGTATAGTACACTTTTAATCATCCAGTAAGTAGTACAAAGGGGGCAAATGCCGGTGCTGTCTCTTCTTATATTCACAGATAAATTATTAATATATATATTGTTCCCGAGATACTTGGTAGTAGCTAGCTAGTGTTTATATCGAAAAACAATTAAAAATGCAAAACCTAAAGAAAAGGAAGAAATGATGAAAAGTCAATCAAATAGGTAACAAGTGTAAAATTAATCTGGCTTTTCTAAAGCAACACTAAATTAATAGATTATTAGGAGAGAGTTGTTTGTGCCATAATTTAGTTGCTGTCAACAGTAATGTGTTTGAGTCTGGAGGGAAACGTACAATGCCAAGCAATATTATAAATTATATTAATTCAAACTCAGTGTATCAATTAGACTGTTCCTAAAAAGCATTCACACAAATATTCAATATAGGATACAATAAATAAATTAAGGAGAAATATATCATTGAACCACCAAAATAGAATGATAAACCTACGTAAAACTACTTTTAGCTATCTCTACTTAAAAATAGGAGGTATGAAATTGACAGAGCTGACTAAAATTAGATTATAAAATTGTCATCTCTCAACTTCCCAAGCTTCTAGTAATAAGCATTCTTTGCGCGATTAATTGTTGTTTTCCTTTGGAGGTATGCTAATTTCTTATCATTCTGTGTTTTTATCTTCAGCCCTGTTAATTAATAGAGTCTGGCTGCAGAGACCTTTGTTTTGCAATGTGGAAACCAACCGTTTGGTTCAGTTTAATTAGATATGCTATTGTGACAGAATATTCAGATATTCTGCTAAATTGAAAAATTAAAATAAAAACTATTAAATGAATATGTGCATGATTTTACCATTGGCGGAGAATTAACTAGCTTCAGATCAATACAAAATCAACAACTGCTTTTTCTGTTTTTGATATATAGAGTTGTATCTCCAACAATAGCTATATAGCTTTAAGAGATTCTTTCTTTGGACAATTTAAGTGGAGTACATAGGTATGCTGTCATGATCTTGACTGTAATTTCAGTTAATTTGAGGTAATTTGGAAGGGAATTGAGAGGAGTCGAGGAGAGAGATTGAGAGAAAAGAGAAAGTGGATCAGTAGAGAAAGAAGAGAGAAAGAGGAGAGAGTGGGAAACGAGGGAGAAATTGAGTTCATTACTATCTTGATTTTCTATCTCTAATTCGTACATTCATCCTTTTTATAGCTAATCAACCAACTACTGAAAGAAATTAAATACCACTGTATGGCCACAAGATTGTAAAATCCTTTGTATGGCCACAAACTCTCGTTTGTCAAACTGCCACTGTCTCATGCGGATTAGCAACACATCTTTCATTTTAGGCCATAAAAACACACTCTCCAGCCTTGACATGTGCCTGGCATGCCTGAATACCCATCTATGTTTGAATCATACACGTCTTTCACCAGCTTCTTCCTCCAATGGGTATTGTTGTCCACACAAATTCTGGTTTTGTAACTTGGTGAGAGCTGATAAATGGCATACATATTTTTGTTCAACCCATTCTTTTCTGATATTTTCCTCACCATGACCACCCAATTATTATTATTATAACTTGCCTTAAATTCTTCTACACATTTTTTTCAGCTTGCAAGTTTCTTCACTGACGTACAAATGTATAGGTTCTTTTATGCCAAACCAAAAAGGTATTCATATGTGGCAATTCCTTTTAGAGTGTTCCTCAAAACTAAAATCGCATACCTTCTTGAGCTCTCCTAACCATATTGACATTAGTTTAATTGACCATTAGGCCCCACTTTTCTTCTAGTTGTCTTCAGGTGTTTCTTGATTGAGCATCTATCTCCACTACAAAAAACTTGTTGAAATCTGGCATTTCAAGCACAAATGCCTATATCATATCTTCCTTCAGCTGAATAATATTCCTTGCCTTAGTTTCACAACTAATCACATTCTTTTCGATTAGATCATTTAGAACTTCACTAACAAAACTCTTTTGATCTACTGCCACAAACCATTTTGTGACATGGGCTTAGAGTTTCTATAATTTTCATATCAGAAATGAATTCAGACTTATTGACACACAACTGCTTCTTCTTTAGCAATTCTAGAATTAAAGTAATATGTTATTTATGTGTCACTTCATTAAAATTACTCACTTCCTTATTTTCCTGAACTGGATCCATTCCTAGTATCTTGACATTCAGGCCTATACTCAATAAAGCAATTGGTATTTTGTTAAACATCAACACCACCCAGGCTGATAGCAACTCACTCATACCAATTACTGGACTTCCTAATAGTCCGTTTAGGTTTATTATTATTTGTTATACAGAAGAAAACAAAATACACTAAAAATTTATCGTCCATAATCCATACCATGCTTTTAGAGACAGGAAATATTATGATTAATGCAAATCCTTTTTTTTTTTTTTTTTACCAATCGTTGAATTTTATTATTATTTAGCGAGTAGACCTTATTTATTTAACGTTGATCAAGTCAGCGACCGTTATCGTGCTGGCTTTTCTATTCTTTTCATTAAATGATATCGTCTTTTTTATTTCTGAAAGATTGGTTTTGATTTGATTTGCGAATAAAACTAACCCCGCAAGATTTTTAAAGGAGGTCGAACCAAGTCTAATTTTTTTTTATGTTTAATCTCTTGTTTACACTCTCTCAATAACTAGTCAGCAACTTTTAAAATCAAATTTAAACAGAAAATCATTATTTATTTGTTTGCATTACTAAGAATTATTCTTTTTTATTTCAGGTTAATTAATGGATCTTGAAACTAACACCATGCCAACTGACGAAACTCAAAAGGACCTATCGGGACAATTAAGTAATTTATCTTGAAACAATTTTACGTATAAGTTTTTATGGCAATCTACAGTTTTTTTTTTTTAAAAAAAAAACTCTTATATATAATTTACTATTTTACAGTTAATTAAATTAATTATTCATTATTCCTTTTCCGGTTTTGTAGGGCCTACAGTGAAAAAGCGACGATGTTCAAGTAAGCAAGCTTTTTTAGCAACGATAATGCCACAGGTCGCGTGCATCTCCTTTGTTTTCTTCCCTGTGATGATATATTTTGACAGGCACAAGCCCTTCAATTCGATAGCATGGGAATGTATTCCTATACTTTTGGGAGTGTTATGTTTTTTTTCATGTTGGCTAGCAATCCATGAGGTCGACCCCAGAAGAGACCACCTTCTCGCAGAAGTGTTGTCTATGTATTATTCACTGCTAGTATGTTGTGTTCTTATACGAGGATCCAACATTAATCCAGATAACACAGTCCCTCTATGGGTGTCACTTCCAGTGACAATGTTATCAGGCTTGATGGTGTATGTTTACTCCATGAGCACTTATAATAATTATGACGGGCAAGACCAAGACAAATAATTAAAATTTCCAAAATAGCAGCTGGAAGTGTAGTTAGGCTTATTGTTTAGTATATGCTTTGGTATATTAATCAAGTAAAGGATTCATCTTTCGGTTTTTTTCATTCACATGTTGTACAGGAGAAAAGAAAATAGAGTGATGATATGTCAGGAGTTAGAAGTAAAATATAATTATTAAAAAACTTAATTAAGTTAAACTTTTCTGAATTCCAGTTTTGATAAATTATTGGCGTATTCAAAATTATACGTTCTTCGACAAATCTTTCTTTGTCTGGGACGAAGAATAGGGTAAACCACCACTACATTCTAGTAATGATTGCGCGATCAATATTTTAACAACTTTTGAGTTTATAATGTAAAAAGGAATCGCTTCATGTCAAAAACATAGATATTAAAAAAACAGGTACGTCAAAATATATTGCTTGCTATTTCGATTAGGTAATGGCTCTTGAGAACTTTTCGTATTCTAGGCCGAACAGCTGTGTCTGAAGTCAAAGGCATTCCTTCCACTGCTTGCTATTTCGATTGGGGTATTGGGCTAGTTCAGATAGGTTAAGGTTTCTTGTTGTCCAGCTGGGATCACTACACGAAATTTTGGGTTTTGAAACGTTCAAGAAAAATGCTTGTAACGTTCATGGACACGTTATAAAAAGCCCCGTTATAGATTAAATAAAACGTTACAGATTGGATAAAATCTGTCACATTTTTGTTGAAAAAAAAAACGCCACAAAATGATATCATCCATAACGCTTATTAGATAAAAAAGTTGCAGAATTAAATAAAAAAAATAATATTTTATATTTTGTAACGTTTTTATATAATAACCATCACAAAATTATTTTATTTTAAAAAAAAATAATTTCTGCTATATGTACACCGCATCATGTAAACATGCTAAGAGACTATCATAATCAATGTATATAACTAATATAAAACTAATATAATTAATAGTCAGTTGGCCGCGACTTACATTTGCTCGACCACGACTTTCATTCATCCAACACGGCTTTCGTTTGCTCGACCATGACTTTCGTTTGCTCAACATGGCTTTTGCAAACTTGGAACTACGTTTGTAACAGAAGCACACATAGAAAGCACTTTCCCGGAAGAAAAGCAAATAATAAGTTAAAATGATTATTCAATTAATTTAAACACAAAAGCTAGTTGAGTGTGTAATGTCATTTCATAATGCATCCAGCCTGATGAAGGAAAAAAAGCAAGAAAATGACATATGCAATGCATCCAAAACCGAGGTCCTATTGCCTTGTAACTAATAGTAGAAAAAGAAAAACCAAAATAACAAATTTAGTTTTCTTCTTGCACTTACTTTGGTGATATAAAGCTACCAGTGCTAAGAGTACTGATACCGACTCAAATTTGGTGATATAAAGCAACTTATCTTAGTTCTTGAAGAAGTGATTCTTCGACTTTATTCATCTCCTCCAACTCCATTTTGATTGGTACCAGTTCATCATCTGGTACAAACTCACTTTTGACCTTTTCAACATCTCTTTTGCATGCATCGATCTTCTTCTGAAAATCTGCAAAGAGTGGTGGGGTTCGGTATGTTGTGGCAGCACAAGGCTAAAGTGCAAGGTGCGCAAATTTGGTGACCACAATGGCACAATCTCTCACCACTATTGTACAAACTTGATCGAAACAGATGCAACACAGCTCTGCATCACTTGCCTGTAATAAAAAATTTTTGTGAAAGTGATTAATATGGAACGAAGAAAATTACCAATATGTAGGTTAGGTGGCCAACTCTAAATTAGTTTAGCCAAAGTATTAATTAATGTCTCATTTGATCTATAGATGAGCCAGAAGTGTACTTCATTATTCTTTATATTAGATCACGTCAGCACTTTAGAATAGTCATTACCCTGATCAAATAGCAAAATCAGAATCATGCTGCAACTTTTGTCTCAAATGACACAAAAACTTTGGCATTTTCCCTTTAATTATCAGGACAAATAGGGGAAGAATATTTATTTGATATGCAATTCTTTTACAAGGACTCACTGATAAGTCATGTTCAGAAATCTTTGGCTAATCGTGCAAGAGTTTATTAAGCACTAAGTAATTGATACAATTGAGTACATGGGAAATTTTCACATAGTTCCTTGCAAATATACAACTAATTCAGATAGTCCCTAAAACAATAACAGAATGTCAATTTCACATTGCACTATAATTCTATATATATACAGTGCAAGACAGGATACATCTTTAGTATATTTCATATAACAAAATATATTTAGGGAAACATGCAGAAAATGACCTTAAAAAGTTAAAATAGTAATAAAAATATTAATAAATAAAGTTACTTTAGAAGTAGCATCATCGGCCCCATCATCAGAGTGGGTAGGGATGGCAACGATTATTTGGTCTCTTTCAGGATGTTTTTCTCTCTTTCCCGATTGGCCTCCATTAGAGCTGCCTCTAACAATGCCTTTGCATCGGGGTCAAGCTCACTAATAAATTTCAATGGGGGAAGACCACACCAATGACTCTGCAGCCGATGGGTCTAGAAGAGCTGCACATGTCCCATGCCATCTCTTCAGAGCTACCTAATATGGAATTCTCCTATAAACAATAACAGTGTAATTCCAAAAATGAGAAATACATAATTACAGTGAACTACAATGACACACACTACTTTTAAAATGAGGACATAATTGTTTATAGCACTGTCACAAGTCTTACTTAATAGCGTTTACAATGCAATTGTGGATGGAATCATATACTCTTTTCTCATGTAGCTTCACATAATCCCATATCTGAAGGACTCCTTTATATTCAAGAAGTGAAGATTGAAGAACAATAAGTAACCAAAAGCCCAGCAACAATTTGTATATAGCATGAATTTTCGAAGTATAGGTGTACATTATAACAAAAAAAAAAAAAAAACATTGTGATTAGTTGGAATTTAGTAAAAATGATGGCTACCCTATGAACAAAAACACGTCATTTGTCACCATGGAATTTAGACAAAGAAATCACACAGTACACACTAAGTTAAAGAATTGACAGTTGAGACCACGATTGTGTAAAATTCCTAATATTCTCCTATTCTAACCAGACAAATTCAAATGCAGGGCAAGTAGAAAGGATGAAGAAAAAGTCACTCAAAGACCCATGTGAGATTGTCCCAGATCTTCTGAGTTTTTTGACAGCACAAGCAAGAAGGAGAGGAGAGCTGGAGAGGGAAAAGCCAAACCGAGGTTGTACCAGAAGCAAGAGAGAGGGAAGAGGGCTCAGTCGGACATCCTCCAAGGAGAGTGCTGACGGTGAGGCGGAGGAGGTCGACGATGCAGTGGGGTCGAGCGTGGTGAAGAGGGCTGGAGCACGTGAAGAGATCAAGCAAGAGGATGTGATTCAGGCCGGGTGGGTGGTGTCGGAGTCGGAGTTGGAGGCTGCGGAGAGAAAAAAAAGGAGGGGGCTGGCCCGCTGGGTCGGAGCTAAATAAAAGAAATGGGATTGATTTGGACCAGGATCCTCGGCAGTCCTCTCCCATTTTTTTAAATATTTAAAAATTTTAAAATTCAATTGTTGAATCAAACTGTTAATTTTGTTTAATTTTACGGACGATGCATTTTCACGTAAGTTTTATAAAATTTAGACTTGGTTTGATACTTCATAAATTACTCAACAAATGAACGGACTTGGTTTGATTAATTCTAATACGTCCACCCAAACACTTAGTTGGGATTGATTTGCGTTGGTTGAGTTGCAGATTTGTTCTGTTCATAATGGATTGATTCATTGATGCTGAGGTATTTGAAGTATCTAGATCCTCTGATCCGCAGATCAGTGCCGGCCGACCATCTGCTCGGCATTTGATCCGAGCCGTCCGATTTAATTTCAACGGTTAATTTTTTCGGACATCAATTTGGTATAATTTATGGGGTATCCATTATCCGTTGAGATTAAATCAGAGGGTCAGATCAGTACCGACCAGAGGATCTCGTTTCGGTATTTGAAGTATTTGATGCTCTGGAGGGTGTTCGACAAATTTGATCTTTGCAAAGTAGAAAATGTTACTAAGGTCTACTCCAGATTTTGGGTGGGATGAAATGGAAGGACATGGCAAAGGGGAGAGTAACTAAAACTTGATCTCTAAATTTGGGATAACAAATTTGATATAAATTCTATAGAGTGGTTCTTCCCCATTCTCCCTCTTTCCCACTAGTTTACATTGGATTTTTGGTATTCTGGTTAACAGCTAGGGCAGCTCCCACTCTTCCCATTAACCCCTCTACCTCCTTCTAGAGCAACCCTAAGAATTGTATCAAGTTAATCATTATTATCAATTGTAATGTCAAAATTTGTGACATATGATGTATGCTTTTTTTTTTCTGTATATAAATTACTCGTAATGTGCGATCTCGAGAGTCTCATGTAATTTTTGGTTGCTATTTCCATTGCTTGCCCCTTTCTTCCTTATTTACTGTTATTTATTTTGGTTTTATTTGTAGTTTTTCTTTAAATTAATTTTGTGTAATTGGATGTGAGAAACGGTTAAATTGTTTTGGCGTTTTAATTTGACACAACAATTAACGCAATATATATTTTTTTGCGTTCAAAAAATAAAATGCAAAACGAAATAATTAAAAATAAAATTGTGTCTCATTAACGAATCAACTAACGCAAGGCATCATCTTGGTTGTCGTTATAGAAGTTATGAAGGTCTACTTACCACGAACAAGGGCCTAGCAGGGACGGATTTTGAATGGGTCAGATCTTTTTTTTTTAAGATGGATGTTGAAGGACCGGATTTTGAAGGGTCAGGTCCGACCTAATCTTCAATCGTGCAGATTATTTGATCATGATGAGAGACGATAGAGATTAAATAAGTAAATATTGGTATTTACTTTGGAAGGACTAGAAGGGCCAAGTATCTAGAAAAGTCAGGTTTTCAAAGGGTCGGTCTCTTCTTCCAAAAAAAAACCTGTCTAACCCGTCCCATTTGAACCTCTTTTCCCAATCTGATCCAACCCGACTCTTCTACCAAAAATGTTAAGTTCGGTCCTTTGAAGTTTGATCCGACCTTTTGCCTTTTCACTACTTAGTAAAATCTTGAGAGACAATATTTTTTTTATTTTATTAAGTGATACAGCAAGCAATATATAGATATATAATAGTGTGAAAGGAAGAAAAAGTTTTCTTATTTTAAGATCTATTATTATTTATGAGCATATAATTAAGATGGCTTATTTTTATGGAAAATATAAAACAATGAAAAGGATATAATGAGGAGAATTATTTAAATGTGTATTTGAGACCTCTCACTAAGTAATTCCTACAAATTCTATTATAATAAAATTAATATAAAAACTGAAATAGAAGAAATAATTAAAATATGGAAGAAAAAATGATATGTATAAATAAGTAAAAAATAAATTAGTAGATTGACAAAATAATTAAATATAACTTTGAAGTCCTTTTAATTGTTTCGTTTTACATTTTCTAATACAAAAGCTACTGATATCTATATATATCAAACAATATAGGTTCATTTTAAACTTTAATCTCTTGGTCTCCGGCATCATGAGCGACTATATCACTCTGTGGCTGTGCTTCTCCTTGTGCTTGGTGCATCATTTTACCTAAGTCTTGCCCTCTATAATAAGTCTCCAGCAATAGCCTCTTCCCCCCCACAATTGCTAATATGAGAAAGGGAATTGACAGCCATAGACAAAGCGGGCTTTCTCCCATGTTAACCAAACCAAAAAGAATAAAACAAAATATTATTGAGTAACATAGTGACAACTTTTGTACGTGTTGGTATTCTTTCTTCGGATCGACTTCATTAGTTGCCCGCCAGTACCACCAAAGACATAACACTCCGACAGGTGTAGGAATACATTTCCATGATATCCACATAAACGACTTGTGCGTGTCCAGGTAAATCGCCGCAGGGAAAAGAATAAAGGAGGCGCAAGAGCAAAGTACTATGCATATAGCTACAGTAACTTTACTGCTCCAACATAATTGTTGGGTATCATTTTCTTCCACCGTAGGCCCTTCAAGACAGTGCAAAAATTTAATAGTTATAGTACATAAACAGGGTGAATGGTTCGTAGGGATGAAACGGATCGGATAATGCAGATAATGGTCAAATTACAATCGTATTCCTTTTTTTTTATTTCGGAATACCAATAAGGATACATTTAGATACAGATACATGTTGGATCTTAGGAGGATACGAATACACATCCAATCTTATCGGATACGAGTACAAATATGGATATATATATTTTCCATATTAAAAAAATATATCTATGAATTGAGAAAAAAAAATTAGTTCTATATTGTCATCATATTATACTATTAGCCTAATTAAAATGTTATTATAAACCAATCTATATATCTAATAAAAACTGAGTTTATCAAATCAAAAGTCTTATCTATAACACTTGAGGAGTAATTAAGTTAATCATCTCGTGTCACTGATTCAATTATGGATGAAAATGGTTCAGGTAAGGATGAAATATGAATTAGATAATTATATCACATACGGATAAAGATCAAATAGTAGCAAAATCATATCCATATCTATATTTTGTTTTATTAGATACATATATGTTCAAATACAGATACAGTTTGGATATTAAGCGCATTTTTTTTTGGTATATAGTTAGGTGCGGAATTTATCCGCACCGTTTGCATCACATCAGGATCTTCAATCTATATAATGGTTATTGATTGCAAGACCACCCATAAAAATTGATAAATCGGTTCAAATGTACCTTTACTGGTTTGTACTGCCAAGTCCGTTTGAACTTCATTAGTTGGCTCGATATTAGCTTCAAGATCCATAAAATCTGTGTATAAACGCATTATTAGTAATGCATAAAATTGAACAATGTCTTGTTCAAAACTAAATAATCCTCATCAATTTAATTCGAACTGTTTAGATGACATTTAGTGGCATATTTCTATATTTTAATATGATGAGTACTACTTGTTCACGCAAAAGTAATAGCTCCTAACAATTAAGAAAATTACCCAAAAAATATGTGAAGGCGTCATCGACAATTCATAAATTAATGTAAGTACGTTTGAAAAATTAGAAGTAATCAATTATTAGATCAGATGACCACCAATATAGGAGAAACGTTAAGCGCTTTTTAATTTGAAATATCGAAAAGTATTTCATATGATTAAATAAACAATAAATATTCCTCACCAATTTCCTTCGGTATAATATAAACCAAAAGAACGTATACTTACGAACTCCAATTAAGTAAATTCTAAGGACCACAGCCTAAATTCTAAAGACCACGACATTATTAAATGACTAAAAGTAATATTTTCCTTAAGCTTTTAATTTTTAGTAGATACACTCCTTTATATGAATATAACCAGCAAAAGAAAACAAAAACTAATTAAACTAGCTCTCAAAACCTACGAACATCAATTTTTTTGCAATTTAGTGGAGTAGGTATCACTAATAACCGATCCAAACCTATGCACAAAGGAAAAGCCTCACCAGCCCAGACCTTGTGAATTAACAGTGCTAAAAAAATAAACTTGAAAAAAATTTGCGTACCTCAATCGAAGAGAAAACTCAAGATGACGCACTTTTCGTGCAGGCTGGCCTTATAAATGGGGATTAAACTAAATTTTAATTCCAGTCTAATTTTAATAACCGGCTTACATTGTATAGCAGAGAGAACTAAAAATTACTTTACTTTCACCTATAATTTAAATGCCTATTTTCTGTTTGATGTTGGTATGACGGTATCCATTGTATCTTATCTATACTGAGTATTTATCGACATGCTTTTTAAAGAACTCTCTAATTAATTCTGTCCGAGCACTATATTATAGATAAATTGGTTCAACACTATGTGGTAAAAGAGCGGCGCGCCTTTTGTCCCTTTTTTCCCAACTGAATTTGAGATCTCATTTTTTTTAGGTCGCGGTCGGAAAATAGTACCTAGAAATGCATACTTGCCGGACTTTTTATAAGATATGCCAATTTGTCATAACAACGATATTTTTATGGTTCTATAATTACAAATCAGAACCCACAGTGGTTATTTGCTTAGCATGCACCTGCTGCAGGCTTTGGTAGCCTACGGACATTTATATTCAAAAATAAAATAAAATAAACTACTGCAAAATTTGGTCGTTCTAACTGTTTGACCAAATGTCAAATGGATGATGAACTGTGTGTGAATTCTCCACCGGCTCCTTGAATCTAGTCCCTTACTATTCTGATGGTATCTGTGGAGATCCAAGGCCACAAATCCCACTCATCATGGCTCGATTTGCCACCCGACCTCTTGACGACCATCTCCGACTGCCTTGACATATCCGGCTCCAATATCAGATTTTCTGCCGTATGCACCTCTTTGGCTGCCACGATTCGAGCCTGCCTTCCAGCCACCCCGTCATACCATCCTGACAAACCAATCCCTTGGCTGTTCCTCTCTGCTCAAAACTCAAAGACCGACCCCAACCGCACTAACCTCACCTTCTGTGATCTGCCTTATTCCGTCCCCACCCCTATCCCCTCTCTCGACACAACCTGCAATCCTGGCTCCACCTAATCAACCCCTCACAGCGCTCATATCTTTCTCCCATCAAACGACATAGGAAGCAAGAGCTTCGCTATAAGTAGTTGTTTGCCGAACCCCTGACTGCACTGGCAGGTTTCTTCCTGTCAGTTGCATCCAGCATGGAGCTCTGGTCTTCACAAAAGCCTGGGATGACAGATGGACCACCATTCATTCAAGCGAAAAAACTGAGTTATAAGGATGTGGTTGTTTATCAAGAAAAATTATACGCTGTAACATCTAAAATTCTTTTAAACGCGAAACGCAAATCTTTGAAGTATCAAACAGGCATAATGAATTGTATGGATTATATGTCAAAATGCATCAATGTTAAAACTCTTGTTAATGCAGTCAAACATTCTAATAAAAAATATTCAAAATTCTAAACTTCAAATTGGCAACGCCCAAAAACTAAAAATATTGTTAAATCTTTTCCATCACAAGAAAATTACAACTCAAAAAACTACATGGCATTAAATTCCTAATTTGCCGCGCAGGGACAGCGCCTTGTTGAGGCGGGTCTGCCACCAGATCTCACTGTGGCGGGTCCTGATCCTCATTTGAACCATAACCTAAGAATTTCTTAACACCAGTCTTCAAGCCCAGGAATTTCCTATGCTGCGTATGCTCCACTCCTGATGTGAACAAGCACCTAAAATTGAAATTCAACCTTCCTTGTGATCTGAGTTCATTCAGCAGCAACAATATATAGACTACTTGGAACAAAATAGAAACTCCCCCAAAAGCCTGAAACACAAAGAAGAATAACAATCACATGTTAAATTGATACATTACATAAAAAATTTATTTGTAGCATTAATTAAATTTATTTTATGTCAATTAATAAAAAAACTCACTGCCTCTCCAAGTGCACTGTAATGTATGGATTCGAAAAACCCAAGAATGAAGTATACGAGGGTCAAAATTGCAGAGTACACTTCAAACACCAAATAGTCCCACTTAGGCGTAGAGCACATAGAGAAGACGAGTCCAGCCAAATTTAATGTAGTCGAGAAACACGCGCACACTTTTCCGGCTATGCCCACTCCCTTCTTTGTTGTGCTGCCATAATGTTGAACAACTAAATTGGCTCCGAACTCCAAGAAACTAAAATAGATCAGGATCTGCAGTTCAAGCATTCAGTTTGAAATTATTATACATGAATATATAATTAAAATAAGCGTAATTAAAATACATTTCTAAGTGAAAATTAAAATGTTACCCAATGATGCTCAAATGTGGAGTATGCTATGACGTCCAGCACAGCACCAATCATAAAAAGACCCAGACATACTCCGAACTTGACTACCTCCCATTTTGTATGATCATGAATTATTGGAAAAAGTAGCATAGTCACATATCCCACAAGAAAGTTACTCAAACTCACGTAACTCTGGTAGATATTATCCGTAACGTACCGAGACGCTATGAACCTATTATAAAAAAATACGAAAAAAAATATATCTTAGAATGTGGTACAAATAAAAATAATATTTTACATCAGTCATTAATCAATATGTACCTTTCAATTAATTAACTTAATTTCTCTTATGATATCACCATAGTTTAAACAAATCTGTCTTGCGTATTGAACTTATCATCCACATTCCATTCATACACATTCGGTCATAATTATAGAAATTGATCAAGTTATAATTTGAGGTTTCAAATAGGGGCTCGTGCGGCTTAATTAAAATTGGGGGGGGGGGGGGGGGGGGGGGGGGGGGGGGGGGGGGTTGCATTTAGGTTTTAGCATTTCATCGGTGATGAAAAGGTCGATTAACTAACATACCAACATTTAAAATATCAACTTTTTTTGTTCAATTATTCCCGTACCCATACGATAGAAAAATTACTCTTAAATTTTTTACGTGTTGTCATAACCAGAAAATAATATATTAAGTAAAATTTATTAGTCCTTAAAACAAATATGTTAATTGACCTTTTCTTGGATTATATTCAACAAAATATTTTCAAACTAAATAATTAGTGGAATTAATTAGTTCTTTAATACATACAAACTATAAATGACTTATGAGATTAAAGATAGGACCATTGGATATATTGAGTAAAATATTAATTTTTGGATCACTTACATATTAAAATTTGATAATAATTCCAAAACTAAAAAATAATGTAGGACGTGACATATTAAAAAATGATTACTATTAATAATATTTTTTTAAAGAGAAAATGACTAAAGCTATTTTTTTAGAAAATAAAAGAACTATAAACAGTAACTTATTTTTCCTACTTAGCATTTATAGCAGTCTTTTGACCTTTGGTAGGATGTATGTCGTTATAATTGAGACGAACTTTCATTTTTAAATAATTTTTTTTCTATATGTTATATTTTGCCTAATAAGCATTTTTTTTATCCGGATTATTATATGTTTTAATATTTAATCCCGCATGACAAAAAGAAATTAGCTGGAAGGTACATATGTAGCAGGTAAGTCATTCGTCATTTTCTAGGCTGAGTCAAACAGAAGGTCAAAAGTTTAATCTAAATTAATTAATAATAATTATATAATTATAATATATAATATATAATATAATATAATAAAATTTATATAATTATAATTATTATAGTATTAATTAAAACCAAATTAATAATAATAATGATTAATTATATTATACTAGAGGGATGCATCGATTTTTTAAGACCTTCATTAAATTTTAATATTGATTATAGGGAGTGGCTAGTGTCCAACAATAAGACACATACACTCGTCCAACATGATAAAAATTCAATTTTTTAGAGTAGAATGACCATCCGAACCGCTCAAATTGTTCTTTAATATAGAACTTCAATTTTATATTTTTTTCAATTATTATTTTTTTAAATTTTTTAATATGCTCAATCTAAAAAGTTATGAACCCTCCAATTTTGAAAATTCGAAAAAAAATAATTAAAAATTTTCAAAAAAAATTAACTAAAATAATTAATTCTTAAATAAAATAATGATTGATAAGACTATTTTTAATATATTTAACCAGAAGAAGAGAAAAATATTTTTAATTATAGAAAATGAAAAAGGAAAATAATTTTTAACTATTAATAATGCGCGCTCAAGGCTTTTAATTATTACCATAGACTTTATAGAAGTGATAAATGATAAATATATTGTGAACTATCTAGCTTTAACTAAAGAAAAAGAAAAATGATGAATTGTGCACTGGGAGGATATCGTATAAATACCCCTAAAAACGCTAATTATTTCCCGATTATAATTTTAATATTGAACAATGAACAATATCACAATAAATAACATATCACAATGAATAACATATCATCAGGAACGGCAGCTAATTTCTATATATGGCCGATTTTATATATCGTGCGGTTGGTGTGGAACAACCGATAATTTCGCATAATCCAATTTTATAACCAACTTGTGTAAGACTTATCAATATCAAATAAAAGTGCAAGGGTAACTTTTAGTTTTCAAACAAGATAATATTACCAGTATACCGCACTGCTTAGGAGGAAAAAGACGAAACGGATGTACTCTAGTATCATCTCTAAGATATCCGCGTGTACTGCATATAAAAACATAATTATGCCATATGTTACCAATGCTAACTCATGCAATATTATTGAGCAATATTGGAATTAAATTCACAGAGAGAAAGATTTTCACTAAGTGATAAACTATACTACTAAAAAAATGTCATGAGCATCACCATTTTTTGCATACAAAAATTAAAACAATATATGACTTCATAATCCATTTTTTAAAAACACATAAAAAAATCTTTTGTTAAGAAACACAAACCAATACTGTATCAAGAACTCTTATTTAATGCAATTAATACCGTACCCAACTAATTCATGACGTTTAAATCACGTGAGGCACACGAATTTTTTAAAATTTTCCAAGTTCCAGTTTATCAATAAATTACCAAGAATTTCTTGCCCACCAATTTTTCTGCACGATGGCAACTCAAAGAATTACATCCATTTCAGTTCAACTCGATTAATTAAGGAAACCCGTACCCATCAAAGGTTCATTTCAAGGTATTTTCTTGTGTGTCTAAGTAACAATACACAAGTGAGGGTGCATTTCATTTATAGCATGATAGTTTGAAAATTGAAACAAGAAAGAAAAGTTATAAGATTGAGTTAACCTCAGAAAATTAGAAGACCGCTACAAATCTTAACTTTTCGCCCAACTAGAGAAGCCCAAACAAAAGAAAAGCTGAACTGGAAAGCGAAATGGTCAGCCCAATAATATTGTCGGCCTATTATGAAAAACAACACCAATTACAAAACTAACGGTTCTAAACTAATATAAAGAATACGAGATACAAAACAAGACATGTGATACTAATTTATAAAAAACATAAATAAAATATATATAGTGCGGTGTATACAATTTGTGCGAACATTTAATAGAAATGTCAATAAAATTATACCAAGACACGCAGTGTTAAAATATTTATATTCTCAAAGTTAAGGTGAATACAAGAACTCTGTGAAATTAACTACAAATCTAAAACCCTTTTCTTTAAACCCTTTTGATAAGAACAAAAATATTCCCACCAAATGTTAAATTGCAATCCGCAATGTGTAGAGAAACAAATCGTATCTCAATAAAAAGGGGAAACAGATCATTAAGACTTGGCATTCGTTAAAATTTCTTAAAAATTTAGATCGGGCTGTGCTATAAGAAAAGAGGCAGGAAAGGCAAAGGAATCAAGAAAAACAACCTGAGAAAGAGGGCTAATGTATATTGTGGATGCCTCCTTGCTACAGCTCCTTGTCTAAAACGAGAATCTGAAAACCACAATTAACATAAGTCAGTAATAAAGATTACTCAAAGCATAATAAATATGAAATGCACAAGCAAATCGTTAGATTTAGAAACAAGTAACCTGAAATCTAACGAAGAAAGTTAAAAAGCCTGTGAATGATTCAGCCCCAGATGAAAGGAGAAAACTGAGCTCTCCTAGACATTGAAAACAATGAAGGAAAATGAGAATAAGGACGAACAAGGCAAGAGATAAGGCTAGCTTAATAGCACGAACAAGGAAGAGACAAACCTCCGATGGTCCGATTGCACCAGTTGGAGAGAGAGCTCGAAATGGTGATAAGAACGCTAGCTTAATGAAAGAAGAAATGGAAAAATAAAGTGGAAATCCATGGATATGAGATTATGAGGTGTATTTTCGTAATGAAGCAGAAGAGAGAAGGAGAGAAACGGATCGTATATAGACGAGGCGCGAATACGACAAGTTGAAAGAACGCCTCTCGCATTGATCACCAGCTGGCTTCACTGACCTGTGGGACCCACCAGAGGACGCACTTGCAATTCCCTCGTTTGAAAACTGAATAAGCGTATATACCAATGGACCACAGCAGTCAGAGGGAGAGAATTCGTGTGCCACGTTCACGAGAAGGAAATAAGATGGTGTAGCAAGCCTCGAATTCCCCCACTGTAGCCGTCTGATGAGTTCATACACCGGTGAACCGTGTAGTCATCAGAGAAAAAGAATCGGTATGCCTTGTCCAGGAAAGGAAAATATAAGGATAACGGGAGGGAGCATGAAAACTAACTTGTTTCCATGAAGAGCGATTGATTGAGACGAAAACAAGTAGGCACCAGTGGAAAAAGTTCGTCTCTGATGACATTTGTAGAATAGTATGTTGCACCGGCATTCGTACCAATAATTCATCGAAACGTAGTATTTTTCTTATATATTTTCTGGCATTTAATCTCTATTTAATACATTGTTTGAAAATGCGTCATTAATATGTTGTGATGTTTGCTTTTTTCAAAAAAATTTTAAATGGGATTATTATGTAGCATAACAATTCATAACATCTTAATAGGTTTAGAAAGCCCTTGAGATCTTCATAAAATCATAATGAATCAAATAAACTAATCGAAGTTTATATGTAAAAATTATGTCCATTGTAAGTAGGAAATGTCCGTAAATATATATATACTTCAAAAACCTGCAGAGGATTTTTTTTATTGTGACGACTAACAAGTTATCAGTTTTTTAGATTTACAGCCGCATGATTAGTTGGAAGGACGAATAAACGGTGCTGATGCATTCAGGGAAAACAAAAGGACGGGATTATAGTAGTCAGATAGTACAAGCTTCTCTATCTCACTAACAGTGAAATTTACTAGGAAAATATTTCGGCAAATGTTAAAAATTTGTTGTATTTATGCATTGCAACTTTTTGTTGAAATTTGAAATGTTTATGCAGCATCGTAGAATTTTTATTTTAAACCTGCTTGGCTCCATATGATGATCCTCTCGTTTTACACTCAGCATAATTTTTTCAGTGAACCATACCAACATGTATGTATGAATCTGTTGAATAATGTAATAACACAATACATATTATAAATATATATCAATTAATGTGTTAATATCTCGTAATAATATATTAATATATACATCAAAGTCGATACATTCTTGATTCTTGTCATAAAAAAAAAAAAAGTTAAATTGCTTTTTGATACATCTCTTGAATTTCTTCAATCTCAACGGAATATATCCAGAATGCAGGGAGAATTATAGATTGACATTACTAACTACAGTGTTCCATCTCAGCCGTCTGATCTATTTTCTGCGCTGTGCAATTCTTTGCTTCGAATTTAACAAATAAAAATTATTATTATTATTATTATTTCCGTCAGCACCGCTTATCTTCTCGCATAATTAATTCAACTGTAAATTTAAGAAAGAAATTTCATAATAATAGTAGCAATGGGAGAATTGCATGGTTTCGTTTTTGTCTATGTGTCAGTAGGGCCAAGCCTGGCGCAAGAACGTTCTTTTGTCCTGTTCTTCTTACGTCCCAATTGGTTCTGTTTTGTTCTCTTATCAATTGAAAAAAAAAACTTTAAACCTTGCAAAAAGTATCTTCTTGTTCTCTCCTTTCATTTCACTTTTCTATTTTCTTTCATTTTGTTTCTTTGCAATTGTGACTTTAGTGTTGCATGATGAACATGCCTTTAATAGATTATAATTACTTGATTTATGAGATAGTAGAAATATAAAATGCTTTGGAAGTTTGAAATTAGGTTAAATAGGCTATTGCGTTGTATAAAATATTTTTCCCAGGTTGCAGTTTTGTGTCTTTACATTTATTCTGGTATCAATAGTAAATGTGATACATAGTAATTCGAAAAAATAAATTTTAAACTTCAAATTCTAAATTTGATGAAATTAATGAACAACTTTAATTAAAATTTCATCTATTTACACAATTATACATGATTCACCTCGGACAGTATCATGTATATATATATTTTACTCATATATAATCGGATACAGAAGGCAACTGCAACCAAAATGGAAGAACCATCGAATAAAAAAATTTTGGTAGTTTCCATCGGATAAAGTTTTGATGTTGTGTTACTATTTTATTATCTCAAATTAATCTAGCTGTTAAAAAAAATGTTGTCAATAAAGTTCTTATTTTTTAAGATATCATATATCACAAAAAAAAAAAAAGGTTTCCGTTATACAATGCTTCTTCTTCTTATTTCAATTTTGAATATAAAGAAATTTCTTGAACTTAAATAGAACGAAAAATGTATTCGTGTAAATTTAATTAGTATAGATGATAAAATAAATTTGTAATCGAAAAATATCTTCTTGGTCTTGTCCCTTTTATGATTGCACCTTGTATTCGTGTAAATTTAATTAGAGGAAGGTTCTGCTACCAACATTTTGGTTGCCCCCAAATGCCAACATTTTACTATTTAGTTATCTTTTTCAAATTTTAAAATTCAAATGTTAAATGCAAACCGTTGATCTAATTTAGTTTAACGAGCGATGCATTTTCATATAAGTTTTGTAAATTTTGGAGTTTATTTGATGCTCGATCAAGTGATAGTAAAACAAACGAACCTCATTAACTATGATAGATTCATTCTAATACGTTCATGTTTTAGCGTTTGATCGAGTATCAAATAAACTCTAAAATTTACAAAACTTATATGAAAACGCATCGCTCGTTAAACTAAATAAGATCAACGGTTTGCATTTAACGTTTGAATTTTAAAATTTGAAAAAGTAACTAAATAACAAAATGTTGGCATTTGGGGACAACCAAAATGTTGGTAGCGGAACCTTCCTCATTTAATTAATAGTAATTAGTTAATTACCTCAGCAACTAGTAATTCAGCAGCTTATATAATTGGATGGTCTGGTCCCTTTTATGACTGCACCAACTAATTTATTTCGGCAAATTTTTAATAATTATCAGCTTCCTAATACTAGTAAGAAATTTTGGGTCTCCAGCTATCCGGTCTTTATTTTGACGCCAGTAAACGTTAAAAAAAAAAGAATAAAAAAAGTGAAGAAGGCATGCATTAACACAAAGAGAGGCTATCTAATATCTTTTGTACCTGTGTCTTAGGCATGCATCCGGTCTTAGCCAAACGGCAGTCTAATGTACCTCTGTCTTGTAATATCTTTTTTTTTTGGTTTATTATTATTCTTTTGACATTCGAATAGTTATCTACTACCTAGAGAAGTAATTAAAGGATAAATAATATAGTTGGCGAGCTGATTGTTTCCGATGCGAATTAAGAGGGCTATCTAATAGTAAAATATTTTAAAAAAATTTAATATCATTAACACAATTTTATAAAATATTGGTAACAAATTAAGTTAAGATATAGTATAATAATATGTTTGAACCTATCAATATTAGCGAACAGGGGATTAAAGAACGGACAGTAGACAAGAACCAATTCAGTTGCAGCGGGACCATCTAGAAAACACAGAGCAATGTAGCACATGAAAAGTAAAATACTCGCTAATAAAAGAGACAAAATGTGGGTATTAGGCTATTAGTCTATTTTGGATGCAATTTTCATGCCGTAATTACATTCTAGATCTCATGTATAAGATAGGTACAATGATATTAAAATAATTTGAATAGTACAAATTAGCTTATTCAAAGTAATATTTTATTTATTTATTTATATGTTTATAACACAAATATAACAATGTTCGTACTCTTTCAATCAATTTCGTTAAGGTAATAAATATAAATGCGCATATGAATTTTAAATTTTTTTGAATCCAACTTCCGAAATTTATTTAATATATTTAATGTATTCATATTAAAATTAGAATAATATGAAAATTATAACAAATATTGATAAAATATTAGTATTTAATTTCTTAATTATTTTTGAAGAACAAGTTCAATATTCAAAATTTTGAAACATAAGTAGTTGACTGGTTAAGTAAGGCAATCTATCATGAATCATTTTCATCATTTAAGTATTTAACATTGTAGATTCGCAACTCACCTGTTCAACCCACTAGAATCAAAATAAAATAAAATATATATATTATTGCATTTTTGTTGTTGTGTTTTTCTTTATTCCAAGTGAAAATTATATTTATTACCTCAATAATGTTAAATTTAATTTAGATCATATTTTGAATATATTATATGTAGATCCAAAGTCCTTCAAAACAAATGTCCAAGTCTGATTTTTGTTTAGTTCATGTAGGCTAATTTTGTATTTTCAACACATTACACAAATTAAGAGGCGTCAAGCTATACATGCTGAAAAAGAAAGGAAAAAAAAAAAGTAAAAACAAAATGTACCCGATCAGAAAGGAGAGAGTTCAGTTCTTGATAAGGCATTGTCTTTTTCTCTGTGAAATGTCAGTTGTTTGTTCAAACCACATTACACTATTACAGTGTAAAAAAGAATCGTTCGTTTTAACTGCTTCTTCGATGCGGTGTGGTTTTGACTGAATGACCTTTTCTTTATTGGAGTCGAGATAGATCATAATCAAATTTCAATCTATATATGCATTAGGAACTATTATATATATAAAAAAAATATTATTCCATGAGCAGATATATCTAGCACTAAACATTAAACATTGACATCTGAAAGGATCTCTAAAAGTAAACTCAAAATAAGTTTACAAAATGTGCAAAATGTAACATGTAGCGAATTAGTATAAATTACTTATGTTTCATACTTGCAATTTAATATCTATTTTAAATTGCAAGTAAACATCTACAAAATAAGTTTAATGAAATTTTCAATAATAACTTTGTATCTAGGTATAATTCCCTACATGTTAAAGAAAATTATACTTATTCGCTACATTTTTAAAATTAATGTACAATTGGCCATATCAGCTTTTCAAACTAATGTGATAAATAGCCAATCTCTTGGCCATGCTTTACACAAAACCAGCCAAAAGGCTCAAAACTAATGTACAATCTTGCAATCTGCCACATCAGCTTTTCAAACTGAAGCCTGGTGCAGTCGTGCAGAAAGAAATATAGGAAAAGGACATATCGCGTCCGTTGGACAAAAACTTTATATAAAATAATCTAATTAGCCTGTTGATGATCTGTATAAAAATCTTTACATTTTAATTATCCGACGCACCACAAAATTAACCGCAAGATCGATGCAGTTAAATACACGTTCAAAATTTAATCACATAAAGGATTGCACCGCGGAAGTCGCAAAGAAAAATTAAAAAGAAGAAGGCACAGCTGAACTCATTGGGATTTGGGATATTGTACCAAGGAGAGAGAACATGACCAAAATGAATATTCCATTTTTTTTTTTACCTCTGAATATCACCAAAAAGAACATTCTAATGGGGCCTAGCGGCCCACACGACAAATCTCATAGTTGGTGTAATTGATTAACATCTTAAGTGCATGTCAAATCTGACCTCCTAACATAAATAATTAGTGTAACTTTAGTTTTTTTTTTTCCCCTTTGTGCAGCTTATACAAGGAAAAATTTTGTATTTGTTCAAACCAAAATTACATTACAGATTGGAATATTTTCACCTTGTGACCTTATTAGGTCCATTATGCTAACAGATTAGAACATTTTCACCTTATGAACCTTAATTAGTGGATCTCCTAACATTAATATGCACCTTTGTTTGATGTTTTAGTATTATGAAAAATGAAATAATTATGTTTTCATATTATTTTGTACGGATAGGACTAAAAAAACATTTTTGTAACCATATATATTATCTAATCTAGTCAGATTTATTGGAGTTTTAAGTAAAGTAAATTTCTTGCATTGACTATGTGATCCGACACAAGCTTCCAATTTAAAAATAAATTAAGTTCCTTAATGTTTGAAAGTTATTGCAAGGTACAACCGTACAAGAATTAGTAAAGTATATGTTGTCTGATAATTGAGAATTTAAAAATTTTATGTAGGATCAATCATTGGTTTTAGTTGCATTTCTGATTATCTGTGGTCCTACCCTAAACAAAACAACTTATACTAATTTGACTAAATGACCATTTATTGGTAGTGGTTAAATACAATTTTGTTTTACTCATAAGATTTTCTTAGTTAGTCTTCAAATTGACCGCTAATTAATTAAATATTAATAACTTCTAACTAATAATATTATGCTTATTTTCTTTATTAATTTAATGCGTTACATCTGTAATAATTTCTAAACTTCACATTATGATAGACTCTGAATATGTATGACATAATATATGTGTCCAAAAATTTTTCCTTTTACTAAATGTTCGATCAAATGAGAATATAAATTATGCGCACGCAAGTCTATTGGATTTTTTATTTATAAAAAAAATCAACTTGGTGTAGTATATACAATAACATAGAAATGAATACTTCGCTGTGAGGGAGCAAGCAAAGAGAATGACCCTTTTCAACAATAATACTAAAAAAGATTAATATCTATCTATTTATAAAGATGATGCAAACGATCATAGTATTTGACACATTTTTTACTCGTTTGACTGAGGGTCCACACCTAACTGCTTAAAAACTAAGTTAACTAACAAGATACTGTCTTTTAATTCACAGCCGAATGATTGATTAGAAGGCTGGATGAATGGTGCTAGTGAAATCAGGCAACAAAAAGGAGGGATTGTATTAGTCATCACTCATCAGTGTTAGCTGTATACCTGTATTAAATATCTTGTAACATCTAATTTTTCTAAAATATAGCATCAATTTCAAACACTCAAACTCTAGGTACAAGACTTTTGATAAATAAAGAAACATTATCTTCCGACCATACGAAACAAATTTTTTTTTTTTTTCAAAAACATGCAAAAATTGAAAATACACACAAAATTTTTTTTGCCGCATTTTTACGTCCAACAATTCTGTACCGGACAAAAATATTTTGCATGGGCTGAAATTTTAACCGTTTATTTAAAATTGTTAATGACTTACAGCTTAATCAAGGCTAAAGTCCGGTAAAAAATTTTAGTGCACCATAAAATATTCCATTCATACTATATGTGCAAAGAAATATTTTTCAATATCTAAACTAACAAAATCTTTGAAAGTGAGAGAATTAAATTATTAAGGGAAAGAAAATAGTGCGAAGAGACATATATTAATAGTGGGTAAGAATTTGTTAGAGTGCCTTTTCAATAAGAAAAAAAAAACCATGGAATGTAAATATTAGGCTGATTAAAGAGAGAAGAAATCATGACATGGCTGTAGTTTGTGACGAAAACATGTGCTTGATGCCTGATCATAAATGATCAATTTTGGTGTGGCCTATGTCTTATGAGTTGATGCCACCATATTATATCAATATTAGAAATGATCAGTATACAATTATACATGGAATTTAGAACTTATATAAACTATCAATCTTTACCGTTCCGAGCGATAAAATTTGTCTTTTAGAGGTTTACTAAGAAGTGACAGCTGCCGAGCAAATTTTTACTAAGGGGAATTAATTCGTCTACCTCACAATATCAAATATAGGTCCTAACATTTTTTTTACTACCCTTCTTAGTGAATTCTTATGTATCTGAACAGGGATAATTGATATAATACGAATAGTAATCGTAATAGTATAACCTTATATAAAAATAAAATTATAACCTTCATAAATAAATTCTATTTTAAAATAAAGTGTTCGGAATTTTGTTTATTTCATATACATTTTTGTAGTAAGGACACTCCTTAAAAAAAGTATTTGTCTAATTATTTAGCAGTGTAAGTATCGTGAACCAAAACAACCTATTCTGTAGTAGGTGCGTTTGGTATAGTCGTATAGTGATGTTAGCGCGCTAGTGAAGCACCCACTTTATAAACTGATTGATTTTTTTAATGTTATTTTGCAAGTTGTTAGAGATAATAGCGACCACATTAAAATTAACTTTCAGCCTATTTTTTTTAATGCTATCAGAGCTCTGTATATAATACAAAATAAATTGGTTCAATACTGTGCGTACAGCAACTAAGCCAGCTAATGGCAGTCAAAACATGTAGTCCGGACTAACATAAATACAATATGATTTTATTTCCTTTAGGCAAATTGATGATTTTGTTTGTAGTTCGCAAAAACAAAAAAAGAGCCACCTTATGTCTTCTTTTTTTTGTTCCAATCGAATTTGAGGTATTATTTTGTGTCATGGTCGGGAGAGAGCATATATAGGACCTATAATGCAAATTTGCAACGTGTCTCTGTGTTTGCTTAGACATGTTTTTGGGCTACTTTTTTTATTTTATTTATTATTTTTTTTCTATTTTGAATTTAGTTTCACTAGGGCCTCTATCTAGTTTATCCAAAAAAAAAAAGCAATATTTTTATGGTTCTGCAATTGTCAGAACCCACAAATTGCTGAATTTGTTAAAATGAAAGCTAGTAAATACTAGAAATTACATTATGTCACTTTGCTGTAAAGATCTCAAGAGAGATCTAAGGCCTAACGAGTTGGATTTGTAATCAATATCAAATCAAGAACCTAATAGTTGAGCTATGACCAACTGAATTATATAGCAAACTAAAACCTTATATGATTTAGAAATCATGTTACAGAGAATTTTTACCCAACTAATATATATAAAAAAACTAGGGAAAATCGGATATAAACCCCTCTAATCTCCTATATTCAGACATAAACCTCTCTAATCTTCGAAATCGGATATAGACCCCTCTAATTTCATTTTGTTTAGACAAAAATCCTTTTATTATTTTTAATCATATTTTAAATATTTTTTTAAAATAACTACTGTGACTGTTAAGAACATAAACTTATTCTCCACGGTATAAAGAGCTTAAATATAGATTATTGTGATCAAATTTAAAATGAATGCATAATCACTTGAAATGCTCCAATTCTGTCTAGAACGCTCATTTTTTATAATTTATGTGCGTAATTGACATTTATAATCCAATCCTTCTTAATTTGTAATATCATAAACTTATTGTTCACTGTATAAAGAGCTTAAATATAGATAGATTATTATGATCAAATGATATAAAATGATACACAATCACTTGAAATGCTCCAATTCTGTCCAGAAATCTCATTTTTTGCAGTTTATTTGCGTAATTGACATGTACAGTCCAATTCTTTTGAATTTCTAAGATCGTAAATTTATTGTGCACTGTATAGAAAGCTTAAATATGGATTATTGTGATCAAATGACTTAAAATGAATGCACAATCGCTTGATATGCTCTAATTCCATCCATAACGCTCATTATTTGAACTTTTTGTACGTAATTCAATTGCATAATCCAGTCATTTTGAATTTTTAAGATCATAAACATATTTTCACTATACAAGAGCTTAAATATGGATTATTGTGATCAAATTACTTAAAAGGAATGCACAATTGCTTGAAATGCTCCAATTGTATCCAGAACGCTCACTATTTGCACTTTCTATGCGTAATTGACATTTGTAATCCAATCCTTTTGAATTTGTAAGATCATAAACTTATTCTCCATCATATAAAGAGCTCAAATAAAGGTCATTGTGATAAAATGGCTTAAAATTCATGCACAATCTCTTGAAATGCTCCAATTCTGTCCAGAACACTCATTATTTGCATTTTCTGTGCGTAATTCACATGTATAATCCAATTCTTTTGAATTTTTAAGATCATAAACTTATTCTTTAAAGTATAAAGAGGCTAAATAAATATTATTGTGATCAAATGACTTAAAATGAATGCACAATCGCTTGGATAATGCTATAATTCCGTCCAGAGCGCTTATTTTTTGGAATTTAATTATGTGCATAATTCACATATATAATCCAATCCTTTTAAATTTATAAGATCATAAACTTATTCTCCAAAGTATGAAGTTCTTAAATATTGATTATTGTGATCAAATGACTTAAATTAATGCACAATCTCTTAAAATTCTCCAATTCTGTCAAGAACGCTCAATATTTGCACTTTCTGTGCGTAAATCACATGTATAATCCAATATTTTTGAATTTTCAAGATCATAAACTTATTCTTCAAAGTAGAAAGAGGTTAAATAAAGATTACTATTATCAAATGACCTAAAATAAATGCACAATCGCTTAAAATTCTCCAATTCTGTCCAGAACACACATTATTTACACTTTATGTGCGGAATTGACATGTATTATCCAATCCTTTTGAATTTTTAAGAACATAAACTTATTCTCCATTGTAAAAAGAGCTTAAATATAGATTATTGAAATCAAATGACTTAAAATGAATGCACTATAGCTTGAAATGCTCCAAATTTGTCCAAAACGCTCAATATTTGCACTTTCTGCGCATAATTCACATGTATAATCCAATCCTTTCGAATTTTTAAAATCATAAACATTTTCTCCATTGTAAAAAGAGCTTATAAAGTATATTGTGATAAAATTACTTAAAATTAAAGCACAATCTCTTGAAATGCTCCAATTCTGTCCAGAACGCTCATTATTTGCACTTTCTTGTGTGTAATTCACTTATATAATCCAATCCTTTTGAATTTTTAAGATCATAAAGTTATTCTCCAAAGTATAAGAGCTTAAATAATATAATTGTAATCAAATAACTTAAAATGAATGCACGATCGATTGAAATGCCCCAATTATTTTCAGAACGTTCATTATTTGCAATTTCTGTACGTCATTGACATGTATAATCCAAAACTTTTGAATTTTTAAGATCATAAACTTATTCTACAAAGTATAAAGAGCATAAGTAAAGGTTATTGTGATCAAATAACTTAATATTATAGCACAATTTCTTGAAATGCTCAAATTATGTCCAGTGCGCTCATGTTTTGCACTTTTTATGCATAATTCACATGTATAATCCAATATTTTTTAAAATTTTTAAGATGATAAACTTATTCTTCAAAGTATAAAAAGCTTAAATAAATATTATTGTGATCAAAATAACTTAAAATGAATGCACAATCGCTTGAAATGCACCAATTCTGTCAATAACGCTCATTATTTGCAATATATTTGCATAATTGACATGTATAATCCAATCCTTTTGAATTTGTAAGATCATAAACTTATTCTCCACTGTATAATGAGCTTAAATATAGATTATGTGATCAAAGAACTTAAAATGAATGCATAATCGCTTGAAATGCTCCAATTCTATTCAGAATGCTCATTTATTTGAATTTATGTGCATAATTGACATATATAATCCAATCCTTTTTAATTTTTAACATCATAAACTTTTATTCACTGTATAAAAGCTTAATATTGATTATTGTGATCAAATAACTTAAAATGAATTCACAATCACTTGAAATGCCCCAATTCTGTCCAAAACGCTCATTTTTTGCAGTTTATTTGTGTAGTTGACATGTATAGTCCAATCATTCCGAATTTTTTAGATTGCAAATAATTCTTGCTGTATAAAGGGCTTAAATATAGATTATTGTAATCAAATGACTCAAAATGAATGCACAATAGATTGAAATGATCCATTTCTGTCTAGAACGCACATTATTTGCAATTTCTGTGCGTAATTCACATGAATAATCTAATAATTTTCAATTTTTAACATCATAAGCTAGTTTTTCACATTATTAAGAACTTAAATATTGATTACTGTGATCAAATAACTTAAAATAAATACACCATCACTTGAAAGGCTCCAATTTTTTCCAGAACACTCATTTTTTTGCAATTTATTTGCATAATTGACATGTTTATATCCAATCCTTTTTAATATCCTAAACTTATTCTCCACTGTATAAAGAGCTTAAATATTTATTATTGTGATCAAATGACTTAAAATGAATGCACAATCACTTGAAATTCTCCAATTCTGTCCAGAACGCTCATTTTTTTGGATTTTATGTGCCTAATTCACATGTATAATCCAATCTTCTTTAATTTGTAACATCATAAACTTATTGCACTGTATAAAGAGTTAAATATATATTATTGTGATCAAATAATATAAAATTGACACACAATCACTTGAAATGCTCCAATTCTGTCCAGAACGCTCATTTTTTGCAATTTATTTGTGTAATTAATGTGTATAACCCAATTCTTTTGAATTTTTAAGATTGTAAATTTATTCTGCACTGTATGAAGAGCTTAAATATAGATTATTATGATCAAATGACTTAAAATAAATACGCAATCGCTTCAAATGCTGCATTTCCGTCCAGAAAGCTCATTATGAGTCTCTAGTATCGTTCAGCCTTGTATCCTAGGCAGCATTCTCAGAGTATTACTATGAGTAAGTCCTCATAACTATGTACCTCATCAGCAGCCTTTTCTTCCTTATCGGGATGAAAAAAGTAATGTATTCATAGGTGTCTACTATAGCGAGGAATTGAAATACGCTCAATCGATTGGTTATTCAGTGGTGCCACTCCGTGGGTACCTATATGAAAAGGTTTATGGATTTTTAAGTCTTTTGTTAGGTATGCGTAATTTACATGCATAATCCAGTCCTTTTGAATTTTAAGATCATAAACCTATTCTCCACTGTATAAAGAGTTTAAATAAACGTTATTGTGATCAAATAACTAAAAATTAATGCAGAATCACTCGAAATGCTCAAATTTGGTTCAGAACGCTCATTATTTGCACTCTTTGTGCGTAATTCAAATTTATAATCTAATTTTTTTAAATGTTTAGATCATAAACATATTTTCCAAAGTATGAGCAAAAATATAGATTATTGTGATCAAATGTTTTAAAATAAATGCACAATCGTTAGAAATGCTCTAATTATGTTAAGAACGCTCATTATTTGCACTTTCTGTGCATAATTGACATGTATAATCTAATCCTCTTGAATTTATAAGATCATAAAATTAAGTATAAATAGCTTAAAATAAAGGTTATTGTGATCAAATGACTAAAAATTAATGCACAAACTCTTGAAATGCTACAATTCCGTCCAGAACGCTCATTTTTTGCACTTTCTATGCGTAATTCACAAGTATAATCAAATTTTTTTTGAACTTTTAAGATCATAAACTTATACTCCAAAGTATAAAGAGCTTAAATATTTTTATTGTGATCCGATGACTTAAAATGAATGCACAGTCGCTTGAAATGCACCAGATCTGTCCAGAACGCTCATTTTTGCAATTTATGTCCGTAATTGACATGTATAATCAAACCCTTTTGAATATTTAAGATCATAAACTTACAAAGAGCTTAAATATACAATTTTGTGTTCAAATGACTTCAAATAAATACACAAACGCTTGATATGCTCTAATTCAGTCCAGAATACTCATTATTCAAATGATTCCAATCCTGTGCGTATTTGACATGTATAATCCAATCTTTTTAAATTTTTAAAATCATGAACTATTATCCAAAGTATAAAGAGCTTAAATAAAATTACTGTGAAAGAATAACTTAAAATGAATGCACAATCGCTTGAAAAACTCTAATTCTGTCAAGAACGCTCATTATTTGTACATTATGTGCGGAATTGACATGTATCAAGAGATTAAATATAGATTATTTTGTTCAAATGACTTTAAATGAATGCATAATAATTTGAAATGCTCCAATTCTATCCAGATTGCTCAATTTTTGCACTTTATGTGCGTAATTGACACATCTAATTCTACCCTTTTGAATTTTTAAGATCATAAACTTATTCTCCACTGTATAAAGAGCTGAATATGTATGATTTTGATGAAATGACTTAAAATGAATACACAATCGTTTGAAATGCTCCTATTCTGTCCAGAATCCTCATTTCTTGCACTTTATGTGCGTAATTAACATGTATAATCCAATTATTTTGAATTTTTAAGATAATAAATTTATTCTACACTGTATAAAGAGCTTAAATATTAATAATTATGATCAAATGACTTAAATTGGATGCACAATCGCTTAAAATGCTCCAATTCTGTCCATAATGCTCTTTTTTTGTACAGTATGTGTGTGCGTAATTGACATGTATAATCCAATATTTTTAATTTTTAAAATCATAAAATAATTCATTGTTGTATAAAGAGCTCATATATAGATTATTGTGATCAAATTACTAAAAATGAATGCATAAATCGCTTTAAATGCACCAATTCTGTCCAGAATAATTATTATTTGCAATTTATGTGCGTAATACACTTGTATAATCCAATACTTTTTAATTTTTAAGATTATAGACTTATTCTCCACTGTAGAAAGAGCTTAAATATTGATTATTCTGATCAAATGACTGGAAATGAATGCACAATCGGTTGAAATGTTCCAATTCTGTCCAGAACGCTTATTTTTTGGACTTTATGTGTGTTATTGGCAAGTATAAATCCAATCCTTTTGAGTTTTTAAGATCGTAAACTTATTCTTCAAAGTATAAATAGCAGAAATAAAGGTTATTGTGACCAAATGATTTAAAATTGATGCACAATCGCTTTTAAATACTCTGATTCTGTCAAGAACGCTCATTGTTTGCACATTATGTGCGGAATTGACATGTATTATTTAATCCTTTTGAATTTTTAAGAACATAAACTTGTTCTCCAATGTACAAAGAGCTTAAATATGGATTATTGTGATCAAATGACATAAAATAAATGCACAATCTCTTGAAATTCTCTAATTATGTCCAGAATGCTAATTATTAACACTTTCTGTGCATAATTGAGAAGTATAATCCTGTCCTTTGAATTTATAAAATCATAAAATTATTCTCCATTGTATCAAGAGATTAAATATAGATTATTGTGATCAACTGACTGAACATTAATGCGCAATCGTTTGAAATGTTCTAATTTTGTCTGGAACGCTCATGTGCGTAATTGACATGTATAATCATATCCTTTTGATTTCTTAAGATCATAAACTTATTCTCCACTATATAAAGAGATGAATATATATTATTTTAATCAAATGACTTAAAATGAATGCACAATTGTATTAAATGCTCCAATTCTGGCCAGAATCCTCATTTTTTGCTCTTTATGTGCGCAATTGATATGTATAATCCAATTCTTTTGAATTTTAAAGATAATAAATTTATTCTACACTGTATAAAGAGCTTAAATATTAATAATTATGATCAAATGACTTAAATTTGATGCACAATCGCTTGAAATGCTCCAATTTTGTTCACAACGATTATTTTTTGTACATTATGTGCGTAATTGACAAGTATAATCCAATCATTTCGAATTTTTAAAATCATAAAGTAATTCTTCATTGTATAAAGAGCTTAAATATAGATTAATGCGATCAAATTACTTAAAATGAATGCACAATCACTTCAAATGCACCAAGTCTGTCCAAAACAATTATTATTTGCATTTATGTGCGTAATAGAATTGTATAATCCAATACTTATTAATTTTAAAATTATAAACTTATTCTCCACGGTACAAAGAGCTTAAATATAGATTATTGTGATCAAACGATTTGAAAATGCACAATAGCTTGAAATGCTGCAATTCTGTCCAGAACGCTCATTTTTTGGACTTTATGTGCGTATTTGACATGTATAATCCAATCCTTTTGAATTTTTAAGATCGTGACCTTATTTGTCAAAGTATAAATATCTTAAATAAAGGTTATTTTAAACAAATGATTTAAAGTTAATGCACAATCGCTTGAAATGCTCTGATTCTGTCAAGAACGCTCATTATTTCCACTTTATGTGCGGATTTGACATGTATATTTCAATCCTTATGATTTTTTCAGAAAATAAACTTATTTCCACTATATAAGGAGATTAAATATAGATTTTTGTTGTGATCAAATGACTTAAATAAATGCACAATATCTTGAAATGCTCCAATTCTGTCCAGAATTCTCATTATTTGCACTTTCTGTGCGTAATTCACAAGTATAATCCAATCTTTATGAATTTTTAAGTTCGTACACTTATCCGCCACAGTATAAAGAGCTTAAAATATAGATTATCGTTATCAGATGATTTAAAATGAATGCACAATCGCTTCAAATGCACCAGATCTGTCCAGAACACTCTTTTTTGCAATTTATGTGCGTAATTGACATGTATAATCCAATCCTTTTGAATTTTTATGATCGTAAATTTATCCTCCAAAGTATAAATAGCTTAAAGAAAAGTTAGTATGATCAATGATTTAAAATTAATGCATAATCGCTTGAAATGCTCTGATTCTGTCAAGAACGCTCATTATTTGCACTTTATGTGCGGAATTAACATGTATAATCTAATTCTTTTGAATATTTAAGAATATAAACTTATTTACACTATAAAAAGAGCTTTAATAAGGATTATTGCGATCAAATGACTTAAATAAATGCGCAATCTCTTGAAATATTCAAATTCTATCTAGAACGATCATTATTTGTAATTTATGTGCGTAATTAACATGTATAATCTTGTCCGTTAATTTTTAATAGAAACTTATTGTCCACTGTACAAAGAGCTTAAATATAGATTATTGTGATCAAATGACTTAATATGAGTTCGCACAGTCATTTGAAATGCTCCAATTCTTTCCAGAACACTCATTTTTTGCACTTTATGTGCGTAATTGACATGTATAATCCTATCCTTTTGAATTTGTAAGATCATAAATTTATTCTTTAAAGTATAAAGAGGCTAAATAAATATCATTGTGATCAAATGACTTAAAATGAATGCACAATCGCTTGAAATGCTCCTATTCTGTCCAGAATCCTCAATTTTTGAACTTTATGTGCATAATGGACATGTATAATCCAATTTTTTTGAATTTTTAAGATACTAAACTCAGTCAGAATTGTATAAAGAGGTTAAAATATTAATTATTATGACCAAATGACACAAATTGAACGCATAATTGTTTGAAATACTCCAATTCTCTAGTACGCTAATTTTTTGGACTTCATAAGACATGTATAATCCAATATTTTTAATTTTTAACATCCTAAACTAATTATTTATTGTATAAAGAGTTTGAGTATAGATTATTGTAATCAAATGACAAAAAATGAATACACGATCACTTGAAATGCTCCAATTCTGTCCAGAACGCTTATTTTTTGCACTTTATTTGCATAGTTGGCATGTATAGTCTCATCCTTTTGAATTTTTAAGATCGTAAAATTATTCTGCACTGTATAAAGAGCTTAAATATTGATTATTGTGATCAAATGATTTAAAATGAATGCATAATAGCTTGAAATGCTCCGATTCTTTCCAGAACACTCAATATTTGCACTTTCTGTGTGTAATTCACATGCATAATCCAATCCTTTTGAATTTTTAAGATCATAAACATATTCTCCACTGTATAAATAGCTTAAATATAGGTTATTGTGATAAAATTACTTAAAATTAAAGCACAATCTCTTGAAATACTCCAATTCTGTCTAGAACGCTTATTATTTGCAATATATTTGCATAATTGACATGTATAATCCAATCCTTTACAATTTTTAATATCATAAAATTATTCTCCAAAGTATAAAGCGCTTAGATAAAGATAATTGTAATAAAATGACTTAAAATAAATGCACGATCGATTGAAATGCTCCATTTATTTCCAGCACGCTCATTATTTGCAGTTTCTGTGTGTGATTGACTTGTATAATCCAATATTTTTGAATTTTTTTAAGGTCATAAATCTATTCTCCAAAGTATAAAGAGCATAAATAAAGGTTATTGTGATCAAATGACTTAACATTATAGCACAATCTCTTAAAATGCTCAAATTCTGTTCAATACGCTCATTTTTTGCACTTTATGTGCGTAATTCACATGTATTATCCAATCATTTTTGAATTTTTAAGATGATAAACTAATTCTCCAAAGTATAAAGAGCTTAAATAAAGACTATTGTGATTAAATGACTTAAAATGCATGCACAATCGCTTGAAATGCACCAATTCTTTCCAGAACGCTCATTTTTTGCGATATATTTGCGTAATTGATATGTATAATTCAATCCTTTTGAATTTGAATTATTATAAACTTATTCTCTACCGTATAAAGAGCTTAATATAGATTATGTGATCAACTTAAAATCAATGCGTAATCGCTTCAAATGGTTCGATTTTTATCCAGAATGCTCATTTTTTGGACTTTTTGTGCATAATTGACATGTATAATCCAATCCTTTATAATTGTTAACATCATAAACTCTTGTTCACTATATAAAGAGCATAAATATAGATTATTGTGATCCAATGACTTAAAATGAATTCACAATCACTTGAAATGCCCCAATTCTGCCCGGAACGCTCATTTTCTGCAGTTTATTTGAGTAATTAACATGTATAGTCCAATCCTTTTGAATATTTTAGATAGTAAATAATTCTTCACTGTATAAAGAGCTTAAATATAGATTATTGTGATCAAATGACTTAAATGAATGCACCACCGCTTGAAATGCTCTATTTCTATTGAGAACGCTCATTATTTGTAATTTCTGTGCATAATTCACAGGCATAATCCAATCCCTTTTAATTTTGAATATCAGAAACATATTCTCCGTTGTACGAAGAGCTTAAATAGAGGTTATTGTGATCAAATGATAGAAAATTAAAGCACAATCTGTTGAAATGCTTTAATTCTGTCAAGAACGCTCATTATTTGCACATTCTGTGCGTAATTCACATGTATAATCCAATCCTTTTGAATTTTTAAGATCATAAACTTATTCTCCAAAGTATAAAGAGCTTAAATAATGATTATTGTGATCAAATAACTTAAAATAAACGCACAATCGCTTGAAATGCTCTAATTCTGTCCGAACGCTCATTGTTTGCACTTTCTGTGCGCAATTAACATGTATAATCCAATCCTTTTGATTTTTTTAACATCATAAACTATTATGCAAAGCATAAAAAGCTTAAATAAAGATTATTTAAAATTAATGCACAATTGCTTGAAATGCTCTAATTCTGCAAGAATACTCATTATTTGTACTTTATGTGCGAAATAGACATGTATTATCCAATTCTTTTGAATTTTTAAGAACATAAACTTTTTCTGAACAATACAAAGAGTTTAATTATAGATTATTGTTTTCAAATGACATAAATGAATGCACAATCTCTTGAAATTATCTAATTATGTCCAGAATGCTCATTATTTGCATTTTATGTGCATAATTGAGACATATAATCTTGTCCTTTTGAGTTTGTAAGGTAATAAACTTATTTTCCACTGTATAAAGAACTTAAATATATATTATTGCGATCCAATGACTTAAAATGAATGCACAATCATTTGAAATGCTCCAATTCTGTCCAGAACGCTCATTTTTTGCACTTTATGTACTCAATTGACATGTATAATCCAATTCTTTTGAATTTTTAACATCATAAACTTAATATCCAAAGTATAAAAAGCTTAAATAAAGATTATTGTGATCAAATGATTAAAAATTAATGATAATCGCTTGAAATGATCTAATTCTGTCAAGAATGCTCCTATTTGAATTTTGTGTGCATAATTGACATGTATAATCCAATTATTTTGAATTTTAAGATAATAAATTTATTCTGCTCTGTATAAAGAGTTTAAATACTAATTATTATGATCAAATGACTTAAATTAGATGCACAATCGCTTGAAATCTCCAATTCAGTCCATAACGCTCTCTTTTTGTACATTATGTGCGTAATTGACATGTATAATCTATTCATTTTGAATTTTTAAATCATAAAGTAATTCTTCATTGAATAAAGAGCTTAATTATAGATTATTGTAATCAAATTACTTAAAATGAATGTACAATCGTTTGAAATGCTTCTGTCTAGAACACTCACTTTTTGCACATTATATGCGTATTTGTTATGTATAATCCTATCCTTTCGAATTTTTAAGATCATAAACTTGTTGTCCACTGTATAAAGATCTTAATATATATTATTGTAATCAAATGACTTAAAATGAACACACAATTATTTGAAATGCTCCTATTCTGTTCAAAATCCTCATTTTTTTACAATTTATCTGCGTAGTTGACATGTATAATTCAATTCTTTTGAATTTGTAAGATAATAAACTTAGTCTGCACTGCATACAGAGCTTAAATATTAGTTATTATGATCAAATGAAGTCAGAGTGAAATTAATGAACAAAGGTAAATTAATCATATTCAGTTTTTTCAAAATAGGTGTCAGCTGTAGGGTCGTTTTGCAGTGCCAGCACAACATGCAGCTGCGCTAGTTCTTAGCCAAACGGCTGTCTCCTGTATCTCTGTCTTGTAATTTTTTTTTTTGTTTATTATTATTCTTTTGACATTCGAATAGTTACCTACTACCTAGAGAAGTAATTAACGGATAAATAATATAGTTGGCGAGCTGATTGTTTCCGATACAAAGAGACGCTATCTGATAGTAAAATATTTTAAATTTTTGTAATATCATTATCAAAATTTTATAATATTTTGCTAACAAATTAAGTTGTGATATAGTGTAATAATATGTTTCAACCTATCTATATTAGCGAACAGGGGATCAAACAGCGGACAGCAGACAAGAACCAATAACCAATTCAATTGCAGCGGGACCATCTATTAAACACAAAATAATGCAGCACATCAAAAGTAAAAATATTCGCTAATAAAAGAGACAAAATGTGGGTATTAGACTATTAGCCTATTTGGGTGCAATTGCCAAGCTGTAATTCATTCTAGGTTTCATGTATAACATAGGGAAAATGATATTAAAATAATTTGAATAGTACAAATTAGCTTATTCAAAGTTATTATCTTTTATTTATTTATATTTTTATAACAAAATATAACAATGTTCATACTCTTTCAATCAATCTAGTTAATTATTTTTATTCGTTACTAAATATAAAAGTGCATATAAATTTAAAATTTTTTTGAATCCGACTTCTAAAATTTATTAATATATTTATTTTAATGTATTCAGATTCAAATTAGAATAATATGAAAATTATAACAAATATTGACAAATATTAGTATTTGATTTCTTAATTATTTTTGAAGAAGAAGTTCAGTATTCAAAAATTTGGAAATTTGGAAACATAAATAGTTGACTAGTTAAGTAAGGCAATCAATCAGGAATTATTTTCATCATTTAAGTATTTAACATCGCGGATCCGGAACTCACCATTTCAACACACTATAATCAAAATAAAATTATATAATTGTTTCTTTTTTTGTTGTGTTTTCTTTATTCCAAGTGCAAATTTATGTTTATTATCTCAATAATGTTAAATAGAATTTAGATCATATTTTGAATATATTATATCTAGATCCTAATTAAGTCCTTGAAAACAAATGTCCAAGTCTGATTTTTTTTTTTTTTTTGGTTCATGAAGGCTAATTTTGCATTTTCAACAGATTACATAAATTAAGTGGCGCCGAGCTATACATGTTGAGAAAGAAAAAAAGTAAAAACAAAATGTACTCGTTCAGAAAGGAGAGAGTTCAGTTCTTGATAAGACAAATTGTCTTTTTTTTTTTTCTGTGAAATGTCAGTTGTTTGATCAAAACAAATTTCAGTGTAAAAAAGAACCGTTTGCTTTTAATTGCTTCTATGATGCGGTATGGTTTTGACTGAATGTCCTTCTCTTTATTGGAGATGGATCACAATCAAATTTCAATCCATATATAGACTGGGAAAAATTATTTGTGAAATTAATTTTTTTATTCCAAAAGCAGAGATATCTAGCATCAAACAATGACATCTGAAAGAATCACTAAAGTAAAAATAAACTCAAAATAAGTTTACAAAAATTTTCAAAATTTAACATGTAACCAATTAATATGAATTACTTATGTTTGAAACTTGCAAGTTGGAATTAACATACTACTTCCAATTGCCACCCTACTACAAGTCTACAACCCTACAGAAGAATTATGTTTCCAACTTTAAATTATACTCCTTCCCGTTACTAATAAAATAATCAATATTCGAACTAACTGAGAACCACGTATATAATATAAGCAAACGAGACACTTTCTTTAATTCTTCTTAGCGACAGCACAGTAAAAATGATGTTCCACTCAAACAGATTCCTTGTCTAAATCTTCTCACGCACATACGTTTTAACTAAAATATAACAATTTTCGACAATATAAATAATAAATAATCCTTACAATATTTCTTAAATAATTTAATTAGAAGGGTTACAGATGAAGAAGGCAAATATTTGATGTGATGTTGCATGTCTAATTTTCCTTCCATCCTGATTATTTCTCACATGATTGATTAGTAATTAATAACTGGTTCTCTGTAGTAATCTTTTGTTATATTTTGCACGGATAGAATATGGGATCATACTTTATTAAAAGTCGACGGACGTGAAAATCCGTAATATTTCTAAAACTATATGTAGTTTCGAGGTGTTTTATTGTTTTTTTTTTTAAAAAAATCTAATCTGTTCTTCTAACATATAGAAATGCACTAACATTTACATATAGGATACACATAGAAACGTTACACGTCGATGCTTAGGGCTTGCCAAACAACACACATCAGATCAGATGTATGTCGGTCTCAAATTATATGTTTTTTTTTTTTTTAATATTTCACTTGTAATGATTACACATAGGATATGTTAAAGTGCCCAAAATAGTGCTGAGCCAAAAATGAACATTGTCATTATTATGAATACAATCCAAACACTTTTTTTTTATAATATGATTCCAATAATTTATAATCTAAAATTGTCCAATTAATTTATAAGAAATTTATATAGCATTTCTTAATCATAACAAGTTTCTTAAAATGTTTCTAAAATAAAATTGTACAAAATTGAATTTGAATATCATAAAAAAAAAATTGCTACAAATACTTCAAGCAACTCGATGATTGTTTGTATGGAACTTGCTAGATATTACGTAGCAAGTGCCAATAACGTTGACATTCTTTTTTTATTTAAATTTTCTCATTTTTGAATTACGGTTTATATAAATAATGTTGGCATACCCTTTCTGTAAAATATACCAGATTTACATAATAACATTATTTTTTTTTTAAATGAATGTCTTTATAAAACAACATCTTACGCAAGACATTAATTTTTAAAGAAATGACCAAATGAGTTTATTACTGGTATTGTAATAAAGTGTTACGGAAAATTAATAAATGACCATGTAATTAATTTACACACAACCAAACAAAACTAATGTACAATCTGCCACATCAGCTTTTCAAACTGAAATCTCTACGGCTACTCAGGCCCTTGGCCTGGTGCAGTCGTCAGAAATGTACGAAAAAAACATATCATGCGTCTGTGGGACAAAATATAAAATAATCTAATTATCCTGTTGATGATCTGTATAAACAGTTTTACATTTTAATTATCCGACGGACCGAAAAATTAACCGCAAGATCGATGCAGTTACAATGTACGTTTAAATTTTAATCATACCAGTTACCACATATAAAGGATTGCACCGCGGAAGTCGCAAAGAAAAATCAAAAAGGAGAGAGAACATGACCAAAAAGAATATTCTTTTTTTTTTTCTTTGAATATCACCAAAAAGAAAATTCTAATGGGGCCTAGCGACCCAAACGACAAACCTCATAAATAGTTAGTGTAATTGATTAACATCTCCTTTTTTTTTTTTTGAGTATGAAATCTGACCACCTAAGTCCTCACATAAATAGTTAGTGTAACTTTAGATTTTTTTTCCCTTGTGCAGCTTATACAAGGAAAAAATTTTATATTTGTTCAAACCAAAATTACATTACAGATTAGAATATTTTCACCTTGTAAACCTTATTAGGTCCATTATGCTAACAGATTAGAACATTTTCACCTTATGAACCTTAATTAGTGGATCTCCTAACATATTTATGCACCTTTATTTGATGTTTTAGTATTATGAAAAATGAAATAATTATGTTTTCATATTATTTTGTACGTATAGTACAAAAAAACATTTTTGTAACCATATATATTATCTAATCTAGTCAGATTTATAGGAGTTTTAAGTTAATTTGTTGTATTGACTATGTGATCCGAGACAAGCTTCCAATTTAAAAATAAATTAAGTTCCTTAATGTTTGAAAGTTATTGCAAGCTACAACCGTCCAAGAATTAGTAAAGTATATGTTGTCTGATAATTGAAATTTAAAAATTTTATGTAGGAATAGGATCAATCATTGCTTTAGTTGCATTTCTGATTTTGTGTGGTCCTACCCTAAACAAATTATCTTATACTAATTTGACTAAATGACCATTTATTGGTAGTGGTTAAATACAATTTTGTTTTACTCATAAGATTTTCTTAGTTAGTCTTCAAATTGACCACCAATAAATTAAAGGGTTAATTAGTTTTATGCCACTGTAAAAATTTGAAATTACAAAAGTGCCATCACTAAATGACTGATTAGTTTTATGCCATTATAAACTAGTAAAAATTAGTTTTATGCCATCGACAAGTTCATTTGCCAATTTTACCCTTTTAAATATGCCACTATAAAAATTTGAAATTAGAAAAATGCCATTACTAAATTCCAAATTAGGTTTCTGCCACTGCAAAAATGCCATCACTTAATAACAAAACTTAAATATATCATTCTTACTTCTTTAAAATATGCAATATAAAAATTAAATTATTCGACTAATCCTTTTAATCAATGAAATAAATTCTTTTATTAACACTCCAAAATGTTATGTTCATTTTTTCTTTTCGCACGGTGTACATCCTTTTGCAGTTATATGATAATCAAATATATACCATCCATTAGCTCAGATATCCCAAAACAAATATGCACATATTCTATAAGTTAATCTAACTACTTAAAATATAAATAGCACCATTAATGAAACTAGACCGCCACAAGGGTTTATTAACAAGGGCATGTGCTTATGCTGGTCGTTAATATATGTTTTAACTAGGGTTTATTAACAAAGGCATTTTGGGAATATATAGAAATATTGAGAGATTTCAGGATGACATATTTAGAATTAAATATTTTTTGAAATAAGATAATGGCATATATCTAATTTAAACATTTTGATAATGACGTAAATCTAATTAACAATCTAACAATGGCATATCCCAAATTAACCATTTTTCATAGTGGCATAAATCTAATTAATCCTTAATTAAATATTAATAACTTCTAACTAAGAATATTATGCTTATTTTCTTTATTAATTTAATGTGGTACATCTGTAATAATTTTTAAACTTCACATTACGAGAGACTCTGAATATGTATGACATAATATATGTGTCCACAATTTATTTCCTTTTACTAAATGTTCGATCAAATGAGAATATAAATAATGCGCAAGTCTATTGGATTTTCTATTTATAAAAAAAAAAAATCAACTTGGTGTAGTATACAACAACATAGAAATGAATACTTCCATATGAGGGAGCAAGCAAAGAGAATGACCCTTTTCGATAATAATACTAAAAAAAGATTAATAGCTACTTATAAAGATGATGCAAAAGATCATAATATTACATTCCACAAATGTTTTACTTGTTTGACCGAGGGCTCAGCACCTAGACTGCTTAAAAACTAATAACAAGATTCTTTCTTTTAATTTACAAAAGAATGATTAATTAGAAGGCTGGATGAATGGTGCTGATGGAATCAGGTAACAAAAAGGCGGGGATTGTATTAGTCACTCATCACTCATCACCGTGCCTGTATTAAATATCTTGTAACTCTAATTTTTCTAAATATAGAATCAATTTCAAACACTCAAACTCTAGGTTCAAGACTTTTGATAAATAAAGAAACATTATCTTCCAACCATACGAAACAATTTTTTTTTTCAAAAACATGCAAAAAATGAAAATACACACAAAATATTTTTTTTTCCACATTTTTATGTCCAACAATTTTTATGTCCGCTTAAATTCTAACCGTTTATTTAAAATTGTTAATAACTGACAGTGGCGGAGCCAGAAATTTCTAGAATGGGGTTCAAAATTTTTTCAATATTCATAGATTTGATAATATATTTTGATGGGTTCAACCAATAGAATATTGTATAAATTTAATGGGGTTCAAACTAGTACATCCATACAATTTTTCATCATAAAAGTTCATTTTTTTATATGTCAGGTAGCAAAAAATTTATTATGAATGGGGTCAATTGACCCCCTCCCTTCCATATATCTCCGCCGCTGATAACTGACGGTTTAATCAAGGCTAAAGTCCTGTTGAAAATTTTAGTGCACCATAAAATATTCCATTCATACTATATTATTAATAGTGGGTAAGAAGATTGTTAGAGTGACTTTTCAATATGAAAAAAAAATACCATGGAATGTAAATAGTAGGCTAATTAAAGAGAGAAGAAATCACATGGCTGTAGTCTGTGACGAAACATGTGCTTGATGCCTGATCACAATTAAATTATCAATTTTGGTGTGGCTTATGTCTTATGAGTTGATGTCACCGTATAATATTAGTATTACAAATGATCAGTATACAACTATACATAGAATTTATAACTTATATAAACTATCAATCTTTACCGTTCTGAGCCATAAAGTTTGTCTTTTAAGATGTGGTTTCCTAAGAAGTGACAGCTATGGAGCAGATTTTTACTAAGGAGAATTAATTTGTGTACCTCACCAATCACCATATCAATTATAGGTCCTAACATTTTTTTACTACCCTTATTAGTGAATTCTTATGTATCTGAACAGGGATAATTGATATAATACAAATAGTAATCATAATAGCATAACCTTATATAAAAATAAAAGTATAACCTTCATAAATAAATTTTTTTAAATAAAGTGTTTGCAATTTTGATTATTTCATATCTTATATTTTTGTAGTAAGAAGGACACTCCTTAAATAAAGTATTTGTCTAATTATTTAACTGTGTAAGTATTGTGAACCAAAACAATCTATTCTGTAGTTGCGTTTGGTATAGTGATGTTAGTGCGCTAGCCTAATGTGAAGCACCCACTTTATAAACTGATTGATTTTTTTTTTTAATGTTATTTTTGCAAGTCGTTAGAGATAATAGCGACCGCCTTAGATATTACACAAGTGATATAATTTTGTCAATTCTTGTTGACAAGTTTACTAGTCGAGAATTATCTCAGTACTTGAGGAATTTAATGTTAAAACATATGATTCTTAATATCATATAATATGAAAGCTTAATCTAGCAGTGAGAAATATGGATGTTGTCAAAAAAAAAAACTAAACAGTTAAATTTTTATTCTAGTGCAATATTTAATAGGGAAAAATTGTAGAATTGATATCAACCATTCTTTTTTTTTTCCATTAATAATATTAAATTTTTTATATTTATTTTTTCTCGTCACGGATATAATATGTTGGATACTTGGATTGTGATAATTGAGATGTAAACACGGGTGCAATTAGCTATCCTTAAAACAAATCAATATTAATTCTTAAACTGTTTTTTTCCTTTATTTTATATTTTTGGGTATCCTAAAATATATAGCTGAAAAACTTTTGTAATTGTTAAATACCACCACGAACAAGATACGTATTTTTTTTTCTGTATCCTACTCAATTTTAACAAATTTGAGTTTGTAATGTCAAAAGAATTGATACACAAAAAGATAAATTATATATCTTTAATTTTGTATATGTCATACCTTGCTATAACTTTTTGGTTCTAGTCGAGGTTTCGTCACCAAAAGCTATCAAGCAATATGGAATTTTTTTTTTTTCCATGGTAATCAATCTTTGCACATCTAGGATGCAAAACAATCGAGAACTAAGTCTAAACATCTCTAGTGTGTCTGACTATCTGTGACAGTCTCTTTGGAGATGTACTCCCGACTTCATTAAATTATATTATTATGTAATAGCAACTAATCTCTGTTTTCAGGTAGTATGGGAGCAATAAATATTGCAATAGTATATATTAATAGATCAAATGCATACTTAGCTGGATAGTTATCTGTATTCTTATGAATCTGAATAGAAATAATATCATTTTTTTTAATCAAATAATATCTAAAATTTTGCCATTTTGAAAATAATGTCGTTATTTTAAAGAGCTATTTAATCATGATTTCGTGCTTGTTAGTTAGTATCAATAATTCAATATCAATATGTTAGTTTTATCCAATAATATTTTAATTTGTAATTTATTCGTATTGGCGCGGAAGTAACTTTATATTTCTACGTCTTGTTTGATATTTGTGTACCTGTATCTGTATCCATATCAACTTAACTCATCAAAATAACACAGAATTTTAACATCTTTTTTTTTTTGGAAAACGGCCCTTAATTGGGCATTAAATTAAATGAAAAGAGTACAATTACACTAGGAAATTAAAGCAAAGAAACTACTAAGCTGGAAACAATGAAAGAAGAAAGAAAATGAACCTACTAAGGTTGAAACAGGGGAACGTAAACCCAATTACATTTAAATTCCTAACTCTAGCAATATTAGCCAACTCGTGTTCTTGCATCAGATGTTCCCTAGGTGTATAGCAGCAAACCAGATTATCATGTTGTTTAAAGAGCGAGATAATATCCAGAAGGAGAAGATACACCCGCCAATTAACAGTCTCTGGAGGCAAAACACCAATTTACACTTTAGCAATAACCTGACAGCCACTTTAGCAATAACACATAATTTTAACATCACGCTGACTATTTTACTTGTTGGAACTTGGGACTTGGGAGGGAGGTGCTGGACGCCCTGAACTGCTGGGAGTTCCTTTGCTTCTTAGATATGGGCCTTTACTAGGCCAATGAAATGAAACAACGGAGGAAAAATTTAGGGCTTTCGCTAAGCCATTTCCTAGATCTACTACTCTTTAGTAGAATTGATATCAACCATTTTATTTGCCGTGAGCCCCTGAATAATATAAAAAAATATTTAAATTTAATTCTTTAATAACAGATTGAATAGGCTAGATTGTGATAATAGCGCAATTAGCTATAACGCAATTTATATTCTCTAAATCATATTAAATTATTCGGAATTGCTTAAGACCATTCATAAAATTCTATCATCCCATCGTCTCCTCAATTAACGTGTTAATAACTTTCACGCGTTTATCGCTAGCGGTCATCCCATCCCCTCTTTTTTTTTTTTTTTATTCTCATCCAATGTCTACGCTCTTATCATCCCATCCCTTCTTTCCTTTTCTGTTCTCATCCAGAGCCTACGGTCTTCTCATCTCAACATTCTTATGCTAAGTATTGTAGTTAGAATACTAACTATTGTAGTTAATATGAACAATTATTGTAGTTAGAATAGTATTTAATATGAGTAATTATTGTAATTGAAATTCTAACCGTTGTAGTTAATATGAGTAATTGTTGTAGTTGAAATTTTAACTATTGTAGTTAATATGAGTAATTGTTGTAGATGAAATACTAACTGTTGTACTTAATACGAGTAATTGTTGTAGTTGGATTTCTAGCTGTTGTAGTTAATATGAGTACTTGTTGGATTTCTAACTGTTATGGTTAATATGAGTAATTGTTGTAGTTGGATGTCTAACTATTGTAGTTAATTTGTTGTAGTAGAATACTAACTGTTGTAGTTAATATGAGTAATTGTAGTAGTTGGAGTACTAAATATTATAGTTAATTAGCACTGGTGAGATGGAGGGAGAGAAACAGCGGGACAAAAATAGAGTGGACAAAAAGAGTAACTAGCGTTGGCGCTGGATGTGGATGAGATGATAAATTTTGGAAATGATCTTTATCAGTCCTGTAAATATTACCTTTTGATGAAATCAATATAGATTACCTTTTTGTTTGAAATTTGAAATAATCCTTCACTATTAATTCTTATGTATTGATATTTTTGTGCTATGTTAAAGTTTGAACTTAAAAATTATAAAAACATGTGAAATTTTAAATCATTCTTATTTTTTTTAATGATCCATTAATATTTCTATACTATATTTTATTGTGAGTTTTAAAATTAAAAAAAATATATGGATCCATATTGTGTCGTGTTGTAATCATGTCGTGTAAAATGGTACCGTGTTGTGTCTAACCTTGTCACTTTTCTAAAAATGTCAACACGATACAATTTTAACACGCCACACCAACATACCTGTGTCGTGTTAAATCCGTATATGTGACGTGGCGTGTCGTGGTAACACAGATTTGTATCGTGTCAACACACCAAACACACCACAATTTTGTAATTCACTACCAGCTTAGCACAGGTCTTGATTAATTATAACTGGCTAAACAGAAAAAAACATGGGATTGTAAAAAAAATTGCATACCTCGAATTTAAAAGAAAACTCAACCAAATATTGAGTATTTATCGGCATGCCTTTTAAAGAACTGTCTGCTAATGCTATCAGAGCTCTGTATATAATACAAAATAAATTGGTTCAATATTGTGTTTACAGCAATAAGCCAGCTAATGGCAGTCAAAACATGTTGTCCGGACTAACATAAATACAATGTGATTTTATTTCCTTTTGGCAAATTGATGATTTTGTTTGTAGTTCGCAAAAAAAGAGCCACCTTATGTCTCTTTTTTTTTTTTTTTTTTTTTTTTTTTGTTCCAATCGAATTTGAGGTATCATTTTGTGTCATGGTCGGGAGAGAGCATATATAGGACCTATAATGCAAATTCGGCTGAACAACAATATTTTTATGGTTCTGCAATTGTCAGAACCCACAAATTGCTGAATTTGTTAAAAAAAAAGCTAGTAAATACTAGAAATTACATTAAGTCAATTTGCTGTAAAGAGGGATCTAAGGCCTAACGAATTGGATTTGTAATCAATATCAAATCAAGAGCCTAATAGTTGAGCTATGACCAACTGAATTATATAGCAAACTAAAACCTTATATGATTTAGAAATCATTTTACAGAGAATTTTTACCCAACTAATATATATAAAAAATTAAGGATCAAATACTGAACCACCCGAGTATATTAGATAAATGTCTGACAAAACTGGGTCCAATTCTATAGGAGTGTCTTAGATAAATGTCGTCTTATTTGAAGTTTAATAAATCTCGTCTTAGAGAAGAGCTGCTTGCAGTTTTTTATAGTGTTTGCACAATCCAAGAAAAAGATTAGTGAAACGTGGTCACTGATCGTCTTGAGAAAAAAACGGATACCGGCCCATAACAGCAGAAGTCAATTTAGGCCCGTTTGTCCATTTATGAAAGTATTAAAATCCGAGCAGGTGCCGAAGATGCGTGCAGAAAAATCGTTACATTCCCAAAAAATAAAAAATAAAAAATCTAAACATACGGGTTGCCCGGCTTTCCTATATTACTTTTTTTAAAAGGTTACAAAAAATGGGAAAAAAAAAGAAGAGTAAGAAGCCAAACTAGCTAGACAATGATTAAGAGAGAGAGAACTTTCTCATGTTTGTAGTATTTAATTAAAAATAATTATTAATAATTAATAATGTTTGTAGTGCCTAGTATTTTTATTGTTAAAAGATTAATAATGTTTGTAGTATTTAATTAAAAATAATTATTAATATTTCATAATAATAAAAATGATTTATTATTATCAATAATAATTAATTTATAAATAATTAATAAATAACAATAATTAGCTAAAAACGTCTTATTAATACATAATACTAATTCAAATTAAATAATTCAAATTTAAGGACATTTTAGTCTTTTGACATTAATATATGCATGCATTAAATTACTCATCCTTACTACACAACCAAACATCCATTACATAACACTACATAAACATTTAGACATCCTTAACTTATGCAACCCCTTACTACACAACCAAATGCCTCCGAAATAATTAACCTAGATTCTTCCAAAATTAACTGTTGAATACCGGTCAACAGATACATGAACGACGCCACAAAGCTTCTGGAAGATCACTATGTTAATAAATCAATCTGGATCGAAGTGCTTGCAACAAAGATACCGTAGGTCTGTTTAGATATCAATCTAAGTTACACCGCTACAACAGCAATATGGAGAACCGACAACAAGAGTGTTGGCAACCGCTTATGGTTTCAGGTCTTAACGCATATAAATTTGTTTCTGATTGTTTTCAGGGAATGTGTTAAAATTGTATTTGGGTAAATGGGTTTACCAAGTTTGTGTTAATTTTGTTTGATGTCATCTATCAATTTTAATTGTTTGGATGAAATTTCTTTGAGTGGTACGTATGACTGAATGAGTAATAGTTTTGTCTTTATTATCTACTGTTATAAGATTGTTTATGTATGAAACTTTTACAATTTATGAAAAGATCCACCTGTGGCGTACTGTTATTCAATGGTTATGTATACTGTAACTCAATTTATCAAAACATGCACTTGTTCAAATTCATCATATAGTTAACTGATGGTAATAGCGGTTAATTGTTGTTGAAAGTTGCATTAACCAGAGTTGTTCTTCAAACAAATTCATAGCCTAATAAACCAACAACACATTCATAAATAATGGCATTGTAATTTCTTCAAATAAGTCAGAAATACACGTATACACATCTAGAAAATATACAATAGTTACAAACTCCAATTCCAAAATACACACAACAATCTTCCTCCGAGCTAATCTAACAGCTAAACAAAGTCAATCCTAAAACACTACAATCACTGAAATGGACCTACTTAAAATCTCAACCATCAGAAGAAGAGCCAATGTTTTGATGTCATGAACAATCACCGAAAAGATGATTTGTGAAAACAGATGGTGCACCTCCATATATTGCCAAGAGGCCTCAAAGCTACTTCCAGGAAGTAGTAATAGAGGAAGTAAACTTGAAGCATGAGCAAGTTGTCCTGTAGGATAGTAGGAGGTATGCTGCTGCCTGGAGCTGTTAATGGATTACTCAGCAAAGTGCTTGATGCCAGTGGTCCCCTACTCCCCTTAGAGCATGACTCTGGTCCACTAAACAATCATTATTAGTTAGAATGACTTTATTAAACCTAGAAAAACCACTAATTTCAATATATGCAACTAGATTAGCTGAAAGCAACAATAGATATCGATTAAGTTATACAACACCAAAATTTCAATATATGCAACTAGATTAGCTGAAAGCCTGAAAGTAACAATAGATATCAATCAAGTTATACAACAGCAACAATAGGCATCCGGTACCGCGCCTCAGGACCTCTGACCATGACTTAGTTAATTTAATTCCCAATGTTAGACCAAACCAGACCTTACCTATAGGGAGGCCCTTAATTACTCTCTAATTTATAGTGAAAATTTCATAATTTAGCACAACTGTTGAAGACTAAATAAAAAATTAATAAAAGAAATATAGAGACAGGTTTGAAAATATAAAACAGTTTCGATTAAAGCCATACGAAGATCAATTTATCTTAAAAAAATAAATAAAAAAAGCACATACGGAGACATTCAAAATTAATCAAGAAATTTAAACACAAATATGCATATTGAGGCAAATATGAAATTAAAGTTCAACTAACTGCCGATGTCGACATCGAGAGCACAAGGTAGCCTCAGATGGTGTTGGAGATGAAAAAATCGAAAGTTCACATTGGGGGCTCACTTATCTGAACCGAAAACTGCTTCGAGAGGAGAGAGAGAGAGAGATACCAGACGAAAGAAGGGGTGCTTTGAGAGGAGATAAGGCGGAGGCGGAGGTGAGCTACGTGCGAGTGAGAGAAGAACTAGGAGAAGAGTACGGCAGGAGTATTTCGAGAGAGACGGAAGCTTTTTGGGTTCATGCTTGATGGGAAGGTTAGGGAGAGAGAGATACGGAGGTCGACTGGTTCCTGATCGAATTCGAGCGATGGCGATGATGAACTCATGTGTGCTTCGTGCGAGACGAACGTCGAATGAGTCGACTGGGTTACACTCAACCAGCATCCTCTCCTGCCGTTCAAACGACAGCACCATGCTGTCGTTTGAATTTTTTTTAAATATTCAAAAATTTTAAAATTCAAATGTTGAATCCAAACCGTTCATCTTGTTAAATTTTACGAGCGATGCGTTTTCATATAAGTTTCATGAAATTTGGAGTTGATTTGATACTAGATTAAGTGGTCAACAAATGAACGAACCTGGTTAGATTAATTCTAATACGTTCATAATTTGATCACTTAATCTAGTATCAAATCAACTCCAAATTTCATGAAACTTATATGAAAACGCATCGCTCGTAAAATTTAACAAGATGAACGGTTTGGATTCAACATTTGAATTTTAAAATTTTTGAATATTTAAAAAAAATTCAAACGACAGCATGGTGCTGTCGTTTGAACGGCAGGAGAGGATGCTGGTCCGGGTTACACTAGCTTGTAATCGACTAATAGACTGGTTCTAAATCGACAGGGGTATAATAGTCAGAAATATTTAGTTGTATTATTTTAAGAGCAATTCTGCCATCCAGTCTCTTCGGGCCCAATTTCACCCTCTGACAGACCCGCATAAATTGGTAAAAAAATATAATTTTGACCGGACTCCAGAATTTCCCTTATTTTAATATTATAAATATATTGTTAAATAAGCTAAAGTGGCAAAAACAGAAAAAAGTTGAAGTTTAGGAGGGCAAACTCAGAAGATTTTTATTTTGGGGGTAAATCCTCCATTTCATCAGTTTTGAGGGATAAGAAAAAATTTTCACAAAAAAAATTGAGGTCTTGAAGCTAGTATATATTAAGCTGTGGTCACTTAAGTATGCAATGCTTTAAGAACCGGACCGCACCGACTGGTTGGATCGGTCAACCAAAACTGGAACTCAGTCCAGTCCAAAAATAATCTAGAAAAAACCGGTAGGTTCAATTCAATTTCCAGCAGAATCGCTGGTTTTCTTCAAATGTTTTTTTTTTCTGGTTTGGTTTAATTGACACGACTCTTGTTTATTGGCTTAATCTGTTTCGTACTCTCGTTTTGCAACCATCGTAGCCTAGAGTGTGTTTCGTAAAATAGGGATTAGTAAGGTTAGCAGTCCAAGATTAAAATTTTTGGGGTAGAGGGATAGAATAGTGAAGTAGTTATTGGGTGGGGTCGAGTTAGTGTTAGTTACAATTAGTGAATGTTTGTTTGGTTTGATGTGTTGAGGTTAGTGCTTTAAAGTTAGTATTTGTTAGTGATATATTTATTATTAACTATTATTGATTAGTAGTTATTAATAATTAATAATAATAATAAATTATTATTTAATAGAGGAGCGTTCTGCTGCCAACGATTTTCGCTGCTCCCAGTTGTCACAAATCATGGACCATTAGATTGAGTATTGATGAACGATTCTGATTAAATCTTGTAGTTACATCTTTCATTCTTCTTTCCTTCTCTTGCGTTCTTTCTTTCCTCTTCGTACCTTTTCCTCTCTCTTGCGCTTGCCTCTCGCTCTCTAAGATATCTCACGCTTCAAAACCAGCGAGCGATTGTGCCCTCGAACTATTTCGACTGTCTTCGATTGTCTCACCACTGCCCAGATGCGACCTTCCGCACCTCTCTAACCCTAGACGTGTCTCGGTGCTCGTGCTCCCCACTCTTTAACAGGTCAAGTACTCTACTGAGATCATCGGTGATCATTTTCGTGCTTTTTTTAGTATCGTGGCTTTGAAAATAAAAATCATACAGAAGTAGTGAAAAAATTTAGGCCTAAAACTTTTCTTAATGTTATACCATTGAAGAAAAATGTCTAGGTTTGAAATCGATTGGTCTCGACTCTAATGGTTTAGAATAAAAAACAGTAGTCGAAAGTTAGTTGGGTCATATTTGCAATTCAATTTAATATTACTTATAAATTCAGATCTGATAGAACATCGATGGTATATGATTTTGGACAAACAAATTAAAAACTTTTTAGATAAAATCGATGGTATGAATATTTTGCAATGTGCTCAAGATGTGCCAGTATTTTGGAGTTTGGCAAGGCTGGGGTCACCTTGATAGGCAATGTATGATATGGTTGCGTTTTTCTTTTTAATTTTTAAAAGTACGATATAAAATTATGTAATTGAAATTATTATTTTTTAATTAAATGATAATTTGATAGCATGTTGACTAATTTTTTTTTACTTAATTGGGTTGAATTTTGACAACGAAGTAGTGAATACTGTTGTGCCTCTGAAGTTGATGTTTTCCTTTTCTTTTCTTTTTTTAAAAAAAATCAATTTGATGCTCTTCAATATTGCTATGCCTAATCAGTTTAAATGCACTTCTATTTTTAGAAAACAATATGATGCTCCTGAGATGTTCAATTTCTATTTTATTTATCTTACCTAGAACCAAAATTGTTCTTTTTTCTGATGTCAGGAGCCATTATCAAGCATGGATTAAGAAGAGTTCTTAAATTTTATGGAATTAAATGAAGAAATTTCTATAGAGGTGGAGCTTGAAGGCAATAAAATTGAAGCCAGTAACACAGAGCACATCGATGAAAATATTGATTGTTTAATTTTTTTTGAAGACAGTAACATAGAGTCTGTTTAATTTTTCTGTTAGTTCAATTTAGTTGATTAGAGCAGTTTTAAGGCTGGGACAAGGAGATAGGGGAATGGTACACTAAGTAATTGTGATCTGTATCAGACTGATCGCCTAGAGGGATGTGTTTTAAATTAATGTGAAGATACAGGTGTTTGATCTTCCCAAAATAAAAGAGAGAGACTGATAACCTAGAGGGATATGATGTCTAAGGTAAGTTGTTTATAAAAAAGATGTGTACAGATAAAAAAATGGTTTTATGATAAAGTAATCCAATGTATCAAAACGCTAAAAAAAGTTGGAAACAGTAAGCTCCAACAACTTAAATTCACTACAAGAGCATGAATTAGGGCTGATTCTCCTTTTGCATTCTTGAAAAAAATGGTCAAAGCCATTTGTCTCATTGTACAATCCACAAAGGGACAAACGAAATGAAAAAAAAAAATTACATCTCTACATCTATCTCTCTATACTTCTAATTTGCATGTGTCGACTCTAACCATGTAACTAAAGATGCGATAAAATATCAAGCAAAATAACTTCTCCTCTTTATGCCTTGTTGCTATCACCCTGCCACCGTTCTGACTCCAACCATTAGCTACATGCCAGCTAACTGACCTGACCAATCCATGGCTATTCTAGTTCAAATGTCTGAAGAAGATGATGACAACGACTCGTCTATAACAACAGCCACAGCTAAAATTAAACAATGATATATAGTAAGCTTCTAATCAGACATGATAGAACAAAACACAACTTGATAAATATACTGCTAAAAAGTACTTTTTAAACAAATAATATGTTACAATGGATATTCCTATTTTACTGGCAATCAAGTATGACATAACAAAGTACAACTTGATCAATTATATAAACTACTCAAAAAGATTGCTATTTTAAATGAATTGAGGTTCAAAAATGCATTCCAATGGACCAGGGAACAGGATCCAGAATGGTTTGTTTCTTTCTTCTAGCATTTATGGGTGACACATAGAAATTAACATTTCCAAGTGACTAATCAAGCTTAAAATGTGATTCGAATGGTAGCATGCTGGTCACTTATTATACTGCTCCTTTTCAATAATCAAGTAACTAAATGTACATCATCACGGTCAAGATCTCATCAGTAGAAAATTCGCAAATGGCTTTTTGCAATTGCTCAGCAGTTTGGCCATCCATGGCTGCAATAGAACAAGAACTTGGAATAAAGTGCACCTCTTCTTGATTCAGCCCCATTATGTTTTCTCGCAGTATTTCAAGAGTCTCCTTTGTTCTAGTGGCATCATTGTAATTCTTAGAAAAAATGAGATATGTGAATTAAAATTTGGTAATTCCTCTGGAGTTGTAGCAATTTATGAGCAATTTATGAGGTAATAACAGGAGGTATCTCATATCTTCATATCCTATAAATTCCAAATGTTGGCTGGTATGAACAATTTTTTATCTAACTAGCTGAAGCCACAGTTGTTAATTGTGCGTATTCAACTAGTTTATTCATGAACTCCCTACTGTCAAATAAACTCAATTAGAGCCAACCCTAATTATAAACCCTTTCAAGCAAATTCAATTGACACATGATTAGGAGATCATATACTCTCACCTCCTATTTTGACAGCAATACGATGACTGCATCGAGATGGTAGAGGATCTAGGGCTTGAGCGAGATTGATTGGGGTTGCGGCAGTACAAGCGAGAGTAGGGGTTTAAATCGTAAGAGAAGAAAGGTAGAGCGACGGAGAAAGAGAGAAAACCAGAGAGGAGAGACAAGGGTAGATTGAGCTGTCGGGCAGAGAAAAGGGAGTTCGTCGGAGGTTTTAATTTCTCTCTTTCGTTCTTTGTTTTTTCTGTTCAGAAACAGACGGTATGGGACTATGGGTTAAGAGGTATCGCTTATCAGATACCTGGGGGCAGCGAAAATCGTTGGCAGCGGAACCTCTATTTAGTATTAAAATAGCTAATTAATAATTTTCATTATTATTATAATTCTATATTATTATTTTTAAATTTATACAATTATTATTAATTACTAATTATGATTACAATAATTATTAATTATATTTAAAATTATCAATATTTCCTATTTAGAATTAATTATCATTATCAATATTAATACATGATAAACGCTAACCCACGTTTTGGGAGAATAGCTGTTTTAACAATAGTGATGAAGTATAGTGCTATTCTTTAATGATGGAGAAAAGAGTTATTTCCAAAATAACACATTGTGTTTGGATGGATTTTTGAGTATAGTGATGTAACTAAACAAAAGCTAATGATGAAAAAAAAAAAAATCCTATTCCAACCTTTTGTAGGAATAGCTAAACTTTAATGTATAGCTATATGTGTCCTATTTTTTTACTTATTTGGATGTTGTAATATAGATAATTTCCCTTCTATTCTTGAGAATAGTTACTATTTGATACATCCAAATACATATTTTTTGACAAACTTTTTTTCAAAACATGACATATCATATGTTGAGCCGTGTTTTTTGTGTGTCGAGTTCACGCACAAGGCATGAGTTTTTATTTTTTTCTCTATATAAAAGTTTGATTAGAGAGCATATCACAACGAAATTGGAAAGAATATTTTTACATGCAATTTCTAAAAGAGCTAACATATACAACATAAATAGGGAAAATATTTTGAAAAATTTTAACCTCAGGATACTGGAGGATAATCAATTAAGGTAATAGACTAATACTACTCAAGTGTTCTTTTCCAAACATTTGATAGGTCATGTGGTGAGGATAATCAATTAAAGTAATAGAATATCACACTGAAGTCAAAGGTGGGAAACGAGAGCGAAGAGAGGTGAGGAGAGGGGAGCATGTGGGATTGAGAAGGGGAGTTGTGCTAAATTGAGAGGTGAGGAGATGGAGGGAATGGGAAGGACGTGTCAGATTGAGAGGGAGCGCGTGAGGGTAAGGGGAGCACATTATTAGTTTGATTATTTGATTGCACAAGACGCTGATTGCAGGAAATAATTATCTTGCTAACATGTGCTTTTTATAGAATCAAAATATATTGTTTCCTAGTCGGGCCAACTGAGAGCTCCGTAGAAGTTGGGCTGACATTTTGGGAGTTTAACTGGCGACTGCTCAACATTGCAAATCCTGATCGACCATGTTTACCAAATCGTGACCCAATTTTACTGTTTTCGTGCGCATAACCTGGCCCCATTGAATTGCGTTGGTGCACCCATCATGTCCCCATTTAATTGCTTTGTTGTACACTTCATGCAATGAAGCGTATTTTCTATGGATTGCGTTTTCAATTCCCAATGGAAACCTTAAGATTGGAATTCTTTTTAGCGAGAGATGGATTGCAATGAGTACAACAAATATAAATTGCGAACCGCTCTCAACCAAAAGTAATCTCTGCAAAAAATATTGAAAATAATTCAATTCTATACCGTAATTATGATCACACTAATTTTTTTTATAGCACAAAGGAGAGCCCGCATTAATTAAGCATGCAAAGGTTTATAAAACAAGTCACACAGCCAATTACTTCAAACAAAATATACAAAATAAATTCTAATTAGCCACTCAAAACAACATCTCAAGAACGGCTAAAGACCAACAGAAGCACAAGTAGTCAGACTAAACAACATAAGCACAAGCACAACAAAATGCAGCAAACTGAGTTAACAACATAGAAAATAAACCGTTTACCACGCTCCATTTATCGCATGCATCTATGGTAGTTGACAAGGTGTACAGTGACCCTAGGAGGACAAGATAGAAGTCAACGACCAAGTAGTCCCACTTCTGGCGATACAGTAGAAAGCCCAATATTGGAATGTACACCGATATGAGTTTGCAATAGCTGTTAACAAGTCCAAGGTGTTGTTTTACGTTCTTCTTGAAAGCTGACATAAAAGCTGACATAAGCTTGTAAGCCAACACATCAAATACTATAAATAGGAAAATCAGCTTTACAAAAAAAGGCAAATTAATAAGTTAGCCCAAAAGAAATAGAAAAAAAAACAGACAAATAAATATCAAAATCAACATTTTTTTTATTTCGAATAAATACTTACCCCGAAATGCCCTCCGTACGAAATAAAGTCCAGTATGCTTCCAATTATAAAAGCTACTATACTGGTATAAATTTTAATGCTCTTCCACGTTGTATCACGGTCTTGAATTAAATCAGGAAAAACAGTGATGTAACTTAATAGAAAGTTTGCAAAATTGCAAGAATGATTGGATTGGACTGTATCGTCCGAGACATACTGCACAAGCACCCACCTATAGAACAAGTAAAAGAACATAAAAAGAATAATAAAAATAAGATGGGGCACCAAAGCAACACAAAACTGGCTGACAAAGTTAAGATCAAACTTACCAGTTAACACAGCTATTTGCAATGAACAAAATGTATCTCACATAATCGAGATAAAAAACACCATCTCTCCAAGACCGAGTGCTGCATAACGTAGTGGTGATGACGTGGCGCGATGGCGTGGATTGGTGAGGTCATGATGTGTGCGCTGACGTGGAGATGAGCTGAGGGGAGGGATAGAGAGGGGACAATTGAAGGACGAGAATGAAATAGGCAAGTTGAGCTTTGACCACATTTCCCATTGCACTTTTCTTGAGTGATGGTGTGGTGAAAGGGGATGCTTTTCTCAGATGGAGAAAGAGAGTTCTTGAATAAGATTGCGTAGTGTCACTACTCACTAGTGAATGATGGAATGTTTTCTGGGGAAGGAAGAGAGAGAAAGAGCGACTTCTTGAAAGAGATGGCATAGTGAGTGATGAGATGTTTTCTGGGGAAGCGAGAGAGAGAGGAGAGTGAAGATTGAGTGTTATTTATTTCGAGAAAGTGGGATGATTATGATAATTTATTTTATCGTTTATTTTGGACATTGGGGTGGTGTCGCGGGTGTTATAAATCTACTTATATATCATGTGCTAACAAGACATTATTATTGAATTTAGCCTTCACTATAAACTAAACTAAACCTACTAATGCTATATATGAATATATACAGTAAAACCCTAACTAAAGTATATATATCTATGGAATATATGCAAATTAGAAGAGGACAGATAATATATATTTTCCAATACTAAATATAAGTAAGACCTCTCATTTATTCCCATCAAGAAAATGTAATTTTAAATTTATATTATATTTAATTTATTGTATTCTATTTAATCAATTTAAAAAGGCACTAGAATAGAATGAGAAAGATTTATGGCGCACAGCTTTATTTACTTATTTATTTATTGATAATACTGAATTCTAGGGGATGGTAATTGGAAAACATTTAATCATGTAATGTAGTGCCAATGTAAGTTTTCTTTCCATTTTAAAATGAGACTCATATTAAAATTGAGGCTTCATTTTTCATATCAAATAAATTTTTTTGACATTAAAATTCTTTTGACCATTTATTTATTGAGAGAGAGGTAATTGGCCCCTTTAATTTGCATAACTTTGTGAAAAGGCAGTATAAGATTCATCTAGAGAGTAAGCCAAACTTTTTTTTTTATTATTATTATTTGAAAGTACGTAATTGGGGATGGAGTGAGTTCTGGCTATGATGTATTTTTTTATTTTTGTAAGATACTATAGTAAAATTAATCTTTAATTAGTTTCATCGAATTCATCTTTTATTTTGTATTTTTTGTTATATAAAATAGTTATGTTTATTCTTTTTTTAATCCTTTCAGCTTAAGCATACAACAAAAAAATATATATTATATAGATAATCGTTATTCAATTAAAGGTTTGCTTAGAAAAACAAACATAAATTTGCCTTAGGATTTTCAAATTTTGCATTGTATCCGACTCCAAATATATTTCCTGCATATTTTTAGTGAATCCAATATAAATCATATGACAATATAACTTAAAAAAGACATTTAATTTAGTATCAATCACCTACACCTTTTGCAGAACAAGTCTGCATAATGGATTCATATTCATAATTTCGACTCAAATAAAGTCCAAAGATCAATTAATTTCGTAAGCCATCTGATGAGTACTTTAATATGGAACTAGTCAACTTGTTGTATCACTAATCGTTTATCACCTGCACAATGCAGCTAATCTTTTAATCTTTAATTATCGTACGGAGTCATCATCAACCCACATCCACATGCTTGATAGAACACGCCCATTATGCGACACAGAAATTCGGAGACAACGAGTACAAACTTGACACACTAGACCACAAATCAATGCTGCACAGCCAGGGGCGAAGCCAAGGTGGAGGCCTTGGTGGGCTTGGCCTCCCCAGTTTTTTTTAATTTGACTAATATTTTTAAGCTAAATTTAATGAAAGTATAAATAAATATGTAGGAGGGCCCCTTCAAAAAATAAAATTTACATATTGGCCCCAGTCATTTCATTTTTCTGGCTTCGCCCCTGTGCACAGCTCCACAAATCTCTTCAAAACAGACACTTTGCGTTCCGGAAAGACTAATCAATAGTGGGAAGAGTGGGAAGAGTGGGAAGAGTGGGGAAGAGGAAATATTGTTTGGATGGTGAGTTTAGGAATAGCGTTGGGAAGTGTGAAAAAGTAGAGAGAAAAGTGTTGTTGGGAAGAGTGTTATTGAAAATTGTGTTAGGAATGAAATTTGGCTATTCCAAAATCGTATGGATGTGTTAGGAATAGTCAATTCCGGAAAGAGGCTCTATTCCCCTATTTCCATGTGCATCAAAACAAGCCCGAAGAGAGTATCAACCGTTGTGGGATTTCTAGCCCGACTTGAGTCCATCTTTTTCCTTCTTCATTATTTTTAAATAAAATTGTGTTTTTATATTAAACATGCTAATCTGATGTCAGGTGTAAAACTTTTCACAGACAAATTTAAATGAAATATTTATATGCTTTGAGGATGTAGTATAAATTACTCACGAAATATTTATAAATAATAGTTTATATAAGTTAAATATTAATCAACAATTAATTTTATTTAGACTGACATTTAATTCATTTTTTCCAAAGCTCTACCTGTATTGTCGAAACGAGTTTGTACCAATGATTTCAAAACCAGACCGGATATCGAACCGGTGGATCTAATGGTTCAGTGGTCCGAATGATCAGACCGGTTACTCGAACCTAGGTAAAAAATATCAAATAAATATGATGCATTACAAAAAAAAATTAAATTTTCCAACAACAATAATATTACAATTAAATCTAAATAAATTAATATTTAATTAACATGTATTTTTTCCATTTTTTTCTCTATTAACCATGTCTAAGTTGGGTATTTCGAGGACCAAATAAAAAAATAATGAAATTTATGTCTTTGTCAATGTATAAAATAGGCAGTTATAATATAAAAAAGAAAGTACACGTACAAGCAGCAAGCATTTTTGCGATGAAGGTCCCACCGTGTGCGCAACCTCACGTGGAAAAAACTTTTTACAGAATTTGAACAGTAAAAAAAAAAATCCCACAAAGGAAAAAACGGCGGTTCCTGTCAACGGTTCGGAAGAAAACTGGACCGGACCGGCTGGTTTGTTGTGGTTTGCCAATAAGCGGTTTGTTGGGTCAGTTTGAACTGGACTGGCTTCGAGTGTTTATTTTATGCAGCTATCAGCTATGTTTATTTTGATAAAGGATTGTTTCAGATTGATGAACAAGCGGCAGAATTACAAATCAACAGATGAATTTTTTCTTTGGGCAGGCAAGTTTGAACTCGGTTGGTTTTGGGGACGTGCATAAACCATAGAGTGAATAAATAGCCTCGTTACCTGGTTAATTACCTTGACCGATCTCACGCTCCTAATAGTTAACCTCCAAAATGATATAATAAAAAATGGTAATCATTCCACTAGAAAAGACTACAACGCCGTTAGTCATCTCTGCACTCGCGCGACTAGAGCGAGAGAGAGAGAGAGAAAAAAAAAAAAAAAAAGAGGAATGGAACGGAGAGGAAAAAAAGAATTTAATCGTGCGTGTAGATGAATGGTGATGATTGTATGATTAGATTCTTGAAATTTATTTGGACAACAAGCCATATAAATAGTGATTTGCATTTTTCTGTTATGCTGTATAGATCTTTTCTATTTTAATAAAAGAGTGGTCGAAACTGTGCCCTTTTTTTTTTTTTGAAAAAACCATAAAAATAAAATACAAGGTCGTACATATAAAGCTCGATTTGATGACTATGTCCTCAGATATCGGGTATATTGAAAAAAGCAGTCCCTTCAAAAGAGCTAACTAAAATTAAACTGATAGATTAGGGAAATATTAGATTTTTTTTCTAAAAAAAGTTAGAAAATTTGAAAATTTCCACCTCAAAATTGAGCTTTTGCAAATTGCCACTCTAAAAACAATTTAGTTAGAAATTTGCCACTTGTACTGTATAAGTCATTCATCTTTATATCTATTTTTACGTATTAACTAAAATATCCCTCTGTCGTCCTCCATCTCATCTTTCCCGTCTCTACTGATTTTTCTTTGTTTTTTTTTTCTGCAGATTCGTCAGATTGTTTCTTTTTTGTGCTGGATCATTTTTTTTACTATGAAATTTAAAACATGCATGGGATGCAAAAATAATGTGAAAATTATTTTTCTTATAGACGTGCGCACCTAGATTTCACCATAAGCAACAAATGTTCATACTTTTTATACTATTTCATCTGATTTTTTAGTTAAATGCTATGATTTTTTTTGTATTTTTTTTAACACCGAATGAGAACAGGAAAAATAACAAGTTTATTTATATATATAATTGTTAAGTTTTATTAATATTGTTCGAGGAACATGGTACGAAAGAAAAGATTAACCTAATCTGAATTTTGCAGCAGTGATAGATGCATCTAAATATTCATAACATTTTTATCAGATTTCTATATATATAATTTCAAGAATTGGGCCACTACGACATCGGCTGCCACATAAGAAAATTTTCACCATTAGAGAGATTTAGAAATTATAAGAAGCAAGGGAGAGGAAGGAGATGGAATCTTTTGTCAATACGAAAAATAAGTGGCAATTGTCTAATGAAATTAAATTTAGAGTGACAATTTTCAAAAGCTTAATTTTGGAGTGGTATTTTTCTAATTTCTTAACATTAGGGTAGCATAAAACTAATTTTCCGTAGATTTAGTTGCAACCACTTTGTAGTCACCTTGCTTTACTCATCATGTCCTAAATAAATCATAGGGCTGATAACTAAATTAAGCATTTGATCTCAAGTTTCCAGGGGTACATATTCATCCTCATTGGTCAGTTATCTATTTTTTTCGTCATAGAGACTCGGATTAATTTGTTACGGTTTACTCTTCCTTGTTAATTCCCGAAGTTCCTGTGCTTAAATTTTGTATGATTGTGCTAGCCAATTTTTTTTTCTTTAGTTCAATGGAATCTCTTATTTCCTTTTAGCTTGTAAGAAACAGCTTCTGCATTTGCTCATCACTTGCAATTTTGCTATATAGTTCTCTTTGGCAGTCGTTCCATCGCCTCACAAGCATGCCATTATCTTGCCTAGTTTGTGAATTCCCTACTAAGTTCCTTAACTTTATGCATCGTCTTCAAGATTCCCGAAGAAAAAGGTTTCGTACTTTAATCCTAAGCTGGTTGACGCCATTTGCATTAATTTGTTTGCTAGTTGGTCTTCGGCATTGTATAGTTTTACCATATTAACTCTTCCTTATTGTTTGCTTACTCAGTTTACATTGGTTCTAGGCTTCCTCAATAAATCATTAGTTTTTAGCTTGTTTTTCTTTTTTTGTCTTCAATTTGACAGTTGTGTCATCAACAAATGAATATTTCATACTTAGTAGGAGTAAAATTAATCAATTTACATGTATTATTCTAAACAACATGTTCTTGTTTAGTTTTATTTGTTGTATACAAAAATTTTGCAGAGCTAGGGATCTTGAAGCTAGCACGAATCCAACAAATGGAATTAATGAAACAGAATTGACAACACGACCAAGTAGAGGTACATTAATCGGATCCGTTATTTTTGTAATATATTCATCAATTTTCTTTGTAATGTCCAGTTGAAAATGAAGTTTGTGATCTCTGTTTTTTTCGTACTGTAATAAAATGTGGGTATTATATATATCCACAGCATTGAAATAAATTAACGACCTAGGGATTAATGTGCTACTTGTATTATCATGCTGCAGTTAATTTCTTTTATTATTATTAATTTTTTCTATGTTTGAAGGACGTCTCGAGGATGAACCTTATATTGAACGGCGGCCATGGTGTTGTAACAATAAAGTTTTTCTTGCTCATTTCATATCAATCATCTCTTTCTTTAGCATAGTTTCGATACCTATAATTATATATTACTCCCGCCACAAGTCATCAATTTTGATAGCTTGGCGCTGTTGTGCTTCAACTTTGGGAGCAACACTCTGGTTGTGGTGGTGGGGGGCAACTCATGCGTTTGATCTCAAGAAAGAGGCCTGTTATGCATTTTGGATGGCATGCACATACTCACTCTTCGACTTCGTTTGGCATCTCTATGTTTTTCTAGCAGTCAAATATCCACTTTGGCGCGCAATTGTCATCTCAGTGTCGTGGTCTATGTTTTCGATTGTATTCATGTTCCGGTTTTATGATGATACATATGAGTTACACAAGCGGATGCAGGAACAATCAGAAGATTGCACAAATTAAGCATCAAAGGAGCGATATTTGTATTTTATTGCTCTTGTCAGAAAATTGTATATTTTAATTTTTTTTTAGTGAGGTTATAATATAAATCCCAGGTATATTTTTTTTATTGCTCTTGTTATTTTATAGTTTGACAATTAACTTAAATGAAATTAGAATAATCACTAGGTGCATTAACATATTGTTTGTTGTTCAGCGCAACATTACACATTGATATCACAGCATGGCTAATAGTTATTAATTATCTCGTCTGGCCTTTTATAGTATCCTATCTATCTTTTTTTTTGCCGATGTATGCAGAGAGGTATGCCGTATGCGATCCAAAATCTTCGTCTTTTGGTATACAAGAATTCTACAAGAAGCTCTTTTAAGTCCAATTAAATACAAACTAGAGTTGAATCTCGCGCGTTGCGCGATTCATTCCTATACGAATATACTATTAAACAATTGTGTGATTTATTTTACATTAGATAAAAAAATGACATAAAAAATTGAAAATAATATTCAAATATTATATGAAAACTGTCACAGAAAATCCTATATACTATGTTGCCACATAAGATCTTGCACCACAGAAAATCACTGTCACTGTGCTTACTACAGTGATTTTCACCCCCTCACGTGCCGTGCATGACACAGCCCCTTTATATATGTATAATTTCATTTACATGAGCTCCTGTCATTTTATAGGGAAATTGTGCAATTATTGATAAAAAAAACTTTGGTGATTGCATTTGTTCACTATTTCTTGAGTTGAGAATATATAGTAATTCAATCTCAAATATTGGTTGTTTAATTTTAAGAAATAATAATTTCCCTTGCGATTCATATACTAGTTTTCACTTCTCTAATAAAAGAAACAATGACGTATGGAGCTAAAAATGAAACTAAGAAATTTTCATGTAAGTATGAATTAATCAAACAAAAATGAGTTGAACATGTTTTAAAACTACAACCAATCAAATTCAAAATAGCCAAACTTTATAATTCAAATGTTATTCTCAAAATAGAGTTGAAGAAATTTTTATGGATGTTAGCACTTCGTTTCCTCTATCTGCGCCTGATCCAGTCCCTAGGCTCTTTCTATTGGATATGTGAGAACCTTACAAAGTTACAATGGAATCTAGTCTAGCTCCACATTTTTATTTTTTGTTTTTTGAACTAGTTCGGTAGACATGGCAGTTGTTAATTACTTGAGTTTCCACCTCGCTGATGACAATATTACTTTCAATTTTACTTTTCTGAAAAAAAAAAACTAGTACAAAATATCACCTAATTAATTCAAAGAAATTCATAGATTAATTAGTTCATACAAATATAACATCTAAACAGAAGTCACTGGAAGGACTCTTACAGTCTCCGGCATGCAAAGCAAGCCATTAATTAAATCCTCCAAAACCAAAAGCAGGAGCACAACTCTAACAAACTCCCCTAATTAACTAGCTTTTCACTTGTCTATTGCTGTCAATTAAAGACGCCATATCTTTGCTGGCAGTCCTCGCTTAGGCACTGCAAACGGGCTATATTCTACCTCATCACTCGATTCAATTAAATCCCACCTACATTAAGTAAGAAAAATAAATATTAAATTATGAAATAAATATATTTTAACTGACTCTGAAACAGAGGAATTAGAAGTTCTGTATTAGGTGTTTGACTTCTGAGCCCCCCTCCCTCCCCCCCCCCCCCCCCCCCCCCCCCACCCCCCCCTCTCTCTCTCTCTCACACACACACACACACGCACACACAGAAAGCATACACTTCTCACTCACCTGTAATTAGTAACCAAGTGGTAAATCAGGACCAGTATCTCTATCTTGGCAAGTTCATTACCCGGACAAGCATGCACGCCATTGCCAAATGGTAGGAATGTATTTGGCCTGGGCGCCACCTGAAAATTGAATAATGAGAGCTTTCTAATTATCTTGAAAATAACTCCTGAATTAATGTGCCATCTCAATATATAAGTGTCTAATACAGAATTGGCTGGACACGAGAGAATTACAGAAAACCGTAATTCCATGAGCAATACTACCTGTGAATCTTTTGATATAATACAAAATTCTTGGGCTTGACCTCTAATTTTCTTAAAAAAAAAAGAAAGAAAAAAAATAGTTGCCTCTTCTATTTTTATTGTTTTTATTGTTTTTTCCCCCTTGTAAGAGGGAAACCTGGGAGGTGGAATGGCTAGCCAAAGCATTGACACACAGAAATATACACAGGTACACAAACCTCAAATCGAGAAGGATTGAACTTGTCAGGATCTTGAAAAAACTCGGGGTTGTGATGTATGTTCCTGAAAAGTGGCATTACCTTCCATCCCTTGGGGATAAGATACCCTGCACCCATAATCACATCAACTTATCACCGATATTGTTTGGTATTTTTACATTGCACCAGCTGATGTGTCCTTTCCAATTGCAGTAAAATAAATTGAGTTGTACATGGTTGTTTTTGTCATCTTGCAACTTTTGCACAAGTATAGTTGTTGTGGCAAACCAAACCATGTACCCAGTATACCGGTCAATGTTTCGTTATGCGTCATTTTAAGTAAATATTACATTTTTTTTCTTTAAAATAAAGAGTAAAAGCGCTTACCACATCATCCAACGTTGATAACTTTATTTGCCTTAGTTTAGTTTGTCAGGATCAATAATTTTTCTCGCAAAAATAAAACTATGTTCTGTCCCATTTACAAAGTAGCACTTATTGATTGAGGCTCACTAATTACTCTTCAACAATTAGTTTAACATGGGAAGCAAAGCTTTTAAGTTTCAAAAACGGTTTTATCTGCTTATAACTCTTAACATTTTGTTATTTCAATTTTATCTTTTGCACTTTCTAATTTTTACCTTTCTTCAGGGAAAAAAAATCTCTTACTTAAAGATTAAATTTACTGGGCCAAGTGAAGAGATACAACGGACCAATTTGGGTAATTGCGGCCTTGTTTGTTTATACATTGGTACCAACGGTACCGAGTGTTACATGGCAATCCGCACCTTTATACTCCACGTCAGCAACTGCCTCTCTAAACGTGAATGGAAGGATAGATGCCATCCTTAAGCTCTCCATCATTACCTGATTTTGGCATTTTAATTTGCAGAACAAATGAAGAAATAAGGGGGGAAAAAGCTTATAAAAAAAGTACACTTACTTTCTATATGTACGTAATCATTGGCATTAGAAGTAACACTTAAAAGGAAATGAACAATTATTATTATTTTTTTAAATCTTTCTATCGATCTCAATTTTACATAACACCTAATTGTTAACGATTAAAATATATTGACACCGAGTTAAGGTTCATGGATCAACCTTCACAATCACTCGAGATAGCCTATAATATAATTTTAAGATTAGAGCATAGTTTATATTTTAGGCATACGATTCATATAAACAATATTTATTTTGGTGCAATTCGCCCATCATCAAATGACATTAAATTTACAATTATTTTCAACCATTTATATTTTTCATAGGATCCTTTTATTTTTAAAAATAATAATTCCATAATTATAGAAGTTTAGCCGGAGTTAAATAGAGGACAACCACCTCAAGACTGTTGTAAGCAAGAAAACAATTACTAGTAGAAGCATATATACGATATCATTAATGAATAACGAACGGTTTAAATTATACCAGCACGTGTTTTGTGATTTTATTGTGATTTATTTGCATGTTTTAATTTTAAATTGTTTGCAAAACATATTTATTTATCTAATTTATGATATACTGTGAATATAAAATTAGGAATAAGAACTTAGATTTGTTATTTGTGTCACCTGATTTAGTAGGGTATAATAACACAAAACTAGGAAGCCATAATTCCTTACCTTATTTGTGGCATTCATATTCCTAGTCTGGGTCCAAGTCAAGGGTTTCTTTCCACAGTCATTGGCCTGATAGATTTCTATTTGCTCAGCCTACAGAGAAGACACATTTTAACATCCAAAACATTATCTATTAATAATAAAACATGCGAAAAATAACAATCATTAAACATAGCAGTTGCTGAACATACTTTCACAATATCTAGTACATTGGGATTATCATGGAGATACTTCAGAATCCATGTAAGTGCACTTGCTGTGGTATCTTGTGCAGCAAAGAGGACACCTATTACATTATCTGCAATCTGCTCGGTAGTTAATGTGCCTCTGTTTTCCTCCTTACTGCCCATTAAACAACCTAGGAGATCATTTCCTGCTTGGCCTTTTTGCCTTCTTTTTTCTATTATCTCATATAAAATGCAGCTCAATCGTTTCCTTGCCTAGATATCAAAAAGGGACAAACATATTTCAGTTCGATTTTAGCATAATGCAGTGAATAATCAAAGAAAGCAAGAAAGGAATAATGAAAAACATAATGACTTAGCTTTGTTTTCTTACTTGAATTGATCTCTGATATTGAGTTCCGGGAAAATTAATTGCGAAAGAGTTGTAACCTTTCTCGAGAATGATGAAATTCTTCTTTAGCTCCTTCCGATAACGGTCAGATAAGTCTCGTCCAAGAACCATTAGAATTCCAACATCAAAAGAAAGCTATATCATAATGTGAAAATTCACATGCATATTAATAGTTCATTAAGATGAATTATATGCTAGGTGATAAATGCATGTCAACTTACTCTTTTCATTGCATGGTATGTAGGCTCCACATGTCCATCCCATGCCTTCAGCGTACATCTCACAATCGACTCGATATCTGTCAAGATGGCACGAAGTAAGTCAGGGCTCAATGAACCCTGAACAATTTTTTTCAACCTGAGATGATATTCTCCAGACTGGAAAGGCAACGCCAACGGTCCAACTATGCACTCTTTGCTTTTTGGATACGTTGGCTTGAACAGATCTGAATGTGTTACAAGCACAAAGCGGATTGCCTCAGCGGTAGCCAGCATCACACAAGGGTAACCCAGGAGATGTGTCTTAAAAACTTCACCATACCTGTGTTTGTTTATATAAGGAAATTAAAATATGTCATATTGTATATTATTAAAATGTTTATATGCTAAAAGATCTGTGGAGGTGATCAAACCTTTGTAGTCTTGACTTGAAGAAGTAATTGGGACATTGAGAATAGAGTTGCAGAGTTTCTCCTATGTAAGGCCAGCCAAGGGATCCAGGTGGGAGTTGAAGTTGCCTTTGTTGTGCTCTCCTGTTGATCTTTTTCATGATGAGAAACGAAAGGAGGGAGATGGATAAGAAAGTGCATATCATGCTGTAGCTAATCTCCATCCTTTCACTACGGATTGACAGGGAATGGAAGCGTTGAAGGTGATTCCCAAATGAGAGTGATGAGGAGAAATTGAAATTGAGACTGGAAAAATGATGGCGGAACTGCTGCTGGCATCGGTAGGGTTTTATTCAGGGAACCTTGTAACGGCTTGATAAGGAAACGTGTCAGGCATACAATGATATGTACAGTCAGATTTTCACCACGTTGTCTTGTGTGAAAATTAAGTAATGTTATCATCTCCATTTTCTCCTTAAATTTGAGAAGTCATTGATTTCACAAATGTTAATGATGAATTGACAATTTGCATGATATAGAGGAGCGGAGATAACGATAATTAGGTGAATTTAGTCGGATGAGGTTGAGTTGGGTTCAAAATGGATCGAGTCAGTTTGATTTTGCGAAACTTTTATATATGTTGTGGATCCAGTTGGGTTGGGTCGGATCAAGCTCCGAATTGATCATATTTGTTTGGATCCAATCAAGTTAGTTCGACTTCAATAATAATCGATTTGATCATAGACCTAGTTAGGTTAGTTCAGGTTAGCTTCTTGATTTTTTAGTTATAAATCATGTTAAAACAACAATAATCGATTTGATCATATTAATTGATTGGAGTTCACCAAAAGAAAAAAAAAAGTAAATCATTTTCTTACATACATTTAAATTCTAATTCTATAATATTTTGATAGAAGTAGACTTGATATAAATAAATAAGCACAATAAAAGAAGAACTATATAAATCCATATTCGTTGGCGTATGAGTCGTATTATTTTTTTTTAAAGTAGACGTCCTTTAAATTTTCTTTGTCCAATTTTAAATGAACGATCTACTTTTTTTTTAGACATACTGGTCAGCAACTGACAAGTGAAAAAATGAACGATATGCTACAAATATCAGTGTGAAATATAAATGGGACCCGCCACAACCTCCCAGCTGCCATATGTTCTTCTCATGCTAAAAGCCTAAGCCTACGGGCTGTTTCTACTCAAAAAAAAAAAAAAAATGCTAAAAGCCTAAAACACGAATAACCAATCGGTATTAAAATTGTACACAGAAAAGGCCCAATATCTCTATTGCAATATTTGTAGATGTTTCTCGGCCTACCTAGATAGAAAGGCCCAATACTAGCCTAAAGACAGCACCAACAAGTTGTCCACTTGTGCTTGTAACATGGTTTATTCCAATATAAAGAACTAGGTGGCAAAAATTTAACAACACACTTTCTTTTTTTTTTTTTAAAAAAAAAAGTACTGTGAAAACCATGTAAAATTGGTTATACTGCCTTGCTGAGTAGAAGAGGAGAACCACATATTTGGAGATGCTTGAGATGGACCTACCCAGACTTGCTATTGTATTTTTGAAGTTTGCGATATATGCTATTATATGCATACTCAAGTTTAGTTTGGGCCATCCAACGTGAAATGCATGTACAACACCTGCGGATGTCACTCTGGATGAACTTCTGAAGTGAATTTAACTTCTTTTTTTTTCCCTGTTAGAAATAGAAGAATACTCATCTTCAAAATCAAAATAATAGTGAGATATTGAAGTAAATGAAAATTTACAAGTGCATTGGGAAAAACCTTTGCTAAAATATATTCTAAGAACAAAAAACTCGTAATCAAATACAAATGTCGATCTCTATTTGTATAATTTCAGGATTATACATATATATCACAAATGCTAATCCATTAGATATGTTGTAGCACCTTGATATGGTACATCTATTAATTTCTTCTTAAACACATGTAATAAAATAACATCAATTATTTAGAAAAAAAAATATATACAAGATGTGACACCGATCAGTCGAAGAAGAGAAAGCAGAACCAAAGGAGAAGGTGTGTCAGATTGACGAGAAAGGAGGGGTATGAGGGTGACTTAGAGCTACCGGAGGAGGAGAAAAGAAGGAACGGAGGAAGAGGGCTCCGAACAACAAAAAAAAACAGAGATAGAGACGCGATGGAAATGAATATAGAAGGGGTCACAAAAATAAAAAAATAAAATAGTGCGTTGTCAAATAAATGTCAATTGGTGAAGTGGGTCAGTATTATAAGCAATAATATCTGGCACACAAACAGTCACAAGTATCACGTCATAGAAATCAGAAAATATGATATTTATCGATGCTTGGAATGTCGGGCTAGATTAATTTTAAAAATTGATCCCGACACCACACATCTTTATTTAGTATTTTGATTACTATGTAAGATCCTAATCATATTTAGTATCCAATATTTTATAATTAGTAAGATCTGAATCATATTGTAGACCGCAAAGAGAGTTTAAATAAAGATTATTGTGAGAAAATCATTTTAAATGAAGTTACAATAGCTTGAAATTGCCAACCGATACAAGGGATAAATTCTTTATTTACAATTTACATGCGTTCTTTCAATGTATAATGTAAAATTTTGAAAAAGTAAGATATAATTTATATTGTAGTCTATATATAAATAACTCATAGATTATTGTGATCAAATGATTTAAAATGAATGCAGAATTCTGGTCATAATTTTTCATATATAACTCGTGATTAATAGAATCTTTGTTCTTTCATATGAACGCTCTTATCTAGTGTTTTCAAATACCAAGGAAAATGTTACTGATGTCATCATTATTCGTTGGTATCTGGACCGTATTTGGCACTTAAATAACACCCAAATCATTTATATGCTTAACAATTCGCTATGTCTTTTTAGGATTTGGCTACGCCGTCATGTCTTCTCTTATTTTACAGGATTTAGGTGATATTCATGATATTTGAGCTTGTAGATGGTTTCTCGGCACTTTGACATGCTAGATGGCTCATTCCTAGTACATGGCACCTCTTTCCAAGCTTCTACTCGACCTGAGTGGACACCTGGACCCTTGCTTGGACCCAACTGTTAGGAAATGCTCATATTTTAATTTTAGATTAATTACAACTAATTAATCACCATTAACAACAAGCAAATCAATAAATCTAGTGCTAAAGCAATCACACATCCAATCAAGAGAGAAGGTAGGAGAAATTGTACCTCTCATGAAATTGTATTCATGAGGCTCGAATCCATGGCATGGGAGTCGATGGGGTGCGTGCTCCACCATCTCCACCATCTATGGCCGCCTCTAGCCCACCAAGGACCCACCACCAAGCTCAAAGAGAATGCTAGTTCTCTTGAACCTCTTGCTAATCACCTTGCTTCTCTTAATTAACTATTTAATGGAGAGGAAGAGAGGTGGGATGCTCAACACATGAGCTAAGAGAGGAAGGGAAGAGCCATGGAGAAGAGAGAAAAATCTCTCTTCTAGGTGGAGGCGCAAGGGAGGGGAGAGGAAGAGAGATGACGGCTAGGGTTTTCTCCCAAAGAGACCCCTTTATATAGCCAACCACTCTCATCCAATTTTCATACTATTTACAAGTATGCCATCCACCCTAAGAGGCCACCTAATGGGCTCTCTTGGGCCATCTTAATAAAAGGCCTTTATTCATTAATTCACCAATTAATGAATCTCCTTTAATTGTCTCTTCGTTCTTCCTTAAATCGGGCCTTTAATTAACCAATTAAATAGAAGCCCAATTAGCTCAAACTAATTAAAGTAAGTTGAACATAATTAATTATTAACTCATTAATAATTAATCTATGATTAGCTAATGCATTATATTGTTTCCATATGATCCTTTTAATTTAATTAATTATAACGGTTCATAACGGTATATAATTAATTAATTAACTTATCACATTTCACAATACACATTATTGTGAATAAACAATAAATGCACCAAGTGGTTAGAATCCTATTTGTGCGACCCTATTTGAGGATTTATACTATGTTGGCCATGGAAATAAATCGTTATTTATTTCCAATAATCATAAGCGGTATCTAGCAACACGTTATGATTCCCAATTCGCATAAATAATGTACCGTTACAATATCTTAATCCTGCAGAAGAAATATAAGTATTTCCTTGTCTGATTCTTATGTCACATGATATCATTGTATAATCCAAGATAGGAATGTGTCATTCTTGCAGATTATACATTTCTTGATCTAGAGTTGATCGTCTAGTTTGCATGCATACGATCCAACTCCATCAAGGGGCCCAAACAGATATCATCACTCATTAAGTATATTAATGAGGGACATACGGTTTTCTTGATGAACAACTTTTCCCCGCACAATTCAAGAGAACATAAATAAAGTCCTTATAGCAGCCTTTATCAGGAATCAACGTTAGACGATATTTATTGAACCTATCCTCATGTGGAAAAGCTGAGCATCTCAAACTTAGAATCAACAACATATGAAATAAACAATGACACATAACACAATCCATATGTTTATTTCATTGGGTCAAGTCCTGTACTATGTTCCAATAATATACACATATGCAATTAAGTTGATAACTCCTTACCTATGATTTGTAGAACTTAATCATCACTTAACTTACATACTAATCTTTTATGATAATTAATGTTCCTTGTTAATTATCAAGATTATGGACGATTTAGATTTATTATTGTCATTCTAATGAATGATCCACAGAGATCTACAATTCAGATCCTCAACCTGAATGATCTGTCAATAATAAACTCTAGGAACAAATGATCAAATATCATCATTAACATAAACTAAGAAAATAAGTCATTAAATATTGACTTCTAGGACATAACTCCAACAATCTCCCACTTGGCCTAGAGTCAATCAATAGTGACTTCTAGCCAGTGAAGAATTTAGAACAATGTCATATATCTATATATATACATGTCTCGAACCTCAAAAGATGTAATACACTTAAAGCAAGTTACTCATACGTCCATCACGCATGGATGCACAATTGCATCTCGTATACCGCTTAAGGTAGAGGTTAAGTTAGAGTGTTCGCTGTGTCCGCGAACCTATCAAATTTTATTTGACCCTATATACATATATACTCCTATATATGTGTTCTTGATCATCATCATGTGAGATCAAGTGACATCGTCATAGATCTTAGTTGGATCACCAATTTAATATTGGGTTCTTCAAGTTTAAGCTATGGTTCGAGATGCATAGAACCATATTAGCTTGACTGAGAACTTCACGATCCTTACTACATTCTTTCATTGCTTCACAAGTTGCTATATATTTTGTTTTGGTGACGGAAACGGTTGTAATATCCCATTTAGAACACCTTCTAAATTTACAACACCACATTTAAACAAAATATGTAGCTCAATTGTATTTACATCAATCTTTCGAAAACTAGCATCAATATATCAATTTATATGAGCTTTCTTTCATCTTATCAGATGGAAAAACATATCACTCTTTCTCATAAGATACTCGAGGACATTCTTGATTATTGTCCAAATGTGTTTTTCTTTGTATCCATTTGACAACTGCTTGTCATACTCCTTGGGTACAACACATAGGGGCATGTGCATAAGTATGACGTCCGTTATGAAACTCGTAACAGAAGGATGCTCGAAATATATCGTGCACTCTTCTCGAATTGAGTTGCAACACACCGATTAGAACTCAAGTGTATGCCATACAACATGGTTAGACATCCTTTCTAGGAGTCTATCTTTTCGTGTAACTATAACACCTTGTCATTATATGCACATTTTGCTCAAACCTGACATCCATCATAATCTATCTCCATAGATTTTGTTTCCTTGGATTTAGGTGACTTACCCAAGTTCTCAATTGAGAAAACATTCTCCAATGAGATCTTGACAATATTCATTTTCTTAATGTTATTCCCAATTAATGTCTTGTATCTTGTACAATACATGTAATACAATCATGCTCCCACTGAATATCTTGTCTATATAAGATACTTTTGACGAAGTGCAACTCCTTGACTTCTTTGTCAAAAAGTTTATTCCAATTTCCACAGTACTTGCTTCAATCCATTAATGGATCATTGAAGCATATATATGTTTCCAACAATACAACAAATCCTTGGTTTGTGTCAAATACACAACAACTTCCTTCATTCAATCGAAGAAGGCGGTTTTGACGTATCTTTCCATATATCTATATATACGAAATATAACTATTGCTAGAATGATCTTTATTGACTTATACATAGCTACAAGCGAGAAGCCGTGCTTTGTACATGGTCAACTTGTTATCGACTTAGACATAGCATCAATCATGAAATTGTGCTTTGTATAGAGTCGACTTGTTATCCATATCTATCTTTCCTTTTAAAGATCTATATGTTCTAGATGGATTGCTCCTTCATGAACATCAATCAAGGTCTATACCTTGTTGTTATATATATGGATTGCACTTTAAAGATCATATAGATTCAAACCATACTTGTGGAATCGGGTCTTTCCATCGCTTCTTTATTTATCAACGGATCCTCATATGTCAAGTACGAGGATGTTGTGAAACCTATGTACTTTTCAGTTTAGGCAATTCACTCTCGTTGATCTTTGTAGGATTGGTGCTTGAGGTCTATGAACTACTCCTACAACATCTTGTAGAGTAAGTTCTTGATCCTAATATATTGCATGAGTTTCTCGAACATCATCCATTCGTGAGATGTTTGAGCACTCTTTAGAAGTGAGCGTGCTTATGAACTTCTTCCTTTCACAACTGCTTGTGAATTAAGTTCCGCTCAACTCCCACTAAGCACCATGTATGGAGTGACAAGTTTCCTATAAATGTACTTCTTGTAGTGACGCATAAACTCCTTTAATGCTCACGTTACTCCCATTACTTCTTCTTGAGAATATCATTCTTCAAGATTACGTTATGATGAGCAACAACTACTTTGTTCTTATCATGTTCGTTGAAGTAGTACCTTTTGGTTAGTTCAAGATATCCTACATAATATTAAGCGTCTTATTTGGGTCCAAGCTTATCAATCAATCGAACCTTGAAATAAGCTTCTCAATACCAAATCTTGAGAAACAATATACCTAGAGATCGAATCTCGTAAGATATCTTTCTCAATAGACTTCGATGGAATTTTTTATTCAGTGTAAACAATATTGTCCTCAAAACACAAATTCCTTACATGAGTCGAACAAGTCAATTTGATTTATTACCGATCGAACTATATCAAACAATGTTTGATACCTTCATCTTTGGATACATTTTTCAATGTTCCTCCTGGAGCGAGTAGTGAAACGTCTTTCATACTCTTTAGGCAATATATCAAACTATATGACTTAACTATTTACCATGATCCATCTTAAGACTTTTGCTTTTATTGAATAGTTTTTCAACTTTACTCTTGAGATCATTTTGATCTTGTCAAAAGATTCATACTTATACCATATCAAATAGATACGTTAATATCTACAATGATCGTTGGTCAAGTGGTAAAGTGTCAACAACCTTTCAATTGCACAAGTCCTATAAGTCTATATACATCAATATGTATAAGTCTTAATAAGGTTACTTGTCCTTTAAACCTTCGTAGGTCAAAGGCGCTTTTGTCTTTTAACAAACACGATTCGCATGAATTTCAATTGATTTGCAATCGAATTGATTTACGAGCTCCACGTTACGTAGACTCTCATAATGCGATTCTTTGCAATCGAATTGATTTACGAGCTCCACGTTACGTAGACTCTCATAATGCGATTCTTGTTTATATTCGACTAAGCAACTATTTTACATAAAAGTCAAATACTTTATGCGAAGTCTTACATATTTGTCATTCAAAATTTGTTAATCTATTTCAAGCAAATTCAATTAAGATGCATGAAATCTTATATACAAATTTATAACAATAAGAGAACAACATTTCTCTATTACAAAACATGATCATCCATCATCAAATATGGAGATAAGGTTTTATGAGATGTTTGGAATAAGGTATACAACCTCAAATTCCTAAACAAACTCTTTACTTAATAAAGATAACTCTACGTATTCAATGGTAGCGGCTTAGACGTATAAGCCATTTCCAATACGGAGTTTACTTTACTTATCTCGAACTTTCTCTTATTCATCATTGTCTACACATTTCGTTAAATGCGAACACATGAACTAGCACCTAATTACTAGTGTGAATTAGAGATAGTGAGATAATTTGAACGACAAATATCTTAAGGTTTAGAACATCATGGTATTTCGGACAACCTTTCAAATGCCTCCCATAAATGGCAAATGAAACATATCATGTGACACACGGTCACTAGTGAGGGTCTCAAATATTCAACTCATATCTTGGTGAAGTATTCCTTTAATACTTAACCAATTACTTTTAGCACTAACAAGTGTGCGAACAATATATCCTTTATCCATAGAAAGAGATTGTATGACAATATCAACAATCCTTGATATTGGAGATCTTAATATCTCTAGTTGTCAATTAGCTACTCAAACCTTTCGGTTCACAAGCTAATGAAACATTTATCTTCTTATAAGAAGAGTCTCTTGGTTAACTCACATTCCATTTCTTGATCATAAATGATTGAGTCTATCTTTTACTTTCTCTAAGAACGTCTTCTTGAGTAAGTGGATGAGAGTATAGAAATCTAGTCTAGTCCTTATGAATTCTCCAATTCAAAAGTCTAGAACTTCTAAAAGGATATAAGCATTCGCTTTATTGAATAATTTTCGTCAAAACTAATCAATCATTGCGAAGCTATGTTCGGGAAGTCGAGGAACGTTTTTGGGATTAAATTTGCTCAAGTTTCTCATTTCCAAGAACATGTCTTAGGAATCGGTATTTCTTCTCCAAGTAAATACCTTAGAAACGAGCTTGTCGTTTTCCAAAGATTGATCGCAACGAAATTAACATATTTAATATCTATAACAATTTCAATTTAAGGTCATTTAGTTTATGCAATGTTTTGTTTATGGAATGATAAACAAAACTCCCACTACATTTAATTAATGTCCCTAAATGTAATGGATTCCAAGATCCCCATTTTCGTCAAGTAGAGCCTGCTATGGCACGACACCCTACTTAACTAGACAAGGTAGGTTCTCCAACCAATCATATCAACCATATGACTCTTGGTTTGTGAATATCTAAGTATATTTACAAACTTCGCCCCGATGTCCAAGAAAACTTGTTGGGTCCATCGATAAGCAACCTCTCTCTATTTGCTCCTAACAAATCTTTTCATTTGTACCCCGACTATCAAGGTTGACAACCATGACGTCCGCTATGGCGGACCGCGCCATGATTGGCTATTGACGTGAAGGGGATAGAGAGAAGGAAGGCGGTCGACTTAATCAATTTAGTTTGGGACAAAATAAGTGACTCTTGTTTGGTGGTCGTGTAAGCATACACCCATACCTACCTATGACAATTCAAGGCATTCACAAACAATCACATAACATAAGCATCTCAAGCATTGCCGTGGGTTTGTATGGCTCCCGCTTGCATTAATCTTCGTCGCATCTCCATGTAACGAGACTAATCTAATCAAGCCCTCCCACTAATTACTAAGATCCTATCTAATAATTAAGGGAAATAAATACATGTGATAAAATTCCTAAAACCCCGCCTAGGCCTTAGGGGCATGCAAGCCTCACAAGTTACATCAAAAATTAACCACTTAATTATCAAGGCACCTTAGGCCACTTTACAAGCAATCACATGCATTCACAACATTTTACAACACACAAGGCATTGACATCTTGAGCCATATCAAACCCACATCCTCCTACAAAATAAAGTTAGCACATATACAATATACATGATTCACTTGTTCTTAATTAATTTCATTAATTAGAATCTTTGTGCATACTTGTTGCTCAAGTTTTTCGAATGCAAAGAAGGCTTAACCTTAACAACTAATTGTTTAAGCCCTTTTAAATTAAATCCAACTATCAAAACAGAAAGGAGGGTATTTAAGGAGTCTTCTAATTAACATTTCAATAAATTGATTAATTAGAAACTATTTTAACTAATTAAAATACGAAATTCGGGACCCGAAAAAATTCAAAATTAATTCGGTCTCAAAAAAATCTGAAATAAATCCAGAGAACTCCTTACAAAGATTGTGATTACCTGTAAAAATCTCAAGGAGAGATCAATTACCATCAGGGAGAACCAAAAAAGACAAATCCTCAGATTGTGCGCGAAGCACCGTTAGAGAAAATTCTGTTATGGGTCTCAACCTTTTGATCTGTATGATCATCCCCTTGATATTTTTCCAGCAAACAATTTACATAGAAAAATACTACATACAATAGGCTATCATTCCATGAAAAGAAAATCCACAAGTTATATTCAAGATCAACGAGATAACAAGCATTTAAGCAAGGTATCCTGTTCTGGAACAGACCGTCGACCAAAAAGGTTTCACTCGGTTGAGGTATCAAATCTCAATGAAAATCTATAAAATTAATTTTCATAGATTCCAGACTTAAAGGAGAACATTTCCATTCAGACACTTTTCCATAAAAGTTCCTCAATAAGTACAGTTTTTCAAAACAATCGGTTTGTTTGAAAAAACAGATCTGACAACTTCATCACTTTTCATCCTTGAACGCCCACATAATATCCGAAATATGCAACAAAATTTACATATCCAGAAAGAGCATCAAGTTTAGAATAATCCTATCTAAAAGTTACAGGTACTTTGTATACAAACTTATTTGTTACCAACCACAACAACAGAACTGTGCAGCAGAATAACAGATCTGCGCACCGTTACCGTTTAAATCACTAAAAATTCATTTTACATCGAATTTCAATGATTCCAGTGGGAAAACAACCACAACTCAAAGGGCTACAACCTCCAATAAGAAGGAAAAAATTTCAGAGAGCTTTACACCACGAAAAACAAGCAACAAGACAGAAAACAGCCTTTCCAGGGCCAGCAAGCATGCACATCACTAATTAACTTAATTAATTACGAATTCTCACTTAATTAAGTGTGAAAAACCTTAAGCACGACCATAGCTCTGATACCACTGTTAGGAAATGCTCATATTTTAATTTTAGATTAATTACAACTAATTAATCACCATTAACAACAAGCAAATCAATAAATCTAGTGCTAAAGCAATCACACATCCAATCAAGAGAGAAGGTAGGAGAAATTGTACCTCTCATGAAATTGTATTCATGAGGCTCGAATCCATGGCATGGGAGTCGATGGGGTGCGTGCTCCACCATCTCCACCATCTATGGCCGCCTCTAGCCCACCAAGGACCCACCACCAAGCTCAAAGAGAATGCTAGTTCTCTTGAACCTCTTGCTAATCACCTTGCTTCTCTTAATTAACTATTTAATGGAGAGGAAGAGAGGTGGGATGCTCAACACATGAGCTAAGAGAGGAAGGGAAGAGCCATGGAGAAGAGAGAAAAATCTCTCTTCTAGGTGGAGGCGCAAGGGAGGGGAGAGGAAGAGAGATGACGGCTAGGGTTTTCTCCCAAAGAGACCCCTTTATATAGCCAACCACTCTCATCCAATTTTCATACTATTTACAAGTATGCCATCCACCCTAAGAGGCCACCTAATGGGCTCTCTTGGGCCATCTTAATAAAAGGCCTTTATTCATTAATTCACCAATTAATGAATCTCCTTTAATTGTCTCTTCGTTCTTCCTTAAATCGGGCCTTTAATTAACCAATTAAATAGAAGCCCAATTAGCTCAAACTAATTAAAGTAAGTTGAACATAATTAATTATTAACTCATTAATAATTAATCTATGATTAGCTAATGCATTATATTGTTTTCATATGATCCTTTTAATTTAATTAATTATAACGGTTCATAACGGTATATAATTAATTAATTAACTTATCACATTTCACAATACACATTATTGTGAATAAACAATAAATGCACCAAGTGGTTAGAATCCTATTTGTGCGACCCTATTTGAGGATTTATACTATGTTGGCCATGGAAATAAATCGTTATTTATTTCCAATAATCATAAGCGGTATCTAGCAACACGTTATGATTCCCAATTCGCATAAATAATGTACCGTTACAATATCTTAATCCTGCAGAAGAAATATAAGTATTTCCTTGTCTGATTCTTATGTCACATGATATCATTGTATAATCCAAGATAGGAATGTGTCATTCTTGCAGATTATACATTTCTTGATCTAGAGTTGATCGTCTAGTTTGCATGCATACGATCCAACTCCATCAAGGGGCCCAAACAGATATCATCACTCATTAAGTATATTAATGAGGGACATACGGTTTTCTTGATGAACAACTTTTCCCCGCACAATTCAAGAGAACATAAATAAAGTCCTTATAGCAGCCTTTATCAGGAATCAACGTTAGACGATATTTATTGAACCTATCCTCATGTGGAAAAGCTGAGCATCTCAAACTTAGAATCAACAACATATGAAATAAACAATGACACATAACACAATCCATATGTTTATTTCATTGGGTCAAGTCCTGTACTATGTTCCAATAATATACACATATGCAATTAAGTTGGTAACTCCTTACCTATGATTTGTAGAACTTAATCATCACTTAACTTACATACTAATCTTTTATGATAATTAATGTTCCTTGTTAATTATCAAGATTATGGACGATTTAGATTTATTATTGTCATTCTAATGAATGATCCACAGAGATCTACAATTCAGATCCTCAACCTGAATGATCTGTCAATAATAAACTCTAGGAACAAATGATCAAATATCATCATTAACATAAACTAAGAAAATAAGTCATTAAATATTGACTTCTAGGACATAACTCCAACACCAACAAGGCACAGAGTCACAACCACCTTTCTCTCTCCTTCACTCAGACCAAGTGACTCAGACGATCGACTTGAGTGGCACTGTAGCCGGCACACATCTTTCCTCTTTTGTACTCGGATCGAGCAATCTCTTGCTCAGGTCGAGCAGTGTGCCGACTTAGCTGTTTTGGCAAGTTTTCAATGAATGAAAGTGCATATTTTAGAAAGATTTCGTGATCTTTGGCCCTAGCCTCCTTTCCAAGTCATCGTAGACCTTCTATCAGAGTCTCCCACTGCCATGGATGAAGGGGAGGGTACCATACACGAATTTCCATCTCCCACCATATTTTGGCACCTTTCCACTATCTTTCTCGCGTCGAAAGGCACGAGAATCCTCATCTCCCATTAGAGCACGACCATAACATCAACTTTAGAGCGATTCTAGGCTCGACGATGGCGGAACCGATCAAACCACAGCTCTAAACTTTTGGTATCTTGAGTTAGAGGTGATACTTGGTTTATTTCTTCCTTTCTCTTGATATTTGAGCAAATGGAGTTTATATCTTGTTTATTTGCATTTGTTGTTTGTTTTATTAGCATGTTATGTTAGATTTATGTTGTCTTAGGAGTAGGGAAATAATGTAAGTTTGGATGTTATGACTTGGTTTATTTTGCTATGATATGAATTGAGATTGTTTGTTGAGTATTATATTTTGTTGCTTTTTTGAATTGCTTGATATAATCTAATTACACTTCTAGATGAATGGCCACATTTAGTTAAGTCCAAGATTAGGTTAGTCAAGTTAATTTAGACCAAGTACTTGGGATAAATCGTAGATCTGAAAGGGGAGTTTAGCTAACACCAAAAGTGTAATTTTTAGATAGTTCAAAAGACATCTAAATATCCTTAGGAAAACCAACAAATAAGTTTAGGTTAATTAAGTCTATTGACCTCATTAGGTTAGGTTGTGATTAAACCAGACCCTAATCCAACAGGCGAACGCTGAGGTTTAGGAGTCTAGGTTTAGCCAACAAACCTTGACTCAAGGCGTTAAGTACAAAATTAAGTCAAGGCAACACACCTTCACCCTCTGTTTGTACCAAACATATCCTTGTTCGGACCGAGCAGAGACGTGACTGCTTGAAGAACATTGTCTTTAGCACGAAAGTGTAATGTACGGTGTTCCAAAGTCGAAACCAAAGTGAAACCTGAACCCTAAGACATTTGTTTGCATATTTTATACCACAAAAATCCAAGAGCTCTTTACTTTATTGCACTTTAGATAATTGTCTTTTTAATCTACAAAACCTCACAAAAATTGTCTTGCCTAACTTTCGTGAAGAAGTGAAATTTGGTACTCATTAATTCATCCCTTGGGTTCGACCCTAGTGAGGTTAAGTTCTAGACTTCTAGGTATAAATTTATTTGATATCTAGGTTTTAAACCTTCATCAGTTACATCTGATCACTATATACCGTGTGAGTATTTTTATTTAATTATTTTTCCTTGTTTTTGTCCCCCAAACGAAACCCTTCCCCCATTCACCCTTTTTTTTGCATTCAACTTAGCCATTAAACTAAGTTATAGGATGTCGTATGAACATTTAAGTTTTAAAATAAATTAGAAGACTTTATTTCAAGTTTATAAAAAAAATAGAGAAATGATAAAAAGAAACGCTATAGCTTCAAGAAAAAGGCAAAGAATGATAATTAATCACAAAAACTGGCCATTTAATTTTTAAACGTGTCAACTACCTACATTCACTGATTCTATTACTGTGGAGCGTGGACCATGCATGTCCAGTCAAAATCACTGCTTTTACATCATTCTTTTTTTTTTGGCGTTTAAAGCCCTTCCTCAGCTTATCATTCTTTGTTGAACCAATAATACTTAATACATCAAAGCAACGTTACTAGAAAAAGAAACTTGGAAAAAAAAAGTGAGCAAGAATTTGGAATCCAAGATATCATTACATTATTGAGCATTTAAATGTAGTACAGTCGTACAGACAAGGTCGTGTGTTGGCCACCCGGCCGGTACCAATTACCTCAATCAATAGGATTTCGACAACGCAACACAAGCTGCTTTCCTACGTACAACTTGGATGGATCATGGTCATGTGCCTAGGGGTGTCAGGTTTCTGCCGTTTCGAACATTTCCGTTCCGTTCCGTCCGGAACGGAATGAAAACGGAATGAAAATGTGTTTCGTTTTCAGAAACGGAACGGAAGCGGAACAGAATTTCGTTTCGTTTTAGGTATTTACCGTGAAAAATCAATGTAAAAACGGAACGGAATGTTAATTCCGTTCCGTTTAACGAAAACGGAACAAAAACGGAATGGTGTTTCAGTTTCGCTGACTGGAACGGAACGAAAATGAAACTGGTAAGTTCCGTTCCGTTTTGAACGTTTGACACCCATACATGTGCCCACTTAACCAGTGCTGCCTCAGAATATCCCCGTCCCCATACCAAAGACCACAGTTCAATAATCGCATTCCGAGTAAAGGATCAATTTAAGAGGAATTATTAAATTTTGTACCGAGGTACAAAACTGACACTTGTCAAAATTTGTGATGTCAGATCTAGAGCCCATTGTACCTGTTCTTTGTTTTCCTGTAATACCAAACTTGATGCTCACCAGAACTCCGTGGTGCTAGGCAGTACACGATCAACAATAAATTAAGTAGCTGTTTGTTTGTGACTTAGAGGATATATAACTTAATTTAGGCATTCCTTAAGTCACCAAATACCCATTACATAAGACGTCTTAAGGATGCATAATTTATGTAATCTAAAGAGGTTGTATAAGTTATGCACCGACCGGTCCCTTTAATTTTTTTCCCAACAAGACCCCTTAGAAATAATCAATAATAATATTTAATAATTAATAAATAATAATAACTAATAAGTAAGAATAATTATTAAAAAATCATAGTTAATAATAAAGATTAATTATTATAATTAATAATTAATAATAATTAACAAGTAATATTAATTATTAATAATAATGATATAATAATATTATTAATTAATTAATTAAAAATAATTAATCAATAATAATTTTTATTGTTAAATAATTATTAATATTTATAATATTAATTAAAAGTAATTATTAATATTTCATAATAATATAATGATTTATTGTTATCATTAATAATTAATTTTTATAATATTTAATAATTAACAATAATTAGTAATTAATAATAATTAATTATTGTTAATACATAATAATAATTAATTATTGTTAATACATAATAATAATTAGGTCATAACGTATTATTAATACATAATCATAATTCAAATTTAAGGATATTTTAGTCTTTTAATATAAATATATGTATGTATTAAGTTACTCATCCTTACTACAAAACCAAACATCCATTACATAACACTACATAAACACTTATGCATCCTTAACTTATGCAACTCCTTACTACTCAACCAAAAACGCCCTCTAAATCACTAAAAGTTGTTCCTATGAACATTTTCATGTTACTCTGACAATTACCTTAATATACTTCGGTCGAAAATGCTAATTATACTCCATTAGTTATAGTGATTTGTCCAAAATTAAGCCAATTGGTTCTTAAGAGTATAAATATTATATGTTTCTACATTAGTTTTATAGTGATTCGTCCAAAATTAAGCAATTGACTCTTAAGGATATAAATATTATATTTTTCTATAATTATAGTGATTCAGCCAAAATTAAGCCAATTGGTTCTTAAGAGTATAAGTATTATATTTTTCTACATTAGTTACAGACTTATAGTGATTCGTCAAAAATTAAGACAATTGGCTCTTAAGAGTATAAATATTATATTTTTCTACATTACTTATAGTGATTCGTCCAAAATTAAGGCAATTGGTTCTTAAGAGTATAAATTATATTTTTTTTCTACATTAGTTATAGTGATTCGCCCAAAATTATGCCAATTGGTTCTTAAGAGTATATTTATTTTGTTTTCCTACATTTGCTGCTAAGCATGCTACTGAAACATTATATTTTTGTCATTTCAAGTGAGTTTGGATAAGGCATTGAATAAAGAATAAGAATAAAGATTTAGAAATGTGCGCCTATTCATATTCCTTATTCTTATTCTATTGTTTTGTTAGAATATAAATTAATAAGAACTCGGATAAGCTCTAATTTCTTATTTGGATTTTACACTTTTTTACTAAGTTCTTTTCTTCCTCTTTTGTCGAGATGAGAGGGTTGAACCTTAAAATGGACTATAGTTTCATAAAAAAAAATTTCAAATAACATATATGGAATTTTTCCTTAATGTAATCAAATTTAGCAGACATACCAAATGTTACTGTCTCCACGACTCCAGATGGCTATGCTCATATTAATTACTACCAACTATTATTTTATGAACAAAAAAAATCCTAGTACCAACAGTTTCATTAAATTTATTCATAGAAATCCATGGGTTAATTAGTTTTTTTTTTCAAAATGTAATAAATAATAGAAACAGAAGGCATCCAAGCACTCCTACACCCTCCTCGCAAGCAAAACTGCCCTTAATCCCCAAAATGTAGGAGCGCATGACCCCTAAAAAGACCAACCTAAGTAATTAAGAATCTTTTAGTTATAATAGTCTATTATGATCAATTAAACTCGCCATATCTTTGCTGGCAGTCCCTGCTTAGGCACTGGGAACGGGCTATATTCTACCTCATCACTTGATCCGACAACCTCTAATCTACATCAAACAACAAATATATAAAAAAAAAAGGAATGAGAAGTTGTATTTGTATACATAAAGCTAACTTGAAAATGTGGTTTGTCCAAAAGAAGTTTATAGTAGGGTTAACCTCTTTATAGGCACAATTAGGATGGTTTTCCAAATGGAACGGTTATTTTAAATTTTGGACAAAGAAGGCCCCCAAAACAGCAAAAAAATTTGAGTTCTCAGTTCTGTATAGGCCCTATCATTATATATTCCTAGGATTTTTGCGGTGAACTTTTATATTAGGTTTAGACTACTGGGCTTTCTTCCATCTTACACACAACGCACACTTCATACTCACCTGTAATTGGTAACCAAGTGGTGAATCAGGACCAGTATCTCAAGCTTGGCTAGCTCGTTACCTGGACAAGCATGCACACCATTGCCAAATGGCAGGAATGTATTTGGCCTCGGCGCGACCTGTACATTGAAAATGAAAATATAATATATATGCTGTGAATTGAGAACTCTACACCACTCATTACGGTGTTAGTCAATAAGTTTAGCATCTCAAATGATTTCTTCTCGAAAGTTTACAGGTGACTTTATAATCTCCTTTTTAAATTGCTTCATAGTTTTTGTTGTGATACATTTGTCTGTCAAATGTGAGATCGACCTACTATTATGACGGTAATGGTATCTACAAGACTACAACTATGTATATGGTACGTCTGTCCGATGTGGCTCCTAAGTATTATTGTCAAGTCAAGCACGTTGAATTGTATCACTTGGTTCCAAACTTAGGTAGTAACACGTGTATGGTAATTTCAACACATGCTGAATATATAAGTACGATATTATACAATTTCTCAAAGTCTTATCCCTGAACACTATATTTAATTACTTGCTGAATATATATTCGTTCTCTTTGGTTGTACTATCGGTGACAATACGGAAGTTACCAATACAATGAACCCATATTATATATAATATTCTTGATGTGAAATACTATATAATATAAGACATCGGGGGGGGGGGGGGGGGGGGGGGCGGTGGGGGGGATGGGATTTGTGGGGAAACAGGGAAGTCAAGTGTATATGGAAATAACATCACTATTCTAGGCAAAGTATGGGTGCCCAGTTGCCACAGCTAACCAATCGCTTGCACTCAACCAATAAAGGGCTCTCTGTCAAAACTAAGCACAGCCCCTGACAACTACCCAACGTACGCACACCGGGTACTAACACAAAAGCAAAAGAGTACTTCTAGCATTCTGTTGCTGATTCCTTGCAGAATAGCATGTAAGTATGAAACAATTCATTCACAAATGAATTCTACAATATTTGTTATGAGTGCAGTAAACTTTTAAGGCTGATGGTACAGTAACATCTGTTGCAAAGCCTTAAAAAATTTCATATAATAACCACACAACTAATTTGCCCCTCTATACTTGAATGATTCACAATTGGATAGACATAAAAAAGTTACAGAAAAACCATATTCCATAAGAAATTGTGGATTCAAAGGATTGAAAGCTTGTAAGTAACAGTTGTCTGAATTCTGAAATATTGCGCAGGTATGAGGGAGAGGGAATAATGACACACAGAAATATACACAGATAGACAAACCTCAAATCTGGAAGGGTTGAACTTGTCATGATCTTGAAAAAACTCGGAGTTGTGATGTATGTTCCTGAAAAGTGGCATTACCTTCCATCCCTTGGGGATAAGATACCCTGCACCCATAATCACACCAACTTATCACCAATATCGTTTTGTATTTTTGCATTGCACCAGCTGGTGTTCCTTCCATTTGCAGTAAAAAAATTGAGTTGTACATGATTGTTTGTGTCATTTTGCAACTTAATTTTGGACAACTATAGGTGTTTTAGAAAAAAAAAAAAATCACATATATAGGTTTGTAATTTCCGAGAAAAGAAGTAATTTTATTAGATGAATGTACCAATATTGTTTTGATCTCGCTCATTACATATAATATTCAGTCCCATTTTATGTTAGCACTTATTGATTGGTGAGGCTCACCAATTATTCTTTCAACAATAATTTGAACATAGGATGCCAAAGCTTTCCGCTTTTAATCACAAAAATTCTTTTTTGCCCATAACTATTAAGCTTTATGTAATTTCCTTTTTATTTCATGTACTTTCAATAAAAGCTATGATTTTGGTCTTTACTATTCTGAAGGAAAAAAAAGCTTACATATAGACATATTTACTGGGCCATATGTACGATTCAATGAGACACTACGGAACAATTTCTGTAATTGTGGCCCTTGTTTGTTAATATATTGGTACCAACCGTACTGATCAGTGCTACGTCGCAATTCGTACCTTTATACTCCACGTCAGCCACTGCCTCCCTGAACGTGAATGAAATTATGGTTGCCATCCTTAAGCTCTCCGACATTACCTAATAATAATTGATAACAATTGAAGGAATCAGGAAAGAAGAAAATAGCACAACTCTTTATGTATGTACCCAATGATTGACATTCATTGGAAGTACCACTTATTAAGGCACAGAGGAAGATTGAGAACTATTATTCATCTTTAATCGTTTTTTTTTTTCCTTTACAAAACACTTTAGTTCATAATGGATTAAAAAATATCGATAACATATTGATCTGGCAACCTTGATAGTCAAATAAAAACAACCTTTAGTTTTTTACCAGATTTTTTTCCCCTTTTTTTTGGAATGTACTCTATATTTATTGTACATGATACTCATAAAAAAAGGGGTCTGAAATTTGCAATTATTTATATCAATGTTACTCGATGGAATAACGAATCGATTTTGCATAAAAATCAAAATTGTACCAATATATAGATGGTTAACGACATGCCTGTATATTTTTTTCTTCAAAACTTTCATATTTTTTATTTTAAAAAAATGTTATGAGGATTGCCATTTTAAGAGGTTGTCAATGAATCACAATCCTCCTTTACTTTTAAAGTGAAGTTCTTTCTGTTAAAATAATAATTCCGTGCTCCGTGGAGAATGACCATTCCAAAAATTACAAAAATTAAAATATATGATACAGCCAGTCAAAACTGTTGATGTAAGAATTAATCATCAGAAGAAGCAAAATTGTCTTTGAATAGGAATGATTTCACTTGTACAATTTAAATATGCTGATCAGTGATTTAATTAACAATATAATTTTTTTCCCTTTACCATCATCTATCATTAAAATCATTATATGGAACAAATTGGATTTAATTTCTTTGAATATAAATTGGAGGTCAAACCTCCTAAATTATTTTTAAATTAAATGTTCATGAAAGCAACCGGATTTTAACCCAAGATGCATTATTCTTTCCTACTAGACCAAGAATTGATTTCTCAATCGGATTTACTTAGGTTATAATATTACAAAAGTTTTAAATTAGGATTAAGAATTAAGAAATGCTATATTTATATATCACTCAATTTGGAAGAATACAACAACACAAATAAGTGAAACCATAATTTACTTACCCTATTTGTGACATTCATTGTCCTTGTCTGGGCCCATGTCAAGGGTTTCTTTCCACAATCATTAGCCTGATAGATTTCCAATTGCTCAGCCTACACAGAAACTAAACATTTGAACATCCAAAATTCAACAATCATTTGAAGATGGTAGTAATTGATCCATACCTTTACAAGAGCAAGTATATTGGGGTAATCGTGGAGATACTTTAAAATCCAGGTAAGTGCACTTGCAGTGGTATCCTGTGCTGCAAAGAGTACACCAATTACATTATCTGCAATCTGATCGTCAGTTAGTTTGCGTACGTTCTCGTCCATACTATCCATTAGACACCCCAAAAGATCACTCCTTGATTCTCGCTTTTGCCTTCTCAGTTCTATTATTTCATGCAAAATGCAGTTCAATCGCATCCTTGCCTACACATAAACAAAATATCATCCTTAAGTTTTGTTACATAATTCAGTGTATCAAAAGAAATGATGTGAAAGCAAGCATAGTAAAACATTATAAAAGTTCACTTTGTGTTTCTTACTTGGACTGATCTCCGGTATGGAGTCCCGGGAAAATTAATTGCGAAAGAATTGTAACCTTTGTCTAAAATTATGTAATTCTTCTTTAATTCCTTCATGTAACGGTCATCCAAGTCTCGTCCAAAAATCGTGAGAATTCCGACATCAAAAGAAAGCTATATCATAATGCAGGAAACGACACTGACATTAATTATCGATTTTAGTTAAGTACTACAAGTCGAATGATAAGTTGATAAATGCATGTAATATTACTCTTTTCATTGCATGGTATGTTATCTCCACATGTCCATCCCATTCCTGCAGCATACAGCTAATGGTCGATTCGATATCTGGTAAGATGGCACGAAGTAAGTCAGGGTTTAATGAACCCTGGACAATTTTTCTCAACCTGACATGATAATCTCCATGGTGGAAGAACAGCGCCCATGGTCCGATCATAAATTCTTTGCTTTTTGGGAAAGTTGGCTTGAACAGATCTGCATGAGTAACTAGCACAAATTTAACGGCCTCAGCTGTAGCCAGTATCACACAAGGGCAACCCAAGACATGAGTCTTGAAGACTTCACCATACCTGTGGTTGGTTATAATTACGGACATGATTAAAATTGCTGTCACCTTATGATCAAAATATATATATATTTTAACACGTTCAAATATCAATCAAACCTTTTTAATCTTGACTTGAAGAAGTAATTGGGACTCTGAGAGTAAAGTTGAAGAGTTTCTCCTATGTAAGGCCAGCCAAGGGAACCAGGCGGGAGTTGGAGTTGCATATCTGGCTCTCTCCTGTTGATCTTTCTCATGAAGAGAAACGAGAGGAGGAAGCTGGAAAAGATAGTGCATATCAGGCTGTAACTAATGTCCATTCTTTCACTACGGATTGACAGAGAAATGCTACGTTGGAGGTGATTAATTCCCAAATGAGAGCGACAAGGTGAGATTGAAATTTAGACGCCGAAAGATCTTGGGGAAATGTTGGATCATAGCTGGCATTGGTATAGGATTTTTATTGAGGGAGAGAGAGATGGAAGAAATAGATAACATGGAAACCCCTACAAGCAACGTCCGCTGGATAAGAACACGTGTCAGGCATCCACAACTATAGTCTTAGATTTTCACCACGAAATAGTCTTGCACATGAAAATCAAGTGTATCTTCTCATGATCTCCGTTTATTATTTTTAAATGGAGAAGTTATTAATTTCACAGGTGTTACTGAATTGGCAATTTTTATGATATTTAGAGTAGAGGTGGCAATCGGATGATTACGGATCGGCTTAAAATTTTCGCTTTAGAGAGAGAATGTTGAATGAGGATAGGAATTTAGTGCAGTTGCAAGGTACATTTCTATTTCATTTTCCTTTTTCTAGAAATTGTAACTGACGCGTGATGTGTTGTACAACAATATAGGACACGCGGACACAGTGTCCGAACTTCAATATTAAAGTTCATACTAATAACAAACTTCAATATCAATATAATATTAATAACAAAATCAGTATAATAAAGTATATATAATCTTAAAAACGTTAAATTGATGAGCGTCCAATGGATCTCATTGCAACATTAAAGTAACACGGGTCCATTTTCTAAAACAAAATCGGCCCATAATCCGCCAGATCTACTCAATGCCTGTAACAAGCCGAAAAAATTATAAATAACTTTAATTAATTACGAAATTATAAAATAATCCGTTTTTAATATTTTTTTTAACAATGACTTCGCAGTTTCGGAATCTGAGATTCCGAAACTAAAAATCCTTAGTTTCGGAATCTGAGATTCCGAAACTAGCTAGTTTCGGAAACTCAGATGTCGAAACTAGCTAGTTTCGGAATCTCAGATTCCGAAACTAGAATCTGCCGACATTTTACATACATTTCATTTTTATTTTTTCTCTGACTTAGTTTCGGAATCTGAGATTCCGAAACTATAATCTACCCGACATTTACAGACATTTTGTTTTTTATACTTTTTGTTTTTTTATACTTTTTCTTTTTGTTTTTTTTATACATTTCATCATACCAATTTCCACCCACTTTTTTCACCTAACTTTTTTTTAATTTTCACCTAACTTTTTTAAAAACTTAAATAATTTTTAATTATGAAAGAATATTTGAAAGATGGTTAAATTTCATATTATGAAATTTCACTTTTGAATTTTTTTTTGTTGCTTATTATTTTATTTTTATATTTAATGTTTATCTTTTTTTTTGTCAAAATTAAAACAACCTTAGAAATATTTGTAAGAACAATAATTAATACAATTAGAAAAGTTAGAAGAATTTATAAAACATAAATAATTTACAATGACTAAATAACAATAATAAAAACGACCACAATAATAAAAACGACATTCTAAACTACTCCAATACAATAATAAAAACGACATTCTAGAGTTTAAAAACTTAGAGATCTTGACTCTTTACATATTGAAGAATTTCATCCCACCATGGTTCATCCTCTTCATTTTCATTGTCCTGTTGATTACTGGCACCGGCGTTGTCAGCCATATGAGCGGCTTCGTTCCAGAAAGCCGCATCTGCCTCTTGTTTTTCTATCTCTGCCATACATCTTGCTGCATTTGTTCTTTCTTCCTCTCTTTTTGCCTTTCGAAGTCTTTCGCGCATCTGCATGTCCTGAATTTGTTTTCGCCATTTCTCCTTCTTCTTTTCTTCTTTTAGTCTTTTCTTTTCCGACTCTTCTATTCTCCTACTCCAATACTCGTGTGTAAGTCTGTCACTTTCTTCCCTCTTTTTTCTTTCGGCTTCTATGTACCGAGCTTTTCTTTCTTCCGCTTCACGGCGATCGTGGTAAGAGTAGTGCTCACGCAGGATGGTTTCTTGGTAATTGAAAATTTCACCACACTTTGTACATATCACTGTGTGGTCTCCACGAAAATTAAAAATGGATTCAACCATAGAGAAGGGTTTTGGCTGGCGTACATATTGTTCTTGGGGTTTCGGTTTAGATGGTAAGTATTCTGACCAGTCATAACGCTTCGGCCTTTCTCTTTCTTTCTGTTCTTTTACGTGGTCGAGGTAATGCCATTTTAAGGGAATGTCATAGTACGGTTCATTCACATTGTATTGGCAAGTTTGAGAACATTGACGACACACTGCGGTCCATTCTCCTCTTTGTTTTTGTTCTTCGTTGAGAGTAGAATGGAAGAATGATCCCCAATAGTTTTTCACAATGTCACTTGGATTCAGGTTTTTTGTATTGTTGGAGTTTGAGCTATTTCCTTTTTCCATGGTGGTAAAGTTCTTAAGAAGAAGTTGGAGAGAAGTTGGAGAGAAGTTGGAGATTATTGTGTCTGGCTGAACCTGGAGAGTTCTATATAGATGGAGCTCTGGTGTATGGTACAAAAAGTATGAATTAAATTCCATGTGATACTTTTCAGACTTTTTCAGAGTACGTCAAGCTTTTTCAGACCATCATAATGCTCTCTCAGAGCACGCGTAGCTTTTTCAGACAATCATAATGTTTTCTCAGAGCACGCGTAGCTTTTTCAGACCATCATAATGTTTTCTCAGAGCACGTCTGTTCTATTATGAGACCACGTTTGTCATATTTGAAGATGTCATAGGGCTATACATTCAGACTATTACATTAAAGGAAAAAATAAAATATTAATTGTTGTAATTAATAATATTTATTATTATTTGAAAATATTTGAAAAATTAATAATATAAAAATTTTAATATTTGTTGTTTTCATAAATAATATAAAAATATTATTTGAAAGTATTTGAAAAATTAAAAATTTTTATAATATTTGTTATTATTTTAAAATTTTATATAAATAATATAGTAAATGTACTAAAGTATAATAAAAATAAAAGTACACAAAAAAATTATTATTGTATTAATATCCAAATACTATTTGAAAAATTAATAATTTACGTATTAATAAATAATATTTTTTATTATTTTAAAATTTTATATAAATAATATAGTAAAAGTACTAAAGTAAAGTATAATAGTAAAAGTAATAAAGTATAATAAAAACAAAAGTACTTAAAAAATAGGGGTTTTATAGGGTAAAACATAAAAAAACGGGTTTTATAGGGTAAATACTGTTTTGGCGGGGAATCTAGCTAGTTTCGTCATCTCAGATGCCGAAACTAGCTAGTTTCGGAATCTGAGATTCCGAAACTAGCTAGATTCCCGCCCAAACAGTATTTTGTCAGAAATTTCACTGTTCAATCACTCATTGAGGCTGAATTATAGTGTTGCGACGTTGTTTTGACATTATTTCACTGTTTAAATAGTGTTTTATCAATTATTTCATACGGTTGTCTCCTAGTTTCGTTTTCTCGGATTCCGATCATAAGGGTCATAAATAAGTGATTCGTCTCTAAGTCTGAGAATCATATATCATTTTCACACACATAAATTCGTCTCTAAGTCTGAGAATCATATATCATTTTCACACACATAAATCTCATATCCATTAGAAATATGAATTCCATTCGTGTTTTCGTTAATCAATCTCCTTACAATCAACCAAACAATTTCAGTTTCGATGCATCTTCACGAACTGATTATGAATCAGTCAAAGATACCATTTTATCTTCACTAGGATATTATCGCGGGCATTACAATTTGAGAATTGTTTCCCGTTTTAATATGATAATTGAAGGAAGGTTTCAACAAATGCAGTTGCCGGTGAACTCAGAAAATGAATGGCGTTATGTCCAACAGGAGTGCTGGGGAACTAGACGGCTTCAAGGACTTGAGCTGCACGTTGATTTGCTTCCAGCGGATGTAGAAGGTACATTCTCTCATAAAAAATATAATTATTCATTCATAAAAATAATAACATCATAACATTTTTTCTTGAAAGACAAACAACAAACGTCGACAAAGAAAAAATAATAAGAAGTGAGTTCTGTATGAAGTTTGTGCCCCACATATTGCATCAAGTTTGTTACTACCTAACGCATACATGATATTAAATAATAAGAAGTGCCTTATGTATGAAGTTTATCACAAGCTTTAATTTTTTTTAATATATAAATATCATCTATAATATTAAATGATGTTATGTATACATGAATATAATGTCATATAAAGAGAAATTCCAAATATTAAGCCCCATGTATCCTGAAAGTAGAAATTAGTAAACCAAAAATTATGTCAATAACATTATATTATTGGTTTCCTCCAATATTTTAAATATCATCTATTTGGAATTATAATATTTATTTTATTTATTTTTTACTTAGGTGGGTACTCAGATTATAATTATAATTATAATTATAATGAAGAAGCTATTAATTATAATTATAATGAAGAAGTACATAATGATGAACAAGTTCAATCTGCAACGTTGGATTGGGATCCTTGGGACCCTAGTAGTATAGATCCTCAAAGTTCAGAACAACAACAACAAATGAATTATGAATACAATAGTAGTGGAAATGTTTGGTCACCTTGGGAACAACCAGAGGGGAGTAGTAGACAACAACAAGGAGAAGAAGGAGAAGAAGAAGGAGGAGGAGAAGAAGAAGAAGCAGATATAGAGCAACTTGACGAGGCATACGACCGTGGGCCGGGTAATGAGTCGGCATATGCCACAGGCGAGGACTTCACTGACGAAGAGGCAGAATTTTTAGAGTCACAGGGTTTGGACGAACACTATATGGCTGTTAACCGAGGTCAAGGGTATCATGTTACTGGAAGAACAGACACTTACCATCCTGTTCTCCAATTTTTAGATTGCTCTGAGTATAGGAATTCTATTCCAGAATCGTCCATACCACAAAATTCAGGACCTTTAGCCGAAGGAAATATTTTCTACACTAAAGCACAATTACAACAAGCTTGTAATCATTACTCCGTAGAAAATAATGTTGAACACAAAACCACTAAAAGTACGCCCCAATTGTTGAGTTTACATTGTAAGGTATACTCATGTAAGTGGCATTTGTATGCCCGTACAGAAAGGGAAGGTACATTTTGGAAAATAATAAAAAATGAATATGAACATACATGTGTGAGAAGATTCGGAGAATTTACACATGATAATCTGACGGCGACGGTTATCGCCAACTGCATAAGGAATGCAGTAAAAAGAGATCTTGGTATTTCCATAGAGGACGTCAAATCTATGTTAGAGCTGAAATATCCAAATGTCAAACCGACTTATAACAAGCTTTGGCGTGGGAGAGAGAAGGCAATCGAGCAACTTTTCGGGTCGTGGGAGGACGCATACAACAAACTACCAAGCCTTTTGTTGGCCATTCAGGGGACGACCCCAGGGACTCAAATCAAATGGTTGGCTCCCACTTGTGGCAATCCCAACAGAGCTATGTTCCTTGCAGCAGCGTGGGCATTCGGTCCTTGCATCGCAGCGGTGCCGTACCTTAGACCAGTTATCAGCATTGATGCATCGTTTCTGTCGGGTCTCTATAGGGGAAAATTATTAGCGGCGGTTGGTTATGACCCAGAGCAGCGGTTGGTTCCGCTAGCATTTGCATTAGTGCGAACTGAGGACGAAGCTTGTTGGGGTTGGTTCATGAAATTTCTCAGGGACTATGTAATCGGGGACAAGAGAAAATTTTGTGTTGTTTCAGATCGCCACTGGGGAATAAAAAACACCTTCAAACGCCCTCAATACGGATGGGAAGAGAGTGCTAATCCTTCGTATGCCGTGCATCGGTATTGCATGCAGCATGTTTGTGAAAATTTATTCAAGGCATGTGGTCGAGATCTGTCTGTGGTGGAAAAATTTAGAAGTAAGTTGGCAAACAAGAAAAAATCGAGGGCATATCAAAGAATGTGGAACGAATTACAATTGACACACCCTGAAGCGATCACATATCTGACAAAGTGTGGGAAAGAGCATGAACAAGATGACAATGAGCCTGCCAAGCCTGAAAGGTGGGCACAGACATATGACGGTGGTCCTCGTTGGGGGCTTATGACGAGTAATGGATCAGAGAGTCTCAACAGTAGATACAAGGCTGAGAGAAGACTCCCAGTTGTTGGACTAGTGGAAGGGACTTGGTACAAAACGGTCTCGTGGTTTAATGAGAGAAAACTCCTATCATTTGAGAGAACTGCAGAGGGAGAGCGATGGCCAAAAACAATTCAAGAAAAGATTTCCAAGCGCACTCTAAAAGCAGGTACAAAATTTAATTACTAATAATTAATATTTACATATTATTTTAAAATAAATATATAATCATATCAATCCATATTTACAGTTGGAATAAATGTCGTAACCATTGATCATATGCGTGGGGAATTCGAAGCTCAAGTGCCCTACGAGAAATCTGAGCCAGGGGTAACGTGGAAGTACAAAGTTTTAATCAGACGAGCTTACCAACCAACTGATCCTCAACTACCCACCAGGCGTGCCGTATGCCAATGCAGAAAGCCACAACTGACGGGAATACCGTGTGTTCATGTCATTGCAGTCTACAGTAAATACAGATGGGAAGTTGATGACTTTGTAGATGACAAATATAGCACGGAGAATATGCTCAAAATATGGTCATCCGGTGAATTTCACTGCTATGGAGACGAAGAGAATTGGCCTGTTTACGATGGACCCTTGATTTATCCTGATAGGAGAATGATTAATCGGAGAAGGCGCAAGAAGGACCGTGATTGGATGTGGATGGATGCAATGCGGAAGAATAAAAATAAAAGAAACAGAGGTAAGGAACCTCTTACAACTATGGAGAACGTTCAATCCGGTCGCCGAACCACCAACCAAAGGACGAGAAGAACAAGCACAAGGAACCGAGGTCAATCATCTGCACGAGAAATGGGTGAAAGTTCTAGGGCGGGGGCCAACACGTTGCAGGATCCAGTTCAACCAAGCCGGAATTCCATTAGTACAGATCCTCGCACAGGAAGTCGTCTTGGTCTTGGAATAGAAGGTCTTCAACCAGGTCGCAATTCAATAAGTTCGGACCCACGATCCGCTTCAGCACGATATCCAAGTCAGCAGCCATCAAGTGGGCGATATCCAAGTCAGCAGGCATCGAGTGGCAGAGGAGGGCGAGGGCAAACAGAAAGTACAAGCAGTGCTGGGGGCAGAGGAATACGAACAGGATTTGCTAAGCTTGGTGCGCGAATCCGTAACAATATACAAGGATGGGGAAGACATTAATATTTGTAATATTAGTATGAATGTTGTAATATTGTTAAAACATTAATATTGCTAATATTTGTATGAATGTTGTAATAACGTTACAAAACATTAGTCTGTAATATTTATGAACGTTTGTGTAATAATATGATTAATATTTTTACATGACTTTTTTTTTGTATTGGAAAAATTAGAAAAATTTCTAGTATTTTTTATGTATAATAACAATAATATAATAACAATTAATACTAAAATTGGATAATTTCTTTAGGTTGATATTATTTTTTTTAAAAATGACAGAAAATATCATCCAAGAAGAGCAGTTCAATTCAACTTTGAGAGATATGGACAAGGGAAAAGCGAAGGTTGATGCAAAAGTTGATATTACTCCAGCACTAAATAACGAGGAGCAGTTGAATTCAATTTTAAGTGACGATGAAGATTGTGTAATTAAAAAAAAACCAAGAAAACTAATGCATGTACGAGATTACAGGGCACTTTTCAAGATTCGTACCAAAAAGATGAAAGACAGTCCGAAAGAAGAACCGAGTGTTAACGCTCCGAAAGAAGAACCGAGTGTTCAAACTCCTGAAGATGATTGAATGTGTTGTTCAAGTATGCATGTATGCATGTAGTTCAACTATTTTGTTGTTCAAGTATGCATGTAGTTAACATATGTTATCTTTATATGTATTTATTAATATGTATTTATTATATGTAATAATATGACAAATATTATGTAACGTTTATGTAATAATATTGTTAGTAAATGCTCATATTTTAATTTTAGACTAATTACAACTAATTAATCCCATTAAGAACAAGCAAATCACAAGATCTAGTGCAAGGCATTCACACGTCATGAGAAAGGATTGAATCATTACCTCTCCTTAAATCGTATCAAGGAGGTTTAGATCCAATGCGTAGGAGTCGGTGGGGTGCTCTCCTTCTTCGTTTCTCCTCTTTAGTCGGCTCCAACCTCGAGTCCACCAAGAGGATTAACCAATCTCTTCAACCCTTGTGCTAGCAAGAGGAAGAGAGAAGCTAATCCTTGTTTTTCTCCAATTAACTAACTATTTAATTATTGGATCTATGTTCAACACATGAACCCTATTGATAAATGAGGAAGAGAGAGCAAGAAGAAGAGAGAAAAATTGAGATTTTTCTCTTCTATTTTCGTCCAAATAGGAAGAGGGAGAAAGAGGTAGGTGGAGGCTAGGGTTTCTCACCCCAAATGGTCCCCTTTTATAGACCAACCACTCTCCCAACAAGTTGCACCAAATTACAACCATGCCATCCACATGGCTGGCCATAAATGGGCCTAGATGGGCTTTATAATTATTTAATTGTTCCTCTAATTCAATTAATTAGTGGCCCAATTAATTGCTCTCAAGTTGGACCTTTTATTTACCAATTAAATAAAGGTCCGTTAGCTTAAATTAATTACTCTAATCAATTCGTGTTGAACAAAATTAATTATCAATATCTTGATAATTATTTAAGGATTAGCATATGCATTAACTTATTTCTATATGATCTCTTTGACTTAATTAATTATAACGGTTCACAACAGTACACAATTAATTAATCAACTTATCATATTTTCACAATACTCATTGTTGTGAATAAATAAATAATGCACTATATGGTTAAAGCTCTATTTGTGTGACCCTTTGAGGATTTATGCTATGTTGGCCATGGAGAATAAATCACTATTTATTTCCAATAATCATAAGCGGTATCTAGCAACACGTTATGATTCCCAATTCGCATAAATAATGTACCGTTACAATATCTCAATCCTGCATAAGAAATATTAGTATTTCCTTGTCTGATTCTTATGTCACATGATATCTTTGTATAATCCAAGATAGGAATGTGTCATTCTTGTAGATTATACATTTCTTGATCTAGAGTTGATTGTACATGTTGGCCAACCAATCCAACTCCATCAAGGGGCCCAAACAGATATCATCACTCATCAAGTATATTAATGAGGGACATACGGTTTTCTTGATGAACAACTTTTCCCCGCATAATTCAAGAGAACATAAATAAAGTCCTTATAGCAGCCTTTATCAGGAATCAACGTTAGACGATATTTATTGAACCTATCCTCATGTGGAAAAGGTGAGCATCTCAAACTTAGAATCAAACTGATATGAAATAAACAATGACACTTAACACAATCCAAATGTTTATTTCAATGGGTCAAGTCCTGTACTATGTTCTACAACATATACATATGCAATTAAGTTGGTAACTCCTTACCTATGATTTGTAGAACTTAATCATCGCTTAACTTGCATACTAATCTTATTTGATAATTAATGTTCCTTGTTAATTATCAAGATTATGGACATCTTTAGATTTATTATTGTCATTTATGAACAAATGAGTTATAGAGATCTACAATTCAGATCCTCAACCTGAATGATCTATCAATAAATAAATCAAGGAACAAATGATAAAATATCATCAATAACATAAACCACAGAAGTAGCCATAGTGATTGGCTTCTAGGACATAACTCCAACAATCTCCCACTTGACCTAGAGTCAATCAACAATGACTTCTAGCAAGTGCATAGTACTCAATGTAATATCCAAAATATACATGTCTCATACTAAAGCCTCAAAGTAAAAGATATAACTCAAAGCCACTTAGGCATACGCCTAATCCCCATGGATGCAACATGCAACTCATGTGCGGCTCGAGACAAAGGCTTTGTCAGAGGGTCCGCTGTGTTCGCGGCACCGTCCACCTTCTTGACCTTGATCCACCCGTCATTCACAAACTGACGGATAAGATGGAATCGTCGTAGAATGTGCTTGGTCTTTTGGTGAGACCTAGGCTCCTTGGACTGAGCTATGGCTCCCGTGTTGTCGCAGTAGAGATCCACTGGACCTGAGATGCTTGGAACCACCTCCAGCTCGGTCAAGAACTCCTTGATCCAAACGCCTTCTTTCGCCGCTTCACCAGCCGCTAAGTATTCCGCTTCGGTGACGGAATCGGCCGTAGTTTCTTGCTTGGAACTTTTCCAACTTACGGCACCACCATTGAGCAGGAATACATAGCCGGACTGTGACTTAGCATCATCTCGATCGGTTTGGAAACTAGCATCGGTGTAACCACTTACAACGAGCTCTTGGTCTCCACCGTACACGAGGATGCTATCTTGTGTTCTCTTCAAATACTTGAGGATATTCTTGACTGCGGTCCAGTGTGGCATACCAGGGTTAGCTTGGTATCGACTAGTCACACTAATCGGATGTGCCACATCGGGGCGAGTGCATAGCATGGCATACATGATTGATCCGACCACAGATGGATATTGAAACTTGTTCATGAATTTCCTATCTGCATCTTCCGTCGGACATTGAGTCTTGCTCAAGAATATGCCATGTGACATAGGCAAGTAACCCTTCTTGGAACTAGCCATTTTGTGTTTTTCCAACACCTTGCCAATATATGCATCTTGGCTCAAGCCTAACAACCTCCTAGATCTATCTCTATAGATTTTGATTCCTAGGATGTAGGCGGCTTCGCCCAAGTCTTTCATTGAGAACACCTTCTTCAATGAATCCTTGACATCATTCAATTCTGGAATATCATTCCCGATCAAGAGTATATCATCAACATAAAGAACAAGAAATACGACCACGCTCCCACTAATCCTCTTGTAAACACAAGGTTCCTTTTCGCTTTGAATGAAGTTCAACTTCTTGACCTCTTCATCAAAGCGCTTGTTCCAACTCCTCGATGCTTGCTTCAATCCATAAATGGACCTTTGAAGCTTGCAAACCTTGTTAGCATTCTTAGGATCCACAAAACACTCGGGTTGTGTCATGTACACATCCTCTTCCAAATTTCCATTTAGGAAGGCGGTTTTTACATCCATTTGCCATATCTCGTAGTCATAAAATGCGGCAATTGCTAACAAGATCCGAATTGACTTGAACATGACGACGGGCGAGAAGGTTTCTTCATAGTCAATACCATGAATTTGCTTGTAACCTTTCGCAACAAGTCGTGCCTTGTAAATGGTCAAGTTGCCATCCATGTCGACCTTTCTTTTAAAGATCCACTTGTTCTCAACGGGTCTCATTCCGTTGGGAAGGTCAACCAAGGTCCAAACCTTGTTGTCATACATGGATTGCATTTCGGATTCCATGGCCTTAAGCCACTCCTTGGAGTCGGATTTCTTCATCATGTCATTAATGGTCAAAGGTTCGTCATTCGCAATGACGAGGACATCGTGCAAACCCAAGTACCTTTCGGGTGGATGACTTTCCCTTGTAGACCTTCGTAGAATGGGTGCTTGAGGTTCTTGAGGTTCTTGAACTTGTTCCACAACGGCTTGTGGAGTCAGTTCTTGATCCCCAAAACTTTGAGTTTCTTGAACATAATCGACTCGCGATATGTTCGAGTCCTCATTTGAGGGGGCATTCTCTTGAACCTCTTCCACAACGACTTGTGGAACGGGTTCGGCTACAACCTCATTTGGAACCTCATTGGGAATAACTACATTTCCTACTTGAGGCATGTCTTGTGGTGGTTCTTGAATTTCTTCAATAACCACATTACTCCCACTACTTCTTCTTACGAGAAATTCCTTCTCCAAGAACTCGGCATGACGAGCAACAACTATCTTGTTCTCGACACGGTTGTAGAAGTAGTATCCCTTTGTTTCCTTAGGATATCCTACGAAATGACACTTGTCCGATTTGGGTCCAAGCTTATCGCTCACTAGCTTTCTCACATAAGCTTCACAACCCCAAATCTTGAGAAACATCATGTTTGGTTTCTTACCAAACCAAATCTCATAAGGTGTCTTCTCAACGGACTTAGACGGAACACGGTTTAGTGTAAAAGCTGCGGTCTCTAATGCATAGCCCCAAAACGATTTAGGCAAATCGGTTTGGCTCATCATCGATCGAACCATGTCTAGCAAAGTTCGATTCCTCCTTTCGGATACACCATTCCATTGTGGTGTTCCCGGCGGAGTGAGTTGTGGAACTATTCCACACTCCTTTAGATAATCACCAAACTCATGACTCAAGTACTCTCCTCCACGATCGGAACGTAAGACTTTAATCTTTCGACCAAGTTGGTTTTCAACTTCATTCTTGAACTCTTTGAACTTGTCAAAGGATTCGGACTTGTGCCGCATCAAGTAGATATACCCGTCTCTACTATGATCATCGGTGAAAGTGATGAAGTATGAATAACCACCACGTGCGCAAATGCTCATAGGTCCACATACATCGGTATGTACAAGGTCCAATAAGCCACTTGCCCTCGTCCCTTTATTGGGAAAAGGCGCTTTGGTCATCTTTCCCATCAAACAAGACTCGCATGTGTCAATTGGCTCGAAAGCGAATTGATTCAAGAGACCAACGGTTTGCAATCTCTTGATGCGCTTCTCATTGATGTGACCTAAGCGGCAATGCCACATCAAAGTAACATTCTCTTGAGAAATCTTACGTTTCCTATTGTCATTCTCAACACTCAAAACAAGTTCATTACAATCAAGCATATAAAGACCATTCGATAAATGCGCAACACAATAACGAACTTCATCACGAAACAAAGTCAAACACTTGTTCTTTATTACAACATCAAAACCATCCAAGTCCAAACATGAGATAGAGATAATGTTTCGAGTGATACATGGAACTACATAAACATCCTTGAGTTCCAACACAAAACCAGAAGGCAAAGATAATTCCACGTTCCCAACGGCCATAGCGGAGATGCACGTGCCGTTACCGACGCGGAGTTGAACTTCGCCTCTCTCGAGCCGCCTCCTACTCTTTAGTGCCTGCACATTTCGACAAATGTGAGCGCATGAACCAGTATCAAATATCCAGTCATTGCTTGAGGTAGCGAGAAGGGTTTCAATGACAAATATACCTGAAGTAGAAGGACGGACGGTTCCAGCCTTCTTATCAGCAAGGTACTTGGGGCAGTTCCTCTTCCAATGGCCCTTGTCACTACAATAGTAGCACACGGTATCGGAAGTGGCCGGGTTCTTCTTCTTCCTTGAACCCACGGGAGCACCCTTGGACGAGCCTTGGGGCGTCACCGGGCCTTTGCCTCTCTTGTTTCTTCGGGCTTTCTTCTTGATCTTCCTTCCCTTGTCATTCACAGCAAGAACATCCTTAGACCCTTTCTCTTTCTTAAGACTCTCCTCGGTTTCCATGAGCATGTTTTGGAGATCCTCCAAACTTTTATCCATGCCATTCATACGGTAGTTCACAACGAACCCCGAGTAACTCTGAGGAAGAGAGTTGAGAATAAAGTCTTGGACAGCCTCCGGTGGGAAGGGCGTGTCAAGGCTTTCAAGCTGCCGAAACAACCCCGCCATCCTCATGACGTGTGGGCCAACTTCATGACCTTCCGCCAAACGAGTGTTGGCGACGGCCTTGATGAGTTTGCCCCTTTCGGTACGAGCTTTGGTCTTAAATGTCCTTGAGAGACGAGAGATGATTTCAAACACTCCAAGACCACTATCAATGTACTCCTTTTGGAGCTCATTGTCCATGACTGCAACAATCAAGACCGACATCTCTATGTCGTCTCCATGATGCTTTTCATAGTTATCATGGTCCTCTTTAGGAGTCTTCTCTTCAGGAAGAGGAGGTAAGGGAGTGGTCAAGAGATACTCCTTCTTTTCAAACCTAAGGGCAAGCCTAAGGTTGCGGTGCCAATCCAAAAAATTGACACCATTGAAGGCAAGTTTCTCTTTTTCTAGAAGAGAACGTAGCGTAAAAGACGAGGAAGACATCTACAACAATATCAAAATTTAAGGTCATTTAGTTTATGCTTTTGTTTTAACTTCCATAAAGTAAAACTTCCACTACATTAAATTAATGTCCCTAAATGTAATGGATTTCCAAGTCCCCTACTTTCGTTGAAATGATGACGGCGTCGGCACAACATCAAGCCAACTAATATAGGGTAGGTTCTCTTTAACCGATCATACAACTTTATGATCCTTGGTTCGCATCGCGAACTTCGTCCCAATGTCCAATCTGATTAGGGTCCATTGAAAAGTAACTTCTCTCTATTTGCTCCTTGCAAATCCGATTTACACCCCGACTACAATGATGGAGTACGATGTCCGCGTCGGCGGAATGCATCAATAAACAATCAATTGTCTTGAAGGGGATAGAGAGAAGGAGGACGAGTTAACTTAATCGTAATTGAGACAAAACAATTTATGTGACTCTTGTTTGGTGGTCATGTAAGCATACACCCATACCTACCTATGACAATTCAAGGTATTCACAAACAATCACATAACATAAGCATCTCAAACATTGTCGTGGGTTTGTATGGCTCCCGCTTGCATTAATCTTCGTCGCATCTCCATGTAACGAGACTAATCTAATCAAGCCCTCCCACTAAATACTAAGATCCTATCTAATATTTAAGGGAAATAAATACATGTGATAAAATTCCTAAAACCCCGCCTAGGCCTTAGGGGCATGCAAGCCTCACAAGTTACATCAAAATTAACCAATTAATGATCAAGGCACCTTAGGCCACTTTACAAGCAATCACATGCATTCACAATATATTACAAACACAAGGCATTGACATCTTGAGCCATATCAAACCCACATCCTCCTACAAAACAAAGTTAGCACATATACAATATACATGATTCACTTGTTCCTTAATTAATTTCATTAATTAGAATCTTTGTGCATACTTGTTGCTCAAGTTTTTCGAATGCAAAGAAGGCTTAACCTTAACAACTAATTGTTTAAGCCCTTTTAAATTAAATCCAATTATCAAAACAGAAAGGAGGGTATTTAAGGAGTCTTCTAATTAACCTTTCAATAAAATGATCAATTAGAAACTATTTTAACTAATTAAAATACGAAATTCGGGTCCCGAAAAATTCAAAATAATTCGGTCTCCAAAAAATCCGAAATAAATCCAGAGAACTCCTTACAAATATTGTGGTTACCTGTAAAAATCTCAAGGAGAGATCAGTTACCATCAGGGAGAACCAAAAAAGACAAATCCTCAGATTGTGCGCGAAGCACCGTTAGAGAAAATTCTGTTATTGGTCTCAACCTTTTGGTCTGTATGATCATCCCCTTGATATTTTTCCAGCAAACAATTTACATAGAAAAATACTACATACAATAGGCTATCATTCCATGAAAAGAAAATCCATAAGTTATATTCAAGACCAACAAGATAACAAGCATTTACGCAAGGTATCCTGTTCTGGAACAGACCGTCGACCAAAAGGGTTTCACTCGGTTGAGGTATCAAATCTCAATGAAAATCTATGAAATTAATTTTCACAGATTCCAGACTTAAAGGAGAACATTTCCATGTCAACACTTTTCCATAAAAGTTTCTCAATAAGTACAGTTTTTCAAAACAATCGGTTTGTTCGAAAAACCAGATCTGACAACTTCATCACTTTTCATCCTTGAACGCCCACATAAGATCCGAAATATGCAACAAAATTTACATATCCAGAAAGAGCATCAAGTTTAGATTAATCCTATCTAAAAGTTACAGGTACTTTGTATACAAACTTATTTGTTACCAACCACAACAACAGAACTGTGCAGCAGAATGACAGATCTGCGCACCGTTACCGTTTAAATCACTAAAAATTCATTTTACATCGAATTTCAATGATTCCAGTGGAAAAACAACCACAACTCAAAGATCTACAACCTCCAATAATATGGAAAAAATTTCAGAGAGCTTTACACCACGAAAAACAAGCAACAAGACAGAAAACAACCTTTCCAGGGCCAGCAAGCATGCACATCACTAATTAACTTAATTAATTACAAATTTCTCAATTAATTAAGTGTGAAAAACCTTAAGCACGACCATAGCTCTGATACCACTGTTAGTAAATGCTCATATTTTAATTTTAGACTAATTACAACTAATTAATCCCATTAAGAACAAGCAAATCACAAGATCTAGTGCAAGGCATTCACACGTCATGAGAAAGGATTGAATCATTACCTCTCCTTAAATCGTATCAAGGAGGTTTAGATCCAATGCGTAGGAGTCGGTGGGGTGCTCTCCTTCTTCGTTTCTCCTCTTTAGTCGGCTCCAACCTCGAGTCCACCAAGAGGATTAACCAATCTCTTCAACCCTTGTGCTAGCAAGAGGAAGAGAGAAGCTAATCTTTGTTTTTCTCCAATTAACTAACTATTTAATTATTGGATCTATGTTCAACACATGAACCCTATTGATAAATGAGGAAGAGAGAGCAAGAAGAAGAGAGAAAAATTGAGATTTTTCTCTTCTATTTTCGTCCAAATAGGAAGAGGGAGAAAGAGGTAGGTGGAGGCTAGGGTTTCTCACCCCAAATGGTCCCCTTTTATAGACCAACCACTCTCCCAACAAGTTGCACCAAATTACAACCATGCCATCCACATGGCTGGCCATAAATGGGCCTAGATGGGCTTTATAATTATTTAATTGTTCCTCTAATTCAATTAATTAGTGGCCCAATTAATTGCTCTCAAGTTGGACCTTTTATTTACCAATTAAATAAAGGTCCGTTAGCTTAAATTAATTACTCTAATCAATTCGTGTTGAACAAAATTAATTATCAATATCTTGATAATTATTTAAGGATTAGCATATGCATTAACTTATTTCTATATGATCTCTTTGACTTAATTAATTATAACGGTTCACAACAGTACACAATTAATTAATCAACTTATCATATTTTCACAATACTCATTGTTGTGAATAAATAAATAATGCACTATATGGTTAAAGCTCTATTTGTGTGACCCTTTGAGGATTTATGCTATGTTGGCCATGGAGAATAAATCACTATTTATTTCCAATAATCATAAGCGGTATCTAGCAACACGTTATGATTCCCAATTCGCATAAATAATGTACCGTTACAATATCTCAATCCTGCATAAGAAATATTAGTATTTCCTTGTCTGATTCTTATGTCACATGATATCTTTGTATAATCCAAGATAGGAATGTGTCATTCTTGTAGATTATACATTTCTTGATCTAGAGTTGATTGTACATGTTGGCCAACCAATCCAACTCCATCAAGGGGCCCAAACAGATATCATCACTCATCAAGTATATTAATGAGGGACATACGGTTTTCTTGATGAACAACTTTTCCCCGCATAATTCAAGAGAACATAAATAAAGTCCTTATAGCAGCCTTTATCAGGAATCAACGTTAGACGATATTTATTGAACCTATCCTCATGTGGAAAAGGTGAGCATCTCAAACTTAGAATCAAACTGATATGAAATAAACAATGACACTTAACACAATCCAAATGTTTATTTCAATGGGTCAAGTCCTGTACTATGTTCTACAACATATACATATGCAATTAAGTTGGTAACTCCTTACCTATGATTTGTAGAACTTAATCATCGCTTAACTTGCATACTAATCTTATTTGATAATTAATGTTCCTTGTTAATTATCAAGATTATGGACATCTTTAGATTTATTATTGTCATTTATGAACAAATGAGTTATAGAGATCTACAATTCAGATCCTCAACCTGAATGATCTATCAATAAATAAATCAAGGAACAAATGATAAAATATCATCAATAACATAAACCACAGAAGTAGCCATAGTGATTGGCTTCTAGGACATAACTCCAACAAATATGACGTGCAATTAATTCATATATTATTTATTTTACGATTTGTATATTTCTTCTTTACATGACGTTATTCTTTTAAATTTTGTGTAGGCATAAAACTAAAGAAATGAAAAAGATAAATCACAATCCAAGATAAAAAACCAAGTATGAGATATATATAAATCACAATCCAAGATATATAAAATCACACCAAGTACGAGATGAAAATATCATAACACTGTCATACAAAACGATATATAACAATCCTAATTCCGTCCATCACGACGGTAATGCCCCGTGGCAGGGGAATAATCAATATATGAGCCTGGTGGCCGTCGGGGCTCTCGGCCACGAGCAAGTCCTGGTGGTGGACGAGACGCAGGAGCTGGAGTCGGAACTGGAGTGGGGACTGGAGTGGGAACTGGTGAAGTGGGATAACGAGGAGGTCTACTAGACGATGCCCCAGGATGACTATACTGAGAACTGTACCCCTCACTAAAGCCAGGAAACGGAGAATGAGGCTGAGGATGAGGCTGCGACTGAGTGAAAGGCGAGAAAGGGTCATCTAAGGGAATACCGTATGTCTGGTGAAAAGCATCAGCCTGACTAAGGGGAGGTGGAGGTGGAGGTGGATGCTGAGTCTGGTACCTCCCTGCATACTGACTCTGGTGCATACTATAACCCTGTCCAAACTGCGTCTGAGTCTGAGTCTCGTACGGAGGATAAGGAGTATGCTGGGTGAGGTACTCCGAAGGTGGAGGTGGAGGTGGAGGTGGAGGTGGAGGTGGCGGTGGAGGCTGTGGCTCACCAGTCTGAGCCTCAGATGTGGGAGGCACAGATGGTCGGGAATGAGAGCGTCTGCTCTGAGTAATCGGCTGGCTAGGCCGTGGAACATCAAAAAATGAATCGAAATCATGCAAACTGAAATCACCCTGTTACACATAAAACCAGTAATAATGTTATAAAATAATTTTGAAAAAAAATAACATAACAAGAATAACACAATAATATTAGATTGTGATATATACCTGCATGAACCGATGCTCCTCCCAACCGGGCTCCGGAAGCTCCTCCTCGTCAGACGACGTATCAGGTATGGATGCTATGTCAGTCGGAAGACCCTTGGACTCTAAAACAAGTGGTATCCGATGCGGCTCGCCGACAAGATCCAATGTGGTGCTGCAACTTTTAAGAAGCGTCTTTCCAGCACGCCTGAATCCCTTCTTCACCGCCCATGCACATGCTCGAAGCACGTCTCTCAAAGTATGCTTAACCTGTTTAACCAATGTTAGCCATCAAATTATAATTTCAATCGGTTATTGTGAATGGTTATTGCATCAAAATGAACTCACCAATGCCACGTGTGCAGGACTGTCGCGAAGGTACGACATATCGGCAACCGGAGCTGTCTCTGTCTCCTCCGGAATCTGTACGACATACGCATCCCCATGTACCCTCAGCCAACGTAGATACGTCCCGAGCATAGAATCGCTCCACGGCCGGTTCTCCCTGATCATAGCCTGTGTCATGTCACCCCACATGGCAACCTCCGTCCGAAAAACGTCCCTCCAGTCTCTGGCTCGGTAGGTGGTGAACATGTAACCCATCAGGGACGACATCCTCTGCCAAGCCTGTTTTATTTAGAAAATGTATTAAATATATTAAGTAATATTAAGTAAATATAGTACTAAAAAATATATGAACATGCTTATGTAAATGATTAAATCACCAAAATAATGTACCTCAGGTCGAGGTGGTGGCACTGTCTGGTACAGCATGAACTGGTGCATGACACGATCGGCGTAGTGCCACATCACCATCCAGTAATGAATGCACGGGATACGGACAACAAACAAGCTCGGATCAACCTGAGCATAAAAGGTATGAATTAAGCTAATTTATTATGCAATTTTCTACTATTATTTGAAAGGAATATTAACTTAATTTTTCAATTATTATAACATGTTAAAGAATAATATATTTATTGCAAACCTGAGCATAACGAGGCATGCGGGCCCTAATATGGTGGTACGGCCTCCAAACGACGTGCTCGGGTCTGATCTTCATGAGAACGTCTTGAGCATAATCCATCCCGGATGCGATACCAGGGCCTTCATACTTCTTAGATCTGTGACGTGTAGTCCATCTCCTGCAAATATTTGAACATATTTGAACATATCATGCAAATATTCAAATGTCTTCAAAAATTAAATTTCAAATGCAAGGAACATACCTCCCGTAAGGTGCACAGGAATCAATAGATGGTACACCCCAGTCGCTAAAATCATCCGTGATCGTCGGCCGACACAAAGTCAATCGCGCATACGACCATAACTGTAGAAGTAACCACGGAGCCCCGATCTTTGCGCTGTTATTTATTGCTGCGGTATCCAAACCTCTATATAAAGCAGCAAGTGTGGCAGCACCCCAATTGTACACTCCCTGAGAGGGAGTAGTACGAAGATTCTACAAATCATAGAAGTTAAATCGTAAACTGTATCGTGTATCGTATCGATTCATTTAAGATACGCTAAGTTATCCTTAGAATAAATAATTAAGGATAATATTGTATAATATTGTAATGTATTTTTATTTCTATAAATTATAAATATTATAGTGTATAATAAAACTATAATATGTATAAATTATATTATTAATTATTATATTGTATAATATATGTACAAAGTATTAAAGTATTAATTAAAACCTATATTTAATTATAAGTTAATACCCTAGTATCGTAAGTTACGTATTATGTATCTTAAAATATACGAACTCGCAAAAATCTTATAATAATTAACAGAACAATTTAAATATTTTATAAAAATCTACGAACCCGCAAAAGATCGAGATAAAAACCAGGAACAGAGTCACCAGTGGCATCCGGAAATAACGTACAACCAAAAAGCTCTAGCACGAATGCCCGTGTGTATCTCTCAATCTGATCCTCATCGTCGAGGACAACATCCTTCCAAATCTTGCGCAGCTTCGTAAACTTAACGCAATGTTTTTTCCTGCATTTCGACTTTATTGTCAGAACAAAAGATTAAGTTCATTATAAAGTACACAATAAGTTTTATAATTTTCTTACGTTCTCTCTTTTTCTCGGAAGCACTTTTCCACTTCCTCCTGCGATGTGTCCCGCGGCAACGCTGTCGAAAGAAGATCGATATAATCGAAATCACAACGACCCGTCACGACTCGGCCAGTCACGACGGGTAAACCATATAAAAATGCCACATCCTGCATGATAGTTCAAATACTATTAGTATACATATAAATCATAACACAAGTAACATGAAATTTTCTTATAATAAAATATCACGTACCTCTAGACTAACAGTCATCTCGCCGACATGCGGAAAGTGGAAAGTGTGGGTCTCCGGCCTCCAGAACAAGGCCAAACCCTGCACAAGCGTATGATCCACAGGCATATGACCAAGCTGAACGACGTGGATCAACCCAAGTGTCGTCAGATGCTGGTCCACCTCAGGAGTCCTAGCCATCATCGGCTTATGCACCAGTGGTTGCCATTTCTTTATTTTTGAGAAAAAATATTAGAGACTATGGTGATTTCAAGTAGATTTTCAAATAATAATGAAAAAAACAAAATAACATACAGTAGGGCCACGAAGCTGGTCTGGTTGCAAATGCAACAGACGATCAGCACCGGGAGGAGGAGGAGGAGGAGGAGGAGTAGAGGAAGAAGAAGGGCCCGCTGAGGTAGAAGCCCCGGCTGAGGAAGAAGTGCCGGCATCAACAACACCAGAGGAAACGACGTCCGTAGGCTCAGGCACGTCTAAAGTAGAGGCCTGAGGATCGGTACGTAGCCTCGTAGATCTTTGTGAACCTGGAGACGTTCTTCTTCTCGGAGGCATTTTCACTACTTAATTAAAAAATTTAAATGTCATAAATCTAACAAAATTTCGGCAGCATCTCCCCTGTATCGGGAGGGTTTCCGAAAATTTATTTACCCAAATCCCCCCTAAATAAACCCATTTCAAACCAACCAATCATATCATATCACATCATATCACAATCGATAATCATATTCAATATTCATATCAATATTCTAAACTATCATATCATATGAAAAAATATCATATCATATCAATATTCTAAAACTATCATAAAATCATAAACTATCATATCATATCACATTCATATCACATTGAATATTCAAAATCGTAAACTATTCTAAATTACGTACATTAACTATGCAAAATAATTAAATTAATGAATAAAAAATACTAACCTCGATCGACAATTGCTGCTGAAATAGGAAATTCGAATCTTGAATCTTGTTTGAAATTTTCTACACATTGAAAACCAAAACAATATATCAACCTATAAGAATTTTCTAATTTTTCTATTAATTTTTCTAATTTTTATATTGATTTTCCTAATTAATATGATTTTTTTAATAATTTTTTATATTTTTGGAATATTTTTCCTATTTTTGTTGATATTAACCTAATTATTTAAACATTTTTTAATTATTATAAGATGTAAAAAATATAAAATTGCTAACTTATTTTTTTCCGTAATGAATAAAATTTAATCCGAATTTTTTGTATATTTTTAATATTTTTTTGAATATTTTCCTAATTTTTCTATTATTAATCTAATTTTAAAATCAATTTAATATTATTATAACATATAAAAAAATATAATATTTACTAAAATATATTTATCCTAATTAATAGAATTTATTCTGATTTTTTTTTTAATTTTTTTGATATTTTTGAAATATTATTTTTAGTTTTTCTATTATTAACCTAATATAACTAAATAAATAAATAAATAAATGAATTAAAAAAATTAAAAAAAAAACTTACCTGAGAGCTCTTCTCTCTTCGGCGGAGGCGGAGAGCAAATGAAAGGGATAGAGAGAGAAATGAAGGGTCCCCCGCTTATATAATAAGCGACATTCTTAGTTTCGGAATCTCAGATTCCGAAACTAGCTAGTTTCGACATCTGAGTTTCCGAAACTAGCTAGTTTCGACATCTGAGTTTCCGAAACTAGCTAGTTTCGGTATCTGAGATTCCGAAACTAAGGATTTTTAGTTTCGGAATCTCAGATTCCGAAACTGCGAAGTCAGTGTTAAAAAAAATATTAAAAACGAATTATTTTATAATTTCGAAATTAATTAAAGTTATTTATAATTTTTTCTCTGTAACAAGTCCCAACTTAATTTGGGCTGAGAAGCCCTTGAAAAGAGTACGTATATATAAGGTGGAATGTTGAAATGACAGTGTTCACTACTGTCATTTAATTTGCAGCTAAAGCTGGGTTATTTTTAATAAAAAAAAATATTTCGTCGGAAATTTTAATAAGAAAAAAGGTTAAATTTTTTTTTTAATAAGGAAAAAGTCCTAACGCGTTTTTGGACGCAGTAAATGCGCTGAGACCTAACGCGGTCAACAAAAGCGTTAGGGCTCCCTAACGCGGTCAACAATCGCGTTATGACCCATAACTTTTGCAGGTTACCGTTTTCGACCGTTTCTAGTTTTCTGCGCGCTCTTCTTTAAAAGAGGAGGCTGAGGGGGAGTGAGGCACAACCAAAAGAGAGAAAGAAGGAGAAAAAAAAAGAAAGAAAGAAAGAAAGAAAGAAAGAGAGAAAAAAAGAAAGAAAGAGAAGAAAAAAAAGAAGGAAATCAAGAGAAGAAAGAAAAGAAGGAAATCTAAGGTTTGAAATTTTTTTATTAAAATTTTTTAATTGATTTTTATTCATTTGTTAAGATCAAAATTAGTAGAAATTTTGTAATCATATTGAATTATAATTATTCAGGATTAGATTTTGTAATGATTTTGTAATGATATTAAATTTTTTTATTGATTTTTATTCATTTGTTAAGACCAAATCATACAATGTATTTATTGTCTTAATATATATATATTTTGTTATAAAAAAATATTGACTTGCTTAGATTTTTAAATTTGAAAAATATTTAAAAATAATATTACTAATTGATATTTCTCAATTGTGATTCAATAGAAATGGATTTGAAACCATGCAAGGTCGTTACCGGTGTGCTGCTAGAGGGCATACTGAAGTATTCGACCATCACATATTGAGGACACTATACTGGATGTATCCGCACGACAAGTTCTATTTGGAAGATTTGGATGATTTATATGATGAAGACGATGAAGTGTGGGAGGTTAGAGGACCGAAGCACTGGACCGACAAGGTGAAGAGGGAAGGGGGGATGCGCGTCAAGGTGGGCAACAATAGATTCGTTTGGCTTTATTTGAAGAAAGCCTGCCCACCCGGATTTGAAAATCATCCCGCTGTTGCATGCGACCCTTATCGTGCTTAGTTTTTTTATATTTTATTTTTCCTTTTATGTTGTATGTTTGTAGGTTATGTTATTTTTTTTTTATGTTATGTATGTTTTATGTTATGTATGTTTTATGTTTTATGTTTTATGTTATGTATGTTTTATGTTTTATGTTTTATGTTATGTATGTTTTATGCTTAAATAAATATTGAAAATAGTTCATACATAAATATTACAAATAGTTAAATAAATATTGAAAATAGTTAATACATAAATATTACTGAATAGTTAAATAAATATTAAAAATAGTTAATACATTAATATTATTGAATAGTTAATACATAAATATTACAAATAGTTAATACATAAATATTACAAATAGTTCATACATAAATATTGAAAATAGTTAATACATAAATATTAAAAATAGTTAATACATAAATATTAAAAATAGTTAATACATAAATATTACAAATAATTCATACATTAATATTACAAATAGTTCATAAATTCAAGCATAAATTCAAGCATAAATTGTAGCATAAATTATTACAAATAGTCCTTACTGAAATATTACATAAATTGAATTATTTTTTCTTGCCAAAAATATTACGCAATGTTGTTTTCAATCCTTTTCCTTTTGATTTCCCAGAAGCCGTAGATGTGCTTGTTTGGCCCGTCGAGAATCTAGCTGACTCGGATCGTGCATTTCCTGAGGTGGCATTCATGCTCCGCGGATCATTGCTGATTGAAGCACGACGTGGTTGGACTGAATCTGAATCTGTTCTCGTGTTCCTGCTTCGCGGGTCAACATGAAGGGACCTTCTGCCTTGTTGATAAGTCTCTTCAACATCTAGTGTAACGTCCCTTCGTCGACTGTTGGTCCTTGATGGTGGTCTGCTGGTCCGCCGACCAGATTGGAGTGTTTCCATTGGATATGGCGGTTGGGGTTGTCGTGGTTCACTTGTTGAACCCTGCCCTCCTGTACGGCTGGGTTTGGAACCCCCCGGCTTCGACTTTTCCATTTTGTCCATGCCCATCTCACCTCGAATTACCTTGCGCCTACCGCGATTGATCAAGTCCTTATCGGGGATCAACGTCGGACCATTATAAACTGGCCATTCACTCTCGTCTCCGTAAGAATGAAAGGGCACTTTTGACCAAATCGTGTGTTGGTGTCATACGCTATACCGATTATCTACGTACTCATACGCATTCCATCTCATCTCCCTGCAAACAGCAATAAAATGTGCACAAGGTATACCTGTCAGTTGTGGTTTCTGGCAATCACATGTGTAACCCACATTAGGTTCCTGGTAAATAACCTCTTCTTCCAATTCAATTTCGTTCGGTACAGGTGGCATAGAAACCTTGAACGTTTCATACTCGTAACCTGAACCATCCCGGTATGGTCCTGGAACCTTTACCTCAAATTCACCAAGATCCAGTCTCACCACGAAAGCGTGCATGGAACCTTAAAATGCAACATTGAAAAGTTATTAATTTTAAACATACATTAAAATGAATGAATAATAAAGAATATATAAAAATACATACGTGATTTTGCATCGTGCTTGACTATTTTTTTCTGGACAGGTTCGACCCATATTTCTCCTGAACTCAGCCGTTCAAATGCTTCTTGCGTTCTCTTGTTCATCCATCGGGCGCATTTATACCACGTGCCTTCAACAAGTGCTGCCACCGGTAATCTTCTTTCCACTCGGAAAACACTATTCAAACTCTCAGATGCGTTAGTCGTCATTATACCCCATCGATGTCCTTTGTCCTCGGACTGTGCCCACATGTACAGCTTTGGTATTTCGTTCCGGTCACTTTTCCTATTTTTCCCACAATTTCTCAGATACCGATAGGCCCGCAGATTGTTTGTCTTCAATTCCTGCCACCTTACTCTGAAACGTCGAGGGTTTTTCTTGTTCGCTAGCTTACATTTGAAGAAGTTTTTCAATTGGCGGTCCTCACTCCCACCAGCCTTCTTATGTAAGTTTTCGGCAACATGTTGCATGCAGTAACGATGGAATTGCAACTGGATTTGGACCTTGAGCCTTCCAACCGTACTCTGTTGATGCAAATACTGCTTTTATGGCATTATGCCGGTCGGAAATAACACAGTACTTTTTGCTTTTATCTCCTATAACCTCTGATCTAACCCAAGACATAAACCAGCCCCATGATATAATTTCTTTTTTTTCGGCCAAGCCGAATGCAACTGGAATTATATGGTTCTCCGGATCATAACCAGCAACCACAAACAACCTGCCTTTGTATCGACCTGACAGAAAACTAGCATCAATAGAAATGACAGGTCTTGCCCACCTTAGGGCTTCTATGCATGGCCCGAAAGCCCATGCAGCCATCTTGAACATCCGAACATTCGGATCGTTCGTTGGCCACGAAACAATATTGTATTTCGTCCCGGGAGTGGTGGATTTCATTGCCTCCAAGAGCCTTGGAAGTTTATCGTACGACCCTTTCCAAGACCCGAACAATTGCTCGAGCGCTCTCTCTCTCCCACGCCAACATTTATTATAAGTTGGTTGAATACGTGGATATCTAGCCCTTATGAGGCCCCCTATGTCGTCAACAGTTTTACTTAGATTTTTTTTCAACTCATCACGAACACATTCTGCAATAAGACTAACTGTTAGGTTTACGTGCCCGAATACACCGGGCGGTCTGTAGCACGTATGCTCTTTAGGATTTGTGGAAATTTTCCACTTAGTGTTCCAACTTTCAACTCTGCCGTATAATCGCCACTCACACCTTGGTTTGTGAATACAACTCATTACGACTCTTTGTTTGTTGCTTGTTTCAGTTCTTACCTCAACATTGTACTTGCAACAAAAATCACAGACTGCCAATACTAGTTGTTTCTTAGACCCAAACATTTTACCAGGTCCGAATTCCCCTTCTGACTGCACATTTTGTTCCAACCTACCAGCATAATCGAACATCGAAATATCACACAAATCACTTACAGGATGGTGCGTGTCTGTTCTTCCGGAAATGTACGGCTCGTCACATTTTGCATAAAATGGCATGTCTGAGTTTGGTAAGTCGTCTTCATCCGAAAATTCTTCTTCTGTGGGGAGGTCGGAATAACTATTCGGACCATCTTCATCGCCATTATCCTCGACTCTGACATCATCTTCCGAGGACTCGTTCTCGACAACAGGCGACAGTCGGGCACCTCGACTATGATCTCCAACATTGTCTCTATACAAAATATTTAACATTAATTCAATTTAAAACACAATTGGTATACTAAATATTATTCGAAAAAATCATAACTATTATACTTACTTGTAAGGATTGGAATGTTCACCACCAAAAAGATTTAGTGTCGTGTTTGGCTCACTACTACTGGCCTCATGAATCGGCGTCAAGTTTAGGTCTAGTCCCGTTCCGTATACGGGCATCAAATCGACGAACAATTCAAGAACTGGTATTCCCCTCATCTGGAATGTCTGCTGGTAATAGTACCGCCATTCAGTTTCGGAATTCAAAGGGATAAGTAAAGATTCAAATCTACCGTTCACTATATCGTTGTAACGACCTTGAATGTACACTGTATATTGACTTTCATAAATCTGAAGTGTAGAGTATAATTCATTTCGGATATCGGCATAAGTTGTAGAAGGAGTACAATGTAGGTAGAAACAACAACCATTGAAATTTGAAGATGGATTGACAAATACAGAAATCGAAGTCATTTTGTAATATACGAGGTAATGAATTCGATTATGGTTCAGTGAAGCATATCATATATCGTATATATAAGTTCCTCTAACGCGATTACAAACTCAGTTATTCATCGACAGTTATTTGATTGAAATGACAAAAGTTTTGATTTCAGGCGCTGAAATGACTAAAGGTGATGGAGGAATAGAGTTTTTTACACCTAACGCGTTTCACAAATTCATTAAGGGGGACCTAACGCGGTTGAAAAACGTGTTAACTCCCTGTACTACATTCCGCTTTTAACTCGCTTTGCCTATATTAAATGGGTCCCTAACGCTATTTTCGAAAGCTTTAACAGGGCCCTAACGCGTTTATGGACCGCGTTAGGACTCAGCACATTTACTGCGTCCAGAAACGCGTTAGGACTTTTTCCTTATTAAAAAAAAAAATTTAACCTTTTTTCTTATTAAAATTTCCGGCGAAATATTTTTTTTTATTAAAAATAACCCAAAGCTAAAGCTGCAGAACGAGCCATCTTATCTCCCCTGAATTTTAAGGGAGAATTTCATATAATACAATAAATCTTAATTATTTACAAAAGTATTGGAGATTTTTTAATTGTCACCAATGATAACATACAGTTGCTACGCAATCTAGGACTACTAACTGCTCTTGTGCATTAATTGAACTCATTTTCAATTTAACGAGACGATTCGATCCAAAACATTTTTAGCTTTTATGAAAATTTAAATTGTACGGTTTTGGAAACAACGAGCCGACTCTCGTTTCAAGACGTGACCCTAAAAAAAAAATTTAAATTGTACAATTTTAATCAAAATCGAACTGACCAAATGCACAAACTATAATTTTATTTTTGTGGAGAGTCTATGAAGGGCAGGCTCGGAACCAAAGAGGCAAGCGGGTTATTTTTAATAAAAAAAATATTTACTCAGAAATTTTAATAAGGAAAAAGTATAAAATTTTTTTTAATAAGGAAAAAGTTCTAACGTGGTCCACTATCGCGTACTGTTCCCGACTCCTAACGCGGTCCACAAACGCGTTAGGAAGCCGTAACGCAGTCAACGACCGCGTTAGCAGACAAAACTTTTTGCAGGTTACCGTTTTCGACCGTTGCGCGTTTTTGTTTAAAAAGATGGCTGAGGGGGAGTGGGGGAGGCACAAACAGAGATCAGAAGAAAGAAAGAAAGAGAGAAAGAAGGAAAGAAAGAAGTAGAAAAAAAAAGGTTAGAAATTTGGTTGTATGTACGAGATATGAATAAGAGAAAAGAGAAGGTTTGTGCAAAAGATGACATTACTCCAAAACTCAAAAAAGAAGAGCAGTTGAATTCAACTTCGACTGACGAGGAAGAGGGTGTCATTACAAAAAAATCGAAAAAACTAATGCATGTACGAGATTACAAGACACTTTTCAAGCTTCCTGCCAAAAAGATGAGAGACATTCTCGAAGAAGAACCGAGTGTTAACGGTCCAAAAGTGAGTGCTTCTCTTGAAAAGCTTGTATGAACTATTTTAATATTTGTAATATTTGAGTGCGAACTAGTTTGAATATTTTAGTATGAAATTTTTTTGTAATGTTTGAGTGTGAACTATTTGTAATATTTTAGTATAAACTATTTGTAATATTTTAATATGAGTTAATAATAATAACAATCGCAAATCATTCATAAAAATACAATAGTAAAATACATAAAAAAAAAATAAATCTACTTAAAGATCTTGACTCTTTACATATTGAAGAATTTCATCCCACCATGGTTCCTCGTCTTCATTTTCTTTGTTCTGCTGATTACTGGCACCGGCGTTGTCAGCCATATGAGCGGCTTCGTTCCAGAAAGCCGCATCAGTCTCTTGTTTTTCTATCTCTGCCATACATCTTGCTGCATTTCTTCTTTCTTCTTCTCTTTTTGCCTTTTCAAGTCTTTCGCGCATCTGCATGTCCTGAATTTGTTTTCGCCATTTCTCCTTCTCCTTTTCTTTTTTTAGTTTTTTCTTTTGCGACTCTTCTATTCTCCTACTTCAATACTCAGATCTAAGTTTGTCACTTTATTCCCTCTTTTTTCTTTCGGCCTCTCTGTACCGAGCTTTCGTTTCTTCCGCTTCACGGCGATCGTGGTCAGAGTAATGCTCACGCAGGATGGTTTCTTGGTAATTGAAAATTTCAGCACACTTTGTACATATCACTGTGTGGTCTCGACGAAAATTAAAAATGGATTCAACCATAGAGAAGGGTAATGGCTGGCATGTTTGCTGTTCTTGGGGTATCGGTTTAGGTGGTAAGTATTCTGACCAGTCATAACGCTTCGGCCTTTCTCTTTCCTTCTGTTCTTTTACGTGCTCGAGGTAATGTCATTTTAAGGGCACGTCATAGTACGGTTCATGCACATTGTATTGGCAAGTTTAAGAACATTGACGACACATTGCGGTCCATTTTCCTCTTTGTTTTTGTTGGTCGTTGAGAGTAGAATGGAAGAATGATCCCCAGAACTCTTTCACAATTTCACTTGGATTAATTTTGTTGATATTGTTGGAGTTTGAGCTATTTCCTTTTTCCATGGTTGTAAAGTTTTTATAAAGATGGAGCTCTAGCTGAACCTGGGGAGTTTTATATAGATGGAGCTCTGGTGTACTGTACCAAAAGTATGAATTAAATTCCACGTGATACTTTTCAGACCTTTTCAGACTACGTCAAACTTTTTCAGACCATCATAATGCTTTCTCAGAGCACACACATCTTTTTCAGACTTTTTCAGACTTTCTCAGAGCACGCGCATCTTTTTCAGACTATTTCAGACTTTCTCAGAGCACGCGTAGCTTTTTCAGACCATCATAATACTTTCTCAGACTATACATTAATATCACATGTACAATTAATTAGTCAAATTTATTAAATGCAATAATTAAACAAACTTTAATTAAACAACGTAATCATGTATTTAATTTTGATTAAATTTGATTATATTAAATTTCTAATTTGTTTCTACATTTTTTTGTAACGTGCGTCGTAATATTATTTTCGAATCCAAATCGCAACACACAAGCAACAAAAAATAATAAGCAACATAAACTACACATACATAAAATAAAACATAATAACATACATCACAATATATATAAAACCATAACATCCATAACATCCATAACATAAATAACATACTACCTCCTCCTGCGTCCAGACGGCGAAAATCACTCACGTTTCCTAATTACTCGTCTCTCTATTCTCTCAGTCAAACAAGGGGTAACTGACTCATCCTCCGCCTGAATCTCCTCGTCCACCTCCTCAGTGTTAGGAAATGCTCATATTTTAATTTTAGATTAATTACAACTAATTAATCACCATTAACAACAAGCAAATCAATAGATCTAGTGCTAAAGCAATCACACATCAAATCAAGAGAGAAAGTAGGAGAAATTGTACCTCTCATGAAATTGTATTCATGAGGCTCGAATCCATGGCATGGGAGTCGATGGGGTGCGTGCTCCACCACCTCCACCATCTTGATCGCCTCTAGCCCACCAAAGATAGCAACCACGACTTGAGAGAGATGCTAGTTTCTCTCAAGTCCAAGCTCTCCCCTTTTCAAATCCAAGTTTCTCTTTCTATTAAACTATTTTAATGGAGGAAGAGAGATGGGATAGGGGTGCTCAACACATGAGCTCAAGAGAGAATGAGAGGGAGAGATGGCGCATGGGAGAAGAGGAAGAGAGGGTGTGGTGGCTAGGGTTTGCTCTCTAAAAGAACCCCCTATTTATAGACCACCCATCTCTCATCCACACTTGTAGCTATTTACAAGTATGCCATCCACCCTAAGAGGCCACCTAATGGGCTTTCTTGGGCTATCTCAATAAAAGGCCTTTATTCATTAATTCACCAATTAATGAATCCCCTTTAATTCTCTTTAATTTGGGCTTTTAATTTACTAACTAAATAAAACCCATTAGCTCAATATAATTCTAGAAATTATATGTGTTGTATATAATTAATTATTAACTTATTAATAATTAATTCTTGAAGAGCTTTATGCATTAAATTATTTCTAACATGATCCATTTGATATAATTAATTATTATGGTTCATAACAACATATAATTAATTAATCAACTTATCATGTCTCGTATTCTCCAATATGAATAAATAATGCACGTGTGGTCAATATCTTATTTGTGCGACCCTATTTGAGGATTTATACTATGTTGGCCATGGAAATAAATCGTTATTTATTTCCAATAATCATAAGCGGTATCTAGCAACACGTTATGATTCCCAATTCGTATAAATAATGTACCGTTACAATATCTCAATCCTGCATAAGAAATAAAAGTATTTCTTTGTTTGATTCTTATGTCACACGATATCTTTGTATAATCCAAGATAGGAATGTGTCATTCTTGCAGATTATACATTTCTTGATCTAGAGTTGATCGTCTAGTTTGCATGCATACGATCCAACTCCATCAAGGGGCCCAAACAGATATCATCACTCACTAGGTATACTAATGAGGGACATACGGTTTTCTTGATGAACAACTTTTCCCCGCACAATTCAAGAGAACATAAATAAAGTCCTTATAGCAGCCTTTATCAGGAATCAACGTTAGACGATATTTATTGAACATATCCTCATGTGGAAAAGATGAACATCTCAAACTTAGAATCAAACTCATATGAAATAAACAATGACACATAACACAATCCATATGTTTATTTCATTGGGTCAAGTCCTGTACTATGTTCCAATAACATACACATATGCAATTAAGTCGGTAACTCCTTACCTATGATTTGTAGAACTTAATCATCACTTAACTTGCATACTAATCTTTTATGATAATTAATGTTCCTTGTTAATTATCAAGATTATGGACGATTTAGATTTATTATTGTCATTCTAATGAATGATCCACAGAGATCTACAATTCAGATCCTCAACCTGAATGATCTGTCAATAATAAACTCTAGGAACAAATGATCAAATATCATCATTAACATAAACTAAGAAAATAAGTCATTAAATATTGACTTCTAGGACATAACTCCAACAATCTCCCACTTGGCCTAGAGTCAATCAATAGTGACTTCTAGCCAGTGAAGAATTTAGAACAATGTTATATATCCATGTATATACATGTTCGAACCTCAAAATATTATACGCTTAAAGCAAGTTACTCATACGTCCATCACGTATGGATGCACAACTGCATCTCGTATACCGCTTAAGGTAGAGGTTAAGTTAGAGTGTTCGCTGTGTCCGCGAACCTATCCAATTTTGTTTGACCCTATATACATATATACTCCTATATATGTGTTCTTGATCATCATCATGTGAGATCAAGTGACATCGTCATAGATCTTAGTTGGATCACCAATTTAATATTGGGTTCTTCAAGTTTAAGCTATGGTTCGAGATGCATAGAACCATATTAGCTTGACTGAGAACTTCACGATCCTTACTACATTCTTTCATTGCTTAACAAGTTGCTATATATATTTGTTTTGGTGACGGAAACGGTTGTAATATCCCATTTAGAACACCTTCTAAACTTACAACACCACATTTAAACAAAATATGTAGCTCAATTGTATTTATATCAATCTTTCGAAAACTAGCATCAATATATCAATTTATATGAGCTTTCTTTTATCTTATCAGATGGAAAAACATATCACTCTTTCTCTTAAGATACTCGAGGACATTCTTGATTATTGTCCAAATGTGTTTTTCTTTGTATCCATTTGACAACTGATTGTCATACTCCTTGGGTACAACACATAGGGGCATGTGCATAAGTATGGCGTACATAATGAAACTCATAACAGAAGGATGCTCGAATTGTATCGTGCACTCTTCTCGAATTGAGTTGCAACACACCGAGTAGCACTGAAGTGTATGCCATACAATGTGGTTAGACATCCTTTCTAGGAGTCTATCTTTTCGTGTAACTATAACACCTTGTCATTATATGCACATTTTGCTCAAACCTGACATCCATCATAATCTATCTCCATAGATTTTGTTTCCTTGGATTTAGGTGACTTACCCAAGTTCTCAATTGAGAAAAACATTCTCCAATGAGATCTTGACAATATTCATTTTCTTAATGTTATTCCCAATTAATGTCTTGTATCTTGTACAATACATGTAACACAATCATGCTCCCACTGAATATCTTGTCTATATAAGATACTTTTGACGAAGTGCAACTCCTTGACTTCCTTGTCAAAATATTTATTCCAATTTCCACAGTACTTGCTTCAATCCATTAATGGATCATTGAAGCATACATGTGTTTCCAACAATACAACAAATCCTTGGTTTGTGTCAAATACACAACAACTTCCTTCATTCAATCGAAGAAGACGGTTTTGATGTATCTTTCCATATATCTATATATACGAAATATAACTATTGCTAGAATGATCTTTATTGACTTATACATAGCTACAAGCGAGAAGCCGTGCTTTGTACATGGTCAACTTGTTATCGACTTAGACATAGCATCAATCATGAAATTGTGCTTTGTACATAGTCGACTGGTTATCGACTTAGACATAGCATCAATCATGAAATTGTGCTTTGTACAAAGTCGACTTGTTATCCATATCTATCTTTCCTTTTAAAGATCTAAATGTTCTAGATGGATCGCTCCTTCTTGAACATCAATCAAGGTCTATACCTTGTTGTTATATATATGGATTGTACTTAAAGATCATATAGATTCAAACCATACTTGTGGAATCGGGTCTTTCCATCGCTTCTTTATTTATCAACGGATCCTCACATGTCAAGTATGAGGATGTTGTGAAACCTATGTACTTTTCAGTTTAGGCAATTCACTCTCGTTGATCTTTGTAGGATTGGTGCTTGAGGTCTACGAACTACTTCTACAACATCTTGTAGAATAGATTCTTGATCCTAATGTATTGCATGAGTTTCTCTAACATCATCCATTCGTGAGATGTTTGAGTACTCTTTAGAAGCGAGCGTGCTTATAAACTTCTTCCTTTCACAACTGCTTGTGAGTCAAGTTCCGCTCAACTCCCACTAAGCACCATGTATGGAGTGACAAGTTCCCTATAAAGGTACTTCTTGTAGTGACGCATAAACTCCTTTAATGCTCACTTTACTCCCACTACTTCTTCTTGAGAATATCATTCTTTAAGATTACGCTATGATGAGCAACAACTACCTTGTTCTTATCATGTTCATAGAAGTAGTACCTTTTGGCTAATTCAAGATATCCTACAAAATAATAAGCGTCTTATTTGGGTCCAAGCTTATCAATCAATCGAACCTTGAAATAAGCTTCTCAACACCAAATCTTGAGAAACAATATACCTAGAGATCGAATCTCGTAAGATATCTTTCTCAATAGACTTCAATGGAATTTTTATTTAGTGTAAATAATATTGTCCTCAAACACAATCCCTTACATGAGTCAAACAAGTCAATTTGATTTATTACCGATCGAACTATATCAAACAATGTTCGATACCTTCATCCTTGGATACATTTTTCCAAATGTTCCTCATGGAGCGAGTAGTGAAACGTCTTTCATACTCTTTAGGCAATATATCAAACTACATGACTTAACTATTTACCATGATCCATCTTAAGACTTTTGCTTTTATTGAATAGTTTTTCAACTTTACTCTTGAGATCCTTTTGATCTTGTCAAAAGATTCATACTTATACCATATCAAATAGATACGTTAATATCTACAATGATCGTTGGTCAAGTGGTAAAGTGTCAACAACCTTTCAATTGCACAAGTCCTATAAGTCTATATACATCAATATGTATAAGTCTTAATAAGGTTACTTGTCCTTTAAACCTTCGTAGGTCAAAGGCGCTTTTGTCTTTTAACAAACACGATTCGCATGAATTTCAATTGATTTGCAATCGAATTGATTTACGAGCTCCACGTTACGTAGACTCTCATAATGCGATTCTTTGCAATCAAATTGATTTACGAGCTCCACGTTACGTAGACTCTCATAATGCGATTCTTGTTTATATTCGACTAAGCAACTATTTTACATAAAAGTCAAATACTTTATGCGAAGTCTTACATATTTGTCATTCAAAATTTGTTAATCTATTTCAAGCAAATTCAATTAAGATGCATGAAATCTTATACACAAATTTATAACAATAAGAGAACAACATTTCTCTATTACAAAACATGATCATCCATCATCAAATATGAAACGGAGATAAGGTTTTATGAGATGTTTGGAATAAGGTATACAACCTCAAATTCCTAAACAAACTCTTTATTTAGTAAAGATAACTCTACGTATTCAATGGTAGTGGCTTAGACGTACAAGCCATTTCCAAAAACGGAGTTTACTTTACTTATCTCAAACTTTCTCTTATTCATCATTGCCTACACATTTCGTTAAATGCGAGCACATGAACTAGCACCTAATTACTAGTGTGAATTAGAGATAGTGAGATAATTTGAACGACAAATATCTTAAGGTTTAGAACATCATGGTATTTCGGACAACCTTTCAAATGCCTCCCATAAATAGCAAATGAAACATCTCATGTGACACACGGTCACTAGTGAGGGTCTCAAATATTCAACTCATATCTTGGTGAAGTATTCCTTTAATACTTAACCAATTACTTTTAGCACTAACAAGTGTGCGAACAATATATCCTTTATCCATAGAAAGAGATTGTATGACAATATCAACAATCCTTGATATTGGAGATCTTAATATCTCTAGTTGTCAATTAGCTACTCAAATCTTTCGGTTCGCAAGCTAATGAAACATTTATCTTCTTATAAGAAGAGTCTCTTGATTAACTCACATTCCATTACTCGATCATAAATGATTGAGTCTATCTTTACTTTCTCTAAGAACGTCTTCTTGAGTAAATGGATGAGAGTGTAGAAGTCTTAGTATAGTCCTTATGAATTCTCCAATTCAAAGGTCTAGAACTTCTAAAAGGATATAAGCATTCGCTTTATTGAATAATTTTCGTCGAAACTAATCAATCATTGCGAAGCTATTGTTCGGGAAGTCGAGGAACGTTTTTGGGATTAAACTTGCTCAAGTTTCTCATTTCCAAGAACATGTCTTAGAAATCGGTATTTCTTCTCCAAGTAAATACCTTATAAACGAGCTTGTCGTTTTCCAAAGATTGACCGCAACGAAATTAACATATTTAATATCTATAACAAATTAAATTTAAGGTCATTTAGTTTATGCAATGTTTTGTTTATGGAATGATAAACAAAAACTCCCACTACATTTATTTAGTGTCCCAATGTAGTTGGTTTTCCAAGATCCCCGTTTTCATCAAGTAGAGCCTGCTACGGCACGACACCCTACTTAACTAGACAAGGTAGGTTCTCCAACCAATCATATCAACCATACGACTCTTGGTTTGTAAATATCTAAGTATATTTACAAACTTCGCCCCGATGTCCAAGAAAACTTGTTGGGTCCATCGATAAGAAACCTCTCTCTATTTGCTCCTAACAAATCTTTTCATTTGTACCCCGACTATCAAGGTTGACAACCATGACGTCCGCTATGGCGGACCGCGCCATGATTGGCTATTGACGTGAAGGGGATAGAGAGAAGGAAGGCGGTCGACTTAATCAATTTAGTTTGGGACAAAATATGTGACTCTTGTTTGGTGGTCGTGTAAGCATACACCCATACCTACCTATGACAATTCAAGGCATTCACAAACAATCACATAACATAAGCATCTCAAGCATTGTCGTGGGTTTGTATGGCTCCCGCTTGCATTAATCTTCGTCGCATCTCCATGTAACGAGACTAATCTAATCAAGTCCTCCCACTAATTACTAAGATCCTATCTAATAATTAAGGGAAATAAATACATGTGATAAAATTCCTAAAACCCCGCCTAGGCCTTAAGGGCATGCAAGCCTCACAAGTTACATCAAAAATTAACCACTTAATTATCAAGGCACCTTAGGCCACTTTACAAGCAATCACATGCATTCACAACATTTTACAACACACAAGGCATTGACATCTTGAGCCATATCAAACCCACATCCTCCTACAAAACAAAGTTAGCACATATACAATTTACATGATTCACTTGTTCTTAATTAATTTCATTAATTAGAATCTTTGTGCATACTTGTTGCTCAAGTTTTTCGAATGCAAAGAAGGCTTAACCTTAACAACTAATTGTTTAAGCCCTTTTAAATTAAATCCAACTATCAAAACAGAAAGGAGGGTATTTAAGGAGTCTTCTAATTAACATTTCAATAAATTGATTAATTAGAAACTATTTTAACTAATTAAAATACGAAATTCGGGACCCGGAAAAATTCAAAATAATTCGGTCTCCAAAAAATCCGAAATAAATCCAGAGAACTCCTTACAAAGATTGTGGTTACCTGTAAAAATCTCAAGGAGAGATCAGTTACCATCAGGGAGAACCAAAAAAGACAAATCCTCAGATTGTGCGCGAAGCACCGTTAGAGAAAATTCTGTTATTGGTCTCAACCTTTCGGTCTGTATGATCATCCCCTTGATATTTTTCCAGCAAACAATTTACATAGAAAAATACTACATACAATAGGCTATCATTCCATGAAAAGAAAATCCACAAGTTATATTCAAGATCAACGAGATAACAAGCATTTAAGCAAGGTATCCTGTTCTGGAACAGACCGTCGACCAAAAAGGTTTCACTCGGTTGAGGTATCAAATCTCAATGAAAATTTATGAAATTAATTTTCACAGATTCCAGACTTAAAGGAGAACATTTCCATTTCAACACTTTTCCATAAAAGGTTCTCAATAAGTACAGTTTTTCAAAACAATCAGTTTGTTTGAAAAAACAGATCTGACAACTTCATCACTTTTCATCCTTGAACGCCCACATAATATCCGAAATATGCAACAAAATTTACATATCCAGAAAGAGCATCAAGTTTAGAATAATCCTATCTAAAAGTTACAGGTACTTTGTATACAAACTTATTTGTTACCAACCACAACAACAGAACTGTGCAGCAGAATTACAGATCTGCGCACCGTTACCGTTTAAATCACTAAAAATTCATTTTACATCGAATTTCAATGATTCCAGTGGGAAAACAACCACAACTCAAAGGGCTACAACCTCCAATAAGAAGGAAAAAATTTCAGAGAGCTTTACACCACGAAAAACAAGCAACAAGACAGAAAACAGCCTTTCCAGGGCCAGCAAGCATGCACATCACTAATTAACTTAATTAATTACGAATTCTCACTTAATTAAGTGTGAAAAACCTTAAGCACAACCTGGCTCTGATACCACTGTTAGGAAATGCTCATATTTTAATTTTAGATTAATTACAACTAATTAATCACCATTAACAACAAGCAAATCAATAGATCTAGTGCTAAAGCAATCACACATCAAATCAAGAGAGAAAGTAGGAGAAATTGTACCTCTCATGAAATTGTATTCATGAGGCTCGAATCCATGGCATGGGAGTCGATGGGGTGCGTGCTCCACCACCTCCACCATCTTGATCGCCTCTAGCCCACCAAAGATAGCAACCACGACTTGAGAGAGATGCTAGTTTCTCTCAAGTCCAAGCTCTCCCCTTTTCAAATCCAAGTTTCTCTTTCTATTAAACTATTTTAATGGAGGAAGAGAGATGGGATAGGGGTGCTCAACACATGAGCTCAAGAGAGAATGAGAGGGAGAGATGGCGCATGGGAGAAGAGGAAGAGAGGGTGTGGTGGCTAGGGTTTGCTCTCTAAAAGAACCCCCTATTTATAGACCACCCATCTCTCATCCACACTTGTAGCTATTTACAAGTATGCCATCCACCCTAAGAGGCCACCTAATGGGCTTTCTTGGGCTATCTCAATAAAAGGCCTTTATTCATTAATTCACCAATTAATGAATCCCCTTTAATTCTCTTTAATTTGGGCTTTTAATTTACTAACTAAATAAAACCCATTAGCTCAATATAATTCTAGAAATTATATGTGTTGTATATAATTAATTATTAACTTATTAATAATTAATTCTTGAAGAGCTTTATGCATTAAATTATTTCTAACATGATCCATTTGATATAATTAATTATTATGGTTCATAACAACATATAATTAATTAATCAACTTATCATGTCTCGTATTCTCCAATATGAATAAATAATGCACGTGTGGTCAATATCTTATTTGTGCGACCCTATTTGAGGATTTATACTATGTTGGCCATGGAAATAAATCGTTATTTATTTCCAATAATCATAAGCGGTATCTAGCAACACGTTATGATTCCCAATTCGTATAAATAATGTACCGTTACAATATCTCAATCCTGCATAAGAAATAAAAGTATTTCTTTGTTTGATTCTTATGTCACACGATATCTTTGTATAATCCAAGATAGGAATGTGTCATTCTTGCAGATTATACATTTCTTGATCTAGAGTTGATCGTCTAGTTTGCATGCATACGATCCAACTCCATCAAGGGGCCCAAACAGATATCATCACTCACTAGGTATACTAATGAGGGACATACGGTTTTCTTGATGAACAACTTTTCCCCGCACAATTCAAGAGAACATAAATAAAGTCCTTATAGCAGCCTTTATCAGGAATCAACGTTAGACGATATTTATTGAACCTATCCTCATGTGGAAAAGATGAACATCTCAAACTTAGAATCAAACTCATATGAAATAAACAATGACACATAACACAATCCATATGTTTATTTCATTGGGTCAAGTCCTTTACTATGTTCCAATAACATACACATATGCAATTAAGTCGGTAACTCCTTACCTATGATTTGTAGAACTTAATCATCACTTAACTTGCATACTAATCTTTTATGATAATTAATGTTCCTTGTTAATTATCAAGATTATGGACGATTTAGATTTATTATTGTCATTCTAATAAATGATCCACAGAGATCTACAATTCAGATCCTCAACCTGAATGATCTGTCAATAATAAACTCTAGGAACAAATGATCAAATATCATCATTAACATAAACTAAGAAAATAAGTCATTAAATATTGACTTCTAGGACATAACTCCAACACTCAGAACTGCCGTCATCCTCATCACCCTCCTCATCGCCAACAACCTGACCACCCTCGTGTATGGCGGTCTGTAGTAAGGTAGTGAAAGACTCTCCCTCACCCATACTACCCAATGGCGAAGAAAATGAAGGGATACTATATGGCGTACCAAATGCTGGCATAGTGAACGGTGGAGCAGTCTGGCCGAACGTACTAAACGGTGTAGAAGTCTTGCCAAACGGGAGAAAAGGTGGCTGGTATCCTGGCATGTAGTCATTAAAAATGGCGGTGGGGTCATGCCACATACCGGAAAAAACTAAGAAGTCGATGACGATGGACCTGCATCCTGTGTGGGAGTAGGGCCAGAAAGTGTCACCGGCGTAGGATCTACTTGGGAATGAGAACCCCTGGGTGGTCCTAAAATGTCGTCTAATCGCCCTATATTTAGACCACCATCCTGTTAAGATAGAAAAAAAAACTATCATCAATAAAATTAATTATAATATTTTGTTTAACGAATTACAATATTTATTTACAAATAATACATACCGGATTAACGAGATCCTCAGCCTCAAAGTTGGTCTGCGGTTCTTGCGACTCCTCGGAAGAATCTGGTATATCTTCTATCTTCGTTGGTAGCCCCCGCTGTTCCAATAGATCCTCGATCCTCAACGGCATAGATGCATCTTGAAGTTGAGATCGACAATTGGTAAGGATTGCCTTACCAATTCTTCTGCATCCCTTCTTCACAAGGAGGCTTACTGCATGAACCGCATTCTTCAATGCGTTGTTTCCCTGTATTAAACAAATAAATAAATTCTTAATCAGTCATTATAAAATAAATTCATAATAATTCATTACAAAACAAATAAAAACAATCAAATAGAAACTGATTTAAATAAATTAATTAATCAGTGAATACCATATTACGCAGCTTGGACCCCATGGGAGCGTACTGTCTCTGACTGATCGGAACATCACATCTATGTCTGATGCGTGCCTCGGCCTGCTCGCGAGGTGAAGGAAGCTCCGATCCTCCCCATCTCCAAAACCACCGTAAATACCTAATCATCAAAATTTAAAATGTTCAATTAATATTAAAAATTAACTTAAATTACCAACGATTGAAATTAAATAACAAATTAATACCTCAGAGAATCAGCATCTGTCCAAGGTCGAAGGTCCACCTGCAGCGCAGCTAATGCCTCATCACTCCACGCTGCATGCGCCACATGAAAAATAGTACTCCAATCCGGATTAGCAAAAGAATTGCGTTCGAAATTGATGTAGTTGCGCATCGAGTGCCAACTCTATTACATTAAAAATATAACTTATTAATAAAAATAATAATATACAACTTATTATTAATAAAAATCAATCTTAAGCATATAAAAAACAAACCAGAGGTAGAGGTGGTGGAAAAAGCTGATATAATCCGAACTGACGCCTGCAACGCTCTGGATAATAGTATGCCACAATGTGATAAAAAATCAGCGGCATCCGAACATAATCTGATGCCGAAAACAACTGGACTACTCGTGGCATACTCTGTCGGTCATCTCTGTACGGTAACCAATTGACATCTTCTACCTCCAATGTCGCCAAGTGGTCCCGTGCATACTCAACTGCCCCACGATGAGTGTTCTTCGAAAATGACCGACCTTCAGCAAATTTCCTATAATTTTGCGAAAAATTGAACATTAAACAAAATATCGCGCATGATTATTAAACTAAAGCCATGAGTATTAAACTAAAGCTAAATTTATGAAAATTTATACCTCCCAAACGGCGAGCACGAGTCTATATCAGGCTGGCCAAATCAAGGAAATGGCTCATCTGGAAGACTCGGTCGACATACTGAAATATATGACCATGCCCAAAACAATAGAAGCATCCAAGGTCCCGTCACAACCTTGAATCGCAGTGCAGCACGATTAAGCGAATGATACAGGCATGCTAGGACCGTACCTCCCCAGTTCCAGTCTTTGTCTTCAATTAAATTTCCCTGAAAATTGATTAAACAATGTAATCATGTATAAATATGAGAATTAACATTTCATAATTTAACTAATATTATAAATGATATTGAAATGAAATTATTATGAAACTAAATAAAATTAATTTAATACCGCTACAAGATCCAAAAAAAATGCGGGTACAGAATCCTACAGAATATCAGAAAACATCAGAGTCCCAAAGAGCTCCATCGCCACCGCACGTGTGTAACGATCGAGCTCATCATCGGAAGCTCCAACAGGAGGCCAGTTGGAGCAATTCTCTCGCAACCACTTCAATCTAATATTACGTCTATTGCCCCTACATTATTATTTACATAATTGTCAGTATTTACAGATCACAAAATAATATATCATAAATTTAAAGAATTAATTAACATTGAACTTACCTTTTCTCCCTAGCCCAGTTCGCAGTGGCAAATAACTGCGCACTGACCTGATCATCAAACTGGACTCTCGTCGTGCTCCCTGTCACAGGTTTGCCTACTGTGCGCAAACCATACAGATACTTCACATCCTGAAAATGATTTAACCCATCAATTATCACAATAATTACATTAATTTACTTTGGATAAATTGCAAAATTTATTCAAAGAGATTCTTACCTGCAACGTAACAGTCATCTCGCCCACAGGAAAGTGGAAAGTATGCGTCTCTGGACGCCAAAACTCTACCAATGCTTTTTGTAAAGCAATATCCGCATTGACATGCTTTACTTTCGAGATGTGAATCAGGTCGAGCTTCTCCAAACGTCTATCAATACGGTTGTCGATCACGATCTCACGCTTGTGCGATCTCAAATCAAAACATCTTTCACGCTCCAATTAAATAATATATTTAATACGGGTTAATTTTAATACTAAGTATATTAAATACTAAATTAAATACTAAATTAAGTATTTAATATATTTGAAATATTTAATTAGTAGTATACCTCCTCAACAGGCAGTCAAATAATATGCTCCTCGGGAGTAAGGACAATATCTGTCCGTCAACGTCTTGAGCTTGCTCCACAGGGTTCACGTTAAACGGATTCGGACGACCGGTGCGACGCCTCCGTCGTCTAACACGTGGGGCTGGATCAATCGGAGCGTCGTCGTGTGGAGGACTGGATGGACCAGCCTCGTCGTGTGGAGAACTGGATAGACCAGCCTCGTCGTGTGGAGAACTCATCTATTTTAATAATTAAATATAACATATAAATATTAACATAATTCATAATAATTAAATATAGCATATTTAATATTAACATAATTCATATTAATTAAATATAACATAATTAATATTACATAAGTCATAATAATTATCCATACACATATAAATATTAACATAATTCATAATAATTAAATGTACAAATGTACAATATTTTGCATGCATAATTCCTACACAAATGTACAATATTTAATAGTAACATAATTCCTACACATAAATCATACACATTTTCAAATAATAAATACTATACAAATGTACAATATTTTGCATGCATTTTCTACACAAAATTTTCATCATTTACCACACATAATTTCCTACACATTTTATACACAAATATTTTCTACAAAATTCGTACACAATTTTTTCTACACATATATCACACATTTAACTATTAATTTTCATACTATTTTTCATCACATTTTCATACTATTTTCATACATTTCCAATCAATTAAATTTAAAAAATTAATTTATATAACAAAAAATTTATCTCTAGAGAATGCACGACGAAATCGCCGTAAATCGCTCGGTCCGTTCTCCTCCCTTCTCAGAAATCGTCGAAAAACGTCAAAATTCGATCGACCCTTCTCCTGCTCTTCTTCTTCTTCTCCTTCCTTCTCTTCTTCTCTCTTCTCTTTCTCTCTTCTCCTTCTCTTTTTCTCTCCTTCTTTTTTTCTCTCTTTTTTTCTTCTCTTTGGTTTCTCGGCGTCCCTCTCTCTTCTGTCTCAACCGAGAAGAAGAAGGGACAGAAGAGAGCATTAAAAGACGCAACAAAACGGTAAAAAGATTCCACCTCCTAACGCGGTCGTTGACCGCGTTAGGGCTCCCTAACGCGTTTGTTGACCGCGTTAGGAGTCGGGAACAGTACGCGATAGTGGACCGCGTTGGAACTTTTTCCTTATTAAAAAAAATATATCCTTTTTTCTTTTTAAAATTTCTGAGTAAATAATTTTTTTTATTAAAAATAACCCGAGGCAAGCATAGGCCTAACCAACACCATGGTAAAAAATTTTTTAATTAGAGATTTAGAGGCGTAGAAAATGAAAAGAAAATTGATTAACACTGTCGCACAAAACGTCATCACTGAGCACATTCTCTCGCGAGTTGTCCCTCACCCATCAAACGCGCATGTTTTTTTTTTCTACTCCGTTGTTATAAGTGTTCTTTCAATTAAATATAAATATCCACTTTATGTTATAATTGTTCACTATGTCTAATATGTCTAGTTTACTAAGTATTGATTTTTAATTTTTCTAAATAGGTGCGCATGGAAACAAAAGAGGTCACAAACCGGAAAAAATGCATAAAAAAATTAGAATGGTCATGAACCGGTCCGGTTCAAATAAAATTTTTTTCGACTTTGCCCCTAACGCATCTCTTTCTTTATTTGTCAAATTTTGTGACTATGACCCTAGTGTAAATGTTCAGTTTGTTGAGTATATGTGCGCATTTTATCAAGTATAAATTAATGTTCAGTTTATTACATATAAATGAGACAAGGAAAATGCATCAATTAGTATTTTATAAAATCATGAGGTGACACATTTAACTAAATACACTGATTTATTAAACTTAATAAATTAGTTATTAAATTGAACATATATATATATATAAGATATATCTAGAGCACACCCTCTGTTCAGCACACTCTCTGTTCAACGATGGCACGCGATGACAAATTTGCTGATGACATTTATAATATCCAGTAAAAAATTATGACACGAACCAAAGGCCGAAAAAGTTATAACTAACCTTAATTAATTAAGAAATTTTAAAATAATATGTTTTTAATAAAAAATTTAAAAATGACTGTGCAGTTTCGGAATCTGAAATTCCGAAATTAATTCTGCTTAATTTCGAAATCTGGAATTCCGAAACTAGCTAGTTTCGAAATCTGGAATTTCGAAACTAGGAAACTAACAACCGATCAAATATTTTGTCCTATTTTGTTAGTTTCGGATTTTGAAAATCCGAAACTAACAACCGATCAAAACGCTGGATAAAAAGCTGCATCGGAAATTGAAACATTTTGTTGGATCGGTAACTCCATGGATAAAACGCTGCATCGGAAATTTGGAACATTTTTTTATTTGCAGGAGAAGTCGGGAAAAAAAAAGAGAGAAAATTTTCTAAAAAAAATTTGGATTGTCATACGATGGACACCACATATATCAGCTGAAATTAAATAATATTTTTAATGTACAAAAATTCTTGTCGATTTTGGTGAAACATAGAGAAAATTTCCCTTGTTTTATGACCGTTCTTAGTCGATGCAACATGTACACCTATAGTTTAAATATCCCAAACCTTACAAATTTTTACATACAAATTTTAAATTGGAGATAACCGAAAAGCAAGTCACGTTTAAAACATGGTGAAAAAAATAATTTAAATGTTCATTCGGTTCTAGCAGAGTTCGGTTGTTTAAATCAGGTTTCTATTGGGTCAAATCCATGATAGATTCAAATGAAAATTCTGCCCTGTTTTAAGGGATACGGCAACCCTGAGTAGGCTCCATATGAGAAATTTAATTGGATATTTATTTAAGAAAGCAAAAAAATAGTAGAGGTGAGGTGAAGTTGGCACAATATACATGGACGACAATTTCATTTCATTTTTCTTCGGATGGTTCAATGTTAATTTAGAATATATGGTTTAAAATTACTGAAGATTTTATTTATATCCCTGTTTCCTTGCTACTTTCAATTATCAAAAGTTACTGTTTAATTTAATAGTACAGTTTAAATAGTATATATGGTAAAATAATAAGCAAAGGTAAGAATTAAAATATATTCAGAAAGAGTACAGTTTAAATCAATTTTTTTTTTTACAAGTTGTATTAAAAAGTACAATCTAAACTAGCGCAAAAGGGAAATATATGTTCTACTTGGTAACTTAGCTGCAATTGCTGACCACCTATGCAATCACAAGTTAAGCGTTGATTAGAGCTTTTGTAAGACTTGAAATGACAAATTATATTCAATTTTTTTTTACTAGTTATTATTGTAATGAATGGTAGTCCAGTTGAATTGACTTGAAATATTTTAAATTAATTTCAAACTCACTTGTCATACGAAATAAAAGACGATTGATTTGGTTTATATTTTATTGTTCATCAAGTAATTTATAAATGTTTGAAGGTCTTAAAAATAAATATTTTTGATGCATCAAACAAAATAAAATGTTTCGATGTCTGAGATATCATTTTGGACACATCAAACAAAAATATATTATTGCCCTAAAAGAGTGGAGAAGTGTGTCTGTTCGCCTGTGATAGCATTAAGAATTGTTTATCTATTAATAATAATTAAATGTGAGTCGGACTAGGTTGTTCCAACTTCCAAGCCATCAGATTCCATCCAGGTGTTAATAAAGGCAATGTTTTTAAAATCCTACCGGCTACCGAAAATTTCCGGTAAAACCGGGTACCGGGTTAGAATCCGGTTGGAAATGACCCATAATACCCTTTAGTCTTGAACCGGATAAAACCGGTCAAAAACCGGAAAAACCGGAAAAAATAAGGTAGGATAGTGCCGGTTTTTGTTGGTTTGCGCAGCTTAGGTTCAATGAAAATCGAATTTTTTTTTCTATTGGTCCTTCCCAAGATATTTGTATTTTCGAGATTCCTATACCTATATGCTGAGAAAGTGTTCCCTATATCTAATAGAGGCTAATAGTTCTAGACTTTTTCAACTTCCAAGGACCTAACTGTAAGCTATAGGCCACGTGATCTAACAAAAAAAAAAATTGATATTTCCATTAGGTGCATGCGTTCTCTCATATAATTCTTACTTTTGATGTGCTTCATGAATTAAAGGCAAAATAATGAGGTTGGAAAAAAAATAAAGTAAAATAAAATAAATTAGTGGAGGCTAAGTCAAGTTGTAAGTTGTAACAATGCAATTTATAATTATAATTTCAAATTGCAGGATGTTTATATTGAATGTAAGATAAGTATGATAATGTTTATTTAGTGATTTCAATATTATTTTTTCATGGACTATTATTACAAGATAAAGGACAAAAAATATTTTGACACCTAATATTTATGTTAGTTTCAGATAAGTATATTAAATGATCCATCTCTATTTTTATTTTTATTTTATGCTTAAAATTTATTTTTGGTAAAAAAAAATTACGACATGAAATTGTTATGCAAGCGTGGTGAACAGTGAGCACTATAGAACACAACTATCTTATCCACTGGGCCAAATGGGCTTACAGTACTTAAGCGTCATTTTATTTATTTAAACAATACAAGCCCTAGCACGACCCTAGCAGTCTAGCACCTATTTTATTTATTTAAACAGTACTAACCGGTTAGTACCGGTACAAAACCGGTAAAATCGGTAAAACCGCCTACCGCCATCAACAACGGTTTGATGGCCGGTAGGATATTAAAAACACTGAATAAAGGTGTTCATAAACCACAACCGATTTGACTTTTCGAATGAAGACAAAAAAAAGTGCAGATTTTCCAATTAAAGTTGCTAGTTTCGGAATTTCAAATTCCGAAACTAAGCAGAATCTGTTTCGGGATCTCAAATTCTGAAACTGCTAAGTCAATTTTAAATTTTTGATTAAAAACGAATTATTTTAAAATTTCTTAATTAATTAAAATTAGTTATAATTTTTTCGGAACCAAAGGTGGACCTACCCATGTTCGGAGCCCAAAGTACTAAGGTCCATTAGTCTTATATTATCAATATTCTCTTCTCTAAATTTAAAGAGAAATCATTTATGCAAGTAAACTATTGAAAAAGTTCACATCTAATTTTCTGCTTGAATTAATCATATTTATTCAAACTAAACCTTAATTACTTCTCATTCGATTATTATCCTTCAGAAAATTCAATTTGACCACAAATATTTACTCTTTGTCAATTCTCAACCCTGTTATGCCACAAATCTCAACCCTCCTATGTGAAAATCCTGATTCCGCCCAGATGAAGGGGACACATACAGACATACTAATTAAATATCTTGCAATATAACTTTGTCGTTAAATTATTAAATTTTATCTGGTTCTAATAAACTGAGATTGAAGTAATATTAGGCTTTAGTTAAGTCATTTTCGACACATTAACATTCTACAATCTAGAGTATTTTGACGGACTCAACAAAAATAAATAAACACAGACAACTATGATTATGAACCATGGGAAGTACGCATATTGTTGTATTAGCTATTGAATCATTCCATTCATATAAGCATATTCATGGAACTTTTTTTTTCCTTAAAATTCAAAGGTTGATTTAATTAGATTTATGTCACTGTAAAAATTTGAATTTAGAGTTATGCCATCACTAATCGAATAAATTTTTTACCACCAAATAATAATAACTAGCGCTAATCTCGCGCGTTGCGCGATTCATTCCTATATGAATATGTTATTAAATAGTTGCGTGATTTATTTTACATTATATAAAGAAATGGCATAAAAAATTAGGAATACTATTCAAATATTATATGAAAACGGTCAAAAATCCTAAATACTATGTTGCCACAAAAGATCACACGCCACAGAAGATCTAGGGCACTGTTCTAACTACAGTGCCCATGTGCTTCTCACACGGGCGCAACTTTATATAGTTATAATGTAATAATTTTTATATTATCGACCAATGAATTTGGCCATATTTACCATTTAAATTTACCAAAGTGTCATATTTCTTCGATTTAATATTCCCAATTTTTTTATTTTCAATACATCTCAGTTCCAAAACATCAAATAATAATTTACTTGATTTATCCAACTACCAGATCACTTAATATTTTAATTTCCAATGGACTAAAAACACACTTACAAACATTTAAGTGCACATGTTTGCCCAGAAGATACAAATGGAATTTACTCGTTGCAATCACCAAAAAGATATTTGCATTAAAAAATTGTTTAGGGTTTTGTTACATATATCACAGTTAATTTTTCGGAGAAGAGGCGACACTGCTCGCGCGAGGTCAGAAGTCGAGCGGTGGTCAGGGCACAACAACTAGGTTTTTGTGTTTTTGTGTTCTGTGCGGGAGAAGCAACAACGAAGGAGTTATTCTAATAAGGATACTTTTGGGTATATTTTAAATAAGAAAAAGTTTAATTTACATCATCATGATGATGCATAGACGTTGTGTGCATATGTAATTTAGCCCATTTAATCTATATATTGAAATATCATTTCAAATTTATTTTTATATAATTTGAAAACTTTGTATTATTTTTCAATTTTTTATAAATTTCCTCTTTTTGATACAAACATATGTAAATAACATTTAAAAAATAGCACGTATAAAAAATTTAAAAAATTTTAAAGAAATGTAAAATTTCGTTTGTTATGAAGTTTTAATATGTAAATTGGACTGATTAAATTAGATTTCTCAATTTGTAAAAATACCGATGAAAATAGTCATGCTACACAAAATGCTCTATGCATCATGATGCACAATAAACTATCTATTATTAATGACATTGTTATAATTTATTATGTTCATGAAGAAAATGATCGCATAAAACTAATTTTTATAATTTAATGGTAATATAAATCTAATTAGCAATTTAACAATGACATATTTAAAATTGATAATTGTTTAGTGGCACAAATCTAGTTATTCCAAACTTAAAAGTAGAATTTGTTCAAATTCTATTTATTGGTGTTTAAGCTACCGTAATGCTACTGCTATGGCATCTCTCTCCTAGGGGATAGAGTGGAGGTAAATTGGAAACAAAAAAAATGGCTTGGCTATGTGACGGTGTGACCCTATACTAGTTGGATGTTTGGAAGTGGTGTGGAATAAGAACAAGAAGAAGAATAAGTTTGTTCTTGTTCTTGTTGTTGTTCTAGTTTCATGTTTTCATCGGAACAAGAACAAAGTTCAAAGTTTCCATTTTGTTCTTATTCTTCTTGTTCTAAAGGATGCCAAATAAATTTTTCTTTATTCTTATTCCTGTTGTTATTCTACACACTTTCAAACATCCTAAAAATATTTTCTTTTGTGTCAATTTTTTTTTTAAAAAAAAGTTTGAATTTTATATGGTGCAAATTCAGTATTCACAGTAAAATTTAAGTGGGGCCGCCTTTCCTGACATATGTTGTTTGGTACCAAAAATGGTAAGTAGGTCCACCTCTTTTTTCTTGTAGACTGTAGATTTCTCCAATCGTGCGTGTCGTGTCGTGTCGTGTCAAACACGATCGTGTTAGAGTCTCGTGTCGTGTCGTGTTGACACGAATTACTTTTTTAATCGTGTCGTGTCGTGTTAAATGGTGAGGATAGGCAACATGACACGCATTCTGACACGACACGACTAACACGATCGTGTCGTTTCGTGTTGACATGTCGTGTTAGTCGTTTCAAATTATATATTATTTTTAAAATTAAAAAATGTTAAAAAATTAAAGTAAAGGGAAAATTACTAAATAATAATTAAATTAGAACAATATGAGTCAAAGAATGGTAAATAATATGATATAGTATTATAAATTGAATTTAAAGTATTAATTTTATTTAATTAATTAACATTAATAATTAAATTTGTATTAATGTGTCGTGTTAATTCGTGTTCGTGTCGTATTGGATCGTGTTAAACTTTCTAATATGCTACCACGACACGATTATGATCGTATCATGTCAATTTTATATTTATGTCGTGTCGTGTCGTGTCAACACGCACATCGTGTCGTGCCAACACAATCGTATCGTGTCATTTTGGAGAACACCAAGTGTCAGGAGTCAGGACTGGGTTTTATTGTCTTTGAATTGATAAGTATCTTGGCTTTCAATTGGATCCCTATATTATTTCCCTAGTTCGGAAGGAATCCTAATGCACGAATCCCAATAGGCACAGAGGAACAAAAGTGAAAAAGATACCACAATTCTACCCCAAAAAACAATAAAATAAAAGGAAAAATGCCACGCACGGACCCACAAATGATTGCAATTGTGAGGTGCGTGCAGCAAGACTGCCAAAACATTTCAGCAATTGATTAATAAGTACTAACGACATACTAAGCATTTTTTTACTTCTTAATTAGCAGAGGCCCCGCAGCAATTACGATATCCAGAATAATCAACTATCGAATTAACAAGCAAGGCCCCACAAAATCTTCCATGTGTATCTGAAAAAGACTTCTTGTATTATCATCACCATTATTTTTTATTTTTATTTTTTATTTGTTTTCTTGAAGAAAGCAAGGATCAAGCCCCAAAACTTTTATATATTAAAAAGGTTTATACAGATCATCACCATTTATTAATTGTATCATTATTCATTATTATTATTTTGAAAGATGGATGGCAAATCTTATGAATAAAAGAGACTTTAAATAACCTACATAATTACATAAAAAGTTAATAATAAAAAAAACAATAAAAAAATGCATTTTCAATCTATGGATATTATTATCACCAGTTCACCACTGAACAGACTTTGAATATAATCATTTAATTAATATCAAGAAATATTTATTACTTAAAAATGTGCAAATTTTTTAGGCGTTTTCTCCGATTAATAAGTTGTAATAAATACTATTTGGATCCTACAAGGAAAGTTCAAAGGATCCTATATATCATCATAATGGTGAAGTTGATTGGAGCCCGGAATGTTGATGAGCTTCTTGGCCTAACTCTGTACCGTATGCAGTTCCAAACATTTCTCTCTGTTTTTCTTCTTTTATATATATAACTAAATTGTTCAATTTACTAAATATGTTTGCTCGTAAGATTGTCAAAGAGAAACAATAAAAAGGACAATACTATCTTCATCGCTGTTAGGAGATGCTATTGATTATGATTTGATCTTCTACCAGATTAGTAATTGTTTCTTTTATTTTTTTTTTTTAGATGAATTGTTAGGGACTGTCAAAAGTACAAAGAATAGGAGGATAGTAATTGTTGTTGTCTGCAGCAACATGGAATTCAGATGAAAATTAGGTTGCCAATTTCTCACTTCTCAGTACCCCTGCCAAATAGAGATTCCATCGGCAAGCTGGATGTTTAGTGCTATTTATCCTAGAATAAATGCCGTTTTGGCACTTGATAGCAAGTACATTGGTCTTTTTAGTTTTGATAATAATTCTGCACATAAAGAGAGAGAAAAAAAAAATTCAACATACTCAAATATTTGCATCATCCTTTATTTCTATATTTGAAGTATAGAATAAAATAATGAAACTTTATGGATTTGGAATTATGGATCCAAGTCGGATAAAATGGATTTGAAACCAGGCTTGAAACAATGCCAATTCGGTCAGGTTGGTCAGTGATCCACAGCCTCGGTCAGGATTTATTCATTCCGGTCTGACCGTCTGAGGTAAGTTTGAATATAATCAGTGATTGGTCAGGGTGCGGTCAACAAGGTGGCTGCCCGTGTCGTTAAGCGTCATGGTTCGTTCAGTGCACCAGACCTGAACCACCGACCTTCGTGTCGACAAAATATCAATCTAGTCGCCTCAAAAATGATTTTCGCCTACACTTCTAAACAAGTGAAAGAAAGTAAGAGAGATGATTGATTTAGCATAGGTTTGTACATGATTTCAGGCAAAGACGCGAGCACCGCTCGATTGAAATTAAATGTATCGTAGAAATAGTTAAATCTAACTTCTTTTTAGCACTAAATCTAAATTCTACACTTGTAATTAGGTCATGTACTTATTTTAATACAAAAAAAGAGGGGGTTGAAAGATAAAAACAAGAAAAGAAATTGTTTTATTTCCAAATAAAACACGGGCCACAACAAGTACGTTAGCGACGGTGACGTCACAGTCAAACTACTTTCTTTTGAAGAACTGACTTGGCGTACGGGCCACTATTAAAAAATCAATAAAACAATGTCAATAACTAATTTGGATAAGGGCACGTTTCTTATAAAGAAAAATGATAACAACATTGGATACGGCCACGTGGCAATCAGCCTGAAAGCTTCGTCTTGTAAGTTGTAACCTTGTATTTTATTATTATTATTATTATTATTATTATTATTATTATTTTCCATTGGTAACAGTGTAAAAATTGTAACTTCGCAACTTCGGAAGAGTACTATGTCATGTCTAAAGCTCCTAATGTTCACTTATCGGTTATTGTTTATTTATTAGCAGTAGTTTTCATTCCAAGGGTGCCGTTTGGGAGGCATGCACGAGAATTAGCCAATTTCCGAAATTGACAATTCCATTCTTTAATTTTTCATCCAAATGATTTTGGAATAGCCAATTCCATTCCTAACACTCTTTCCAATAACATTTTTCCCTCTATTTTTCACACTTCCCAATGCTATTCCTAAACTCATCATCCAAACAATATTTCTAATTCCCGGAATAACCAATTCTCACAATTCCTATAAATAGTATTTTTCCCTAAATTTATGCTATTCATATCCTATTCCTGACCCCTCCAACGACACCTAAATATTTTCTAGATTAGTTGACATCTTCGAAATAAAATAAATAAGCTGCTATAAAGACAATTTTAATCTACATCTAAAAAAAAAGAAAAATTTAATCTATAAAAAGCTCTGCTTTATGTATCCAGTAGTAAATGTAATTAATTTCGGCCCATTATACCCCACGCCTTCAACATGTCATATAGTCAAAAACCACCAACTCAATTCGGAATTTATTTTTTCGTGAACTTGACAGAAGCTGTCAAGGAATTTAATTCGGAATTAATTGGGCTTGGGCTGATTTAAAAGAACACCAAGCAGTTTTCTGTAGAGATGCTAACTACGGCCATTATATTCATATAACAAAAATCAGAATTGCTTCCGGCAAAAGTTTCTGAAAGATTGCAGAAAATTTATGGTTGGTTCTTACAAGTTACAAGTACAATACTAATACAAGACAAGCAAATAAATCAAGAAGCCAATAAACTAAAAACAAAATTTCATAATGCAGTCTAAACATCTCCCACATCAAACCGAAAGGCCTAAACCACTTATTCACGTAATAAGGAAAAATAAAATTTGTTCAATTTGCAAGCTAATTTATAATATATGCTTGCATGCTCACACAATTTCCAAAAACACAAAAATACTATCTTCCGCCTCTCTTAAGGGTTGCTAGTTGCTACAAACCATGACTCTTCTCCCAGACGCAGTAATTGCTGCCATGTGCTGCAACATGGAAATCGGACGGTATCAAATTGCCGACATCAAATCTTGGTCCAAGCTTTGTAATAACTTTCTCATCTATCATTGCCATGTAGAGATCAGCTTCGGCAACCAAGATGTGTAGTGTGCTACCTGAATGGATGCCGTTTCGCGATCTGATAGCAGCTAAGTCTGATATCTGTCCTTTGAGTCCCCAGTCGAACAAATGATCATAAAACTACATATTAAAACAAGAAAAACTAAGATGTCTATTAAATGTTTGCATTACTATTATTATTTTTTTTTTGTCTCAGAAAACTAACCTAGCTACACTACACGTACGAACTGTATAGCAAATTAGCAATAAATAAGAATATACTTACGATGCAAGGTATTCCTGGGTGAGTCAGGATGTAAGCATAGCCTTGCATGACTTGATCTGAAGGGAAAGGCCACAAGTGCTGTGTAGATCCAGTATCATGGTTGTCAATAAACGTGACCGCTTTCTCTGGCCACCAACCAAGCATGCCGGGTGCCTTGCCATTACCATCACGCATCCTCCATAGCTCTCCTTGCACTGCCACCTGTAGTATCCCCTTTGTAGTAAAATCAAATGCTGTTGCGCGACCACCAACTGTCTGGGCCCAGTTCACAAGCTCTTGCCTATCTCCATCTTGGTTGTTTGAAGGTTTGCCATCCCCATTATATGACAGTGAACTCCATATCTCCGCTACCACAAAACTCGGGGAGGTGTTTTGTACGTAAATTTTGGCAATATTGGATGAATAACCCTTTGCAAAGTCAAGGCGCCAACCGTCAAAACCAATATCAGTCTTGAGCCAGTTCAACCTATACAATATGCCATGCAAGAGGAAAATGAGATTTCTACAATGTTGGATACAATATCTGAATAATGGTCATTTTAAATCTAAAAGTTAAGCTACCAGTCAGAGAGCTCGCGCTGAACGCGAGGATTGAGATGGTCGATATCAGGAGCAGCTCCAAAGTCCCCGCCAGTGTCAGGATTTCCAGTGCCATCAGAGTACTGTGTGTCATCACGACATATCATACCTGGGCCCCAGTCAAGGCGATCGTCAGGCGTGCCACCCTCAAAGATGCAGTAAATGCCCCGGCTATCCTTATAGTCAGCACAACGATGGTTGATCACAATGTCGGCAACACATTGTATGCCCTTTGCATGGAAGGCACTGATAAGCGCTTTCAGCTCTGCCTCAGTGCCATATTTTGAGGAGTTTAGATCATATAGCCGTCCTGGCATATAACCTATATGAAATAAGGATGTTGAAATAATTAATAACTCAGACAAACATATTGAGCTACATAGTTAGGACTTAGGAAGTAACAAAATGGTGTCATGTTGCAGATATTATAGTTTGTAAAATGAGGATGAAATATTAATTTAAAATATAAATTTGGTTAATCTAATCAGAGTTGAATATTATTTATTAACCTTGTGGAGAAACAGAATGCGAAGGTGGTGGAAGCCAAACATGTGTCACACCGGCACTCGCTATGTCATTGACTTGGCCCATGAGGAAATTGTACCAACCTCCTTGCTTCCTCCATGACTCCCAGTTGAAACCCTACAAAAAAGACAAATTTAATAAACGCTGTTCAATGAATTAATAGTATATAACTAGCGACTGCATATCCTTACATAGTACATGTTCAAAAAGCAAAGTGATAATAAAAATGAAATTCAGAAATGTATACTCAAAAAATAAACTGCACCTGCAGAGATAATCTTTTTTTTTTTTTATATATATATACTTGGAAAAGGACTTGCTGATCAGCTAGAGCTAAATTATTTGTTTTTAAGGTAGGAATGCGAGCAGCTTGAGCTGAATTAGAACCTACTGATAGTAAAGCCAGTAGTAAAAGAAAATGAGTAACTGAAAACCTCTTCATCGCTCTCTCTTTTGTAGTTTTGTATATCGCTCAAACAAGAAGAACACAAGTCGAATTATACTTGTGATGTTTTGGTGACTTGACACGGATCATGCATGGTGGTATATATAGGCATGGAGGCGAGCCAGTTTGTAGGCTATCTGACATGTGCTTCTATCTATATCCTTGAATGCATTTAATGTTTAGTAAACCCATACTAATTTAGTTGGAAGGTGAGCGGATAAGGCTAAAATTCGGGTCTTGCATTAACTGAAAAATTGGAGGTAGAGGCCATGTAGAAGCAATGGTTGTTATCCAACTGGACAGTGTACTGCGCAAAATAGATAAGGTTTTAATCAGAGGGAATTCGTTTTTCTTTTCTCTTTTTCCTAGTATTAAATGCAGAAGGTAGTTACTCTGCTTTTGGGCTGTTAAAGAGAAGTATATCTGAATGCATTGGTATGCCTCCAATAAGAAAAAAATTAATATAAATTGAAAACCATATATAGGTTGCGTAAAGATTAAACAATTCAACTCGATTGAGTAGTGCTAACGAACTTAACAGTAACGAGTTGGACAATAAAAATAACAAAGGTGTCATTTGGGATGGTTAGGAATAGAATAGGAATAGCATAAATTTAGGAAAAAATACTATTTACAGGAATTGTGAGAATTGGCTATTTCGAGAATTAAAAATATTGTTTGGATGATGAGTTTAGGAATAGCGTTGGGAAGTGTGAAAAGTAGAGAGAAAAGTGTTATTAGGAAAAGTGTTATTGAAAATTGTGTTAGAAATAGAATTGGCTATTCTAAAACCGTTTGGATGAAAAATTTAGGAATGAAATTGTCAATTTCTAAAAATCGGCTATTTCTAGGCAATCCAAACGAGCCCAAATTGTTTATGGTAGGATATGTATCCAGTTGAGATGCAAAAGCGAATTCAAAATTCATCATGAAAAGGTAGTGCTGTACTACTGTTACATGGGAAAACAAATCTTGGGGCGGTGACGTGGCGTCAAAGTACTTTCCCTCGATTGGAAGAAAAAGAGTCAAACTAACTCTGCTTAGGGCCACGTGGCTTTACAGTTATAATATCCATCTTCAAGAAAAAATTGCGATAAGAACAGGCCGCAAAAAATCCTGCATTTTCTTTAGCAATATATATTGTAAAAATTGTGATAAGAGCAAGACCGCAAGTTTATCTATGGTAAAAATTGTGATGAGAGCAAAGCCGAGATGGACAATCTTGCAAATTTTTTCTTAGTAATATGATAAACATAAAGTGACGACATTTAAAAAAACAATTTTAAAATTACAACTTTTTTGCAGAAAAATTAAAAATTGCCATTAGCTTACTAATTGAAGTTGTGAATTTAAATTTTACAGAATAATCAAATGAGGCTAAAAATATAAAATTAAACTATTGATATATATTCATCTAATTAATCACGAGGCAAGTGTTTATTCCAAATAAGTTTTCATTTTTTGACTTCATTTTTATAAAGTCAATATGTCAAAAAAAGATGCAATTATTTTAATTAAATCGTCAAATTTTTAGCAAATATTTTATATTGATTTTGCACAACACAAAACGTATAAATATATAAAACAAAAAATGTAAACCCTTGGTCCGCATATTGATTCTTATCACTTTTTGAAGGTAATTTAATAATTTATAAAATTAAACTCATGAATTTTCCAAATAAGTTCAAATTCATACAATTTTTCTTTTTCAAAATTATGATCGGATTGTGCTTTTAAATTTTAAAAGTAATGGATTATTTATTTTTTAAAAAAATTAACATTTTAAAAAAGCTTTTGTATATTATTTTGTCGAATGTGAATAGTCTTCTTTTGAGTTTTGACTGCAAATTTGCGGCCATCAAAAAAATTCGGCGGCTTCCGTAGAGTCTCGTGTGCAGTGCTCCAAATCAAGCGTATTTATTGCTTGTATTTAAGAGATGAAACTTGTGATCGCTGCTCCAATCATTTTCTTTTGGGAGACTGGAATTGCCACGTATAGGTTTATCCGAACCGATTAACTGCCGCCCGGAGGAGAGCCATTGGTGCAATCCATGAAAGATCAGATGGCTAGAACAATGAGTCCCTATTGGTTCAGAACCAGATACTGTAGTACAGTTAAGATAGTAGTAATAATTTTAATATTTTTAGTTATCTTAACATTAACATTCTACCGATGTGATTTATTGTGAAAGTTCCTTAATTGGTTTAAAGAGTCTAATGCAATCGTGAAAGACTACTAGTAGATATTGCAAATTGTATTTACTTATATTTGATTATGTGGTAAATCATTTAACTAATATGTACACGCCAACATGTTGTGCAAGAAATTATTTGTATAGAACCATTCCCCAAATTGATAGTGTAATCATTATATGTTTCTCCAAGGGCAGGCTTTCACTTGTTATTTGGATTTGGACGACTTTAGTAGTTAACAGACCATTGAGAAGACTAAAAATGGCTTGAAAAAGATTGACGCTAATAAAACAAGACAGTTTAATTATTAATCCATACCACGTAGAATGATAATAATATTTTTTTTACTATTTCTGTACAGTAAAAGTGTATTTAATACGTACGCGCATGATGACATTGTCTATGAGAGTACCAATTCTACTTTGTAAGTCGTCAATAAATTATTAATATAAAAATTCATTTTTTTGGTTGGAATACCCAAAGCCGAAAAAATTATAACTAACTTTAATTAATTTAGAAATTATAAAATAATCCGTTTTTAATTAATTTTTTAAAAATGACTGCGCAGTTTCGGAATCTGAGATTCCGAAACTAATTCTGCTTAGTTTCGGAATCTCAGATTCCGAAACTAGCTAGTTTCGGAATCTCAGTTTCCGAAACTAGCTAGTTTCGGAATCTCAGATTCCGAAACTAGCATGGGCCATTTTTTCGACGTTCATCAAACTTTAATTATTATTTTATTCAACTTTTAGCTAGTTTCGGAATCTGAGATTCCGAAACTAGCATGGGCGATTTTTTCCGATATTTATTAACCTTTTATTATTATTTTATTATTATTTTATTATTATTTTATTATTGTTTTATAATACTTAATAAATTATATATTACTTTATTAATATCAAAATCTATATCACGTAAAAATTAAAAAATTTTAAAAATTAAAAAAATTACTATTATTGACGAAAAATTTTCCAAATATTACAAAAATAATACTCAACATAACACTTTTTATTGCGCTAGAGAGAAATGACAAGAGGTTCATGCTATATCCAGACAGGAAAAAGGAGGCAAACACCCCTGTTAACTATAATGAAAGTAACTTGATTTACTACATTTTTCTTTTTTATGATTAATTTTTTATTTTTAAAAAATTGTAAGTAGTTTTATGTAATGTTTAGATTTGAAAACTTTCAAAGTAGATTTTGGAGGTTCAGACAGCGTTTTTTGGCCCCGAAAATGGTCGTTACGGGATAAATCCCGTAAACCTTGTAGATCTCGTCGCAAGCTTTCCGAAAAGTCATCATATGCCCAAAACGGACGTTCCTATCAAAAGTTAAGCCTCCTTCAAGTTATAGTGTTCCAAAACATCGATTTTTAAATATTTTCTTTCATTGTAAGCAGCCTAAGTTGAAGGAATACAATTGAGATTCCGAAACTAGCTAGCGGGCCCGCTCAAACGTCAGAAAACTTAATATTGTACCCTATTTTATTACTATACTTTACTTTACTTTTATTATACTTTACCATATAACACTACTTTATTACTTTTATTTTACTATTTTTACTATAATATTTTTAGAAAATTTGAAAATAATAATATAAATTATTTATTAAAACAACTATTATTAAATTTTCAAAAGTTAGGTGAAATTTAAAAAAGTTAAATTGAAAAAATATGAAAGGCCTAGTTAAATTGAAAACAGTTAAATAGTGAAATTTATTAAATATTGAAATAATTTATTAAATAGTGAAATTATGACAAATAATTTATTAAATAGTGAAATTCTGACAAAATAGACGGAAAACTAGCTAGTTTCGGAATTTCCGAAACTAGCTAGTTTCCCGCACAAAAGTTGGCAGTTCTAGTTTCGGAATCTCAGATTCCGAAACTAAGCAGAATTAGTTTCGGAATCTCAGATTCCGAAACTGCGCAGTCAGTTTTAAAATTTTCATTAAAAACGGATTATTTTATAATTTCTTAATTAATTAAAGTTAGTTATAATTTTTTCGGTACCCAAAGAGTGCTTCATTAGACCAAGAAAATTCGATGCAATAGCCCAAGAAAATTCATTTTTCTGCTAGCTGGACTATCCTTTGAGGCTTTACTGGACCTGTTTTCTACGAAAGTTTGGACACTAAATTCGATGTAATGGCCCAAGCAGCAAAGTCCATTCGTCCTTAATTGACTACAACTTTCTTAAAATATTTAAACAAAAAATAATAATTCGGTAATTAAAAAGAAAAAGTTATAATTTTTCATAAGTTTAATGCGTATATATTTTATTGTAAAAGGCACGACTGATTCCCAGTTTCCCACCAATCATGGGCTCATGGCCATGGCGGAGGGTATGGAAATTCGCCATCGCCCAACGGGTGCCATATTTTTGTGTAAAAAATTATAAATAACTTTAATTAATTAAGAAATTATAAAATAATCCGTTTTTAATCAAAATTTTAAAACTGACTGCGCAGTTTCAGAATCTGGGATTCCGAAACTAATTCTGCTTAGTTTCGGAATCTCAATTTCCGAAACTAGCTAGTTTCGGAATCCCTAGTTTCGGAATCTGGGATTCCGAAACTAGAACTGCCGACTTTTTTGAGAGAAAAAATATTTTTAATTTTTTTTAATTAGTTTCGGAATCTCAGATTCCGAAACTAACGTACCAAATTTAATCCCAGGCACATGATGACTGACATATCTGACGCAGCATCTAATCCCATTTAATCCCATGCATCAAAAGCTGTGCAATTCGACGGTTCGCTCTCTCTTGTTGCTTTATTTTAGCTTTACTGCTTCGCACGTGTCATGAAGAATACAAGGTAAGGTAGCATATATAGCTAACTAGCGTAACATTCAATCTAATTACATTGGTCATTGGTGGAATCCGTACAATAGAGTCAAAAGGATCCGAGGATAGCTATTGAACTTCAGAAAACAATTTTATACTGATTTAAAATTAAATTATTAAACTCATTTCAAATTTAAGAGTTTGATTATAAATCCACAATGTGGGTATGCATTTATTAAGTTTTTTAAAATATTAATTTTTATTTGTAGGTAATCGTTATTTGTCAGCCGGTGATAATATGAACTTATTTTTTAAAATTAGAATTTTTCATTTTTTGTTAGGTTCCTTTTTTTAATTTAATTATAAATATTGAATAATTGTCAACAAATCGATAAATTCTTATTTCAAGAATTATTGCCTAATCTAAAATTTGGCAAATAGTTCACAAGTAGCGACAAGCAGCTAAATGCCAGTCATCATATGCAACAAATGTGTTTTAAACGGTGAATGTGACAAGCAGCTAAATGCTAACATAAAATATTATATATGTCAATAAATGTTGCGTCAGATATGTCAGTCATCATATGCATGGGACTAAATTTGGTATGTTAGTTTCGGAATTTGAGATTCCGAAACAAATTAAAAAACATTTAAAAATATTTTTTCTCTCAAAAAAGTCGGCAGTACGTAATTTGAGGGTTAGCCCCTTTCACTGTCTTTGCCTCCACCAACTTTGAGGGATTCGACGTAAGCTCTGATTTTCGAACTGAATATTTGATTAATAAATATATTAATTTAAATTTTGAATTTAATAAATAAATTGCTCGAAGGATCATTAATTGGAAATTCCAATGCCCATCATTTTCAATGATCCATCGAACCAACTCGAAGTAAGAAGACAACTAAGAGTCCATTCTGAATCTCAAAAAAAAAAAAAAAAAAAGGAGAAGTCAAAAAAAAAAAAACTTGAAAACAAAATAAAGTGACAGTTGAATTTGTTACTTCTAAAATATGGAAAAAAATCGATAAAGAGTATCAAGAAAAAAATGAAGAGATTAACTTTATTTTCATTTTCATTTATTATAATAAAACAAGATTAACACTTTTTTTTCCTTCCCCATTTCCGTTGTCTCTCTCATTCATCTCTTATTTTCATACCCAAAAGCATATCTCGAGGGGTAAAAAAAGAAAAGGTAAAATAATAAAAATATAACTTTCACAAAATGTCCTTTATACTGCTCCTCAATAATATATTGTTTCTCATGGATCATGACAAGTTGACAACAAAATTAACTCGAGTCCCCACTTAGAACCAGCATGTCCATCTTCAAGGCACAAATTTTACAATCCCACGTGCCATTCGTGACCGTCCATTCCAATGCTCCTCACTCTCACCGCCTGATCTGACCCATTAACCCCAAACGGAGAATAAATGCTATACAGACAACCGCTTTTGACTTTTCGAATGAAGACAAAAAAGGGCAGATTTTCCGATTAAAATTGAGATAGCTGGTTTCGGAATCTCAGATTCCGAAACTAGCTAGTTTCAGAATCTGAGATTCCGAAACTAATTAAAAAAAATTTAAAAATATTTTTTCTCTCAAAAAAGTCGGCAGTTCTAGTTTCGGAATCTGGGATTTCGAAACTAGCTAGTTTCGGAAATTGAGATTCCGAAACTAAGCAGAATTAGTTTCGGAATCCCAGATTCCGAAACTGCGCAGTCAGTTTTAAAATTTTAATTAAAAACGGATTATTTTATAATTTCTTAATTAATTAAAGTTATTTATAATTTTTTCGGATATTTTTGTTTCTTACTTGGTTTTCATAACATTCTGGGCTTCTATGTACTACTGGTGAAACCGGCCCATATGCTGAGAAAAGAGAAGCCTTTCGCTTCAACAAAATTTTAATCATAGAAGAACTACAATATAAGCTTTGAACTTTTCTCCTGAATTAATGAAGAATTGGTTTAACGTGTGTATATTCATTTTAACCACAAAATCCCAATTACTTTTGTTGATCCAAGAAAGCTCTTTCTGTTTACAAATCAAAACGCAGCTGGATCTCCAATAGGACATACTCCCTGAGCTCTGACCCGCAAAACAGCCAAGACTTCACTGCAAGTTCAAAATGTAACACTAGCACAGACCGTACCAGAACAGAGTAAGTAAATTAAGCAGTCAGCAAACTGAATTATACAGAAAATAAACTATCTTTTTAGCCTAAAAGATCCAGTTCGCAAATTATCTTTGATTCTCACCTGAAAGTTATGCTGTTTGAAGGTTCGTCAGTTCCATTACTTTGAATTGTACCAATGGGGAATAGTCAGCTGAAAATACCACATCCGAAGTATCGGCATCTGCTTCCATAAGCATGCCACATTGTGCGCCCATTTGGCCCCTAACAGGTGGTCTCTAAAACCCCATCCGGCCGTCCCCCAAAAAGATTATGGTTGAACGACAAAGTTATTATAAATTGCATTGAACTGGCAAATGTAACTTTATAATAAGCAGTTATTGCAGTGAACTGGATTATGGTTGAACGACAAAGTTCCTTTTTGTAAATTGATATATTGTCTGCATTTTTCTGTTTAAATAAATCAATTTCTCGCTGGTCGTGGACACACTATTAATTTCCAAGTTGGCATTTTATGTGACTCATGTCTGATTGTATCCAAAAAGAGATTTGACCACGAAAATGGGAAGATGTCTGAAATGATTTCATATTTGACATCCATGTATGGAGTTAAATCTCTTAAGTTGCTATACTAATCAATTATTATACAATATTGCAAGTCAGACTATTTAAATTTAATCCGTAATTAGTGAGTCTTTACTGGTCCAGCTTGTCTGACAAAGATACCACCGCTGGGCTGTCTGTTTCGATCTAGCCTTTTGCAATTCACTGCGCATTGAATAGTAAAAGGTACATGGTGACTAGGCATCGATATATCCAAATCCAATCAAAATCAGTACTGGATGCATTTTGTGTGCACTCGTGGATTCCTATTCATGCAATGTGAAACAGCATTATTCTATGCTAAAGGGCTGAAACCTAATAATTGACGTAAAGCGACCCTACAAATGAAGGGTACATATGGAATCTGATAAAATTAAAAAAACAACCAAAACAAACAAAAAAGGACACGTGTTGACTCTTCGGCACATTGTAGTACCCCCACTTGGATATTCATAGGTGTAAGAATATAGACACATGTGTCCCGTGTCTGACATTTTTCTATTCAGTTTATATTACAATTTACAACATGAGTCGGTGTCTGGATACGATACGTGTCGGTCATAGATATATTTTGATCCCAGAAGAAGTATGCGCGCTACATAGGTCGAAAGGTAATAAAGAAGGTCGCAAACCTAAATTGGAATTTGAGCCCGTCAATGTCATTAACCAATACCAGCCCATAGAAATGGCCCACTAGAACAGTAAATGAGATCTCAATACAGATCTTCAAACAGAGATTTATGATATATCGTTGTTGCTTTCGTGGAAGCACACTTGTATTTGAGTTCAAATTTCATTTGAATTATAATCTATTGTTGTAGCCTTTTGAACCATCTAAATTATTTGGAGCTAATTTAGCACGTTTCTGTTTGACGCCTCGAGGCATTTTAAATCCAAGTTATTTAAGTGATTATATTAGTGTTGATACTTGATATCTACTATCTAGTGAGGCGTGAGTTTCTCAATTTAGCTCCACATTTTTTCTTTCTTCTTTTGTTCAGTTAATACATTATACAATAAAGTTGTATGTTTTATATAAAGTGTTTTCGTGTAGAATGCAGATGTTAAGTCATCCCTCCCCCCCCCCCCCCACCCCCCCCCCCCCAAAAAAAAATAAAAATAATAATAAATAAATAAATAATAATAATAATAATAATAATAATAATAATAATAATAATAATAATAATAATAATAATAAATAAAGATGAGAAGCATTTCTCTAGCTCATAGTGCCTCAAAATTTGCTTTCAATTTGTTTTTCAATGAGAATCAGCTTTTTCAATGAACAGTAGTATCGGAGATTAATTTACTGACAAATTAGATAAAAAGGACGTACGATAAAGAAGAAAATAATGATTTTTTTTTTTTAAAAAAAACTTGTGATGTCCAATAATGTCATTCTCAATAAGAAACTTGTTTTGGCCATTGAAGATAATTATCGATTTTGTAAGAGGATTACTAGAATACTATGCGATAGTATGAGACCCTCTAGTGCTACACATTCATTTTCAAATTTTATGTTTCAAATGACCAATCCAAATTAGTCAATCTCATCTTCATATCGAAATATTATTAAGAGTCAAATTTTTTACTATTTTGAAAATTTTAATTTTTCAATCTAATTAGTTTTGAACACTCCAATAACAACTATTTTTAGAAATTCAAAAGAAATAGTAAAAAATATAAAATATTAAATTTGGTCTAAAATAAAAGTTCAATATGAAAAACATATTGAACAGTTAGATTTGGTCATTTGAAGCACAAAAATTGAGATTTATATGCATTGTATGGGTCCAGTCGTCCTATACGATATAGCAATCCTCATAGGATTGCTAGAATGCTACGCATAACACAAGACCCTCGTGTGCTAGTGCTACTCCTTCATTCTCAAATTGTATTCTTTAAATGACCGATTCAAATTGCTCAATCTCATCTTCCTATAAAAATCATATGAAAAAACAAAATTATAATATTTTTTAATTTTTTATTATTTTTTAAATTTTAGAAATTAGTCAATCTAATTAGTTTCGAGTTCTCTGATACAAGTATTTTTAAAAATTCAAAAGAAATATTAAAAAGTTCTTACAAATATAAAAAGTTTTCTTCAATAAACTTGAATATAAAGAATACAATCATGAGCAGTTCAAATTTGATATACTCGTAGTATATTACCCATTGTGTTGCTAGTTTTATAATATTTTTTTGTTTTTATTTTCGTGAAAGTTTGGTAATATATTCATTGGCTTCATTGAATTAACTAATAAGAATATTTTTTGCTAATCAGTTGCACTTGCACATTTGCACTACAGATGTCAGGACCCAATTTAGAGTTGGTCACTATGTTTTTAGTTTACATTTATTAATTGATATATATTGAGCTACGTGAAAACCAAAAAAATCGATATAAATAATAACACGACATAAATTGTGAAAATAATTAAAATGTTGATATATTTTTGCATCGTAAGGAGTACTAATTAAAAGTTTAATTATAAAAATATATATCTTCTAAAAGAAAATACTCAAAAGACGAAGAAAAACAAACTATATAACCCTTCAGCAGAAAAGTTATCCTAGAAGAAAGCACGATTAAAGTTCATTCTCCGAGAAAATCAACTATATTCTTTTCATTTGCATATAATTGAATGTACGAGTGACATAGACGTGCAAATTATAAATACCGAAGTGTCAATCAAATTGAATTACCCTACAAATCCAAAAGGAAATCTATATGCATGTATCTTTCTTTATTCCTATTGTATAGGTTGGGGACTCATTTTGTATGGTCAGTCTCAAGAGTATTCAGCAAAAAAAGGACGTGCATGCGTAGAACGCATGTCTAAATTCTATGAGATTCTTCGTATACTTTTGCACCGCAAATATCAAATCTAGTTTTGATCGTATAATGTGATCAATAAAAATTCAATACAGGCCTGTGGCAGGAAGAAATAATATTGTTAGGATTTGGTCCATAGCAAAGAGTGCAAGGTCACTAATTTAATTGTAAAAAAAAATTAAATTGTTCTCATCCATTCACTATCGAGTTTACAATTGTTTAATGTCGTGTGAAAATAAAGTAAACTATGAAACATAGAACAGTCCGCATTAAAGCCATGTTTTTAAAACTGGACCAGACTGGCCGGTTCAACCAGTTCAACTACAAACCGAATCCTTGTCCATTACTGGAAAAAAAAAAAAAAAAAAAAAGAAAACGTTTCAATCAGTGGCCTTCCCGATTCAGTGGCCGGTTCGGTTTTCGAAACATTGCATTAAAGTGACCTTTTTCACAGCAATCTTATACTTTGAACTAAATGGTACTGAATTTTAATGTGTTTTTCCCTCAAAATAGTATTGCGCGGTGTTTTATTTACTGTTAGCACTTTTGTTGTCATAATATATAGACCGTCTCAAAACAAAATATCTCACAAACAAAAGTTTAAAATCAAATCTCCTCCTTCACAGCTTCGATAATCCTCTTGTATTCTACTTCGAAGTCAAAGAATGCAACTGTGACTTCAAAATATTTATGTATCATGCATGTAGGAAAAAAAGAAAGAAAGAAAAAAAAAAAAGAACTCCCCATATCAATAATTAAGGACTAGCTAGCTAGGAAAGTCAAAACAATTGTCAAAATTTTCAACGGAATGCACATTATTAATTTGTTAACTAGAAAGTGTCAATAAAATCAAATGGTTGGGCAGAATAAGAATCATGCAAATGCTGAATTTCATTTCTTATAAAAGAATTATATAGTTTTCAATAGAGAAGAAAAGAAAAAGAAAAATAAGGTAAAAATATGTTGGGAAAAAAAAATGAAAGGGGCGGAAAGAAAGGTTGGTACTTTTAAAGATACGTTGTACTGAGAATGGATCTGCATGGTGTAGTGTAGCAGTTCAAGACGTACATTCTGCAACTGCAAGCCCGTCACGTTATGTTGCCATAAGAAATCATAAGTGATATGATTTTTCTTCGGAGCCTAACCCACCATAGGCGTGGACACCAAAGTAAATACTAAAATCTGTCCATGGCATGACCCGTCACAATTATTGACAACAAAAAAAGAGTACAAACGAGCTACTCAAAGGATCCTTCCTCATTACATAATTAACTACATGTTGGATGACCAAAAATTGGAAAAAATCAAAATCATCCTGTGTTCTGTTATCGGAAAGGAAACCATGCTGAGAAAGCAGAGTAACATATACGATGGTTTTTTATGGGTAAATACGAAAATTCTTCAATAATGCCGATTAAATATAAATCTTTTTAAAATATTGATATTTCAAAAAATTACATAATAAGGAGTAATCTGTTAAAAATAGATTTAATAATCAATAATGATCACATATATTATGTAGTTCCAATATTTATATTAAAATATTATATTTAAAATTTTAAGTATACTATATGAATTTATATTTAGTTCAAAATTTTGGGGACAAAGACGTCTATCGTTGAAACAGGGGAATCAGCCTATATATATATATTTCCACACTTATAATTAAATAATATTGGTCTCGTAAATGAAATTGTGCGTAAATTCATAGGTCGATTAAATATTGGGAATCTGCCGCAATTCTTAACCTTTATGTAGAATTCCTTGTCTAGATTTTTTTTTTTTTTTGGAAGGTTAGTGATTTACTATCTAGAGTTGTGGCACATACCAACTGAATTGCTCAATGAATATCAATAATTTTAGGATTGTGTGTATAAGAAGTACAATTTTTATTCTTAATCTCAATAAATATCTTTAATTAGTATTTATGTTATTATTGTTGGGGTTTGTATAAAAGACAAAGGAATAATAATTCTAACAGATCAAATAGCAAACCAAAATAACTGAATAACTCGTAGAACCAGCAGTGGAACGGGCCGCCCCAGTCCTGAAACGGACCGTTCCAAAACACCGAAAAGTAATCTTTAGAGTAGAAGCATACCTGAACCCATAGCTATGGCCAAGATCTTGATGCAGAACACGTCTTGCTTGATTGCTGAGATCCTTGATGTCTTGAGAGAAGCACCAAGGTGGGAGGAGATCTTCCAAAGGTTCAAGACTTGCCCTTTGATGCCTTTAGCCTTAACAAAAGCACTATCTCTCTCTAATTAATTGAAGTATTAGGGAGAGGGGCAGAATAGCTGCTATCCACACATGTATGCAGCAGGAATTCTTGGATGTCTTGTCCCTTGGAGACCAATCCCATATATATATGCCAAGGTAACTTGACATGCACTCATGTTTCTATATTCATTCATCACAAATATAGAATCATGACTTTCCTAAGTTAACCACTTATCAAAGGCTCCACACTTTCTATACAAAATCATACTTTTCCATAACAGCCACGTTTAGCATATTACCATACTTAACAATATTCGTAATTAGCAGAATCATTAAGCCATAATTAGCCCACCTTCTAGATTGTTTCTATTTCTGGCATGATTGGAACGGGTCGTTCTAAACGTGTCCAGAGCAGTCGCCCCGACCTGGGACGGACTGGTCAGTCGACTGGTCAGTCGACTGGTCATACCAGACCATGGACTGTCCGTTCTAATTCTGGAACGGGTCGTTCCAGCCAAGGCTCGTCAGCCTATATGGCTAGAAATAATCCAACAATCTCCCACTTGGGCAATTATGCTTAATGTTATTTAATTACGCTTAACTTAAATGAGCTCCTGATTTATGGTAATAAGTTTTGTACTCCAATTCCGTCCATCATTAATAATGATAAAGGACCAAGGAAGCTTTTGTCACATTATAGCCATTACAGACTTCTAATCCTGTAAAGCCGTCGTAACTCAACCCACAATGATCTCAATATCACAATAAATGAATGACATTGAATTTAAATGTGTATAAGTGGTATGGAAAATACACGTAAATGTGACTGTCACGTGTCTATTTTCCAACTTTATTGTTAACCTGAAACTGAAGTGAGGTCAACTTAAATAGATTGAGAATGAAAAATGAAACTGAAAATTGAAAACTGAAACTTTATTCATTTCTGCATAAATTTTTTACATAATACACTGAAACTGAATAAACTGAAACCATCATCTAATATAGCACTCCCACTGAACAAAACTCCCACTAAAGCCTAAAATCCTCAACTGAAATTACACCCATACTTGTTACATGTTTCAGAAACTGCTTGGGTATTAATGCTTTAGTGAGTGGATCCGCAATCATGGAGTTTGTTCCAATGTGCTCGATAGACAATTCGTCATTCTCAACCTTTTGCTTAAAAGACAGAAACTTAATGTCGATGTGCTTCGAGTTGGCTGTGCTTCTGTTGTTGTTTGCATACATGACTGCTGAGTTATTGTCACAATAAATCTTTAGTGGAGTCTTGATAGAGTCCACTACACGCAGCGCAGTGACAAAATTTCGCAACCATGTCCCAAATAATGATGCTTCATAGCAAGCTATACATTCTGCTGCCATGGTTGAAGGTGCCACAAGAGTTTGTTTGGCACTCTTCCATGAAACAGCTCCACCAGCCATCATAAAGATGAACCCCGTGGTTGACTTCAAGCTATCTTGACATCCCGCAAAATCGAAATCAGAATATCCTATGACCTCCAGCCTATCTGATCTCCGATATACTAGCATATAGTCTTTGGTTTTCTGAAGATATCTTAAAACTCGTTTTGCTGCTTGAATGTGCTGAACACCTGGATTATGCAAATATCTTCCTAGCATTCCTGTAATAAAGGCAATATCTGGACGTGTACACACTTGGGCATACATTATGCTTCCAACCATGGAAGAATACTTATTGTCCTTTACTTGCCCTTTTCCCAACTCTGTTTTAGGACATTGTTCAAGACTGAACTTGTCCCCTTTAGCAACAGGGGTCTCTGTTGGTTTGCATTTTTCCAAATCATACCGCTTGAGTACTTGATCGATATAGGCCTTTTGTGATAGACCCAAGATACCTTGAGAGCGATCTCTAATTATCTTTAGGCCTAACACGTATGATGCATCACCAAGATCTTTCATTTCAAAATGCCTAAATAGAAATTTCTTAGTCTCATGCAACATATCCTTATCATTTGTGGCAAGCAGTATATCATCTACATACAAAACCAAGAAAGAATATTTACTCCCACTGAACTTATGGTATATACAATCATCTGCCAGGTTACTCTCGAAACCAAATGAGAGAATCACTCGATGAAATTTGTGATACCATTGTCGAGACACTTGTTTGAGCCCATAAATGGATTTCTTAAGTTTGCAAACCATTTTCTTTGGATCATCCGATACAAAGTGGGGTGGTTGCACCATATAAATGGTTTCATCAATGTCTCCATTGAGAAACGCAGTCTTAACATCCATTTGATGAAGCTCAAGATCTAAATGTGCCACAAGTGCCATGATTACCCTAAAAGAGTCTTTCGATGAAACTGGAGAGAAAGTCTCTTTGTAATCAATACCTTCCTTTTGAGTAAAGCCCTTAGCGACAAGACGTGCCTTATACCTTTCCACATTACCCTTAGAATCCTTTTTGGTTTTAAATATCCATTTGCAACCAATAGGTTTCTTTCCTTCTGGTAATGGTACTAAGTCCCATACGTCATTGTCATACATTGACTTTATCTCCTCATTCATGGCTTCAATCCACTTTTGTGAGTTTGAACTATCCAAAGCAGTACGAAGATCATGAGGATCTTCATTCATCCCTATGTCATACTCATGTTCTTGGAGATAGACCACATAATCTTTAGGTATTGCTGGTCTTTTCTCTCTAGTGGATTTTCTACGCACATGTTCTTGAGTTGTTTGTAGTTGTTCAATGACATCATTATCTTCTACTTGATTATTTCCAACATCTAAGTCCATAGGATTTGGAACATGATCTATTTCCTAAATCAAGTGATCCGTTTGAGTCCTCAATGGATCGCTATTATCTTCATTAACTGTTTGAAGATCAATAGTTTCTTCTTCGAAGATAATATCCTGATGTGTCATTTCTCCCCCCACAACCAAAACATCCTCAAAGAACTTAGCTATAATCGTCTCACATATTATCCTATTAGTGGGATCGTAAAATTTGTAACCCCTGGATCGTTCGGCATATCCTATAAAATAACAACTAACTGTCCTTTCGTCCAATTTCTTCTCATTTGGCTTGTAAGGCCGAGCTTCAGCTGGACATCTCCAAATGCGACAATGTAATAAACTAGGTTTCTTACTAGTCCATATTTCATAGGGAGTTTTGTTGTTATTTGCTCTAGTTGGTACACGATTAAGTAAATAGGATGCTGTTTTAAGCGCTTCTCCCCAAAGAGATAATGGCAGATTAGTATGACTAAGCATACTCCTAACCATGTCCTTCAATGTTCTGTTTCGCCTTTCGGCTACTCCATTCATGCTAGGCGACCCTGGCATGGTATATTGAGGGACAATGCTATTTTTCTCTAGGAACTTAGCAAAAGGCCCTAGACGTTGTTCACCTGAACCGTCATATCTACCATAGTATTCAGCACCACGGTCAGACTTGACTTGCTTAATCCTTTTGTTGAGTTGTAACTCAACTTCAGCTTTAAAAGATTTGAACGCGTCCAAAGCTTGCGCTTTTTCACTTAATAGATACAGATGACCAAACCTTGAATAATTGTCAATGAAACTGATAAAGTATGTTTGACCATTCCTAGTAGGTATAGGAAATGGTCCACATATATCCGTATGAATCAGTTCTAAGACATCATTCGATCTAATGGCATCATATCTCTTTTGGTTGGTTTGTTTTCCGTTAACACAACTAACACATGGGCCTAAATCTGTCATGTCTAAATGATCTAAAATTTCACTTTGCACAAGTCTTTCAATTCTCTTTTGAGAAATGTGACCTAATCGCTTATGCCAAAGTGCACCTGAATTCTCATGAGTTAATTTACGCTTAACATTTCTAGTACTTATATGCAAGTTTTAATTACTTGAAGCAATAATTTCCAAAGAATATAGATTGTCATACACTAAAAGAAAACCAGATCCAACACATTTAGAATTATGAGATAAACTAAATTTTCCATTTCCAAAAGAACAAGAGTAACCAAATTTGTCCAATACAGAAATAGAAACCAAATTTCGTCTAAAAGACGGTACAATAAAAGTCTCATACAAATCTAAATATAATCCAGTTTTTAATAACAATCTAAAATGCCCAATTGCTTCAACTTGTGCCTTCTTGTCATCGCCTACATAGATGTATCTTTCACCATCACTTGGCTTTCGGCAACTCAAGCAGCCCTGCATAGAGACACTTATGTGAGTTGTAGCACCTGAATCAACCCACCAAGTATCATTTTGTACTGAAGTTAAATTAACTTCTGAACAAACCAAAGATAGAGACATACCTTTCTTCTTGCGCCAGGCTATGTAACCTTCGCATTCAGACTTCTTATGTCCCTCCTCATTGCAGAAGAAACACCCATTTGGATTCCTAGCTTTCTTGCCAGTCTTCCCCTTATTGGGTTCTTTCTTTGCATCCGAATTAGCAGCCTTGTTCTTATTTTGTTTCTTCTTCCCTTTATTCTTGGAAGTGGATGCAACGTTAGCACTATGTGTCTTATCTAGTTTCAACCTTTCCTCTTCTTGAACTAGATGCGAAATCAGTTCATTCAGAGTCCACTCATCCTTAGTGCAGTTATAAGTAACCTTCAAATGGTTATACTGACTAGGGAGAGAGTTAAGCACTAGACACACCCTGAATTTCTTCAGATATGTCTAACTTGAGGGCCTGTAATTTTGAAGCTAGATTTGACACTTCCAAAGTGTACTCACGAATGTTGTCTTTTCCATTATACTTCATAGAGGTGAGTTTAGCCATGAGTGTGCAAATTTTCGATTTCTCACTCTTGGCAAATCTCTTCTCAATTTCTTCCAAGTAAACCTTAGCTGGATCGGAAACAGAAACGGTACCCCTGAATGCCTCTGGAATTGTCTTCTTAATGATCATAAGGACCATGCGATTGGAGCGATTCTACTGAGCAACATTTTGAATATGCTGTTGTGTGCTCTTAGCAACAATCTCAGCTGGTTTATCCTCCCTTAATGGAAAGTCTAGATCTAGACAACCGAGAACTATCAATAAGTTCTTTTTCCATTCCTTAAAGTTGGAACCATTTAGCATGGGTATGTTGTTAATGCTAGCTGGAATATTTGCTAAAATAAATCAAAGACAAAATACACTAATTAATAATTGAAATGTATAAGATAAATCATAAGAAAAATATAAAGGTCTTAATCCCATCTATTAGTCTTTATCCATTTGCAAGTGCTCTTTGGAGTCTTCTTACAAACTTCAATCGACTAGGTGTAGTATCAAATGTAACGATTTATAACATATCAATTAAGTAATCTTCCTTTGGGCCGATTAATTAATTATATGTAAAACTTCACAATCATTACCCATTTGATTCTACCTAAACATTGTACATGTAGCCTTTTAAATTATGTCCTTCCTTTGGGCCGATCCATAATTTAAAAGTCACATGCACCTTAATACATTTGTATTTGGGCCTTTGAGACAACCATTAATGTGAGAGCCCATTAGAGGGATGACATTAGGGTTGGCCCAACTTCTCAAATACAACTAAAGTTACCTTTATATTTGATTTAAAATATACCTTAATCTAGACTTTTCATTGTGCACATCAATCCTAATATGAAAAGCCTAACCTAATACTGACCTAGGATGATATAGACTTAAGACCCAGTTGCAAACCTTAAGGTATTTAATATTGGATCGTATGGTAATCATGCGAACCAACTAACCTGGAACGGACCGTTTTGGTGAGAGGACGGTCCGCCCTAAATAGACCAGAAAGGAACCAAAGAGATATATGTAACTTATACAGTCCAGTTTGAGTTACATTAAGGTAAGAAAAGAAAGCGATGGTATCCCGTTCAGCCAGCAGCCATTGAAATTACACCATGTCCAGGCAAGATTCCCAGAAAAGGTCAGGGTCATATGGACACTTAGGCGTCGACCTTATTTTCTGCGACAGAACTTGTCCTCATGACAACTTGGTGTAACCCAACGCTTACAGCTCTTACTATTGAATACCATGGCAAAGACAAGAAGGGAAGGATGCATAAAAATGTCATTTGTACCTAACCAGTACAAACAACACAAAAAACTACCCTAAATTCGGCTTAAATCCTACCTAGTCTGGTTCTTGAACGGACCGCCCTGGTATTGGAATAGACCGCCCTATCCTGGTCAATACCTAACAGTTTGCAACCAAAACTGAAGAGGAAACAGGTCGTCTCAGTCCTGAAACGCACCGCCCCAAGGTGGAACGGACCGTCCCGAAGTGGAACGGACCGTCCCGAAGTGGAACGATCAGCCTAGAAAACCGCAGAAAAAGTAGAAAGATGTCGTCTTAATCTAGGTCGAGAAACCCTAATGATTTATCTCCTATCCTGACAAACTACTTCAAATCTAAATCATCCATTAGGTCAGATTTTAATGATTTTGAAACTTCATAAAAGCCTTAACTTAATTTTTTCAAAATCTTAACTTAATTTATCAAGAAAATCCTTTCAATTAAATTGAAACTTAATGATTTTAAAATTCCTTAAAACTTAACTTGATTTTCAAAACCTTTTTTTCTCAAGAAAAACAGAACATAATCAGATCTGGCATAATCAATCAAACGAATAATAAACAGTTCATAAACAATTGCCAGAAGAACGGAATGGTCCGTTCGAGCCATGAAACTGACCGCCCTAAATATGCCAGAAAACTCAAAGCAATTCAGATCAATTCAAAATTCACCAAATCAAACGACAATTCTGAATTTTGTGTTATACTGCTAGGCTCACGACGAGTGGCTTTGATACCACTTGTTGGGGTTTGCATAAAAGACAAAGGAATAACAATTCTAACAGATCAAATAGCAAACCAAAATAACTGAATAACTCGTAGAACCAGCAGTGGAACGGGCCGTCCCAGTCCTGAAACGGACCGTTCCAAAACACCGAAAAGTAATCTTTAGAGCGAAAGCATACCTGAATCCATAGCTATGGCCAAGATCTTGATGCAGAGCACGTCTTGCTTGATTGCTGAGATCTTTGATGTCTTGAGAGAAGCACCAAGATGGGAGGAGATCTTCCAAAGATTCAAGACTTGCCCTTTGATGCCTTTAGCCTTAACAAAAGCACTATCTCTCTCTAATTGATGGAAGTATTAGGGAGAGGGGCAGAATAGCTACTATCAACACATGTATGCAGCAGGAATTCTTGGATGTCTTGTCCCTTGGAGACCAATCCCATATATATATGCCAAGGTAATTTGACATGCACTCATGTTTCTATATTCATCCATCACAAATATAGAATCATGACTTTCCTAAGTTAATCACTTATCAAACGCTACACACTTTCTGTACAAAATCATACTTTTCCATAACAACCACGTTTAGCATATTACCATACTTAACAATATTCGTAATTAGCAGAATCATTAAGCCATAATTAGCCCACCTTCTAGATTGTTTTCTATTTCTAGCATGATTGGAACGGTCCGTTCTAATCCTAGAACGGGTCGTTCTAAACGTGTCCAGAGCAGTCGTCCCGACCTGGGAGGGACTGGTCATACCAGACCATGGACTGTCCGTTCTAATTCTGGAACGGGTCGTTCCAGCCAAGGCTCGTCAGCCTATATGGCTAGAAATAATCGAACAATTATATCATATTACTACATCAAGAATGCATCATCAACTACTAACTTACTATATAGTATTTCATGAATCATATAATTAATGTACTATTTTATAATATATAATGCAACATCTCGCTCTTGTTGTCTATTTACTTCTTTCAGTTAAACACAACTATTGTCGGCTCTCCATTGCCATCGCCATCCAGTGACGGATCCAGGAAAATTTTAAGCATAGGCACACCAACAGAATTATTAAATTTAACATAATCATTTTCTCAAACATAATCAATAATAGTACTATTACAAAAATCCCTTATGAGAAAATTTTCATGAAATGTATTAAACCTATATAGTTAATAAATAGTGAATTTTATTATTTCAGTAAAACATTAAAGCGTTACTAGTAATGTAACATTAATAAATGAAACTGAAATAACTGTTTCGTTCTAGACGGTATAACTATACAATGTTTTACGATACAAAAAATCAGTTAAATACTTAAATATGAACTTGCGTGAAAAAGAGAAAAATGAGAAAAAAGAAAGAAAAAAGGGGAAAAATAGAGGGAAATATTTATACGGAAAAGGATTGCATACAATTAGAACTATATCTAATTTTTATAGGGAAAGCATATATATCTCGGACTAAGAAATCAAAATCAACATAAAATTTCTGCATAAGATATCAAAATTAAATAATGCCTTTCATACAAAAACGACTCCAACTATGTACTCCGTTTACTTTGACTTATGTTTAAAAATAACAATCAAAGCCCAGGCATCCCTGCCAAATCAAGCATGGGCACTTGATTTCTAAGCTTTTGAGGAAAAAGAAAAATTAATGTTGGAGTATTGATTTTGGAAAAACAAGGGTAGGCCAGTGCCACCCCTTGCCCTATACTGGCTCCGTCCCTGTCGCCATCGCCAATTTAAAATACGATTGTGTAGCTATCAAAAGATATCATAATTTACAAAACTCATTTTTGAACCATAATATATACTTTGCATAATGCACACTGCATGTTGTCTAATACAAAATCAACTATAATCCAATGCATATTTTTTATGTTTTAACAACGTCACGCATTGTCTCAATCACTTTAAAAAATGGACCTTAGAAATTTTGTACGAGTAATGCATACTGACTTATTGTTTTTAAAAGTTGATAGATTTAGTTTGAATGCATGTAATAAGGAATTGAGAACTTGGAGTTGCATATAGTTTTTTTATTACGATGATGATGATTGTGTCTGTGAAATAAACAGAGATGTTGCCGCAAAAGGAATATTTCTCAAAGGAAAAAGAAATATTGTATATATATGACTATGAATATGACAGAACCGTAGATATATTCTAAAGATAGTCTAATTTTGGTATCTAAATCAAGACACGAGTCCGGAGCCCCCCCGGACCCATAGTCCCATATCTCTATATTTAGGGGACCGTATCTACAAAATCCAATTATTAGCCACCACCTTTCACGCCTTGACGCTATATTCTTCACACGTCCACTAATCTGATTATCCATTGTATAATGAATTAAAGAAAATTGTTGTTCCAAGCACTTGGGTGACCAGAAATTGGCCACAATTCCTTCTTAGTTGGAGGCTACCTACTGTGGAGACATGGTCCCTAGAGCATAAATGCAAATCATTAGAGGAAATCCCATGTCCATTCCCTCTGAGAAAGATACCTATATTTGTTCAAATTTGTAGTTTTCAAGGATTCAGGTATGTACTTACTTGGATACTCAAGTCTTTAGCTCTATCCATACACCAAATAAATTATTGTATCTTATCTCTAGTGGACTAGGAAATAATGTACATATGTTATATATTCTCTCTCTTTCGGTGATGTTATTCTACGACAGCATGGGATGATGATGAGGTTGAGATATTCAACGTAAGGTGCGGATAAAAGATCATGATTGAATGGAAGATTCTTTCGAATTTAGCTTCACTATGTTTTATAGCCATGCATGCATGCTATGCTGTAACAGTGTGCGTCCATTGGTTTGGTTTGCAAGTGATAAGCATGAAGTTATATATATGGTCGTGATGGATAAGAATAAAAATATATGGCTATTCGATATATAGTTGTATAAAGAAATTTTGATAAGGATGGCAGCAGGAAAGGTGTTTGAAGGCAAATGGGAATATGTTAACGTCGCTTCTTGCGTTACCGGCCAGACTTTTCTTTTTCTTTATCATTTCTTTTTGCTTTTGATTTTTGTAATATTATTTCAAATTTATGAATGAAGCATGAAACCTAGCAAACGAAATACTACCTCAAGGTCAGGTCTTCAAAAAGAAATACTATGTCAAGGTCTAGTGACGCGAGGTGATGCTCGATTCGATTTCCCAATAATCTCACCCAACCACGAGTAATGTGATGAGCTAATATAGGAATTGCTTTTATCCCCATGACTATGAATCTTTAACTTTGCTTTTGGATCTTCTGATGCATCACATGATATGACCCTGCCGAGTGCCGAAGCGAGTGAAAACTGCCATAATTGTTTACTTTGGTGGAAGTTTGTATATTTGTGATTGTATTGATAGGTTGTCGAATTTCAGCAGCTAGACGGTTTATTAATTAGGATATATATATATAAGTGACTGTAATATAATTAGGTGTACTCGAATGGACTTTTAAAAACAAAAACAAAAAAAAAAAAACTCATCTGTAGTAAAAATTTTCTGCAAATGATATATAGGTGGGTGTGGGGCGCAATGCTCTATATATAGTGCTATATTACGGATAGTTAACAAATTCATTTTTTTAAATGGATCAGTTCCTTGGTGGGTTTCTTAAAATTGAAAGTACTCCGTTCCTAGGAAGGACTTTGTCTTTCAATTTGGATTTGGACTTCACTGTTTGATCAGTGGTCCAAAAAGGTTATTTTAGTGAGAGGCATCTTTGACTAGTTTAGAGGGGATAACTTTAAGTCGCATTCTGGCTCATTATTATGGGTTCAATAAATTTTGGACTCTATATACGGTCATTCCGAATTCGTAAATTTTTTTTATCGAATTTATATAGTTTTATATTATTTTTATAGGAGCTATATAGACGTAAATTTTTGATAATTCGTTGCTACCATTAAATAATGGATCAACCCAAAAGATGGACCTTGCTAATCTGAATATTTTGTCTATACGAAAAGTGGGCCTTTGGTTCCTACAATATAGCACAGGCGGAAGGCAAACTTTTGACAATAATAGATGCTTTCACAAACAAGGGAAAACAATAATAAGACAATTTGAATCCGCACTGAAGATGACGTTATGCTAAAGTATTGTCCAACCATTTTGATGCTAATATATATTTTTTTATTATAAATCGTGTTACAGTATCCTACTATTATCTCCCTCTGTTAATGTGCACCTTCCGTTAGTCACACTCATTCATTTAAAAACTAATTATATTGTAATGTGTAAAATTTGTTCTTAATAAAACGATATAAGGTATATCGCCAACCAATCTTCAGAAAATAAAATTAAATTAAATTAAATAAAAATAATCAATATAAATTGTGTTATATTATCCTGCATATTAATTGAAATAATTAATTCATAAAAGTTATATATGCCAACTACTTCAATAAATAACGGAGACTGGAACCTGATAAAAAAACCAGACTTAATAAAAAACTAGTCATGGCAGTCGCAGCTTCGCTGCGCTTTGTAAAATATAAAAAATCTCTCGTAAAAAACTTGTCAAAATTTATAGACAAAAATTTGTAAGTTCAAAATTAGAAAGTCGTTAAATAAACTTGACATACATTTTCTTTCCAAAAAAAATCTTGCTATTATTAGTGATTGGTATGACTAATTTTAATTGGTACAACTATTTTTAATCGGTACGACTATTTTTAATTCAAAATTAAAAAGTCACTAAATAAACTAAATGGACCAGATCGATCGCAAAAAATTGAAGGGTTTAGATATCTGCAAGAATTGCGGCACCAGATTTAATTATACTTTTAGATGAAGCGTCAGCAGCGACAACAAAACAATATAACAATGTACAGGTAGACTGAGCCTAAAATTCTAAATTAAAACTATATATCTGAACTTAGCACTAATCGGACCATAAATATCCGGCCCGTCTATTGCCATATCGAATCCGAACTTAAGCTTGAGCATCTCTGAATTACTGCATATGTTGCTGATAAACATATTCTATACTTGTATTTTGACCTTGTTTGGAACCGAACTTAACTTAATTTCTTGTGTTTTCATCTAACTTAGCTTACATTTGTGTTTAGATAGAGTTGTTGCCGTCGCCCGGCACCTTTTTGTACAGGAGAAGGCATTGAAGACGGAGAGATGCTGTATTTTGGAGCTGCTTGAAGACATTGCTCACGGACCGCGACCTTCATCCACGACTCGCGGAGCGTAACTGACTTGAAGATTCTGGAAGATCTGGCAGTTATGACCTTTTCGAGTTGGTTTCTTTTGGCAGCAGTTTTGAGTGTATTTGGACGGTTATTTCCTCTCTCTAGTACTCTTCTACAAGCCTATAAAAGCAAGCCTCGACTTCAGATGAAGGAATCCCAACCTTTAGACAGAATTACTGAGAGAAGTTAGAGGAGCGAGAAGGCAGTTATTTCCCACGGGTCGCGACCTCCAGTCGCGGGCCGTGAGAAGGGCCCAGACAAGTAGATAGAAGATTTCACTGGTATATTCTATGTCTATCTTGTTTGTATTATCATTTCTCGTTGCTTTTATGACTATGTCTGAGTAGTTTGTTAGTAGTTTAGGACGATGGCACAAACTCTTGATTAGTTTATTATTATTACTTGACTTGTTTTTATTTGATTTGTGATTTATCTCTTGCATGCTTGATTTTATATATGATTGTTTGGCTTAGATTAACGACCTTGGTTGCCCGCCTTGATAATGGTCATATCGAGTAGTTAGGCATCAAAACCTTGTTCAATAGTTTACATTCAAACCATCATGATTAGGGTTAGGGATTACTCGAGAGGAGAAACCTAAGTTATATGAACCGAGAGGCGATAACTTAATCAGATCTGAGAAGAAATGGAACCCTAGTTCTCAAGAGATAGACATACAACCCTCAGTCGATGCGAGAGTTGAGAGTAAGGTGTATGGGAAATTTTGAGTCCTGTTCAGGTTAGGATCGACCAAGTAACGAAAGTTGAAGTCTTTTCCCTGCATAACTTGATTGAAACATTCCTCACAAACCATCAAATAATCTCTCCGCGGCCCGCGGTAGTCGTGACTATCAAGTTATAAGTCCAGAACCCTAGGCTAATTAGTTAGATATTGTAATCAACCTTCAACTTGTTAAACCTTAGAAATTTTACTTCTTAGTCAGAACCTTGAATTAATCATTTCATCTAGTTTAGTTAAGAGTTTCAGAGAGTCCAGTTTCCTAAATACCCGTCCCTGAGATCGACAACCCGACTATACTTCTTAAGGTTATATCTGTGACCAAATTAGATAGAAATCGATTTATTTGTTAGACACCTAACGACAGGTCTATCAAAATGGCGCCGTTGCCGGGGACGGTGCTAGGAAATTAACGTTTTTATTACTTTTAATTGAACTAATTTTTTCTCTTTGTCTTTTTCTTTTACTTGACCAACAGGAAATTCCATTGTCCACGGACCGTGACTCCAGTCCGCGGCCCGCAGACGTGACTCTGGCAGAAATTGCAAGCACTTTGAAGGGCAAGGGACCACTTCAAACTCAACTCCCGAAGGAAGATCCTCCTGTTGATGACCAAGCAAAGGCAAAAGTCGTGATGGTAAACATCGAAGTGGCAGAAACATCCAAGAAGCCCTTGCGGAAGTATGCGACACCAAAAACGGAGGACATCCAACTCAGCATATCCATTCCAAACACAGGACGAAGGGGATTCGAACTCAAGCCTGCTTTGATCAACCTCGTGCACCAAAACACTTTTTCAGGAGATCCACATGAGGATGCCAATTTACATTTGCATATCTTTTTAGAATGTTATAATGCAATTAAAATACCTGAAGTGTCTAGTGATGTTGTTAGGCTTGGGTTGTTCCCTTGTTAGGATGCCAATTTCATGTCCGCTATGATTCTATAATGACCGCTAAATGACAACTATCCGCTATCCGCTATGACATGAAATTGTTCGCTATGAACCCGCTATCTACTATTTGAAACTTTGGAAACTAGATTTACTTGCATGCAGATTAGAAGTTACCGGTTAATTCATGAGGCTTGTAGTTGACTCGAGTTTCCAAATTCATACGTATATAAAATTTCAATTAAAACAGGTTTGAGTTTGATTAGAAATGCCCACAGCCAATCTCTATTCTGCGTGCCCCTGTCCTCATTAGAAAAAAAAAATAGAAACTGGAATAAAAGCTCAATGCTAACTGAACAATAAAAACTGTTAACAATGTCCTTTTCAAAAAGATTTGTCAAATCTTTAAAAGTGACATCTTAGGCTTCTTCATGAAATATATTCATATGGCAACCAAATCATTCCGTACATAATAAACGATTGATACAAAAGGAAAGGAAATAACACAATCCACTAAAAACCCACTAAATATACAGCCGAGATAATTCCAGAGCCATACATTGAAAATCAATTGATTGAGACGAATTAAAACATTTCTTACCAAGTTGTATTTCTGCGGCACCGACAATCTGGGCCCATGACCTCTACATTTTTTAGTACCATACATTTTGTAACAGCAATTTGTAGTCGGTGGGGTTGTTATAGTTGTGCTACTATTTATGAACAAAAATTGCAAAATTTTCAATCAGTATGTTTTCTGATTTACAATGACACAAATTCCTCTCGTCTAGTCAATTTATAGTTTGCTTGAAAACCAGGGCAAGTATAGCTGAGTAGTTAAAACTCTGTGTGCAAAGTGGTTCTAGATTCAACTAAAATATTCACCACACATGGGAGAAAAAACCCAATAATCTCGCGATATACGCTTATTGATGTATCGTGTGTACGCCTTAACGTAGTAACACGAACAATTTCAACTAGTGTCCTTGGACTTTGGTCAAATACCTGGGTCAAGACAACCATTTCCTTTTAGGCTTTTATTGAAAAGCGATTGATAAGTGCAAGTAAATTCTAGTAGGGAATTTGTCTTCAACTCTACAGTGTATAACTGTATATACCAATGATTTCAATTTCCTACCGGCACCCTTACCGAAATTTCCTGATATTTTGTCTCACAATACCAGAAACCGCCATTTCGGTCACTGTTCCGGTACCAGGTATTACTGGAATTTTCCGGTAAGGGGTAGGAATTTGAAAACACTGGTATATACATGTACGTATGAATATGAATTTGGAATTTTCGATCACCATCTTTTTTTCTTTTTTTTTCTTTTTTTGGGGGGGGGGATTTTGAATCTGCTATGGAAAACATTGGTATAATAGCCTAAATTAATTAAATTGGACATTTTTATATCCTTGAACTCTTCAATATGTTGTAATGGTCTCTCCGCCTTATTTTTCTCTTACGAAATTTACAATATTCCTTTAAATTAATAGTTTGAGTTTCAAATTTTAAATATTATTGAAATAGAGAAATAACAACAAAAAGTTGTAACATTTGAACCTTCTTCTTACATATAATAGTCAATAGAGCCGATTCGAAATTACTCCACGACAAAATTAACTTATTATACGTAGGGGTGTCAAACGTAAAAAAACGGAACGGAACACCCCTGTTTCGTTTTCGTTCCGTTTCAGTGGACGAAACAGAAACTGTTTACAGAAACTGTTTCGTTTTCGTTCCGCTTTTCCTTAAACGGAACGGAAATTCCGTTCCGTTTCGATTTGACATGTATTTTCCATGGTATATCCCTGAAACGTAACAAAAACCCTTCCGTTTCCGTTCCGTTTCTCAAAAACGAAACCAAAAACCCTTCCGTTTCCGTTCCGTTTCGGACGGAACGGAACGAAAACGTTCGAAACGGCACCAAGTTGACAGCGCTAATTATACGTACACAGGGGAACTAGGGAGGGACGGGAGTGTGCTTGGAACACTCTAACATTTTGATTTTCATTAACAAAGCCCACAAATTTGATACTTTTGATTAATATAAGTTAACTTTTTCCTACTCTAAGAAAATTCAAAGCTCAACTAATTTCACATATTTGATAGTTTTGAATAATGCTAGAGTCAAATCTTAACTATAGAAATTTCGCCAATCCGAACTGCTCAATTTTAAATCCATATTAAAATTTTCTTTGAGAATAAAGTAGATTGATGATGTTCTAGAATTTAAAATTGATATAAAAATAATTATAAAAAATATAAAATTTGATATCCAAGAAGATTTTATTATGGAGAAAAAAAAACTAAACGATTCAGATTGGCTGTTGTAATCTTGAAAATAAAATAAAAAACTAATTGCATTTAATGGACTTAAATGTTTGTAATCAAACTAAAATATCAAAACGAGTTTGACTCTAGTATTACTCGTTTATATTTTATATAGTATAACTTTTGATTTGAAATATGAAAAGAAAAAAAATGATAATTCTCATTTAATAATTTATTTTTGTTATTTGTCTTTCTATAATTATTTATATGGTCTTAATAAAGATTCATAAAAAAATGCATAAAGTAAGAAAGTGTAATAGAAATATAAGCTTATAAAAATTTTATGTCATTTTGTTTGATTCGTACATAATATTTTTATTAGAAAAAAATATTTAATTAATTAAATATATCACATTTGTGCGTTTTTATTTTCTTCCAACCTTTTGGAACTCGGCCTCCCCAATATCGTAGTAATATCTTTTAAAATTTAATATATTACATGATCCTGACCAGAAAATTACTTCAAGAATCACGCTCGGATTCAAATCCTGATTTCCTTGTTGAAAAAAATATATATACAGCCGCAAGAAGAACTTAGCAGCTTTTCATGTAGCGAGTCTTGCCAAATATTTCTGTAATAATTGTTGTGACTTCTACTCACTGATATTGCATTAATTAAACCGATAGGATAATTCAATTCATCCAGCTACAAATCGAACCAATAAATAAAACTTTAATTAAATTATTGTATTTCAATATGGTGATCAACTTGAACGGTTCGGATTGAGCGTTTGAATTTTGGATTTCGAAAAACGATTCGATGGCACTAAATTATATATATAGAGAGAGAGATTAATTTTGATATCTCTAAATTAAGTATATCTAGAGATATCAGAATCTTCTTTTTCCATTATATACAAATCTTGTATTTTTATTTCAGAAATAAAGTTTGACTAAACTGCATGGGAGATATACTATTTGGACATGTATCTATTTGAATTGATTGGTCACAAAATTTTTCTTCAATTCACACACCAAGTTGTAAACTCCCATCTTTCTGCCTCATTTGAAGTTAAAGAAACCACCTGTCCTGCCTAGTTATTATATTCTACGGTATACAAACTCTAATGTCATTGCACCTGCATGCCCTGTATAACGCAAATTGCCGACACCACTAACAGCTGTATGGTTAAAAGCTTATTCATTTTAACATAAAAATGTCAGGAAATATTTCCTGTATTATAGGAGAAAGTTCCTGTCGGTCCCTACGACTGTTACTGATTGCTAAGAAATCAGATATGCTCAAAACTTTTTTTTTATCCATATGAGTTGAGTCAGATCACTATATGATCTTATCTGACGTGAGTAAATTTTATTTTACACAAATTCAGATTATTCGAACAAATAATGAAAATTCTTTATCTAACGGCTGAAACATAAAAACTAAAAAGAAAACAATCTTAAAATTCACACCATAAAAAACTCACTCCGCTTATGTGGCATGTCCTTATCCAACGGGTCCTTTTTCTCTCTGCCTCTCTCTCTCTCTTCTCTAGCCACTTTCTTCCTCTATAAATACCAATAAGGCTGGAGCTTGACCCACACAGACAGTTTTGCCAAGAATCCAAAGATCTTACCTCTTCTCATTTCCAACTTCTTCTCATCGCGCTCTTTCAAGAAAGCGCACAAACATAGCATTTCGCCTTCAAATTAGTAGTAGAAATTATGGTAATTAGTTGCTGTCTGATATGCACTCTCATTTTCATCTCCCTTCTCTTCTTTCTCTTCATGAGAAAGAACCACCGAAGAGCAAAATATAGTGATCAACTCAAACTCCCGCCTGGTTCCATGGGCTGGCCTTACGTAGGAGAAACTCTTCAACTCTACTCTCAGAACCCAAATCTCTTCTTCAGCTCAAGAATAAAAAGGTTTGTTTGATCATTTCAAATATGTTAGTACTACCATATATGCATAATACACAATAATCATCAGTTGACGATGTTTCTTGCGTTGTGACTGCAGGTACGGTGAAGTCTTCAAGACCCATATCTTGGGTTGCCCTTGTGTGATGTTGGCTAGCCCGGAGGCAGCTCGATTTGTGCTAGTGACGCATGCACATCTGTTCAAGCCAACATACCCCAAAAGCAAAGAACGCATGATCGGGCCATGGGCGTTATTCTTCCACCAGGGAGATTACCATCTCAGGCTAAGAAAAATTGTTCAGAACTCCCTAAGCCCTGAACCGCTGCGTGCCATCCTGCCAGATGTTGAGTTGATCGTAAAATCGATCCTACAGGAGTGGGACGGGCAAGTCGAGACTACTTTCCATGCAATGAAAAGGGTATGCATAGATAAATTTCTCCTTACTATTTTTAACTTGTATAGAATTTATTTAAACTTCTATTAACATCATTTTGTGCAAGATGATACAGTTATCTTTCGATGTTGGCATTCTTATCATTTTCGGAGGACAGTTAGATGACCACTATAAGAAAGAACTAAAGAAGAATTATCTCATTGTAGACAACGGTTACAACTCTTTCGCAATTAACTTACCCGGAACTCCCTACCACAGAGCGATGCAAGTAAGCAAACAAAACTAATTAGTTATCATTTGTTTACTACTCTTCTTTTCTCTATTATATCCACTTCATTAGTGATGAAGATAACACTAAAATTTTCCTGATTTATTTATAGGCAAGGAAACGGTTGAGTTGCATATTGAGTGAGATAATGGAACAGAGAAGGAAAAAGGGAGAATCAGGAAGTGATCTTTTGGGTTGTATGATGGATAATGAGGACGAGAATGGATGCAAACTAAGTGACGAACAAATTGCAGACAATGTAATAGGCGTGCTCTTTGCTGCACAAGATACCACTGCAAGTGTACTAACATGGATTCTGAAGTACCTCCATGATTATCCCAAAGTACATAAACTTGTAAAGGTATAATTTATAACCTTTGTTGTTTTATCTAAATTAGCGCATCATCGTTGAATTCTTTTATTCTGATTTTTTTTTCAATTCGTTTGTGTGTAGGCTGAACAAATGGAAATCTACAAGGCTAATGAGTGTGGAAATAAATCTTTGACATGGGCCCAGACTAGGAGGATGACTATTACAAACAGGGTAAGTGATTATGGCTTCATATTATTTAATGCTATTATAACATGATATCGAAAGTGGTAAAAAATAATAGTCAATCATTCATTGGCATAATTTATATAATTGAATTTAAGCCATGTCTTTCCTACTTTGTTTAATTAAATACCTCTCGAAGTTCTCAGAAGACTCAATTGTGATATAGTATCTACTCTAAGTGTAGAATTATTATTGCAAAACAGAATTCGAATAATGAATAATTAATTTGTGACATATTACTATGACATTGTAATGACTAATGACCAAAAAATAAATAAATAAATAAATAAATAAAAGATGAAGGATGAATTGAAGCTTCCTTTGTAGTTTAAGTGTTCTTTTTTGTGCCAATGATTAGGTATAGAAAGTAATTGTGCTTTCTTTCTAAATCATTTTCCATTTGATGGATATGTGTGAAATCAGGTTATATTGGAGAGCTTAAGGATGGCAAGCATCATTTCATTCACGTTTAGGGAGGCAGTTGCTGACGTGGAGTATAAAGGTATGTAATGACACATAATACTCAGTACACTTGAAACCAAGCCATTCACAGCAATGGCCACAGGTACCCAATTTGTCCCCTTGTTTAACCATAACCAAACATGACCCACAAAATTCAGCTATCAACAAGTGCTCGCGTAGATGAATGGCACCAAAATATAAGTATTTTAGACCGATTTATCCAAGAAAAAGGAATATGCATGTATAGAGCAATTAATTATGAAATTTTGGTGACATTTGCTACTAAATTTTTATCAAAACTATTGAAGTGAATATTTAACGTGTTAAGTCTTTGGGACACATAGTGACACCCGGAGCAGTCTACTGTTATCTTCTTATTTAATTTTTTATTCAAATTATGAGCTGGCAATTGATTTGGTTCTTCAAAAAAACATACACGTGTCGGAAAAGTGCAAAATGACATACGCAATTCAAGTACAAGTCCATTCATTTTACTGCAATATAGTGGGACCTGGATGGTGCTATAAAAAAGTTTGAAACAATAATGTTGCTGAAAATTCAATGCAATTTATGGGTATGATGCAGGATATCTTATCCCCAAGGGATGGAAGGTGATGCCCCTTTTCAGGAACATACATCACAACTCCGAGTTTTTTCAAGATCCTGAAGAATTCGACCCTTCTAGATTCAAGGTGTGTATTCATGTGTGTGTTGTTCTTGTTTCAGTGTTATGGGTCACTGTTACCTCTCTTTCATGCCTGGCTACCTTTCAAGCAATCGTTGCTTTTACCCCATTTACTCCACTATTTCTCATGGCATTTCGGTTCTTCTGTAATTTTCTAGTGTCCGGCCAATTGTGTGTTACGAAATATAGCGAGCCACTGTACATGAACAGTGAGGTAAGAACATGACTGTGGCTATATTGAAGTTGGGTTGTTTTCAATCAGATTCCCAATTACTATTACAGATTTTCTAGAACCGACATTGCTCAAAGTGTCTTAATCAAATAAAGGTATAGGAGTGTGGGATCCATCCCTCAAAAAGGTATAGGAGTGTGGGATCCATGATCCATCCCTCGAGAAATTGTTGCATGCTATGTTTCAGAAAATCCGTAGCAGAAAATTCTCATGCTTGGTTTGGGTTAAGTCGATGTGCCTGGACTTTAATTTTGATAGTGCCTTCGTTGGTTAGGTGTTGCAACTGTACACCCATGCCTTGCTTAGAACGGAGGAATATGGATTCAATACTTGAATAGAATATTCTTTCCCCTCTCTAACTATTTACACGCTTTCTGTTACTTCTTTTTCATTTATCTATCTTTTCGTGGTTTTAGCAACTTATTGCTAGTCCCTTCATAATGAATAAGTAATTGTATATACTTAATTAATGACATCTTACGTATGTTTTTGTATTATGGATAAAAATCAGGGATTAAATGGGGTGAATGCTTTGAACTTCCGTTATTTCTGACCAAGAGAAACACACCAGTAATAAATTAAAAGATAAGCAAGAAAAGCAACATATCTTAGTCAATATGCACTCAAATCACCAAACACGTGTTCTTAACTATTTTTGGAAACAATTGTGTGAAGTTAAATTCTTGACTTGGCAGTTATAGTAAAAGAGCCACTTGTGGACTAATTCAAGTTATAGATAGCAATAGGTATGACATTTAGCAGACAACAAAGCAACACATAATCACTTTCACAAATTAAAATTTTGATTTTGCAAAGCTACGTGTGATCATTGGAGAAAACAAAACATGGTAGAAGTTGACTGAAATTGTACCTTATTTTGACATACTTCAACATAATTAAAAAATGTGTATTTTTTCTATGTACAGGTGGCTCCAAAGCCGAATACATTCATGCCATTTGGCAGCGGAGTGCACGCTTGTCCTGGGAACGAGCTAGCGAGGATAGAGATACTGGTCCTGATTTACCACTTGGTTACCAATTACAGGTGAGTCATCGTATGAAGTGTGTGTGTGTGTGTGTGTGTGTAAGTGTGAATGTGTGAGCCCCAAATCCAAAACCAAATATAGTTCTCTGCACCAAATCTAGGAAGATAGAATGATAGATACGCAAATATTCTCTTTTGGGTATTGTGGGCCTACGTGGAGCTCAAATTTTGCTGCTCCATTTGGAGCCTTCTCCAACCAAAATTCCATATGATTATTCCATAAAGGTAGCAGCCTAAGTGCCTATAGAAAGGTAAATTGACCCAACTATTCACTGTGTTTGGAAAAATCACATTTTGAAATTAGCATCATGTATGCAAAATGAATTTTCAATCCCTTTGATAGATGTATACCTATCCAATTGCAATTTACTACATTTGTATGATCATATTGAATCCAAAGACCAAATAGCCGAATTATCGGTTTAAAGTAATGCAATTTAATTCAATTAATTACACAGATATTCAATGTTTCTTATGTGAACTATAAATATAGATTATATCATAAATTCTAACTTACTTGTTAAATATCAATCTGCAGGTGGGAGGTTGTTGGACCCAGCACTGAGGTCGAATATAGCCCGTTTCCAGTGCCAAAGCAAGGACTTCCTGTCAAGTTATGGCGAATTTCAGATGACAAAAAATAACAATAGCATTGGCAATGTTAGAGATGAAATAGAAAGCAAAAAATATTGAGGTTGAATTTGGTGATTACTTGTCAGTGAGAGCATTCTGAATTATGCTTCGATTTAAAAAGATATTAGTTTGTTGGTAGTAACTGATCTTGGTAGTTCTGAGGAAAATAGAATTTTGAGAATTTTCCTCATCTTAGTTTTTAGTCATATTGCAACTGAATTTATGCCAATGTTTCGTAGCCAGAAAATTCGGTGTACATAGTATGTAGCCTTATTGAATGAGCAATAAATTTTGCGCATTCTATATTTTTATTTTAATAATTGGTTCAGCGTATTTAGTTTGTGGTCCGATTCTTGACACATATTATGTTTATCTTATAATGCCATAAGTTTTTGGTGCTATGAATATGGTAGCATTTATTGAAATTTTAAAATTTAAAATTGAGGCGTCAAATCTATTGATCTTATTCAAATTCGCGAAAGATCCAGAAAATATTCTATTTTTTTTTATTTGATACTGGATTAAGTGATGAAAGAATAAATATGTTTGAATTAATTTATCAAAAAATGTTAGATTTGTTTTTACCACTAGATCTACTAAAAAAAAAAAGTTTGAATGCAGTATTTATGGTAATGCATCTAAATATCCGGTGTAAACAATAACAATATTCGATATTTAAATTTAAATTTTTGAAATATTAATTAAAGAAAAAAATATAGCATTAATGACACTTTAAAATCCTCTTCATTTTGTAATATATATGTTTTAACTACGGGATAACTGGATAAGGACGTCTTATAAGTAAACGTTTGGCCTTTTTAGGTACCGCATCAACAATACAAATAATGTCATTCTTAAATTGATCATTGTTCGAACTTCCAACCTAATTGCCAAAATTTTTGGAAGACAAAATTATGGGACAGGTGAACTAAAATGAACCAATTATCGTCTATTTTAGAATAAAACATCTATTAACAGCTTTAAAAATTTGGACCTAATTCAATATGTTGTAAAGTACATATCAATATTTATTTTGAACCTACTCATATGAACCAAAATAAAACATGCATTTGATGAATCGAAATGAATACTTATCTATTAGTTTTCTTGAAAAAGGACCAAACACGTGGAGATATATGAAAATCTTGAGTTGTTATATGTGTTCCAACTTTGTATTCCAACTTCAATTGATGCAATTTCATAGATTTTAAAAAGTCTTTCAATATCCATAAAAAAATCATTTTTTCGAAGAAAGAGGAAGTTTTTTGCCATCTAACTTTTTCAGAAATTAAAGTATCCAAAACAATCCTTTAGTCAGGTTTTGAAAAGCTTGCAACCTCCACTAAAAATTTGTTAATTTTAGCCATCAAATCAAATGAGTTCTTTATAAGCATATAAATTTTACATGATACTAACAACTATTTGTTTATCATAATCTAAAAGCGCATTGAAAAATCAACATTTGATCTAGTACCTCTGGATAACGATTGGAAGAATGCGTGTTATATCTTCTTACTTTTCTAAAGGTTTAAGATATTACTGTTGCACTATCTGTGGTTTGAGAAAAGTAATGAGTTTTTGCATGTGATCATTAATTAATTAAGATATTACTGTTGCACGTGTTATATCCAGAGCTAGAAATTATAATTAATTAATTAATTTTTACATGCTAAAACTTCAGTCGGCAAATAATTGTTATAGACATTTCCTTTTTTTTTTTTGAAAATAAATTGATATAGACAGAGGAAAGATTGGCACTGGCACGTCATATGCTGTACAAATGATAACAACAGCTACCTAAATAACGTCAAAAAAAAATAATAATAATAATAATAATAATAATCCTATTATGCAAGAATTTGTGATTCATATATATATATACAATTTTTTTAATTATTATACAGTTGACACCAAAGGCCAGTTGTACATGCGCCACGACAAGAGCTAGTTTCGAACCGAAACAACTTTGGTGATTTTGTTCTTGTGATATTTCAGTTTTCACTGCAGAAGCGATGCTGCATTGTACGGACATACGTGTCTATTTATTGCGCACCTGTCTGTCCAGTACGACAAGCTGAACAAAGCAGAGGCCCCAATCAAAGTGGGGTCCAACTGGACCAGCATTTGACAAGTGTTAGATTCGTACAACAGTACCTATGGCTATCATCACCAATTTAATAATTTCTCATCATTGGGCCTTTCTTTGGATTGTTTCTGTCCAATTATATGATATCAGGTTGGGGACAAGTATTCTAAACATGGTCTAGTGGGCCCATGATCCACCTGAGGTGTAGGTCAGGACAGTTTGTGGGCTTTTGTTGCTCTGTTGATATCCTATTGGTTGAGATTGGTACCATGTTGGTACCAGGTTCCCAATACATGATCTTGTTATGACCACCAAATCTCAGATCCTATTATTCCCTTTCACTCGTTCGGTATGTTTCTTTTCCTTGTAATGTCACGTTGTATCAGAATATTGAACGCACATATATAATTGGTTCAACCAAGAAATGTAGGAGCAGTGCTGTTTGAGTTGTATCCTTGACCCACCAATGTGGAGCCAAGATATTTGGACATGAAGATCAGAGTAATATATCATTGCTTTGGACATCTTTTACAGAGAATCATATATTTGTAACAGAAACCAGAAGTTCTTTAGTCAACAATCTCATATATTATTCTCCTTTCCAAATAAGAATCATACATCAAAAACTGAATCTTATAGCTGAAAAGGAGATTTGGTGCACTGACAGCTCGTATCATATTACAACTAAGATTTTTAGTTATTGCCCTTGTTTGGTTGCAAATATTATTATATTATAAAAATATCATTATAATTATATGACGCATGTGTAAATTAATGTAATTTAGTGAAATTGTGTTATGCCTTGGTTGATGTTGAAACGAGATTTGAAAGAAGTCGTCATGTGATCCAATATCTTTTCAATTTAATTCGCTAATATGATCCCTACATAGAAGGGGAAAAAACACAATGAAAACTACTATTCTCATCGAACGTAGAAGTGGCTTACCGTGAGTGGGAGAGGGAAAAGTCCTTTAGTGACTGTTGTATGACTCTACATATAGATGCCGCTATTTTTAAAAAAAAAAAAAAAAAAAAAAAAATATATCAAGTTATTTTGACCAATTTTCACTTTTAGAATTTTTATTGTCATTTGTTCCCTTTTACTCTAAAAACTCTTCATCCTTATATTTGGTCAGTCTAATTGCCAGTACAATCAATAAAAATTAAGTGTCGGTTTATCAAGGACAGCAGAGGCATTGACTTCATCTTCAATGGCGGCTTGTTAGACAATGTTTATGCACGGACCAATTTTGATGCCTAGTACTCCAACGGCATCAGCAATCTTGAGTTTTCTGACAATGGAGAGGATACTTTTGTTCTGGGCACGTTGTGACATTCAGCACCACAAAAGTCATATTCATACGAAATTTCTGATTTGTAATGCAGCACACAGTGTGGTCTCTTAGTTCGGCAGTATGTACCTATTCAGTTATGAGGAGATTAGCTTAATTACATTCTTTAGGTTGAATTGTCTCAAGACACATGTAAAATATTGTTAGTCCCTTAAGTTTACCTAGGATTAAATACAATTGTATAACATTTTGTTGCAATGAGAGATTGAAATGGCCGATTTCTAAACAAGCTGTGATTTAATCATAAAAACAAGATCCCCCTTTTTTTTTGTAAAAACTGAAGTTCGAGAAAGACCAGAAGAGGTTTAAGTTGATGGCAGCTCCCAACCAGAGTAAATACAAATTTATCATCACTGATTCACTGGGCATATTTAAGCTTGCAAATTTTAGATCTTATGTTTTAGTAGTGGTTTTATAACAAGGGGCTCCAAATTTCCTGTTTTAAACGAAAGATAAGTTTTAGACTTCATTATTCGACTGTTGTTTGGGAGCAAATAACTGAAAGCATAATTACATTTAATGATCGGTAATTCGCTTGTATATATACAACACAGCATATCAATATAAGTCGATCCTTTTATATGATGAAACAATTTTGTAGTGATATAAAGAGTCCGTAATTAATTCACCAAATTATGTCGTTGGTTGATTCTCTTTTGAATGATTGAATTGACAAGCATAAAGTCAAATTTTAAGCCTATTAGGCTCAGTCTCTTGGTAGGTACTGGGCCTTAAGAACTAGCTAGTTTTATATTCTAGTGAGATATAAAGATCAACCAGGCCAGGCCTTTGGACCTTGTTTAAAATGGGGTGTTATAAATGCAATCTCCTAATTTGTAATTCCTTGTCATCCTAACTAAAAATGGAAAGAATGTTGGAAGCACCCTTTCTATTTTGGATGCTGCTCACTCCCCTCTTTTCACTAATTGATCCATTATTATAACAATCTGATTCCTTATTATACAATCTGATCTCTTATTAAAACAATTTGATCCCTTATAATATTATCTGATCCCTTATAATATTATCTGATCTCTTATTAAAACAATCTGATCCCTTATTATACAATCTGATCTTTTATTATAACAATCTGATCCCTTATTATACAATCTGATCTTTTATTATAACAATCTGATCCCTTATTATACAATCTGATCTTTTATTATAACAATATGATCCCTTATTATATAATATGATCTTTTAATAAAACAATATAATCCCTTATAATACAATCTGATATCTTATAATGCAATCTGATATCTTATAATACAATTTGATCTTTTATTATAACAATCTAATCCCTTATTATATAATCTGATCACTTATTATAGCAATATGATCACTTATTATAACAATCTGATCCCTTATTATAATATAACAATATGATACCTTATTATACAATATGATATCTTATTATAACAATCTGATCTCTTATTATATTATAACAATCTGATCATTTATTATAACAATCTGATCTTTTATTATAACAATCAGATTCTTTATTATAACATTTGTGCTTGTAATAGACAGAGGGAGGAGGATAGACGGAGGTCGGAGGAGAAGCGGAGGTCGGAGGAGAGACGAATGTCGTAGGTCGGAGGAGGAGAGGTAGAGGTTGGAGGTCGGAGGAGGAGAGGTAGAGGTCGGAGATCGGAGGAAGTGGCGCAGGCGGAGAGGCGGAGCTCGGAGGAGGAAGGGCGAAGGAGGAGGAGCGGAGGGGGAGAGGCGGAGGTCGAAGGTCGGAGGAGGAGAGGCGAGGCGAAGGAGGAGAGGCGGTGGTCGGAGGTCGGAGAAAGAGAGGCGGATGTCGGAGGTCGGAGGAGAGTTGGAAGAGGAGAATCTGAAAGATAAGTCTTTAGGAGAGAGGGATTACATGATGAAAATTGGGTGGATTCCCGTAATCAATTCCCGTTTAAAATTTGTATCAAAATTAGTTCACATCTGTGGTTCAACATCACGGGCAAATGTCTCATGACATATAGCTTTCATTCTTACATCTTATTGCCTTCCGCTTTGGTTCTCTATTCTATAAAATTAATAAATGAACCGTTAATTAGCTTCTATTATAGAACTGGCAAACGTGCAAAATGGACACGGAACAACCATGTTTTTTTTCCATTACATTTCAGTAACAGAACAAAATCATTGTTTCGTTTCTGTGCCGTTTCGGTAAACGAAACAGGAAAACCTGTTTTGTGCACTTTACATTTTACACTGTAATTCCTTCTTTTCGTGTTGCATTTGGGTAAAACGGTATAATAGTTTGATTTGTTTCCGTTAACAGAACGGCATCAAGTTTTTTTTCCGCCGTTTTGCGAGGCCTAGTTCTATATGTAGAGGCAAGTACTAGAAAACTTATATAGTTATATTGAATTAACCTCACTCAGTTAACTTTTCTACTCCTCCAATACGTTACATTGTTAATTAATAGCAAAGCTGTGTTGAGTATAGTAAAATCTGTTCGGCCTTGGTTACATTTATAGGGTTCAATTGGGCTCTGATCAATGCATGTAATTTGAACGTACCTAATTTTGGGCTCCAGCGCTATCGGAATCATGCGTTCATCTATTGATTTAAAGTATTATATGTGCAGTTTTCCTTAGTTTAAGTTTACCCTCATTAAACATATACAAAACTTGTTTCATTATATACTCTAACAATTTTCATGTAATCATTATTGAAAGAAACTTATGCCAAACTCATGTGCCACTTGAAGCACTCATGCATGATGACTTCTATTTTGATTGACTGCATTCTGAACTGAAGGCCCAACAAAGTTTCCCCCAAATCTGGCATGTATATAGCGACCTGAGAATCTGATTTTATCATTACAGTACAACAATAATGCATTACATCACATGTTTACTCTCAATTCTAACCCTGTTAGGCTAATCAAATCGCCAAGTAACTCTCTGGAAAATTAGCATTGCTTTTAATTGTTAAACGAGATTAAGAGGGTTTCATTGGTACATGACCAGAATTATATTTTAAAAATTTGTCTTCAAAATTTTAATAATTCAAAATACAAATGTATAAAATGAGTAAATGTCTACTGACTATTGTTGTTGAGAATTTCGTAATTGAAAAACATATGGCAACTAAAAAGATTTTCATCCAAAAATTTTCGATATGTTCCAAAGCGTCGTTGACCCCCCTCATCTTTTGAGAATGCAACTTGAATTGTTTAGCTCATTAATTGAGGAAACAAAATAACACGATCATTTTTATTAAAAGCGGGTTTTCATAGGATTTATGTGTGTGACTGTGTGGGCTTTTAATTTCTTTCATTTATTTATTTATTTATTTTACTTAGAAATATATATAGGGATATGTGTTTTGCTATCTACAGCGCCAAATTTACAGCAGCATAGCAGTAAGATAATTTTCTTTTATGGCATGGGAAATGACGTAGAAGATATAGTTGAGAATTGAGACATATAATGTGATCATGACATACAACGTCATATATTTGTCTTTTCTACTGAAAACTAGTGTTGTGTACGAAGCCAAAGAAATGGGCTTGGCCCATTTTGGTCCAGTACGCAGAAGTGAAGAAAAGGGGGCAGCGATGGTCTCTCCCTGTATCGCGAATTCATCTCCAGGAAATTAAAGCTCTCTGTCTCCCTGCTGTGAGCTATCTAGGGTTTATATTTCTCTTTGTAACTCTTGTTAATTCCACCTCAAATTGTGAGAGAGTGAGAGTGAGAGTAAGAGAAAGGTTGATAGCTTGATTGATCTCCATGTACTTGTAAGAAACTCTTGATTTAGTGAATTTGCACCGATCGCTCCCGTGGTTTTTCCCTTTCGGGTTTTCCACGTAAAATCTTGTGTCTCTCTTTATTTTCTTGTGCTGTTGCTTGATTGTGCTGTGGTTTGTTGATTCTCAAGTGTTAGCTTCATTCTTGCTGGTACCGCACTAGGTGTATGTTTATGTAAACGAACATGTATGCTTTGTGTGATCAAGGTGTATGTTTATGCTCATAACCTGTCAACCGAAATTACCCTCCTTGTCTTCTTTGATTTGGCTTCCGCTGCTGTTACCACCATACGGGGTCTTGTCCAACAACTAGCACTAGTCATAATTCATAAGGTTCCAATTATTTGCCTCCTTTACTTGGAAAAAAACCACTAGTAATAAAGGTGTGGTCGCTTTTTTTATTTCTACGATAGGAATCACATGTTAATGCATTGTAATAATTTACAAAATTCAAAGGCTCGTTGTGTTCTAATGGTCCTCTGATAGACGCGTATAGTGTAACTTCCGATTTTACCTAAGTCTAAGAAACAGATAAATATGTATGGGTCACAAATTTATAAATCAAATAGTTCGTACGGCATTTTAATTCTTGTTTAAATTTTATACTTCAAATAATAGAAAAGGACAAATGTTACCAAATTGGTAACAAATTATTGAACACAAACTAAAACATTTTTTAATTACTATGAAAATAAATTAAAATTTAAGGTATATTGTAGATAATTTATGTATAAAATTTGATTCCATTAGACAAGTCAACATACCAGTGACCCACGAGTTTTTTTCAAATTAAGTTAATCAATATAAATAATATAAACCATATTTATTAATTCAACTTTAATTTTGATAACAATCGAATCTAATTTTTATATCTCAGGGCAACCGTAAACACAGTCTCAAAAGTTTTTTTATTTACGACACAAACAAACAAAACAAACGCACGCACAGACACAAAGAAGCCATGTCAACTACATATAGAGATAGTGGAGATGTTTGTTGAGCAATGAAGAGCTTCTAGAAAAAAAGCTTCTAAAAATTTTTTTCATCTTTACTGGCGCTGAGATAGAAGAAAATGCATCTTTTAAATAATTTTCTACTCTTCCTTTTGGTCATTTACAAACTTTCAGTGTCAGTGCAAGGATGCTTCGAGCCAGAGAGAGAGAGGCATTGCTGAAATTCAAAGCTGGTGTGAGCGATCCAAGCAATCGTTTGGCTTCATGGAGCGGCAACGAATGCTGCAGCTGGGCTGGGATTAGATGTAATTGTTGAAACAAGTGTTGAAACGAGGGTGTTCGGCTGTGTGTACTGCCGAACAAGACCCAGAACAGCTGTGTTCGGCTATGTATATGGCCGCACATGAGTTGAGACAAGCATGTGGCTGTGTGTATGGCTACACGGGATCCAGAAGCCGAGTGTTCGGCTTGGTGTTCAGTTGGGTCCAGTCGAATGATAACCCGAATGGTGCATATCTGGCAGCGAGAAGGAAACTTCTGGACGTCTCCAAGATTGGAAAGAAGTGGTGGCACGTCTATGGATGTTTTACCTGTGTGGGTATATAGTTTCCTTATGAAAAGATATGAATTGTAAAGAAAGGAAGAAAATTAAAGGGGAATTAATAGGAAAATGGTGTGGGTCTCTAGAGTAATTTCTATTAATAATCCCTCTCCTCCATTGTAACATTTTAACTAGAAAAATCAATAAAAATCGTGAGGCGTGTGTGCGTGAGGACGTAGGCACCAAGTTGGTGCTGAATCTCGTTAAAATTATGTGTTAAAGTGTCTTTTTCTTTAATTTTTACATGGTATCAGAGCCAGGTTCGTTCCGAGATCGAGAATAAAAAAAAAATCCACCAAAAATCAACCAAAACCATACCATTCGGCCTACTGTTCGGCCGAACACAAAGCCGAACAGATCCAAAATCAGAGGAAAAAATTAGCCATGGCTAACGAAACTGAGACCAAATCCATCCTTGAGAAGCTAACCGAGTTGGTGATTGCACAACAAGCCCAAATGACTCAACTAATGACGGTTTATGCCCAAACGCCACCACCGGCAACTCCTGTGATTCAAGACTCGGAGGTTTCAGCCACACCTATCTCCATCAAGCTAGATGGCACTAACTACTCGATCTGGTCAGAAGTAGTGAGTATCTATATCCAGGCTCGACACAAGATGCATCATCTCACAGGTGATCCTCCTCCTCCACCGATAGATCACACCACATACCCCAAGTGGAGCGCAGATGACTCAGTGGTCAAGAGTTGGTTGATTAGTTCTCTCGACCCGGCTCTTTTGCCCACGTATCTGCGCTACAAGACGACGGGTGAGATGTGGAGGGCACTAGCAACCACTTACTATGATGGGAATGATGAGTCACAAGTCTTCGACCTCAATAGACAAGTGTCTCGTCTCAAACACACAGGTAAGTTAGAGGATTATTATAATGGATTGCAGGGGTTATGGAGGGAGATTGACTATCGCCGCCCAAACCCAATGACTAGTGCACCGGATATTGAGAGATTCAGTGAGTACCTAGAAAAGTCAAGGGTGTATACCTTTCTTGATGGTCTTGATGATAGTTTGGATAGTCTTAGATCCCAAGTGTTGCGACTAACACCGTTTCCAACAGTGGAGCAAGCTTATGGATTGGTAAGAAGGGAGGTCTCAAGACAAACTGTCATGTTAAAAGGCAGCGAAGGTACATATCAAAATTCCATGGTTATGTATACTAAAGGTGCTTCTAGTGGTAATTATCAGGATAAGTCGAAGTTGAAGTGTACCCAGTGTGGAAGAAATGGGCATGTGCGTGACACATGCTTTGAGATCGTGGGCTACCCCGACTGGTTCAAGGGAAAGAAGGGGAAGCAGCAAAGAAGGTCTCAGGCAAATATGGCAGCCATCGGCACGAGCAACGAGGTGAATGCACCCCATTTGGCTGACCATTCGGCTGTCCAGAGCCGAACAGAGAGACGAATGGCCACTTCAGACAGCCAGATTGAGGGGGCAGAGAGCAATGCGGGTCGGGCGCAGCTGTGTGCAGCCCGAGAATCTGCCTCCAGTGAACAAGGATCAGGTTTGATAGGTAACAAGTCCGTTCAAGGTATGTCTCTTCTCACAAGTCATGATTTGAATTGGGTAATTGATTCTGGGGCTACAGACCATATGACCTGTGACATAAAAGACTTCAAAGAATTCAGAGAGCCAAGGGTGAAAAACATTTACAATGCAAATGGGTTTGAATATCCAGTAAAAGGGGCAGGAGAAGTAGAAATTTCACCATCTTTGATTCTTCACAATACACTTCATGTACCCTCCTTGACAAATAGGTTGATCTCAATTGGACAGATAACAGAGGAATTAAACTGTGTGGTTCTTATGTTTCCTGATTTTTGTATTTTCCAGGATGTCCTCACGAAGGAGATCATTGGGCATGGTACTAAGAAGGGTCGTCTGTATCACTTGGAAGACCTCAAGATTAGAATGACTAACTTGGCTAGTGAAAGTTCAAACTTGGAAGAAAGAATTTGGACATGGCATCGTCGGTTAGGACATCCATCTTTTGGTTACACGAGAAAAATTTTACCTGATTTGTTTTGTGGAATGGATTTATCTAAGTTTAATTGTGAGACTTGTGTAAAAGCTAAAATCCACCGAGTGACATATAATATTAGTTTGAAAAATGTGAAAAACCTTTTGAGCTAATTCATTCAGATATTTGGAGACCTTCCCCGGTTGAATCAATCTTTAGGTATAAATATTTTGTTATGTTTGTGGATGATTGCACTAGAATGACTTGGTCTTTTATGTTGAAAAGAAAGGATGAAGTAGGTGAATTGTTTAGAAATTTTCATGCTATGGTACAAACTCAATTTGGGACAAAAATAAAAATGTTTAGAAGTGATCATGGAGGTGAGTTTGTGAATAGGGATCTAAAGAATTTTTTCAAGGAAAAATGTATTGTTCATGAAACAAGTTGTGTTGGAACACCACAACAAAATGGGGTAGCAGAGAGGAAAAATAGGAATCTACTTGAGACTTATAGGGCATTAATCATTAAGAATAGTGTGCTACAGAAATTTTGGAATTGTGCTGTGATGATGGCAGTGTATGTCATAAATCGGTTACCCTCAGTGATTAATAAGTATCAAACCCCCTTGAAAAAACTTAGTACCTTTCACTCTACTCCATCGGTCCTAAGTTTGCAACCTAAGACCTTTGGGTGTGTAGCATATGTGCACATTCAGAAAAATAATAGAACCAAGTTAGATCCATGTATGGTTAAGTGTATCTCTTTGGGAGTTGGAACAAACCAGAAAGATTATAGGTGTTTTGAGCCCAAGTCACACAAGTGGTATGTAACAAGGGATGTGACCTTCTTGGAAAACGAGTCGTTTTATCAAGACACCACGTGTTCCACTCAGGGGGAGAGAGAAAATGAGAGGAACCAGTGGTATCAACAAGAAGAACACACTTATGAAATGGATGGTTGTCCATGTCTTAGAGAACATGAAAAAATGACCCAGTTGGGTGTCCACTCGGGGAACCATTCGGCAGAACATGTGGCCGAACACATGACCGAACAAGAACATTCGGCTGAAAACATGGTCGGACAAGATCATTCGACCGAAAACATGGTCGAACAGGACCATTCGGCTGGCTATTCGGCCGAACACATGGCAGAATGGCTCGCAGAATGGGCCGAACAGGTTAGGGAATCTGATTCCAGTGATGAACTTAACTTCCAGGATGGCCCAAATGCACAGGAGGAAGAAGTGGATGAAGAAGTAATACAGACTGATCTTCCACAGCCCCAAACATCTCCTGAGGACACTCCTGAGGTAAGTGGTTATAATTTTTCTTATGTGCTTCCGCAGCGTCATAACCGTGGTAAACCACCGAAAAGATATGTACCTGAGGATGGTACTAGTAAAGAGGTCATTTATCCAATTGTAAACTTTGTTACCACGAAAGGATTACCAGAACTACTTAGAAAGTTTAGTGATCAAATGCTAACTGTACCCATACCTGGAAATGTGAATGATGCCCTAAGTGATCCCAAATGGGTAGGAGCAATGAATGAGGAAATGAAAGCCCTATATAAAAATGAAACCTGGGAATTGGTAAAGTTGCCTAAGGGTAAGAAATCGGTGGGTTGTAAATGGGTATTCTCAATCAAGTATGGTGCTGATGGTAATATCGAAAGATATAAGGCAAGGTTGGTTGCTAAAGGATACACTCAGAATTATGGGATTGACTATCAGGAGACCTTTTCTCCTGTTGCCAAACTAAACACAATTCGAGTTTTGTTATCTCTTGCAGCTAATTTAGACTGGCCTCTGCATCAATTCGATGTGAAGAAGGCTTTCTTACACGGTGACTTAGAGGAAGAGATCTATATGGAGATACCACCAGGATTTGATGAATTGAGGGTGCTGGACATGAAGATTCAAAAGGAGAAGAGCCACTGTTCGGCTGGGCATTCGGCCAACAGGAACCCGAACAGGGAGCCGAACGGCCCTGGAAACATGGTGTAGGCTGAAGAAAGCCTTGTATGGGTTGAAACAGTCTCCACGGGCCTGGTTTGGAAGATTTTGCCAAGCAATGAAGAAATATGGGTTTATCCAGGGAGAATCGGATCATACTCTGTTTTATAAAAGAAGATATGAGAAAGTTACTGTATTAATTATCTATGTTGATGATATGATAATTACAGGTGATGATACAGGGGAGATCCAACGACTCGAGGAAAGACTCTCGAAAGAGTTTGAGATGAAGAATCTGGGAGGTCTGAAATACTTTCTTGGAATTGAGGTAGCTCGGTCAAGTGAAGGTATAGTCTTATCTCAGAGGAAATACATTCTTGACTTATTGGCAGAAGTGGGTATGTTAAATTGTCGTCCAGCAGACACACCAGTGGTGCAAAATGAGAAGTTCGGCGAGTTTTCAGACCAAGTGCCAACCTATAAAGAAGGATATCAAAGACTTGTGGGTAAGCTAATCTACTTATCTCATACCAGACCAGACATAGCCTTTGCTGTGAGCCTTGTAAGTTAGTTCATGCATAACCCAAGTGAAGCTCATATGGAAGCAGTAATGAGGATCATCAGATACTTGAAAGGCACTCCAGGAAAAGGAATACATTTCAGGAAGAATGGACATCTTGACACCATGGGTTACACTGATGCTGATTGGACTGGTAGTATCTCTGACAGGAAGTCAACTTCAGGATACTTCGCATTTGTAGGAGGGAATCTTGTTACATGGCGGAGTAAGAAGCAAGGGGTAGTGGCTCTTTCAAGTGCAGAAGCGGAACTCATTGGTGTTGTGAAAGGTGTATATGAATTGCTATGGATAAGGAAACTCATGAGAGAACTCGGTTTCGAGTCAGGGGGAGCTATGACCTTATGCGTAGACAATAAGACAGCAATTGACATGTCTCACAATCCTGTTCAACATGACAAAACTAAGCATATTGGAGTCAACCGACATTTCCTCAAGCAAAGTATTGACCTCAAGATCATCCAGTTGAGATTTGTGAAATCTGAAAATCAGCTGGCTGACATCTTGACTAAAGGAGTTACAAGCAACGTGTTCAAGAATATGATAAGCAAGTTAGGTATGACAAATCTGTACATACCAACTTGAGGGGGAGTGTTGAAACAAGTGTTGAAACGAGGGTGTTCGGCTGTGTGTACTGCCGAACAAGACCCAGGACAGCTGTGTTCGGCTATGTATATGGCCACACATGAGTTGAGACAAGCATGTGGCTGTGCGTATGGCTACACGGGATCTAGAAGCCGAGTATTCGGCTTGGTGTTCGGTTGGGTCCAGCTGAATGATAACCCGAATGGTGCATATCTGGCAGCGAGAAGGAAACTTCTGGACGTCTCCAAGATTGGAAAGAAGTGGTGGCACGTCTATGGATGTTTTACCTGTGTGGATATATAGTTTCCTTATGAAAAGATATGTAATTGTAAAGAAAGGAAGAAAATTAAAGGGGAATTAATAGGAAAGAGGTGTGGGTTTCTAGAGTAATTTCCATTAATAATCCCTCTCCTCCATTGTAATATTTTAACCAGAAAAATCAATAAAAATCGTGAGGCGTGTGTGCGTGAGGACGTAGGCACCAAGTTGGTGCTGAACCTCGTTAAAATTCTGTGTTCAAGTGTCTTTTTCTTTAATTTTTACAGTAATAACTGGACAGGTCATGTTGTCCAGCTTGACCTTTCAATTCCCAATTCTTACCTGAAAATCCCGGTTATAAGAATCATGGCATACAAGGTAAAATCAGCCATCTTTTCTTGATTTGAGCTTCTTGGAGTACTTAGATCTCAGTTTGAACAATTTAAGCGACAGTACCAGAGTTCCAGTTTTCCTTGGATCCATACAAAATTTGAAATATCTTAACCAGTCTGGTACGTGCTTCTCTAGCATCATACCTCCCCAACTAGGAAATCTTTCTAGACTACAGTACCTTGACCTCAGCAACAATGATGGGTTAATGGCTTCAGTCGATATATCATGGTTATCTCATCTTCAATCTCTTAGGCTCCTCGATGTGTCTCAAGTTAATTTCTAGGATTCAAAAGAATGTGTACAATCTTTGAACAAGATACCTTCACTAGAAGTGTTGATTTTGGATAACAACAGTCTTACTCATATACCACAATCACTTCCTTCCGTGAATTTCACCTCTCTCAGGGTACTTAGGCTTTCAAATTAGAATTTCAGCACCAACATACCTGATTGAATATTTGATTTACATGGCCTAACTGATCTCAATCTTAGGGACTGTAATTTTGTGGGTGCATTTCCTGTGGCCTTAGGAAATTTAACGTCTCTCAGTAAACTGTACCTAGGTTGCAGTGCATTACAAGGCAAATACCCACCACTCAACAAGCTGACCAAATTGAAATATTTAATTTATCATGTATTCTCAATGGTAAACCCTTTCATATTTCAGAAGTATTTAAGAAACTTTCCCCTGAATCCAAGAGAAGTTTGGAAGTATTGATTCTTTTCGATACCCATCTGAGTGGAAGTTTGAATGGGTTGGCAAGTGAGATGCCAAACTTGAAACATCTGGATCTCAGTGCAAACCTCCTTAGTGGTCCTATACCCAGTGATTTTTCGAACTTGACCAACCTTATTGTACTTGACCTTTCTATGAATGCCTTATTAGGTTCTTTAACCAATGTGCATTTAAATGATTTGTCAAAATTTGAGAGGTTGATATTGGGCGAGAACCAGTTCAGAGGAAAAATTCCATCTCTGCCATATGGTGTCTCCTATGTTGATCTTGATAATAACAGACTTGAACAACTCCCAGATTTAATTGAAACACCACGACTGCAGGAACTCTATCTGTCAAATAATCGCATTAGTGGTGCAATAAAATTTCCTCTTTGTAGATTGACTTCTTTGAATATTTTGTTCCTTTCGAGCAATAATATATCTGCTTTTCTTCCAAGTTGCTTGACAGACAGTACTAAAGAAATAAACATGCGAAAAATTGATCTTCACAATAACAATTTTACAGGAGAGTTTCCTTCTTCTCTGCAAATTTTTAGAAAGTTAGATTATCTAGATATTGGTGAAAACAATTTTTATAGGGAAATACCACACTGGATAGGTGAAAAATTGAGTGATCTGGTGTTTCTTAGGATGCATGCCAATTTTTTTTCCGGCAAAATCCCCTTGAAACTGACACTGCTTAAGAAACTCTGTGTCCTAGATCTAGCTAATAACAATCTCTGGGGACCACTCCCAGAAGATTTGGCTAGCTTTACTGGAATAGATTCCAATATGATTCTTGGAATCAGAAATACTCAACAAGTATTGATTTGTCAAAAAATCATCTAACAGGTGAGATACCAAGGAATATAATGGCTCTGAGAGGATTGGTTAATCTAAAATTATCTCACAATCACTTGAGTGGAGAAATCCCTTCAAATCTTGCACAGCTGAAGAAACTTCGTGTTCTAGATCTAGCTGATAACAAACTCACGGGATCAATCCAAGAAAATTTGGATAGCTTTACTGAAATGAGATTCGAATATGATTTTGAGTATCAGGAAGACTTGGCAAGCATTGATTTGTCAAATAATCACCTAAGAGGTGAGATACCAACGACGATAACAGCTCTGAGAGGATTAATTAATCTAAACCTATCTGGCAATCACTTAACTGGAGAAATCCCAGCAGAAATTGGGAGGATGAATTCTCTGAAATCTCTTGACCTTCATTTGAATAACCTGTCAGGAAGAATTCCACCAAGCATATCAGATTTATATTATTTAAAAGTACTCAATCTTTCTTACAATAACCTATCTGGCAGTATCCCAACCTGGCATCATTTGCATAATTTGAATGCCCCATCCATCTACATCGGCAATCCATATCTCTGTGGTCCAAGTCTAGAGAACAGTTGCAGCAGCAGGGGACTCTCACCGGGATGCAATGACAGTTTGAGACAAGTCAGACACAGGAAGAACTGGTGGTTTTACTTGTTCCTGGAGTTTGGGTTTGTGATTGCATGTTTGGTGGTGTTCTCTGTCCTTGCGCATGTTTTGGTTGAATCAATGTTCAAGCCATATGAGAAAAAAATAAGCTTGCAGTCAGTCTTGAAAGCAAATTACATATGGTAATTGGTATTAGTAGTGTAATTTATGTGCTTGTACTTATTTCTTTTGCATCTCCATTTTCCTTTGGTTTGGTCTTTTTTATGTTTTATATTGTCTGTTCCTACGAAGTGCTCGTCATGATGTAAGTGGATCTCTTAGCTGTAATTTACTTCTAGTACTAGAACTTGTTGGAAAGCTATTCTCCTATGCATTTACGCAATGTGCTTCAATATGGTTTTCAGAAGCATGCTCATATGATATTTGCAATTTGGTGTGTGACCCTGAGATACAGCAATTGTTGTTCAAGAACTGATTTTCCTACTTGTAACAAACTTACAAAGGGTTATGCAATAGACATATAGGAGGCATAACACAAGTAATAGATTTACAAGTTTGGTGAATCAAAGTTGGCTTAAATAATAAATAAGGAAGGTTCTAAATTTTAATGACCTAGGAATTGTACTTTTTTCTGCTTAATTGAATTTTTTTTGAAGTTTCTGCTTAATTGAAATTAGTTGTGCCGGTTTGAAAACAGACCAAGGTTTAATTGGTTGTCAGAAACTTTACTGTCATCAGGCCATGCATACAACTAGAGTTGAGGACACGATGATAAAAGTGTTTTAGATTTTATGTGAATGGATGTAGCTGTTTACCTAGTTTATATATATATATAAAAAAAATAGGGTTTAGCCAGGGCTTATCTGTGAGGTTACTAAGGCCATGAGTTTAAAACATCAAGGTCGTAGCATACCGCTGTACCATTCCAGCTTGATTGAACTTGGAATATTGCTGGTTTTGAAAAACAGGTTGGATTTATTTGGGTGTCAGAAACTTGACATCTGCAAACAACTAGAGTTAAGGGGGTGAATGATAAAATATTTTAGGTTCTATGTAGAAATAAAAGCATGAATTTAGCTGTTACCTGGCCTGGGTAGTAATACTAGCGGTTAGTGCTCAGATAGGATTTTAATCGCTCAATTAGGATTTTCATCGAACACCTTGAATGCAAACAGTTTGACAGGCCGTATCAGTAAGTAAACCAACATTGTCACTTTCAAATTATAAAAAAAAAGGACTTAATCCGGAAAATATTTAAAAGGGAGAACTCCCTGAATTTAAAAATTTGATTGGGAATAAAAGGTGCACAACCAAACACAAACCCCGATCCTTCCTTGCAGATTGGTTCTAAATCAAATGTGTTTAAAGCCGAAAATACCAAGTAGACAGATCAAGAATCCTATCCAATTCCAAGCCTAATTACATGAACGCTGCTCCCATAATCTCCACCCATTAAAACAAACTATTTTGAGCTCCAGTACGATTGAAATTTTGCACTTATTACGTCAGTTCATATAATTTTTATCAATAAATACTGTGACTGAAAGGAACTTGTGCCAAACTCATGTGCCACTTGAAGTTTTCATGCATGAATGAATTCTCTTTTAATTGGCAGCACACTTTATTGAAGGACGACTCAGCATCCCCAAATTTGGCATGTTCAAGTGACCTGACCTGAGTGATTTACTGAATTACAGTACACTTTATTGAAGTACATCACATGCAGCAAGCGCAGTCATGTTAACGGGCACGGAGCAATTTCATTTTCGTTCCGTTCCAGATAACGAAACAAAAATAATTTTTGTTTCCGTTCCATTCTGTTAAATGAAACAGAAAATTGTTTCGTTTACCATTTCGTCCTTCATTTTTCATTGATTTCAGCCCAGATTTCGATAAATGAAATAATAACGTTTACCGATTTCAATTTACTTTTCCATTTCGTTTCAGAAATGGAACATATTTCTCCTTTCGTTTTTCGTTTAATGTTCCGTTTGGACGGAACAGAACGAAAACATACAAGACGGAGCAAAATTGACAGCTCTACATACAGCTAACTCAGTTCTAACTTCTAACCTTTAGCCCTTTATGCCGCTCGATCAACTACTTAAAATGATTGTCATGAAAATTAGCCCTTGTTTTCTAATAGTTAAATGAGATTAAGAGAGTTCAATGGTTACCAACATATATATTAAACATTAAAAAACTTTTGAAATTTATTTATCAAATCTTAACAAAAAAGATATGTTAATAACTGTGAGAAAGTGTTGTATTAGATCGTACTCTAGATCGAATGCATGGCACTAAACAAGAGGAGCAAAAATTGATCAAGATTGTAAATTAAGGAATAGAACCGATCACGGATACCAACCCAAACGAATAATTTGGCAAGTTGACATTTCCAAGTGTGTACATGTCAACTTGAGGGGGAGTGTTAAAATATATGAGATCTACATGTGTGTGTATGGACCGGATGGTATAGCGTGAAGTTTGTGTGAAGAAAACGGATCAAAACAAGCTCTGTTCGGACCGAACAAGGATGGATTCGAACAGAACAGAGAAGAAAATATCATGCAGTCATGTAATTCGGACCGAATTGGTATCAATTCGGACCGAATTGAGAAGTCAGAGAATAAGGTGTCATCCAATTCGGACCAAATCGGTTCTAATTCAGATCGAATTTCTGAGCCGACCTAGCATATTTGGCAGGAACAATTGCAATATTGTGTCAAATCTTTCCATAGAAGATAGATTCGAATTATGGGATGTTTTCCTAATAAAGAGGATCTGATGTGTGTCAGAAGAGAAGAAAATTATGAAGAATAAAGACAAGATTGTGCAAATTAATTTTATTATCAAAAAGGCTAATTGCCTTATGTAATTTTATGTCTATTTATTCTTCCCTTCTCCCTCAAACAATGTATCTCAGAAATTTTCAGAAAATAAATAAAAAGAGTGTACGTGTGTGTGGAGGACGTAGGCACCAAGTTAGTGCTGAACCTCGTTAAATCTCGTGTTCTCTTTGTTTAATTGTGTGATTGTTTATTCTGAGATCATCATGCTGACTATTCCTAAGGGGCACGGTTCTTGTGCAGTTGCACTTGGATCGTGCCTCCTCGAACTCCAAAACTCAAATTCTTAACATGGTATCAGAGCCAGGTTTAGAGATTGGAGGACAAAACAAAGGCGATGGAAGGTAAACAATGACTCGAGGCAAGTGGAAGACGGGTGTTTCTTCAACCAAAAGGTGTGTGGAGATAGGCAACCGTTCGAGTAGCTTTCTAAATCGACTTTCGAGCATGAGCAGGGGCATCCGCTACATCAAGTAGGTGCTACCGAATTGCATGATGTTGTCACGAAGGTATCGTTCAAGTCGAGCGATTGATGGAAAATGCATGATCGAAGGTATTTGAAAAAAAAAAAAGGAGAAGAAAAATTTTCATGTTGGAAACGCAAAAAAAAAATGGAAAGAAAAAAAGGAAAGAGAAAAAAAATTGCCGTGAAAAAAAAAGGAAGAAAAAAAAACGTGTTTGTTTGTCATGTAAAAGGAAAAAAAAAAAGGAAGAAAAAAAGGAAAGAAAAAATTGCCGGAAAAAAACTGACGTGGTGAGGAAAAAAAGAGAAAGAAAAAAAAAGGTATGAATTGGCTTTTTTTTGGCATAAAATGTGATTTGTCATTTTTTAGTTTGGAAAACCCAAGACGTTTTGTTTTTTTGAAGTTTATTATCATAAAAGAAAATTTATTTTCATGTTATGATTGTGTATCATGCATGTATGAAAAAAAATTTTTGGAGTGGCCCATCCATATTGTATGAAATTGTCGTAGAGATGTTGCTTGGGTTGTGTGACTCGTGAGCGATGATTGGAGCCTAACCACAGCCATAAAGAAGGAGATGACAAACAACAACAAAATAAGGTACATATTTTATGTTCTAGAAGATTAAAATCAACAAAATTTGATGTTGGTTGGTTGTGTGACCATGATCTATCTAGAATATCAAAATAATTGTCTGTGAAGTTTGTATACGGGTCAAGCATCCTCTGGAAATCAAATCATGTGAAAAAAAAAATCAAAAGAATTCAGTCTGAAATCAGGGTAATTCGGTCCGAGCTGAAATAGTCTGGAGACTGTTTTTTTGAGCAGAAATAAAAGGAAAATATGGTGGTTCAGATAGGTGTATTGTAGTATAGCAGACAATTACTGGTGTAATATTGTGGTGACTTGTTTAGAAATAATTTGGTTATGTGGTAAATATGTGGTTTTGGATATGATAAATGTGACAATCAATGAATTTCAAATGGCCCAAGTCGGGTTATGAAGGAGGCCCAAGTCGGGTCTAAGGAAATGATCAAAGTCGGGTCCAAGGAAATGGTCCAAGTCAGGTCCAACAAGAAGGCTCAAATCGGGTCTAAAGAGATGCCCAAGACGGATCATGAAAATGGTTCAAACGAGTCAGGTAAGAGGGTCTAAGTCGGGTCCAACTAGTACCTGAGGTTCAGTTCGGTCCGAACCAGTGCCCATTCGGTCCGAACAGAAGGTCAAGAAGATGGGTACAAGCTAAATTTAGCGAGAGGCCCAAGTGGGGTCCAACAACGTGGCCCTGATCGGGTCAAATAAGATGAGTTTCATGTGTAACCAAATATCTCTCTCAGGGGGAGAGAAAAATTGAGAGAGATCTTTGGTACCAATCAAGATGTGGCCCATGATGGGTTAAGAAAAGAGATGTTCTTCGAGTAGAGGAGCAAGATGTCTTCAAGTCGAGGGCATGTGAAGTCAAGAGTTATAACCAAATATGCAAGCCACCAAATATCCCTCTCCGGGGGAGAGTTGAAGTGAGAGAAATATTTGGTGTCCAAGATGGATATCAAGAGAATAAGCATGAGAGATTATGATCAATAGAGACCAGACGCTCTAGTCATGTCATATGGTCCAAGTTGGGTCAAGTGGTCAAGGCGAGTCAAGACTTAGACCTTAATACAAGAGTAGGACTCGGGTCAAGCATAAGTGTGCTTGAGTCGAGTGGGTATCATGTCATGCGCAATGGATTCTACAAGATGGCTACGAAGGCAAAGATCAAGTTATGTGCGAGTCAAGCATAGTTTGCTCAAGTTTAGTGCATGTCAGGTCAAAGTATTCGAAGCCATTAAAAGTAGAAGTTGGAGATGTGATGCGATAGAAGAAGAACTCGAGTAATCTACTTGGTATAAGGTTAGTAATTGAAACTATATCTCTCATGTGATGTGTATGAATGAAGAAGGTGGCTTGAGGTAAAGGATTACTTGACTTATGTGCACGGGGCGTGCTAAGAGGGCACGGACCGGGCAAGATAAGTTTGATGCAAGGCGCTAGGGTCTAGCACAAGGTGTGTGACTCGTGCCAAAAGAAGTTTTTGATCCATGTGGCGGTGTGTGCCGTCGTCGTGTTTGCGACTCATGGATGGTTTGAACCAAGAACTTGGTGGCATGTATGTGCCAATGAAGACAAAAGGTGTGTGCCTTAAAAGACGGTGTGTACCCTGTGCAGCACTCCAAGCAAGTGAGACATGGCAAGTCAATACACGTCCACTTGAGGGGGAGTGTGAGAAAGTGCTGTATAAGATCGTACTCTAGATCGAATACGTGGCACTAAGCAAGAGGAGCAAAAGTTGATCAAGGTTGTAAATTAAGGAAAAGAACCGATCACGGATACCAACCCCAATGAATAATTTGGCAAGTTGACATTTCCAAGTGTGTACATGTCAACTTGAGGGGGAGTGTTAAAATATATGAGGTCTACATGTGTGTGTATGGACCGGATGGTATAGCGTGAAGTTCGTGTGAAGAAAACGGATCAAAACAAGCTCTGTTCGGACCGAACAAGGATGGATTCGGACAGAACAGAGAAGAAAATATCATGCAGTCATGTAATTCGGACCGAATTGAGAAGTCAGAGAATAAGGTGTCATCCAATTCGGACCGAATCGGTTCTAATTCGGATCGAATTTCTGAGCCGACCTAGCATATTTGGCAGGAAAAATTGCAATATTGTGTCAAATCTTTCCATAGAAGATGGATTCGAATTATGGGATGTTTTCCTAATAAAGAGGATCTGATGTGTGTCAGAAGAGAAGGAAATTATGAAGAATAAAGACAAGATTGTGTGAATTAATTTTATTACCAAAAAGACTAATTGCCTTATGTAATTTTATGTTTATTTATTCTTCCCTTCTCCCTCAAACAATGTATCTCATAAATTTACAGAAAATAAATAAAAAGAGTGTGTGTGTGTGTGGAGGACGTAGGTACCAAGTTGGTGCTGAATCTCGTTAAATCTCGTGTTCTCTTTGTTTAATTGTGTGATTGTTTATTCTGAGATCCTCGTGCTGACTATTCCTAAGGTGCACGGTTCTTGTACAATTGCACTTGGATCGTGCCTCCTCGAACTCCAAAACTCAAATTCTTAACAATAACAATGTGTGTGTGTGTAAAACTTGGAACCCTCATTTTTTTTTTTTTTTTTTTGGGAATGCAACTTATATTATTTGTTAGATGTTTATTAAGAAAAGAAAAGAAACGAGTACAACAGTTTTCTTATTTTATGCGGTGTTTTAATAGCTAAGATTTTTCTTTTATATTTTGTTTTATTTTTTTGACAGATATAGGATGTGCGTTTTGCTATCACATTGCTCCACAAAAATATACAGTAGTGAGATAATTATCACTTTAATGCATGGAAAATAATGGCGCTAGACAGGAGATACAGTTGAGATGCATATTCGGATAATAGATACATCTATCATATTTTGTTCTTTAACTGAAATGGTGCACTAGTCATAACTCATAAGGTTACAATTATATGCTCTCTTTACTTGAAAATGGCAGAGTCGCACTTATTTGCTTTCTTTATTTGGAATGAATACAAGTAATAAAGGTGTAGTCGCTTTTCTTTTCTTTCTTTTTTTTAATAATGATATGAATCACATGTCAATGCATTGTAGTATCCTTTCAAAAAGGCTCTAGAACGTATATTAGTAGTCCTCGTAGTAATTTTTTCAGTGTTACTTCTGCTTTTACCAAAGTTTTAAGAAGCTAACAGATTATTAATAGTTGGTGCTATCGGTTCATAGTATACATGATTATTGTTATTATTGTTTTTTAAATTTTATAGCACAAATATTCAGAAAAATGACAAAAGTTAGAAACACGATAAGCTATACTGGTAACAAAATTATTCGACAACAACAAAAACTAATCGAATTTTTGTTAAAAAAAAAGAAAATAAAATTTATATACTTTTTGTAATTTAGATTGGTTATGTACACACTTTGATTTTATCTAAACAATAGTCTCTCATCCATCAATCATTTAGAAAAATTAACACACCAGTGATCTAAAATTTTTTTAAATTGCGTTAAAATAAAATAGTCGATTTAAATAATAAAAAACATATTATAATTATATGTTTTATTTTGATAATCATCAACTCGATTATTAAAATTTTTGTTAATATATCCCATTTCAAAAGTATAAGTGACTCACACCGCCACATATAACAGCTATCAGAAAGTCACATACTCATATACGACATCAAGTCGATGAAAATATATCTTTGTTTTTCTCTTTGTTGAATTAAAGTTCATCTATATTTTCTTGATAGTGAATGAAAAATTTTCGGTGGTTGTAATAAAACAATTTAATATATTTCTCAAATAAATCTAAAAACCTAACTTGTGTTAAGCATTAAAATCTCTTAGCATCTTCTTAAAATTGAACTCGTATGACTACTGTCTTTGTTGACTCTTATTATAGAAATTATAAATTGCTAGAAAAATTAATTTCATACTGCCAGTTGTTTTTATCATCCTCAAATGCTTTTATGATGCTACGAAAAACGGCCGCTATGCACACTATTAAACCATTACGTAATAATTTGAATTATAATTATATTCTAAATAAAAACCTAATATTATGGACTTGTAGTTCTAAGCTATAAAAAGTAAAAAAAAAAACCATAGGGATCTAAAATACTGAATATATACATGTTGATTACCAACCATTAATGTGATTTTGCTTTCAAATAATTGCTCTCCAATTCCAAACCTAACTTCAAAAATTAAAAGTTGGAAACTTGGTACAGTTGACAAAAACATCAGTTTTTTTTTTTTTTTGTTTGTGTAAATCTGTTGCTGTTAAGTGTTTGTCATGATATAAGTGTATCTCTTAGCTTTAACTTGCTAGGACTACTACAAGAACTTGTTGAAGAAGTATTCTTCTATATATGAATAATTATTGCAATGTGTTTCAAAATTATTTTCAGAAACATGTTTATATGATGTTTGTTATTTGGTGTGACATGAGAATATAGCAATTTTCTGATTTGCCAGGTTGTTACTGTGACATACTCTATAGACATAAATGAGGCATAACATGAGTAATAGATTTACTAAGTTTGGTGAATCAAATAACTTCCTTAAATAAATAAATAATAAATAAAGAAGGCTTTAACGACCTTGGTATTGTACCTTTTCTGCTTAATTAAACTTAGGTAATGCCGGCTTGAAAACAGATTAAGGTTTAATTGGTTGTCATGAACTATAGTCATCAGGTCATGCATAGAACTAGAGTTCAGGGGACAAATAATAAAAGCATCAAAGGTTTTGTTTAGAAACCAGAAAATGGATTTAGATATTTACCTATATAATAATAAATGGGTTAGACAGGCCTTATTTTATGTATGCGGTTACCAAGGTAATAAGACTAAAACATGAAGGTCATAGTAGATGGCTGTACCTTTTCTGCTTAATGGGGTTAGAAAAAGAGGTCGGATTTTATTTCGGTTTCAGGAACTTGACATCTGCATACAACTAGAGTTATGGGAATGAATTATAAAAGTCTTCTAGGTTCTATGCAGAAATGGAAGCATGAATGTAGCTGTTATTTGGGTAATAAGAAAAACTGTTAGGGCTCACATAGAATTTCATCGTTCACTTAGGATTCTTGTCGAACACCTCGCATGCAAACAGTTTGATAAGACATACTGCCGTAGTAGTAAGGAAACATTTGTTTAAGAACAGAAAATGCTCGACCAGACAGTCAGACACAAACCCCGGTCCTTCCTCGCCTAATGTTTTCTAAATCAAACGTTCTTTTAAAGCCGAGAAAAATAAGCCCAGTAAACAGATCAAAGAGTCTTATCGAATTCCAAACCCAATTACACGAAATGCTAGATATTCGACGAAATGTCAATCAAAGAAGAGCCTTCATTATCTGCATAACTGGGGATGACAATCAATTTTCTTAAAAAAGGAAAGATGTACGATTATTTTTACAAATTGGCACTGAGAGAGGAAGAAGATTACGGTACCATTCACAGATGCACTCCCTGATTGACATTGGACGGTCAGATTTTTTTTTTTTTTTTTTTTTTTGGTGACCTTCCTCATTTAGTCATTTTTTGGTAATGCCGTGAATTAGAGCTCCTTAATTAAAGAAAGCATGATTATACAGTTGTACTTGTGCCTCATTGACGGTTAAATGACGAACAATACCCATCTTCTTATTATTGAATAATACATGCATATATATACTTTTTTAGTATTATATATGTATTTATTATAATTTATATTTAATCCTTGTAATAAAATTGATTTATTATTGAATTCCATAATTTTTTAGTATTATATATTATTGTCATGCAGTAAATTGAAGCTCTATTAAAAAAAAACAGATATATATATGTGCTTTTTGCAACGAGATTGCTCCACAAAAAATTTACAGTAGTGAGATAATTATCACTTTAATACATGGAAAATAATGGCGCTGTACATGAGACACAGTTGAGATATATATATTCGGACAATAGGTACATCTGTCATTTTTCGTTCTTTAACTGAAATGGTGCACTAGTCATAACTCATAAGGTCACAATTATATGTTTCTCTTATTTGAAAATGGCACTAGCCATCGAGTCGCATTTACTTGCCTTCTTTATTTGGAAAAAGTACAAGTAATAAAGGTGTGGTCGCTTTTCTTATTTCTATGATATGAATCACTTGTTAATGCAATTTAGTATCCAAGCTTTCAAATAGCTCTAGAACTTATGTTAATAGTCCTCATAGTAAATTTCTCAGTGTTGATACTTCAGCTTTTACCAAAGGTTTAAGAAGAAGCTAATAGAGTATTCATAGTTCGTGCTACCGGTTCGTACTGTATATGATTATTGTTATTACTTTTTTATAATTTTATAATACAAATATTCAGAAAATGACAAAAGTTAGAAACGCGATAAGCTATATACTGGTAGCAAATTTATTCAACAACAACAAAAACTGATCAAATTTTTGTAAAAAAAAAATGAAAATTTAGATATGTATTATAATCAAAATTATAAATAAATATGTGTGGGTGTCGGGATCATTTAACTAAATGTGATTTGACACTTTAGTATTGTGAAATTACAGTTATCCAATTTTTGCAACGTGGTATTCTGTGACTATTTGTGTGTCAGATATTATTGCTCATAAAACTGACCCGCTTCACTGACATTGTTTTGTTTCTCATTTTTGTGACCCTTTCTATTTTTATTTTCATCATGTTACCGTCTCTATTTTGTTTTACAAGCATAACAATCTATTCATAATCAACCATTATAATTTTGATATGTCAAAATTTCGAGCGAACATCGATCGATTAGTCCCTAGTTAAGATAAAGTTATGTACATATTTTGATTGTATCTAAACAGTAGTTTCTCATCCATCAATCATTTAGAACAATTAACACATCTGTGCTCCAAGATTTTTGAATTGCATTAAAATTAAAATAGTCCATTTAAATAATAGAAAACAAATTATAATTATATGTTTTATTTTGATAATCATCAACTCGATTATTAAAGTTTTTGTTAATATATCCCATTTCAAAAATATAAGTGACTCACACCGGCACATATAACAGCTATCTGAAAGTCACATACTCACAAACGACACCATGTCAGTGAAAAAATATCTTTGTTTTTGACCCTCGAAGAAAAGAAAAAATATCTTTTTTTCTGTTCTCTTTGTTGAATTAAAGTTCATCTAAATTTTCTTGATAGTAAATTAAAATATTTCGGTGGTTGAAATAAAACAATTTAATACATTTTAAAAAATAAACCCAAAACATGTGTTGTTAAGCATTAAAATCTCTTAGCATCTTCTTAAAATGATGTCTTAATTAGTTGAACTCTTATGACTACTGTCTTAGTTTACTCTTATTATACAAGGTTATAAATTGCTATAAAAAAAAAAAAATTAATAGTACCAGTTTTTTCATCATCCTCAAATGCTGCTGCCGCGGCCTCTATGCACACTAAACCATAACGTAATAATTTAAATTATAATTAAATTTTAAATAAAAAAAAAAACTAATATTACGGACTTGGAGTTCCAAGCTATAAAAACCATAGGGATCTAAAATACTGAATATATATATGTTGATTACCAACCATTAAATGTGATTTTTCTTGCAAATAATTGCTCATCAGCTTTTTTTTTTCCCGTAGCTACTTTAAACAGGATACACTCATATACGGGAAGTAAGGTAAACAGTAAAGGTGTGGTCACCAAAAAGCTTTTTACTAGAAAACACACACACACACACACAAAAGAAATATTAGCTATATATTGATGAGATAATGGGGATGTTAGGATTCTTACATTTTTCTTCATCCCAACAATTAATGCTGAGAGAGAAGAAAATGCATCATTTACATAGCTCTGTACTCTTTCTTTTAGTCCTTTACACACTCTCAGTGTCAGTGCAAAGTTGCATCAAGCAAGACAGAGAAGCGCTACTGAAATTCAAAGCCGGTGTTAGCGACCCAAGCCATCGTTTGGCCTCATGGGGTGGCAACGAATGCTGCAGCTGGGCCGGGATCAGCTGCAGTAACCAGACCGGTCAAGTTGTCCAACTTGACCTTTCAATTCCCAATCCGCACTTGCAAGATCCTGGTTATAATATTGATGGCTTAAGAGGTAAGCTCAGCACATCTTTACTTGATCTGAGCGGTCTAGAGTACTTAGATCTCAGTTGGAACAATTTAAGCGAAGGTACCAGAGTCCCAGATTTCCTTGGTTCCTTCAAAAATTTGAAATATCTTAACCTGTCTGGTACGTGCTTCTCTGGCATGATACCTCCCCAACTAGGAAACCTTTCTAGACTACAGTACCTAGACCTCAGCAACAATGATGGGTTAATGGCTTCGGCCGATATATCATGGCTATCTCATCTTCAATCTGTACGACACCTTGACATGTCTCAAGTTAATCTCCAGGATTCAAAAGAATGGTTACAATCTTTGAATAAGATACATTCATTAGAGGTGCTGATTTTGGATAACAATAGTCTTACGTATATTCCACAGTCACTCTCTTTCGTGAATTTCACCTCTCTAAGAATACTTCAGCTTTCAAATCAGAATTTCAGCACCAGCATACCAGATTGGATATTTGAATTACATGGCCTAAATGTTCTCAACCTTGAGTTCTGTTACTTTGTGGGTACATTTCCTGCTGCCTTAGGAAATTTAACGTCTCTCAGTAAACTCGACCTAGGTTGTAGTGCATTGCAAGGCAAATACCCACCACTGAACAAGCTTACCAAATTGATTTATTTAGATTTATCGTGTGTACTCAATGGTAAACCCTTTGATATTTCAGAAGTATTTAAGAAAATTTCACCTGAATCCAAGAGAAGTTTGGAAGTATTGATCCTCTTCGATACCCATCTGAGTGGAAGTTTGAATGGGTTGGCAAGTGAGATGCCTAACTTGAAACATCTGGATTTCAGTGCAAACCTCCTCAGTGGTCCTATACCCCACGATTTTTGGAACCTCACCAACCTTGTAAAACTTGATCTTTCTGGAAATGGATTAACAGGATCTTTAACCAATGTGCGTTTAGATCGGTTGTCAAAACTTGAGGAGTTGATGTTGGGGGGCAACCAGTTAGAAGGAAAAATTACATCTCTGCCATACAACATCTCTACTATTGATCTTTCTAGTAACAGACTCGAACACTTCCCGGATTTATCCCAAGCACCACAACTCAAGGATCTTAATCTTCACAGTAACAGTTTGACAGGAGAGTTTCCTTCTTCTCTACAGACTTTTAGAAGTTTAGAATCTCTTGATCTTGGTGAAAACAATTTTTGTGGGGAAATACCACACTGGATAGGTGAAAACTTGAGTAATCTGATGTATCTTAGTATGCATTCCAATTTATTTTCAGGTAAGATCCCCTCAAAACTAGCATTGCTTACAAAACTTCAGGTCCTAGATCTAGCTGATAATAATCTCTCAGGACCACTCCCAGAAAATTTGGACAGCTTTGCTGGAATGAGATTGCAATATGATTCTTGGAACCAGGAGCACTCAGCAAGTATTGATTTATCAAATAACCATCTAACAGGTGAGATACCGAGGAATATAGTAGCTCTGAGAGAATTGGTTAATCTAAACTTATCTAAGAATCACTTGGTCGGAGAAATACCGGTAGAAATCGGGAGGATGAAATCTCTGGAGTGGCTTGATCTTCATTCGAATAACCTGTCAGGAACAATCCCAAAAAGCATCTCAGCTTTAAATTCTTTGAGAGTACTTGATCTTTCTTACAATAACCTTTCTGGCAGTATTCCAACCTGGCATCAGTTGCATAAACTTGATGCCCCACCAGTATACATTGGAAATCCATACCTCTGTGGTCCACCGCTACCGAATGGTTGCAGAATCAGCGGACCCTCACCTGGAAGCGATAACAGTTTGATGCAAGCCAGACACAGGAAGTGGTGGTTTTACTTGCTCTCTGAGTTTGGGTTTGTTATCGGATGTTTTGTGGTGTTCTCTGTCCTAGCATATGTGTTGGTGGCTATAATATTCAAGCCACATCAGAAAAAATAAGCTCGGAGACTTGAGAGGTACTGAAGTTTGGTACTGGTATAGTAATGTAACATATTTGCTCGTTATTGTTTATTTTCCATCTGCTATTTTCCTTTGGTTTGGTCCTGTATGTTTTATATTATATGAGTTGTTGCTACGCTTGTTATGATATAAGTGGATCTCTTAGCTCTAATTTACCATAGTACTAGAATTTGTTGGAGAGCTATTCTTCTACACATTAATGCAATGTGCTTCATTATGATTTTCAGAAACACGTTCAACATAGACATGGATGCATGACATTAGTAATACTGTAATAGATTTACAAGTTTGATGATTCACATGACTTCCTTAAATAATAATAGATTAAAAAAAGTTTAATGACCCATATATTGTACCCTTTTGGTTTAATTGAACTTGGAGTAGTGCTGGTTTTGAAAAACAGGTTGTCTCAGGAACTTGGCATCTGCATACAACTAGAGTTAAAGAAATGAATTATTAAAGTAATTTAGTTTCTATGTAGATATTAAAACATGAGTGTAGCTTTTTTCTGGATGATAACAAAAGCGGTTAGGCCTCATCTGTATGGTCAAAGCAGATGCCTGAAGTCTAGTGAGGCACAGGAGTTCTTTCTCTGTATAAAGAATCTCATTTAGGATTTTCATCGAACACCTTGAGTGCCATCAGTTTACTAGGCCGTAGCAAAGAGTAATCCACTACCAATTAATAAATTGAAAAAAAAGAAAGAGAATGAATAAGGAAATCAGTGCAACAAACAACTTCCTGAACATTTAACACCAAATAACCCTCAAATTTTGATAACACGAACGAAAATGCACGACAAGACACACACAGGGGTCAGGGGTCCTTCCTCTCTTCAGAGAAAATATCCAACCGTGCAATATGTTAACTTTGATACAGAGCCCATCGCCAAAGTAAAGAAGTCGTGCTTCTTCTTTTTATGATTCTTAAAATGCTGGTCTGTTTATAAATATACTCATAAAAAATATATATACAAAAAAAGCTAAATGTTAATCGTACAAAATAATGAAAAAATTGTTGCTTTTGAACTGAATACTTTTTCCTTTTCGATTGATGTAACTTATAATTTTATACTTTTTCCTTCTATCTTTATTGTGTAACGCATAAACATTTCTTGTATTTGTTTAATGAAAATGGAGGACTTCATACAATTCATACTTACTTTTTCTTTGAAGAATGTACATGTGCTTCCAAAAGATGACATTACCCAAGCCCAATATAGCAACCAAGATCGGCATCCAATTTCAGCCCAATCAGACATTTCCCTATTCTTTTCTGACCCACATAAGGTGCCCCGCGGCACGCATATGTCAACTGTTCGACGGAATGCCGATAAGAGAACCTTAATTCTTTTTTGTGAGCCTTCTGATTATTCTCGTTGATATATTTATTTTCGATTGGATTACAAGGAAATTTATTTTAGATTTATTGCAGCAGCATGAATGAGCCAGCTGGACTTTGACTACCAAAATGCCAGAAATTATCCAAAGAACTGCTTTCGGATAAAACGGCTACGATTTAGTGTGGACCAACACAAGCTCTAACGGAAGGGAAACTTTTGGATAAACGATCCTAGCTACCGCATTAATAGCCAGTTGCAAAATGAGAAAAATTGTCAATTATCCTTTGGCTACTTAAATTAAATTCAAAAGGATAGTGACTTAAAATTTTTAACTTGCAACTTGGAAGGTATTTCTAGAAAAAAAAATTATAACTTGGAATATTATATTAATAAAATGTAGTTCTTTAATTAATTTATGAAAATGCATATTTATTAGCAGCAAATAGATATGTTCTATATTAAATTGGGATAATTTGACGTTATTTTGTTACTGATAGTGCCAATAAGATTGAACTTTTAATTTTTTTTTTCCCCCAACTGTGCTTGATGGATGATTAATCGATTTCAATCAAATATAAATTTGTTACACAATCTATCTAAATTATGTAAAACGTATTTATTATTTTTTATAGCTATTTAATCGATTATTATAACTACTATATAGATTTATTGTCTAATCTGGTAGTTATATTTTGCGGCTGCATGACTACGAGCTGACTATTCAACTACCAAATTGTAATTCACTAACGAACTCCTTAACTGCAACCTATGTTTGAATTGCACGCCTACAAATTGCTGCTGTGCTGCCTGGTGCCTGCTAGCCATAGGCGTGGTCCCCACGGATATGTTGCGAGTCGATTGGAAGTTTGGAACAGCAGGTGGGCCATGGACCTATATCCTGATATGAAGTTATGATTTTTTTTCTCTCAAGTCTAACCGGTATTTTACTGTAAATAAATTAGAAGTAGCTAGCATTCTTTATTCTTGTCATCAAAAGAGTCACATAACCATATCGGTACTTTTTCTGAACGCATTCATTTATATGATAAATCCTTAAAAAAAAAAAAGTTTCAATATCTGTGTGTAAAGTCTTTTTTTTTTCCCAAAAAAAAATAATTTGGCTTGGTAGTTTTCAAATCTTTATTTATGTGACGCATAAAAGCTTATTTTTATGCTTTTCGTCTTTCTCCTTCCATAAATTTCATACACTGTATAATAAATGTATACAAGTGGCGTACTGCCATTGCTTGTACATTTTATCTTAATCTCTTTATTTCGGTTGGAAAAGGCCGGTTTCCTGCCTTATCCGCTCGCATTCCAACTAAATATTTATGGGGCCATTCTTTAATCTTTGCTTTGAAGCATGGAGCTATTACCTCATTATCAGGTTTTTAGCCCACAAACTGAAAAGCTCAATTTCGTAACTATATATACTGGGCCTCTCATGTTCATGTCACATCCCCCTTCTTTTCTTGAGAGGTAAATAAAAAGGGAAGGGATGGAGAAGTATAGTGTTTCTCCTTCTTTGGTATTGGTAATCTTACTATCAGTACTAGCTTCCAGTTTAGTTCAAGCTGAGATCCTTTTCCAGGTATATATAATTAGTGGTGATAGCTTGCTTTTTATGTAAAATCACACTTAACGTACCATTCATTTCATATTGAATACTTAACATGTGCAATAATGCATTGCATAAATGAAAACAAAATATGTAAATTAGTGCCTGAATGTACTATTAATGCTGAGAATTTTTTTTTTCTAAAGGGATTTAACTGGGAGTCATGGAGGAAACAGGGAGGTTGGTATAATTTTCTCATGGGCCAGGTTGATGACATCGCCAAAGCCGGTGTTACCCATATCTGGCTTCCACCACCGTCGCACTCTGTTTCCCCACAAGGTGATTATTTAGCACTTTATTGTATTATACCAAATCTGATATTTTTGCTAATACTAGATATCTATAAATAAACCAAAATTTAATTCCATTTTTCCTAATAGTATTCTATTTGACATTTAATTTCAAATCCCTCTATCACAGGTTACATGCCAGGAAGACTATACGACCTAGACGCTTCAAAATACGGCTCTGAGGCAGAACTTAAGGCGCTAATTGGTGCCTTCCATGCCAAGAACATACAATGTGTTGCCGATATTGTGATCAATCACCGATGTGCTGATTACAAGGACAGCCGAGGCATCTACTGCATCTTTGAGGGTGGCACGCCTGACAGCCGCCTTGACTGGGGCCCAGGGATGATTTGTCGTGATGACACCCAGTACTCTGATGGCACTGGCAATCTTGACACTGGCGGCGATTTTGCTGGAGCTCCTGACATTGATCACCTCAACACTCGTGTCCAGCACGAGCTCTCTGATTGGTAATACAACATGCCACATGCTTTCATGTAATTCAAAATTAATGCGACCAAACAATGCAAAGCTGATAGATAATAAGGTGATCTCTCTGATGTTCAATTGACATGTCATAGGTTGAACTGGCTCAAGAAAGATATTGGCTTTGACGGTTGGCGCCTTGATTTTGCCAAGGGTTACTCTGCAAATATTGCCAAGATTTATGTTGAAAACACTTCTCCAAGCTTCGTGGTGGCAGAGATATGGAGTTCACTTTCATACATCGATGGCAAGCCATCCACCAACCAAGACCAAGACAGGCAAGAGCTGGTGAACTGGGCTCAAACTGTCGGTGGTCCGGCAACAGCATTTGATTTTACTACAAAAGGGGTACTTCAGGCAGCAGTTCAAGGTGAATTATGGCGGATGCGTGATGGAAATGGAAAGCCACCGGGCATGCTTGGTTGGTGGCCAGAGAAATCGGTCACATTTGTTGACAATCATGACACCGGGTCTACACAGAGCATGTGGCCTTTCCCGTCAGACAAAGTCATGCAAGGCTATGCTTATATCTTGACTCACCCTGGAATCCCTTGCATTGTGAGTTCCTTAACAATTTTTATATACTTATTTTCTATAGATTAGTATAATTTTCCAACTTATTACAATTTCCTTAAGTATATACTTATTAATTGATTGTTTTTTTAGATAAGCTATAGTGGCTATATGTAGAAATTATTAATTGGTTGTTATATTTCACTGCAGTTCTACGATCATTTATTTGATTGGGGGCTGAAGGAATCGATATCCGAACTCGCTGCCGTCAGATCAAGAAACGGCATCAATCCAGGTAGCACACTGCACATCCTTGCTGCCGATGGCGATCTCTATGTGGCGATGATAGACGAAAAGGTTATCATGAAGATCGGACCAAGATTTGATCTCGGCAACCTAATTCCTCCAAATTTTGTTGTTGCTGCGCATGGCAATGATTATTGCATCTGGGAGAAGAGGTCATGATTGACGCACCTCTAATCAGAAGGAAACACTATTCTTTTACAATTTGTATTAGCAAGCGTATTAATATATAAGCTTGCGGATTGAACGATTCTTATTGCTCCATTATTGATTTAAGTAATAAGTAGTTAAAATTCTCCTGATACTTGAGGAGAATTTTAGACTGCAATTTTCTGATGGTTCTTCTGTTGTAAGGCTTATACATGCATTTGTGCTAGTATAAGTTCTGTATCTGCTCTGTTTAAGCTAATCAGTAGGTTCATATTTTACTGCAAGACTGTCAATGAGATTTTAAAGCCGAAATTGCTTGAATTTGTTTTGTAATTTTTTTTTTCGTATTGTCATAATATTTTTATCTACTGGAGTCTCATGTCACAAAAATCAAGTTGATCTAATTTAAACTTTCACAAACTTTTGAAAAAAGAAAAACTATTTTATCTTTTAAAATATCTTTCACACTAGCCAATTAGTTCTGCAAGAACCTATATTGAATTTCAAATACTAACATGTGTAAAAAGAAAGAAAGCCATATTGTTCCGTTCTCATGGCGGTTCAAATTAAATGCTATAAGGTATATGCATATATAAAAGCCATAACATTATTTACATTTATCTACAGTACTTTTTTTAAAAAGATTTTTATGAAGTGCGGCAAAGGTGTAGCGGGCCAAAATAGGTGAATGTACAAGGAATAACATTTGCTACACGATATACTACAAAGTACCGGACACACAATATAAATAACAGGCAAATATAACTATATATATATATATATATATATATATATATATATATATATATATATATATAGAGAAAACCTATTGTGCATTCTAATGTATAGAAGCTTCAATGCATACTAATCCAGAAGGTTGGATCTGTTTGAAGATTCGTGCAAACTAAAGTCGCTAGATTGAAAAGTTAAGTTGTTCCTTCTCCTTATTGTGCTTCGCTCTCGACTAAATGGTTCCCTTCAGAGAGCCCCCTCTCTCTCATGAGAAAATGAAACCTAATCTCTCTCCCCCTCCGATTCCGACTCCTACTACTCTTCGTCTCCGACAATGAAAACCTCTCTCTGACTCCGATTCCAACTACTCTCTCCGCCTCCTAGTCAGTTCCGCCTCTTTCTCTCCCAGTCAGTCGCGCCTCTCTCGCTCTCTGGTTCTCATTCTCTCCTAGCTGCGACGCTCTCGCCTCTCAGTCGATTAGAACTTTCGCTTCCTCTCTGCCGACTAACCCTAACAAGTTGAAGCTTTCTGGTAACTCTCTGCTTCTCCAATTAAATTATTTTGCAACTTCATTTCGACATCTATGTTTTGCAATTACATGATTTTGCAATTTGCAATTTGCAATTTCATTACGACATCTCCTTCCAGGAGTAGAGGAGCTGTAGTTGACTTTACCTATATGATGCACCAAAAGTTTATTTATCCCTTTTTAACTTTCAACATCTCATTCCGACATCTCCTTGTGATTTAGTCAATTGTTTGATTTTAATTGATCCCTGTATTTTAATTTCTAGAGATATAAATTAAACATTGGTACTATTGCACTTACGCTTCCTTAGTTAACCTTTCTATCCTTGTATTTAATTAATTGGCTTTTCTGGAGGTGGACCTTCAAATGTTAAGAATTTAGATGCCTCACATAAATGCTCATCTTTCTGATATGTGTAATTTCATGTATCCTCCTGAGAAACCTACAAAAAAAATACATTATACTCTTTACTGAATGAGAAATCTACAGCACAAAGTAAGAAGTAAAACTTTCCTATATGGTTCTGAAATATTAGTAATCTCACTTAGACGTTCTTTTATTTAATTCACTAGGGGTGTGTTTGGCAACTGACGCGAACAACCTCTGTTCACGCGAACCAAACGATGCACAAACAGCCAAGAACAACGAACTAGAGGCTAGTTCGTAATTCTCCGATTTCTGCGAACTAGGGAACGAACAGCGAAGAACAACTTTTGTTCGTCCTTGTCCTTGTTCGCACGCCTTTCCAAACACGGCCGTGTCCAAACTAATCCCATCATTCACTGTTTTCTCTATTTAAAATGGTAGTTTAATGGGTCTCAAATAAGCAAAGAAGAGTGTTCACATATGATATTTCTTGATACTGAAGGGCCTATATCTGTATAGATATGTTTCTTTATGTGTTTTTTACAAAAACAAAATCCAGCAGTCCTGCAATTTCTATTTCCTAATTTTTTTTTTAACTTGAATCTTTGTTTTTGTTCAGACACTGGTACAGCTGGCAAAGAGGATACATGTAATGTTGATATGTGTCGTTTAAGATGTTTACTAATAAATGTTTTCCTTCTTAATTTGTAATTTTCAGCATGAATGAGAATGAGAAGAAGAAGATGATAGTGGAGAAGAAGAGGATAGAGAAGAAAGTGACTAAGTATAAATTTTGTGATTAGAAAACTTTTTGGGGTGATTTTGTAAAGAGGACTAAGTGCTGTATTATGTGATTAGAAAATTATAAATTTTGTGATTGGAAAACTTTTTGGGGTGATTTTGTAAAGATGACTAAGTGTTGCTTTTGGATGAATGGTACAAAGTAATTGGCTGATGAATACCAACTGGTACAATGCGCATGATGGTGCATACTTTTAGTTGCTTTTGTTATTTTATTGGTCAAGCACGACTGCCCTCAATATTTCATTGGTAGTTCTGACTATCGACAATATTTCATAGGTAGTTCTAATAATTGGTTGGTACGTACTTGCGGAAAATAACTAGTTTGAAAGAAAATTTACTCTCTTTTTTTTTTTTTTTTGACAATAGTATTCTTATTTCCATCTGAACAAAAACTGTCAATATAATTTAGTACTAATAAAATGGGAAAATCGGATATAAACCCTTGTAATCTTCTCTATTCAGATATAAACCCCTTCAATCTTTAAAATTGGATATAAACCCCTCTAATCCTATTTAGGTTGGATACAAACAAACCCTTTTTATTATTTTAAACTATATATTGAGTATCAAAAATCATAATTTTAAAATCATGACTGAAATACCCTACCTACTGTCTCCTCTCCTTCCCTGCATTTTCTAGCGCCCTCTTGCCTTCTCTGCATCATATCTCGTCCTTTTGTGTTCTCTCTCTACACCAGCACAAAACTTAATTAAAATCATAGGTATGCATTGTGCTTCAAATCCATATGTGCAACATCGGCGTTGTATCTTGTCGTTCATGTCATAAATGTGTAAGAAATGTACCCACCAATCTCCAATTGGAAAACAATTTTCATTGTTCAATTGTGTTATCTTAACTGATACGGCTCCATGGCCTAACCGGGAAATAAAGAACCACACAAGGGGCTTCAGTTTTCACATGGACTGTTTATATTGGAAAAGTTATCATTAAACATTAAGAAATACAGTGCTAACTTTAGCAAAGAATACATTACTATAATGAAAATTGATAATCAATATCAAGATATTAATTTAAGGCCGCTTGTAATATTCATGAAGTTTGTTGTATTGACATGCAAATAATTAGGCTAAAAATTTCTAATTTGACTCGTCACAAATAACAGAAGTTAGGATATTCTAATTAATATTTTGGAAGCTATTGTTAAAAATCATATCCCTACTTTATTTAGCCAATGATGTATTAATATGTATAAAAGAGATCAGAAGAGAACACCTAACAATTTCGCAAGAATATTGCTGTGGGAAATTTCCTGGATTTCGGAAAAGAAAGGTAAAATCGTTAATTTGGAAAAAGTATTTTTGGAGGACGGACCAATAACAGAGGATAATGAAGCGTTGAGTTAGGACGAAGCTACGCAGGGTACTTTAGTCATAACTTTAAATATCTGATTTTTTATATTAAAAAATATTTAAAATTAATACAAGAGGGTTTTTGTCCAAACTATACAAGATTAGAGGGGTTTATATCCGATATTGAAGATTGGAGGGGTTTATATCCGAATAGGAAAGATTGGAGGGGTTTATATCCGATTTTGCCTAATAAAGTAGGATGGAGGTTAGTGTGACAATGTATCTGTGTTGAGGGAAATTAATTTAGGCTCCAGACAAACTCCGGTACACCGGTACAGAGAGTAACAAGTGATGAAATTATTACAATCAAATAACACTTGAAGTTCAAAATAAAATAAGCTGTTACATTAGCTTGTCAAAGTATCATATTGCAGTATCTTCAAGATAACAAATCTTAGATAAACTTAATTTAAATTAAATTGACTCTGAACGTCACTAAAACAAAAATAACAAACAATTTTTAGCCTGAATTGCAGCTACTGATTATCTCTTTCAGAGCATTTTTTTCTTTCCTGACAAGAAGTCAAACAAACACTCTACTAAACAAGAAGAACACTACAACAAGTAAACTAATTAATATTATAATGAGAATTTTTTCCTTCAATTCCTGAGCCTTCTTCTCCTTTTCGAGTTTATTTAATCGATTAATAAATCCATTAATTACTTCCTTATCTCAGTCTTGAATGAGTGCATCTTACCAGCTAAAGAATCAACAACCGCTTCATATCTAAAAAAATTAAAAGTGGAAAATCATTAGTTAAAAAATTATTCCATCACAAGATTTAAAATATTGAAAAAAAAAATTGTTTATGTTGGATTAGTTGATAACAGTAGCATACTTCACCGGTTTGCAAAGATTGACGCATTGTATCACTTTTTATGGTGACACTTGATAACAGAACTAGATGCTACATTTTCAGGTTCAAAATTCCCATCATTACTTTGACATATTTATCAAATTAGAAGTCATGAGACAATTAATATATTCAGATATGTATTTTGAACCCCAAGTGCATGACAAGTTTGGTCCCAAAATCCAGCCACAAGCCCACAAGCGTTTCTTATCATGTATTCATATTTCCTTTTTACTTCTTTAATCAGCGTTGAAGCACTGGCAGAGACTAGGATACCAGTAGCATCAAAAAAAAAAAAGAAAGACAACATGATTTATGTACCATAAATTAACCAATTAATTGCACATATTTGAACCCAATTGCAAAAATTAAGTAAGCAATTAACCAATTCTTTTGTACCAACAAAAAATTCCAATTTCAGCCTAATTTTGCAAACCATGAACCAAAACTTTTTTGAAGAAAAATTCAGGAACCAAATTAGCCCATGAAAGAGAGTGACGAAAAAAAATTACATGACATTATCTTGTTCGAGACAGAATTCTGCACGGTAAATCCAGGGTTTTGGTTCTAGAGCAAAGCTTGTGTACGAGAGAAAGTGAAAGAGGGAGAGGGTCGGGTACCTTTCGAAGCTCCAATGAGAGAGAGGCGAGTGAGACGGTTGCCTCGATTTGCTTCCTTCACTGGGGAATCTGATGGAGACGAAGAGAGGCGCGACTAATAGAGGAGTCGGAGTCGGAGTCGGAGTCGGAGATGAAGAGAGGCGCGACTAGATTTTCATTTGTCGGAGATGAAGAGGAGTCGGAGTCGGAGAATGAGAAGCGGAGTGGAATAGAGAGGCGATAGGTTTTCAACTTTTCATTTGTCGTGAGAGACCGGTTCTCTGAAGAGGAAAGTATTGGAGCGGAGCAAAATAAGGAGAAGGAACAACTTAACTTTTCAATCTAGCGACTTTAGTTTGCACGAATCTTCAAACAGATCCAACGCTGTGGATTAGTATGCATTGAAGCTTCTATACATTAGAATGCACAATAGGTTTTCTCATATATATATATATATATATATATATATATATATATATATATATATATATATATATATATTTTTTTTTTTTTTTTTTTTTTTTTTTTGGGTTTCAAGTATAACTATATAAGCGGATATAGGCTGCATAGACATCCATGGGCTTGTACTTTGGTTCTATTCCTGTCATCCGTCGTACGACCGTATGAATAAACAATTTAAAATTTTTTTTTTTTTTTCGAAACTTTGGCAGCAGCTGTCAAGTGAAAAAAAATTTTAAATTGTTATAAATGCAACTGAGAAAATAGGAGCTTGTACTGAAGAGGGCACATGAGCATCTGGTGAGCCGTCTTCTTCCAGCACATTACACTTACAGCGGCCGAGTCTTCAGCTCGACCAGTTTGACCAGAGTCAAACTGTAACTGAATTCAGTTGTCCGTCTCTTTGGTGTTAGAATCTTCCAGATACTTGTCAAAACAATATTAATTTTTTTTAGTGAAAAAACAATAACATTTGTTGGGATGGTATAACTATATGATATATTTGTTTGGGTTAATTATATGCATTGGGCCGGAGGCAGAGGCACACATGCCGTATTAAGGGCTGTCAGTTTTGTGCCGTTTGAACGTTCTGTCGTTCCGTTCCGTGCTGGTGGAACAGAAACGGTAGCGATTTTTGTTACGTTTGGACGTGTGGAACAGAAACGGAATGGGTTTCAGTTTCGTTCCGACAAACGAAACACAAACGAAACTCCTCTATTTCGTTCCGTTTCACCACGTTTCTTCCGTAGCCCCGTAAAATTTAAAGGAATTGCAGAGGGAGCTGCTGAGCAGAGCGTAAAAATAGAGGCTAACCCTAGATTGCGCCGCACTTCAGACCCTTCTCGTTTCTCTCCTTCTCCGCCCCAACCAACCTCTGCTTCTCCTTCTTCCTTTCTCCCTCTACCTCTCTTTCTCCGAGCTCTCTCCTACTCCACCTCCCTCTCTTCCTTCCTCTCATTCCACCACTAGCCGAGGCTCAATTCCTCTCCCAACCTTCTCTTCCCTCAGACCTCCTCCGTCAAGAGACCCTCTCTTTTCTCCGACCTCCTCTGTCAGCTCTCTTGGTTCCTCCAAGACACCACCTCTCTCCATCCCACTCCATTTCTCCGCACTTAATTCTGACAGAATCACTGAAACCAAACCTCTTATCTTCTCAGTTCTCTCTCTTTCTCTCTCCCACAACAATGGAGTCTGGAAGCAGAAAGGTTTTTCTCGAGGGGTTCATAATGGGATCTCCGAAGGAGACAGACATGGAGGTCGGTAAGTTTTAAACTTGTTGTGAGGTTGCTTGTCTGAAGCTGTGTTGTTTTGATTTCTTTTTGGCTTTTGAGTTTTTGCTGTAATAAAAGATGCAAGGATGGTTGGGCACCGTATATAGATACAAATTGTTTGAAAAGTTAATAGGGGATTACATGTTTGATTGTTGGATGAGTTGATGTTTGATACAGTGTAAAACGTAGTTGTTGTGAATGTTTGATTTGCATTATTTTGTGATAATTGTTGTTTGATACGTTTAATTTGTATTATTTTGTGATTTTAAACTTGGTATCGGTTTGGTATTTGACGGTTTAATCTTTGATTTCTGGGTTTTCGGGAAGAATTGAGCTGATAAGTCAATTTTTGATTTTACTGGTAAATTTCAAAAGCTCGTTACGCTAATTAACAATTTCCATTGTAATTACTGGTAAACAATTTTACTGGTAAACAATTTCTGTAATTTACTGGTAAAAAATTTCTGATAAGAACATTCTTTGGTAAATTAACGTTACTTACGTTAATTTTCGTTATAATTACGGAACATAAAACGGAGGAGATTTAATTTCCGTTGTAATTACGGAACATTAAGCGGAAATCGATACTGTTACGTGTAATATAACGGAACATAAACGAAAATGTCCATTTCCGTGCCCGTTATGCACGTTTGACAGCTCTATATATAGGGAAGCCAACCGACTAAGTAGTCAAATTATATAAAATAATGTAGCCATAGAAAATTTAAATATGCAAGATATATTTTGACAATTAAACTTGAATTATTTATAAATTATCAATGTAAAATTAGATTAACACAACATCTCAGACAAATAATATCGAAATTTAGTTTCAACTGAGATAGAAGAGGAAATTATTGTATCAAGAAGTTTAACATGGTGTAAATATCTTTGTACAAATTGTCGTACTTAAGGTTTCTTTTGTAACTTTTTGCATAAGCAGAGAGCGATAAAGGGGAATAAAAGAAATTTAATTAAAAATTTTTACAAAGTCCATGTAATATAAAGAAATACTTTGTAATCCTCTCGAATAAGAAAAATTAATTTGGGGGTAATAAGGAAATTTAATTAAAGTATTTCATTAATTGTAAGAAATATTACAATTTGTAATCATGAGGCTGGCCTTCCTCTGAGCCCTTTCTCTCCGTCACTGCGTATATTTCTAAATTGTTATTCCAAATCTCTGATATATTTATATATATTTAATGACAATCTCATCAATTAGTTTTAGATTTCAGGGATATTTTTTAATTTAGAAATTTATGAAAATCATAATTAAACAAATAAGATGTAAAAGTCTGAACAGCGTGATATGTTTAGTAAATTAAAGAGATTCAACTCATTTTATATTTTCAATATTCATAATAAATCAAATAAACGTATATATTGCACCACAAGACAAATTCAGACCGGACGATTTCTTATGACTCGTCAAATCCAGACCGTTCGTTCAGTAGACGGCACTTACAGTGTTGATAACGACCAATCCTTAAATCCAAAACTCGCTTTTTACACAGAGTTGGAATGGTAAAAGCGGAGGCAGGTGCTAATTAAAAGCCACTTCAAAATAAAAGATAAGAATATGAACAATTAACGCGGTGCACACAGCTAAGTAAAGTACACACCAAAGCAAGCTGGCTTTCTTATCCTGTGGCTGTGGCGGTGGCGCACTATGTACAATTATCCATCACTATCTATCACTTTCAGGACGGCAATCCATTCCTTTGTGGGTTTTACTTGGTGACGTCAGAAGAATATTATAATATTGCATCGGCAATTCAGCATCACCAAATTGATCTCTACATACTGCAGGCCCAGCCGCTTGAATGCTAGTGAGATAATAAAAAATAATTGATATTAAAAAAAGAGATAATAAGAAAACTAATAACCACAATTGTAACATTATGTTCTAATAAAAAGTTCGTGTATAACAAATTAATTCACACAGTAGAATTTTCTTTTCCCCTCTAAACGCTGATAAAACAACTAAAAGACTAAAGAATTTGATTATATCAACAAAATTTTATTTCATGAGTACGAGGACAAACAGTATTTATCAAAATAAAAAAATTAAAATTATTGACATGTTTTCTATATATAAATAGAATTAAATGAAGTTTTGGGATTAATAATAAATTGGTCTGTAGTTGAATAATTTTGTTATAGATAAGTAACTTTTTGGTGGGCGTGGAATATATATGATGTATGAGAAAAATTTCATCAAATTTTATACAGAATTTGTTTAATCATAACCAACGTGTCTAATTTGTAAAATTTTAAATGTAATGTTGGTTTCAATTATTGCTATAGAAATTGATTGATGATATATTTCTTACCCCGATAAAAAGAACAAAGAATTCAGCATCAACTTTTTTTACGTTAAATTTTTATTTGCGTTAGAAGAATAAATATTTTTAGGAAAATATTTTATTATTATTATTATTACATTGGTGGAGCTTTCCACGTTTCAATAAAAATATATTACTTTTCGGCGTGTGTTCATTTTGGATCAGGTTAGTGTGGAGACCGGAGAATTAACCCAGTTCCGCACGTTTTACTCCGCTTGATTTTTTTTTATTTTGTCGTTCCATAGTTTAATCGGTGCCCGAAGTCAAATAATTGTTAAAGGTTTGCAAATTTGCATCAGCGCATGCGCAAATGCTTGCCTTTTAATTTTTCTTTAATGTAAGGTCAATATCCCGTCAGGAAGATGTGTAATTGCTTTTCAATTAGAATTAAACTAAGTCCTTCAATTCTCCAACATAAAAGTAATATATAAACTTGAGTTTGCATGAATTTTTCTAACAACTAGACATGCAGTCGCAGTTTCGGTACGTAATGTTTCTTTTTTATTGAGAATGATCCAATCTATTTCGTCAAACTTACCAAAAATTAGTAATCGATCGATCAACGAAAATTGGAGGGCTCAGATCGCATGTCATAGAAGGAGATAATTTTCTTTTTCTATAGATTAGAAATGAATTACATTAGATGTTCAAATATTTCTACCTTACCTTTCTAAATATATTTAATTCTTAAATTAAATGATGATTGGTACAACTATTTTTAATATATTTAACAAAGAACATATTTTTAATTAAAAACCAGTGATGTCACGGCTTCTAATTAAGAAGGGTAAACTTCTGGCATATATTTAGATTGATTGATCAAGGAAAATTAGAGGGCTCAGATCGCACGTCTTAGACTTCCAAATATATCTACCTTAGATTTCCAAATATATTTAAAAACAACTATTTTAAATAACTTAAGACTATTAAGTTTAAACAACTATTTCCAAATCTTTGTGGGAATTGAGTAAATATATAAATAACTTAGACTATTTTTGACCGCATTAAAAGCAAGCAATGCGCCACGGCTTTTAATTATATATATATATATAAGTATAGATAGTATAGATTTACTAGTGTTTTCAATACCGTACAGGATACCGATTGTAATACTGAGAACCGAAACAATAGCTGAAATGATAGTATCTGGTATTGTAAAACAAAATACCGAACAATTTTGAAAAATATCGTAAATACTAGATTTTCAGCCACTGACCAGTAGGGATGTCGATACAGTATTAAAAACGCAATATACTAATAGTTATTACTTTTATGCAAAATAGTCCCATGAATTAATTTTGGAATCTACTATTTATGTAGTTATGATGCTTGTTGATTTGAACAAATAGACCTGAAAATACAAAAATACATAGAATCCAACAATATACGTTCAATAAAAAAATAAAAAAAAACCCATGAAATCTTTTTGGATATCAAATTTTAGATTTTTTCGCATATTTTACCATATATTATGATATTTTTAAGAAACACTATAATTAGAGTATTTCAGGCCCTCTAATTTAATAAGATAATAAAGAGTGAGTAATGCTAGAATCAAATATATTTAACACTTAATCCCATCAAACGCTATCGAATCTCAAATTATAAATTATAATAGCCACTTCAAACCGCTTATGTGGTCACCACAATAAAAATCTCTTGATACCAATTTTAGATTTTTCTCGAATTTTTTTGACTATTTTTTCAGATTTTAGGAGATCCTCAACCTAGTTAGTTTTGGACCTTCAATTTTGAAAAATTCGAAAAAGATGGTTAAAATTTTTGAAACAAGAATATATAATCCGGTCATCAAAAAGACTTAAAACTGAACATAACATTAAGTGGTTTGCATAACCCGTTTGAAATTTCAATAGTGGAGACTCGAACCACGTTTGATCTCTAGCATTTTTCATAAATAACAAATAATTAAATGTTGACTTGATAATATCGTGAAAATAAGAAAAAAAAAACAACAAATCACATATCTATTAGTTTATAATATATTAATATGGCATGTGAGTTCATTCAAGTAAAAAAATTGTAGCCATAGAAAATTAAAACGTATGATTTTTACAATTAAAACTGCATTATTTAAAAACATCATTATAAATTTAGATTAAAACTACATCTCAAACAAAATAAATATAGAAAATTAGTTTTAATTGAGATATAAGAGAATTGGAAGTACATAGAAAATTTCAGTTTAACCAGTGTATATATCTTGTATCAATTATTTTTGCATAAGTTTTCCTTGGAACTTTTTGCATGAGCACAGAGCCATAACTTAGTTAAGAGGGGGCTAACAAAGAAATTTAATTATTTTTAATTAAAACAATGTAATATATAGTAAAATTTTATACTGATAGGAAATGAGTAAATTTAATAGGGGGCAATAAGGAAATTTAAATAAAGTATTAATTTATTCTAACGAATATTACATTTTTTTAATCATAGGAGAGCGCGATTATTATCTGCGCCCATTCTCTCCGCCACTGGGGTATATAAGAGGTTTCTTTATTTTTATGTCTTCATTTTGTTTGTACTAGCAAAAGATGCCCTCAATATGCGGGCAAATAAGAAAATAAAATTTTAATATTATTTTTATTTCATATAAAACTTTACATGTTAGATAATAAAAATACGATAAAATCAATAATTTAGACTTTCCTTTTAAATAAATAGCTAATTTGGTAGTAACTTAATTTTTTTTAATAAAAAGTCTAACCTTAATCTGGACCACTGATCAAATCAAATCACACAAATCAATGGTCCATAATTGATATAAGAATTGTTTATTAACACCTTTTTATATGACATGTTTACTCCTTTTATATGAATTGTTTACATCCTTCGTATGCGTGCATTTATAAGTACTATCATTTTATTATAATATTATGTTATATGAATTGTTTACGTCCTTCGTTTTGTTTGTATAACTTCGATTTCTATGGTAATAGAAAGTGGTGATTCTCACTTTTTTTTTTATTTAGTCATCATATTATTGCAGTATTTGGAGATTTCAAATTCCAACAGCAATCGACTATTTGACTACGCTCTTGTTATTTGTAGATCATTACTCCAAATCGCTGACTTATATAATTTTAATTCCAATGGAATTATTCAGTTTTAGATTCCAAACATTTTTTAAAATTACAAAAATCAAAATTAAACAATTGAGGTGTTGATATCTGAATATTGTGAAATGTTTAGTAAATTTAAAAAAAAATTTATTCATTTTACATTTACAATATTATAAAATTTTAAAAATCCATTGCACCGCATGACAAATTCAGACCGGTCGATTCGTCAAGACTCGTCCGCTCATGAATCCAGACCGTTCTTTCAGCAGCCGGCACTTACAGTGTTGATAACGACCAATCCTTAAATCCAAATTCGAAAACTCTCTCTGTCCATACCCTTTTACGCAGAATTAGACTTGGTAAAAGTGGAAGAAGGTGCAAATTAAACTATTAAAGCGACCCCAAAACCTATATTTAAATAACTTACAAGATAAGACAAAATAAGACGAATTAACGCGGTCTTCGGCGCACACAACTGAGTACACACCAAAGCAAAACTGTCATATTGCTGTCTTTCTTATCCTCTGGCGAACTTTCAAAACAGCTTTCCTTTGTGAGCTTAACTTGATGACGTCTGGAGAATAGTGTCGGTGATATTGCATCAGCAATAAAGAACCACTGCATCACCAAAGTGCATCAGTGATCCCACGGACCAAATTAATTCCCAAAATTGTAACATTTTTTTTTTTTATAAAGTTCGTGTATATAACAAATTAATTAATACAGTAGATTTTTTTTTCGGCCCTTCAGACGCTGATGATGATCCAAATAAAAGGACCAAGAATTTAATTATATGGAATAAACTTTACTTGATATTTACTAGGACAGACGCAGTATTTATCAAATTTTTTTAAAAAATTATAGACGTTTCTTGTATAAATAGAATATTATACAGTTTTTTAATTAATAATAATTGGTCCGTTAGAATAATTTCGAATTAAATAAGTTACGTTTGTTGGCATATTATGCATGCGAAAAACTTCATAAAATTTGACACCTAATTTGTTTCATCATAACCAACGTATCTATTTTTTTAAATTTTAATTTAATAAATGTGGATGTTGATAATTTCATTATTGTTATATAAATTGATTAATGAGATAATTCTTATCCAGATAAAAAGAAAATTACACTCATTAAACTTTTTCGGACAGACAAAAAATTATAAATACGCAACTCATATTTTCAATCATTTACTTCGTTTATCATTTATCATATGCGTTAATATAATAATTATATTTAGGAAAAGGCTTTTATTTTTTTTTAAATTGGTGGAGCTTTCCTCGTTTCAATAATTTATACTTGTTTTGGGCTGCATTTTCGGCGTGTGTTCATTTTGGATTAGGTTGGTGTCGAAATTAACCCAGTTCTGCACGTTTTACTCCGCTTGAGTATTTTATTTGTCGTTCCATAGTTTAATCGGTGGCCGAAGTCAAATAATTGTGCAAGGAAGGCAAATTTGCATCAGTGCATGCGCAAATGCTTGCCTTTTATTTAATTACTTGTCACTATCCCGTCAGGAAGATGTGTAATTGCTTTTCAATTTTGCATTAAACTAAGAAAGTGTGCTGTCCTTCAATCTCCAACATGGGGGTACTATTATATCAACTTGAATTGACATGAACCCAAACACAATTTTTTTTTTTAATAATTATTACTTGTATGCAAATAGATCCATAAATTTTGGAATCTACTATTTATATAGTCAAATTTGCTGAATTGAACAATAGATCTGAAAATACCGTCTTACTTTTTTCGTATATGCTGAATTAATGATTGAAAAAAGCTAAAGAAAAATATTTTTCAATAAAATTATATTTTAGTATGATTTAATATTAAACAAAAATGTGTACTTTGAAAAGCGGACAACCGGGCCCCATCTAAAGTACCAGAGAAAGGCCCCTGATTAAATGTCTAATGAGAATCCGACATGTGGGTTCCACATGTCAGAAATGCCCCTGGTTAACGGGCAAATACCCAATATTCAAACCACCGCATCACTCCTCTGACGTATTTCTACTCGTCACACATCACGTGCATCGCTCATGCGCCGACAAACGAAAAACCCGCAGCTGCAAATTTGCCACGTGTCCCACGTGACTTTTCATCGGAAAACCCATGAAAATTCCAGATGGAAGTGGTCCAATAGACCCGTGACAAAGCATAACAATCCCAACTTAGCGATGTGAACTCCGCGTCTATTCACAGTTCACACCGCTCTGATATATATACTCGGTCTTTAGTTCCATCCTTTGACAAACTCGTCAAAGTTCAAACACTTCAAACACACTCACTACAATCAGCTCAAACTCAAAGAAGGTAAAGAAGAACAACCATGATCACTGATCCGAACTCAAAATCCAATTCAACTCAAAACAGAGCAGCTCCAGTTACAGTTCCTCGCCGGTTGTCGCATGAGAAAGAGAACTCGATCATAGTCTCGGCTTTAATTCATGTAGTCTCCAATTACACCACTCCGCCGCCAGAAATACCATTGCCGTTTTCGGTATGTAACCAGTGTGGAATCGAAGGATGTCTTGGATGCGACTTTTTCATGTCAAGTGAGGATGGAGATGCATCGGCACCGTCAGCTGCAGGAATTGGTGTCGAGTCGAGCAATCAGAAAACAAAGAAGGTTAAGAAGACCAAGAAAAACAAGTACAGAGGAGTAAGGCAGAGGCCGTGGGGGAAATGGGCTGCTGAGATCCGGGACCCACATCGTGCAGTGAGAAAATGGCTGGGAACTTTCAACACTGCTGAGGAAGCGGCCAGAGCATATGACATGGCGGCAATTGAGTTCCGAGGTGCCCGTGCAAAGCTTAATTTTCCATTCCCAGAAGACCAGAAACCTTCTCAGGATATTGGATCACAAAATGTGAATTGCGGCATGGTGCCGAGTTCTTATCTGACGGCAGCACCTCAGCCGCAAGAGCAACAACAGAATTGGGTTGGTGCAGGGAATGAAGAGATGCAGCTAGATGCAGTGGAGATGTGGGATGGATTGCAAGACTTGTTAACTCTTGATGGAGGAGAATTCTATTGGTAGAAGGGCTAAAATGGAAAAAATAAATGAAGAAGAAGAAGAAGAAAGACAGAAAAGGATATTTTTTTGTAGTTAGGATGGTGACAGATATTAATTTCTTTGATTCATTTATTCTTTGATTTTTAACACTGAGTAGATTAGTAGGGGACTTGTTTTTATAAAACCCCAGATTTAATTGGTGAATATAATTATTGTGTTTTTATTAAAAACAACTTTATTCACTTGAGTTAATATTTTGTAAGAAGAGAGGTATGGAAATTTCTAGTGTACAGGAGAAAAATAGAATAGTTTTTAGGATAAGCATGTAACTCATAGGATTAATTAAAAGGCTTAATAAATTTTCACATGTAAAATATGTTATATGAAGGCACGTGTTCTTTGGGCAATCCCATGTTTATTTCGTCAATTTATTTTTATTTGGTTCTTGTAATATGGTTGGGACTGGTAGGATTAGAAAAATAAAAAGTCTAAGGAAAGTCTATGGCGTGGCTGATGGGGACGGACAGACGGTTGCTAGGATTTGCTTAACCTCGTTCCTGTCTCTAGAATTATCTAGAATGATACGGATATAGAATAACAAATAAGTAGGAGTTTGTGAAATCTGAGATTACATAGAATTTTGACAAATTCGATAAATTAATTTATTAACGAACTATTCTGATTATTTAGGACTGGAAACCAGACCAAAAAACCATCTATTTAATGATATAACGTCTTTAAGGCTGTGCTCCAGATTTTCATATTAAAGGAAGGGAACGGAAAGGTAAGGTGGAGAGAGTAATGGAAACTCTTACACCCCAAATCTGGGGGGACAAAATTCAATGAAAATAGAGTAAAATCTTTCCATTACTTTTATATCTATTAAATTCTGGAGCAGGGTAAGGGTTCAACTTCACCTTCCCTTCCATTCCATCCCCTCCGATTTTTGGTTCTGGAGCAGACCCTAAAGTACACTCCATGCCATTTTACATTAGATAAAAATTATCTTTAAACTTTTCAGAAGAATCAAACAATAGAAAAATTATGAATTCAATCTTTCCTTGACGAATATACATACTCACAAGATTAAATAAAATCACTTTTTTCCTATTTCTATTGAGAAGAATAGTCAACAACAAAAATAATTTACTATTTAGATATCTGAAAATCCATTATTTAATTTATGGCAGAACTCGTTCAAAATATGTGGGCAAATAAAAAAATAAAATAATGTTAGACAATAAAAATATGTTTCTTAATTAACCATCGATACAAATTGATATGTTATTCAATTGTTTCTATATTAGATGGAAAACCAATCAAATCCAAAGAAATTTTTTTCCTTCTGTGCAGCAATTCAAAACCGAGATAATTCTTTCCTTGTGTGCGCATAGAGATGTGTTGAGACAGATCTAACCATACATTTATAGATCAACGGTATAAAAATTGTTAACAAAAATTGTTGTGACCTTTCTCTAGATGCATTTATAAGGAGTAGAGATTACGCAATTATTTGAAGTTTAGATTCCAGAGTTTAACAGATTTTTAAATTTAAGTTACCCAGTTACCATTAATTTTTTTTAAAAAAAGGTGAGAGACGTTAAGATATTTTAGACGAGATATTTTGGAGCATTCAGACCCCACATGCAACAACAAGAGGACATATGCAGTTTCCTTTTTTGTGCCTCATGTGCTCGTGTAAGCATTATGTTTATACGCGGCGAAGGGAAGATGAATCCGAAATTGGGTCAAAACGAGTAAATGATATTCCTCGTAGTTCTACATGGGATATTCTCTTATAAGAAGGTCAGATAGTCAACATCGCTAATCTTTCTTTGCGGATAAGCATAGAGAGTCAGAGACAGCTAGAGATACTACTAAGATGCAGCTGCTGATTCTTTCCTTCTAGAAAGCGAAAGTGTGGAACCCGGGTAGGTGTAAAGCGACCATTGGTCCAGGTGTGTCTTATATAATACCAAACCAGTGACATCTGAAAATTATTAAAAAAAAAAAAATAAAGACATTTGAAAAATATTGGTGGTTACTCTGAACAGTAAAAAAATATATATTGGTTGACAATTACTTAATTTAATTTTAAAAAAGGAAATTACGAAATTGACCTTAGAAAAAAGAAAACTATAACTGTTATTCGTTTAATTTGTATGCTGCATTAGTGATTTGCTAGCAGCTAGCTATTTGCTTGCCTGATATCTCAACGAAAAGTTTTATATCCATGAAACTTTTTATAGTATAGTCAAGCTTATAGTCTACCCCTTGGGTCATGTACGTCCATGCATTTGCATTCCTAGAGAATCTTCTTTGTCTCTCCTTCAGAGAAAATTAAAAAGGACAGCAGGTTTAAAGTAAATTATAACTTAAATTGTATAAAAATCGTTAATGCAATTTACAAAAGAAATAAAGCCATCAAATTATGATAATAGCACTCGGAAATAACTAACTATTTGTACCAAGATTGCTGTTAAATTTAAATATGTAATTTTCAGAAACAAGTTATCCAGGACCTCCTGGTGTGACAGTGGATTAGGGAAAAAAAAACCATTCACATGGTAATTGACCACACAAAAGACTACAAACATTGACTGCAGAAAGTCTATAAACTGTCAAAAAGAAGCGTCATCCCACATGAGAAGGAAACTGGATGATCTTATGTGGCATATTTTACTTTGTTCTATTGCCTCTCACGCTTTGTTTACCAGAGCCGCACTAAAGACTAAACAAATAAATGAACATAAGATCAAGACAGCAGGAAACGCGTCCAGACTCCAGAATGAAGTTAACGGGCCTGTAAACTTTCTGAAACGATTTGGTTTGTAGGCATCTTTGTAGCGATTTCAATTGGTACAGCAAACCAAGCCTGTACTGCTGTTGGTCAACAGTTTCTCATACGCCGCAACAAAAGAAATTTGCTACTGTACTGCTGTTGATCAACAGTACTAATTTATCTGGCTTTAGTTTAATCTAAGATATATATAAAAATTATATTATTTCTTATAACTTTCTAAATTAATCTCTGAAGAGTTTCTCCAAATTGCCATATTTTACTTGTTAAATTTCTTTTAAAACTCACGGCCCAGTACACAAAGAATGCAGCCCATCAAAATTAGTTTTCGCATTCCATTTCTAGGCCTGAAGGCTTTTTCTACCTAAGTCTTTATCTTCCTACGAATTAACTTAACCAAATCTTAAGCAGTACTAATTAGTATTTTTGCATTCTACAGAATAATCAGCAATTCAGGCTATAAACCAAATACGGCAACACAGTGTTACCCAAAATTTTTTGGGAGCTTGACACCAGAACTACAGTTAAAACAAAATTTTCGCAAATTAAAATTTAGACCTTTTTGGTTGTTCAGTGTCTATTCCAAAAACAAACTACAAGTTTGTTAAATTTTTTCAAAAATAAGAGAGATTAGAAAAGGAAAATAACGACAGAAGAAATAAATCCAATCAACCAATCAACAAAAAAACATTTTAGTTCTATATTTTCCAAACATGCATTGCATCTGATAGGACGTGCAATTGCCTAAATATTGCATTATCCTATTCGGACCAGTCTTAGTCTGTTAAGAATTTAAATAAGTTGTACTGTTGAAACTAGTTTAATCTAACCAAAATGGCACGATGCTCTTAGAGGAATTAATTATTTAAACTTCTTATGGATACGTACAAGCTGAAACAGTTAAAAAATGCATAAATAATTAAAAATAAATTACACATATAAGCGATTACTTGGAAAATAAACGTAATCGATTATTTACATCTTGTAAGCAAAACATTCAAAATCTTAATTGCCAACATACTTTGATTGCATTAAAGTCACCAACAAGAGGTACTAATATGGCAACATATATGGAGCTGTACAAATTAAAGGGGCGCAAACAGCTGTGTGGGACTCGCCATTGCAGATACTTGTGAGTTTAATTATTGGCGATATTGATGATAGGCGTACAGCTAGAACTTGAACTTGGTTCAATTAATCTTTGGGGATGAAGAGTAAATATCTTGTATTTCCTCTTATAATTACTCGTTGGATGAATATTGCTACCGCTTAACTTTTTCTTGAATTGTCCCTACAAGCTAGCGGTGAACCTTTTCTTTCTTTTCATATTGTTATCCTTATTTCTGTTTAGTTGTCCCAGCGTCTCTAGTCTCTACTCTCTAGCTCGTTACATTACAAGGTACCGTACGACACATAAAATAGGCACCAAAGGTTGTTCCCCAAAAAAAAAAAAAAAAAAAAAAAAGGAAATAAAATGCAAATAAAGATAGCGTATTTTAGATGGTTACAGTGTAAGACCCCGGCCCATGGGCTTTCCAATGTAAATAATAATAAAAAAAAGACACTGTAACATCCTCGCTTCACATGCACGTGACTGCCAATCTGCCATCCTCTCACCATCCCCAAAAAAAGGGGGACAAAGAAAAGACAATTTTAGTCGAGAAGGTAAGAAAAAATTTCGGCTAGGTTTGGTTGAGCCAAAGTTAACTCTAACTTTCAAAACTCATACAACCAAACATATTTAAAGTTAGTGAAGTTAGCACTAATTTCACTCTACATCTCTAACTTGACAAAATATTGAGTTGGAGAAGTTTGTAGCCATGAGCCCATGACACCCTTAAAAAAATCAATGAAAACAATAAATGTGATTATTATTATTATTATTGTGTAGTAATTATAATATTAATTATACTTATTAATTAGCAAGAAAGACTCTTCATGCCCCTTTTACAAGTAATTAGAAATATATCTTATTGATTTTGTTCCTTATAACAGAAAGAAGATGCATAACTTGGATTTTGTGTAGGTTATTAACTGCTTAATTTGGTTGCTACAGATAGAGATAAATTAGAAATATTATATCATTAGTTTTTTTTTTTCGATGAATTTTGTATTCTGGGGGACTTCTGATAAGTGGCGGTCTTTTCCGAACTGTTCCTTCAAATAAGAAATTTATTTTCTTTCAAAAGATTTTTGTTGTTCCGTTTTCTGTAAATCGTGCACTTGAAGATTTAGGAATGTAATCTTGATGAGCTAGTCTTAACCGTTGTGTAGTTTTTCTGAATTGTAGCTTTAATTGAAACAGAGTGCAAAGCATAGTAGCGCAGAGCAAGGGTGAAGTCCAACAAAACAAAGGCGCTACGCAAAAACAAATTATGAAATTAGCGGTTAGCCAGCAGCTGACTTGAGTCCATGTCATATGCCTTTATATGAGCTCATAAAAAATATTGTTACATAAATTGAACCATAGCCAGACTTGATTATTTAACAAAATTCTTTCTTTATGCATCTGCTTAGATCACGTCTAGCGCGCATGCTCCTACAACCGAAGGAATTGACCACAAAATTACCATCAAAATAACTACCTTAAGTTGGTACCAAGGTAATATCTTGTTGAGAAGATAAATACACAAAACCAAGACGAGCAGTGTGATTAAGATGACAAAAAAATTATAAATCTTTTTGTTGATGTCGGGATCGCCCTTATGATCATCAGTTGTCCGCAGCCACTGCGAAAAGAGTGACATTGCTAAAATCACAATGACAATGCGCCAAAACATCTCATCCAACGACTTGAAACCAGAGTAGTATATAATTATAGGCAGAGAAACAATGCTCAAGAAAGACATTGATGATATCCAAATAGCCAAAGCAACTTTACAAATGCAACGGCATGACCGTGTAGTATCATCGTCATCTACAGTAGGCTCTTCGAAATAGATAGGAAAAAAAAATAATAATGATTATTGCTGTCTGAATATGGTAAGTATTTACATTAGATCCCTTGGTTAATTTAATTCTAATAATTAGTACTGTGGTTATAATAACCATACAAGTACCTACATTAATTTATTGGACTAAGGTCTTAATTGATTATTAGGTCCATTAATCTGCACCCAAATATCGACAAGTCAAAGGAGGTAATATCACAGATGGTTCCAATTAATTATCAATAACAATTTATTTTTTTTTTTTTGAAAATCTCCCATAGGATATCAATCACAAATTTACAAATTCGCGATGAACATGTTTCTTTTACAGCTCAGCATTGTTAATTACCAAGAAAATTTATTAATAAACCAGAGAAAAATGGATCCAATTATTGTACCTTTGCTCGGCTGTCTTGGCAAATTTGTTTGATTACTTTCCTTAAATGGCTTGGTGTTGGCTTCAACGTCCATAAACCTGAAAAGTTTTTAATTTACAAGATTGACAAAAGAGATGTTTTGTTGTTGAGAACACGTATTTAATGCACATTTAACTCGGATGGCACGTGTAGACTTTTGACAATATATTTTTTTTTTTGAAGGTAGGGAGACGAGAAGTCTCTCCTACAAATTCATTGAACGGTGAAAAATCCGTACATCAAATTACAAGAACACAAAAGGCAAAAAGTACATCAAGATAAATAACCTAGAGAATTAGACATAAAACACCTATTACATAAAAACTAACGTGACTACCAGTATACAGAGTCAGCAGCAATGCCGGTACCACTGTTTGGCTTCTAGCAATATTGTGCGAACAATGCCAACCAAGTCGAGTGGCGTTCCTTGAAAAATGCCAACCAAGCAATGCCGGTACCACTGTTTGACTTTTGACAATATTTTGCTCGAACATATATTACAGATGTAAGTGCAAATCATATTATTGTTTCTAATCTAGATAGAAGTAAACAAAATGTGAATCTCATTAGACAAAATTAAGCTGATATGGTTTAGACGTATTTATATTTTTATGATTAGTTGAAAAGTCCTGTCTATATATTGATGGCTAAAGCTAGCTAGATCTGCCTCAGTCATAATTGATAAAACATGTAATTTGGTTAAGTTTACAACTACATTAATATACATATTTTTTATCTGGGTTCATTGTCTGAATATTCTTCCACTATAGCAGATCCAATTGAATAATAACGGATAAATTGATTCATTGAATCAGACAAAATATAAGCAAAGGGACTTGAACCAATAACAGAAAAAAGAGTTCATTGACGGAATTAAGATCTTCGTACCTGAACCAATTGCAAGTATGAATATTCACGACTAGAAGCTTGAAGTCAAAAGCTTTTGGTACAGGGCTTCGGATAACAATGTAACTAACATATATAGCTCAAGCCATAATTTATGATCAGTCTTATTTTAGTCTATTCTTTGATTTTATTTTGTACATGATAGTAAAGAAGAAGTGCTCTCAGCTATTTTAATTTATCAGTCTAATTTTAGTCAGCTTTTTTGCATTGTCTTGGATTTATTGTATACAATACATATTCTTTCATATATGGAACTGCGCACTCTTGCAAGAGTATTATTTTGAAGACTCAGTAATTAATTGACTATATGCCCATGTCAGACCTGTTAATTCGGATTATTTTTTTGAAGAATTGAAAGTATCGCAGATAACTCCAATGCCAGTAATCCAAAAGGGTTGAAGGCGCCTTAGGGTCTACTCCAGACTTCTAAAATAAAAGGAAAGGTAAGGAACGGAAAAGGAAGGAAGCTTAAGGAAGTATAAGAAAATGGAAATAACAGGTAATTCCTTGCTCCAGATTTCTAAACGCATATATCTAAGGTAATAGCTGGAATCTTCTTTCTGGACGATATTGTCCTTTAATTCAAATGGGAAGGGAAAAAGATGAATTGTTTGCTAGCATGTACTTGGCTCCTATTAAATTGGATAAGATCATGTACATAATTGGATGGAGAGCATTCTATATATATTTCTGTGGATCATATATACTACAAGGCAAAGGCAACAACATAATTCGGTAAATAGATAAAAACTAGCGTTAATCTCCTTCCTCCAGCTGGTGAGCATTTTATTGATTTGTCTCTCTCGTACAGCTGTGTTTGCCCAAAGTTTTGTCCCTTTTGGTTCACCTCTCTTGTTCACGGGCTTAGAAGCTTTCCGAAATAATTTTTCCAATGTTTTGTCGTCGTATTATATATTGATGTATGAATATGGATGAGACCCATCTTTAGCAAAATCTAATTAAGATCCCAACTGAAATATAGAGACACAACAATGAAGTTGTTCATCTCCATATCAATGATTCTTCTTCTGTGTTCCTCATCATTGCATTATTCGGAGGCACACCGATATGAAGGTATGGATTCGCACATGCCGATGGCAGTTCCCGACGAGGTTGAATTCCAAATGAATTCAGAAGTACACAGGAGGATTCTCGCAACATCTTTGAAACCAAGCGTTTTTAATCCAGATAAATCAGCATGTGTGAGAAATAGTTGTGTAAAAGGAGGTCCTAACACGAACAATGGGCGTTGCTCCAATTATTTCAAGTGTCCGAATGGTTCGACTGGTCGAGTGTGAGTATGATTTCTCCAAGTTGGAGCTTGCGTACTGCTTCGTTGCAAATACTTCAAAATTAGTTTAATTATACCCTTTGTGGTTCACTTGTAATTGTTTAATATTACACTATGTGTTCTTTATTGTTTAGCTTAAATGTTTTACTATTCAGTTTGTGTCCTTTTCGTTCTTTAATGTTTTAATTACCAGATTTGTAGCATTTATGGTTTACTTTGAATATATTAATTGAGAATTTATCTTGCTTTTCATAAATTAGTTTTAATTTAATACTCAAACTGTTTTTTTATTATTCAGTTTTTGTTATCTTATGCTAGAAGTTCGTAGGTTGGATGGAAAATAATGGAATAAAGAGGTTGATAATTGGGCAAAGTATTAACTAACTCAAGAAAAATTTTTCACTCATCAAATTATTATTATTACTAGGCATGGCCGTCACAGCTTCTCTGCGCTATGTAAAATATAAAAATCTATCGTAAAAAATTTGTCAAAATTTATAGACGAAAATTTGTAAGTTCAAAATTAGAAAGTCGCTAAATAAACTTGACATACATTTTTTTCCAAAAAAATCTTACTATTATTAATGATTGGTACGACTATTTTTAATTAGTATGATTATTTTAAAAAATCTTGCTATTATTAATGATTGGTACGACTATTTTTAATTGGTACAACTATTTTTAATTGGTAGGACTATTTTTAATTCAAAATTAAAAAGTCGCTAAATAAACTGAATGGATCAGATCGATCACGAAAAAAATTGGACGGCTCAGATTTCTGCATACCATAGCGTCACAACTTTTAATTAATACTATAGATTATTATTATTATTTTATGGCAACAACAGTGGGTACTGCTTCGTTGCAAATACTTCAAAATTTAGTTTAATTATTTATAGCCTTTGTGGTTCACTCTTAATTCTATTAGGTTTTAATTACACTCTGTTCTTTACTGTTTCTCTTAAATGTTTTAATATTCAATTTATGTCCTTTTCGTTCTTTAATGTTTTAGTACCAGATTTGTAGCATTTATTTTTAGTTAGTTTGAAAACCAGCCAATTGAATTTGCCTAAAGTAAAAAAAAAAAGGAAATTGTGTAAAAGCACAAACAAAATGAAATAATTCATGAAATTCGGAATATACCACATACTTTAGTTCTATACAAGTACAACTGTGATTAACTTGGCAGAAAATATTAAAAATTTTATTGCATTAATTATAATCAAACATGAAAAATTTGCTACATTAATATTTTTGTTAATAGTATCCCAAACTCAGAAACGTAAGGTAAAAAAGGAAAAGGAAGAGGTTTAGAGTATGGAGTCCTCATACACTGAACTTCTATGTCTTTGGATCGTTTTAAAAATCGTGCACCAGATTGAGATGAGCGGATCAGATAGAGGTGCTGATTTCTCCGAATTTATTTATTTTTTCCGTTCAACGCCTTTCTCCTCCCGTTAGCACCTCTGTTAAGTGCTTTCTCCTCTATCTGATCTCTTCTACTCCGGAACGAAATCCTCTGGTATGCCGACCAGGTGGTCGGTTTGATCCGGACCGTTTGATTTAATCTCAACGGCTAAAGGAAGCCCCGTGAATTCTATCACTCCCGAAAAAATATTGGTCCGAAAAAAATGAACCGTTCAGATTAAATCGAACGGCTCGGATCGGACGCCGACCACCTGGTCGTCCGACCAGAGGATAAGGGTCCCTTCTACTCCCGTTACTTCTATGCCTTTCTCCTCTATCACACATTGCAAAAACCCTAGAGAAAATAGCAACTCCTCCTTCAACTCTCCTTCAGCGCACCAAACCCTAGTCGCACATCTCTCCTTCTTCATTGACACACCTCTCTTCTCCGTTCCTCTCTCATTGCTCCGTTCCTCTCCGATCTGGTTACACAGGTGAGAGCTTTCTCTCTCATCGCACCAAACTTTTGTCTCACACGTTTCCAATTTTGCATAGAACAAAAGGTCTAAAATTTAATGTCATCCTTTCCTTGTGAAATTGTGGAGCAACTTTTATTTTGAAATTCTAAGTGAAATTGTGATGGTTCTCATTGCCTTTTGAGATAACAAAAACGCGCAAAACTAATATGCTAAAGAGTCAAGATATCTTAATATTCGCTGGTCCTTTTATTTTTCATTTTAAGAAATCCAAAAATATTGTTTGGCAATTTGGCATAAATAATAGGTTTCGACTTGTGAGTAGTGAGTACGGACCAAATTAGAGACCAAATCAGACACCAAATTGTGATGGTTCTCATTGCTTTTTGCGATAACAAATGTCAGGATGAAATTAGACTAGATTGCGATAACAATAGCGAAATTTGACCAAATTTTGATGGTTCCATGGTTATGCCAAATTCTGTACTCGTTTGAAAATGGTCCAGTAACTAATGTCAGGATTATAGAATCTGACCAATCTCATGTCTATTATCCTCTTAAATCAGTGTTTGTAAATAACTCGTTTACCCCTAGATCCTGTAAATAGCTTGTTTATAACAGTGCTCTTTTTACCAACATTGAGGATAGCTTTTATAGCTGTTACCTGCTGTCTGTCCATCAAAGACACGATGGTCAGCAGATAGGCTCAACTTCAGTACATGTTCCAAAAGAAAAAAAAAAATAATACAACACCATTTTAAATTCTGTAAGCAGCAATACACCATTTTAAGTTCTGAATTATATTAACATTTTTTTATTTTTAAAAATGTTTAGATATCTTATGCCTCTTGCACCATTCATTGCCGTGAATCATCATCGCATAAATATTTATTTTGGGATGGTTGTTCAAAACTTGGGTGAAAGCCATGTCTGGTAAGGAACCGAAGGCTATTATCACCGACCAAGATTTGGTGATGCAAATCACAAGAGGATGATGATGTGGAGAGTGGACAAGAAGAGGAAGCTATCGGATGGTTCATATGAACACTTGTCTGCATGAATATGTTGTTTTAACATGTCTGTTTTTTATAACAAAAATGATACTAAAGTAATGACTAGTAAGCTCATTTTGTATAGACTTGATGACTATTAAGCTCATTTTGTATAGACTTGGTGATAGAAATGGATACACTTGTCTGCTGTACTATGGGATCATGGAATCTACAGAGAGCTGGATGAGAAATTTAGGCTTGATTATTGTCAGCTCTGAAAAGCTCTTATTATGTTAGATTATAGAAAAATGCTGGACTTAGGTGAAAAATTTGGTGTTGGAAATTTTGCCAAGTATTTCCCTATTAGTTTTACAGATTATACCAATTCTAGTATGTAATTCTTTGGTGGAGACCCTGCAACCAAACTTGTGGCATATCTAAGTTTAGTTCGAACTTTTGTACTCATGCTTAGTAAATCAACGCTTGGAGTTCAAATGACGAAAAAAATAATCAGTACAGAGCCCTAATACATCTCATCCCCGAGCATAACAATAAATAAATAATTAATAATAATAATAATATCTAGTACAACTGTTAAGGTAACATTTACAACCTGACGGAGAGTTCGGAGAACTTCTGATCTGCTCATCTCAATCTAGTGCACGATTTTTAAAGCGATCCAAAGGCATAGAAGTTCAGTGTATGAGGGCTTAATACTCCAGAATGTAGTATATCATTCCTATATATATATATATATATATGGCATTTTCAAAGAAGGAAATAACAATACAAAACCCCAGTCAAGCCTAGTGAGATTTACTATGGATGCCAGGAAATTACAGAGTCTATTCAACAATGCTTTATATGACCTTCAAAAAAAAAAAAAAAATGACCTTCAAAAAAGCAATGTTTTTGTTTAATTCATCCCACCAATCGGTGACGGTGAACCTTTTCTTTCTTTTCATATTGCCACATTTATTTGTGTTTAATTGTCCTGCGTCTTTATTCTCTTTAGGAGGGGTCATTTACAGAAAAATGGCATAAAAAATGTCGTTATGTAATTCTTAAATTAAATAATAGAGAAAATCAGCCATATACCTTGCAATCTTAGCCAATTAGAAATATCCCCTCCTAATATCCCCTCATACTCATGAGTTAAAAAATGCATAAATAATTAGAAATAAATTACACATATAACAACGGAGGCGATTATTGGAAAATAAACGTAATCGATTATTTACATCTTGTAAGCAAAACATTCAAAATCTTAATTGCCAACATACTTTGATTGCATTAAAGTCACCAACAAGAGGTACTCATATGGCAACATATATGGAGCTGTACAAATTAAAGGGGCGCAAACAGCTGTCTGGGACTCGCCATTGCAGATACTTGTGAGTTTTAGTTATTGGCGATACTGATGATAGGCGTACAGCTAGAACTTGAACTTGATTCAATTAATCTTTGGGGATGAAGAGTAAATATCTTGTATCTCCTCTTATAACTAGTTGTCTTGCCGTCGCGGCTTCGCCGCGACCAACCCCTAGGTTATGTGTCCGTTGATTAATATCTGTTCACGAAAATGTTGTCGTTGAGATAGGCAAGCAGTTTGGCTTGACATTTGTTAGATTGGTTAATAGAAGTTAGAACTTCATGCGCCGGTGTGATGAATAGAGAAGAATGTGATGTCGTTAGAAAAAAGAATTGTAGGTGGTATGAAGGATGTACTTACATAAGGAAGAAGTGAAAAAACAAAGAAAGACACGTGTGTACATGTACTACATTTATTAAATATAAAAGGATTGTACATGGGTGTCATGTGCAAAAAGAAAAAAGTCACGCATGTACATTGACTACATATATGAAGGATGTACATAAATGTCAACCCAAAAAGTTACAGAAACATTCAAGTACATATGATGCCTAGGAAGGACAGCTACATTAGGTTGTAGTAAGTACTTTGTAGAGTAAAGGAGAACATGTGTGATGTGTCCAAGGTCTTTGTATATGGTGGAAGATAAGAAGTGTGGGGTTTTATTAATCGATAGGCACAAAGGGGGCGTTTGTTGTGTAGTAAGGGGTTGCATAAGTTAAAGGATGCCTAAGTATTTAAGTATTGTTATGTAATGAATGTTTGGTTGTGTAGTAAGAATGAGTAACTTAATGCATGCATATATTCATGTCAAAAGACTAAAATGCCCTTAAATTTGAATTATTTAATTTGAATTAGTATTATGTATTAATAAGACGTTGTGAACTAATTATTATTAATTATTAATTATTATAAAATTAATTATTAATGATAATAATAAATCATTTTTATTATTATGAAATATAATAATTACTTTTAATTAAATATTATAAACATTATTAATTATTTAACAATAAAAAATTATTATTGATTAATTAATTTTCAATTAATTATTTAATTATGATCTTATTCATTATTAATCTTTATTATTAATTTTGTTTTTTAATAATTATTGTTACTTATTAATTATTATTAATTATTATAAAAATTAATTATATATGATAATAATAAATCATTTTTGTTATTATGAAATATTAATAATTACTTTTATTTTAATATTGTAAATATTATTAATTATTTAATAATAAAAAATATTATCGATTAATTATTTTTAATTATTATTATTATTATTATTTAATTGTTATTATTGATAATTAATATTACTTGTTAAGTCTTATTATAATTATTAATTATAATAATTATATTATTAAATATGATTTTTTAATAATTATTGTTACTTATTAAATATTATTAATTATTATTATTAATTATTTCTAAGGGGTATTGTTGGAAAAAAAATTAAAGGGGATGGGTGCATAACTTATGCAACCTATTTAGGTTGCATAAGTTATGCACCCTTAAGGCGTCTTATGTAACGGGTGTTTGGTGCCTTAAGGATGCATAACTTAAGTTATGCACCCTTTAAGTCACAAACAAACGCCACCCAAGGCTTTAGTGGCTTTTTTGACCATTCTATTTTTTATTTGGAGCTCGCGTCGGAGGTCCCTGTTTTCAGCTCGTATGACTTGAATCTGTGTGCTTAATTTTTTGTAGGCTTCATCGTAGGGAAGGTGCTGAATTAGTTGGAGATGCTGTACTTGTTCTTCGAGTTTTTGTAGGCTGTGGTGGACGGTTTCATGTTGAAATTCTAAAATTTTGAGGTTGTTTTTGAGCCCTATGTTTTCAATTGCCGACTGATATGCTATTTAATGTAGTTCGAATGGGTCTGTGATGTCAGTGTAGAGGTATTTATGAAATGCAGCGTCTTCTGCGTAATAGTCACGGAGGTATTGGGCAGCACATCGGCAAGCGATTTCTTCGGAACGTTTGTAAGAAACACCGTCTGGTCCCATGAAGTCTTTGTGGTCGATCACACCGTGTGGGTTCTTGAGGCTTATGACGACATGGCTTCGGAGGGTTGAGTCGGGTGTGTACATGGACATGATGCTCGGTTCAGCAAGTTGGTGGTAGGATAGCATCTTTGTGAGTTGTGCCTTGGCATCGGTTTCACAGAGAGACATGGTTTTGCGAGAGGCTTTTTTTATTTTATGCAAGAGGTGGTGTAGATGGGTAGGGTGCTAAATCTGTTATAATAGATGGTATATATAGAGGTGGTTGCGCGGAAAGATTGTCTCTTTTCCTTTTGCTATTTGTACACAATGATAACATATATTTTTTTTTAAATTTCGTAGATGCGGAATGTATCGACACGTGTAATGGTCTATGCGCTGTAGTAATATGGTGAAGACAGCTCATAAGAGAAGGTTTATATATGAATGAGCGGTGCATAGATAGTTGTGAGCATTTGACTTTTGTTTATTATGGGCTTTCTTTCATGCTAGTCTAGCACCAAAAGTAGGCGTCAACGGCTGTCACTTTACATGAGGTCTAAGAAAATATGCTAATATAGTGTTGCACTTGTACTCAAGCATAGACTGAAATGTCACGTTCACAAACGACAGCTGTCAAAATGGTACACTTGAAGATTGATTCAATATGTATCTTTTTGTCATTGACATTATTGTAACTAAAAAAGATTTCGGCTCTAATTTAGTAACTTGATACATTTTATAAAAATTACATAATAAAGCATGAAATTATAGAAATTGGAAGTTGAATTTTATTTTTGTCATTGACATTATTGTAACTAAAAAAGATTTCTGCTCTAATTTAGTAACTTGATACATTTTATAAAAATTACATAATAATTCATGAAATTATAGAAATTGAAAGTTGAATTTTATTTCGTCAAATAGTAGATATCAACAACTTAAATAATAAATCAATTCTAAAAAATGTGTTAACTGCAGAAGTGAGAGTAAAACTAAAGTAAAAAATGAAAGAGCAATGAATATATTTTACTTACGTATATGGTTATGCTCGGATTTTTTTTTTTCGAATCTCTTTTGATTCTGCATTAACCATCAGTTTTGTATTTAACAAACATGTATTTTAATATCCTCTTTATAAATAAGCGAAGGAATTATTTAAAATAAGAAATATTTGTAAATGGTTCTATCAAAATAAACTTATATTCATTGATTTAACTAAAATAGTAGTGGTAGAGTAAACTTAAAATTGAAGCTAAGATGTCAGGAATTTAAGTATGATTGGTATTCAAAGAATTGATGGTTGACTGATGTGGAAACCGAAATTCTGCAAAAAAAAAAAAATAATAATAAGGTGATCGTAAATAATGTTACAAAAGTGTGAAATTGAAGAGTAAGTAAAAATATGTTTAGGACTTTTCGTTGGAAAATAGGGAGGGAAATAACAATTTAATATTTTAAGAATTAGTGTTCTCTGTAGATGATTGTTTTAATTTTTACAGAATAAGATAGTTTGTTCTATTAGAGGGAGTGAGGAAATGATTGTGAAAATAAAAGAATGATGGTTGAGAAATTAGGGAGCGGTTAAGGAAGTGATGATTGTTTTAATACATTTTTTTTTGTCTTGGTAAGAAAATCAGGGATTAAGTTTTTTTTAACTTTGAGTGGTTAGACAATATTGTATTTTGATGCAAATCAGTGTGAGTAAAATATATTTTTTACTACATATGTAATAGTCCAAAAAATATAATAGTCCAAATACAGAGTCCCTGTTTGCATATATGCAGTCCAAATACAATAGTCTAAATACAATATATGTCCTTGTTTTCAGGGAGAAAGTTGACTTTGCACAGTAATTTGATATACCCATAATTCAAGCTGGAAAAAAAATTACTGTAGCTAAGGAAGTCAAAAGGAGTATCAAGCATTAATATGTTAAAATTACTCGTCGGATGAATATTGCTACCGCTCACCTTCTCCTTGAATTGTCCCTACAAGCTAGCGGTGAATCTTTTCTTTCTTTTCATATTGTTATCCGTATTTCTGTTTAGTTGTCCTAGCGTCTCTAGTCTCTACTCTCTAGCTCGTTACATATTATAACTTAGTAAAGTTTGGGAGCTTTAAAAATCACGCCATTGAACAGTAACTTTTCGGAATTTTCCTTCCGATTTTCCAGCGATTTTCGTCTGAATTACAGCGCGGGGCCGTCCGATCAGCGCGGGGCCGTCGGATCACGCGGCGCGTGGGATGGAATTTGATCCGATCCGTCCGCGTCCGCTCTTTCTTCTTCCCTCTTCCCTTTTCTCTTTCTCCGCTCTTTCCTTTCCCTCTGCTCTCTCTCTCTCTCTCGCCGACAAGAGCACCCACCACCGCGATCGTTCGCCAACCCCGCCCCTCTCACTGAATCTCCTCCCTTCTACCTCCTCCTCCTCCTCCTCTTCTACTCTCTCCTGTTAATTTCCCTTCCTCTTCAATACTCTCAAGTCCGACCTCCTCTCTCCTAAATCCACCCATCCCAACCGCGAGCCAGACCCTAACTCTGTCTTTGCTCGCTTCCACTCCCTCGGCCACTACGGCCGTGTCAAGAACCTGGCTGCCAACCGCTTCCTCCTTGAATTTGACTTCCAGGCCACCGTCGTGCCTCCCCTGCCGCGCCCCTTGCGTCGCCCCTCGAGCACGAGAGAGAACCTCACTGCGCTGAGAGATGAGAATTGAAGAAATTTTGAGTTTTGCTCCCTCAAATCAACTCATGCCGTCGCCGATCGCTCTTCTCCGTAATTCATCTAGGTAGCTAATTTTCATTTTTGTTCTTTTTTTGTTATGCTGAAGGAAGCCAGAGAGTTACGGAGAAGGATTAAGAATCATCTTGTATGCTTAATCCTTTTTGTTGCTCTTTCCTCTTGGCTCTTACCACCTCTCTCCTTCTTTCTAATATTCTGCCATATTTTCTCATTCCCCTGACTTTTACGTGTATGTATTTTTCTGATATACTAATTCCATATTTGATTTTCATGGTTATGTATTTAAGCAATTGGTACTGTTAAAAGGATTGTGTTTTTATGATATTTCAAAGGATTGGGGGTGGGGAGGGATTTAAGAGTAAGATAAAAACTTACCTCATTGACGATAGAAGTCAGTGGAGTATCAAACTTGCATAATTTGGGCATTATTTCAAAAAAAAAAGGAATTTGTTTTGCAAAATTGGGAAATGACAAATCTCTTCCTATAAATCTTTTCACTGTTTATCCCTTTACTGTGGACGTTATTTAAGAACATTCAGAATTGAAAGTTGTGCATTTTTGCATCTTTATTTATTTTTTAATTTTTGTTAGTGTGTTATGACATCTTTGAGTGCAAATAAAAGTAATATTCAAATTGAATAGAATTTAGAGAGAGAGAGAGAGTACACGTTTTTTTATCAAATACTAAATAAAGAGGCGAGTGAGTTTTGTATTCTTGAATTTGAGCTTTTATATATTCTAACTTCTTATAAAGATGTATATGTGAAACATGCATTTGGCTTATTATGTTTTTTAGGCCAGTAAGCTAATACTAGGTTATCCTATGTTTTAAAATATGATTGATTTTTTTTCTCAACTTTAACTCTTATGTAATGGCTTTTTTTTTTTGTAATATTTTCTTATTATATAAAATAATTGAGCTGATGTCATAGGTATATTCCTTGATCACATAATTTATTTTTTTTATTCTAATCAATTTTTTATTCTCAGTGGCCAATTATTCATCCAAATTGTACCCGTAATTACTATTTCTGGTACATGATTGGTACCAGCAAGCCTATTGAGTTATGGGACATCTGGTGCAACTATAGATTGGTTTCGAATTAGAGGTGGAGAAACTGGATAAAGCTGAAATGTGTCGACTGTCGATAGTCTTGATCTTGATTTTTGGAAGAAGAATGATACTACATTTTGGAGCAATCATTCATACTTTATTTTTATATTACTGACTCCATTTTGGATGGGAAATTGTTGAGTTTGAACTAAATGGTTCTATTGTTCAAGACTGAATAAGAACTGATATAACCAAACAATTGTAATTTGTAGATGCTGAAAAAGATGAGCAAGAGCATGTAACATTGTATACGTTTTTATATAGTAATATAATTGCTGAAAAAAATTCTTGAATAAAAAATTTTGTTTTTTAGTGAATGTGAATGTCGCATGGATTCGGGCGGGGATAGAAAATCTCCAGTGGGTCCCCAATTCAATGACGGGTATGGGGAATTTGATTCGTCTGTTATAATTTGTCTAGAGTAAACAACCAAAATTCTCTATAGAAGTTGTTTCTTCTTCTCAATCCTGACAAAAAATTGCAAGTTTCAGTTTAATTTTTTTTTTATTAAATCTGATTCATATATATAGATGGATAACAGCCATCAAGTTCACACATATTTTAAATTTGGGCCTCTTCTGACATTATATTAGTTGTTTTTATTTTATTTTATTTAAGTATTCAATGTATTGGGAAGCCAAGAGGTACAAGAGTTCACTACAATTTGTTATTTCGTCTCTTTCGGTAACAATAAACTTTTATGCTTTTAATAAAACTAGAAGTCAAATAATCTTGAAATAAATATACATATACAGAGAGGGTTTAGGTTTTCACATAACTACTTTTTTCAGGCAATAAGCATCAAAAGTATTTGGATCGAAATATAAATTGTGATATCTGAATGTCTCTGCAGGTAATTTAGATACGGTAGCGGATACGATTCACCATACATAGCACAACATCTACGTCTGAATACTTCTCTGATCAGTCAAGAGCTATTAGTGTGTGTGATGTATGATGCATTGGGCCTGTTGACCAATTCGTTGCTTCACTTGTACCACGCTGAACAACCACATGAATTACAAATGCAACCACCCTTGAAATCAGGTTTGAAAATCTTAATGTAATAATAGACATAATAATTGGTAATATATATTTATCTTGGATATAAACATGGTGATTTTCAGCCTCAACTCGAGGCCTCCTGATTTTATGACGGCGGTACTCGAGGTCTCCTAGCAAGTGGTTTGCTTTCTTCTCTTCTCAGTCTGTTGTCGGGTGAGCTGTGCTTCTTTTTATTTTTGGTTTCTATTTTTTGGCATTGTGCTTTCTGTTTGCTTGCTGTGTGGTCCTCTTTTGCAATTGTGTTGTGTTTCAATGGTTTGTTGTGTGCTTCTATTTTGTAATAGAAATATCATTCATGTATCACTTTGTTAGAGAAAAAAGAATACTTTTTGTGACCAAAGATATCCTCATGTTCTGAACATCTGGATCAAAAGCTCATTTCAGGAAAGGTTATAACCAAATTCTAGCTAATTTATGTTTTAGGAAAGTAAGCAGTAATACTCTTTGTACCTTTGTATAATTTACATGCGATAACATCACTTCTCAGGTGTAAGAGATATGGGCATTTTTGAAATATTCTGTGAATTCTCTAATTGTCAAGTGTAAGTGCTAAGGGCATTTTTGGAAGATTCTATACAATCTCTGTAAGCATTATTCTCATTGAAAGAATTTCTGAGTTTGATCAACAGAGACTAACTTATAATACATTTCTAAATAAGTCACCTAAATAGCATATAGAGTTTATTCAGATCGTTTGGTTGGTTAGCTATTTATCCTAATTTTCAATGTACTTTTTTTAATGCCAGATGGGTAAAATCAGACTCGAAGAGGAGCGAAGGAAAAGCTAGATAATTCAGGCATATTGCTGGTAAATGGTCTGGTGACCCTGATGACAATGGTATTTTTCAATTACTTTTTTTTTAATTTTTTTTATTGTTTGAAAAATCAGATAGTTGGAACAGTCAACTCTAGAGGAAATTGACAGTTCCCACCTGGCCTATCTGTTCCCTCCAAAAGGAGCATATAAATTCCTTTTGTTAATCAATTATATGAAATTTATTCATACCGGCAATAATTAACGATTGAAATGATTACCCCTTCAGTATTTATTAATGTTGTGCACTTGCAATAATATGGTCCAGGTTTCCAGACAACGACAGATGCCAGGCATTTTGCCATATCAGAAAAAATTTCTTAGTTCAGCTACGAAAGCCGCTCCTTAGCAGTGCAATAATCGATCAAGTTTGAGCAAGATATCGAGTGTGGTGGGGCTACATCAAGCTTCTTTCTGGGTATGTCAACCAGAAGAAATTTGGTGGTAATACTCCCTGCAAGTATTTCTTCTTTTATTTTTTTTTCATTAATCAATATTAGAAACCTGATGAAACAAAAATGGCAAAATGAGGCCTTCAAAGCACCATGAAAGATTCTATCCAACTACACATCTGATCGTTGATGGAAAGTCAATTGTACACTGATCGAAAATGAAAAGACATATCTGTCGAAAATTATGTTTTTTTCACCATAAACTTTAACAAAGAACTCACCTTAATTTTTTATTTTTAATGGCGTAGTTCTAATTATATTTTGGTATTATTTTTACAATGTTTTGCTTCAAACTAAGAAGAAAATAATTGGTATGAAAACACCATGAAAAAAATGTCATATATGTCTTTCTGTGCTTTGGAATGTTATGGTACCAACTTTATCTAAATCACTCCAGGAGATGCTGGCAAGCCGGTGGCAATCACCTTTGAAAAAAAATGTCATATCTGTCTTTCCGTGCTTTGGAATGAAGAACATCAATCAAAGCCATTTTTTATTTAGTATGAAAATGGCTCATGTGTAATGATGATCCGACTTTGTTGAATGTTGTTCTTTCTACAGAGATTGACATCTCTATGAAACCTATATATAGATCTGTCATTATTAAGGACCATCATTAGTATAACATTTTAGATGTCAATATTTTTACAGGATATGTGCAGGAAATTTATGATACTATGTGAACCTTCTAACTTGAATTTTCATGCAGCTATTGTGCAAACTGCAGACAGTCTCTGTCCTTAACTTTTCATGGTCATGACCTTATAGTGGATTCTGATCTGGAACTCAATTACAGAAGGTAAGTGGCAATACTCTCTTGCGCTTTACTGTATTGTTTATTTGCTAAATATGTGTCATGGCTAAATAACTGTTCTACTTAGTTGATGTGCTTACATGCAAAATAAATAAATACAAATTATCTTTTTGGTATAATTGGAGTTGGATCTATAACTCGAATGGTGATCTTATTTAGTGATGTAGGTAATTTTCTAAATTTTACACGTGATAAATAAATATACTAAAAGTGGCCTCTGCATTCAAGCTGGGTAAGGATATTCTAATTACTGATGTCGTTTTTGTGAACGCACCTAAGTGAAAAGCTAACACACTCTCTCTGCATCTCTAACTTTTTTGAGAATCTGGCACATTGATGCTCGGATAGCAACGAGCTATTTAGATATTAGTTTTCATTATTTGTATTCAATTCTATAATGTTTACATGTTATGTATAATTTTTTTGTTTGCATGTGTAATATAAATGTACTTGCAGATTTTATGTAGAGGGGGCAAGTACAAGTAGTGCGGTGAAGGAGGGACAGGAGGGTTTTGAAACTGAGTGGAGGGCAACAGCAAAGCCAAAGACAAGTCAGTGACCAATATGAGTATTGAATTAAATGGAAATGTCAATTTAAATCAATAACCAATATATACAGTTTGTCTAGGTATTTATTCTTCTACTAAACTTTTATGATACATGATTATTAAATGGTTCTGAGTTTGCCAAATGATTGTACTAAAAAGGTAAAATAATCGTGTACGACAATTTTTTTTTTTTTTTTGTGTCATGGTTACTAGAGAGATTTTAAAATATTTAGCGAAATGGATGTTACTGGTCCAAAAGAATTATTACTAGATCTCCCTTTAAACTAATTTTGATAAAAAAAAAAAATTCTGCTGAAACTAGAACCAATTTATAAAATTCTGTTGCATATGTTTCACAAGAAAAAAAAAGACCACTAACATGATATAAATGACATTTTATTATAGCATGTACCAGCCACATTAGTAATTAATGGTGTGTACCTGTTAGATAATTTGATAAAACCCATATCAAGCTATGGTCCCATAACTACAACGAAATGGAAGGAAAATAAAAAAATGTTACACAGATATATTGTTCATTTTCAATATTTTAACTAAGGTTAACGTCGTCTTGATTGGCAGTAATATGGTGGCAGTAGTATTTACCGGTTTATAAACAAATAGAATTAATAAAAGTAGACATGTGAACAGTCCAAACAAAATAATTCGATGGATAAAAATATTTCTCAATAAAAAATTTCTAGTAAAAGTATATTATCTCAAACAGAAGAAATCACATGAACGGTCGTTGCAGAAATTATTTCTTAGCTACTTTGTTGATTTTGCGTTTTTATCCTGTTTGGAGTTAATTCATGAAAATCACAGATCTCTTTACTACATTCGTCCATCTACACAACTGTATTTTTTCTGAATTTTTCAGAATATTTTTTCGGGTAGTTTTTCATATCCAAAAATTGAAGAAATCACATGAACGGTCGTTACAAAAATGATTTCTTAACTACTTTGTCGATTTTGCGTTTTTTATCCTATTTGGAGTTAATTTGGAAAAATTATAGATCTCTTTCGTACAGTCATCCGTCTACACAACTGTATTTTTTTCTAATTTTTCAGAATATTTTTCGGGTAGTTTTTCATATCCGAAAACTGAAGAAATCTCATGAACGGTTATTACAGAAATGATTTCTTACCTACTATGTCGATTTTGCGTTTTTATTATGTTTGGAGTTAATTTGTGCAAATCACAGATCTCTTTCCTACAATCGTCCTCTACACAACTGAATTTTTTCTGAATTTTTTGGAATATATTTTCGGGTAGTTTTTCATACCCGAAAACAGAAGAAATCTCATGAACGGTCGTTACAGAAATGATGTCTTACCTATTTTGTCGATTTTGTGTTTTTATTCTTTATTGAGTTAATTTGGAAAAATCACAGATCTCTTTTCTACAGTCGTCCGTCTACACAATTGTATTTTTTCTGAATTTTTCGAAATATTTTTCGGGTAGTTTTTCATACCGAAAATTTAAAAAATCACATAAATAGTCGTTCCAGAAATGATTTCTTACATAATTTGTCGATTTCGCATGTTTAGCCTGTTTGGAGTTGATTTGTGTAAATCATATATCTCTTTCCTACATTCGTCCGTCTATACAACTATATTTTTTATGAATATTTCTGAATATTTTTTTTGGGTAGTTTTTCACACCTGAAAACAGAAGAAATCACATGAACGGTCGTTACAGAAATGATTTCTTACCTACTTCTTTGATTTTTCATTTTTATCCTGTTTGGAGTTAATTTGTGAAAATCACAGATCTCACTCCTACAATTGTCCGTCTACAAAACTGTGTTTTTTTTTGAATTTTTCGTAATATTTTTTCGGGTACTTTTTCATACCCCAAAACAAAAGAAATCACATGAACGGTCGTTTTAGAAATGATTCCTTACCTACTTTGTCGATTTTGCGTTTTTATTCTGCTTAGAGTTAATTTGTGAAAATCACAGATATCTTTTTCTACAGTCGTCCGACTACACAACTATATTTTTGCTGAATTTTTGGGAATATTTTTTCGGGTAGTTTTGCATACTTGAAAACAGAAGAAAACACATGAACGGTCGTTACATAAATGATTTCTTATATACTTTGTGGAATTTGCATTTTTATTCTGTTTGGATTTAATTTGTGAAAATTACATATTTCTTTCCTACAGTCGTCATTCTACACAACTGTATTTTTTATGAATTTTTCAGAATATTTTTTCGCGTAGTTTTTCATACCCGAAAACAGAAGAAATCACATGAACGGTCGTTACATAAATGATTTCTTATCTTTTTTGTGGAATTTGCGTTTTTACCCTATTTGGAGTTAATTTGTGAAAATTGCAGATCTCATTGCTACAGTTATCCGTCTACACAACTGTATTTTTTTGGAATTTTTCAAAATTTTTCGGGTAATTTTTCATACCCGAAAACAACAAAAATCACACGAACGGTCGTTAAATAAATGATTTCTTTCCTAATTTGTCAATTCTGCATTTTTATCCTGTTTGTATTTAATTTGTGAAAATCACAGATCTCTTTCATATAGTCTTCGATCTACACAACTGTATTTTTTTTTAATTTTTTTGGAATATTTTTCGTGTAGTCATACCAGAAAACAGAAGAAATCATATGAACAGTAGTTACATAAATGATTTCTTATCTACTTTGTCGATTTTGTGTTTTTATCCTATTTTGAATTAATTTGTGAAAATCACAGATTTCTTTCTTACATTCGTCCATCTACACAACTGTATTTTTTTATGAATTTTTCGTCATATTTTTTCGGATAGTTTTTCATACGCGAAAATAGAAGAAATCACATGAACGGTCGTTACAGAAATGATTTCTTATCTATATTGTCGATTTTGCGTTTTTATCATGTTTGGAGTTAAGTTTTGAAAATCACAGATCTCTTTCCCACATTCGTCCATTTACACAACTGTATTTTTTTTAATTTTTCGAAATATTTTTTTGGGTAGTTTTGCATATCCGAAAACTGGAGAAATCAAATGAACGGTCGTACAAAAATGATTTCTTATCTAATTTATCAATTTTGCGTTTTTATCCTGTTAGAAGTTAATTTGGGAAAATCACATATTTCTTTTCTACAGTCGTCCTTCTACACAACTGTATTTTTTTTCAAATTTTTCAGAATATTTTTTAGGGTAGTTTTTCATACCCGAAAACTGAAGAAATCACATGAACGATCGTTAAAGAAATGATTTCTTATCGACTTTTGTCGATTTTTCGTTTTTATTCTGTTTGGAGTTAATTTGTAAAAATCACAGATCTCTTTCCTACAGTTGTCCGTCTATACAATTGTATTTTTTCTGAATTTTTCGGAATATTTTTTCGGGTAGTTTTTCATACCTGAAAACTGAAGAAATCTCATGAACGGTCGTTACAGAAATGATTTCTTACCTATTTTGTCGATTTTGCGTTTTTATCCTGTTTGGAATTAATTTGTGAAAATCACATATCTCTTTCCAACAGTCGTCCGTCTACACAACTGTATTTTTTCTAAATTTTTCAGAATATTTTTTTTGGTAGTTTTTCATACCCGAAAACAGAAGAAATCACATGAACGGTCGTTACATAAATGATTTCTTACATACTTAGTCGATTTTGCGTTTTTTTATGTTTGGAGTTGATTTGGGAAAATTACATATCTCTTTTCTAAAATCGTCCGTCTACACAACTGTATTTTTTCTTAATTTTTAGAAATATTTTTTCGGGTAGTTTTGCACACTCGAAAACTGACTAAATCACATTAACGGTCGTTACAGAATTGGTTTCTTACCTACTTCGTTGATTTTGCATTTTTTATCCTTTTTGGAGTTAATTTGGAAAAATCACAGATCTGTTTCCTATAGTCGTTTGTCTACACAACTGTATTTTTTCTGTATTCTTCGGAAAAACTTTTCAGGTAGTTTTTCATACCCGAAAACTGAAGAAATCACATGAACAGTCGTTACAGAAATGACATTTTACCTATTTTGTCGATTTTGCGTTTTTATTTGTTTGAAAGGTCTTAACAGTGCAGTTACTTCATTAATGGAGGTAATTTTAAAATGTGCAAATCAAATTAGAAATTGTGCAATAGCACATTAACAAAATTAACAATTTCTAATTTGTACAATAGTGCAGTTAATTCGCGTCGTTGTCTCACGTACACACAAAAAATTAACAATTTCTAATTTGATTTGCACATTTTTTCAATCACGCACATATAAAGATACGTATATATAACTGTCCTATACGGACATATACACAGCGGTACTCATTCCATGTATACATCACAACAATATTCATCATCTCGTACCACCGTACAAAAACAAACTACATATGAACGATTCTAGCCAAGTCACGCGTCGCGGCGAAGCCGCGAAAACAAGCTATCTAGTTACAAGGTACCGTACGACACATAAAATAGACACCAAAGGTTGTTCCCAAAAAAAAAGAAGGAAATAAAATGCAAATAAAGATAGCGTATTTTAGATGGTTACAGCGTGAGACCCCGGCCCATGGGCTTTCCAATGTAAATAATAAAAAAAAAGACACTGTAACATCCTCGCTTCACTTGCACGTGACTGCCAATCTGCCATCTAGTGTATTGCAAACGTGTCGTGTCAAACACGCGCGTGTTAGAGCTCGTGTCGTGTCGTGTTGACACGAGTTAATATTTTCAACGTGTCGTGTCGTGTCATGTCAAATGAAGGAATTGGTTAACACGACACGCGTAACGACACGACACGTCTAACACGACGTGTCGTGTCGTGTTGACACGATGTGTTAAACGTGTCAATCCATATTATAATTTATTCACTAAGAATTCATTAAAAATTATTTAAATAATTTTTAAAATAGAAAAATATAATAAATTGTTGAAATTTCATATATTAAAATAAAAATGAATGATTGAATAAAAAGATTATGAATCAAAAGTCATTAAATTTCTAATATAAACTCAGTATAATTTAATAAATTTTAAATAATATTAAATTTTGTCGTGTCAACTCGTGTCACGTGTCGTGTCACGTGTCAACTCGTGTCGTGTTAAGACGTATCAATGTTTGGAAATCTCCAACACGACACGACTTTGACACGACACGCCGACACGCACGTGTCGTGCTAATTTTATAAATGTGTCGTATCGTGTCGTGCTAACACGCGTGCGTGTCGTATCAACACGCTCGTGTCGTGTCATTTTGGAGAACACTACTGCCATCCTCTCACCACCCCAAAAAAGAAAAAAGAAGGGAAAAAAGAAAAGACAATTTTAGTCGATAAGGTAAGAAAAAATTTTGTCTATGTTTGGTTGATCCAAGTTAGCTCTAACTTCAAGTTAGAGCTCTAACTTTCAAAACTCATACAACCAAACATATTTGAAGTTAGTGAAGTTAGCACTAACTTCACTCTACATCTCTAACTAGACAAAATGTTAAGTTGGAGAAATTTGTAGCCATGAGCCCATGACACCCTTAAAAAAATCAATGAAAACAATAAATGTGATTATTATTATTATTATTGTGTAGTAATTATAATATTAATTATACTTATTAATTAGCAAGAAAGACTCTTCATGCCTCTTTTACAACTAATTAGAAATATATCTTATTGATTTTGTTCCTTATAACCAAGTTTTTAAATTTCACCGAAATAACACCATTATGACCGAAATAACAGATTTTTGGAGCAAAACGCATCAACGTTACAACAATCAAGCACGAAATAACAGTTGCGTTATATTTCTGAAAAAACGGCGATATAACTTAAATTTTTTGCTTTTAGCGGCGTAAAAATGGATGGGTCATGTAACTTACAAAAAAAAAAAAAAAATTTTTGCTGAATTCAAATCCATACAAAAACCATAATTTGTTTAGTTTTTAAAACTTTGATTTTGTCTATTTTGCCTTTTGACTTGTTATTTTTTTATATTTTAAATTTTCAAGTAACTTATAAGATAGATTAGTGGTATAACTGTCTTTTTATATACACTGTTTTTTCTCCGTTATATCACCGATATAACACCAAATCGCTAAATCAACTCTCTACTGTCATACCGCAAAAACCGCATTTTAAAACCTTGCTTATAACAGAAAGAAGATGCATAACTTAGATTTTGTGTAGGTTATAAACTGTTTAATTTGGTTGCGACAGATTGAGAGAAATTAGAAATATTATATCATTAGTTTTTTTTTTTTTCCGATGAATTTTGTATTCTTGGGGACTTCTGATAAGTGGCGGTCTTTTCCGAACTGTTCCTTCAAGGAAGAAATTTATTTTCTTTCAAAAGATTTATGTTGTTCCGTTTTCTGTAAATCGTGCACTTGAAGATTTAGGAATGTAATCTTGATGAGCTAGTCTTAACCGTTGTGTAGTTTTTCTGAATTGCAGCTTTTAATTGAAACAGAGTACAAAGCATAGGAGCGCAGAGCAAGGGTGAAGTCCAACAAAACAAATGCGCTACGCAAAAACAAATTATGAAATTAGCGGTTAGCCAGCAGCTGACTTGAGTCCATATGCCTTTATATGAGCTCATAAAAAATATTGTTACATAAATTGAACCATAGCCAGACTTGATTATTTAACAAAATTCTTGCTTTATGCATCTGCTTAGATCACGTCTAGCGCGCATGCTCCTACAACCGAAGGAATTGACCACAAAATTACCATCAAAATAACTACCTTAAGTTGGTACCAAGGTAATATCTTGTTGAGAAGATAAATACACAAAACCAAGACAAGCAGTGTGATTAAGATGACAAAAAAATTATAAATCTTTTTGTTGATGTCGGGATCGCCCTTATGATCATCAGTTGTCCGCAGCCACTGCGAAAAGAGTGACATTGCTAAAATCACAATGACAATGCGCCAAAACATCTCATCGAACGACTTGAAACCAGAGTAGTATATAATTATAGGCAGAGAAACAATGCTCAAGAAAGACATTGATGATATCCAAATAGCCAAAGCAACTTTACAAATGCAACGCCATGACCGTGCAGTATCATCTTCATCTACAGTAGGCTCTTCCAAATAGAAAGGAAAAAAAAAATAATGATTATTGCAGTCTGAATATTGTAAGTATTTACATTAGATCCCTTGTTTAGTTTAATTCTAATAATTAATATTGTGGTTATAATAACCATACAAGTACCTACATTAATTTATTGGACTAAGGTCTTAATTAATTGATTATTAGGTCCATTAATCTGCACCCAAAGATCAACAAGTCAAAGGAGGTAATATCACAGATGGTTCCAATTAAAATAATTATCAATCACAAATTCACGATGAACATGTTTCTTTTACAGCTCAGCATTGTTACCAAGAAAATTGATTAATAAACCAAAGAAAAATGAATCCAATTATTGTACCTTTGCTTGGCTGTCTTGGCAAATTTGTTTGATTACTTTCCTCAATTGGCTTGGTGTTGGCTTCAACGTCCATAAACCTGAAAAGTTTTTAATTTACAAGATTGACAAAGAGATGTTTTGTTGTTGAGAATACGTATTTAATGCACATTTATCTCGGATGGTACGTGTAGACTGTTGACAATATTTTGCTCGAACATATATTACAGATGTAAGTGCAAATCATATTATTATTTCTAATCTAGATAGAAGTAAACAAAATGTGAATCTCATTAGACAAAATTAAGCTGATATGGTTTAGACGTGTCTGTATTTTTATGATTAGTTGAAAAGTCTTGTGTATAAATTAATGGCTAAAGCTAGCTAGATCTGTCTCAGTCATAATTGATAAAACATGTAATTTGGTTAAGTTAACAACTACATTAATATACATATTTTTTTATCTGGGTTCATTGTCTGAATATTCTGCCACTTTAGCAGATCCAATTGAATAACAACGGATAAATTGATTCATTGAATCAGACAAAATATAAGCAAAGGGACTTGAACCATTAACAGAAAAAAGAGTTCATCGACGGAATTAAGATCTGCGTACCTGAACCAATTGTTAGTATGAATATTCACGAGTAGAAGCTTGAGGTCAAAAGCTTTTGGTACAGGGCTTCGGATAACAATGTAACATATATAGCTCAAGCCATCTTTTATTGATCAGTCTTATTTTAGTCTATTCTTTGATTTATTTTGTACATGATTAGTAAAGAAGAGTGTTCTCAGCTATTTTAATTTATCAGTCTAATTTTAGTCAGCTTTTTTGCATTGTCTTGGATTTATTGTATACAATACATACTCTTTCGTAAATGGATCGAACTGCGCACTCAATTCTTGCAAGAGTAATATTTTGAAGACTCAGTAATTAAATTGACTATATGCCCTTGTCAAACCTGTTAACTCGGATTATTTTTTGAAGAATTGAAAGTATCGCAGATAACTCCAATGCCAGTAATCCAAAAGGGTTGAAGGCACCTTAGGGTCTACTCCAGACTTCTAAAATAAAGGGAAAGGTAAGGAAGGGAAAAGGAAGGAAGCTTAAGGAAGTATAAGAAAATGGAAATAACAGGTAATTCCTTGCTCCAGATTTCTAAACGCATATATCTAAGGTAATAGCTGGAATCTTCTTTCTGGACGATATTGTCCTTTAATTCAAATGGTGACAGAAAGATAAAATTGTTTGTTTATGTGTTGTTTGCTAGCATGTACTTGGCTCCTATTAAATTGGATAAGATCATGAACATAACTAGCTTTGTATTCGCGCTTCGCGCGATGAGGGATGTCTTAAATCCGACGTGTAATTATAATAATTGTCAGAATTATGATTGTAGTTATTTGAATAAATATCAAATCATCTTACAATTGATCACTTGTTATAATTAATTGAATAGTTTGGTATATGTGTCATTTTTACTACATTTGTCATTTATGTCATTACTATTTTTTTGGCTTTGAATTGTTTTCAAGGGACCTTAATTGCCTATGTCATTTTTAATATATGGAAAGCGAATGGCTGTATTAAGGTTGGCATGTCATTATTAATTTTTTTAATTAAAAAATATTAGAATTATGAGAAAAAAATAACTGTGTGCATTTTGAGCAAAGCCAATTGTATTAAGATTTTTCTAAGTTTTACAAATTTGATAAATTTTTAATTTTTTTCAATTGCGGATAATCTATAATTGAATACCAATAAAATTGAATACAATCTAATAAATAATCTAAAATACTTGGCATCAATTGATTTCTCATAATATTTTACCATTCATATAAAATTTGATGAAAAAGTAATTTGAAAAACCGTCAAATCTAAAAAAAGTTATAATGTAATTTTGCAAAATTCATAAAATCTGAAAACCATGAAAATTATTGAAAACATTGGAAAAAAAATTCAATATCATTGGATTATGTATAATTTTGTAAGCATACAAATAAAATGTAATAAAAAAAATAAAATCTAGGAAGCTCTGTCAGCAACCAAATATTTAAAATACTATTATAAAAATTTTCAGAAGTACATAATTATCTAAAATATTATGAAAGTATAAAATTAAAAAAGTTTTTATTATTATATATATATTTTATAAATTTTTTATTATGCATATAAAATTTTACATCAAGAAATTTCGAAAAGGTTTGGAAACAACAAAAAATAAAATTATATTTCTTAAATATTAGAATTAAGCCATTAGATTTAGAAATTCGAAAAGAATACTTTAGAAATCTATGATTATTAAATTTTATATTATTGTGTGTTTCATTTTTTTTATTGAAAGTATAAAATTTTTATGGCCAATTGAATAATTAAATACCCTCAAATAAGTTTAAAATTACCACATATTCCATATTTCACAAAATTGTATGGTTAGATTTAAAGATTTCGATGACATGATCAGATATATTATAATTTTGGAAGCATTTATATAAAATTTTATGCACAAATAAAATTATAAATTACTTTGAATATTTAAAAACCTAATGATATTTATGAAATTATGGAGATTCAATTTTATGAGATTTAGAAAATTATATAAAATATTTTATAAGTCAATAATGATGAAATTTTATATCATTAAATTTTTCGTATATCTTTAAGTAAGCACGTAAATTGTCATAGCCAAATGATTTTTCCAGGCCTCAAAACAATTAAAAGACAAAACTCACAAGCAAATTAAATTTTATGAGATTCAAAAAATATTTTAAAAAATTTTATATGTCTATAATTAAAAAAAATTTATCTCACTAAATCATATATATTATTGTGAGCACGTACATAATTTTTCATAGCCAAATGAATTTTTAAAAGTATCTTAACAATTTAAAAGTAAAAATATATTTATCTGAAATTTAGAAACGGAGGATCCATTAAGATATGAAATGGAGATGATTACCCAAAAGTGATGATGTCATGTTGACATCACCAAAATTACTGTAGAAAAGGCTCCCAACATTATATATTACTAGAAAAAATATTCGCGCTTCGCGTGATTAATTACTTTTAATTATTATTAGACAAAAAAATGGAAAAATATATCAGTAAAACTTTTATAGTAGTTAAGGACATCTATGAACTTTCATGCAAAATTAATGTAGAAGACATGTAAATAGTTAAATAAAATAACTAAAATCTTGGAATGAGTTGGTCAAAGATGTAAAATTCCATTCATTTCTTATAAGATCAAGATATTTCAAATGAGTTGATTAAATTAGATTTATAATTCTAAAATATGAAAAATAAACTCACGATGCACAAAATGATCCTTGCTTCATGATGCATCATAACATTACTTCATTATAGTTTTTTTCTTTCTAAAATATCATAATATATAATAAAAAAATTGAAAAATATAAAATTTGATTTCCTAGGAGATTTCATTATGGAGAAACAACTTGAATGGTTTGGATTGACTATTTAAATTTTAGATTTTGAACAAAGAGCAACTTTAGCCAAAACCACACTCTCTCTCTTTTTATATATAAATATATATAACATATTTTTAATTTTTTAAATAATAAGATCAATGCAATGTAAAAATAAAATGATAAAATAAATTATAGAAGATATTTTGGTTAGTTCAAACAAATAAAATACAAAATATCGTTGTAACCAAATTTTAGGAAAGGTAAGAATCAATAAAAAAAATTGAAAATCATTCCTGAAATTCTTAAGATATAAAAAAAATTATGTAAAATATTTTAAATATTTTTTCTAAAAAAATAAAATCATCATTAATATTATTTTATAATTTTGAGAGTATGTACATAAAAATTTCATGCATAAATAAATTTAGGAAGGCCCCAAGCATCTTAAAACGTTAATACATTTCTTTAAATATTTAAAATTTTTGTTTGGAAAATTTTATTTTAGCATATTTCTCAAATATTGTTGTGCATGCAAATAAAATTCTATATTCAAATGAAATTTTAAAAGCTTCTCAAATGATTAAAAATCTAATATAATATTTTGTGTTAAAATATAAAAATAGAACATCCATTTTGTACTCAAATGAATAATTGGAGACAAAAAATAAAAAAATGGCCAACCATCCATTTTGTACTTGGATGATGTCACACTACACCACATAACATCTTTAGAGGTTGTTTTTTTAAGCATTTTTAGAGACGGTTTGACACAGTTAGTAAAAATAGGAGGTGTTAAAAATACTAATAAACCGTCTCTAAAAATGGCGTGGCTAAAAATAAACCAGATTTGAAAAAAAAATTTCTACATCTTTAGAGGCTGTTTTTTATTAAAAACCGCCTCTAAAAATACACCAGATTCGAAAAAATTCATGTATCTTTAGAGGCGGTTTTTAATAAATAACAGCCTCTAAAGATGTATCTTTAGAGGCTGTTATTTGTTAAAAACCGCATCTAAAGATATAGAAATTTTTTTTTCGATATGGTGTATCTTTAGAGGCGATTTTTAATAAATAACAGCCTATAAAGATGCATATTTAGAGGCTGTTATTACTAAAAAACCGCCTCTAATAATACAACTGAATTAAAAAAAATATATATTTTTTAATTTTGGGGCTAGCCCCATTTTTTGCTAGCCAGAAATAGTACCATATTGTACCAATTGGTACAGCACAAACAATTCATAATTAACAATCATACAAACAATTCATAACAGTCATTCAAACAATTCATAACAGCCATTCAAAGTAATACATGTGTCACACCCTGAACCAAATCTGAATTCGAGGAGGATAATCCCGCCACGTGCATACGCTCTATTGTACGCACGTTTATATGTTTTAGTATAGTTACTCAAAATATGTTTGCGTTATGCCATGAACAACTACTTCCCTAACACGGTCCTTTACCATAAATTTCTATTTTCAAAATAATTCTCGGCCTACACTTCATTTACCGAATCGTTCTTTAAAAAAAAATAGTATTCCTTATTAAGTCTTAGTAAATTGATCAAATGATAGTTCATTGAATCATTAACCCTTCTTAATTTAATTTTCATTAAGCAATCGGTCCAGCACAGAAATTATCTCATAGTTAATTTATTTACTAATTCTATTTATAATCTGGCCCATGAAAAGATGGAATTCAGATGAAATTTTCACAGGCAGAACAAAGTCACGGCTCAGAGGGAAAAAAAAAATAGATCCGACCCGCCAGTATAGGAATTTTACAAGTAGAACCCTAGATCATTTTATTTTATACATTTTCATTACATTATAGACCTTATAACAGTATCTTTCACAAAACAGTGCTTACTTAGTTCAAAGAAATTTACTAATAGGTCCTTAGCAGAAAGTTTTCTTCAGAAATCAGTACTTAGGTCTTTTGTAAGTGTACCAGTAAGCGATATTTAGCAAAACCGAACTGGTACCTAGCTTTTAGCGATCATTTAAGGTCTCATAACCTACGTGAAAGTATAATTGGAGAACAAGCACTAATGGAAACTAAAACACGAGCATGATGGTCTTGCACGTGCATAGCTTTTCAAGAAACAAGTATTTAACAAATTAATATACTATGCATTCAATTATTATTCAAATCTCTTTAGCTGCGTGTATCATCAAAATCAAATTAATTAGGCTAAGCAAAGAATTTAGGCAAGTAGCCAATTGAATTAAGCAACGCACAACAGTTCCAAACAAAGTTATAAAGTGTGCGCACAAATATCTCAATTTCAGCATAAGAACAAGCAAATAAAAAGGGAGAAAAAGAAGGGAAATAATCAAACTGAAATTGCTTCAAATTAGGTAGAGGGAAGAGGAGTCGAGAAAGGAAAAGGGTCGGCCAATCAACCACCGAGCATCATCATTGCGTTAACCTCGTCTCTTCTGCCTTCTTCACCAGCGCCTTAGCCACCCAGGAGAGGAAAATCGAGAGGTCTATGGTCTCGAGATGGTTACTAGTGAGTGAGGTTTGGGTCTGGTGAGCACGAGCTCCGTACAGGGAAATGGAATATGATGGGGTTCCTTGAGCTTGGGAGAGAAAGGTGATGACCCGGTTCGGATGAGGCTTGATTTCGGCGAGAGAGGAGTGTAGTGGCTTGGTTTCTGCGAGAGAGGAGTGTAGCGGCTTGATTTGGCGGAGAGACGATGGGAGAGGAGAGGGTGAAGAGGAGAGGAGAGGGTGTTTCGGCTAGTGGAGAGGAGATGGTGTTTCGGCTGAGAGAGAGGGTGTTTCGGCGGAGAGAGGGCGCCGGCGGAGGAGTGTTTTTGAATGATATAGCCCCCTCTTCTTTCGGTTTAAAAAAAAATCAGAACTTATCTTTAGAGGCGGGTATTAAGCTAAAACCCACCTCTAAAGATAAGTTCTGATTTTTTTTTTTTTGCCGATTTTTTTCGGATTTTATTTATGGGTTAAAAATCGGATATGATCTTTAGAGACTGTTTTTAACCCTTTAGAGGCTGTTTTTGAGTTAAAAACCGCCTCTAAAGATCAATTCCGAATTTTAATTTTTTTTACTTTCTATTTTTTTATTAGTTAAATATTTTATATTTTTAGTATTTTTAATAGTTAACTATTTTTTAATATCAAATATTTTAGTATTTTTAACAGTTAAATATTTTTGAACATTAAATATTTTTAGTATTTTTAATAGTCAAATATTTTTTAACATCAAATATTTTTTAAAAATCGGATATGACCTTTAGAGGCTGTTTTTGAGTTAAAAACCGCCTCTAAAGATCAATTCTGAATTTTAATTTTTTGTTATACTTTCTGTTTTTTTATTAGTTAAATATTTTATATTTTTAGTATTTTTAATAGTTAAATATTTTTTAACATCAAATATTTTAGTATTTTTAACAGTTAAATATTTTTGAACATTAAATATTTTTAGTATTTTTAATAGTCAAATATTTTTTAACATCATATATATTTAAAAATCGGATATGATCTTTAGAGGCTGTTTTTGAGTTAAAAACCGCCTCTAAAGATCAATTCCGAATTTTAATTTTTTTTTACTTTCTGTTTTTTTATTATTTAAATATTTTATATTTTTAGTATTTTTAATAGTTAAATATTTTTGAATATCAAATATTTTAGTATTTTAACAGTTAAATATTTTTGAACATTTAATATTTTTAGTATTTTTAATAGTCAAATTTTTTTAACATCAAATATTTTTTAAAAATCGGATATGACCTTTAGAGGCTGTTTTTGAGTTAAAAAAAGCCTCTAAAGATCAATTCCGAATTTTAATTTTTTTTTTACTTTCTGTTTTTTTATTAGTAAAATATTTTATATTTTTAGTATTTTCAATAGTTAAATATTTTTTAACATCAAATATTTTATTATTTTTAACAGTTAAATATTTTTTAACAATAAATATTTTTAGTATTTTTAATAGTCAAATATTTCTGAACATCAAATATTTTTTAAAAATCGGATATGACCTTTAGTGACTGTTTTTAAGTTAAAAACCACCTCTAAAGATCAATTCCGAATTTTAATTTTTTTTTACTTTCTGTTTTTTTTATTAGTTAAATATTTTATATTTTAGTATTTTTAATAGTTAAATATTTTTTAACATCAAATATTTTAGTATTTTTAACAGTTAAATATTTTTGAACATTAAATATTTTTTGTATTTTTAATAGTTAAATATTTTTTAACATCAAATATTTTTCTAAAATTTTAGCTATTTTAAATAGGTGATTTTGATTAGTGCAGGAAATCTCGGTTTGGGAGGAAAAAAAAAAAGGCAGCAACAGATCTAGAGAGAAATGTCGGATTGGGGGAGAAGGAAGGGTTATAAAAAAATTGTTTATTTTTAGAGACGGTTTTTTCTCTAAAAATGCATATTTTTAGAGGCTGGTTTTTGAAAAAATCGCCTCTAAAAATGCGAAAAAATCCAGAAAAAGTCTTCATTTTTAGAGGCTGTTTTTGAGTAAAAACCGTCTCTAAAAATACATATTTTTAGAGGCTGGTTTTTGAAAAAACCGCCTCTAAAAATACGAAAAAAATCCAGAAAAAGTCTTCATTTTTAGAGGCTGTTTTTTAGTAAAAACCGTCTCTAATAATGTGATTTTTAGAGGCTGATTTTTGTAAAAACCGCCTTTAAAGATAGACCGCCATTTTTGTTTTTTTTGCAAAAATGTTTAGAAACGATTTTTGTTAAAAACCGCCTCTAAAAATAATCGACAAAAATTTCCAAAATGCCACTAGTTATTTTAGAAACGTGTTTATGGAAAACCGCCTCTAAAGGGGCTGTCTCTAAAAATAATTTCTGTTGTAGTGTCAGCATGATATCATCCAAGTTACTGTAGAAAATCATCACAACTTTGTAGTATTTTTTGATGATTTTTGGATGGAGAGCATTCTATATGTATTTCTATGGATCATATATACAACGTACAGCTGTATTTTATTGATTTGGACCTCTCGTACAGCTGTATTTGCCCAAAGTTTTGTCCCGTTTGGTGTCACCTTTATTGTTCACGGGCCTAGAAACCTTTCCAAAATAATTTTTCCAATGTTTTGTCGTCGTATTATATATAGATATATGAATATGAATGAGAACCATCTTAGCAAAATCTAATTAAGATCCCAACTGAAATATAGAGACATAACAATGAAGTTGTTCATCTCAATATCAGTGATTGTCCTCCTGTGTTCCTCCGTGCATTATTCTGAGGCACACCGATATGAAGGTATGGATTTGTACATGCCGATGGCAGTTCCCGACGAGGTCGAATTCCAAATGAATTCAGAAGTACACAGGAGGATTCTCGCAACATCTTTGAAACCAAGGGTGTGTTTGGATGTTGTTGGAATAGGGAATAAGAATAAGAAATTTCAAAATTCGTGCTTGTTCCTATTCCTTAGTTTTGTTGGTATAGGAATAAGGCCCGGAATTGGCCCAAATTTCTTATTCCTATGATGTTTGGTTTGACACCGGAATAAGGAATAAGGGGCTTATTCCTATCCAAGGTCTTATTCTCATGCATCCAAACATCCCCCAAGCGTTTTTAATCCAGATCAATCAGCATGTGTTAGAAATAGTTGTGTAAAAGGAGGTCCTAACACGAACAATGGGCGTTGCGCCAATTATTTCAAGTGTCCGAATGGTTCGACTAGTTGAGTGGGAGTATGATTTCTCCAATTTGGAGCTTGGGTACTGCTTCGTTGCAAATACTTCAAAATTAGTTTAATTATAACCTTTATGGTTCACATGTAATTGTTAGTATCACACTCTGTGGTTCTAGTTTTAGCTTCAAGAATTCGGATCATTCGCCGATGAATCTGGCTAACTCCAACAAGTGGCCCCCACTGGGAGGAAAGTTGGATTGGGAAATCAGAGCGATGGGGTTAATCGGCTTGTACGGTGTCAGTCCAAAACGGTTGAGCCGTTAAGCAGGTCTCAAACAAATTTTGTTGGAGCAGTTAGAGATGGGCCGACGGTGGTCCAACCCAGTCAACCCAACAAACTAACTGTTTTGCGGGAACAGAATAGGAGGAGAAGCACGAATCTTGATTCTCCGACTAAGGCTCTTTGGAGACGTAGGATGAAAGGGAGGTGTTACAAGTGTACGGCTAGAGATCACTTGATAAAAGATTGCAAAGATCCAAAGTTTTGCTTAAGGTGCAAGTGCACAGGCCACACTACAAAAGAGTGCATTCGCGACCTTTCGCAGGCTACTGTCACTTCAATATTTTCTTCTCCTCTCTCTTCGACTTCTACCTCCATTTCTCTTCTTTCTCAAAACCTAGTTTCTCCATCTCCTTCGCTGGTTCCTCCGATTTCTTGCTCGTCCCTACCAATGGAGAAAGAAATACACCAGATCAAAGAAGATGAAGAAGTCACCGAGAGAATGCGCGAGTTAGCAAGGTGTATTGTGATTCAGGCGGATCATACAATCACTCAAGCAGATGTGATTTGCGAGATGAAAAAATTGCTCCCGCCTGAGCAGTTTGTGGTAACAAAGTTGATGGACGAGAGATATCAGATAGTTTTTCCTACTATCGAGTGGTGTCGATCGATGTTTCTCAAAGGCTATTTGGAACTGAAGTACCCAGACGCAAGATCAAAGTTTTGTAACATCCTCAGAGAAGCGAAAGATTTGGATCCAAGATCTCATCCCCAAAGGTACACTGTTAGGTTTTGTAATGTGCCGTATGGCTGGTGCACAAGAAACGGGATAAGCCAGATAGTGAGACCCTTTGGTAGATTGTTCCACCTTGATGAACCAAATCAGTTAAGGTTGGAAGGGAGATGGGTAAGGGCACAAATTGATGTTGGTGAAAAAAGATTTGATTCCTGATGCAGCTTGGTACGAAATTTTCTAGGCCAATGGGGAAGTGGATTTAGTCAAGATTGATTTCATTGTTGAGGAAGAAAGGGAAGGCTCAGCAAAGGCTGAAGCAATTAAAAGGATACCACCTATGATTTGGACTCTGCATGAACAAGCCAGGGTTAACAATGTACCTTCTTTACCCATCAGTGCTCAGACTGAGGGAGGGAGAAAGGTGAAAAGGGGAAAAAAGAGAAAAAATAGACCTACTCCTACCACAGAGGGAGGTATGGTGGTAACAGAAGGCAACAATAATCCTAGTCCTGGGGTGATGACTAGAGCACAAACTAGGAGAAGTCTGGAAAAGGGAGTTTCTATCAATGAAGCTCCAGGGGGTCAAGTGAATAAAGAAGTGAGTAATCTGATAGGAAAAGGAAAGAATAAGGTGATGGAAGGAATAGAGGAGGAAGAGAGGAGAATGATGAAAAAGCTTCGAAGGACAACAAATAATGCCAAAAGGGTCAATCTAGTGGCTCAAAGCAGTTGACAACTGGGGCAATTCTAGCTTTGGAAGCCAATACTAAAGTTAAGGTGGCTGACACTCAAGTTTTGGCACCAACAGCTCCTCCTGGCTTTAGTCAACTCCCTGTCAGTATTGACAAAGTAGGCACTTCTGCACCAGCTTCCAAAACAAATGTTAACTCAATTCCTGCCTTCAGATCAACAAGGCATCCAAAGGTTAAATATACTATTCCCAAAAGGGCTAGCAATGCCTCTTCAGTGCTTTGGGATAAAGCCATGGAAAGGAAGGCCCAGGGACTGGATACTGGTATCATCATAACAGGTTCATCAAAAGATGAGATGGACAGAGTGGCTACACCAGAGCAAATGGATCACTCTCCAGTTGATCAGTCTCTAGTGGAGGACAGTACTCCGGAAGCAGTTAGAGGAGTTACCACTCAACCACTTGTGCTGACAGAGTTAGGGGGCCCCACTAGGGCTGATATGATGCACTCACTGGCTTTAGAGAAAGAGAAGCAAGTTCTGGTAGAGAAATTAGCTATGGCTGAAAGCAGAAATGCAGCTTTGAAAGCAGAGGCTTTAGAGAGAGAAAAGCAAGTGCTGGCTGAGAAACTGGCAGAGGCTGAGTGTAGAAATGCAGCTCTTCATGCTCAACTTCAGAAAGCAAACAAGTTGAAGAAGTTAGAGGATGAGCTGGATGTCAGAGTCAAGAAGATTCAAGCCAAGAAGAAGTCTCCAGTCATCAGAACACTCTTCACCAAGCATACTCAGCTAGAGAATATGGTCATTTCAGAGAAAGACACAGGTGATGAGGTGGAGATTGTGGTGCAGGCTCCTGAACTCATCAACAACAACCAAGGTCGGTTTTTCTTAAATATTTTTTCTGATTTAATTTCAAATATTGGTAGTTTAGAAAGTAGCAATGAAATTATTAGTTTTTCTGCTCCTTGTTTGAGTAGTTTAGATTCAGTGGATGGAAGTTTCATTAAGAGTGGTCTCTATGTTAATAAGAAAGATGACCTTAATGATATTTTGTTTTCGGTTGATGACATAAGTATAGATAAGCAATCAGAAAATGACTTTTCAAATTTTGACAATCCTCTTTTTGTTTTTGGGATAAGTAAATTAGTTAACTGGAACGATAATCTAAATTGTGAAGAAAACAATTTAAGTTCAGGGATTGAGAACCTAGAGGTACTCTCTCTGGAAAATAATTTTTGCTATCCTCCAATTAAAGAAGTTCATTCTACTGATGATAGTAATATAGATAGTGATAGTGAAAATATTAGTGTCTGTGAAAGTAGCATGTTAAGTAACTATCCTGATATGGATGTGGCAGACTTACCTTTTCTGGCAGGCTTTTCCCATGTCAGTAGTTTAATTGATCCTCAAATAGTTAATCTGTTAGAAGATTTTGGTATCTCTTTTGGGGAAAATTTAGAAGAAAGACTCAGAAGGGTTCAGTTACTGAGACATACTGAACCCTCTAGAGTAATAGATATGCTTTTGGAGGTCACCAGAAGCTTAGATAGGTTAAACATTTCTAATTAAGTTAGTTTCCTTTTTTATTTTCTCTTGGGTTTGTTAGTTTCTTTATGAAGATATTCTGTTGGAACATTAGAGGAAGTAGAGGTGATAATAAAATAGGACAATTTAAAGATAATATTAAGTTAGTTAAACCTGATATAATTGCTGTTCAGGAAACTAAAAGAACTAATTTTACTAAAAGAACCCTGGATTTGTTTTCTCCCTTGTATGCTTAGAATTATAAGCCTTCTGAAGGAGCATCTGGGGGAATTTTAGTAGGGGTAGATGAGTCCAAATTTAGTATCTTGAATTGGATCATAAAAGACTTTTCAGTCTCAGTTAGAGTGAAATATAAAAGTAATTCACTTTTATTTCTTTTAACTTTTGTTTATGGTCCTATTGAAGATGCCAAAAAAAGACTTTTCTGGCAAGAGTTACATTATTTAGGTGGTAGTCAGGCTATCAATATGCCATGGGTAATTGGAGGAGATTTCAATGCTATTAGAAATAGGCTTGAAAAAGTAGGAGTATCTTTTCACCCTAGGAATATGTTGAGCTTTAATAATTGGATTGCTTCTCACAACCTCACAGATTTGAGGTGTATGGATAGGAAATTTTCCTGGGCCAAGGGAGGCAATTGGAGACAAATGGCTTGTTTAGATAGATTTTTAGTGAATCAAAATTGGATGGAGCTCTATGGGGACTCCTATTCTTTTAGCTTACCAAGAGTTTATTCTGACCATACTCCCAATGTTTTGGATTCAAATACTCTGAGACAATCAAATGTGTCAAGTTTTAGATTTTAAAAATTTTGATTGTCAAAGGAAGATTTGACAGACAAAGTTGCTAGGTGGTGGACAGAAATAGGACTAGGTACTTACTAACAAGGCTTACAATTGGGAAACAAAATTTTTTGTTCTCCAAAACAAGTTTAAAGGATGGAGTAGAAATTTAGATAAAGAAATTAGGGACAAAAAATTTCTTCTTAGTGTTAATATAAAGACATTTGAAGATGTTTTGGAAGATAGGATCCTAACAGAAGATGAGTTGGTTTCCTTCATTCAATGTAAGAAAAACCTACATGATATTCATTCCAATGAAGCTATATATTGAAAACAAAGGTCAAGAGTTACTTGGATAAGAGAAGGAGATGCTAACACAAAATTCTTTCATAGATATGCTTCTATTAGTAAAAAGAAAAATCTTATTAATTTTTTAGTTATTAATGGTAGAGAATCAAGAGATTCCAATCTTATCTCTAATCATGTTCTAGACTTTTATAAAAATTTGTTAGGTTCTAATATTGTTTGCTGGGGTGCTTTAAATAACTCAGTTTGGAGCACTAATGAAAGGGTCTCTAGAGAAGAAAATTTCTCTCTAACAGCCCCTTTTAATCTGTTAGAAATCAAAGAAGCAATTTTTCAAATGAATCCTGATAAGGCACCAGGACCAGATGACTTTCCAATATTATTCTACCAACAATATTGGGAAATTGTCAAGTTTGAAACTTTAAGTTTATTTGAGGACTTCTTTATAGGGAGACTAGATATAGCTATTCTAAATAAAGCTAACTTGTGTCTTATTCCCAACGTAGCTGAAGCAGCTAGAATAACTGATTTTAGACCAATTAGTTTAATCAATTGCATTTTCAAAATTTTTTCTAAAGTGCTTACAAATAGAATCATTCCAGTGTTAAATAGGATAGTTACTCCAAATCAAAGTGCCTTCCTCAAAGGAAGATATATCTTGGATGGAGTAGTGGCTGCTCAAGAGATCATTCACCATGTCTATTCACACAAAGAGAAGGGACTTTTACTCAAATTACATTTTGAAAAAGCCTTTGATAATATGAATTGGAATTATTTACTCAACACTCTTGAACAAAGAGGTTTCAATGGGAAGTGGATTGACTGAATAAAATTATTGTTAGAAGGAGGTAACACCTCTGTCCTTATTAATGGAAAAGCAGGTGAACCTTTTGAATGCAGAAAAGGTTTAAGGCAAGGTGACCCTATATCACCTTATCTTTTTATCTTAGCTGCAGAAGGTCTTTCAAAAATTTTAGAAAAAGGTTTAGAAAGGAATCATCTGCAAGGAATAGGTCCTTTTTTACCCTCAGGAAGGAGAGTGTTTCATCTGCAATATGCAGATGACATCCTTCTTTTCGTTAAAGCAGATAATTTAGTAGTTGAAAAGCTTACTTGGGCTTTAAAAGCCTTTGAAGGCATCTCTGGTTTAAAGATCAACTATGCCAAATCAGAATTAGTGCCTCTAAACATTTCAGAAGAGGAAGCTTCTACTTTAGCTAATATTCTTCACTGTAAAGTAGGTTCCCTGCCCTTGAAATATTTAGGAGTACCTTTGAATTGGAAAAGGCCAAATAAATTTGATTGGTCTATACTTATAGATAGGATTCACAAAAAATTAGATAATTGGAAAAGAAATTTACTGTCCTTAGGAGGGAGATTAGTACTTTTAAATTCTGTTTTATCAGCTCTCCCACTTTATCATTTGTCCCTTTTTAAGTGCCCAAAATGGGTAATTAGTAAAATAGACTCTATTAGAAGGAAGTTTCTATGGGGAAATTGCCAAGAAAACTTAACTAGAAAATATAGTTTAGTTAAATGGGATAGAATCTGTAAAAAGAAAGAGTTTGGTGGCTGGGGGATTTTAAATCTTTTAGATATGAGTGTAGCCCTTCTAGGGAAATGGCTTTGGAAATTTCTATCAGAAGAGCATTCTTCTATCTGGAAAGATATAGTAAAAGTAAAATATAGGGGCAACTGTCCTAGTACCAGCTCTTTTTTCTGGAAGGAAATAAATGCCCTTATTCCCATTTTTAATATAGGCTTGAAAAGGATAGTAGGAAATGGTGCTAATACCAAATTTTGGAAAGACATTTGGTTTGGGGAAGAAAGTTTAGAAACAAAATTCTCCTTAGCTTATGAGAAGTCTCAAAGACCAAATGCTACTGTAGCCCAAATTTGGAATAGAGGGTATCCTAATTTATTTTTTTCAAGAGATATTTCAACAAATTTAAGGTTAGAAAAATTAGCTATTTTCAATTTATTGCACAATTACCCTTTTACTGAAGAAGGTGATACAGTGCTGTGGAAATTAGATGCTAAGGGTAGTTACACAGTGAAATCTGGTTATGCACTTTTAAATAGGGATGGTGTAGACACTAATTTAAATCTTTCTGTTTGGATAGCAAAAATCCCTTTAAAAGTTAAACTTTTCTTATGATTGGCTATTGATAATAAAATTCTGACACAGGATAATTTACAAAAGAAGGGATGGATAGGTCCAAATAAATGCCCCTTTTGCCCTAACTTAGAGAATGCTGATCATCTTTTAGTACAATGCCCAGCAATTTGTAAAGTTTGGGATAGTTTTAATGATAGTAATTCAAAAGGTATTATTTTAAATTGCAGAGATATAGCTTCTATTTGGAATAGCTGTTTAGCTCTTTCCAAATCTAAAAGAGTGTTTGCTATGAACTTTATAGCAACAACTTTTTGGGTTCGGTGGAAAGAAAGAAACAACAAAATTTTCAGAGATGCAAGGGTTACAAACTATCAAAATATAGTTTATAATATCTTGAACCTCTTTTTTAACTGGACAGGAGATCAGACAAGCTTGGAAAACAGGAGAGAAAATGCATCAACAGGAATCATCAGATTTTGGCCAACTGATAGCATTGAGTATCAGGTTTTTCAAGTTAATCAAAGAGAAAGGCAGATAGCAGAAGAAGAAGATGGCAGAAACACAACTCCAACAAATCAGACAAGCCAGGCAACGCAGGCAAGACAGGCTGACTCTCAGGAGACATCAGAAGGGCATGTGGAGAGTGCCTCAGATGAAGATCTTTTGGGAGATTGATCATTGTTTGATGAAGTGGTTTTAGTTTCATTTAGTTTGCTTCAGACTTCACTACTTGCTCTTAGTTTGTTTTTTGAAACTTGGTTAAAACTGATTATTGTAATAGGGTAGCTCTTTACAGACTTGGCTTTACTTGGTTTTTTTGTTTTTGCTTGTAGTCACAAAGTTGTGACTTTAAACTCTTTTGGTTAATGATTTGGAACCCCTGCTTGGGGCTCTTAGTTTCAAAAAAAAAAAAGTATTATACACTCTGTGTTGTTAATTTATTGTTTAATTAGCTTAAAGGTTTTAGTATTAAGTTTGTGTCCTCTTCGTTCTTTAATGTTTTAATACCAGATTTGTAGCATTTATGGTGTACTTTGAATATATTAACTGAAAATTTAGCTTGCTTTTCATTAAATTAATTTTAATTTATTATTCAGGGGATGATACCGTTGCTTCAATATGGGATTTTTTTTTAGTGGTTTAATAGGGGATTAACTGGGGATTAAGTGGGGATTTATTTTTTTACTACGAGGTAATTAACTGGGGATTTATTTTAGTATGAGGTAATTAACTGGGTTTTTTTTTTAGTAGTTTAATAGCGGATCATACCATTGCTTCAATACTCCCTGTAACAAACCCACCCACGGACTATTGCCATGTTCTTACGGTTTTGCTCGGTTTGAATTACTATTCGTCAACAGTAAACTAAGATAAAAACAAATATTTATGAAGAATTTAGAGAGAGATTTAGGTTAAAAACTAGGGATTATGGCCTCTGTTGTCAGAGGCTCCCCTTTTATATTAATTAACAATTGTACTTTTACAAATAGGACCCTAGACTTCTACAAATAACATAACGTCTATAAATAACACAATAACTAATATAACTCAACACTCCCCCTCAAGATGGGCGATAGATATCAATCATCCCCATCTTGTTACAAGAACTTTCAAACTGCTTACAACCCAAACCCTTGGTTAGACAATCAGCTAATTGTTCTTCCGATTTCACATAGTTCAAAGTCAGCACTCCATTATTCAGTTGTTCCTTGATGAAGAAACGATCAATCTCCACATGCTTGGTACGATCATGCTGAACCGGATTGTTTGCAATATTGATTGCTGACTTATTATCACACCGAAGTTGTAAGGACTCTCCTCGAAACACGCGCAGCTCAGATAGGAGATTTTTCATCCACATCAACTCACATAGGCTGAGTGCCATAGCCCTGTACTCAGCCTCAGCTGTAGATCTAGCCACTACATCTTGTTTCTTGCTCCTCCAAGACACAAGATTGCCTCCAAAAAAACACACAATATCCTGTGGTGGATCTGCGATCATCCAAACAACCTGCCCAATCGGCATCACAATAGCCTTCAACTCTCAGATGTCCATGATTCTTGAACCACAGTCCTTTTCCAGGACTCCCCTTGATATATCTGAGAATTCTGTGAACAGCATCTAAATGTTGTTCTCTAGGATCATGCATGTATCTACTCACCACACTCACTGCATGAGAAATATCAGGTCTCGTGTGGCATAGATAAATAAGCCGACCAACTAGCCTTTGGTACTGTTCTTTATCTACCGAGTCACCTCCCTCAGCACACAACTTCAGATTCGGCTCGATAGGAGTTGGGGCAACTCTACAAGCCAGCATTCCTGTCTCTGATAGAAGATCCAGTGCATACTTTCGCTGAGAAAGCACTATGCCCGTCCTTGACCTAGCAATTTCAATTCCAAGAAAGTAGTTCAATTGTCCCAAATCCTTGACCTCGAATTCCTTTCCAAGATTTCTCTTGAGCCGCATTATCTCCTCAGTGTCCTCACCAGTAATCACAATATCATCAACATAGACAGCCAGAATTGTGATACGACCTTTCAAGTGCCTGTAAAATACAGTATGATCTCCATTGCATTGCTTGTACCCCATGCCACAGACTGCAAGTCTGAACCTATCAAACCATGCTCTCGGAGACTGCTTCAGCCCATACAATGACTTTTTTAACTTGCAAACCTTTCCAGTCGATTGTGGAGTAGCAAATCCAGGTAGAATCTCCATGTACACCTCTTCTTGAAGATTTCCATGCAAGAAAGCATTCTTGACATCCAACTGGTGTAGTGGCCAATTGCAGTTGGCAGCACACGACACCAACATCCTCACAGTGCTCATTTTTGCAACCGGTACAAAGGTCTCATCATAGTCGATGCCATAAGTCTGACTGTATCCTTTTGCAACCAGTCGAGCCTTGTATCTATCAACCTTGCCTTCTGGAGTTTGCTTGATGGTGTACACCCATCTACATCCGACAGCACGCTTTCCAGCTGGTAGAGGCACCAACTCCCATGTGTCATTCTTCTTCAACGCCTGAAGTTCTTCTTGCATGGCACTGAACCATCTGGGATCTTGCTTAGCAACCTGCCATGTGTTAGGTACAGGCACAGAGTCTAGAGATGCAAGGAAGGACTTATATGCAGGAGGAACAGATGTATATGAAATATAATTTGCAATATCATTTCCCCAACTACCATACTTAACAGGAGGTTTCCCAGCATTAGTCCTAGATGTTCTACGGAGTGGAATTTGAGAAGAATTGTTACCTATCAACTCTGGGTGAGGATTTGAGGAAGGACTTGAAGAGGAGTTACTTGGGACATTGGCATTCAAGGGAACCTGCTCTGGCTGCTCATGCTGCTCTTGCTGCTCATGCTGTTCTGTCTGTGTTGACTGCTTTGGTCTTCTTTTATACACTATCAGCTCCCCCTGCTTCTTGTTATCACTTATTTAATTACCATTATCGCTCAGATCACCATCACCACTCAGATCACAATCACCACTCGGTAATAACATAGAACATAGAAACTCACCAACCATAGTTCCATTCACATTCTCTCCCTCTCTACCAGTACTGGTAGAGTCATCCTCGAACAACGAGCCCAACTCTGTACTTTCTCCATAGTATGGTTCTGATTCTCGAAAAGTCACATCCATACTAACAAAAATCTTTCTTTCAGTGGGACACCAACACCTGTATCCTTTCTGACTCGAGGAGTATCCTACAAAGATGCATTTGACCGCCCGCGGGTCTAGCTTCCCAACTGTCAATCTGTGATCCCTTACATAGCACACACATCCAAACACCCTTGGTGGAGCAACAAAATCATTAGAACCAAATAACATCTCACGTGGTGTCTTCATCCCTAACACTCTTGATGGCATCCTGTTGATTAGATAGGTCGCTGTCATAACCGCCTCACTCCACAGAAACTTCGGTACGTTCATTGTCAGCATTAATGAACGTGTCACCTCTAGTAGATGCCTGTTCTTGCGCTCAGCGACTCCATTTTGGGCTGGAGTGTTCGGACAAGTAGTTTGATGGAGAATTCCTTGCTCTGACACAAAGATAGTAAACTCTTTGTTGGTATACTCAGTTCCATTATCTGATCGAAGGACTTTCACCTGTACTCCAAATTGAGTTTTCACACAAGCTGAGAAATCTTTAAAGCATTTGAGTACTTCAGATTTCTGTTTCATCATATATATTCAAGTCATGCGTGAGTAACAATCAATAAAGGTGACAAACCATCTAAATCCACTAACAGAAGTAGTAGGACATGGTCCCCAAACATCAGAATGAACAAGTGCAAAAGGCTCCAAACTTCTTAAACCAATAGCTTTATAACTAGAACGAGTATGTTTTCCAAGTTCACAAGCATCACAAAACAATTTATCTCTATCAACTTTATTCATCAAATCATGTTCCAATTTATTTAAACTATCAAAAGACAAATGTCCCAATCTATTATGATGCAACATGGCTTCTGCTTCTGCTCCTTTATCAATAGCAGCAACGAGCATGGCAGCCTCCTTATCCAAGTACCAGAGTCCATCACGCCTGTTGCCAGTCCCAAGTTTCCTCCCTGTTTCCTTTTCCTGAATGAGACACATATTTTGATCAAAAAGAACAGTGCAATTCAATTGGTCAATGAGTGAGCTGACAGAAAGTAAATTAACAGGAAAAGAAGGGACATGCAACACAGATGGCAAGGTAATACATGAATTGCAATTGATTGAGCCAATACCCTTGATAGGTTGGGATGTACCATCAGCAGTTTGAATTGTCTCAAGTTGCACTTGTGAACTAGGACAATACTCTACAAATTCACTGGATGATCCTGTTATATGACTAGATGCACCTGAATCTACAATCCAATCTACATGAGATTTAGTAGATGCAAATGCCTGTGCCTGAATACCTTTAGTCACATGAGCATAATAAGCAACGTTACCGAAGTAGCCATTGTCATCAACCTCATCCGAGGTCCTTCCCTTGCCTTTAGAATTCTCAATTTGAGACTTGAACCGACGTAGTTCCTCCAGCTCTGTCAGTTCTGCTCCATTCATCTCTGTTGCGGCTTGGGAATCTTCTGTCACAGCTAAATGAGCGACACCTCGACCTCCATGTCCTCGAGTCCCTCGCCCCTTGTATCCATTTCCACGTCCGCGACCACCATATCCACCTCTCTGTCCTCCACCTCCTCGGCCACCGCCAGATTTGCGAGGCGCAGGACAATTGTAGCTAAGATGTCCTTTCTGCCCACAATTGAAGCAGTCTCTGTCATCTCTGATTTGGGCTCCAGGAATTGCCATCGCTGAGCGAACAATGGGTGTCGAGGTTTCTGCCATCATCACCTTCTGTCTAATCTCCTCTTCTTCCATTGAAGCAATAACATCATCTAATGATGGAAGAGATGGCAAATGACATATTGCCGCCCTCCTTGCCTCAAACTTTGAATTCAGACCTTTTAGGAAACGAGCCACACGCCTCCTTTCAAGATACTTCATTCCACTGAGAACATCTGTTGTACATTTAAGTGACAAAGGATCATAGTGATCTAGATCTGCCCACAAGCGGCGTAACTCAGCTGCATAATCAAGCACAGATTTCTCCCCCTGGACAGCAGCATCAATTCTTTCCTCAACATCCAGCATCATCATCACACTCCCAGATCCAGAGTACATCTTAGCCAACGTCTTCCAAATATCTATCGCACTCTTAATCGACTCCACCATTCCTGCTATAACTGGAGACACAGATGTTAACAGCCAAGAAACCACCAGAGAATTCATGTGACTCCATCTTGCCCACTTAGCACTCGTCTTGTCCACAACACCCGACTCATCAACGGGTTCACTGCATTCTCCATTCACATACCCTTGAAGTCCTTTCATCTGAAGGTTCAGCAACACCCTTCGAGACCAACTCAAATAGTTTCTCGTCCCCTCAAGCTTAACATCAATAGGTAGCAACTCTATCTTCTGTACCACCTGTGACTGTTCTAACACAGATCCAACTGTTCTGCCGGACGAGTTCTCCTCAAACTTCACATTCAACACCTTGGCCATTCCATCCATAATGACCTGCAAGTCCTTCATAGTCACAGGTTCACTCATCTTCACTATCAATCACAACAAGAGGACGAGAGCAATCACACCTTAACAACAAACCGTGCGGATATACACGATCACGGTTTTCAACATCTACCAAAAACAATTTTCACAAAAAGAAGAGAGAACACCTGACAGAAGCCATGAACTAATCTACTGGTCCCACGTGTCACGGTGTTGGTGCGGTGCACTGAAGCCAGCGCGAACAGAGGCTTCGGTGTTGGCGCAGTCCACAGGGTCTGGTCTACCGCGGCTCAAATGCGCGCCGCTCAAGCAGCTGGTCCACGCGCGGCTCACAAGTCCACCCGCGCGGCTCAAGCAGCTGGTCCACGCTTCGGTGTTGGCGCGGCTCACAGGTGCAGACGCGGAAGGATTTGTGCTCACACGCGATTCAGCGGAAGCAGAGTGGAAATCGATTCAGCGGAAGAAAGCAGAGAAAAAAGAGAGGAGCAAGCAGTGTACGGAAGAAAGAACAGGGGTTCAGCGCCACCGCCGTCAACGGAGCTCTGATACCATGAAGAATTTAGAGAGAGATTTAGGTTAAAAACTAGGGATTATGGCCTCTGTTGTCAGAGGCTCCCCTTTTATGTTAATTAACAATTGTACTTTTACAAATAGGACCCTAGACTTCTACAAATAACATAATGTCTATAAATAACACAATAACTAATATAACTCAACATATTGGCACTTACACTAGAATTCATGCATTTGAGTTGTTATTATTGTATTAACTTCAAAAATTGCTGTGCCCATTTTTCAAAATCATGCGTTTATTGTTTATTTCTAAAAATTACATGAGGGTTTGTAAATAGTGGTACTTGTGTTTACAACATCTTCCACACAGATCACATGTCATATAGAAAATTGCATTTTTTTTTGTGTTGAGTTCATGCACAAGCAATGAGTTTATGCTGCATAAAAGCTGTATTAAATAACAAGTTTGAAGATAATTTTTATGCTTGATGTTTTGACAGCAAACTAGCAAATACAACACAACCAGGAGATATTTTTAGCAACGTTCAATTTTAGAATATTGGAGGATAATCAATAATAACAACAATGGTATCTATTTTTCCACTTTCCAAACATTTTTGTAGTTAACAATTTAGCATGATTTGATAACATGCCTCGTTATTTTCGTTAGCGGACTGATTTGTCAACAAATCAAAGGATCGGCTTTATTTTACTTTCTGAAAAAATTATAACTAATCTTAATTAATTAAGAAATTTTAAAATAATCCAATTTTAATCTGAATTTTCAAAATATACTCATAGAATCAAAATTTGAGATCACGATATAAATTCAGCTTAGTATCGGGATTCCGAAATCCGATACTAGTTGGTAATAACAAGTCCATCCTGACATCCGAATTTTAAATATTTTTTGCAGACTCTATTTGGGCCAAGAGAGAGATGAGTCTAATCTCCACTATGGGCTTCTTTTTAGCCTTGTTTACCGCCGTTTTGACCATGTAAACATTATTTTACAATCTTTTACTATTTGTACTCACCATGCCGCCAACTTTACTGTTGTTAATTAAGTTTTTAAGTTTTCAATATTTCACTGTGTCACCAACTTTATTGCAATTAATTAAATTTTCAATCTTTTAGAATTGCCGGGCGATTATTCCCAATTCAGAACAAGTATCAAGCTTGCCTCAAAGTAGGGAGTCTGCTTTTGGGATGCACATCCAGTTTTTGGTGCTCAGATTATCCAGCCCAACTATTTTCAACACGTACAAGTTGTTGGTATGCGCATTTATGACTATATGATTAGTGTATGCCGATTCGGCTATCCATGGGCCACTGTAAGAAAGATGTGATATGAAATTGTAAAATTATCGCTAAAAACTTTGTTTGAAACTTAAATGAATTGTTTTCTAATTTATTGTCTAATTTGTAATCTTTATAAGATCTGGATTTTGTATGTACTATTGATGTTGTGTGAGTCTTTGCCACTAGTATTGACGTAGCTCAAGCCACCCCCTTTTTTTGTGCTCATGCCGAGGATATTGAAGTTGATCTCAATTTTAATTCCAATTCTTGGCTCAATTTTTCTAAGCACATGGGAGATTAGCCACCTTAACACCTACATAAGTTTTCTAGTAGCCGAATACATCTTCTCGTGGTTAGTCGATTCTACTGGGTTCACAACAGATCTCGTAAAGATCTTTTTTAGAAAATTTTTTATTTTATTCTTGAATAATGTGATATTAATAACTAATTATTTTTTCCATTCTTTTTTTATATTTAGGTTCTCATATAAACCTCAGGGTTCGATTTGTTCATATCGTCTACATCTCCGTCCTATGCATTGGTCCTCAAAAAGTTATGCGAACCTCTTCATTGCTTGAATATATTTTTTTTCATCACATATTTGTAGGTTTTTTGTAAGCGACTCTCTACTATTTTTAGACTGCAATAATATTGTCAAAAGCAGAGATTATAACCTCAAAATAAATTTAAAAAATAAGGATGCCTTTTATGATTTTAAAAAGCAAGTACAAACTATGGTCGTCTCTAAAAAAAAAAAAAAAAAGCTGTTCCCCACTAGGTGTGGTAAATTGAAACAAAAGTATTGGAGAATATGCACAGTTTTACTGGTAATATTGTAATATCCCACTAGACCCGATGTTTTTCCTTTATCACCTTTTATTCTTGTTATACCAAGTGATTTTGAAGCGGCAGTATAAACCAAGAGTAATTTTTTGATTCACAATTACAGTGTGTTGTTCCAACCAAATTTAATGTTGTCCTTATCAGTACCCTTTAGCTACTGCCTAAATTTAAACTTGTATTGATATTTCGATCTTTTAAAGGTTTTATTAGTTATTAATTTATAAAGATGGGGGAAGAATTAAAATTTCGATCTTCAAAAACATGTAACTACTGATAATTTTGACTTAACTAATAGCTAAATTAAAATTAGGATATAATAATTTGTAATTTATTGGGGTCTTCATTTTTTTTTTTGCTCCCATTTACTAGCTTTAATTCTAACTTGGACCAGTTTTTGTTATTTTCTTTCAATCTCACTTTGTAAAATTAGTTTGGTTCATCCGAACAATGTAGTGTTATTCGTATGATGCAAACTATACATCTAATCATGTTTGCTATTAAGATTATACTGCGCATAAACAGAGTTAAAGAATTAACGGGTTACTATATTTCGGTCTCAAATTGGTTCAATTTGACTCCCTCCGTCAGTTAATGATATCTTCCGCCACTGATTTATTTTTATTGTCATTAAAGTAATTCCTCAATCTCTTTCTTATTCTCTTCTTTTTCGTAAATATGGCGATTTTCTTCTCTTAAACAGCACCAATACAAATTCTCCGCTTTTCTGCAAACATTTTCATGTCAGCATCAAACCTCGCCCCTGATAAGTTGATAACTAACTGACAATTCACAAATATCACTACTAGACCTGTCAAACGTTAATGATGTTAACGGAAATTACATGTTCCGTTTAACGTTACGTTAATGTAACGGAATTTTTTTTCCTAACGTTTAACGTTTCATTTAATAAACGTAATAAAATGTCCTTCCGTGTAACGTTACGTTTGTTTTAACGTAACAAACGTTAATAACGTTATAAATTGTAACATATGCTACATAGCAATTTTTTCTCCAAATACCTTAGATGTAATGTAACTAACAGTTTCCAGATTGTAACATTGCAATTTTGTAAGCAGAAAATTACAAATTATAACAGATCTCTAGTTCTAAACTACTGCATATTAAAACAATCAAGCTTCAAGCATATTAACTCATTTGAAAACTCAACTCAGATCTCAATCTCCTTTCTCAGATTGTACCAATCTCAGCCAATGGCTAAATATAAAAATAAAACACAATAAACATCATTGAAAATCATTGATTGAGATCCAAGGAGCCAAAGAGTTAACACAAATTATACAACTCCAGGCTTCAACATAGTTACATAAGCAGCCAATTACAAGTTTTACAACACAAGTTCTCAACTACGGCATATTACAACAAGCAAGCATATTAACTACTTTGAAAACTCTACTCATATCTCAAGCTCTTTTCTCAGATTGTACCATTCTCAGCCAATAGCGAAATATAAAAAAAATAAAACACAATAAACATCACTGAAAGTCATTGCTCGAGATACAAGGAGCCAAAGAGTTGACATCTAAACCAAAATGCAACTGTCGAAAGCATAATATAAAGATGCTTTCAAGCATCTGTTGGATCCAAAATGCCTTGTATACATCTAAACCATAAATTCATAATACAAGGCATACAAAATGTAGCTCACCAAAGTTCCCACTAACTGGTGGCAATGCAATCGGCATCAGGTGCCTCATGGTCATCAACTGACCAAATTACCTCACCAAAGTTCCCACCATTTTCTGCATACATAGCACAATATAAAGATGCATGTTAGTGTATATCTAACAGGTAGAATGAGAAAGATAATTTGCATAAATATGCATCAATACCCATACCGGTGACTGAAGCTCTCAACCAGTCTTGAGCACATATAAGAGCCTCAATACTTTCATCATTTAGTGAACTCCTTATTGGACTGAGAGTTCTACCACTATTACTAAATGTAGACTCAGATGCCACAGTAGAGATTGGCACAGCTAGGATGTCTCGAACAAGCCGAGACAAAATGGGATATTTGGCTGCCTTTAATCTCCACCATGACAAGATATCAAATTCAACATCCAAGCTAGTTTCATCTAATGCATCAGCTAGATATTCCTCTAACTCTGACTTTAGAGGATCACTCCTCTTTTTATTTTGCATAAAATCCTTCAATCCAGCCCTTGTGTCACTTACTCTAGCTGATGCACTACTTGTTTGCCTATGAAACAAACATCAAAATTTTCAAGCATGTATTTGATAAGCATCAACTTCAAATTAAATTCAGATAAACATCATGCAATCATCCAAGCAAATAATTTTTGAAGCAATTAATTGAAATAAACATCAATTAGTTTGCCTCTGACTTGCATGCATGTATATGCATGTAACTAAAAACTGCTCATGCATAATTCTTATTAATTGTAATTCACATTTTCAAAACAATAAACAACATGCAATTTAGTATATAACAAGTTCAGAGTTGACCTCACTTGTGATGAGCTGCCAACATGTCCACCTGACAGCCTATTGTATGCTTCCTCATAATCCTTGAATAATGCATGAATGCAATCATCCAAACTGGTCATGAATGCCTCATGTTCATGAGGATACATCTCCTTCATGTAATATTCAACAACACCAACTTTTGATCTAGGATCAAACACACAAGCAATTGCTAGCAACATGTTACCACCAATCCAATACTTGTCCCACTTAGCATACATTTCTTGACCCATTTTTACTATGAATGGATAGGTGGAATTGCCCATTTTTTTATACTTAGACACACCTCACAGAACTCTGGAAAGAACAAGTTCAGAGTTGGATACTTGGTTCCACTCAGTGTCATAGTTGCATCATAAAATACCTTTAGACAATCAAGCAAAGCATTCATTTTGTCCCAATCAACTTTAATAAATTCTTCACAACTTTTATCCATAATAGCAAACCTTTCAATGGCGTCTCTCAACTCAAAGGCTAAATGCAGCATGAGATAGGTGGAGTTCCACCTTGTCGGGACATCCCATGCAGGTTTCTTATCGGTTGCCTTTGCCTGAAATTACAAACAACAAAATTAGTTAATAAAAACAACATGTTGAATAAGATAATTAAATAAAAATGAGTTTCATTTGATCAACCTGAGTTACTGCTCGCTTAAACTTCTCCATTCTTGATTGCGAGTGACGAATGTATTTCATCGTCTCTCGAATAATTTTTATCTCATCCTTTGCAACATCCAGTCCATCTTGGACTATGAGATTTAAGATGTGACAACCACATCTTTGATGAAATACTTGTCCATCAACAGGGAGTGTACTTGCAATTGGTGTTTCATTAAGTATTTCCTTAATGCAAGCCTCATTAGCACTACTACCATCAAGTACAAGGCATAAAGCTTTTTTATCCATATTCCACAATATTAACTTCTCATATATGGCATCAGCAATATTTTTCCCTGTGTGAGGACTTGGCAAAGGGGAGAATGCAATAACTCTCTTATGCAATTTCCAATTGTCATCAATATAATGACAAGTTAGAGCCATAAATCCTCTATCTCTACCCTTGTTGGTCCATAGATCACTAGTGAAACTAAACCTACATTCTAACTTGCCTAACAAATCATACAACATGTCCTTTTCCTCTTCATAAATCTTAAGGCAGTCAGCCCTTAGAGTATTTCTTGAAGGTACCTTAAACTGAGGTTGCAATTCTCTCAAGAATTCTCTTAAGAAGTGATGATTGACACAATTAAATGGGTAATCGTGGGCAATTACCATTCTTGCAAGCCCCTTTCTGCTTCTCATTTGATCAAATGTCCACACTTCAAGGGCTGGTGCTGTAGGAGTAAACAAGTACAACATGAGATAGTTAGAAATAAAAAATAATTGTAACATGACATAAAAGTTGCAACAATATAATTTAAATTATTTAACCACATGAGATAGTGTCAACAATATAATTTAAATTATTTAAAAATGTACAACATGAGATAAAAGTACTATTGTACCTATTACAGTACCAGCTTGTAACATTCTTTGAAGAGCATCAGTTTTTTTGTATCTAATTGATCGGGGCACTTTCTTGCAAGATCTTTCAAAATGGTTTTTCAAAGAACCAGTGCCCCTCTGATTGCCCATTTCATAAATTTCCCCACAGTAAATGCATTTGGCATCGTAAAATCCATCTTCTCTAGTCACACCCCTAGTGAAATGCTCCCAATATTTAGATGTCATTTTTTCCCTTTTTTCCCTTTTTTTGGTGCCATCAGGAACTTCAGCAACAGGGACTTGAGTGTCAGCTGGCTGGTCTTGAGTGTCACCACCAGGAACAGCACCATCAGCTTGTCTGGCCTCAGTTTCAATTCTTTGGATTTGCTCTGGAGTGTACGATGGATCTAATCCAAAGCTACAATATAAGATATAAAACAAAATTAATTAAACAATTAAACAAAAATAATTGCCAAGTAATTAAACATGTATGTTAAACAATTAAACAAAAATAATTAAACCTGTCTGGGTCAGATTCATCCTCTGAACTTGCCATTACAAACCTGAAAAAAAAAAAGATACAATATAAAAGGTTAAATTAGTTAACAATATTGTTGTATATACATTCAACTATGCCACATAAGATCAGGGATTAACATACAGGTTTTATTAATGACAAACAATGATCAGTTATTAACTACATCTATTAAATACATCTATTAATCACAACAATTAAATACATCTATTAACTACAGCTATTAAATACATCTATTAATTCTTATGTAATTAATAGGACCAGAAATCAAACAACGAGTAAATCAAACAAACAATGATTAGCGCTAATGATTAGTGGGGCCTGAGTTGAGTAAATCAAACTATGATTAGCGCTATTAATTCCATCTGAGCTATTTATTACAGCTCAGTAATTAATAGGATCATAAATTGTAACAGAAATTTGTACAAATCAATGTAATAAAACAACATGTAACAGAAATTTCTTCCAAACAATATGTAACAGAAATTTGTACAAAACACAATTTTAACAAAAAAAGAGGCAACATAAAAAAAAAGAAGCAAAAGTGAGAAAGATGGTTCACCAGAGAGGCAAAGGAGAGGAGAAGTCCGGCCTGCCACACCTCGATTTGCAATTGTGCCTTGCGCCCTTGCTTCCACCACTTCTTTCTTTCTGTTTCTTTCTTTCTGTAAAAATCACTTCCACCTCTTTCTTTCTTTCTTTCTTTCTCCGACTATCTCTCTTTTTTCTCTCTTTTTTCTGTCCCTTTTTTCCTTTACAATTCATATATAATACAACTAATAGAAGTACAATCATGATTGCTATAAACCTATTGCCTAACAGTGACAAGTGACAATGGCTAGAGTTCACTAAGAGACGACGGAAGAAAGAGCTGATAAATGCTTGGCCAGTGTACGAAAACCTGCCTTGCCATCATCACGCAGCTCACTCTCGTCGACAACCACTCCCTTTGTCATGGGAAGTGTGTGAGAGAGACAGCTAAAGAGAGAGATAGAGAGAGGAGGAGGAGGCTCACACTCGTCGGGTACCGCTCCCTTTGTCATGGGAACTGGGAAGTGTGTGAGAGAGACAGAGAGAGAGATAGAGAGAGGAGGATGAGGCGTGCGACAGAAACAAGGGAGGTAGCGGCGCTCTAGGTTAATATCTCCATCTTATCCTCGATCTATCCGCAAAATACGTATTTGTATTCGTATGTATACAGTAACGTAAGAACGTTACATATACGGAACGTAAGGGTATTGTTACGTTTCCGTTCCGTATAAGGACGGAATCCGCAGCCCATTTTCGTTTCCGTGCCGTGGACCCAGACGTAAGCCCAAGCCCATACGTTTAACGTTCCGTGGACCAAAAACGGAACGGATTAACGTTAAAAAACGGTACAACTGACAGGCCTAATCACTACAACAGATTACTCTGGTTCTAGCCCATGTCGCTTAATCAGCCCATTAAACCTAATTACAAGCCCAGAAGGCTACCAAACAACAATTGCTTCTTTGCCAAATTTGCTTTCCAAGCGACATTCAGATTTCTGGAACTGCAGTATGTTTAACAAATTAAGAAACTAATTTGACAAACAAAAATGTACCATTCAAAGTTGCGCAAAAGGACACCACAGACGGTACTCTAGTCCTATACAAGTTACAACGCTGTTATTAATTTTGGCAGATGATATAAATTCCTTGATTTGTAGTTGTCTAAGGTGAAATATTCATGTGCTATATTATAGCATGCTCTAGAAATACTGAATTATAATTTCTTTTTAGAAAAAAAGTAGCCGACCGTCAGAAGTATATAGGTACGAAAAGAAGAAAGAAAAAATCATGAAGTCATAAAAAAAATATATATGTATGTATGTATCATGGCGTCTAAAAAGAAAAAAAAAAGTACCAAAATCCCACAAACCTAGTGAAAATTACAATCGTGCTAAGAAAAATGCGCATAGTCTAGTTTCGACCAATATTTTTGCTTAATTTATTTTGAAGAAAAATATTTTTGTTTTAAGTTATCCCCACCAACCAATAAATCGTTTTTTTTTTTGTCCTGGCGTCTCTATTCTCTACGATATTATTTAATTCATAAAAAAAAATTACGAGAAGGCGTTACAGAAAAATTACAAGTGTACGACTATAAAATAAGGACCAAACGGTCCCAGATTTTTTGAGGGCATGAAAAATAGGACAAAGATAAAATTCGAACGGACAGGAGATAAACAAGGAATTTTTGGATGGTGACAGTGTAAGAGCCCCGTTTTACATGCACGTGATTCCCACGTGTCCCTTCTCTCCCTCCATTTTCCAAGTCCCCATCCCACTCTCTTCGTCCCCCCCCCGAATTTTAGTCGACAAAGGGGAAGAGAAACAAGAAATTTCTCACAAGTAAGTTTCTTTATACTTTTTTATTTTGTATTCTAAGTATTTAAAAGGGCCCAGTTTGAGAGATATCTTATTGATTTTGGTAATGATAATGGTCAGAAGATGTTTATTCTTGGTTTTGGTGTAAATGTTGTCTAATTTCATGTTTATTTGGTCTTTTAGAGAACTTATATTATGTATTGTGGTAACTTTTGATGGCCTGCAGTGATATCTTATTGTTCTTTCAAATTATTTTTTTGTTTTCATTCCAAAAAAACCATGTTTGTTCTTTTTCTCTAAAACATGTAGTACAATATCTAGTAATGCAATTTTGATGAGTTATTCTTAACGGTGATGTAGTTATGTTGAAAAATTGTTTTAAAAAGCAGGTTTGATTAAACAGAATGGCAGGAGTAGAAGATACAACAAATGAAATCAAATTGTCCCCGGCAATCCCAAATGACAACCACAGCACCAATGAAGCAATTGGTAATTCATCAATGCCTGTGGAATCAAATTCAGAGCATTCAATTGACAATTTCCATGAAAACACCAATGATTTACATGGGCAATTTCAACAAGAGCCTGTTATTGATACAGCAGCACCTTTCGAGTCGGTTAAGGAGGCCGTCAGCAAGTATGGAGGCATTTTGGATTGGAAAGAGGTAAGGTTTGCAGTTCCCTTTTTGTGTAATTTTGCATGAGTTTATATTTTGTTGTTGTACTATTTGGGCCTGAAGATATTTGCTTCTGGATTTTCTTCTGGTTTGTTTACCATTTCCATGACCTTATTGGGTGGCAGATAATAGAAGGAAGTAAACCAAAAAAACACAATCAATGGACCATGATTTTTGAGGGATTTGTGACAAACATTGAACTTTAGACAGACGTTATCTAAATCGTCAAATTTACAAATTAAAGCTGAAATTTTAGTTTCTGATAACAATAGTGCTTTCATCAAGGATTCCATAGAAATTTGAAGTTTCTAACCCTACAGAGATATTCTGTTACCTACTAAAAGTGTTTAAAATAGACATTTTTCGGCAAATAATGGGTTGTTGCTGGTTTGTAGTTAAGAATGCTAACTCTATCCAGAGTAGAGAACTAGCCTTTGGTCTAGTTTCAAAGTTAGGAGACCTGATGCCATCTTTATCTCATAAACAGGGAAGCTGTATTTATCGGAATAATTCAGAACATGTTTGGTATGTTGGTTCTAGAAACTTTGTTCGATCTTATGGCAGCAATTGTGGTCATGTGATAAGTTGTGCTTGTTTTATTTCTGGGGTTTCTAATGAAAAGTTTTACCCAAATTGTTCTTGAACAGAAAAAAGTTAACAATATAAGAAGCCCTTCACCTTTAGAGGTGCCATTTTTTTTTTTTTTTTGTCATATAAATCTGCTGCTTCAAGCTCATATATGGTCCTAATTGGGCTAAATACAGTCATGGGCTTAGTGCACAATGTTTTCAATGGTTGTATTAATAATATCTCTATGATTAATTTATGTATTGTTAAAAATGTTGAGTACCAGCATTAAAAACTAGGAAGAAAATTAAGAAAATAAACGATCACCTCTAGAGGTGCAGCCACGCAGGCTTTCAGAAATTTACTCCTTTTCAGTTACATTTTCTGCACCAATTTACAGAGGAGGAGACGTGTAGAAGCTGAGCTTGGCAAGGCACAAGTAGAGATACCCGAGTACAAAACAAAAACAATTGCGGCAGAAGAATCCAAAACGGCAGTGTTAAATGAGCTTACAACTACAAGACGTCTGATAGAAGACCTCAAACATGGTATTGAAAAAGCTCAAACCGAAGAAAAGCAAGCAAAACAAGACTCAGAACTGGCCCAACTTCGAACTAAGGAGGTTAAGCAAGGTGTAGCCTATTTGGAGAGTGCTGCCACCAAAACACAGCTAGAAGTCGAAAGAGGAAGGCATTCCAGTGCTGTCGAAGAATTGGCCACAGTGAAGAGCGAGTTGGAAACACTACAGAAGGAATATGTCTCCTTGATTGAAGAGAGGGACATTGCTGTAAAGAGATCTGAAAAGGAAAATTCTAAATCAAAAGAGATTGAGAGAAATGTAGAGGAACTGACCTTGGAGCTGATAACACTGAAGGAATTGCTAGGTTCATCTCATGCAACTCATGTTGAAGCAGAAGAAGTCAGGATAAATGTTGCTTTGGATTGGGAAAAGGAGAAGCTTGACATGGAAAACGAGATCGAACAAGGAGAAGTGCAGCTGCGGCAACTCGGAGAGCAGGCAACACAAACCGAGGAATTAGAGTCGAAGTTCGAAGCGGCTTCCGATTTGTTGGTGAGTTTAAGAGCTGAGTTTTTTACCTACATGGAAGGGAAATTGAGTCAAGAATTACCAGCAAGTGCAGAGGAAATGCTGAAAGAACTTGAAGAGATGAAGAACAATTTAGAAAAGGCAAAGGATGAAGTAAAGTGCTTGAGAGTTGCAGCCGCTTCTTTGAAAATTGACCTCAAAAAAGAGAAGGAAGCACTTGACGAAGCCAGAAGAAAAGAATCACAAGCATCTCTTTCCGTCTCATCTCTTGAAACAGAGTTAAACAAGGTAAATGCAGAGTTATCTAAAGCCATATCACAAGAGGCAAGAGATGAGCCAGACGAGCTTACAACCAAGCTGCAGCAGGCATCTGAGGAAGCTGAGCATGCCAAATCAGCTGCCAACCTTGCACGTGAAGAGCTGGAAAAGGTTAAAGAAGAAACAGAGGAAGCAATGGCTGCAGCAAGGGCCATGGAAATGAGATTACAAGCCGTGTTAAAGGAAATTGAAGCAACCAAGTGTTCTGAAGATTTGGCTGCTTCAACTGTTGATTCCTTGAAAGAAGCTGAAATAACTGAAAATCTCATCACAATTCATGCTGAAGAATACCATTCTCTAAGTAAAAAGGCAAGAGAAGCAGAAGATTTGGCTAATAAACGGGTCATATTAGCAGTTGATCAAATTCAGGAAGCAAAAGAGTCAGAATCAGGTAGCCTGCAGAAGCTTGAGGAAGCGAAGAGGGAAATTGAGGAGAGGAAGAAGGCTCTAAAGTTGGCAGTAGAGAAGGCCGAGATGGCTAAAGAAGCAAAGTTAGCAGTTGAGCAAGAGTTGAGAACATGGAGAGAAGAGAATGAACAGAAAAGAAAAGCGGGAGACGGTATCCCAATAGGATTAGCCGAAATCACAAACTTGGAGGTGAGCCTTGAAGTTAACAGTCCAAAAGTTATTTCTGGTGCAACCTGTCAGCCAGTGAGTCCTAGGACTTATATGTCAAGGACTGACGTGAGAAATTCTCCAAGCGAATCAAAGGTGAGGAGATCATTCTTTCCACGCTTGATCATGTTCTTGGCAAGAAAGAAGGTTCAAACATTGAAGTCATGAAACATGGACTTTTCTTACTTGTAACATTTTTTTTTTTTGGTATGATTAATTTTCTTTCCCCCCTTTCTTTGTATGATAATCAGGCCTATTATTGTAACATAGTGAAAGAGTAAACAAATAAACAATAACGCTGATAATAGCTGATTCCTGAAAGATTTAATATATATATGGTAAACATTGTTGTTTTCATTTTTTTTTTAAGAAGGTGACATATTATTTATTTCCTTGCTGTTGATTTCAGAAAATAGAGCAGGTCTCCTTTTTATTAGATGTAAAACAAAATCTGACTATTTTGCATTGCTACTTCAATTGATAATATCGGAGTTTATGAGTTTGAAATATTACATAATGGAAAACACTGTTTTGTATATAGTAATTAAGGTACATGAATTGGGATTGAGCCATGGTGCATTTAATCATAAAGAAAATATAATCCTGATCCGGGCCTAGTCAACTAGCTTGATGCCTTGCTGTACATCCTCACAATGCGTCACATGCCGTACAAGTGCCCCCAAGTCGGCATTTCTCTTTGCTTGGCAATCATACGTCGGGGGCACTTGGAAGCATGGCTCCATTGACACAGCTCGTGTGCAGGGTGGATCAGCAGGTTTCTGCTCTCTGGGCGTCAACAGGATCCACGGCTTCAAACCTGCTAAACCTTGGCCTATGTATCCAAATGTAGACCACCCAGTAGTGATCAACACATCACAATAGCTTAGTAGATACATTTCTGCAAGTGCTTTCTGGTTGTGGAATTGTTTCTCCGTTTGTTGTTGTACCTCGTGGCTTGGCTGATTGACACTCACTGTCTCACCTGTCACAGTGGTATGCTCGTAGTACATTGTTTTAAGCTTTTCAGAGTACTCAGGGTAGAGGGAAGTTATTAGTACCGCCTTTGATTTCATTGTACTCTTATTTGGATTTAAAGTTCCATTCAAGTTTATTTCTGGCAAAAGGCTCTCCTGTTGAGTGCACATAAGAATTTGTTTTAGATAGTTCTCTGCTGATATGGGGTTTCGAGAAAAAATTCTGACTTGGATACCTATCCTCTCATCAGATCCTGCAAGGTATGCTGTATGGTATCTTGTGATCATTCCCCATACTGTGTTGGTAGGATGGAAAAGGTACCTTCCCAAGTGGTGCAATACTGTCTCCTTTGCAGGAAACATCCACCTCAATTCATCTTCAAATTGTGGTACCAAGAAAAGACCTGGTACAAAGTAAATGTCAGATTGCAGTAGCAACCAGTTTATTTTCTGAAGGACCACTTGGTCTTTTTCACAGAAGAAAAGTTTGTCCAAGTGCTGGTAATCATGCTCCAGATGTAGATAAACATAAGCTGGCAATGAGTCGGAGGGAACAGTAACATCATCTTTTATCTTCTTATTCTTCAGCATGTTGCCATAGCTAATTTCAGAGCCTTGGTAGAGCATGGTCAAGTTTTTGATAGGAAAATCTGGAGGCAGGATCCAGGTTGAATCTGGAAATGGCTCACAAAATAGATCTACCATGTCGACAGTTTGGTGAATCAACAAAACCCGATTTGTGAGGACTGCATAAAGGAAGGCAGATGCAATTGTTAGCATTCGGTTTCCTAGGCCGTTAAATGGTGTCCATACCAAGTAGTTGCAATCCATTAGTTCAACGCTATGTCCCAAATTTAATTGGATTATGGATTTGTGGTACAGAGGTGTGTTTGGTCCACATCTTTTATGGAGTTCTTCATATTTGCGGAGTCTTTCAATCAGGTAAGATGATGGTAAGTGAGGTGAATCCTTACGAAGAAGTGCTGATCGGTAGCGGCTCAGGCATGACTCTTCATCAAAGCTAGGAGAAAGCAAGCCGCTTATGAACTTGTCCTTTTGTTTGTTAGGTGTTATCGAATCCTCTAAGGGAAAAAGGGAAAAAAAAAAAAGAAGGTCATGTCAGAATGAAATTAATAACAACTTTCTTAATTTTTGTAATATTCGCCTTAAAGAGTATTAATAACACAGTTTTGATAGATTCTAGCCAGTAACATTACACTGCACTTTTTTTTTCTCCCTCAATCAGGAGCAGTAGTTACATTTTAATATAAGAGATATGCTTACCTTGATGTACGGTGACACTAATGCCCTGTAACCAAACAACCGATGACATAGAGCGGTGTTGGGAGAGATAAAACAGAACTGGTAGAAAAATTAAACAAAAGACAAGAACTAACAGTGGCTTCATCTCTCCAAAAACAGAGAGATGATCATAGGATTTCTTCTCTTTATTAGATTTGATAGTGTCCATTGAACTTTCTAAACTATCTCTTCAGATTCTCTCGAGTTAGAGGAAAATATTGGTCTCTTAGGTAAGCGAATTTGGTCAACAAATAGCTGCTTTGTCAAGCAAAGTTAGTTAATTCTCCATGTGCAGCTCCTTCCACAGTAAAACAATTTTACTTTGATTGTCTCAAAAGAAAGCACTTTATCATCTGACTTCTAGGTTAAGTCGTTGACAACTTCACAATTCTAGTTTTGAAATAATTTTGTGCTTCTATTTATTTTAAAAAATTTCTTATGGTTGTTGTTTGTTAAACTATAGTATCGTATAAAGCCTACGGGCTTATTTATAATAAAAAAAAAGAGTATATTATCGTATAAATACTGTTCAATCATTTCAGTCCATATTTGTTGGGCTCTCTCATGGACTTGAACTTGCTTAACTTCGGACTGTCTCGGCTGTAAAACCCAAAACAGTTCACTTTTGAAACTTAGCCCACGGACTTCTATCTACAATTGGCAATGTTATTCATTGTAAATCTGAAGTCTTATCCATTACTTGATATTTCAAAAATTTTGTTCCAACTAGAAAATTTTATCGTAGACGTGTTCTTTGTGTTATATCAATGGACAATGGCGATTGTATTAAATTTCGGCCGAGTTTAATAGTTACTTTTCATCAAGAAACTGCAGTCCATCTATAATTTTATTTTTAATTAAATAATATTCAACAAATATCAGATGAATTTGTATTAAAAAGTTGGACGCAATTTGCTGGAGTGGCAAATGGCAATAGCACCCGGCCCTCGGGAAAAAAAAAAAAAAATTGGATGCATACACAAAGAATAAAACAGTGTTGCATAGGAGGCTCCTCCGAGACCAAAAAAAAAAGGGAAAATCAGCCATATACCCCTCAAATCATAGTCAATTGGATATATCCCCCTCTAATCTTTGAATTTGGAAATATCTCCCTCTAAACATCATTAATATAGATATTTGTCCTTTTGCTTAATTCTAATAATTTCATAATTCTGAAAAATCATTTTCTAATAGTCCAGACAAAATTGCCCTCGTTTCTCAGCTCTTACAATTCATCTTCTATATTTTCACTCTGTCTAATATCAGAAATATATTGAATGGGAAGCTATTCACGCTATCTTTTCGGGGTGGCCTGGAAGTGATTCAATCAAGAGCAGTTTTCTTGCTCCTTGGCTATTCTTTGCAAAGAACAATGGATAATCACCATTCCAGTCAATATTGTTTTTTTGCTCTTCCCCCAGAATAAATTGTTGAACCGAAACAAAAAGTGGGAAGAAAAAGGATAAATCGCTGAACCAAAATAAAATGTGGGAAGACAAAAAATAATAGAACCAAATACACAACAAATGTAATACTTTGTATTTGGTGATATCACCTAAACAGGAGTTGAATCAAACGTAAAGAGGAAGAATGAATGTTGATACCAGCTTTGTTCCAAGCAATTAACGGATGGGATCTGTTTCGAGTATTCAGATTTATTGAAGAAAATAGGTGAAAAATTCAAACAATAATGCATCTTGCCCCTAATGGCTGACTAAATTTGCACCATAAAGTTGTACCAGCTCAATTTAAGCACAAATTGATATCGTATATTTCTTTCTCGTTTTACTGAGTAAAGTAGCAAGAAGATGAACCGTCTCAGCCCAAGGGCATTTTTGTCTAAAATTTAGAAAAATGATTTTTCAAAGTCATAAAATTATTAGAATGGATGGAAAGGGCAAATATCTATAGCAATGATGTTTAGAGGGGGATATTTCCAAATTCAAAGATTAGAGGGAGATATATCCAATTTACAAAGATTAGAGGGGTATATAACTGATTTTCCCAAAAAAAAAAAAAAAGGAAAATCGCAAAATGTGTTTGCTTTCTATGCCTTTCGACGAAAGAAAAAAAAATTATACTTATAATTAATGTAAACATAATTATGAAATTATGTCCCATAATGAGAACTTTGTTCGAAATCTATGAAATTTCCTTTGCTCCGGTATAGGCAAGAGTTACCATAACAAAAAGGATGGCTGTTAACATATTTTTGTTATGAAATTGCATGAAAGCTATACATAATTTAAAATGAACTATTTTTATCTAGCAAATTGAATTTTGTACAAATCCCTAATGGATAATTCAACTCTATATTAACTTTAATTAACTAAATTGTAAAGATAAGAAAATGGAAAATGACCTATAATAACTTAAATTAGTCAACTAATTTAACTCCCTCATTGACATCTTCGCATTGCCGTACATGTGGACCGACCTGGTTTGCTTTGGATCTTCTCTTCGTTTTGCAATTGATTGTTGGAGGTACATGAAAACATGGATCCAGCGTCCTTACTTGACGACATGGTGGGTCAATTACTTCTTTTGAAACCTTTGAACTAAGCAATATCCATGGTTTGATTCCAGCAATACTATAACTTACATAACCAAAAGTAGACCATGCGCTTGTAACCATTACATCAGAGAAGGTCAACAGATATATCTCTGCCAGAGCTTTCTTATTATGTGACAGATTCTTCAGTTGTTGTGCTTCTTCGTGAGTTGGTTGATATACATTTATTGTTCGGTTGAGACGAGTAGAGTTCGCATAGTAGCTCTTCATCCTATCATAATAATCTTTGTACAGTGAAATAACTAAAATAGCCTCTGTGCCCGTTTGATCTTCAGACAGATATCGAGTTTTACGGTTATGGTCCCTAACAGGTGGCAATATATTTTCCTTCAAACCACAATTTATGATCTGGTTGAATCGGTTATCCTTTGAAATGAGTGACCAAGGGAAATCCCTAATTTGAATTCCAACAACTTGGTTAGCTTTTTCAACATAAGAATGGTAATATTGCATAACCAATTTCCAAACAGAGTTGCTTGGCTGGAACAAGTACCGGCCAAGATGATGAAAAACTGTCTCTTTTGAAGGGAACATCAGAGACAGTTCCTCATCAAATGTAGAGAGCATGAACAATCCTGGCAGGAAATAGACATCAGATTTCACTAGCAACCAATTGATCTTGCCTAGCACAAGCTGGCTGTCATCACAAAAGAAAAATTGATCGTACATGTCCCAAATGTAAGAACTCTCAAGATGAACATACACAAAACTGGGTAGCATTATGGACTGAGCTCTTAGGTCCTCAGATATCAACTTATACTTGAGCAAATAACCATAACTCTTCTCTGAACTAGCATCGTAGCTATCCAAATTACGAACAGGGAAATTCAAAGGTAGGACCCAAGATGAACCAGGAAATGGTTCACAAAATAGGTTTGCAAAATCAGTTGCATTATTGACCAACAAGACTCTATTGGTAAGAATTGCGTAGAGAAATGTGGATGCCAGAGTTAGCATTCTATTACCAAGGCCTCCGAGCGGTGTCCATATTACATAATTACAGTCTAATTGATCTGTGCTATGGTTGGTTCTCAGCTGCTCAACAGACTTTTTAAACAGTGGAGAATTTGGTCCACAGCGCTTGTGAAGTGCTTCATAGCTTCTTAATTTTGAAACAAGATAGGGGGATGGGTTATAGGGAGAGGGCTTGCGGTATAACATGGACTGGTACCGACTTACGCATGATTGTTCGTCAAACTCTGTAGAAAGAAGGCCAACAAGGAGCCAATCATCTAATCTTGATTCTGTAGATTGATTTGACACTGAAATTGTGGAACAATAAAGGATTAACACGTAAGAATAAGTTTAATGACTATTATTCCTTCAAATGGTGGTGTTGTACCAAGAAATAAACTTTAAATTTGCTTGGGGCGCATCTAGTTTCCTGGTTTATTGCATTGGAATGCAAACGTAATTTCAGATAAGGTTATGTTTTATTATTTTACATAATACTTGTATCCAATCTAATATATATATGAAAAACCTACAAAATAGTCTGTCAGACATATCATCAAACATCCTGTGTGCAACAACGGAATGCACCACTGTCTTGTTAGATCAACTACGCATACCATGGACGTTCAACGTGCGACTGCCGACTGGTCCATACCTCTCCATGTCCGCATAAGGCAGGGGATAACCATTACGAATACCCCCTTTTTCTCTCTTTCTATTTTTGTTTTTTCTCTTATCTCCTCGTCTTACTAGTTATTTTCTTTTTCCCAATAAAAGAGAGTAGAGATAAGGTGGGCATCTGTTATTAATGATTTTTTTTTAAAAAAAAGTAGAATTAGCAAACTTTATCGTATCTAATTTCTTTTTGTAATTAAATTTTTATAAAGATATTTAATTGAACTCAATTAGATATTAATAATTAAGAGCAACAAAATTAGAGTTTATAATTTTTCTATGACAGGAAATAAATAAGTAATATCTTTCTTATTTTTGGAGAAAATTAAGGGTCAAGCCCCTACCTTATATTAATAAAAAAGAAGTTACAAATACAACAAAAGGTAAAGTATTAGCCAGTATTAACCCCAAATCAAACCTGACCCATCCATGCCCAACTCGAAGTTTTGTAATTTTGAGTTTTGAGTTTTGTAATTTTGTAATTTTGTAATTTTTTTTTTTTTTTTTTTTTTTTTAAAAGTAATGGACTAGAGTCTTGGACCCCTTCGCTCTTTCAGAGAAAAAAGGCGATTCTAAAAACCCCTTCTCCCTCAAACCCTAGGCGGGGAGGCGGCCGCCGCCAGCCTCCCCGCCACCCCTTTTTTTCTCCTTTTGTTTCTCCTTTCCCTCCTTTCTCTTAGAGCGGCCATAGAATCGACGAGTTCGGTTGGTGCGGTGGCATGGGACTTCGGGTATGCTGCGAAAGTCGGTGGTGCACAGTGGAGCTGCGATTTAGAGCCGTGGGTGCACAGTGGAGGTACGATTTGGCCGTGAGTGGTCGTAGCTGAAGTGTGGTCCGATCTTTCAAGTTTGCACCGGAGTTGTATAGTGCGACCGTTCTGGGTGTGCAGCCGAGGTGTGATGCGGCTGTTGGAGGTGCGCAGTCTAGATGCGGTGCGGCTGTGTGGGCGCGTAGTCGAGAAGCAGTGCGGACCGACGTGGGTGTGGAACCGAGATGTGGCGCAACTATGTGTGTGCACAGTCGAGGTGCGATGTAAGGCGGCCGTTGTCGGATACGCAGTTGAGATCTCGTGTTAGTCTATTTTTTTGCTGGCACGGAAGTGTACCATGAAAACTCCACTCCAAATCTGAGCTTAGCCTTGGTGCTAGGCGATGTAGTGGGAGCAGAGCCGTTGATGCTCCTCCCTGCTTCTGGCCTTGTTAGCAGAATTGTTCTACATCACCATAATGACAGCTCGAAAGCACGGGCTAGACTACGGGTTGTGCTTGGTCAAGGCAGGTTTTCTGTTTGCAAGTCTGTTTGCAAGACTGTATCCTTCGAGAGCGGTTTGTAGGTGTTGGGCAAGTTATGGTTAGGATTTGGTTAGATGAGTCGGTACAGTGGGCATAAACATTGTTTTAAGTGTTATGCCATTAGTTTGTTATTTGTACCAGTTTAATACTGGTAGTCATTTTGAATTTTTATTGTTAAATTTTTGTAAACTTTTTTTTATTAATGGAAAAATGTCAGCAAAATTGCTGGCCTTCAAAAAAAAGATAATGTTTTTTTACCATTGAAATAAAATATGACAATAATTGGTAAAGTTTTTATGATTTATGTTAAGTATACAACATTTTAAATTATTTTTGAATTATTCTAACATTGCATCACTTCTACGTATAAACATAAAAAATAAATATAGATATTTCGCCTTAAAAATAAACCAACAATTTTGAGTGAAGATCAATCAATAAGTATTGATCAATACTCTTGAAAGATCACAAATTCAAAATTCAACTATAAAGTCTCTAATAAACATTAAATGGAATTGTCCCATCATCTTTCTTCATTAAGTTTTTAAATCCTTTTTCTTTAAAAGAAACCCGTAGGAAGTTATTATTATTATTTTTTTTAAATCCTAAGGGAGAATTGTAGCACGTGGTCAATAATTCATCACACGTATAAACCAACAATTTAGCTTAATTTATTCATTCGCTATTTTACCGAAATAACCCAATATGCTTCTTTTATGCATCTTTTTAACCCAGTATTGAAGTATGACATTCTAAACATTTTTTTATGATAACTTTATGAAACAAAAAAAATAATAGTCCTACTTCTCGAGAGAGACGCTATTATTTAGCACATTAAAAAGAACTCGATTTTTTTTAAGAAAAAACTAAACGCATGTTGCTATTTTGGGGTCCACCTTTGTTTGCACGTTCTTTTTCTATAGTTTTATATATTTTTTCCCTATAAAATTGGTTCATTTCTTTACTAGTTAAATGAACAAATTGTAATAAGAGATTTAAACGTGCAAATGACGTGCCAAATATCTACAAATGAAAATGATACAAAGAGAAGAAAAACAACTAAGAACAAGGATGGATGATGAGAGGAGAATTGCAACTACTTCCTAAACAAGAATAACAAGCTAAAATAATAAGAAAAAATAATTAATTACCTTCATTACGTAATCTCGTTTCTCTTCTTGGAGACGAAGCTCTAGAAATCGCTAATTGATTCGTGGAGTGCAAAATAAGAAACGCCATGGCGGTTAGAAAAAGAACTTGAAACAACAGCCTCATGGTCATGAAACCCCACCTCTTCTTCATTTCAAATCAAATCCCCTTGGTTGTTTTTCTATGTCATATATAGACTAAATGGTTTTTGCATCAAAGGAAAGTATTGTGCTGTGTCATACTTATATAAGGCTTAATCAAGCACCGTCGTCAGGGAGCGGTTTATTTCAATCATCAATTAATATATTAAACGCCAGTTCCACCGTCGTCAATTTTGATTTCCAAAAATATTACTTATTCTAAAACTACAAGGTCGTAGGTCTCAAAGAAACGTCTTTGAATATTCAATATACACAACAGTGGTATGTATGTATGAGGTGAAATTATTTACATATCGTTTTCTAGAAGAAATTCTAACAAGACCATGATTTCTATTCTTCTTTTCTCCTGAAGATATTGTTGTTAACTTGACTTGTTATGGTGTGGTACAATATTTATTCCTTATTAACTGTTGAAATGTTGTAACATTATCTGACTAAATGGATGGGCATTTGACTAATTAGAAACCACCTGCGAGTTAATTCAATTTGGATCCGGGATTGAAAATTTGAGACACGTACGTAACAAGTTAAGTATTGACAAGTAGGTCTGATGTGCAGTTCCACTGAGTTTACTTTTTTTAATATTTTTTTTAAGTCACGATATATAGGTAAAATTAAACTAATTTAAATTTTGATACTATTTTCTCAGGTTAAAAAAAAAATGTTTATGGTATTAAATGATATAATCTTTGCCATAATTATTATTCAAGTTCAAATTAAAATATTAATGATAAAAGTAAGAAAAACCGAGAAATTTTTTTGCACATTATTATTGTTTGCGATAGCAGAACACATGACTTCAATATCATCACTTTTTATTTGACGATTGTGGCCGGATATTCTACGAAATACGAAATCTAGCTTATAAAAAGATTTGCCTTTTAATTCCATTTGATACATCATACATCATGCCTTTTAATTCCACTGGAGAAATAAATTAGACCATATTGAAGAACCCGTAAAGGCTGCACATGGCCACTGCTCAAGGGATCCAGATCCTGTGTCGCGCGGCACGGCGTGTAGCGCACAGGATCGGACCGTTCATCAAATCCGACGGTTCTGAGACCTTTTCTCTCCGCTCCCATGAGTCCATGACTTATTGGTTGGATCCGTTATTTGCCTCCATTCCATACGGATCCGAAATAAAAGAGCTCAATCGGAAGATTCGGAACGTTAGATCGCTCTCCCTCCGTCTCTCAGAATCGCGAGAATAGTTGAAGAGGGAAGAAACCGCTCTCTCTCAGAAGCGCCAGAAGGGTCGGAGGAAGAGAACTGTAGATCGCCCTCTCTCTCTCTCAGGTCTGACGAAGAAAAACCCGCTCTCTCTGACTCTAGCATGTCAAATCTGAGTTCGCTGAGAAAAACCCTAGATCCGGTCGGAAAGTTTGATATAGCGCTGAATACAGGTACTCAACCCGATTCGTATTAAGAAAAATTAACAATCAGACAAATTTCTCTTAACAAGCTATCCTCTAAAAGCCCTTGGGAGCATAACATAACATACAATTTTGTCCCACTGTCAGATTCCTTTTCTGCAGTTGTTGATGAGTTAGTAGTCTACCATGAAAGAACAGGAAGGAGAACAATTTTTTGATGAGTAGTGACAACCAAATAAGTCTCTCTTAAAATAAAATGTTATTTTGGATGTAAACGATGTACCACATAATATGAAATTGCAATGTTTTTTTTTTTTGCATTTTTTTATGTTGCCTCTAATTTGTCATCTTGTTTTGAATAAACTTTCTTATATGTTGGTTAGTCCATCATTCTTGCAATTCAAACACCTTTTTTATATCATTGTGACTGGACTTATCTTTTTTGAGCAGGCAAAGGGTCTCAAAGTAACATGCTATGTGCTCTTGCTTTTGGTTTGAGTATACGGTTTTGTCTTTGTATTGTCAATATATAGTTTGACTTCTTGGTGCTCTATACATGCAGTTAATTGTGCAGTTTGGGTGTTTGACTTTACATCTTAATTTGTTACAAGAAAAAAAGGTAGCAATCTAATACAATACTCACTGTAATCAAGGGCTAAGTTCATTATAATCCAACACATCATACAAGAAAAAAGAATTGATAATTAATATTCAATATCCATTACAATCAATAACCCTAAATTATCCATTACAATCATCATTGATAATTAATAACAACAATTCTAACTGTTGGAATTAAATGCCAATCATGTATAGTACTAATAACAACAACTCAAATTCTCATAAAGATTGCAATAACTCATATGTCGTAACTATGCAGCTGTAGCAGTGTAGTCTACATAAAATTGAGCATTACAAATCATTTTTTTTCTGCCTCATTACCTAGCCTACAAACCTGGAAATGAACAAAAAGAATTGAAACAAAATCTTGTGCAAAACCTTTCTTTTTAATTTTTTTATAACAAGTATAATATCTCTTCACACTACTGTGATCATAACCTCTGACCATTTTTAGCCCTTGTACCGGCCGAGTGTCAGATTCTCTCCCATCACCGGTCTGTCGAGTTCTCATGTGCTGGCCTCTGTACAAACAAGCACAAATAAAGAGATTTGAGGGTAAGAGAGATATTTATAGAAAAGAATATAACTATTGTTAATAGAGAAATTAAGAACAATACATGGAATAATTAGATCGGTTGCAATAAACAGTACATACAAAGAGGGATTTTTAAGCAGAAATTGAGAAATTGTTATCGCCTATCAACCTGTTACTACCTAAGCTGGTAACAAGTTTAATGCAAATAAAGTAACAACAAAGATCTCAAACACAAGCTTAATTCTCTTTATTCATGACTCAATTGTGGCTTTACATCATTTTCTAAAGCTCAAAACATAATAAACCCTAGAAAAATGACCCAAGAGCCGACCCCCTCTCTGTCCTAAAGATGCCTATTTATACTAGTCTAAAGGAACCTTCTAGTGATGTCAGCCCTGTCAGAAACCGGTATGCTTGTCTGCTGAGCTTTCCTTCCTGTCTGTACGAACGTAACCGCTGTCCCCCCTCGAGGATCTCTTCTGACTGGCAGAGGCGGGGTGAAATGACCACGCTACCCCTCATTTCCCCTTTGCCAAGTCATTAGATACGGGCCGACGTGCTAAGCCCTTATTCTAGGCCTTTAGGGCCTTGTCGCGCTTCTCTGCCTATCGGGACTATGGGGCAGGTTGGTATTGAGCCCATTAAGAGGGTAACTTGGGGCCTTATCACCTGCCTCCAAGCTTTTAACGAGTGAAGCGAGGTGAAAGCTTTACTGCTGTTAAGACTTGGGCCCATTAGGAGAATAACTTAGGGCCTTATCACAACCACCAAAAGAAAATTTCAGAAATCACGCCAAATAGTCATTCTCTGATGAAGAACTAGGATTTTTAAGCAGAGGGAGTACGAATACCTGTCACGAAGGGGAGGCTGAGAGGCGACGAAGAACTAGGGTTTGCTTTGAGTTTTTCGATTTCCTGCGATTTGCTTCGATCGGCGAAGAAGAGGTGGAGGATCGAGAGGGAGATAGTTGCAGCTTTGTAGTAGTGATTACCTGCTATTTTCGGCGATTCAACACAATTACTCATTTACTTCTTCTATCTCTTTCTCAAAGGAGTGAGAAGTCGATTTCCTGCGAGTTCGCCTCTTTCTCCTTCTCTCCCGCTTTTTTTTTTTCTCTCGCTTTTTGATCCGCTTGAGAAGCACGTGGATACGGATCCAGAGGAACGGAGTTAAACGAACCCGATGAGGCATCGTGAGGGGGAGCGGAGAGAAAACGTCTCAAAACCGTTGGATTTGATGAACGGTCCGATCCTGTGCGCTACACGTCGTGCCGCGCGACACAGAATCTGGATCCCTGCTGAAGCGCTGATGGGCATATGCGGGTCCCTATGTGACATTTTCTGAATTTTTTTTTTGTAAGAATAAGTGAATAACATATTCTGATTGACCGATTTTCACTTTTCATGGCTTTCCAGTTCCTGCTACTGGGATGAGACATATTGGAAGCGATTTTTCTCGGCACAAGATGAGGTGTACTTGGTACGCATGAGGTTATAAGGGTTAGTGGTGTAAGATTAGTATTTTTTGGGATTTTCGAGGTACTTTTTAGAATTTCAAGATAGAATAATGAGGGGATGAGATTTTCAAGGAATCTAACTGAACCCACTAAACTCGCTAAACTTGCTAAATCCGACGTGCCAAACACACCAGTATTCTACTAAAAGAAATTATTAAACTTCGCTGTAAAATTTTTCTTTTAAGTCGCAGTTGGAGGGCTGTTCAATACGAGTTCTTAATTTGATATCATTTAATTGTAATAATTTATATTTGAGTTTTTTATATGGTCTATGATGTAACTTTTCTTGAGTATTTAAAGAAATTTTTTATTATCGGTATCAATTGATCATAATAATTTTTATTTAAGTATTTTATATGTTTAATAACACAATTCAGATCTAACTTATCAAAAATATTACGTTATACAAAATATGCATATTATACGCAAATAAAACTTATTTGGAGCTTCACTTGAGTATTTTGGCCGATTCTTAATTCATTCGACATCAATTGATAATAATAATCTATATTTAAACACTTTATATAGTCTAGAATATAATTCAAAACTTATTTTTTCAAAATATTACGTTGTAAAAAAAAAATATGTATAAGACGATAACTGAAGCATATTTAGAGATTGGAATTATTTTAACTCATTTAATTTTTTTGCTAAAGGGTCTGCATCTCGTTACGTCTTTCTAAATTTAAATGTTCTTTTTTTTTTTTTTTTTTTTTGGTATTCAGACCGTTTTACTTTATTACAAATTTATAATCATTTACTCGTAATTATAAATTCTAAGGTGAATATGGAATGACTTTTCATGGATGAATAAGGAATAACTTATTCATATTCTTTATTCATATTTTAAGGTTTTGTTAGAACATTATTTATGAATAAGCACCTGAATAAGTCTAAATTTCTTATTTTTGTTTTGTTTGATTTTCCTCCGAATAAAGAATTTGGGACTTATTCCTTATTCCGGTTGCATCCAAACATCCTATTATGTGACTTATTTTCTTTCAGAAAGCTATGGTATGATTTGTTTATTATTAACGAAAGACACAAATAGACCCCAAAAGTATTTGGCTCATTTAAAAATTATGAACAATTTACATCTGCGGGCATTACAATTTTTGTTGCTAAATGGTGCTCTTATTGCGTCTTCCAAATTTAATATTATAAATAAATAGTTAGTGACTCTTTTAATTTGACTAATATTTATTGAAGATATGTTGACTGATATAGACGCCGATTAAAATTTGGCTCATCAATTTTTTTTTTTTTTTTTTTTTTTTTTTTTTTGCTAAAATGTGTGTATCTCATTGTGGCCACTCCAATTTAATGTTATATGATAAAATATAAACACTGCGCCACTTTTCATTTTTAGCAACGGTTTTCTATATATTTTTAGCACCGGTTTGGCAGCGGTGCTAAAAATAGGTGGTGCTAAAGATATATAAAAAACCGTTTCTAATAATACCGTTTCCAAAAACTGAAAAAAAATTCGGATTATTATTAGAAACGGTTTTTAGTTAAAAACCGTTTCTAAAAATACATTTTTAGAAACGGTTTTTAACTAAAAACCGTTTCTAAAAATAAACCGAATTTTATTTTTTATTTTTTGATTATTATTAGAAACGGTTTTTAACTAAAAACCGTTTCTAAAAATGCATTTTTAGAAACGGTTTTTAGTTAAAAACCATTTCTAAAAATAAGCCGAATTTTACAGTATTTTTTAATTTTTTTAATCATTTAGAAACAGTTTTTAATAAATTAATAGTTCATAAAATGTAAAGAATGCAGAATATTGACAAATTCAAAATTAATTAACTCGAATATGAATAATTTATTTTACAACCTAAATAGTATAACACAACATCCTTGTGTAATAACCAAAATTCAAAATACAAATAATAAACAAATTATTCACAAGATATAAACTACAACAATAATTATTCACCAAGACCACGGCTTCTTTCACTCGGCCACGACCTTTGTCCTCTAGGTCACATTTGCTCGACCTTTGTCCTCTATAACACAACAAAAATAACATCCTTGTTATTTGTCTTGCCTGCAAAAGGAGTGAAACAAACAAAAACCATGGAACCGAGAACATGTCAAGTGAAGGCAAAAAACAACAAAAATAAAAACAATACTTACCTGAAAATGTAGAGGAAAATGTAGAGGAAATCAATACCTAAAGAATTAACGCATACGCATAGAATTAAATTTAAGTTGAGTGTCAAAAGAGGAAGACAGTAAAACATAGCTAATACCTTAAATCACAATCACTTGAAAATCAACAAAACACCCCCAATTGATACTTGTAACGCACCTGAAATTCAGGTTAGAAAATAGTCAAGCAAGGCACTGATGAAAGAATGAAAGAATGAAAGAATGAAAGAATGAGAGAGAGAGACGAGATCGATTTTGTTTAAAAAGTTGGTTTGATTTTTAGAAACGGTTTTTTACAAAAAACCGTTTCTAAAAATCAAACCAGATTTTTCGAATTTGATTTTTAGAAATGGTTTTTTACTTAAAAACCGTTTCTAAAAATAAAATCAGACTTTTTTGGAATTGATTTTTAGAAACGGTTTTTTGTAAAAAACCGTTTCTAAAAATAAAACCTGATTTTTTTGAAATTGATTTTTAGAAACGGTTTTTTACTTAAAAACCGTTTCTAAAAATAAAACCTGATTTTTTTGAAATTGACTTTTAGAAACGGTTTTTTACTTAAAAACCGTTTCTAAAAATAAAATCAGATTTTTTTGGAATTGATTTTTAGAAACGGTTTTTTACTTAAAAATCGTTTCTAAAAATCAATTCCGATTTTTTTTTCGTTTTTTTCAGAAATTCTATTAAAAATCATAAAAAACAAAAATAATCTATTAAATATGTAGAAAATATATCATATTTAAAAATAGTTAAAATATAAATTATTTAAGTAATTAAAAAACAGTAAATAAAAAAAATTAATTGAAAATCAGAAATTGATCTTTAGAGGCGGTTTTTTAGTAAAAAACCGCCTCTAATAATCATATCCGATTTTCAAAAAAATTTTGATGTTTAAAATAATATAAAATGTAATAATATAAAATGTTAAAAAATATTTAACTATTATAAATAGTGAAAATATTTGATGTTTAAAAATATTTGATGTTAAAAATAGTTAAAATATAAATTATTTAAGTAATTAAAAAAAAAGAAAATAAAAAAAATTAATTAAAAATCAGAAATTGATCTTTAGAGGCGGTTTTTAACTAAAAAACCGCCTCTAATAATCATATCCGATTTTTAAAAATTTTTTGATCATAAAAAATATTCAACTATGTAAAATAGTAATAATATAAAATGTTAAAAATTATTTAACTATTATAAATAGTGAAAATATTTGATGTTCAAAAATATTTGATGTTAAAAATAGTTAAAATATAAATTATTTAACTAATTAAAAAAACAGTAAATAAAAAAAATAATTAAAAATCAGAAATTGATCTTTAGAGGCGGTTTTTTAACTCTTAAGATCATATCCGATTTTTAAAAAATATTTCATGTTAAAAAATATTCAAGTATTAATAATACTAAAAACATACAATGTTAAAAAATATTTTACTATTAAAAATGAGTCCTACGCCCTAAACAAACATTTATGTTAAATTTATGTTAAATTTTTGACCAATTTGAAGTTTTATTGTACAATGTTGCAGTAGTGCTGTATATTCTTTTGCAAAATGTCAATTTAAAAATATACAAACCCGGGCCAAATCGTAAAACCTGTTAGAACTCATCGCAAGCTTTCTAGATTATGGTCATACAACCTAAATAGATATTGCTGTTAAATGTTTGACCAATTTTAAGTTTTATTGTACAATGTTACAGTAGTGCAGTATATTCTTTTGCAAAATGTCCGTTTAAAAATATACAAACCCGGGCCAAATCATAAAACCTGTTAGAACTCATCGCGAGCTTTGTAGATTATGGTCATACAACCTAAATAGACATTCCTGTTAAATGTTTGACCAATTTGAAGTTTTATTGTACAATATTACAGTACTGCAGTATATTCTTCTGCAAAATGTCTGTTTAAAAATATACAAACCCGGGCCAAATCATAAAACCTGTTAGAACTCATCGCGAGCTTTCTAGATTATGGTCATACAACCTAAATAGACATTCTTTTTAAATGTTTGATCAATTTGAAATTTTATTGTACAATGTTGCAGTAGTCTTAAGAATATTAGAAATACTAAAATAAAGAAAAAAGTCTGTTTGATGTTCAAAAATATTTAACTATAAAAAATACTAAAATATTTGATGTTCAAAAATATTTAACTATTAAAAATACTAAAAAGATAAAATATTTAACTAATAAAAAAACAAAAAGCAAAAAAAAAACTTAAATTCGAAATTGATCTTTAGAGGCGGTTTTTAACTCAAAAACAGCCTCTAAAGGTCATATTCAATTTTTAAAAAATATTTCATGTTAAAAAATATTCAAGTATTAATAATACTAAAAATATATAATGTTAAAAAATATTTAACTATTAAAAATACTAAAATATTTGATGTTTAATAATTTTTTACCATTAAAAATAGTTAAAATATAAAATAGTTAAAATATAAAATATAAAATATAAATTCTTTATCTCGTATTGATCTGAAGCTATGGGATTAACTGAGAGGATTGTTTTCATAAAAGTTTATTATTTTTAATATATATAAATAAAATAATTTTTATATATGTCATATAATTTTAACAATCTATTACTTGTCTTAAAAAGGAAAAAACCTTAAATTATTTTTTGCAGAATTAATCATAATATATAAGATGATTTTATTTGTTTTAATATATATAACATATATATATAATAAACTAATATATATATTAATCTTTTTGATTCATTTTTTATTTAAAAAAATCAAAATTGATTTTTAGAAACGGTTTTTTAATTAAAGACCGTTTCTAAAAATCATTAATATTTTTTTTAAAAAAAATTTTATGAACACATTAAAATTGCATATAATTTATTTTATATTATACATTTAATAAAAATTCTAACTTAATATTATTTTTCGTAATTTTAATAGAAAATCAGAAATGAAAAATATATAATAGTTAATTATTTTGCATTATAATAAAATTAGAAAATAAAAACATGAAGAAAAATAAAAATTGATTTTTAGAAACGGTTTTTTAATTAAAAAATGTTTCTAAAAATCATTAATATATTTTTTTTAAAAAAATTTTATGAACACATTAAGCGTACGGAATATGAATAACACCCTCATTGGTTTGCCATGGGAGTGTCTCTATATCACCCACAAGAAAAGGTTTCCTCTTTTTATCACGATGCCTAATAGCTTTAATATAATTGGTGTAGACACCTTGACTCACCTTCAAATTGTATATAATTTATTGTATATTATATATTTAATAAAAATTCTAACTTAATATTAATTTTCGTAATTTTAATAGAAAATCAGAAATTAAAAAATATAGTAGTTAATTATTTTGCATTAGAATAAAATCAGAAAATAAAAACATGAAGAAAAATAAAAATTGATTTTTAGAAACGGTTTTTTAATTAAAAACCGTTTCTAAAAATCATTAATATTTTTTTAAAAAAAAAATTTAAAGAACATATTAAAATTGTATATAATTTATTTTATATTATATATTTAATAAAAATTATAACTTAATATTATTTTTCATAATTTTAATAGAAAATCAGAAATGAAAAATATATAATAGTTAATTATTTTGCATTATAATAAAATCAGAAAATAAAAACATGAAGAAAAATTCAAATTGATTTTTAGAAACTGTTTTTTAATTAAAAACCGTTTCTAAAAATAGTATTTTTAGAAACGGTTTTTAGTAAAAAACCGTTTCTACAAATCAAACAAAAAAAATGAAATCAGCTTTGATTATTAGAAACGGTTTTTTACTAAAAACCGTTTCTAAAAATACTAAAAAACCGTTTCTAAAAATACTATTTTTAGAAACGGTTTTTAGTAAAAAACCGTTTCTAATAATATATAGTGTTTTTTTTTTTTTTTGCTTAAAGTTTAGAAACGGTTCTGATAAAAAACCGTTTTTAAAAAGGTCATCTGACAATTGCGAAAATGCCACTATCTATTTTTAGAAACGAATTTATTAAAAACCGTTTCTAATTGAGTGTTTCCAAAAATCATTTCTGTCGTAGTGAAAGGACCAATAGAGATGCAACAGAATTAAATAAAGATAAAATTTATAAAGGATACACTAACAAATTTTTGCTAGTTTAAGGATTTATAGATGTACTGATGTACATTCATTTTTTTGTAACTAAACAAGATATTCGAGAAGCTACTTCATTAAGCATTATTTAAAGACTAATTAATTACGGTAGTTGTTTTGTTCAAGTAATCCTGAAACCACCGGCGTTCTCACCTCTATTTATATATGGAAGAGCTCCTAATTGTTTAACTTAGTTAAAAAAAAAAAATCCTTCTGGACTCGTAACAAAATATTACAATGCTGCCCAAAAATCTTTTTCTCACCGTGGTCGTCTTATCACTGGCATTGCTGGTACATGTACCAGCATTATGTCAAGGACAGAAATACAGTATGAGCGATGAATCACCCGAAAGAATTAGGCACAAGATTCCACCTGGTCTGAAGATTCCAGGTGCATTCAAGAGGTTGCTTGTCTTCTGTGGACCCTACATTCAAGCCGGAGGAGGTGAAATGGAACCAAATGAATTTTGCTGTCATGGTATCAAGGAGAACATGTCGCCAGTGATATGCGAATTTGTTCCACCTTTCGTGGAACAGATTATCAGCATGAAGAAATTGGTCTATGTCGCTGATAAATGTGGTCTGCCTCTTGCTCCTGGGACCAAATGTGGAAGTATGTGCAACCTATTTTTTATATTAACTTTTCATGCATATATTTATTGATCAATTAAGGTGCTGCTCTTACTGCTGATTGGCATGAAACAATATTATATTTGTATAATAAGATTTGATGATTTTTTAGCTGAACATTCTTAGGACAATTTGTTGTTTAATGCTACAGTGGGTCTAGTCAGGATCAGAACCTTTTGTTCTGTTTTGTATAATTGGGTCTAGTTTGAAACTATATGTACCGGTAGAAGCTATGCAATCTCTGTTACAATTCACAGGAACCTTTTTAGTAGTTCTATACTTCTGTTGGTTATGTGAAGTTGAGAACGTGAGAAGGAACTCTACATGTGCATAATCCTTTTTTTTTTTCTTTTAGTAGTTGTTAGTAAATTTAAATTATATTTATGAAATATGAATAAACTGCATTGAAGAATTTAACGAAATATATATATTTTTCTCATTTCAGGTTATACTGTCCCTCCACCACTCCCGTCATTAGGGGCTTGATGCTCGCAATTATATCATTTACAAGACTTAAATTGCAATGGAAATAAAATAATTACATGTAATGTTTAGCAAAATTTTCCTTGCAAGTATAAAGTTAGAATGTATTGGGTCCTTCCTTTTTCTTAGAAAATTTTAGCCCAAATAAGTCAATTTAAACTTGCTATTGTTCAAACCTTTGGATCCTCCTTTTTCATAAAATGAATTCAAAGCATGTCATGGACTCAGACATCTGAAAGCGATAGTTAAATGATGTGATGGCAACTGGGTTTATTGATCTTGGGCCTATATCCCATGATGAGCTATAATTTAAAAATTCTGTTGACATATATTGATATAGACCCAGATTGATCCAATCTTATCGTAAAGAGGGGAGATTATATTTTCTGATTCTATACTTTGACATTATATTATGAAACAAAAGTTTGTGCATGGTTTTGTAGTTCAGCACTGATAATTTGTATCACTTTGTTGAAGAATGGTATATTGTTGCTGATGAACTTTTATTTATTTTTGTTAAATACAAATAATAAGTGCACAAAATAAGGGTACCTGCTTCAGAGCTCTCCTTAAAAACCAGGGTGATGAGGAAGAATGGTCTCAGCAATATATAAAGGCTTCATCGATCTAAGGTTATCCACTTATCCCAGTATTGGCATCATATAATTGAACTAGCTAGTACCAAATGGTACATGAACAAGTAGTTACGAACCGAGCCAATCTCTTGGTGCAATTGATTAATCCATTCATCCTTGACCCCCTCATAATTTAAAATCAAAATATGTAACGTCTATATTAATGCCAGAAACAGCTGGCTTACCAACTGTATATTGAACTTGACTTCCTGTATATGCCAAAAAAACAGTAATCTAACATTTTCTATGTGGTTAATTGAAAGCATTTAACATATCCTAAATCCAATACAAGAAGGTTTGAGTCTCACTGTGTAAATTATCTATAATATTCATTCAAGTTTATTCTACGCTGACGGCTTACCACATTGGATTGCCGAAGGATTTCTATGCGGTCAATCTGATTTGTGTAGCTAAAATCAATCCTTGCTAATATCAATTGGATAACTGATCAGTGCTGCAATATTTTATTTAATTAAATTGAAAGTAATAAATAAAATTTGATATTTTGGAGTATATATACAATATAACTTCCTGCCCATAAAAAAATAAAAAATCAGGGAAATGTGAAAAATCTAGGATTTTGGAATGCAGTTTAAGGCTCTATACAAATCATTAGCATGCATGGATAATTATTGCACATACTATTGAGTACTAACTGCTACATCATTAATTGTAGATCGACATGCGTCCATACCATTGATAACGGACCTTGAACTTCACAGTGGACACTACAAAACCAAAATTATTGACGAGTAATCACTAATCAGTAATGACTGGTGCAGTATTAATTTGGATGACTTGGTCTCTACTTACGACTGGTGAAATATATCAAAATATATTGTAAGCAGTTCTTTGGACTGCATAAATAATCAGCAGTCAAATTACTTAATATAATAGTAAAGGTTTTACACACTTTATGTTATCTTTTTAATATATATATATATAAGATGAAAGGACACAAGAGTAGTTTCTGATTCCTTTCACACTTTTGAGTATCAGGTGGGAGAAAGATGATAGGAAACAAGAATTTCTGATTCTTTTCACACTTTGCCTATCAGGTGGGAAAAAGATGAAAGGAAACAAAAGTTTCTGGTCCTATTCACACAGTTCGTGTAACAGGTTTGTAAAAGATGAAAGGAAACAAGAGTTTCTTATCCTTTTCATAGTTTGGGGGTGTTTCAAAAGTTGAATGGTCTGGACCCTACTGCGTGATACACTTATATATACTTCATCAATACTGAAATTTGGCTCTTGTTAATTCAACATTAATATTAATGGTGAATTATCAGCATATGCCAAAAAAAAAGATGTATTCAAAGCTTTTCAATTAAAGCACATATGCCAGGTTATCAGCATTTTCAGACAAATTTCGGCAACCATATGCATATTTAATATAATTACTAAACATGTAAAACATTTTAGGCAATTAATTATTACACACAGTTGAATGTTATATATAGCTACAATTTGATTGGAATAATGATATATAGATCCAATAAATTCTACAAATATTTACAAAAATAAAACCTCCTTAAGTCTTAGGGCTTGTTTGGATGGGTTGGGAATAGTGAGAATAGTGTGGAAAAGTGGGAAGAGTAGAAAGAGTGGGAAGAGTGGGAAGAGTGCTATTCCTAGGTCGTTTGGATGGTGAGTTTAGGAATAGCGTTGGGAAGTGTGAAAAAGTAGAGAGAAGAGTGTTGTTGGGAAGAGTGTTGTTGGGAAGAGTGGGAAGAGTGGGAAGAGTGGAAAAAGTGACTATTCCCACTATTCCCAAAGAACCAAACAAGCCCTTAAGTCTTAACAACACTACTATATGCCATACAAATTTTACAAAAAGAAAAACAAAAAAGAACGAACATAAACAGAATGACTTATATTGTGCGCAAAACCATGATGGCATGATGGAAATCATGGCATATTTAACGACCAATAGCTATGCTCTTCTCAGCTTTGTTTTCTAGACTGAAATAGTTACTATGCTCAATCTCTATTAGGGCTGTTTAACGTGTCAAACGGCAACGGAATCACCCTTATACGCTTCTGTTCCGTTAAAATAACGATATGTAATTTTTTTTTCGTTTGACGTTCCGTTGAATAGACGGTACAAAATTTGGTGCCGTTGCTGTTCCGTTCTATGAACGTTCATAAACGTTTCTGAACGTCCAAACTCAGAAACTCAGAAACTTCACACAGTTCAGTCCCTGGCTTACACAAACAGCGTACCAGTAACATGACAGAGGTACAACAGCTGGTACAAAGCCTGTACCAGCCTGGTAATAGACCCAGAGGAGCAAACAAAAGGGATATAGCACAATGGAGAAGCTAATTACAGACCTATAACTTCATAACAACTATTCTAACCCAAACCAAACAATCACAAATCACATTGAGCAACATCACAAGCTATCAACCATGACAGACCAGATTAAAGCATTTCCAAGCATGCCCAAAAGTCAATTTGAAATAATCCTTGTAATTTTAATTTTATTTTTTATTGTTCTTTGTAGTAAAAAAAGAAGAAAGAAAGGAAGGAAAGAGAGACAGAAATTACAGTATTAAACTCTTAATTGACAAAAAATTACAACCAAGCACTGACCCACAAAATGGTGGTACCAAACAGTGGTACCAAGCAGTCATAACTCATAAGCAATCACACAGATTTGTGCTTCTGCCTCTGCCATTCTTTCAGCCTCTCCATTAACCGAAGTCACAAATTGAAAGCTTGTCCCCGAATTATACCAGTAACTGAAATAATTATTGCAAATTTGAATGATTAAAAGAGATAGGTTGTCGTTCAAAAAAAAAAAAAAAAAAGCACACGACCAAATACCAAACTCAAAAATTAATCAAACAAGAGCTATCTTCTGACCTAACCCATGAAGGAGAAGCTCAACTGCCATGGCTTCAAATTAACCTCAAGTCTGACAGCCACATCGTTTCTGCTACCACTCAAATCCAGAGAAGGGGAAAGGGGGAATCAAAGCTCAAGTCTGATTGGAGAAGAGAGGTGAGAGGCTGTGGTCCGATCGGAGAAGAGATGAGAAGAGAGGTGAGAGATTGTGGTCCATCGTTTTCTTGGTCTGATCGGAGAAGAGAGGCTGTTGTCTGATGGAGAAGAAAGGCTTTGGTCTGATCGGAGAAGAGAGGAGAAGAGAGGCAAGGGTTGTGGTCTCCATCTGGATTTTTCGAGAGAAAAACAAAGAAAAGGAGGAAGAAAGGTGGACAAAGAGAGAACCAAAGCGGCGCACATGGGCTCATCTGGATTTTTTGACTTTATCATCCCAGTTTCCCTCCTCTACTATAAGTAGGATTGTAAATCCATAGAATTTTGAACGGAACGTATATGAAACGTGCACGGTACATACCATTTCGTTTGACGTTCCGCTAGTTTCAACGTTACAAGACACAATTCCGTCGTCCGTTCCGTTACATACCACGTAATGAAATTTCATTCCGCCAACCGTTCCGTCGGCACGGAACGTGCACGGTAAACGTCAAACGTTATACCGTCGGCACCCCTAATCTCTATAGAATGGGATGTTTTATTCAACAAAGTTTCTATTTCTTCTGAGTGGTACTCTTGTTCCCAAGGGTGCTGCTTAAGTTTTCTGATTCGGTCAAGTTGTTCAGCGACTTCCTTCATTGTGGGTCGATCTTCTCCCCTCATATTTAGACATTCCTTAGCTAGTTTAGCAACTTCCATGATCACCTCTATATCATCTTCATTTTTGAATTCATCATTTAGAAGCTCATGCATTTTATTCTCTTTCATAGCACACAGGAAATAAGATGAAAGGCTCCTCTCTTCTTCTGGTGCATAAAAATCAATTACGGGCTTGTTGGTGAGAAGCTCCAGAAGAACCACACCAAAACTGTATACATCGCTCTTGTCTGTTAGTTGGCAAGATTGCATGTACTCTGGGTCGAGGTACCTACACGTTCCTTGCACAACCGTGACAAACTGCACCTCGTCTGTCGGAGATAGTATTGAGGCTCCGAAATCAGAAACCTTTGCTGAGTAGTTTTGGTCTAAAAGAATATTTAAAGATTTTACATCTCCGCGAAAAATTGGAGGAGATGCTGAAAAATGCAAGTAGGCTAGTGCTTCTGCTGATTCATGAGCAATCCTTAAACGTATTAAGAGAGAAATGTGAGTTCCATGATTTTTGCCATGGATGTAGTGAAATAGGGTGCCATTTGGGATGAACTCATAAACTAGCATAGGGACCTCCACCTCTAAACAGCAGCCTAGAATTTTTACTATGTTTTTGTGGTTAATTTGAGAGAGAATAAGTATCTCTTTACCAAATTCTTTCTTCTTTCTCTCGTCGACTATCTTACACTTTTTTATGGCCACCATTTGCCCTCTGAGAGAACCTTTGTATACAGTACCCTGTCCTCCATGGCCAATAATATTTGCACTATCAAAATTGTTAGTTGCTTGATCTATTTGTTGTTTTGTGAAGATAACAAAACCAAAACCCTGATCTGATTGAATCTTCTCTAACAAAATTCGTCCTCCATGTTCATGGAAGTACTTCTCTTCTACTTTAGAAAATTTTCTTTTTTCATAGACGGCATATGTCCCGAGCCCCAGAAAAGATAGTGCTATAACAGCACAAGCTCCTGTAAAAATTAGTGCAAACCTTTGAGTTATCTGTATATGAAATTTACAAAATAGATGATTTTGCCAACATAAACAAGGACCCTGTCTAGCTCGTGTGTTGACCTTTCCAAAATAAAAAAGTACATCTAGAATTATAGAAATGATCTGGTTTCAACTTTCAAGCAAGGTGTGATCAGATTTTGGCATCTCCAGTTAACTTTTTTAGTTGACAACCTTTGAACGGCACAAGCTGTATTTTTTTACTTAATTCTGCTTACTTTTGCATTGTCAAGTTCTTCACAACAAAGCAAACATAAAACTCCCAATCCCAATTAGTTATGCTTTGACACTGGAATTCGAAATTAAAACATGTAAAGTGATGCACTAGTTTCTTCCCAATCCCATTTAGTTATGCTTTGACACTGGAAATTCGAAATTAAAACATCATGTAAAAGTTTTGCTATGGGAAAATATTTTTTCTTTGACAGGTAGTTCTAGAAGTTTTGCTATGGGAATTCTTGCGGCTTTAGTCTAGGTTAAATGGATTGATAGAAATAAAAGGGCTTTTGATTCTAATAAAGGTTGTAGTACTTATGCTATTTTTTTTAATGCAATTAGTTTGTTTTGTAATTGGAATGGTTCTGCAGGTGAACTCAAGAATAGTTTTGGTGATCTTCTCAAAGCTTCTGATGCTAGAGCACAAAGGGAAGCTGATATGGCCAGAATTGATGGAACAGTGGCTGACACTTCCACGTCAGAAGAAGTTTAATCTTTTACATATTGATAGTTTCTGATAGTTTTTATGTTAAGGTGTTTTGTGAAATGGCTTTCAGTGTTGTTCTTTTGGGTTGGAATAGTTTTATAGTCTCGAGTTAGTCTGGATAGGCTAGTAATGTTTAGCTTTTCTGTAGCTCTTTTAAACTCTGTACCTTTTAGCATTAATATTCTTAATAAAAATAAAACTAAAGCTAGGGAGAGACCGAACCCTAGCTGCACGATTCTTGACGCGCCGCATAGGCGATTTCTGAGAGTTTCTTCCGTACTACCCAAATCCCACCTCTCAACCCTTCTCTCACCTTGGCAACTGCCACCCTCCCCTCTCTACCGCAAGCAAAGTGAAACTCGTAGGCGGGGAGGCTTCTATTGGCCTCCCCCGCCTCCCCTTTCTCCTTTCTTTCTTTTTCTTATTTTTTTCCTTTGCTTTTCGACCAGTTTTTCTTCTTCGGCAACTTGGTGACTGGTGCTTCTCGCATCTGTCATTCTCTACCTCTTTCGGTTTGGTAGTGTGCCGGCTATACATGATCGGCAATTGCGATGTGGTCGTGCTGCGACTTTAGTGCAGCCGACGATGAGATTGTGGTTGGTTTGGTCATGGTAACGGTCCGTTGTTATGATGCGATCAGCGATGCGGTCAGTCGTGGTGTGGAGCGGCCTCGGGATGTAGTGTAGTTATGGAGGCGTCATGACTGTTGTTGCTGCGATGTAGTGCGGTTGTTGCGCTGCGGGGAATTGTGGTGGTTGGAAAATGGTGCGACCAACAAATGTGATTTGACCATGGTTGTATTGTGGCAGTCGTGTGTTTGGGTGTGGTCGGCGTTGTTGCGGGAGCCATGTGTTTGGATGCGGCCATGGCTTTGTTGCGGGTCTTGTGTTTGGGCATGGTCGAGGTATTGCGGCAGCCATGTGTGTGGTGTGGTTGGCGACTGCGGTATGGGACCTAATTTGCACTGCGTTGTGACCTTCGGTGAGATGCAGGGAAGCTTGTGTGCTTTGTGCCATGTTGAGGGTGATAATGTCAGTTAGGTTTAGACGGGATTAACTGAGGTTATATTGTATGGTATTGGTACCGTCTAGGTTGTAAACTTGTTGGTAGTTTACGGCTAGGTTGTAAACTCGTTAGGAGTTTACCTTGTTTTTATTTTTTCGTTCGTACCAGTATTATTACAGGTACGAGTTATGAGTTTTATTTTGTTCCTTTTGTAATCCTTCTTTTTTTTTAATGAAAATTGCTAGTTTTTGCTAGCCCTCAAAAAAAAAAACTCTGTACCTTTCTTTTGTTTTTTTGGCTTAATGAAGCAGGCTTGTCTCCACTGGAGACATGCTTTTTTTCAAAAAGGGAAAAAAAAATCATGTACTAAAAGTGATGCACTAGTTTCTTTCGTATGTTACTTTATTTTGTACCCTGAAAGTAATCTGTACTCCTGATTTCCATATTTGCAGCAGCATTAACAAGTAAAAACTTCAGGAGATTTTATTTATCCGAAATGAGAAACGTGCCTAAAACAAGTAACAAGTTGAGTTCGCACTCGTTCTTATTGTCATGCTTGATACGCCTACCAAAAGAACAAGAGCACTTATATCCTCCTTGGAAATTGTGGCACTTTGCTGGCATGGAGCAAGGATTTTGGTTGGTGCATTCATCAATGTCTGCAAAACCATGTTGAATATATAGTATCGAACATCAATTATCTAAACCAAAAAATTTATGTTGCTACTTGCTTTGAATATTAACGAAACAATTAGCTATTAAGAGAGAGAGACCTTGACAGCCTCCTTGGAGGTAGGGATTGCCTTGATAACCTTCCAAACAATTGCAGAGGTAACCCAGACTAGTGCTTGAGTTCAAACAAATACTGTTATCGCTTTTGCATGCATAAGAGTATTTGTTAGCTTGTGCAGTGCTGCATGTTGTGTTTCCTATGGCCCAATCAATCACAACAGGCATGTTTTGGCCAATCAGCTGTTCAGTTGTGATGTACGAGGTCTTGAGAAAGAACTCAGTATTTTCCATCACCATAGCATAACCACAACGAGTAAAGTTGTATGCTTCCCCTTATACTTTGAGCACAGGACATTGCATGACAGGGACAGTTTCTTCGATGTGCCATTGTACAGATCATCTAGGGAGACGTTCAGATGGTGCACCACATCTTCTCCCCTTCCTCGGCTGCTACCGCCGCCTGCGAATGAAACACCCAATAATATTTGAGTAATGGCACATTTATAAAAAGACCAGCCAAAGTAAAATGAGTTGAGCAATAGAAAAATGAGAGTGCGGTTCATAATTTTTTCAAGTTTGGCCTTCAATAAAAATTTTTCTTGAAGCATCTTCTATAAATTGGTTAATACACTGACAAACCAACTTAAATGAACAGATACATTGTACTAAAAATCATCAACCAATAGCTTTTAAAAGAATAAAATTTGGAATCACAATTGGCTGATAAGGTTCTGATTAGGTTCTATAGTCACCTTTTCCAAATTACAGTAATAAATTTAGGCAAAATTTACCTCATCATAATTAAATTGCCAAATCTGTTCTTCAAAATATCAGTAAAGAAAAGAAGACGGTGAACATATTAAATAAAATGCAAAATGATTTAGCAAAAGAAAAGGATTGTATTTACATTACCCGACAAATCACGATGCTACCATCACCTGAAAAGAAAACGATCATAGAAAACCCTAGAAACTTTCCTCTTCATCATCATCCTTTCAACCGAAGCTTATAATGGCCACGATCTCGGCCACGACGTGCCAATCAATGCCTGTAAGGTTGGAACTTTTTTTTCATAAACTCATGAAAAAAATAAATAAAAGAATATATTTTTCATAAGCTTATTATTGTCTGTCTTTTAAAGTTACACAGTAAACACTGATGATTTGGATCCTGCCATGATTAGAAACGGGTAGTACTTCTGGTAAAGGTAGCACAATTAATTTCAAAATTAGAGACATACCTGCTCAATGTAGCTATGAACACTCTCATTAGTGAGATGACATGAAACACATACATGAACCAGCGACCATCAGATGAGATGTACCCTTTCTCCAAGCAAGTTCAAAGCAATCTTCCCTGCCCAAGCTCCAATATCATCACTGTAGTTGAGTTTTTCACTAAATTAGACATTATTGTCCAGTACTTGGAGAAGATTGAAACATTCATCAACCCATAACATACCACTGAATAATTAACCCATAACTCTCCCGAATTAGAGGCTTCTTTAGCTAATTCATTCTCACTGTCAGGTGGTGCCTCCCTATCAAGAAACTTGCTTGTCCATACTGGCCTCTAAATTCAATACTGGCCTAAGATGGTTGACTCCACCAGCTTTTGATTCTTACTATTATTTCATCACAGATTTGACCTGCTACAGCCATATAATACCAGATTAATTTCTATGTATGGTTTGAGATTCAAAAGAAGATATTGATCTATACGATTTCTGGTATGGATTGAACTCAAGAACTCTTTAAATTTTCTATCATACTATGAACACAAAATTTCATACATAAAATAGATTCAAACTTCTTGCAAAAGACTTGAAACATCTCCATCGTTGCAAACAGTAACATGAGAGAAGGATATGAGACGTGAGAGAAGTAAATTGAGAGAAGGTTGGAGGTGGGTCGCAGTTAGAAGAAGATGAGGCGGAGAAGCAAACGTGCAAGGTGTTGGGAAGGGGTATTGGGAAGGGGTTGGCGGACGTGAGAGTTGAGAGTTTTAGGGTTCAACCTTTATGAGAGATGGAAAGGAGGCGATAGCAGTTGAGGAGAAAAGAGGAGAGACGGAGAGGTGATGAAGAGGGAGAGAAGGTCGCGTAGAGGAGGATCGGAGGGAAATGGCTGCCGCATGGAGGAGGGGTTGGGGATCGGAGTGGGAGGCAGTTTTTAGCGAATGAGAAAGAAGAAGAATATATAGGGACAGAAATAGAGAGGTTACCGAAAATAAACGTATCATCAGATCCATCGCGAAAAAAATTGAACGGCTCAGATTTCCGCAATTGTTGCGGCATGAGACTTAATTGTACTTTAGATTTAGATTTAGATGAACAATATATGACACATTTTAGATTACTGAAATGTGGTTATTAATTAACTTGGTAGCCACTGCCACAAGCTGCGCTAACAATTAACAACCAAGGAATATGTAATCTATGCAATCTTTTCTTACAGGAACTTGTTGAGTAGTTTCTATTGGTTATGTGAACATGATATTTGGGAGACGCAACTCTACTGCTGCTTAATCCTCATTTCTGTCAAAAATTTTAGTAAATTTAAAATAAATTTAAGAAATTATATTATATATAACTATATAAATTTGGATAATTTGGATATAATATAATCTCTACTACTTATAAATGCACCTAACAAAAAGAGTAAACATTTCATATAAAAGAAGTAAACATGTCATATAAAAGGGTGTAAACAATTATTGTATCAATTATGGACCATTGATTTGTGTAATTTGATTTGATCAGTGGTCTAGATCTTAATTTTAAATTAAAAGGTCAAGATTTTTTATTAGAAAAGATTAAGTTACTACCAAATTAGCTATTTATTCAAAATGAATAACTAATAAATTATTGATTTTACCATATCTTTATTGTCTATAACATGTAAAGTTCTATATGAAACAAAAATAATATCAATATTTTATTTTCTTATTTGCCCACATCTTGAGGGCATCTTTTGCTAGTAACTATATAAATTTGGAGGGTTGTGCATTGCACGTGGAGGAGCTTCTGCACTGTAGTTAGTGCAGTAACAGATCTGAGCCGTTGATTTACGATCAGTATATCCGTCCGTTGGATCAGCATATCCTTTCGCATATTCTCCTCCTCTCATTCTTTCTCGTCTCTCCGCTGAGGGAATTGTAAGCGAAATTGTACCAAAATTGAAGGAAAAGAGGGACGAAAGATCAGCTCCTCTCCGGCTCTCCCTCAGAGTCTCCGCTGGTGCTCTTCGTCGTCGAAATTAAGAGGCTTCCTGTCAGGTGACAGTAATAAAACGCTGACAGTTCAGTCAGCTGAAGTGGAGAATGGTGTTGACGGAACTAACGCTGTAAGCGAAGGGGTCAGATATGAAGAGGGGACCACCACATTAAACTAACGGCCGTTATAATCTCAGTCGTTGGATCATTATCAAGATTATCGCGTCTGTTATGTGTAAAGAGTATTGATATTTAAGTAGCTGACGTGTCTGATTGTAATTGGAGCGTAGGAAGTTGGTAGAAAAGTATTAGTAATTGGAGATGTATTTTATTTCTTTTATTTTTCTATAAATGAGAGCAGCTGAATGTAAATTGTTTTTTACGCTGAAAATTAATGAAATTTGTTATCTCTCTTTCCTATTTCCTTCACAATTTACTCTCTCCTATTAATTACTCGCATTCAATACTCTTTCATCCCTCTTTTGCAACCGAATTAACGGCCTGAAGTGCAACAATTGGTATCAGAAGCCTTCAAGATCGCATCTGGGCATCAAATTCGTCCTAATTTCTACACCAATTCAGCTATATGATGCCTCCTAAACAGCTTCAACCGGGGCAAAGCAATGATGAGCTTCAGGCGACAGTATCCAAGCTTAGCCAAGAACTCCAAGATGCTACCTTGCGCATGGAGCGTATGGAGAAACAGTGTGAAAAGATTGACCAGATAGCGGATTTGCGCATCATGATTGAGCAAGTAATCAAGAACCAAGCCAACACACCTTCTGCTTCTGACAACAATCTGGGACCTGGTCAGGATAGACCTACAGGTACACCATTTCTTGGTACTGCTCATCGCAATAGTCAATTTTGGGAAGAAACTGGTAGTGATGATTCCTGGAAAACTGGCAAAAGTGGAGATATCAAGATCCAGTTACCTAAGGCTGATTTTCCTTCTTTTGATGGGTCTAACCCTTCTGTTTGGAGATCAAAATGTGAGAGTTACTTTGAAATTTTTCAAGTGCCTGACCAATGTAAGACTCCGTATGCAACCTTGCATTTCACTGGTGAGGCACAGGAATGGTATGACTGTTTCAAAGATGATTGTCCCCACCTTCCTTGGCCATTATTAGTGGAAGAAGTATTGGATAGGTTTCATTCCTACAATCAATCACATCCGGTGGGGGATTTCAAGAGAGTTCATCAAACTGGGAAAGTTCTTGATTACATCACACAATTTGAAAAAGCTATTCTCAGAATGGTATTGGGGCTGTTCTCATACAGGAGAAACGACCTATTGCTTTCTTCAGTAAAGGATTGGGTCCAAAGAATCAATCCTTACCTACCTATGAAAAAGAATTGTTAGCCTTGGTGTCAGCTATCTCTAAGTGGAAACACTATTTATTGGGGGCCCCATTTGTTATAAGAACGGATCATATTAGTCTCAAGCATCTGTTAGAGCAGAGAATTAACACTGCCATGCAGCACAAAAGCTTGAGTAAATTATTAGGGCTCAGCTATACAATTGAATACAAAAAGGGTTCTACTAATGTGGTTGCTGATGCTCTTTCTAGAAGAGATGTGTGTGGGGGCTCTTCTTGTCTAGATTCAGCTGAAAACTATGTGGTTTCAGAAATAATTCCTCAGTGGGTCAGTGAACTTCAAAGCAGCTATGTAGGGGATGATTGGATTGCTAAGTTGCAGACTCAACTCACTGTAAATCAGACTGATGATAACAATATCACTGAGCATCAAGGGCTTTTGAGATATAAGGGGAAAATTTGTGTTGGTCAGTCTGATGGTTGGAGAGGCAAACTCATTCATGAAATGCACAACTCACCAATGGGGGGGGAGGCATTCTGGTACCCTTGTGACATACAACAGAATGAAAGCCCTATTTTATTGGCCTTCTCTTAAGAAAGATGTTCTAGATCATGTCAGAAGCTGTGACATCTGTCAAATTTCTAAGCCTGAACATACAGCTCCTCCTGGCCTCCTTCAACCTCTCCCCATTCCACCTGAAGCTTGGCACAACATAGGCATGGACTTCATCACTGGATTGCCTAAATCTGAGGGAAAGGAAGTACTATTGGTAGTGGTTGATAGACTCACCAAGTATAGCCATTTCCTTCCTTTGACACACCCATATTCTGCTAGCAGTGTGGCTCAGGTATTCTTAGATAATATCTATAAACTGCATGGGTTACCTGTCACTATTGTCTCTGATAGAGACCCAATTTTCACCAGTAAATTCTGGCAAGAAATTATGGCTAAATTAGGCATCAAGCTAAACCTTAGCACTGCTTACCACCCACAAACAGATGGCCAAGTGGAGAGAGTTAATCAATGTGTGGAGACATATTTGAGGAGCATGGTGTTTGACCAACAAAAGAATTGGGTTAAGTGGGTCCCTCTGGCAGAATATTGGTACAATACCAATTTCCATAGTTCAATTCAGATGACTCCCTTCATTGTATGGTTATGATGCTCCATCCTTACCTATGGGCACTACAACTAGAAGTGCAGTAGAGGCAGTGAATGTGGTTCTGAGAGATAGGCAGCAAGTGCTAACACAATTAAGAAATCACCTGTTACGGGCACAAGATAGAATGAAGAAGCAAGCAGATGCTAAGAGAGTGGAAAGACATTTCAGTAAGGGTGATTGGGTTTATCTGAAATTGCAGCCATACAGACAACTGTCTATTTCTAATGGGGGCAATGCCAAGCTAAACCCTAAATTTTATGGCCCCTATGAAATCTTAGACAAAGTGGGATCAGTGGCATATAAGTTGAATCTGCCTCCTAAGTCATCTATTCACCCTGTAATTCATGTGTCTCAACTTAAGGGACGGATTGGTTCAGGCCAAGTGGCACTACCCACACTACCAGTGATTGGTACATCTCCAGTAACCACTGCAATTCCTGAAGCAATTTTGGACAGAAGATTAGTCAAGAGAAGGAATGCTCCAGTGCCTCAAATTATGGTAAAATGGTTGCATCAATCAGTGGATGATGCCACTTGGGAGGATTATGCTTCGATTGCACAGCGTTTCCCTCATCATAACCTTGAGGACAAGGTTTTAGCTAAGGAAGGGGGAGTGTCAGGTGACAGTAATAAAACGCTGACAGTTCAGTCAGCTGAAGTGGAGAATGGTGTTGACGGAACTAATGCTGTGAGCGAAGGGGTCAGATATGAAGAGGGGACCACCACATTAAACTAACGGCCGTTATAATCTCAGTCGTTGGATCATTGTCAAGATTATCGCGTCTGTTATGTGTAAAGAGTATTGATATTTAAGTAGCTGACGTGTCTGATTGTAATTGGAGCGTAGGAAGTTGGTAGAAAAGTATTAGTAATTGGAGATGTATTTAATTTCTTTTATTTTTCTATAAATGAGAGCAGCTGAATGTAAATTGTTTTTTACGCTGAAAATTAATGAAATTTGTTATCTCTCTTTCCTATTTCCTTCACAATTTACTCTCTCCTCTTAATTACTCGCATTCAATACTCTTTCATCCCTCTTTTGCAACCGAATTAACGGCCTGAAGTGCAACACTTCCGGCAACTGTTCTCATCGTCCTTTTCCTCTTCTAGATGATCTCCGATTTTTTTAGGCAATGATGTTGTTCGATTTGGGTGTTTACAAGAAAAAGAAATGTGAAAGGGGTTAGTCGGCCACTAAACTTCCAATTTTATCTTGCCTCTTTTGCAATTTTCATAGGATGAAATCTAAAGATTTTTGGGGCAGCTCATCGCAACTGGTTTTGAGAGATAGGAATTTCATGCCACAGTTCAGGTTTGATTTAGTTTCATTTGATTTTATTTTTCAGATTTACAGAACTTGATATTATATTGCCAGGAAAGGGCACGAGGAGACAAGCAAAAGTAGAACAAGATGCTGTGACAGTTTCACCAAAAGTTTTCTAGGCAATGGGCTTCGGCTTGCAATGGTAGACTTTATTAGAAAAGAAATATCAGTCCAAGTGTGAGATACCACATCGAACAGAAATTTCCGGACCCCAACCTGCAGCAAAAAATGTAAATTTGTACCAACAATATTATACCCTTCATCTTAGTATATATGGTAGCATTGAAAAGTAAAGTAGAGATAAAATGGTATATCACTTATGTTGGTAAATAGTCTTCTAATGAAAGACACAGAGAAGCTCAAATCTGACTACTAAATTATAAATTGATAAGAAATGCAGAAGTATGAAAGATATAGCATTTCTGGCAAGAGCTGGAAAGCATAGATTACTTTATTGACAGGTCCTAATAGACAATGGCATAGAACCTAAACAGCAAAGCATCTTGCTGTTGCAACACCAGCGTTAACTCTCTTTCATTGTATCTATTGCATAGTGTGATTTCTTAGTGCCACAAGCACATAACTGTTGTCAGTGTTTTGAAAACTGGACCAATTGGGCTGGCTCAACCAGTTCGACCATGAACCAGACCCCAGTTCAGTCCAAAATGACCCAAAAAACTGCCTTTTTACCATTTTATTTTTCATTTTTTTAGTGTTGCCTTCTCTATCTGGTAATACATGAAAAATCTTTTTTCCTGAAATTTACTTTGAGCTCGCTATTTTCCTTCTTGACAGGCAATGACGCAAGGAAAAAGTCACCTATTTTCTGAGTCCAGCCGATCTATATGTTCCTGAAAGGTTTGCTGATTTTCACCTTTTTAGTTCAGAATTTTCACTTCCACAATGTTAGTTCCTTATTTCTGACTATTTTATGAGGTGTAAAATTGGATAAAAAAGTTGCAAAATATAAAAAAATTTGCTTTTGGAATAAATCAAAATTTTTTAATTGTTTCCTTACTGCCTCATTGTTAATGAATTATGTAGTTGAGTTATCCGACTTATAAGAGGCAAATAACAGGACATTAAGCGATGAGATGTCAAGTTCATTCTACTGTATTTTTCTTCTGATTTCTTGCTTTTTTTTTTTTTTTTTGGCTTTGCTACTTTATATTTAGTTTTGTTATTGCTTTTATGCCGTCATGATTGCATGCCAGTAAGAAGATTTAGAATGGAATCACATTCCCAAATAAGCACCTTCACCTGCTTTGCAATTTATATTGATTTAGCATACTGCATTTAAATCCTTCAAATTCCCTCAATGTTTGGGCATATTAACAGCTGAGGGTTCCTGTCAAAAATAATTTTGTTGCTTTTCATTTTCAGTTTATGCAAGTGAAAAAAATCACATGTTTATGAGAAGAACCATCAATGAAAATCTGATACCATTTGTGTTGCAATTTATGTGCATCAACTGTTGAATAAAATTACCTGTAAGTGTTGTGCATTTCCTGATTTTCATATATTTGAAAATTGTTATTTGGCCGCTTTTCATATTTGGCACCTTTGGAAAAAAAAAATGAATAGTTGTTCTCTAAACAACATTGCTAGGATGGTTAGCAATACCATGGTTGTTCTCATGTGTTTATCCAATGTTTTTGGCCATTTTTTATACTGATTGTTTTTGTTTGGTTATTGGTCGTGTGCCTTCCTATGAGCACACTAATTTTATTAAAAAATCATTATAATTGTTACCAAATTAAAAGATAACCAAACCAGTATGTGCCAAACATCGTGCTGCCTCCATTTTTGTTTTCTCCTTTTTCTCTTTGTTTATGCCTCTTCTATGTGCCATTGGCAATTGATTTTCTTTTTGGTTTTATTTTGTAGGAGAATGGTCATGGAGCAACGTGTTCAAGTGTGCACCTAATTGGAATTTTATTCCTCTTCGTAACGTTAGTAGTATCAAATTATTTTCGGAGGCCGAATATGTTTCATAGAACGTGACATGCGTAACTCCTAAAAGCCTCTTGATGGAGATGGCATGAATTTGCTTGGATCAGATCCCGCAATAAATTTTTTTACACATATTTTAAGTTTTCAGTGTTCAGGGAACTCACTATTTCATAGACAAACCAGTCAAAATAAGCAAGACATGATATGCTGAGTGTGGGCATTTTTACAATATATATATATATTTGCTTTACTTACCACATAAAGTAATATAATAATGTAGGGCAGAACATATTGGTCCTGCACATATTTAAGAAAATGAAGTTGTGTATTTTTTGCTTGGTCCATGTCGGTTTTCAGTGTTCACGAAACTTTCTGTTTAACACACAAAAAAGTAAAGTCAAGTATCACAGGATATATTGGGTTCTACATATGTTTAAAACATTGTCTGGTTTATTTCTGACTTTACTTACCTTCATTGTCCCTGTTCAGGCACCTGAGTGGCTACCAGATAAAATGGTAAATGAATGTCAGACATAACATACTGGTCTTGCACCTCTCTTTAAAAAAAATCTGCATTTATATAATATCTACAAAATTTTTACAAAATAAGTTATTTCTTTAAGCAATTTTACATCTACAATTTATTACTTTATTATAAATGAATTTGTTGAGAGACATATTTGTATGATAGGCAACAATTGTAATGATTGTGACCTGTGCCTCTTAGTCAATTCTATTTTCTTCATTTTCTTTTTTTTTTTTTTACATAATGAACATAATTTGCTTCTATTTCATTTGATTCCAGTCAAGAGACGCCAAAGCTTTGCAAGGAGATGGGTCATAATCAGCAGAATTTGCAGTGACAATAGAGAAGAGCAAACATGGAGAGAAGGTTTTGAGTATGTTGTAAGTTTGAGATTTTTCCCTAAAGGAGAGCTTCCATATATAGTTGAATTTGTTCAATATATGGTGATTTTCACTCATATTATTTATCTTTTCCTGATCATTTTATTTTCCTTCGTATTTGTATAGATTGAAAGATGACAAAAAAAATAACATTTAGGAATCTGGTTATCGAGATAAAGAACACAAGTGTATGTCTGCCTCTCTTTGTTTTTTAGGTCAGTCGCCTAAGTTTTTTAAGAGTTCATGTTACTCTTATAATAAGTAGCTTATCTTCATTCTAAACTTCTATGTTGAATTATCCAGTTAATGACAGCTGAGGGCATTTTTGAAAGATTGTTTATATTTTTTTAATTCCCTGTTCACTATAGTTAGTTTGAAAGGTTCACCTCTTCAATTGGTTAGACAAACTTTTGTTTAACTTTCAAGCCAGGTTGCAGTTTGTAGTTTAGTTCATTTTTCTTTTTTCTTATTGAATATGGATTATATATATTGCTTGCCATCACATCAATGCTCAGCTCTAAGCCTGGGGTTTTTATGATGAAGATGATGGCATGATTGAACCATGGTGATTTGCATAGGAAAATATTAATTTTCAAATACTATTTACATATGTAATTTGAAATAATGTTTGTATAGTCTGGATGTGCCTTATTTTTTGCTGGTAATAAAACTCAGGTGCAAGAGATGGTGAACAAATGCCTTACTGTTTTAATTTAACTGGCCATATGCAGGGGTTCCATGAGCTAAGGTATAATATTTGACTTGCCATATTTTTTTTTTTAACAGATTTTTTCCATAAACTAAGGTATAATATACAGGGTTCCATAGGCTAAGGTATAATATACTATTTCAATTTGTTAGCTTTAGTCTGGAGTTAAAAAATATCAGATTTTTTAGTTTATTTTACAAATGATATTACTCTATTGACATGTATGCAAACTCAAACAGGTTGACTATGCTCTTCTAAATCGGCAAACTGTATAACATCGGGCCTTAAAAGAAGCATCAGTACTTGGGTGCTATTGATAGCAAGTCCTGCAGTTCAGTTTTTTGTTTCTCAAAGTTTCAATTCATGTTATCGTTTTAGTTATATTGTTTATATGATGAAGCATTTCATATGTTCACGTAACATTCATAATGTACAATTCGAATAGGAATGAATCGCGCAACGCGCGAGATTAGAACTAGTATGAATAAACTGCAATGGAGAGTTTACCATTTTTTTTTCAGAGCTTCAGTTACACTGTTCCTCCAACCCCCCAACCCATCATTAAGGGCTTGAGGCTACAGCATACATATCATGTAGAAGACTTGATTTGCTTAGGAAATATAATAATTAATTACAATGTTTACCAAAATTTTCGGTGTAAATAGAAAACTGAAATATGTATTGTTTCCTTCCTCTTCAGAGAAAATTTAGCCCAAATAAGTGACTTCAAACTTATTATTGTTCGAAACTTTCTATTTTCTTTTTCAAATACTTAACGGAAAGCATTTCATAGACATTCTGAAGCGCGAGCTTTAATACTGTGATTATTGATCTTGGGCCTGTATCTCTTGGTGGGCTATAATTAAAAAAAATAAAAGAAAAGAAAAAAAAAACTGTTGACGTCTACTGATGAGCCCAGATTGAAAAGACAAACTTATATCGTAAACAGGGGAGATTCTAATTTTTTTTATACTATATTTTGACATTACATTATGAAGGCAAAAATTTGTGCATGGTTTCTGGTTCAGCAGTGAATATTTAGCCACTTTGTTTTCTTAATGGTATATTTTTACTATGTGGAATCATTTTGATTTAAAAATAAATAAATCATAATCTGATTCCATCATTACAAAGAATAAGTACACAAAAAAGAGTTCAACAAAGTTTTTTTTTTTTAAAAAAAAAAAAAATCTCTGTGTAAGGTTTAGGATTCAACAAAGTAAAATTCTCTATAAATGTATTTCATAGAATTCAATAATATTCCTTCAAGTTGGTACTTGAATAAGAAATGGTGAAGAATTGCTTGTTCATGTAATTCTCGATGTTGTTTGGATGGTTATAAGAATAAGAACAAGGGAAAAATAATAATTTTTTGTTTATACTTTACAACTAACTTTTATGCAACTATCCTTCCTAAGTTTTTTTTTGGCGCCACCTCAATGCTACTGTCTATCTAATAGTATCTATATACCGTATAATAAAAAATTAAAGATTGATAGATATTCATTATCCATAAGTAATCTAGATCAGCAATATGAAATTGATCGCTCTTAACGTATCATCTATAAAGCAACCTCTTCTCATCATTTTGTTCACATCACATGAAATATCTTTTTATTTACATATCTGCATCGATATAAGAGAAAAATCATCCCTTTTTAAAACACCTGCAATGACAAAATAAGGACCACATAAAAATATATCGAATATCATTATTAATTCGAATTCATTACTTTATATCAGTTATAAATCCTATTTGTAACTTAAGCTAAATCCTTCCTACCGTACCAGTGTGACACAGTAATCATACCAGTAAAGAGTACTAACAATACCCAGCAAGTCTCCGTCAATGACCCATAACGAACTCAAATTCAAATGCCATATTTACAGTTTATTTATCTTAATGGTCAATTTTCTTTGTGCAAAAATGAAAACTCGACAGATCTAAGAAATGAAAAAATTGGGGAAAAGTGGTTATGCTTCTTTATGCTACATGTAACCCTGACTTGGACCCATAACAAACTCACAATCAGCAATGTCTATGCGAATTAGACATATAACCCTGTCGTTATTCTACTTGGATCCATATTGGATCCAATTTGGAACGATTACTAATCAAACAGCAAAGAAATTAAAAAAAAATGACTTTTAATTGGAACTTCAACTCGGCGGTCGCTGATGAACTCGTCGGCGGGCGGAGGCAACCACTTCGCCAATTTCTCGTAGATCTGAAGTGGAGTGCGCCATTAATTGTAGGTTGATGCTGGCAGTAGAGAAGAGAGGCAACGGTAGATGCTAGCGATAATCGAAGAGAGGCAACGGTGGGGAAAAAAGTTGAAAGTGGTTTCTCTCTCCAAACCTCTATTATTTAATATTTTTTAGTGGTCAGGGGAGAGCAGTTCCGAGCTAGTTCCAGCATTTTGCTGGAACAAGAACAAGGAACCAAATAAGCAATTCTCCTTGTTCTGAGACGTGTTTGGTGACACTTAGAATTGCTAGTTCCGAACAACACCTTATTCTAAGAAACCAAACATCCCCATATTGTATTGAAACTTCAACTCGAATAAAAAAGGACCTTCTTAACAACATAACTATCTGACATATAAAATTTACCAAAGAAAAAAAAAAAACCTGCATAAACGGAAAAATGTATATTGTACTCAAAATCATGATGGTAATGATGGCAATATTAGCGACCAATAGATATGCTCTTCTCAGCTTTGTTCCCCAGACTGAAATAGTTAGTTTGCTCAATCTCTATAGAACGGGAAGTTTCACTGAGCAAAGCTTCCATTTCTTTTGGGTGGTACTCTTGTTCCCAAGGGTGCTGCTTAAGTTTTCTGATTCTGTCAAGTTCTTCAGCGACTTCTTTCATCGTGGGTCGATCTTCTCCCTTCATATTTAGACATTCTTTAGCTAGTCTAGCAACTTCCATGATCACCTCTATATCATCTTCACTTTTGAATTCATCATTTAGAAGCTCATGCATTTTATTTTCTTTCATAGCAGAAAGGCAGTAAGATGAAAGGCTCCTCTCTTCTTCTGTTGCAAAAAAATTAATTACAGGCTTGCCGGTAAGAAGCTCAAAAAGAACCACGCCGAAACTATACACATCGCTCTTTTCTGTTAGTTGGTAAGATTGCATGTACTCCGGGTCGAGGTACCCACATGTTCCTTGCACAACTGTGACAAACTGCGCCTCATCTGTTGGAGATAGTATCGAGGCTCCAAAATCGGACACCTTTGCTGAGTAGTTTTGGTCTAAAAGAATATTTAAAGATTTTACATCTCCGTGAAAAATTGGAGGAGATGCTGAAAAATGCAAGTAGGCCAGTGCTTCCGCTGATTCATGAGCAATCTTTAAACATGTTGAGAGAGAAATGTGAGATTCATGATTTTTTCCATGGATGTAGTGAAACAGGGTGCCATTCGGAATGAACTCATATACAAGCATAGGAACCTCGACCTCAAGACAACAACCTAGGATTTTTACTATGTTTTTGTGGTTAATTTGGGAAAGAATGAGCATCTCTTTACCAAATTCCTTTTTCTTTCGCTCATCAGTTATCTTACACTTTTTGATGGCCACCATTTGATCTCTTAGAGATCCTTTGTATACAGTACCCTGGCCTCCATGTCCAATTATGTATGTAGTATCAAAATTATTTGTTGCTTGTTCTATTTGTTGTTTTGTGAAGAGAGCGAAACCAAATCCCTGATCCGATCGAATCTTCTCTAACAAAATTCGCCCACCATGTTCTTGAAAGTACTTTTCCTCTACTTTAGAAACTTTTCTTTTTTCATGGACAGCATATATCCCTAGCCCCAGAAAAGATAATGCAATAACACCAGCACAAGGTCCTGGAATAATCAGTGAAAAACTTTTGAGTTATCCAAACAAATATATGAAAATTTACAAAACAGATGGTCCATGCTAACATTAACATTGACTCACTAACATCGTGTGTTGACCTTTCCAAAAACAGATACACGCGCACACAAAATTATACAATGATCAGGTTTTAAGCAGGATTTGATCGGATTTGGGCATCTTCAGCTATTTTTTTTTTTTTTTTAATTACGACCTTTGAACTAAAAACAAGCTGTAATTTTTCACTTATTCTACAAACAAAGCAACAAAAATGAAGAAAGTTCAAGAACTCTCATTTTTGGTGTTTTGTACTTTAGCTTTGTACTGGACATTACAAATTGAAACATTACTAAGAAGTGATGCAATAGTTTCTTCCATATTTTATAGTAATTTATACTCTGAAATTAATGCTAACTCTTAATTCGATATTTCTAGCTCTAGCAGATAACTTTAGGATATTTTATTTGTCCCAGAAGGTAACATACCTAAAACAAGTGCCAAGTTGAGTTCGCATTGGTTCTTATTGTCATGCTTAAGACGCCTACCAAAAGGACAAGAGCACTGATATCCTCCCATGGAATTGTGGCACTTTGCTGGCATGGAGCAGGGATTTTGGATGGCGCATTCATCAATGTCTGCAAAACCATACCGAATATTTAGTACCAAATGTTAATTGTATAAACCACAAAATTATGATGCTGCCTACATGCTTGAATGTTAACGAAATCAAAATTAATTGCTATTGAGAGAGAGAGAGAGAGAGAGAGAGACCTTGACAGCCTCCTTCAAGGTATGGATTGCCTTGATAACCATTTAAACAATTGCAGAGATAACCATGACCAGTGCTTGAGTTCAAACAAAGACTGTTATCGCTTCTACAAGCATAGGAGGAGTTGTTACTCTGTGCAGCATTGCATGTTGTGTTTCCTATGGACCAATCAATTACAGCTGACGTGTTTTGGCCAATTAGCTCGTTAGTTGTGATGTACGAGGTCTTAAGATAGAACTCAGTATTCTCCATCAGCATAGCATAGCCGCAACGAGTAAAGTTATATGTTATGGAGCTGTTGACGTAGCCTTCCATGTCATCAAAAGAATATATTAAAATGTTTGATGTTTCTGGGATGGTTGCCTGGCAACACCCAATTCCCGAGCAGTTACCGTTAGTCAAGTTCTCTAAACTTTCACACACAGGAACACAACCAGTCACTCCTGCATACGAGTTTTGACTATTGCCAAAAACAAGACTGCCAAGTACATTACACCCAATAACTCTGATTATGTTTTTCTCACGATTGAGCTGGAAGGGCGTACCAGTCCAGTTAATGGTATTATAAATATCCGAGTTTGTAGTGTTTCTGTTGTCATAGCACTGGTAAGGTACAGGTATGTTAACACGTGCCTGGCCTGAGGGGAGGCTTATATTCAGAATCGTGAAATTGCCTAGGTAAGGAGTATATGCACCAGCATTATTTGTGCTACAGTTGAGCTCAAAGCCCGGCCTGGCACATTTGGGGCCGATGCCGAAAGGGTAAGGGATGGTAACATCACCACAACTTTCCGGGCATCCAAGCAGAGTACTGTTGACTCTAGATTCAGCAGTTTTGGTTATGGACGGTGAGATGAGGAGAAGAAATTGGATAATAATTAGTATCATTGCCCCCATGATCTCAATGATTTAGATCTTGCTTCGTCACAGCTAGGCTAGCTTTAAAGAATTGTAAAGCAATGACACGGAATTCAACAATTACGCAGTTTAAGTCTCTGTATATATAAAATGTAGAAATGCCGATTGATAATTACTAAACATTTGATATGATTGACTAACAAGTGGAAACATTTTAACTGGACATCTGGATGCTCATTCAAATCAGTATATTTGACCTTGACTAACGAGCGGTGCAGTATTTTTGATCGGGTTTTTTTTTTCGGATAATAAATTATTTAAAACTGGAACAGTATACTGGATGACTGGGACTCTACCAATAATTGACCTTGTCTTGGCCTGTATTAAATAAATTTATTGAACTTTATAATAGCTAAAATTACTCGATGAACAAACCTTTCGCATATGCATTAATTATATGAGTACTTCACACGAATCCCATCTATTATCATGTGGACTTCTCTACCCAGCTTTCATGGTCACAAATGAATTAAACTTAGTTTTGTCTTTCTATCGTTAATTCTAGAAAATGACCGAAGATATTGCCCGTGTCAATACTAAAGATAGATCTTTCAAAAGATGGTTCATCCTTCTATTTTGATATAAGCTCATATTGAACCCGCACACTTGTTTTGAAATGTTATCCAGTAGGAACACATAATTTGCGAGAGGTCTGTTACAGGATTTTTCTTTTTTTTTTTTTCTTTTTTTTGTGTACCACTCGCTAAATATTCGCCTGTTTGTGCAAGACTTAATTGCACATTCTTGACAGATGTTTGATTATGATCTACTGTTGAATTTGTTGAAGATCATGTGAACACACATATATAATTAAGCATCAAGAAATTTATGCCCGTCAATCCTGTATGTATCTGTCTGGGAAAATTAATGGCTTGCAGTAATGCAGTCTTTGTAGAGTCAATACTAAAGATAGATCTTTCAAAAGATGGTTCACCCTTCTATTTTGATATAAGCTCATATTGAACCCGCACACTTGTTTTGAAAAGTTATCCAGTAGGAACACATAATTTGCGAGAGGTCTGTTACAGGATTTTTCTTTTTTTTTTTTTTCTTTTTTTTGTGTACCACTCGCTAAATATTCGCCTGTTTGTGCAAGACTTAATTGCCATTCTTGACAGATGTTTGATTATGATCTAGTGTTGAATTTGTTGAAGATCATGTGAACACATATACAATTAAGCATCAAGAAATTTATGCCCGTCAATCCTGTATGTATCTGTCTGGGAAAATTAATGGCTTGCAGTAATGCAGTCTTTGTAGAAGAACTGAAGGTACCGAAGGTTGATTTTTCTACTGTACTTTTCGATTCCTTATGCTCCAATCATCTCTAATTATGTTTGTAGGTGATTAGCCTACTTTACTGTATGTCTGTTGTCTAATATATAAGAAAAATATTTTATAGAATCTGTGTTGATGCGGAAACTCTAATGGCCTATTTCCCAAATACTATTGAATTAGATATATATAGTTGTAACTGGCAACAATTTAGTTTATTGATTCTCGCATCTTTTATTATTATGTTTTTTTAAATTAATTGATGCGGTTAAATGTCGAGATGATAACAGGCATCCCGTATGGCCGTATTCCCCGATTTATGCCATCCTCATCATCCTACGATCCAGCCCATAAGAGCCCAGAGCGCAAGAGCCCAACGCCCCCTCAACTCTGCACGCGCGTGAGTCCAGTATCTTCTGGGCACCAGCGCGCTCACCCCAAGGCTTCGCCTCTTCAGAAAAGAAAAAGAAAAAAAAAAAGCGAAAAAAAGCCACTAATTAAATCAACCACCACCACCGGTGGGAAGAGACATAGGACTCTCCTCCGCCGGCACAATTTTTATAATCTTTTCTGTAATTTGTCTTTCTCGTTTGATTTGTTGTTATTAGTATTTATTCTCATAATTTTTTTTTTCTAGGGACCGGCGCACCGATGTGTTTGGACAACTGAAGTCTGACGGCATCTTCTATGCACCGCTGCTTGGTTTCTTTGTCTTTACTGGAATACCAACATCAGTCAGTAAGTTGCAATTTCTACGAAATTGGACACGCGCAAAATTGTCAACTTCAATTTTTCATCAAATTGAACAAAAGGTCCTCGTTCATCAAAAGAAAAAATAGAAAAGAACAAAAGGTCCTCTGTATTATTGATTCTCAATTGAGATCTCCAGAGTTAAGTTCACACTTGGTCCCCTACTTCTTTATTCATTGGATTGCCTTTTCAAATAGTCATCTTTGAGCAAAATTGGTTCAACGTCAATCCTTTACAATATTTTTTTCCCTTGAAATTTGGTCTTTACAATAAACGGCAACAATAACATTTTTAATTATTATTACTAGTTACTACGCAATTTCTTACTATCATTTAAAAAAAAATTTCATCTCTCATTCCATCCGTGACGGATCCAGGCTAATTTTAAGCCTTGGCACGATAACAAATATAAAAATTATTAAATTTAATAATGAATTAAAATAAGATTAAAATAAAATATGTAGGTGATCAACATTCAACAAATTTGCACGAATATTAAAGCAATTAAATTAATCTGGTTCTGTCTTTCATTCGGAGATGGTGTATGCAATTGATTGAGAAAACAAAATGAAAATCAAGAATATACAGAATATCTTTTTTGTTATATTTTTTATATTAATCTAGTCAATGGTATAGCGAAGTGGATCGAAGCTGTATTTTCTCCAAGTTCGAACTGCCACACACAACTAATATAGAAAATAGTACAGAAAACCTGAAAAACCTTGCAAAAAAGGCTTGTCCTTAATTTCGCTGCCAACTGGTAATAACAGACAAAAACGTTTGGAAAAGAAGCTAATGGATAAAAAAGAAGAAAGAAATATTAAGGTCAGTCACAATATTTCACAAATCAGGATTGTAAGCCGAGGCACTTTGAACCCAATTCACGTACATGAGCTTTATTCGAAGAAAAATTCTAAAGCTGAGTCCTTCTTTTCAAAAATCAAGCCTGGGCACGTGCCCAGGCTTGCCTAAGTGTGGCTCCGTCTCTGCATTCCATCCAGCGTTCTCATTAATAATATGTTTTTTAATTCATTTTTGGAATATAATCAATTAAGCACTAACTAACTTTATAATTTTGTCGCTTATTCCTTGAATTTATCATTCAGAGCATATTTCCCCTCTTCCTTCCCTGTATTTTCTTTCTTCTTCAGAACTTCTTTTCTTCTAGGTAAAATAGTTTTCCAAAACAATTATCTATATTAACTAGAACAATTAGCTATATTAACTAGAACAATTACTTATATTAACTAGAACAATTACTTATATTAGCTAGAACAAATAGATATATTAACTATAACAATTAAGTATATTAACTTAAATAATTAGATATATTAATAGTACATTTGGTATTATTTTTCTAATTGTGCTAGTTTTGTAAACTAATTATCCTGGTTTTATGTAGGGATGGGGGCCCGACAGGTGGGAGGAAGGAAAGCGTAAGCAGCAGGGATGGAAGGGGTAGGATAGGTGGTAAGCATGACGTTGAGGGAGAAGTAGGGAGAATGTGAACCATAAAACAATATGATATATAAATATTCTCTTAGTCTAATTAAATAAGCTCTTTTTAAATTTAAATATTTTCTTAATTAATACTCTTTTATGATATATAACTACATAATCTTATAAAATACTTCTTCTGAAATATAAATACTCTCTTAATCTAATTAAAAACTTATTTATGATACGTAACATCATATTATATTGTAATGTTCTTTCTTGGGACATAAATATCAGGTACTACCATTTGATAGATACTCTCTTATACATATTAGATAAACCTTTATATTTATTACCTACTCTCTTAAATGAACTACGTATTAAACTTATTAGGTACTATCTTGTTCTTATTAGGTACTCATTTATTTGTATTATTTACTCCCCTTATTAATATTAGTTACTTTCTAAAATAAACTACACTACGTATTTAAACTTATTAAGTGCTCCTTGTATTTTTATTAGTTACTCCCTTATAGCTATTTGTTATACTCTGTTATAAATGTTAGTTACTGTAACATCCAAAAGTTTTATAATTCAGTTTTTCACTAATATGCAATTTATTTTAATATTTTGACCGAATTTGACCTTGTCTTTGACTCTTTGACCGGATATATATGTATTTAATTATTCTTATCCCTTCGAACCGCCTTACCCTTTGATTTTATCCGATTGTCCACTCACCTCTTTTCTATTGGACCAAACTTTTAAATAAATAAAAAATGTGCACCATGCTTAGGAACCAAGTACCTCATTCGTATAAATACCCTTCACCTGTCTCTTATGCTCTAAGTCGCGAGTACATCAGCCCACCAATTCTCGTAGGGTAAAGAATATATATTAGAAATTTCCATGTACTCTCATATATTCCTTTCTCAAATTATGAATCCGAATAAAATTCAAAATCCATTTAAAAATCAATCGGTGTTTGAAAAGTCATCCGATTGGATTTCGAGTTCTAAGTCGCAGTCATGTTGGATGGTCATTTCAATTTGTTTGTGCTTATGGATTGCTCAGTCAGGTAATCGGACTTCTCTATAATCTAATTTCATTTTGATTGAATTATTTATCGTTTATAGAAATGACTGAACAACTTGAACACATGGTGTTATCCGCCTAATTCTTAGACACTACCTTTATAGGCTTTTGTCCCTTAGGTTGACGTATTCTCGGATCCGTGATTACTAGTCCTACGCCAGTGCACAGGTAGTAGGTGGGACGGGTAGATGTCAGGTTAGGCGTGGTTCATGTCATTATTATTCATTTGTGGATTAATCCATTTATTTGGACTTTGATTATATAAATTAGTTATAGAGAAGCTGCGTCGTTAAATAACCGGTTACTGAGCTTTATAGCTGACATCCGTTTTGTTCCTTTTCTGCTTGCGACGTAGGTTGACGGGCCGATGGAATGATGCTGAAGATACCGCCTCACCCTCATGCCCCGTGCCTCGGTGCGGGGTGTGACATTTTGGTATCAGAGCATTCGTTCCTCGGACTGTGTTTGGGTCCATTGTCGTTTCGTTTGGATTTGATTTTAGTACACTATTGCATTCCCAAGTTCCATTTAATTCATCCCTTCGATTTGTTATCATCCGTTTGAATTTCGAGGACAAAATTATTTTGAGGGAGGAAGAATGTAACATCCAAAAGTTTTATAATTCAGTTTTTCACTAATATGCAATTTATTTTAATATTTTGACCGAATTTGACCTTGTCTTTGACTCTTTGACCGGATATATATGCATTTAATTATTCTTATCCCTTCGAACCGCCTTACCCTTTGATTTTATCCGATTGTCCACTCACCTCTTTTCTATTGGACCAAACTTTTAAATAAATAAAAAATGTGCACCATGCTTAGGAACCAAGTACCTCATTCGTATAAATACCCTTCACCTGTCTCTTATGCTCTAAGTCGCGAGTACATCAGCCCACCAATTCTCGTAGGGTAAAGAATATATATTAGAAATTTCCATGTACTCTCATATATTCCTTTCTCAAATTATGAATCCGAATAAAATTCAAAATCCATTTAAAAATCAATCGGTGTTTGAAAAGTCATCCGATTGGATTTCGAGTTCTAAGTCGCAGTCATGTTGGATGGTCATTTCAATTTGTTTGTGCTTATGGATTGCTCAGTCAGGTAATCAGACTTCTCTATAATCTAATTTCATTTTGATTGAATTATTTATCGTTTATAGAAATGACTGAACAACTTGAACACATGGTGTTATCCGCCTAATTCTTAGACACTACCTTTATAGGCTTTTGTCCCTTAGGTTGACGTATTCTCGGATCCGTGATTACTAGTCCTACGCCAGTGCACAGGTAGTAGGTGGGACGGGTAGATGTCAGGTTAGGCGTGGTTCATGTCATTATTATTCATTTGTGGATTAATCCATTTATTTGGACTTTGATTATATAAATTAGTTATAGAGAAGCTGCGTCGTTAAATAACCGGTTACTGAGCTTTATAGCTGACATCCGTTTTGTTCCTTTTCTGCTTGCGACGTAGGTTGACGGGCCGATGGAATGATGCTGAAGATACCGCCTCACCCTCATGCCCCGTGCCTCGGTGCGGGGTGTGACAGTTACTGTGTTGATCCTTATTAGGTTATCCATTAATTCTATAACAAAGAAATACATTCCTTGTACACGCAATACATCCAATTCTTTGTACAGGTGCTACTGACGAGGCATAATATTTTATTCATCCTTATCAAATTGCCAAACTTTGAAACCAATTACAGCAATTTTCAAAAGACAATCATTCTGTGTGGAACTTTGGAAGTGAATCATTTGACACTAAAATTATTAAACACATCACATATGAAAAATATGGACCGTCCAAGCATAATAAAACACTGACAACTGGACAAGTCCAGTTTCGACCTTCTCCAAATTTTCGTTCATGTGCTTTCAATCCCGATATCACATTAAAACAAAAAGGGGACAAATCCCCTAACTAGGAGACTCCAAATCTCTTTGTTAATATACACCATTAATGGTGCTTCAAGCTGCATTTCTGTTGTAAATCGGAATAAATTGGCTCGTTGCCCGCCAGATGGGAATTGAGAGCGGTTTTCTAAAATCGGAGTGGTCTCAGGGCAGTGCATTGTCGAGTTCTCATTGGAGGGTGAGAAATGAGAGGGAGGCGGGGTCCACACGCTGACATCAAGGATGGGTTTTTGTGTTTCCCGTTGTGAGAGGGAAGAGGCGAGAGGGAATCGCCCCAAGCCCCCAACACTCCAGGCCTGCTGGGGATGGAATCAGAAAGGAAATCAGAATATAAAGAATTAAACTATAAAGTTAGATTATTAAATGTGAATTTGAGATGTCAAACACACGATAATAATGAAAATCGCACAAAATTGAAAAAAAAAAAAATCTGAATTTCCTAACTCACCCGCCAATATTCAACAAGCTCAATCAAACTCGAATTTGTCTCGAAATTAATTCGAGTTCGAATTTAACTCTACTGAAAATTAATTTTAGTTAATTTGAATCGAGCTAATTTCGAACAATTAACAAATTAAACTCGACTGAATTACGAGCTTGGCATTCTCTTTCTGGCCGTACCCAGTTTTAAAAGTTTAGAGAATTGGCAAAAGTTGATTATTATTAATTTTTTTTTTGAAAAATCATAAACTTAATTAGCCAGAGGTCTGTTGTTAGGATTTTTTGTACCACTATCGAAATGTTGTTCAGTTTGTGAGAGATTGAAAGTCCGAAATGCAGCTTATGGATTGGAAAATGGATGATAAATGATAATGATGTGGTGGTGAATTCTTAATGAGTTATGCTTTCCAACGAATGATATAAGCTTGTATAAACACAAATGATTTATTGTAGAATTTTCCTTAAATTCATTAATAACAACAATTGTTAATATAATATTAATTGATATTTTTATTGCCAATATTTATCATCATATTATTAATGATAATTATAATTAGATAAAATAATAATTTTTTTTTTGGAAATAAGTAGAGGAGCGTTCTACCACTTTTCCTTTTTAACTGAAAAGCATCCATACAAAACAAAATAAAACCACAAGAGGAAAAAATAAAGTGGCCATTAGCGGATCTCAGCGCTATAAGCAGCAGCTACTGAACCCTGATTCAAATAGACACACCCTCACAAAAACTAATCAGTCCCTAAAATAAAAAATCAACAACAAAGGGCCCAATGCTATACACACCAGCATCTGAGCCCTCTTATTACTAACAACTCTAAAACCAACTCACAACGGCTAATATGACTTTTTTCAAACTTTTGCAAATCAGACCTTACCAACAAGAAAATTGAATTATATATCAGAAATAGACTGCTAAATCTCAAATCTCCACCAAGCTTTTGTAAGCTGCCCAATCATTCACTCCCTATCAAAAGGCTCCTCCTGCATGGGGCCTACCTGTCAGAAATGCTATCCCCATCTCATTCGTCTGAGCAGCCAACTGGGTAGACTCTGCCACATCGAGCCATTGCGGAAGCTCGACAACTGTAACATGTTGACCATACCCCTGTCTTTTTAAGTCAGCAGGGATTGGATCCCCCAGAAAGCGTATGACAGATGCTCAGCTCCTTCCATTTGAAAAGGCAAGTTTCCTTCATCATAGCCTTCTGTTCTTTAATTGCAATAGGCCACAGCCTTCAGTTCTTCAATTTTGAGGATGGTCTACACTTATATTTCCACTGCCCCTATATAAATGCTGTATCGCTTCAGGTGTATGTATCTAAAATCATTCCTAAATATCAATTGGATAACTGATCAGTATATAGCTACAATTTAATGGGATTAATCATATATAGATCCTTCAAATTTTGCGAAAAAAAATTACAAATATAAAACTTCATAACAACATATATGACTACATGCCGCATAAATTTACAAAAAGAAAAAATTAAAAACAACCAACGTAAACAAAATGACATATATTGTACGCATAACAGGATGATGGCAATGATGGCATTTTTAATTAACGACCAGCAGCTATGCTCTGTTCAGCTTTCTTCTCCAGACTGAAATAGTCAGTATGATCAATCTCTACAGAATGGGATGCTTCATTGAGCAAAGTTTCTATTTCTTCTGGATGGTACCCATGACTCCATGGGTGCTGCTTAAGTTTCCTGATATGGTTGAGTTCTTCAGCGACTTCCTTCATTGTGGGTCGGTCATCTCCCTTCATATTTAGACATTCCTTAGCCAATATAGCAACTTTCATAATCACGTCTATATCATCTTCACTTTCAATTTCATCATTTAGTAGCTCAACCATTTTATTCTCCTCCATAGCAGACAGAAAACGAGATGAAAGACTTCTCTCTTCTTCTGATGCATCAAAATTAATTACAGGCTTACATGTCAAAAGCTCTAGAAGAACGACGCCAAAGCTGTACACATCGCTCTTGTCTGTTAGTTGGCAAGATTGCATGTACTCTGGATCAAGGTACCCACACGTTCCGAAATTTTTAATAACGGAAAAAAATGGCTCAGAAATTTTAATAGGCGCAAAGAACAGGTTTTTTTTTCAAAAGGCACAACGATATTGCGCCGTTCTGAACGGCGCAATATGGCTGAGGAAAACGACAGAAGTCAGCGCACTATTGCGCCGTTCAAAAGGGCGTAATAGTGGGAAAACGACAAAAAGGGCGTGTGGCCTGGCGTTGCTTTTGGCAGGGGCTTATTTCGGCGGAGGAGAGAGAGGACGAAGAAGGAGAAAGAAGAGAAAAGGAAAGGGAGGAAAAGGACGGCCAGAGAAAGGAAAAAAAGAAAGAAAGGAAGGAGAAAAAGAAAGAAAGGGAAGAGGAGTTCGGCTAGGGAGAAAATATATATATATATATATATTTTGTGTTATATATGACAATGTATATATATTATTAATTTGTGTTATTTTTTAATATGTGTTATTTGACAATATTATTTTTTATATTATTATATTAATTTGACAATGTTATTTTTTATATTATTAAGTCATTGATTTTGACAATGTATATATATGATAATTTATGTTGTATTATTATTAGTTTTTTATATGTATTCTTTAAAATTATTGAAATATGATTTTGTTGTCCATGTATTTTGTTGTGCATTTACTTATAGAAAATTAATTAAAAATTTTATATTTATAATTAAGACAAAAAAAACTACAACTTCAACAAAATTAAAAGAACTAACTAAACCATAATAATAAACATAAATAAGTTACTAAACCATAATAATAACAACCGCAAATCATTACAAAACACACCATAACAAAACACACCATAATAATAACTAAGTTACTAAACCATAATAATAAAACACACCCAAAAAAAAAAATTCTTAGAGATCTTGACTCTTTACATATTGCAGAATTTCATCCCACCATGGTTCATCATCTTCATCATTTTTTTCGGGTTGATTACTGGTACCGACATTGTCAGCGCACTGAGCGGCTTCGTTCCAGAAAGCTGCCTCAGCCTCTTGCTTTTCTTTCTCTGCCATACACCTTTCTGCATTTGCTCTTTGTCTTGCTCTTTCTTCCTCATACATCCTTTCCATTCTGTTCAAATGCTCAATTTCTTTTTTCCTTCTCCTTCTCGTCTCTTCTTCCTTTAGCTTTTCTTGACGTAACTCTTGTGCAAATCTTATCTCCCACTGACGATACTCTTCAGCTTCTTTTTCTTCCTTAATTCGTTTTTCCTCTTTTTCCCGAGCTTCTTTTTCTTCCCAGTCACGGCGCTGGTGCTCATTGTAGTGGTCACGCAAGAAGTTTTCATTAAAATTGAAAACTTGTCCACACCTTATACAGTCTACTGTGTGATCTCCACGATAATTTATTATTGTTTCAACAGTAGCCCATGGTGTTGGTATTGGTGTCCATGTCTGTTGTTCGGTGCTCGGTTTACGTGGTAAATATTCTGACCAGTCGTATCGCTTTGGACGGTTGCGCCTTTCTCTTTCCTTCCGTTCTCTTTCCTCCGCGCCACTTACGTGCCAGTTGTAGTGGAATCTCAACTCCAGGTCATACCACTCTTCAAACACATTGTATTGAAAAGTCTGTAAACATTTTTGACAGGTTGCGCACCATTCTCCTCTTTCTTTTTGTTGGTCGTTAACAGTATAATGGAGGAATGAATTCCAACACTCAGTAATGTTGAAATTTGTTTGAGGAACGGAGTTATTATTGTTGGAGTTGGAGCTATTTCCTTTCTCCATGATTGTGAACTTCTTTTAGAGGAGAAATGAAGGTTTGATTGTGTGCCTGAACCTTGGTGGTTTTATAGAGATGAATTGGAAGATAATTTACGCTCATTCACGTGAAACTTTTTCAGAACTCATCAGAGCACGCTTAACTTTTCAGAGCTGATCAGAGCACGCTTAACTTTTCAGAGCTCATCAGAGCACGCTTAACTTTTCAGAATTCATCAGAGCACGCTTAACTTTTCAGAACTCATCAGAGCACGCTTAACTTTTCAGAGCTCATCAGAGCACGCTTAACTTTTCAGAACTTATCAGAGCACGCTTAACTTTTCAGAGATGAAATTAATAATCCATACAAATCCATACAAATACTAAATAATAATATTTCAATCCATACCAATATTACAATCCAAACTTAAAATATTACAATCCACACTTCAAATATTACAATCCAAACTTTAAATATTTCAATCCATACCAATATTAGAATCGAAACTTGAAATATTACAATCCAAACTTCAAATATTACAATCCAAACTTTAAATATTACAATCCATACCAATATTAAAATATTACAATCCATACTAATATTAAAATATAACAATCCATAGAAATATTAAAATACAAAAATCCAAACTTCTAATCCGTAATTATTTTTTGCCAAATAAGTTCTTAATTGTTGAAACAAATTTTCCTTTGCCTTTTCCTCCCCCAGGTCCAGATGAACTACCTGTGTTTGTTTGGGCTGATGGGAACCTAGCTGGCTCGGACCGTATTCTCCCAGATGATACACTCATACATCGCGGATCAGTGCTGATAGAATTTCGAGGAGGTTGGATTGAACTTATGTCATGTCTGTTCATATTTCGTTCATCTACATAAAGTGACCTCCGACCAGGTTGAATGTTCGGTTGATCGTTCGTATGAATTGTCGCTTGAACGGTTGGTTGTGCTTCACTTCTTATGCTGTTCGTCCTTGTTGGTGGCCTGCTGCTGTAACGACCGAATTGCAGTGCTTCCATCGGGTATGGTGGTTGTGGTTGACGCGGTTGACTAGTGGAAGCTTCATTTGTTGAAGCTTGAGCTTTCTTCTTGGTTGGTTTTCTCGGTTTAGGAGTCTTAGTCTGACCTTTCTTCTTGCCTTCCATTTTATCCATCCCCATCTCCAAACGAATAATCTTACGCCTACCATGATTAATCAGACTCTTGTCAGGTATGATTGTAGGACCATCATAAACGGGCCATTCATCTTCATCCTTATAACAATGGAACTGACCCGCGGACCAAATCATATGTTGGTTCCACAAGCTATATCGAGGATCGACGAAACGATCAACACTATAATTCGATTGCCTGCAAACAGCAATTACATGTGCGCAAGGTATACCCGTTAATTGAGGCTTCTGGCAACTGCATGTACAACCTGTATAAGGTAACTGGGGGTCTGTTGGCTGCATGTCAGGTGAAATTTCGACTTCAAACTTCGTTTCTTCCAACCGTTGACCATCCTTGTATTCACCTGGACGTTTAACGAGAAATGATCCAAGGTCTAGTCTCACCGGAATTGTGTACATCGAAGCTGTATGAAACAATTTGAAATATATGAACCAATTTGAAATATATGAAACAAATAAAATTATGAAACAATTAAATATAAACATTTAATTATTTACCTGCTTTTTGTCCGCGCTTGTTCAATATATTTTTAATCCTTTGTGGCCATCTTTCACCCAAATTCAGCCTCTCAAGTGCATCTTGTGTTCTGTCATTCATCCAGTTCACACATTTATAAAATGTGCCTTCCACAAGTGCTGTCACGGGCAATCTTCTTTCCACCCTAAAAACACTATTCAGACTCTCAGACCCGTTACTAGTCATTAACCCCCATCGATGCCCTTTGTCAAAACTCTGAGCCCACATATAAATTTTCGGTCTCTCCTTCGTATCACTCTCATTATGTTTTCCACAGTTTCTTAGATAATCATACGCCCTGCGATTTGTTTCTTTCAAGTGCAACCAACTTTGGGCGAAACGTTTTTCATTTTTCTTATTCGCAAGATTACACTTGAAAAAATCTTTCAAACCCTTATTTTCTTTCCCTCCTGCCACTTTCCATAGGTTTTCAGCAACGTGTTGCATGCAGTAGCGATGAATCGCTACTGCATGCGGACCATGTGCCTTCCAACCATACTGTGTCGAAGCAAATACATGTTTAATTGCCTTATGACGGTCAGATACGACACAATATTTTTTTGTCATGTCGCCTATAACCTCAAATCTAACCCAAGACATAAACCAGCCCCAAGATATATTTTCTTCTTTCTCCGCCAATCCGAATGCAACCGGAATTAATTGATTTTCTGGATCATAGCCGCATACAGACAACAATTTGCCCTTATATCGGCCCGATAAAAAACTAGCATCAACTGAAATAATGGGCCGTGCATATTTTAGTGCTTCTATGCACGGCCCGTAAGCCCAAGCCGCCATCTTGAAAACTCGAACGTTCGGATCGTCCGTCTCCCATGAGATTATGTTGTATTTCGTCCCGGGGGTCGTTCTCTTGATTGCCTCCAAGAGTCGTGGAAGTTTATTGTACGCTCCTTCCCAAGTCCCAAAAAGTTGCTCCATCGCTCGCTCCCTCCCACGCCACAACTTGTTATAAGTCGGTTCAATACGACTATATCTTGTCCTTATGAGCCCTCCGACGTTATTAACCGTGAGAGAGAGATCATTTTTTAACTCATCTCGAACATGATGCGCAATAAGGTCGGCCGTAAGGTTACGGTGCAATCTCTCCTCGGGCGGTCTCGTACATGTATGGTCCATTGGATTGGTACAAATCCTCCAATTGGTATTAAAACCGTCACATTTGGCATACAAACGCCACATACAAATTGGTCTCTGGAAACAAACCATTACAATTCTCGTTTTGTTGGTTGAATCGGTTTTAACTTCAACATTTTTCTTGCAAGAATAATCATATACTCCTAGAATTAATTGTTTCTTTGAACGAAAAATTTTATTCGGAGCAAGTTCCCCTTTACGCTCAGAATTTGGTTCATTCATGCCAACATATTGAAAACCCGAAATATCAGACAATGCACTTACAGGATGGTGCATAGCCGTCCTTCCAAAAACACGCGGATCGTCACAGTTTGCATAAAAGGGGACTTCTGTTGTAGTCCTTTCGGAAAGGTACGTATCCTCCACATCGGAGAATTCCTCTCCGGTCGAAAGGTCGGAGTAACTCGCCGGACCTTCTTCATCGTCTTCATCCTCGGCATCATCATAATCGTCTGACTCGTCGTTCTCAACTACAGGGGATGTTGGAGCATTGTAAGCATCATGACTATGATATGGAACAGCATAGCCACTATTGGCAGGTTCACCGGATTGCTCATAAGTGTTATAGACATGACTACCAAAAAGGTTAAGGTCTGTGTTCGGATCGCTGGTGCTAGGCTCGTTAGAGGGTGTAACATTAAGGTCTGGTCCCGTGCCGTAAACGGGAATTAAATCGACGTATAACTCAATAATCTGTAGTCCCCATGTCTCGAATGTCTGGTGGTAAAATAAACGCCATTCATCTTCAGAATTGATAGGAAAATATAAAGTTTCATATCTCCCTTGTACAATATCATTATAACGTCCCCGGATATCTAAATTGTATTGGGTTTCATAAATTTGGAGGCGATAATATAGAGTGTTTCTAATCTCTGCATAGGTGGTTTGTGGACTACAAGATAAACTGAAAGAACAGGGTATGGTAGTTGGAGATTGGTTGACATATATGCTAATGGAACACATTATTGGAATTTTTAGTGTGGAATTTGGAGATTGGTTGACATTCTAGCGGCCAATTTTTTTTAGTGTGAAATGAGAGTAAAGAAAGATGCAGCGAGATGAGAACAACACTCTCTTATATATATAAAACATTTCATACAGACAGAATAAAACTGGAAATGACTTGAAATGACAGAATGACGTACTGAAATGACAAAAGGAAATAAAGCAATGGCATGTTGGCCCTATTGCGCCCTTATAAAGGTCGCAATAGTCTTATTACGCCCTTTAGAAGGGCGCAATAGGATTTTTAAATTTTTTTTTTTTTACTTTTTGTACTTTCCGACGATTTCTTTTGAACTTTTTTCTTTTTGTGGTTACTGTGTACTCTACTACGCCTACTATAACGACGCAATACGGTTTTTTTAATTTTTTTTTACTTTTTGTAGTTTCGGACCATTTTTTCTTTTACTTTTTTCTTTTTTCTGTTTGTACTTTTTTCTTTTTTCTGTTTTTACTATTTCTTAATCTTTCTAAACCGGCATTATTACATGAATATGTACAAATTCTTTTATCTTACATTTAATTGCGCCATCTTTTTTTTTTTTTAAATAAGACAAAGAGAAATAAAAAGTGTTGTCGAAAATTCATTTTTTGTATTTTACCTCCGTTAACCCGACTTGATTTTGATTATATGTCATGATGCATTGCACCATTTTATTATTGGATCGTACCATATAACTAAATAAACAAAATAAACTAGAAGTCCATATTAATAAAACTACAAGTCCATAATAATAAAACTACAAGTCCATAATAATAAAACTACAAGTCCATAATAATAAAACTACAAGTAAATAATAATAAACTAGGTGTCAATCAACGCCGTTTTCGTCCGGATAGTGACAATCTGTCTACTTTTCTGATCGCCCGCCTCTCCCGTCTGAGAGCAAGACATGGAGAAGGATCAACATGAATGTCCTCCCCCTGACCCTCGTCATCCGCCTGACCCTCCTCATCCCCCTCACCCTCGCCATCCCCCTCACCCTCCTCATATTCCTGACCATCGTCCCCACTACCGCCCTGATCCACCTGACTGTACTGACCCTGACCCTGCTCATAAGATCCGAACTGACCATCCATAGACATGGCACTATGTAAAAGTGTAGTAAATGAGTCAACCCCAACCGTACTATCCAACGGAGACGAAAATGATGGAATCCCTGAACTAGTACCCTGTGGATCAGTACTGAATGCATACTGTGGGGGAAACTGTGACTGTGGGGGATACTGCATCTGTGGGGGATACTGTAAGGGATACTGTGAATGTGGGCGATACTGTGGCATGAACAACGAATACTGAGGTTGTGGTGGATATTGTGACTGTGGGGGATACTGTGGCATGAAGCTGCTGAAAATGCCAGTGGGATCATGTGTCATACCCGCAAACTGTGAGGTATAGGAAGAACCGGATGGCTGAAACTGGCTAGGTGTAGGACCGGTATCTGGAATCTGTGTATAAGATGCACCTGGTGCCACAGTATCATCCAATCGTCCGGTGTTCAAGCCCTGTTCCTTTAATTTAGTATTTTCAATTGCATAAGTAACATGAACGAAAAAAATAATTAAAAAAATATTTAGTTAACAATTACATACATGCTGCACCGGATTCTCGGGGACGTTGGCTTGTGGAGGACAAGTCTCCGTATCAGAATCTGCTATCGCATCAATATCTGTTGAAAAGCCCTCCTTTTCCAACAAGTCGTCTAACTGATAATGCATCGATGCAGCTTCTAATTGTTCGCGAGAGTTGCGAAGAATCTTCTTACCAATGCGCCTAAAACCTTTCTTCGTGAGTAACCCTACAGCCTCAATGGCACTAGAAAGTGCGTTCTTCCCCTATAATATTGAAACCAACAGATAATTACACAAATAATGTTAGTATATATAAAAAGAAATAACTAAATTTATAATACAAACCTGTCGCTGTACTCGAGGTGCCACAGGAGCATACTGAAGCTGACTAATTGATTGCTGACGGCGGCGAGCCATCGCCTCAGCTCTCGTCACAGCAAGCTCAGATCCGCCTATCTCCCGCATATATCTCGCATATGGTCTTGCATTAGCATCTGACCACGGTCTCCGATCTAAAGTCTGAACTCGCGTCTCTAAAGCCTCCGGATCCCACATAGCGCTCAAAGGCCCAAAAATAATACTCCAGTCTGTGCCTCCTCTACAACTACCATGTCCAAACGAGTACAGACTAAACATGGTCGTCCATGCCTATTCAGGTATAATTGTCAATTCACTGAAAATCACAAGTTCAATTATAAGAAAAAAAATTACAAGTTAAGAAACATACAATAGGTAGCGGTGGAGGAAAAGCCTGCACTAGACCAGACTGATGCCTACAACGATCCGGAAATGTCCAACCAACGATGTAATAGTGTATGCACGGCAATCTGAGGTAAAAAGATGGTGAACCATGCTGCGCATGTCGTGGCATCAATGTAAGCAACTCCAAATATGGCCGCCAATTGACGTCTTTCACCTCCATTAGGACCAAAGAATCCCTTGCCAATTGTACTGCCCCACGATGATTGCTTTCAACAAAAGTCCGCCCGTGCTTCCATTTCCTATAATTATGAACAATCAAAAAATATTACAACAAATGTTTAACATCCATACCAATTTTATGAATTATTAATAATTGTTGAATAAAAATATTTATTTAATTTTGTACTAACCACGCAAACGGCGGGCACGTATCTATATTTGGCTTGCCTAGTCCCGTCACTTCACCTAAACCTGGTCTACAAACAGGGAGGTACGACCATGCCCAATACAACAGAAGCAACCAAGGTCCCGTCGGCTTCTTGAATAGCATGGCTGCACGATCAAGACCTCGATACAGACATGCTAGTACCGCACCGCCCCAATTAATTCTCCTTGGTTCTTTTAAGTCACCCTGTCGTAAAATTAGCAAATACAAATATGTGTTTAATTTAAAAAATTATTTTTTTTCTAGATTAACAAGTTTACAAGTAATATAGAATAATTTTATACCTCCAAAAGATTCAAATAATAGGTCTTGGTACAATTCATAGAAGCGTCGGGAAACATAAGAGCGCCAAACATTTCTAAACAAAAGGCACGAGTGTAGAAATCTAATTCTTGCTCAGAAGCTCCATGTGCCGGTCCGTTTTTAAATTTGTTCCGCAACCACATCAATTTTATATCATGACAATCAGTTCTTATATCATGCCTAAACCAATAAATTTTCAATAAATTTTCTATCAGTAAAAACTAAGTAGTATCGATAAATTTTCATAAAAATTATATGTATAAGCACGTACCTATCTGGCCTCGCCCATTGGCGTATATCACTGTCCGGACATAGCAACATACGAACTTTCTCATCCCAATTAGTGCCACTCGTTGATCCGGTCACAAGAGTACCCTCGGTTGGCAAACCATATAGGAATGCAACATCCTGAAATTTAAACATATCATTTTTTTCATATAACAATTACCGTAACAATAAAGATACAGAATAAATAATTCTCATATAATGTAAGTAATACGTACCTCTAATGTGACTGTCATCTCGCCGATAGGAAAATGAAATGTGTGCGTCTCAGGACGCCAAAATTCTATCAATGCCTTCAGTAGAGGTGCATCCAAGTTGGCATTCGGCACCTTCGACATGTGAATCAACCCAAGGTTCTGCAACCGAGCTTCGATTCGCACGTCATTAGGCAATTCTCTTTTATGCCCCCGTATTGTCAAATATTCTTCTCGCTTTATTCGTACAAAAATTATATTAGTATTATTATATAATATCGTAAATAAAAATATATTACTTTTATTAAATAATATAACATAATAAAAATTATTTCTTTTATTTAATATATATACGTAAATAAAAATTATTATTTTCATTAAATAATATAATAGAAAATAAATTACTACTTTTATTAATTAATATAATATAATAAATTATATTACTTGTAGTAAATAATATAATAGAATAAATTATATTACTTTTAATAAATAATATAATATAATAAATTATATTACTTTTATTAAAGAATATAATATAGTAGAATAAATTTTTACCTCTTCCGGTGATAACCCGATCAGCATTTGAGATGGTTGCACAAATAATATTTGACCATCATCAGGGTCTCCCACACGACTCGTTTGATTCAACCCGTGCCGAGCCGGACGAGAGCTACGATGTCTGCTTCTACGCACCCTCGAGGTACCTGGCGCAGAACTAGATGGACCGGCCTCATCTGGTCCAGAACTCATCTGATTAAAATATACTAATTTTAATTAAAAAATCCTAATATTAATGAAAAAATATAATTAATTAAAAAAATTATTGTTTTCCTGCCATAAATTAATTTCGTACATCAATTTTTCAATAAAGTATTTTTTTCAAATATACTATTTTTACAATATAGTAGTTTTCCATCAAAACTAAAAATTATCAAAGTTCGAAATTTATTCTCATGCATCAATTTTGTTTAATTTATTTACATACATGTCATAATTTCCATCAAAATTTATTAACAAAATTGCATGCATGCATGCATTAATTTTCATGCATCAATTTTGAACAATTTATTTACATGCATGTCATAATTTCCATCAAAATTTATTAACATAATTGCATGCAATAATTTTCATACATCAATTTTGAACAATTTATTTACATGCATGTCATAATTTCCATCAAAATTTATTTACATAATTGCATGCAATAATTTTCATACATCAATTTTGAACAATTTATTTACATGCATGTCATAATTTCCATAAAAATTTATTTACATAATTGCATGCATCAATTTTTTTTTAAATTGCATGTCACAATTTTTTCATATTTTTTAAGAGTACATATTCTTTAACTTGCATGTCACAATTTTGTCATAATTTTTTAAACATTTTTTTTTTCAAGCATTTTCTTTATTCTAACCATTTCGAATTTTTATTATTAAATTTCAATTTTCCAACAATTCCAACCAAATAATTTCCGTACATACATTTTTTCAATCCTTTTAGTTACATTCTAATTTCTATAAATATTTTCCAAATAAATAAATATTTACATTCTAAATTTTCTTACAATTTCCAACAATTTTTACATGCATTTTGTAATCAACAATTGGTATTGAATATTAACCAACAATTTCCTACTATTTTTCATCAATAATTTCCTACCATTTTCTACCATTAACAAACAATTTCATATTATAAATTATAAATAAATTTAAAAAAATATGAAAGATTAACCTACATTTGATCGACTTCGCTTCCGCTTCCCCTTTCGCTTCCGTCGGAGTTAATCGACTTCGCCGGAACTCCTCTCCTCCTTTTCTTTCTTCCCTTCCTCCCCTCCTCTCTTCCTTTTCTTTCTCCTCCTCCTCTCCTCCTCTCCTTCTCTCCTTCTTTCTTTTTTTCTTTTTCTCCTTCCTTTCTTTCTTTTTTTCTTTCTCTGGCCGCCGAAATCCTCCTCTTCCCTTTTCTTTTCTCTCTTCCTTTCCTTTTCTCCTTCTCTCTTTCTTTTCTCCTTCTCTCTTTCTTTTCTCTCTCTCCTCTGCCGAAAAATAAAGAAGCTGCCTTCTGCGCTGAGAAAGCAATAAAGGTCACGGAAATCACAGTGCATTTGAAATTTTTGTCGTTTTCCCACTATTACGCCCTTTTGAACGGCGCAATAGTGCGCTGACTTCTGTCGTTTTCCTCAGCCATATTGCGCCGTTCAGAACGGCGCAATATCGTTGTGCCTTTTGAAAAAAAAACCTGTTCTTTGCGCCTATTAAAATTTCTGAGCCATTTTTTTCCGTTATTAAAAATTTCGGCCACACGTTCCTTGCACAATTGTGACTAACTGTGCCTCATCTGTTGGAGATAATATTGAGGCACCAAAATCGGACACCTTTGCAGTGTAATTTTCATCCAAAAGAATATTTAATGACTTAACATCTCCATGGAAAATTGGAGGAGATGCTGAAAAATGTAAGTAGGCAAGTGCTTCGGCTGATTCATGAGCAATCCTTAAACGCATTGAGAGGGAAATGTGACTATCTTTATTTTTGCTATGGATGTGGTGAAACAGGGTGCCATTTGGGATGAACTCATATACTAGCATAGGAACCTCAACCTCTAAACAACAGCCTAAAATTTTTACTATGTTTTTGTGGTTAATTTGGGAGAGAATAAGCATCTCTTTACCAAATTCTTTTTTCTTTCGCTCGTCAGTTATCTTACATTTTTTTATAGCCACCATCTGATCTCTTAGAGATCCTTTGTATACAGTACTTTGGCCTCCATGCCCAATGATATTTGCATTATCAAAATTGTTTGTTGCTTGTTCTATTTGTTGTTTTGTGAAGATAGCGAAACCAAATCCTTGATCTGATTGAATCTTCTCTAACAAAATTCGTCCTCCATGTTCTCGGAAATACTTCTCTTCTACTTTAGAAAGTTTTCTCTTTTCATTGACAGTATATGTCCCGAGCCCCAAAAAACATGGGCTCGTTTGGGATGAGTGGAATAGGCCAATTCCTTAGAATAGCCAATTCCTGAATTTTTCATCCAAACGGTTTTGGAATAGCCAATTCCATTCCTAACACAATTTTCATAACACTCTTCCCAACAACACTTTTCTCTCTACTTTTTCACACTTCCCAACGCTATTCCGAAACTCACCATCCAAACAACATTTCTAATTCCCGAAATTGTCAATTCCTCCAATTCCTATGAATAGTATTTTTCCCTAAATTTATGCTATTCCTACCCTATTCCTAACCATCCCAAACGACACCATAGTACTATAAATCCAGCACAAAATCTTGCAATAATTAGTGCAAACCTTTTCAATTCTATGTATAAGAAAATAGATGGCTTTTGCTGACATAAACATTGACCCTTTATAGCTGGTGCTTTGACCTATCCTAAATCGAAAAATAGAACTATAGAAATAATGATCAGGTTTTAATTTTTAAGCAGAGTGTGTTCATTTTAGCATCACCAGCTATCTTTCTTTTCAAGTAACAACCTTTGAACAGATTTTTCATACCCCTCTTTCTTCTTCCCCAATCCGACATTTTTCTCTAGATCTGTTGCTGCTAGTTTTTTTTTCCCTCTAAAATCGAGATTTTCTGCACTAATCAAAACCACCTATTTAAATTAGCTAAAAATTTACAAAAATTTGCAAAAATTGAAAAATAGAAAGAGGAAGCTAAGGAGAGCAAATAGAAGTTTTAAAAAAAATAGTATTTGGGATATATTCTTTAATTATTATTGATGATTTAATTATTATTTATTTAAAGAAATTTTTTGTATTTGTAATTTATTTTTTCATTAACTATTCAAAAATTAGGTTGATGAAGGCAAGGTGATTCTATTGAAGCAAGTCAATCATCGATAATTTCGGTAATTTTCTATTTTAACCCTCGATAATTTTAATTTCTTAAATAGTCAATTTGTAGCTTGCATGATTAATTAATTAAATGTTTGGCATTTGCATATATTAGTTGTATTGTCATATAGGACCAAATTATCAGAATTTGAATTATTTTAGGTCGTGCCAGTCGGGGACTGCTCTTTGGATATTCTGTCTCATTTAGGATAGCGAGTGGTACGCTAGATGCAATCTGTTGTTTGGGAAAGATTCAGCGACATTTCCCCTTATGTTCCCACGGATGCGTCCTCACGAGCAATCGTGTATTGGTGCATTTAGAAAACATAAGAGAAAATGCTGCCGAATTTTTCTCATACAACAGATTGCATCTAGCGTCGCTCGCTAATGAGACAGAGTATCCAAAGAGTGGGTTAGGATGGTAACCGGCCCGAAAACCTCATGTGATCATACATTGAACCTACAAACTCTAAACCCTGACTTTTGGATATATATTATGATATTCACAGATGGATCAAAGGGAGAAGTACATGTTCAGTTCACGTATCTCTGATGATTTTGTTAAATTTCTTGAGGAATTCATACATTGTGCGGAAGAACATCGAAAATCAACAGGAAAGCCAAAAATTCTTTGTCCTTGTAAGCGTTGTGTTAACATGCAGAGACATGATATTAAAACTGTTAGAGCTCATTTGATTCAGCATGGATGGATGACAACACCAAAATACCTCCGGTGGGTTTATCATGGGGAAAAGTTGGAAGATCAGGCTGAAGTTGGGACTAGTATTAATGTATCATATTCAGAAAATAGTGTACATAAGGATTGGAGGGGAGCTGATGTTGGGAATGATGTATTTGTGGGTGTGATTCGTGTGAATATAGAAAATAGAGAAAATATAAGTCAACAACAATGTGGTGATGATAATAGAGATAATGATTTGGATGAAATGATGGACGAAATACCAAATAGTTTTATTGATGATCAGGTTCCTGTTTTTAATAACCGAAATAAATTTTTTATATTTTTAGAGGCTGTTTTTAATAAATAACAGCCTCTAAAGAGTAACCATAATCGAAATAAATTTTATATATCTTTAGAGGCTGTATTTTGTAAATAACAACCTCTACAGATATTTACAAAAAAACAGCCTCTAAAAGTAACCATAACAATTGTACGAAATAAATTTTATATATCTGTAGAGGCTGTTTTTTATAAATAACAGCCTCTAAAGATACATTTTTAGAGACGATTTTTGTAAAAAACAGCCTCTAAAGATATCTCAAAAGTTCCATTCGAATCTGGCTTATTTTTAGCCACGCATTTTTAGAGACGGTTTATTAGTATTTTTAACACCACCTATTTTTACTAACTGTGCCAAACCGTCTCTAAAAACACTTAAAAAACAGCCTCTAAAAACTTTATATGGCGTTGTGATTGTTCCAGCCGTACCCAGTTTTAAAAATTTAGAGAAATGACAAAAGTTGATTATTATTTATTTTTTGAAGAATCATAAACTTAATTAATCAGAGGTCTGTTGCTAGGATTTTTCGTAACACTCGCAAAATGTTAGTCAGTTTGTGGGAGATTGAAAGTCTGAATTGCAGCTTATTGATTGGCATATGCATGATGTAACATCTATGATTTTTTAGTACTCGTGGTAATTAGTTTTTTTAATCTTTAAAAAAAATTATAAATTATGATAGTAGTACTTTTGTTTTATTAATGTCATTGTTAATACCTTAGTATGCATGTTCTGTATTTACTATAACAATGCGTTTTTATTTATTTTCCTCATATGCATATGAGTTTTACATTTGAAACTTAATTTTCTCACCTTTTCTTATTATGCAAGAAATTCTTTTATTAAATTCTGCATAATTTTAGCGTAGCTTATTTTTTAAATATAGTAATTTTGGCATTTATCTATCTTTTGTCTTTGCTCTTTGACTAAGTAGGAAACTAGTAAATACGATTAAAATATTACAACGCATTTTGCCTTTTTAAACCATGCCATGTCACATGTCACATACAATTATTTCTTGATGCATCTCCGTATAGTTTTTTCTGTTATTTGAACGTTTTATTTAGAAGCTATTTTCAAAACCTGATTTCAATCTCCTTTTATGCATTGTCATAAATAAAGTTTTTGTGCAGTTATGTTTGGGCGCCTTTTTGATGAAGGGATACGAAATTTACGGACCTTCTCTCTGATTGGCTGGTTATAATAATTATTAAATGGTAACTTCCTTGAGAGGTATCGGTTCCATCCGTGCAATAATTAAATGGTAACTTCCTTGAGAGGTATCGGTTCCATCCGTGCACAAATCCAGTTCCCTAATTATTCTCATTAACTTCCATTTGCTCCATATTATGTCCAGGCATCCGAAACTCAACCTCCATTCAAAGAAACAAAAATAATTCTTTTTTTTTTATCTCTGCTTTTGATTCTCCTAAAGAGAATCGATACAAATTCTATTTGAAAAATCCAATTGATATTTGATGGTCTACCGATTGAAGTACTAATCCGACGTCCCATATAAGTCTAGATAATCGTTGCAATTCCATTATGATTTCTAAACTGCTCGTCAGGTAACCGAACTTCTCTATAATTTAATTTTTTGTATTGATTGATTTAAATATCGTTTGGCTTATTTGATTGAATTGAATTGATATATGAGAATTGTGACTGATGTATTTTGCGAGTCAACGGGTCTTTATTGTGAATTGAATTGAAGTGAAAAAATAAAATGGAATGTGAAGCGGAATCACCTAGAGAGGGATTTGCGCTAGTGGAAAAGCGATATGAGAAAATGATTTGAGAAAACCTAGACCCGTTGATCTCTGTAAAATATATTATATTTGTTTATTATTGATGTGTGGATTAATCTGATCGGTTGATATTTTGATTATATAAATTGGTTATAGAGAAGCTGTGTCATTAAATAACCGGTTACTCAGCTTTGAAGCTGACTCCGTTTTGTTATTATTTCTTGTGAAGTAGGTTGACGGGCCGTCGGATGGATGCAAAATATACTGTCTCACCTCACGCCTCGTATTTCAAATACGGGGTGTGACACATGATAATGATGTGGTGGTGAATTCTTGATGAGTCATAACTTTTGAACGAATGAAATAAGCTTTTATAAACGCAACTGATTTATTGTAGAATTTTCCTTAATATTACATTAATAACAGCAATTATTAATATAATATTAATTAATTGCAATTATTATTGGAAATATTTATCATCATATTATTAATGATAATTATAATTAGATAAAATAATTATTATTATTGTTATTATTTATTATCCTTATAATGTCACACCCCAGGATGACAATCGTCCTGTCGCGAATACACATGCAAGGCATTTTTTTTTCTTTCCTGTAATGGCCTGTTTTCCAAAATATTATTGAACTAGATGTATAGAGTAGTATTAACTCTGTAAACACTTATATAGATCTTGCATTTTATTTATTATTTTCTGGTAAATTGATGTGGTTAAAAGTAACAATTGTGAAGTCATAAGTGTAAAGAGGATGATATTGTTTCTTCCCTTTGCTTGCAAATTTTAGCAAATAAGGAATTCAAACAACTTGTTCATGTTTGAACCTTTGGATCTTCTTTTTGATAAAATGCAGGGAAAACGTTTCATACAAATACTTTGATGGGCAACTGTGAATATTGATCTTCGGCCTAGCAACATGACATGGTGGGTTATAATTTAAAAATTATATTTACGTATTTATTGATGGGCCGAGATTGAACCTAATTATTTTATCTATTGGAAAGAGGGGAGATTATAATTTTCTGATACTATTTTTTGACATTACATTATGAAGGAAAAAATTTTGTGCATGGTTGGAGCATAAAAATCTTTTATGTCACTTAGTTGAACAATGATATATTTTTAGTGGAAATCTCTTTGTTAAAAAAAAAAAGAAAAAGAAAATATATAATATTATAAAATATTTCCTTTTTCCAATAAAAACAAATAATAAGAACACAAAAACTGGTTAAAAGTAAGAATACATACGTCAATCAATTAATTACTTATAAAAGATTTTCAGAGCCTCAACTTTAAAACCTTGATGATCGAGGAAGAAATTTCAGCAATATAAAGGCCATAAACCAAAGCTTCTTTTTTTTCGAGGGCCAGGTGGTAAAGCAGCACGCCGACACAAACCAAAGCTTCATTGATGGGCCCAGATTGAACCCAATTAATTATCTATTGGAAAGAGGGGAGATTATTTAATTTTCTGAACAATGATATATTTTTAACGGAAATATCTTTGTTTAAAAAAAACAAAAAGAAAATAAATAATGTTGTAAAATGTTTCCTTTTTCCAATAAAAACATATAATAAGAACACAAAAAGTAAGAATACATACATCAATCAATTAATTACTTACAAAAGATTTTCATAGCCTCAACTTTAAAACCTTGATGATCGAAGAAGATATCTCAGCAATATAAAGGCTTCAACCAAAGCTTCATCCTGGTTCTGGTCAACAAATGGGAATTTCTCGGTAAACACGGTTATAAAGCATCGACTTTAGCTGGAAAAAAGGCTCTCCTTTCCTTACTTGCTGGACACTCAGGTTGCCTCCTTCAATCAAGTTGTATGGCTTGCTAAAGGATTTCTATGTCGTCAAATAAGCTGATTCGTGCAGCAAAAATCATTCCTTAATATCAATTGGATAATAACTTATCAGTATATAGCTACAATTTAATTGGACGAATCATATATAGATCCTTCAAATTTTGTAAAAAAATTACAAATATAAAATTTCATAACAATATATATGACCACATGCCGTATTAAATTAAAAAAAGAAAAAAAAATAAAGAGAACCAACGTAAACAAAACGACATATATTGTACGCATAGCAGGATGATGGCAATGATGGCATTTTTAACGACCAGCAGCTATGCTCTTTTTAGCTTTCTTCTCCAGACTGAAATAATCAGTATGGTCAATCTCTATCAGATGGGACGTCGCTTCAGTGAGCAAAGTTTCTGTTTCTTCTGGATGGTACACTTGACTCCAGGGGTGCTGCTTAAGTTTCCTGATTCGGTCAAGTTCTTCAGCTACTTCTTTCATTGTGGGTCGGTCCTCTCCTTTCATATTTAAGCATTCCTTTGCAAGTCTAGCGACTTCCATAATTACTTCTATATCATCTTCACTTTTGATTTCATCATTTAGAAGCTCATGCATTTTATTCTCCTTCATGGCGGATAGAAAACAAGATGAAAGGCTCCTTTCATCTTCTGGTGCATCAAAATTAATTACAGGCTTGCAGGTCAGAAGCTCCAGAAGAACAACTCCGAAGCTGTAAACATCGCTTTTGTCTGTTAGTTGGCAAGATTGCATGTACTCTGGGTCGAGGTACCCACATGTTCCTTGCACAAATGTGACGAACTGTGCCTCATCTGTTGGAGATAATATTGAAGCTCCAAAATCAGACACCTTTGCAGTGTAACTTTCATCCAAAAGAATATTTAATGACTTCACATCTCCATGAAAAATTGGAGGAGATGCTGAAAAATGCAAATAGGCAAGTGCTTCAGCTGATTCATGAGCGATCCTTAAACGTATTGAGAGGGAAATGTGACTATCTTGATTGTTGCTATGGATGTGGTGATACAGGGTGCCATTTGGGATGAATTCATATACTAGCATAGGAACCTCAACCTCTAGACAACAGCCTAAGATTTTTACTATATTTTTGTGGTTAATTTGGGAGAGAATAAGCATCTCTTTACCAAATTCCTTTTTCTTTCGCTCGTCAGTTATCTTACACTTTTTGATAGCCACCATCTGACCTCTTAGAGATCCTTTGTATACAGTACCTTGGCCTCCATGCCCAATTATATTTGCATTATCAAAATTGTTTGTTGCCTGTTCTATTTGTTGTTTTGTGAAGATAGCGAAACCAAATCCCTGGTCTGATTGAATCTTCTCTAACAAAATTCGTCCTCCATGTTCTTGAAAATACTTCTCTTCTACTTTAGAAAGTTTTCTTTTTTCATTGATAGCATATGTCCCGAGCCCCAGAAAACATAGCACAATAACACCAGCACAAGGTCCTGGAATAATTAGTGTAAACCTTTTCAGTTATATGTATAAGAAAATAGATGGCTTTTGCTGACATAAACATTGACCCTTTATAGCTCGTGCTTTGACCTATCCTAAATCGAAAAATAGAACTATAGAAATAATGATCAGGTTTTAATTTTTAAGCAGAGTGTGTTCATTTTAGCATCACCAGCTATCTTTGTTTTCAAGTAACAACCTTTGAATTTCAACAAGCTATATTTTTTTCACTTAATTATAGTTATTTTTGCCGTGCCATATTTTTTCACAACACAAGAAACTGAAACATTCAAAAAGCTCCCATTTAGTGTGATACGTTGATAATAGACATGTCAAAAACATCATCTAAAAAGTGATGCGATAGTAGTTTCTTCCAAATTTTACACTATTTTGTACTCTGAAAGTATTCCTAACTCTTAATTTCCATACTTCCAGCATTTAAAACTTCAGGAGATTTTATTTTTCCAAAAGGTAACGAACCTAAAACAAGTGCCAAGTTGAGTTCGCATTCGTCCTTATTGCCACTCTTAAGACGCCTTCCAAAAGGACAAAAGCACTTATATCCTCCTTGGAAATTGTGGCACTTTGCTGGCGCAGAGCAGGGATTTTGTTTGACACATTCATCAATGTCTGCAAAACCATGCCAAATATTTAGTACCAAATGCCAATTGTATAAATTAACAAATTTATGATGCTACATGCTTTGATTGTTAACAAAATTATTAGATTTTGAGAGAGAGAAACCTTGACAGCCTCCTTCAAGGTATGGATTTCCTTGATAACCATCTGAACAATTGCAGAGATAACCAGCACTAGTGCTTGAGTTCAAACAAACGCTGTTGTCGCTACTGCAAGCGTAGGAGGATTTGTTGCCCTGTGCAATGTTGCATGTTGTGTTTCCAATGGACCAATCAATTACAGCTGACGTGTTTTGGCCAATTAGCTCATTAGTTGTGATGTACGATGTCTTGAGATAGAAGTCACTATCCTCCGTCAGCATAGCATAACCACAACGAGTAAAGTTGTATGATAATGAGGCGTTGAGGTCAGCATTCAAATCATCAAATGAAGTTATAAAATAGTTTGATGTTTCTGGGATGGTTGCCTGGCAACACCCAATTCCTGAGCAGTTACCGTTTGTCAAGCTCTCTAGGCTTTCACACAGAGGAGCACACCCGGTCACTCCCACATAAGAGTTTGCACTATCGGCAATAGTAAGACTGGCGAGTGTATTACACCCAATAGCTCTGATTATGTTTTTCTCAGTATTGAGCTGGAAGGGTGTACCAGTCCAGTCCACTGTATAAGTAAAACTCAAGTTTGTACGTGTAGTGTTGCCATAGCACTGGTAAGAAACAGGCATGCTAACACGCGCCTGGCCCGAGGATAGGTTTATATTCAGAATCGTATAATTACCTAGGTAAGGAGTAGATGTACCAGCACTAGTTGAGCTACAATTGAGCTCAAAGCCCGGCATGGCACATTTGGAGCCGATTCCGAAAGGATAAGGGATGGGGACTCCACCACAGCTATTTGGGCATCCAGGCAGAGTGATGACTTCAGATTGAGCTGCTGATTTGGTTATGGACGGCGAGATAAGGAGAAGAACTTGGATGATGATTAGTATCATTGCCCCCATAATATCATGTGTGGAAAGACACTTGCCTTCAATAATTTAGTTCGTCTTCTATGCTTAGCTTTAATGAAATGGCCGATGATAGTTATTGCACATGCCACATACTATTGATAACTTGTGCTCAGCATTAATTGGATGCTCATTCAAATCTGTATTAGATTGACCGGGCTTTTTCTTCGGATTATAAATTATTAATTATTAAACACTTAACACGCTACTGGTGCAGTGCGTATAGGACGACTAGGTCGGGTCCAACAATTTGACCTCGTGCCTTTTGTTTTATTTATTTACCATAGATATTTTAGATGTCTTTTAGATATCTTCTTTTGTCGCTTTTATTGATGTAAATAGCTTGTAGTACCTTGTAATACCTTTCATTTTTTTTTTTTTTTTCTTTGTTGGTTGGCTCCCCACTTACCTTTAAAAAAAATGGACCTCGTGCCGGACTATATCAAATAAATATTTTTAAAAGTAAATAATAATAAAAAAAATACTCAATAGAAAAGTAGAGATAATGCATAATTTGATAATATATATATTTCATTCCAATCCATCTGTTATCATGTAGACCTCTCAACCTGGCTTTCGTTGTCAAAAAGGACTTATAATTAAAATTAAATCCGATTTTCTTTATCCGTTGTTGAATACTTGAATTGTAGAAAATGACAAATGTGACATTGACCTGGTTCCGAATTGGTCAAGATAATATGGTTTGGAAATTGGAAATGGACAAATTCTGATTTGACTCGCCCCATAAACATGCTATTGAAAATCGGCCTATGGAATTGGTGAATAGAAATCCGAACTTTTGAGTACTGACCTGCCGCTGCCAACTATGTTGCATTTTTTTTTTCCATTGAACATGTACAGAGCAAGAGCATTCCTCTTATATAAGATGTTTGCCTTACATATTGAAAACTTATGGACTTTAATAGATGTGTCAATTCATTCCGGACCCAGAGAAACTTTGTGCTTTTACTTCTTTTTCATTTTCTTTAGTGAAAGCATATTAATGGGCATGAGACCAACGACTATAATGAATAAAAAAATAATAATAAATCATACGGTCCTGATGTTGAACTAAAAGAAAAAAAATAAATAATTCTCTTTTATCATGACCCCGAACAATATTTTATTTGCACTTTTAGTATTATTAAGAATTATATATTTTTTGGATATCATTTCAAAATTCTTTATTTCATTGATAAAAACCCTATTATTTTTCATATTCAGTAAAATTATATATTTTATGGATCAAACATATTGAATATTTTAAATGTGTTCGCACGTACAAACATGTCATTGCAGACATTATTTCTTGATTCTGTAAAGCAATTTGTTTCTCTCAGATTTGTGTTTGGAATTTTGGACAGAACAAATCTAAAACATTCATTTATTTTCCTATAAAAATTTAATTTATAATAATCATTCGGATGTCCAAAACATTATTGTGCCGATGCTCTTCTTTACATGCTAAAATCATTTGTCTTTCTAGTTGTAGGTGATTATAGTCTACTTTTCTTTTTAACTGTTGTCTAATTTACATGAGAATATCAAAATATTTTTATACAATATGTGTTAATTCGGGAAAACCTCCAAATAACCTATTTCCAAACTATTATCCAACTAAGGTATAGTTGCGGTTACGCTACAACTATTATCTCGCTTTTAATTTTTGTTAATTGATGATGTTGAATGTTCTAATTGCGATGTTATATTTTTACTTGTATTACTATTGTAGCACGTGGTGGGTTTCCATTGCTGAAGGAGGCGGCGGCATTTTAAGGTTGGAAATATCTAGCTACAAGCTAATTTGTAATAGCAAAGTGGCGTTTGGTTGGTAAGAGAACAACTTAAAGGACAACTTTAAGGAAGAAAAAAAAAAATTCATGCCAAGATGTAGTCTAAAGTGGATGCTTTGGACCAATTCTAAAACAAATATATCTAGTTAAAGACTAAGTCATATTCTATTGTATAACTATTAAAAAGTTTGTAAATAAAACATAATTTTTCTATCTGATTACATTCTTGATCAATCACAGCCATCCATAATTTTTAATGAACGATCTATTATTAACCTCGTATAAGAAAAATGGTCCATTGTCAAGTTTATCTTAGTATTAAACTAACAACAATAACTATTAATTTAATATCAAATACAATTATAATTGACATTATTAATCATAATATTACTGATCATTATAATAATAATAATAATAATAATAATAATAATAATAATAATAATAATATAAAATTATATTATTAGACATAGTCTTTATTATTATTTTTCCGTTTATTGCCTGTGTGTAACTTGTAAGGAATAGGGATACAAATAAACAATTTGTTTGTTTGGAATCTTCGATGAGTTATGACAACGGGTTGGCGCTCCTAGTCCTAGTGTGCGAGGCCACAAGGTAGCGTTTTTCCTATGCTGCGGAAGAGGCGGGATCCAATGTGTTACATTGTATGTCATCTCTGTTTAAAAAGCTTTGATTGTAAAGAAGTTGTTGCTCGTCGCATCAAAGGCTACAGAGATGACATTCCAGATATCACTGGAAACACGTCTGACCGACCGGTCACCGTGCACTAGCTCTGAAAATTTCGTCGTTACGCTGTTTTTATTTCACACATTTTCAAAGCCAGATTGTGATCTAACGGTCAACTTTCAAAGAATCATGTTTAAAGCCTCGGATCTGCACGATTGTGTCATATAGAGCAACTTTAAAACATATACGATCATATGAATATATTATTTTTTGTACAAACTTAAAAAAAATAAAATAAAAATACTCTAAAAGTAATAGATTTTGTATCATGGTATATTTTAAGGAAAATTCTATTATCCACTAAATTTTATAATTGAATTTAATCCAGATTGTTCATTTTTAATTTTGAAGAAAAATGAATGATCAGGATTCAAATTCGGTTTAAAATTTCAATCCTATAGAGTTACTCATATTTTAATATGAAAAGATAATTGACAATAATTGCAAAATTCAGTAATTGCTATTTTGATTGATATAATATTGCTACAAGTCTACCATGGCAACGAAGAACGAAATTGAATTTTGCTGGGATGAGTGAGGCGGTAGAATTAGTATATGGAGAAATCGGTCTTTGTCGTCATTCGCCAATAAATGTGGCCTTCCTGGAGCTCCAGGGAACAAAGGTGGAAGTATGTAACGTCTTTTTTTTTTAAAAAAAAAAAAATATTAATTTCCAATTTTTAATGCATATTTGTCAATAAAAAAGGTACTGATCTTAATATTAATCAGCATGAAGCAATTCTATATATGTATAATTCAGATCGAACATTTATAATCTGAACCGAGATTCTATACGACTTTCATCTTTTTTTTTTCGAAGATAAGATGGGTCAAGCCTCCATCCAACTTATTTAGGCGGGAATTCTATTAGAGGGTCACGTAGCTCTTTGATTACGTGAACATGATATTTAGGAGGGGAATTCTATTGGCGCACAACCCATATTTTCTTTCAATAATTTTCAGTACTCAAACTAAAAATAAAATTCATTAAAAGTGAATAAACTATCTCGGGGAATTTTCTAATGAATAATATTTTTTTTTTATCTTTTTCAGGTTATCCAGTCCCTTCGCTACTCCCACTTTTAAAAGCTGGAGACTACTAGCATATATATCAAGTAGTTGGATTGCATAGGATACAACATATAGACTTGCGAAACGGGCATGGAACAAGTCTGTTCCGTTTCAATAACGGAACAAAACTATTTTTCCATTTACGTTCCATTTCGATAAATGAAAAAGTTTTTCAATTTCGTTTCTGTTCTATTTTTTATTTTTCATTATAATTCATTATTTCCGTGTTCCGTTTTCGAAACCAGATAATAGTCTATTCCGTTTTTTAAAGCGGAATCCATTTTCTCTTCTATTTTCATTCCGTTTGGAATGACAGAGTATTGACAGGTCTAACAACATACAAGCGAAAAACTAGAATGTATTGTTATTTTCATTTTCTTAGCAAATTTAAACCCAAATATAAGTGAATCCAAATTTAACATCAAATGGCAACGGTATTTATTGAAGCTGGGCCTAAATCTTACAATAGGCCATGATAAAATTTTTTTGGACGTATACTGATGGGCCAAGATTAAACAAAGTTTTATCGTGAAGACTAAAGAGGCAGGGGAGATTGAACCTGTTATTACGAACCAGACACAGGAGGTCACTCAGCTGTGTAACATAGACCACTCCATCCTTAGCTACTGTATTGAACATGCCTTATTGCAAATGCTAAAAAGAATACATTTTTTTTAAACATTATTTAATCACCAGTTCATTACATTAACATGTTGTAAAACCGATCAAGAATGTTTCGAGTCTAACGACAAATTAATTTATTTCCTTACATTAATTGTATGCCCACAAGCGATTTCCACAAAGGATAGCTAAATGATCGAATAAAAAGAGAAATTAGAAAAGGAAAAAAAAATAAAATGGGTTCAAAAAAGAAATTAATCAAACAACTTAATACCATTCTGATAGTCTTCACAATGCCTCACATGCCGAACAGCTTTGCTCCTAGTTTTGCAATTGAAATCAGGAGCAGAATGGAAACACGCGTCTATTGTAATAGCTCGGCGGCATGGAGGATCTGGAATTTTACGGTCCTTCGCGCTCAGTAGAAACCATGGCTTAATTCCAGCTAGACTGCAACCCACATAACCAAATGTGGATCCTGAAGTTGTGACCAATACATCTGAGAAACTCAATAGCAAAATTTCAGATAATGCCTTTTGATTGTGCAACTGCTGCTCAAATTGTTGCTTCTCTTCATGACTTGGCTGATGCACACTGACAATCTCGCCAGTGGTTGTCGATTGTGTGTAGTACATGTCCTTTAATCTCTCGTACAAGTCGCCGTACAAAGACGCGACAAGGACTGCATGAGTTGTCGTTTCATTGGGTTGCCAAGAAGAACTTTTGGATTGCACAGGATTTGGTTTCGGTAAAATCAACTCTTCATGTGTGCAGGCAACAATTTGTTTAAACATGTCATCAGTTGAAATTGGTGCCCAGTGAAAAATTCTTGCTTGAATGCCAATTCTCTCCTTCACTTTCGCCAAGTAAGAATTGTGGTACCTCACGACCATGCCCCAAACTGAGTTGCTTGGGTGGAGTAGGTACCGCCCAAGGTGGTGAAATACTGTCTCCTTTTGAGGAAACATCTTCTCTAATTCTTGCTCATATTGTGGTACCATGAACAGTCCAGGGACAATATAATTGTCAGATTTAATCAAAACCCAATTGATCTTGTTAATCACGTTTTGATCATCTTCACAAAAGAAACGTTTGTGCAAAACATGGTTGAGATAGTCCCACTGTAAGTGCAGATACACGAATGGAGGTAATGCTGATGGAGGTGAATTAGGATCGTCATTGATCAAGTTATTTGCGACCATGTAACCATAACTGTTCTGAGCATGTACATTGTAACCTTCGAAATTCTTGATTGGAAAATCAGAAGGTATGTACCAGGTCGATCCAGGAAATGGCTCACAAAATAAATCAACCATGTCAGTTGCTTTGTGGATCAGCATGACCCGGTTGGTTAACAGAGCATAAAGAAATGTGGAGACCAGTGTTAGCATTCGGTTTCCGATGCCACCTAGTGGACTCCAAATTACATAGTTGCACTCGAGCTGGTCTGTGCTATGGTTCGTCTTTAATTGTTGCATTGATTTCTGGAAAAGCAGAGTATCAGGGCTGCACTTTTTGTGAAGTTGTTCATACTTGCGTAATTTAGAGATCAAGTAAGAGGACAGGAAGTATGGTGAGGCTTTGCGGTATAGCAGGGTTTGGTACCGGCTCAGGCAGGATTGTTCATCGAAATCAGGTGACAGTAATCCACCTAAAAGTTGATCATTTGGTACAGTAGCTGCTGCTGTACCTTTTGTCGAACCTAAAACATTTTGTAAAAGGAAAACATATAAAGATGGCAGGTGATGAGATGCTAAATGGAACATCAGATAGCTATTTTTTTCTGAAGGCAGATTTGCAGCATTTTGAGAAGAATAAAATGTTAAAGATTTTTCTAAAGTCAAATTTGTTTTAAGAATTTACTTATTGTATTTCCAAAGTGAATCAATCACATATTACATGAACTGTGTATTTATAGTTTCTGATTAGTAAAAATTAACCAATTGGTGAAAGCCAGAGAATTGCCTATCAATACCAATAATATTAGATTTGAAGGACCTGTATGCAGAATTTCATTGGCAAAAGCAAAGTTAAGAGGAAAAGAAAAAAATGAATTTAGTACTAGACAACTAGATCATAACCAACCTAAACTTTTACCTTCTCCAATAGTGACTTTTACTCCTGGAATCCAAACTGTCGTTGAAGTGGGTCGATAACTTAAATATGCCAAAATTAGAAGCAAAACACTGACAAACAGAGAAAAGCGCACAAGCAGAGGCCTCAATGCATTATAACTGGACTTATTCTTGTACTTCATCATAGAAGCGCACTTCTGCCTTTGTAATTGGCAACTATAGAAATTGGAAGTGTCCAATGACTAATGCTATCTTATATCTCCACCTTTGCTTGAAAAGTAGAAGTTCGAGTGTCCAATGACTAATGTATGTTTGTGCGTTTGTTTACAGACAAAAAAATAATAATAATAATAATAATAATAAAAAAACTAAAACTGTTTAATCTTTCAGGTCACTAATCCAAGGTTTTGGACCTTAATTTGCTGGTATTGGGCAAGTGGTTCACTTTTTTCCGAGAATATTTGTTTCAGTTTTACTCATTAAATGATTATCTGGAGGCAAAGTGGGCACCTATATCAAGTTATTGGCCTCAATGTATATTTAATTAAGTAAATGACCAGTGTGCATATCAGATAATATTTATAGAAACAGGGGTTAATAGAATTGGCCGTAGTTTATAGAGAAATATTATGAAATAAATACCGGATACATATTTATTTAAGCTCTCCAACTTATTTCGAAATAAAATATCATAGAGGACCTCAATCGGATTTCGAACCCACGATCTCTTATGAAAGTGTATTGCTCTTTGCTACTAGACCAAGAACTAGTTCTAATGGATACATATTTGTTAATAATAGAGATACAAATTAGATAGGAGTGTCAGTTTTTTAAAATAAAAATATAATCAAGTTCCAAAATCCACATTCTAAGTAAATTATGCTTTTAATTATGCTAGATCAAAGAACATTTCTCTATTTACAAAACGTCTATCCAAAAAAGAAAAAGGGAAAAGTAAAGGTCTTCCCAAATGGTCCTCAAAAGGTAACAGAACATTACATTTTTCTCTTATATATATTTTTATCGTATTATTTCTGTATGATTTTAAATATGAGTTGTATGTTACACAATTTTTTCCCCTCTTTTTATTTTGTTTTATTATTTTTTATTTATTTATTTTCGTTTGTAGTTGAAGGCAGCACTTTTCAGCTTACTGATAAATTAATCTGTGGTTCAGCACGCAGAAAGTATTCATTCAGACGGCAGATATCTAAATCTTATAATAGACACTATCACGCGAAGAAAAAGGAGTATCATTCATAAGGCAGATATTTGGTAGCAGTTTTCCAAGTCAACCAACGAAACTTTTAAAACAAAATAGGGTGACACACGTGGTTGGTTTTATTATGTTTCATGAACATCAGAACATGAACCTCATTTGATATTTATTAAACTCAAAAGTCAAAATTTTAAGTCGTGTTGTGAACACACGGTTTTCTCAAATACTATTATGTTGTATATGCACGATATATATACATATATATGATGTAGTATAGATCATAATTTAAATGCAGATTCGAATTTAAAAATTATTTTGTGTGATTCTATAAACGTATTAGTTAAATTGTCGATACTAAATTTCAATTGAAAACAAGATAAACTTAACACCACATGGAAAACGACAATTTAGTCGAGCATTTCCGGATTAATTCTAATGAAATTTGCGTGACAGTCTCCAGTTGACTTTGAGCCTTGTGCAGGGCCACATAAAGTCATGCGCACAAGACCTTTATTTTATTTTATTTTTTTTAAATGGCCCGTAGGCACATGCGCACAAGACCTCGTACTGCAAAAGTGAAAGCGTCATCTCTAATAATTAATAAATCGTCCCCTTTACTTTTAATGAGAATAATTGTTCTCTGTTCTCAATTAAAGCGTAGCGTAATTTCGTGCATATAAGTTTATAACACTTTTTTTCATGCGGTTGCCTCTTCAAGACGTATTGTCAACCACATCAATTCTGTTTGCGTTAACAACATTCCCATTTCGGACCAGTCCAACCTGTTGTCTACCTTCCTTGATCATTTTCGCTCAATCTTAGGAACTAATCCCCCACATCCCCCGCCTTTTGACCTGACAGGTAAACTTGGCACCTCTCCGGATCTCTCGACCCTGGCTATGCCATTCTCTGAATTTGAGGTCCTTCTTGCTATCAAACAACTCCCTTCTGGTAAAGCTTCCGGTCCATATGGTTTTCCAATTGACTTCTTCAAGACTTTTTGGGATATCATTAAACTTGATGTTTTACAAGCCATGTTATCTTTTCAAAATCTCAATCTTGATCTATCCATCCTTAACAAGGCCACAATCACCTTAGTGCCCAAGAAACAAAACTGTTCTAGTGTCTCGGACTACAGTGCCTATAAGCGTCATCAACTCGTTCTCCAAAATTATCACAAAGATTTTGACAAACCGTCTTCAACCATTCATGAATGATCTTGTCAGTCCATTCCAAACTGCTTTTATCAAGGGACGATCAATTATGGAATCTTATATGGTGACCAGAGAATTCATTTCTTTCTATCACAAGCGAAATATTCCAGCGATTCTCTACAAAGTTGACTTTGCCAAGGCATTTGATGATGTCTCTTGGACTTTTCTCACAAATCTCCTGATAGAAAGAGGCTTCCCTCTTTCATTCATTTCTTGGATTCTAATGATTCTTCGCTCTTCCACTTCTGCAGTGAAAGTGAATGGTGAACTTTCTCCTAGCTTCTCTCATAAAAGAGGTCTAAGACAGGGAGACCCTTTGTCTCCCCTGCTTTTCATTCTAGTAACAAATGCTTTACAAACCTTTTTCACCAATTCCTCCTCTCTCTCTTCTGGTCCTATTATCATTCCGCCTTGAGCTCTTCAATATGCAGACGATACAATCATCCTCTTGGAAGCGAGCCAAAAATCTTTACTTGTGGTCTCCGAGATCCTTTCGAAGTTTGCATTGCTGACAGGTCTCCGTGTTAACGACGCGAAATGTCTCTTTGTTCCTATTTCCATCCTTGAGTCAGCTCTCCCTCGCATTTCCTCTATTCTCCGATGTGATGCAAAAAATCTATCGATAACTTACTTGGGCTTACCTCTCACTATTCGTAGGCCAAAGAAGATACTTTTCCAGCCTCTAATCAACACTTTCCAGCGAAAATTAGATGGTTGGAAAGCCAGATTCCTTTCTTTAGGAGGCCGACTCGCACTGGTTAAGTCAGTTCTTACTGCCCTCCCTTTACATTACATGCAGGTCTTGAGATTGCCACGTTGGGTTTTAAAACAACTTGAAGGAATTAGACGAAGGTTCTTCTGGAAAGGAAATGATAAATGTCTAGGAGGCCACTGCCTCGGTAATTGGAAAACTTGTTGTCTCCCTAAATCAAATGGTGGGTTGGGCATTATCGATTTAGATCGCCAAAACCAATCACTCCTCATGAAATGGCTTTGGAAACTAGGTCATGATTCTACCTCGGTTTGGATTTCTACCGTACACCTGCTCTATGGTACTTTAGACAACCCTATCTTGAATTCATGCGATGTTTCCTATGGCCTATCTGACATTCTCCAGCTTATACCATTCTTCAATCTTTCTTCTCTTGATTCACACAATAATGTGGTGTGGAGATGGACGCAGAATGGACTCTTTACTTCATCCAGTGCATACCACACACTCTCAAATACAGGTGTCCGAGCTTGGTTTTATCCTTCACTTTGGAAAATTAAAACTCCACCTAAAGTAAAAATTTTTCTATGGCTTTTGCTCCTGGACCGATTACACACTCAGCAGAATCTCCTCCAAAAGGGTTGGCCTACTTCGACATCTTGTCCCTCTTGCAATATGGGTGTTATTGAATCTGCGGACCACCTTTTCTTACACTGTCCATTCGCTGTTAACATTTGGACACGGATACAATTTAGATTTAGGATCCCTACCATCAACTTCACCGTGGACCGTTGCAATTTCTGGCTTTCTAATAGGAGAACACATATTAAAAATTGGGACATCATTTGGGCCGCAACTTCTTGGAACTTGTGGAAGGCACGCAACAATACAATTTTCTCCAATTTAAATACCCAGCCGGAGATGTTGCTCAAGACAATATGCGAGGATATCAATCTTTGGATTAGGCATGCTTAGTTTTAGATTTTTTGTTTCTTTCTTTTTATTATTTTTTATTTTTTTATTTTTAGTTTTTTAGTTCTTTTTGTAAATATCTTTTTTAAATAAATTATCTGTCGGAGTGGTGATTGCCACCTGACCCTAAAAAAAGTTTATAACACTTTAAAAAATAAAAAAAATCTTTGTCTACACAAAACCTGAAATGTTTTTTTTTTTGAATAAACTAGACAGTGGCTATCTAGTGAACAAAACCTGAAATGTTATTTGAGCATTTGACTATTTCGTAGTCCTGTACTCGGTATCGGCAGACTAATGATATAACAATTATCATCCATTTTTTGGATTAAATTATCCAATATATATGGAGTTCTCCTTTTATATATTATATAATCAAAATAGTACATGTCAAAAAGGAAAAATAAAGGACTGAAACAGAGAAAGGAGATGGAGCAATCCAGATAATGGAAATCTGAAAAAACTCTGAAGGATATGAGAGAATTAATAAATTTTATATTCTAAGTACTATATAATTTTCGCTGTACAATTTTGTATGGTTCTATTTTATAGAGGTGCATGTTGGAGTTGAGCATTGCCTACTCCAAAGTTAAATGTGTTATTGTTTTGCTATACATGTAACGTTAACTTTCTAAAAACAGAAAGAGGTACAACTCTGTTTTTCTTTTTTCTTTTTTTTTTTTTGCCAAAAATTGCAAGATGGGAATAGATTAGCCCATAATGACTCAAACTAGAGAGCTTTGCGGCTATTTTTTTTTTTTCCCAAATTTTTGTCTTCATTCTCAATGGTCCTGCCCCTAAGTTGGATTGGTAGGAATTAATTGATCCCAACGTGATAAGCATGTCAAGAAATTTTCCTTTGACAAGGTCTTTAATGAGCATGTCGATCAATTTATCTTCACAAACATGATCTGATTTGATCTGATAAAAATAATTCCCTTCTCAGTCACTTCAGATTGATTATCAGTTTGTAATGCATAAATGATTAAAATCAGGGGCCACGATATGAAGTGTCCAAATAGGTTTAGGCCCCCGAAAAAATTATAACTAACCTAATGAAATTTTAAAATAATCCAGTTTTAATCAAAAATTAAAAAATGACCGTGCAGTATCGGATTCTGATACTAATTTTTCTTAGTATCGGAATCCGAAATTCCGATACAAGCTAGTATCGGAATCCCAGAATCCGATACTAGCTAGTATCAGAATCTGAGATTCCGATACTAGAGACCATTGAAAGTTCCGTTGTTTTTAGTATTATAATATTAATATAACATTGATGAAGAAAAAGACAAAATATTATAATATTAATATAACATTGATGTAAGAAAAAGACAAAATTGGAAAGTTAATATCGGTAACTCAATATCCGATACAACAAAAAATAATATATTTTATATTTTTCAATGTAACTCAATATTCGTTTTATTTATTGAAGAAGTTAACCTCTGTAATTTATTTTGTGAATATTTTCAAATGGGTGACAGGAACTGCATATACGCGCACAACATGAAAAACATTTAATACTTCATGTGTGCTACTTATATCACATGCTTTCTTTTATCTAGTTGACACATCTACCAGTTGATCCTGTTGGGAACTAAAAGATTGTACTGTTATCCTTCCTGTTGGATGGTACCCTATTTGAATCTTATATTTCTTTCATACTTCATAAAACTTTCCTATAGTTTTTATCTTGAACTGTGTGTTTGGTTTGCTCGAAAATATATAAAACAAAAATTAATTATTTTACTTGAAAGTCTTATTCTTTAGGAATAAGTTTGTTGAAATCAAAAGTATTATTTATGAGTAGTTAATTCAGAGCTCGAAATATATAAACTTTTAATCTAAGTTTGTTTGGATTATTTTAATTCTGAATTAAATTTTTAATCAGAATTTGCTTTAATCATTTTGATTTAAGTAAAGTTTTATTCCAAATAAGTTCTTAATTCGGATTAAAATCATAATCCGAACAAATTCAGATTAAAATTAATTTAGAAATATCACTCTAAGATGATCAAGATCTATTCCTTTTGTATTTAAAATAAATATTAACAAAACAAGTTGGGCTAGAATTTGTGCATATTTTAGGAATAACATATATATATATATATATGCTTTGGATGCACACCGTTATTTTTGTTTTTTGATATCATGTCAATAATATTTCATTGTTGTAGTTTCATACTTTAAAGTAAACAGTCAAAATATGATTAGGATTAATTGATATTGTCTTGTCTTGACGACTCTGACAATACTTAGCAAAATCAAGCCAAAAATAAATATTCATAAACAAAAAAATGTATAGAAAAAAATTTAGTTTATTGGTTGGATGTGCATCAAAATTTATGTAATTGAAGTGTTACCTAGTACGTTTACTTATAGAGAAATTTTAGAGATCCCGGATAAATAAAGATATTTTAGCAATTTTGTTGGCACGCCTCCTCGAAGGATTTCAACGTATATAGTGAAAAACAGACAATTAATTCTAAGTTGCTAAATGAACTATAATGCATGTGATTTTACTATTTTCATGGATATAGTTTGCATATTGTATAGATCACAACTTTAATATAGCTAAATTACTTTTAGATACTAATATTTACTATCAAAATTCTTGAACTAATTTACTGTATAGAGATCTCTCAAACTTTAAAAAAGAAAGTAAACAATAGAACAATCATTCCGATGTAGGTTTTACTCATGTACTTCATTCACGTTGACGATTTGGAACAAGAATAATTGATTGAAGGAAACAAAGCTAGAGTTAAATTACGCCTCTAGAATCTAGATAGTTTGAACCTAATATTAAAATATATATAGTAGCTTCAAGTACCGATAAATATTTTTAATTATCTATGAAAATAATAATCTTAAATTTTACGACTATGAAATCCGATCTAAGCAATATGTGTCAGAAATTGAGAACGAGACAAAATTTTTACTGATTAAAATTTAAGATTATTAGTATCGGATTCTGGGATTCAGATACTAGCTTGTATCAGAATTTTGGATTCCGATACTAAGCAGAATTAGTATCGGAATCTCAAATTCCGATATGCATGGTCATTTTTAAATTTTTAATTAAAATAGATTATTTTAAAATTTCTTAATTAATTAAGGTTAGTTATAATTTTTTCGGTTTAGGCCCACTGTCAAACTTTTATTGCAGACCTTTTCTTAGTATTTCCAACTTGTTATTGTTTAAAGCCCACGGGCTGTTTAAACTTCAAAAAAAAAAAAAAAAAAAAAATTGTTATTGTTTAAACTGCATAACGTGGACAACGGTCACGAAACTGAGTTGTTTCGTTGACCGTTGCGTCATATGCCACTCTTTTTGGTAAATTCTGGCATGCGTACTGTTTTGACGGGCCTCAAATTTTAATTGTCAAATTTAATGGAACAGATTTGACGGAATGGTAAAATCGTCCATTTATATAACATGTATGGGCTTGAATCGGGCGGGCTTAGTTCGCATGGCAGAACTTTTTGGTTGCGGGTTTCGTTCCGTTCAATGAACGCAAGAAATATTTGTTTCGTTAATCGTTTTCAGTCACTTAAACGGTTAAAACGGTTTAACCGTTTGAAAATTTAACGGTTGTCATTTTTATAGCAACTTTAATAGCACAGGCGAGGCAATACTAATAAACAATCTCGGAGAAAATCCAATTGAACCGATATATAAATTAACATATAAAATATTACAAGGATGCACACTTGCACTTGCAAAAATCTGATTGAACCAATAATTTATAGACATAACCAAGATTGCAAAGAAAGTTTGATTTTCAAAAAAAAAAAAGCCACAATAAACATAACCAATAATAGACACAAGTCACAGAACCAATAATAGCCAAAATATTACATCCTTGCACTTGCAAAATATTACATCGATGCACACCAGTAAAGCTCTGACATACCTTTCACCATCTTGCAAGCAGCTCTTAACTTTTCTCCCATTGTTTTTGTTATTATCATCTTGGCAAGCAATTTGAATAATCTCCAAGTTTATACTCCTTATATCTGTCACATTAAACACATTTGAAAAAATAATAATAATAATAATAATAATAATAATAATAATAATAATAATAATAATAATAATAATTGAGTAAACCAGATGCCATTTGACTAATTAATTTCTGTAAACTAAGGATAATTCGAAAATAATTGATGAACAAGGACAGAAATATACAGAAAAAATAAAATTGAACTTTACAGTAAAATCAGATGAACAAGAAAGAAATTTTCAATTTAACTATGCCACTTTAAAAACTGAAAATTGGACTTTACAGTAATTAATTATTTGTTCTTCTTTGGTCTTCCATTAGATTCTGAAGAATAATTAACTAAGAAAAGTACTGTATTGACTTTGTGTATTTTAGTGTTGTAAATGATCTTCATCAAACGCAGATACCAATTTTTTCTCCAAAAGTAGCAAAAAGAAAAAAAGAAACTTGTAAACCGAGAACTTAATCCGAACAGGGATGAACAACTCCCTGTTCGCGCAAACCAAACAAATCCAGAACAGGGATGAACAAGGGTTAAGTGGGTTGTTCTTAGTTCTGGGATTTTTGGGAACAAGAATTGGGAACAAGGGATTGCCTCTGGGTTCGTGCACACACCTTGTTCATCCCTTGTTCTCATTGGTTCCAAACATAGCCTAAATTAAAATCGAATTAAATTGTGGTAAGCAACTCATTGGCCAAAGAGAAAGTCAAATATCATGAACTCGAAGTTTATCGCCCCAATTAGTACTGACATGTCTGCGCTCCAAGAAAGGAATGAGTTGGACCAGACCTTTATCGCCCAATTATTGCTATGCGGCTCTCAGTCCCGAACCCTAGATCCGAGAACACCGCCTTCTCAGCCATGACGACTTCTGCTGCCTGAGGCAAGAAGGGGCTTCACGGCAGCCATTGCGACCGCGATGTCCACATGAAGGAAAGCTGCTGGGTTCTCCACTTGCATCTCAAACCTAAGAACAGGGGCCAAGGCGGAGGAGGTGGTCGAAACCAGGGGACTGGAGCCATACTGGAATCCATATCTGGCGGAAACTCTAGTTTCGAATCATGGGGGAAGATAGAAGGAGATGGGTCGAATGGAGGGGTGCGATAAGGAAGGTTTCCCTACTCCGCCTGGTAAAGGGGGAGCGGCGCTAGAGTAGATAGATTAGGGAGAGGAGAAATGGAAGTAGAGAGGGAGCGGCGCAAGAGGCGAATAGAGTTTTACTTAGCTTTGTTTTTTCCGCCTGTAGACTTCACGAAATAAACGGTTGAAACGAAACGGAACTGTATCATTTCGTTAATCGTTTCGTTAAATGGACGAAACTCTCTCTGATTTCGCTAACCATTTCGCTCCTTAGACGAAACTAGAATTTCTTAACCGTTATCGTTTCGTTTGGGACGAAACGAAACGAAATACGGCTGAAACGATTTCCATTTGCAGGCTTTATTAGATTGCAAAGTCCAACTGTTAGGTATTGAGTATATGAGTCCACATATACTGATGGGCCCAGATTGAACCAAAATTTATCTTGAAGGGAGGAGATTATCAGTTTATGATATTATTTTTGTGATATAACATTGTGAATTTATAATTTTGATCACTGTTTTCTGATTCAGCAGTGAATATTATATTTACAGCGTTGAATAATGGTATTTTTCTTACTTTTTGTTGAATTTATTTAGTTGCAAAAGGAAATAATAAAAAAGATCGTCTGTTTCCATTGATTATAAAAAACAAATACATAGAGTATCTACTGCAATTTCATCAAAAAAATTTGCACACGTCTACCTACATCCCAGGTAATTGAGGAAGAACTACAAGGCTTCATGGAAATTTGTCTAATCCCATCGACATAATTGAACCGGTACCAAGTGGTACCAGAAGCACTAATCAAACACAACCTATACCCTCAGTAGCAATGCCAGTATAATATCGAAAACATGATTCTAAAAATCGGAATCGGAATCGGATAGTTGGTCCAAGAAGTCGAATCGGACGAATCGGAAAAAATCGGATGAATAGAATCTGAAAATCGGATTTTTAACGGAAATCATAATTTATGCAATTAAAATTTAGAAAAAAATACGAAAAAAATTACAAAAAAGTATTTTGTCAAATGTAAGCTTCAAAATCATCAATTAGAAGTATAAAATCAATTAAGACATAAAAGTTATATAATTAAGGAAGCTATTATGATACCCTCAAACTTTACAGAAAATAAAATTTTGAAAATAATGAAAAAAAATTTTTTTGTTAATACTTTTATTTAGAAAATTTTTTGATATGCAAACATTCTTTAGCTTAATGTCTATGTTAGAATTGTAGAATAAAAATTTTTACAACTTTTCTATACTTTTTGATCAAGCATATTTTATTTAAATTATTTTAAATTTTAAAAAAATCTGAGCCGTCCATAGTATAAAAAATGAATAACTGGAGAGGTCTAGTGGCCCTTCCTTCCCATGACCCCATCTTACATTTTCCCGTCTCTCATTATATCGCTTCAAAAAAAAGAAAGGGGCCGCCGAACAACCCAACAGAGGGGAAGCCACCTCCTCCTACACCGTTCCACCGGCCTCTCACACGTCTCTCTCGCCCTAGACACCTTAGGTTGTGTTCCCATCATCCTTTCTCCTCAATCCGTTGGTGAGCACCACCATTAATGGCCGTTCTTGAACATCTCAACCCGATTCCGCTCCAAACCCACGAAAATCGGCTCGGTACTTGCCGATTCCGATCCGATTCAGCCCATTCGAATCGGAATCGGCCGATTTTTCGAACCATGATGTTTCGTAAATGATAAACGAATATGAATCTAACATTGATAATATTGTACATCCAATGCAATAAGGTTCTGTTTAACTGCCCATGTGGATTACAGTATCAAAGAATAAACGAAAAGTTAAAACTATCTTCAAAATTCTTTACACTAATTCTATGCTGACAACTTAATTTCCATATAAGATAGTTAAAGGATGGAATACATAGAGAAGTTAGTCAAACAACTTGATACCTTCAGCGTAATCTTCACAATGCCTCAAATATCGAGCTAGCTTTACTGTATATGTTTTGTTACTAGTCTTGCAAATAAAGTCAGGAGGCGAATGAAAGCAAGGATCAAGTGTAATAGCTCTGCGGCATGGAGGATCTGGAACCTTCTGGTCCTTTGAGCTCAACAGAAACCATGGCTTAATGCTAGCTAGACTGTAACTCACATAACCGAATGTAGATCCTGCAGTTGTGATGAGCACGTCTGAGAAACTCAATAGCCAAATTTCGGCTAATGCCTTTTGATTGTGCACCTGCTGGTCAAATTGTTGGTTCTCATCATGGCTCGGCTGGTACACACTGATGATCTCACCAGTGGTTGCCGAGTGCATGTAGTACATGTCCCTTATTCTGTCGTAGAGCTCTCCATACAAAGAAGTCACGAGGACTGCACGTTGGTCCTCTTCATCTGCCATAGAAGAACTATCGGATTGTTCAGGATCTAGCCGTGGCAAAATTGACTTTACCTGTGTGCAGGCAACAATTTGTTTATACAATTCATCAATTGAAATTGGAGCCCAGAAAAATATCCTTGCTTGAATACCAATTTTCTCCTTTGCTTTGGCCAGGTATGACTTGTGGTACCTCATGACCATGCCCCAAACTGAGTTGCTTGGGTGAAGGAGGTACCGGCCAAGGTGATGAAATACAGTCTCCTTCAGAGGAAACATCAGTTCTAATTCTTTCTCAAATTTTGGCATCATGAAAAGTCCGGGGACAATATAATTGTCTGATTTCAACAAAACCCAATTGATCCTGTTAATCACTTCTTGATCATCTGCACAAAAGAAACTTGTGTGCAAATCTTGTTCGCGATAATTGTATTTTATGTGCAGATAGATGAATGGAGGTAATGCAGAGGGAGCAGAATTACGGTAAGCATTGATCAAGTTATGTGCAACCATGTATCCGTAACTGTCCTGAGAATGTACATCATAACTATAAATATTAATGGGAAAGTCAGGAGGTAGGTACCAAGTTGACCCAGGAAATGGCTCGCAAAATAGATTGACCATGTCGGCCGGTTGGTGGATCAGCAGGACTCGGTTAGTTAACAGAGCATAGAGAAACGTGGAGACCAATGTCAGCATTCGGTTGCCCATGCCAGCAACGGGACTCCAAAGTACATAGTTGCACTCAAGCTGGTCCGTGCTTTGGTTCTTCTTTAGTTGTTCGAGTGATTTCTTGAAAAGCAGAGTATTCGGGTCACATTTTTTATGGAGTTCTTCATATTTCCGTAATTTTGACATCAAATGAGAGGAGAGGATGTACGGCGAGGCTATGCGGTATAGCATGGATCTGTAACGGCTCAAGCATGAAGTTTCATTGAAATCTGGGGATAGTAACCCACCTAGAAGTCGATCATTTGGTGAAGTAGACTTTGCTGTACCTTCTGTTGAACCTACAATATGTTGCCAAAGGAAAAGAAAATATTTAGAGAAGACTAGGACATGAGATTCTGAATAGGACACTAAATAGAAAGATTGATGAACATATGTTGAGAATTTTGCTAAATCGAATTGGTTTATTAAGATTTTGTATGCTGTCCAAATTTAATCAATCACCTACGTCTCACTTATACTCGGTAATTAAGGTTCTGATTGATACCAAACCAAATAGGTGAAAATAAGGGAATGAGTTTATTAAGGACAAGTTAGATTAGATTTCAAAGACGTGCGCACATCCCTCAGTAAAAGTGAACGAGGAAAAGGAAAGGAAATAAACCAGTAGTATATAGGTCAGAACCAGCTTAAATTTTACCTCTGCCAAAAGAAACTTTAACTCCTCGAATCCAAGCTTTCGACGAAGTCAGTTGGTAACTACAAGATGCTAAAATTAAAAGTGAAGCAACCACAATGAGACCAAAGAGCACAAGCAGTGGCCTTGAGGCAATGCAATTGGACTTCTTTTGGTGCTTCATCATAGAAGCTCAGTTCCTATCTTTCATCTCAAGCTTAATTTGGTGGTATGCCTTCTGAATGGATTCATAGAGGTAGCGAGCTGTAACTGGGAAGGAAGCCTGTGGTAGTGAGCTGTAACTGGGTAGCACGTTGCATCTTTCATCATGTCATATGTGCTTGTTCTGAGAAATATATGGTCGTTGGAATTCGCAGTTTGAAGCGGAACTATTCAAATGTCAATTTTTGTTCTAAAAAACCTTTCACGCGGCAGTATTATAATGATTTCTTCATTTAATTAATAGAATGAGAGATTCCTTAGTTTATATCTTATATCATCACTCTGGCAATCTTATTTGTTTATTTTAATTGACAACTAAGCCTAATGTCTGAAACTTAATACTCGATATGACAAATGAGCATTTATGGAATGACTTCGATGTCCAACACGTGTCACCCCCTCGCAGCCTTGAGCTGTGTTCATCAATCTTAAAATTGTTGTTATATTTCATTGTTAATATGTTTTATATACATTTGACATAATGTACATCGCATTTTAGAAATATGTTCAATCAAATTGTTGTCAATTAATTTTACAAGATAAAATTGAAGAAAAGAAATTTTGAACTCTCAAATAAAACGAGTTAATTAGTCATTTAGGCTAGCATGCCTGGATTTAAAGTGTGAGCATTTTCGGGCAACAAATTCCCGTTGACCTTGAAACTTGTGACGGAGCACATGAATTCACGTGTAGAAGATTGTGTTCAAAAGTGTCAGCGTCTTCTCCAATAAATCCTCTCCTTTTTAAGTTTTGAGGGGTAATATTTCTTTGGTTACCCAAGGCCAGAAATTGAGATATTATTACAGTATTTTGTGCTAAATTTGTTTTGAACTTTTGAATTTATTTGCTAATCCTTGTACTCGATACCGACAGATTTAATGATATTAAATATCTGCCATTAGTATGACTTATCCAATGAATTTTACATGATGGAATGTATATTGAGTTCTTGTTTTATGACATAAGCAAAATAAAATAAGTCAAGAAAGTTGAGGAAAAGAATTGAAACAAAGAAAATTAATAAAAATGATAACTGACATCTCTAGTTTTGACATGAAACAAAATGGATACATAAAATAGACAACAATAATATGCTGCCAAATTATTGTCCGCTGGTGAACCAGGTCAGCTTTATGAGTAATGATACCTGACACACAAATAGTTACAAGTATCACAACACAGAAATTAGAAAAATGATATTTCACAACTATTTCACAATGCTTGAATGGAAAGTGCTTTGGGCAATCGGTTTTTTACTTGGAGCAACATATATTTTTTCAAAATGTCTAAATTGCCCTCAACATTAATCAAAATTTATTACCCAATTTATTTTTCTAAACCGTGCTTCCTTTCTATTTTAGATTTCCTGCTAAAAAAATTCATCTTTTTAATGAAAATCATATATAATCATGCACGGAAATTTGTTTTGACTTGTGGATGATTCATTGAAAAAAAATTTCGCACTTTAAATTAATACTAGAGGGGCATATCGAGCTTCGCTCGATATAGATATCTATAATAAGAATATTTTTATTATGTTTCTATAGTTTATTTATGTTCATTTTTTGATATATTGTGACGATAATTCATCTTTAGAAATATAATTTAGTTATTGTACTTACTTTGATTTGATTAAATTTAAAGAGTTGATCAATTTAAAGAAAAAATTATATGTGTAAATATAGTTATAGTTATATGAAATAATATGATTTATATTATGTTGATATTATTCATGAAATGTAATATGTTTTTAAATGACTTAAATAAAAATATATATATCGTAAAAGATATGATATTTTTTCTATTTTTCATTTGATTGAATTTGATTTATATGTTGTAAACCAAAATTAAGAATTTTGATGAAGAGAAATTAAGGTGGAGAGAGACTCTAAGCAACACAAAAGAGAGATGGAGACATGATGAAAATGAAAATAGGAAGGGGTCACAAAAATTAGAAAATAAAATAATGTGTTAACAAATTATTGTCTACCGGTGAACCGGGTCAGTTTTATAAGCAATAATACCCGACACACAAATAGTTACATAGTATCATATTACATAAATCAGAAAAATACTATCTCACAACTATTTCACAATATTTGGAGTGTCGAGTGACATTTAACTAAAAGATTCCGACACCCACACATCTTTATTTATAATATTGATGCTTAAAGAAAATCAATCTTTTTTAAGATTTTATTATGTGCACAATATGAACAAATATGTTAAATTTGCATCAACAAACCAATAATGCTTGTAAATCACATATAATCATGCACAATATGAACAAATATGTTAATTCGCTTAACAAATCAATAGTGCAACTCTTTCCTTTGTTTGCTCTACAGCTATAAAATTTTCCAAAATGGAAAAGAAATTGATCCATTGGACAATTACAAGCAGATTTATTAAATTTTAAAAGGGCAATTTGGTCAGCACGAAGAAAATTATGTTGCTCCCATAAATAAACCCATTGCACAAAGCAACTCCCTTTGAACTGTCTGATGACATTTAACTAAAGGATTCCGATACTCACACATATTTACTTATAATATTGATATTGATTAGACCGCTAGTTATGAGCTAACCAAAGCTTGTTACAGAAGAGCATCTTGCGCCAGAAGAGTACGGTTCCCCGCCACAATTGTTAGGCTGCCGCAAATGCCACGGATTCGTATCTTAGGTCAAACAAAACAAATTGATAGTTGTGATTTTTCCATAAGAGCACTACTTTTCATTTTTTTTTAGATGTTTATCTTTCCCATAAGCAATTCTGTCTCTCTATTCTCTCATGTCTTCCAATAAAAAGCTAAAAGGCTTTTTATGTTTTTGCTCGCATTCTATTTTCTCAAGCTCGATCCAGTTTTATTGATGTCAGAAATAAAAAATCAAATGATAAATCGAAATAAGTTAAATTAATAAATAGCAGGGGAAAAGGGTGCAGAGCTAAGAAAATGGAAGAGGAAACGAGCATTCTTTTGTTCTTAACATTGTAATTTTTTAGCGATCAGTGAAATGAAAATAAAGTTAATATTTTGACAGAGATAAGTTTTTTCATTCAAAATTGAGAGATTTGGACATTGGAAAGAAATATATTTGGTATGTTTTACACCATTAATCATTTAGGGACAATGATTCTAAAAATTTTATCCATTTTGTACCTTCAGATTTAGAACGCGAAATTAATTTTACCTTGGACCTTCGCTAATTCATATGTTTCAAGTTTCAACATATTTTCCTCCCTCCAAGTTTGTTTTTTTTTTTTTTTTTTGAGGTGTTATGGTCTTATGGCTTATGGAGATTTGTACTCATTAGAAGAGGGCGCAGAGCCGCATATGAGAGTAGAGAGATGGTAAAGTCATACACTGAGGGGAAGGGAGGGAGGGAGAGAGAGAGCGCGCTTTAATTATTTGACATTATATTTGAGTGTGAGACAAAATGTTAAAGAAAAGTTAAAATGCCTCTTTAAAATACTCTGATTCATAACCGTCACTGTTTTTTTTTTTTTTTTGAAAGGCTAGGCAGCCGCTACCTAGAGACACAACCGTCACTGTTAATTGATCCAACAGATGAAAATATATGGCATTTGTGGCAGCCCAAATGTTGTAGCTGAGGACCGTACTCTTTTGCCAAATCTCACTCTTGCTTCGTACTTTTCTATTTCTATTTCTATTTCTTGTTTGCGCTCTCTCTCTCCCTCTCTTATTTGCTCTCTCTCTCCCTCTCTTATTTGCTCTCTCTCTCCCTCTCTTATTTATTCGACGCCTCCATCTCACACTACATCTCTTCTATGCTTCGACCTTCAATTCGATCTTCTCTGGCAACTCTCTCTCTCTCTCTTGCCGCTTGCGCTCTCTCGCTTTATCCGCATTTTATTTTAAGCCCAATGAACATGCATTTAAGTAATTATTATGAAGAGTTATGTCCCATATTTCCTTAATATCCCTTTTAGTATTTCCTAGTAAAAAGCTTGAATGTCATTATTGTGAAATGTCATTAAGAATTATTCTTGTGAACATATCTGAGAAACAAGGTCATCAGCTGAGTCGATCAGTGTGGAATGTGAATTCTGATCTCTCATCTATTATTGGCTTTGTCGATAGCTCTCACACTATGTTAATCTGTGGATCATACATTTGGCTCTCATCCTATTTGTATCAGCTCCAATGCCTTAGGGTGAAGCCACATTATGATTGGTGGGTCCATGGACTCACCTTAAAAAATTTTACTTTGACACTTTACTTATTTATAAAAAAAAAACATAAGAAGTCAAGCACCCATCTTAAAATTATGAAGGACCCAGCTGGACATGTAGCGCCAGATTTGAATTGTATAACGACTCCTAAAACACATGGATCCATGTAGCATTTGTTCTTGAAGAATCTCCTTCTTCCTTCCTCAGCAGTAAATCTTATTAAGATAAAACTTATAATAGGATAGGAGATGCTTGGATGAATGATTCTTGACTCTTGAATTATTTTTTTGTATATTAGATATATTATTTTGGATCTTCTATTGTAATATAATATATATTTGATTTTTCGTATTTTTTTATGTCACATTATTTTAGAATTATTTATTTAAAAATTATTATTATACTATGTCTAGCACAAAATCCTAGCTATGCCCCTGCCCCTGCTTGATAGTGCATTTACTGGTTAACCGCACTTGGACCAAAACATATCCTGTGTGTTTCCTCTTATAGCATCTTTGGTGCTTAATTGTGCCAATTGAGTGCACATTTTAGGATCTTTAAAAGAACTAGTTAAGCTCTATTTATACTTTGTCCAAATGACTAAACTGCTTTACCGGTTAATCTTATTCATAAAAAACATTTACGGAAGGAAACAAACCTCTGAGTGGTTATAATGTACAAACATTGATCCACTGTGGAATTCATAAAATATTTCTTGGGCGACAGCTTTTTTCCCTCAGCAGTTAAAAAAAAAAAAAAAAAAAAAAAAAAACTCTGTTGGGAAGTTATAGAAAAAAAATACTTTAGAAAATTTTGTGGGTGTATGCTTCAAATTTCAATTTAACAACATACTTCTAGCCTCCCAAAGCATACTCCAAACCAAAAATAAATTAATATGGTTAGTGGCGTAAGATTATCCATATTAGTGACAGTTCGAAAACCATAAAAAATGAAGTAGCTAGGATTTGTTCGTTGACTAAAACACGAAAGAAATCTGGCCGGCATGTTAAATTGGTTGAGTTGACCATTTTTTTCAAATTATATCGCCTAGGATCTAATTTATTCAAAAATAAAAAATAATAATAATAATAATGCCAACAATGGCAGCAAAAGCCACAGCGATGTTTCTTCTCCTCATCTTTCCCCTCTCACTTTTCACCACGAGAACTTCCGCGCCACATTTATCAAAGCTGCCACAGTCCCATCATGCAATGGCTAACCTGAGAACATTGATTTTTCGAAAACGTAACGCAATCTATTAAGCCACTTACGGAGATGCATCTGCTACTGAATTTAGGAAAGGCATTCCACAAAACAAGATGCAGTCATCAAGGTCACTTTCATGAGATTCAGTTGTGAAAGTTCCCTTGGAATCTTCAGCAGCATGAAAGATGGCTCTCAGTCGCAGGCAGCTTTCACATGCAGTAAAACCATGGCTTTATACTAACATTAAAGTATTAATTAAATCTCATGCCGCAATCCTTGCGGAAATCTGAGTCGTCCATTTATTTAGATTTGGGATCGATCTGATCCGTTAACCAAATTTTCAGCGAGTCTCTCCTTCGCGTCTCAATTCCTCTCTTCTTTCTCGCGATGGATCTAATCAAACCAACCTTCTTCTCCGCATCTCCAATTTCCTGATATCGAGCCGGTTTCCTCTTTGGCGCACCCTCCTCTCACCTCCCGTTCCTCCGCCTCTCCACTTCGCCGTCTGCACCTCCCCACTCCTCTTCGCCTCCTCGGTCCGCAATCCCCGCCTCACCCCTGCAACTTATCCCTCCTCTTCGTCGCTTTGGCGGTCGCTAGATCCTCCGCCTCTCCTTCTCTTTGCTTCCTCTTCCACCAATCTCACCTCAACACCTGCATGCCCCTCATCTCTCCTCTCTGTCGCCTCCTCCTCGCTAACACCGTCTCAATCCATACCCCTCATTTTCTCTTTGTTTCCTCCATCTCCACTACCGACTAGAGCAGCAGATCTTTCTCCCTCCTTCGATGCATCCAGTTGCGATGGTGAGTATCAATCATCAAAGCCGTCTAGGTGCGCTACTCTGACTGTGAGGATAAAATGGACCATCTCCAAGTCTTGCATCTTCCTTCCATGGCCAAATTTAATGCAGGTTTCCTCCAATGCAATCAAAGCTTTGATAAAAAATGTGTAGGCCCTGCAAAAGCAAGCTAACAACTTGCTTTTCGTGTGTAGGCCAAATTTAATGTAGGCTTCCTAAGCCTATTCATTTTATTTTTATAATTATTACATTGTTTTATTCCTCAATGTTACCCTTTTCGTGTGGAGTGCCGTAATATGCCATTGCATACCAGTAAGAACTGTGACGGGCTAACAACTTTTGAGGAACAATCATTAATACAAAATGCTTAAGCTGAGTTTAACATTAAAGAAATGATGAAAAAAAAGCATGAATCCGCCAAAACCAAACGATAAGATTAACTCCAAACTGAAAAATAAATACAATTATCTCCTATTAAAGAAATTGCAATTGCTCTGGACTCGAACATATTGAGAATGTTGGTTTGTTAATCTTAGGGTAAATTTACATCCTATTATATTTCGTGGCAAATTGGTAGTGCAGTTCAATTGCTACACTAATTTCCATATAGGATAGATATGTACTGGTAAATAAATCAATTGTTAATTGGTTGTGATGTTTGCCATATGTCATATTTCTATATTGCTAATCTAACATATTAATAAAAAGTCGAACGTTTTTAATTTAACAATAGGAAGCTTTGCAATTGCATAAATAAGGTAGCACTATTAAAAGGTTTATTCTTTCTTTGTTAGAATAGATTTTGGATCTGATTATTTTTAAGACGCATTAAGATGAGGAATATGAGAAGCACATGAATAATAATGCATGTAATTATTTTCATCGGGTGTTTGTTTAGAAGACTACTTATTTCCTCAAGTAAATAAATAAATAAACTACTCAGCTGATATATCTGGTACAGTGGACCAGATTGGGACTGATTCTGCTGTGCTGGATCCAAGTTGTCCCCAATCAGGACATTTTTATGTAATAAATATATCTAAAACATACAAATTTTAGCATTAACATGGTTTGAATTTGCAATTAAGTAGAACATGGAAATTTTTAGATGAAAATTGATTGCAGTGACCAATTTGACCTTATCCCTCCATGCACATAGAAAAATGATTATTTGATTATTTATATTTTATCACAGGCAATAAGCATCAACTGCTTGAGGTGACCTAACTTTATGAAAAGTTATGTTATGATGCAGTGAAGTGGCAGGAGATTGTAGTCAGGCATGCGCATAGATGGCTGCAGCCTTCGACAAAACAACAATCATTTGAGTCAGATGGATTTGGTTAGAAGACCTGTCCACGCTCCTCTCAGGTCTTTTTTTGGGTACTGAGTACCAGTATCTCTATTACTCTGATGGGTCACAAGGTAATGAACATACAGGCTGACAATCTCTCCAATAATGCTGAATTGAATGTTTTGAACGTGGCTATGAAGGGTGTACAAGAGAAGGGAATAAAAGATTGTCTTTTCATGATGGACTGTATCTCACTGGTAGAAATGATGAATGGGGTCATAGTAATGCGAAGGGAAGATGTTATTTTAACTCAAAGATATAAGATATCTGTATGTGTTATAGATTTTGCTATAAATTTTCACTCTTTTCTGTTGATTTATTCAAAAACTGAAATGTTTTTCTTGCTTTTTTTTCCTGAAGGAATGGATAGGTTTATGAGCACCGATCAAATGTATGATGACTTATTTGGGTCTGTTCAATAGCTTATTTATGATTTTATAAAATTCATTTATAAGCTCATGTATGATGCTTATACACTTAATTTTTTTACGGCTCATGTAAAAAGAAAAATTATAGCATTTGCCTTTGCATTTATAAGCCTGTCACACACAATTTGGACTTGATGACAAATTATGAGAGCTTCATAATATTGAAATACAAAAAATTCGCTAAGGCGCGGCGAAGCTGCGTTTCCTCACCTAGTTTATATTAATAGTTAATAATAAAATAAAGCCTTCTATAACCATTGTAAGATGTTGAGAAATTATTCTAACATTTAATATTTCTTTTGTCCAATGTACAAATAGAATATCGTAAAGACAAAGTAAGAATATCTGAGTCTCGCTATATACTTTCAAGAATGAACGAAAAGTTAAAAACTATCTTCAAAATTCCGTACAATAATTCTATGCTAACAACCGATTTCCCACATAGGATGGCTAGAGGATGGAATACACAAGGAAATTAAACAAAAATCGGTTCAATAGAGAAGTTAATCAAACAGCTTGACACCTTCCCCATAATCTTCACAGTGCCTCAAATACCGAGCAAGCTTTCCTGTATCGGTGTTGTTACTAGCTTTGCAAAGAAAATCAGGAGGCGAATGGAAGCATGGATCAAGTGTAACAGCTCGGCGACATGGTGGATCCGGAGCCTTCTGGTCCTTCGAACTCAGCAGAAACCATGGCTTAATGCTAGCTAGACTGTAACTTACATAACCAAATGTAGATCCTGCAGTTGTGACCAGCACATCTGAGAAACTCAGTAGCCAAATTTCAGCTAATGCCTTCTGATTGTGTACCAGCTGGTCAAATTGTTGGTTCTCGTCATGGCTCGGTTGGTACACACTGATAATCTCGCCTGTGGTGGTCGAATACATGTAGTACATGTCCCTTAATCTGTCATAGAGTTCTCCATACAAAGAGGTCACAATTACTGCATGCGGGCTCGCTTCATCTGTTGCCATAGAAGATTTTTCAGATTGTTCAGGATTTAATTGTGGCAAAATGGACTCTATCTGTGTACAGGAAACAATTTGTTTATACAATTCATCGATTGAAATTGGAGCCCAGAAAAATACCCTTGCTTGAATGCCAATTTTCTCCTTAGCTTTAGCCAAGTAAGACTTGTGATACCTCATGACCATGCCCCAAACTGAGTTGCTTGTGTGGAGGAGGTACCGACCAAGATGATGAAATACGGTCTCCTTTAGAGGAAACATTCGCTCTAATTCTTTCTCAAATTTTGGTATCATGAACAGTCCAGGGACAATGTAATTGTCTGATTTCAATAATATCCAATTTATATTGTTAATCACTTCTTGATCATCTTCACAAAAGAAACGTTTGTGCAAAACATGCTCACGATAATCATATGTTATGTGGAGATACATGAATGGAGGAAATGCAGATGGAGGAGAATTATGGTCTATATTGATCAAGTTATTGGCAACTAAGTAACCATAACTGCTCTCAGAATGTACGTCATATCCCATAAAATCCTTGATTGGGAAATCAGGAGGTATATACCAAGTTGAGCCAGGGAATGGCTCGCAAAATAGATCAACCATATCAGATGTTTGATGGATCAACATGACTCGGTTGGTTAACAGAGCATAGAGAAATGTGGAGACTAGTGTCAGCATTCGATTGCCAACGCCACCAGCAGGACTCCAAAGTACATAGTTACACTCAAGTTGGTCCGTGCTATGGTTCACATATAATTGATTAAGTGATTTCTTGAACAGCAGAGTATTTGGGCCGCATTTTTTGTGAAGTTGCTCATATTTACGTAATTTCAAGACCAAGTAAGAGGACAGGGTGTATGGTGAGGTTTTGCGGTACATCATGGATCGATAACGGCTTAAGCAGGATTGTTCATTGAAATCAGGCGAGAGCAATCCACCTAGAAGCCAATTCTTTGGTACGGTAGTTGTTGCTGCACCTTCTGTTAAAAGACACAACAAACACCAATATTTAAGATGAACAAGTGAAGTAATATATTTGCTAAAGGCAAGTTAATAGATCTATTGCTCTGAACGAATTTTTATTTTACTTTGCATTTCAGGCTGATTTTCACTATTTGCAGTTGCAGAACAAGAAATAATGAAGATTGTGCTAAACCGAATTGGTTTATAAGATGTTTTATTTATACGTACAATGAACCATCTTGGTGAAAACCTTGAGAATGGTCCATCTAGGACCAGTTAAATTAGTACAAAAGAGCCATAAATCAAGTTGGAAAAATGGAAGTTATAAAAAAAATAATAATAAAAGAACAAAGAAAGAAAGAAAGAAAATGAATCAAGTTCTACATCAAAGCGAGCTGGAATGTTTACCTCCTCCAATAGTAAATGTATCTTCTGGAGTCCAAACTTGCAATGAAATTAGTCGGTAATTATAGAATGGAGAAATTAGAAGTGAAACAACAACAAACAGAGCAAAGAGAACAAGCCGGGGCCTGGAGGCAATGCAACCTGATTTCATTTTGTGCTTCATCATAGAGGCTAAGTATTTGCTCTCTAATTTGTAACATTGGAATCGGAAATGTCTTATAGTATCTTTCATGACGGTATTTCTAGTTGGATTCATAGAGGCACACTGAAATTGCGCAAGGAAGCGTGGTTTTCTAATGAGCAGCTGTAACTGACCAATGTGAAGCAGAATTGAAATTGTCAATCTCTGGAAGCTTAATGAACTTTTGAAAATTGAAATGATTAGATGTGAAAAAAGTTGCATAAATAAATATTGTCAAGATGGGGTAACCAGTTCCTCAAACTTTACATGAGACCTTGATTAGCTTCAAAGACTAATTCATTCTTAACAATCGAGATATGATCATGACTATCTGAGATATAAATCAGATATAACCCCTCAAATCTTCTTTATTTGGAAATAATTCTCCTCAAATCTATAATATTGGATCTAATATCCCGTATAATCATGACAATTTGAGATATAAATTATTTTTAATAGTTTATATTGCCAATTTTATGACCAAACTATCTTTCCTTAAATGTCATGATTAGAGGGAGTAATATCTAACATTTTATTATATTAAAAATAAAAAAAAAGTATATCCAATATTAAAGATTTGAGAGACTTATTTCCAAATTGAAAAGATTTGAGGGAATGGACTAATTTTACCTTAAAAAAAATAGAAATTCATTGTCAAAAAGGTTCGGAAACTTCAACAAACATAAACTTCTATTTTAGAGCGATAAGTTTTTATTATGGATTAGAAAAAGAAAACAAAATTATAATTCAAAATCATTTGGAGCAAAATAAGAATACTTTTTAGCTAAGGTAAAAAAATTAAATGAGACCCTTCAAAAGTACAATGACCATATATTTTGGTATTACCAAAAGATTCATTTGGAGTGATCAGCCAAATTTATTGTCTTATTTCCTCTTCATTACTAGAAGATATTTAAACTTAGGAAAGGATGTGCATAATATTAAAGTATCATTAAGCCGACTGATTTGGAAAAGCAATACGAACATGGAATTCCAAATTAATTTTGTAATTCCCTCTTCATTACTGGAAAATAAGTTAGAAAGTTAGTCCGGCATTAGTTTGACAGCCACTGTAAAACATTAAAAACAAAAAAAAGTTTAGTCCGGCATTGTAGATTATTGAAAACTAATGGATGAACTGTTAATTCTTCAACATATCAATATTATAAATAAAGATGTGTGAGTGTCGGGATCATTTAGTTAAATATCATCCGACACTCCAAGCATTGTGAAATAGTTGTGCAATAGCACTTTTTTTATTTATGTAATCTGATACTTTGTAACTAATTGTGTGTCGGGTGTTATTGCTCATAAAACTGACTCGGTTCAACATCAGATAATAATTTGGCAACACATTATTTTGTTTCTGATTTTTGTGACCCCTTCCTATTTTCATTTTCATCATGTCTCCATCTCTTTTGTGTTGCTTAGAGTCTTCTCCACCTTAATTTCTCTTCATCATCATTCTTAATTTCGGTTCACAAAATATAAATTAAATTCATTCAATTGAAAATAGAAAAAAAAATATTAGATCTTTTACGATATATATTTTTTTATTTAAGTTATTTATAAACATATTACATTTCATGAATAATATCAACATAATATAAATCATATAAATCATATTATTTCATATAACTATAACTATATTTGCACGCATATAATTTTTTATTTAAATGGATCAAACTCTTTAACTTTAATCAAATAAAATTTTCTACAATATCTAAACTATAATTCTAAAGATAAATATATGTTAACCATATATGAAAAAATGAACATAATTAAACTATAGATACATAATAAAAAATATTCTTATTATAGATATCTACATTGAGCGAAGTTCGATATTCCCCTCTAGTTACTATAAAATTGCCTCATCAATAATTCCGAAATAATTCTCAGCTTAAAACGAAAATCACGCTTAATTATGTTTGAACCAAATCACTTCCTAATAGTGCCCCCGGCTCACATGAAAATATTTCATTAAGAATTAATTTCCATAACCAAACATTTACTTTGATTTTATACTAATAAGATAATTGCATTTATCTCCTTCAGTTTAGCGATCTGGACAACTTAAAGCAAAGCGCGTTTGTAGGAAAATAAAAATATTGTTATGGAGAAATGTTCCAATTTGAAAATGGTCAGAGCAAATGTTAAAGAGACATGCAAGAAAACAACAAATGGTCAACACGTCAGGGAGAGACTTATCTTCTGTGCCGCTAGAATTACAACAAAACATGTAGCAGGTCCTATCGGATCGCACTAACTCAAATAATATTGGCTTCTAACGCATAGCATGAATATACAGACAGAATTTGCAATCTAGCTACCAGTAGGATTATATGGAGGTAGTAATTACAAAAGAATATGTATATAATAACAAGGCTTAAATACACGAGATTAGCAATAATATTTTAAATTGGATCCTTATGATAACTTTTATTTATCTTTTGTAAATTTATTATTAACTCAATATAATATATTTTCATAGTCTCATTGTAAATTTATCATCGCCTAATTTACAAAAGAATTAATGTGCTTAAATTATTTAAATTTTATTTCATATGATCAAAGTATCAAGAGGATGACTTTCTTGATATAAAGGAAAACATGAAAAAAAAAAAAAAAACTTGTTGTTTATCATATTATGTGTTTGTTACACCAATACATGTATTATGTTTGTCACTTATTATAAAATAGCGAAAACTTACCAATCAACGTGGGAATTATTTATAATTTATTTGAGTGGAAATTATGAATAACATATATTAATACGATGATTAATGGACAAGAACTCGCTAATAATAAAATAAAATAAAAACACGAGGAAATCTAACACGACTTCTGTGGCCGCAATTAGTGGCCAATAGGATTTAGGTATTGCGAGGATACTGTGGTCGAAATTGCATATTTTCCTTTTCCAGGTTATACAAGTACGTAAACAGACCAACTGAACGACTAGAAAATTTTGAACGGATTAAAGTTTCTCAAAATAAGAAAAAATTACTTTTATTTCTTTGTCGGGATTTACAATAATATTTTTCATCTTTGATTATTGCAAGATTTGTTGTTCAACAGCGACAGACTTGAGTCTATTTCAATTTTTATTCCTTTTTAAGTTTGACATATCCTTCTCAAATTTTTTAACCAAAAGCATACCGAGGGATTCCAGGTTGTAGTAAAGTCAAGAAAGTAGCATGTTTATCAAATTATTTCGGGGATTTCCAAGTTTTCTTAGGCTGTTGTGTTGTCTACAGCTGATAGAAATATTTTAACTACTGGGTACCATACATGATAAGATACTCAAAGATTCGAAGTTCGAATACTTGTAAGTTTGGACTGGTGAAGGGAGGAGAAAAAAAAAAAAAAAAAAAAAAAAAAAAAAAAAAAAAAAACTTGAAAAAGTGTTATATCACACTGGCCCTTTGCCTCGTCTGATCAGAATTTCCCCGAGAGTCTCTTATGCAAATTAAAATATGAACCTTTTGCATATATAAAGAACTTTTCTTTGAATGAAACCATTTTTCTTTTTTTGAAGGTTGAATGAAACCATTTTTCAAATATGACAAACGCTTTAATTGTAAACTCGCTAGGTTTTTTATTACTAATAAATTCACAAGTGTGTAAACTACTTGTGATAAAGTAAAATGGACAATCACTGTCGTTTTGAAGAGACAGATCAATGGAAAGACGAACAAACTAAATCTTTATATGAAAACCTTACATTATGCAAACATATAAACATATAAGTATGCATCTTGACCGGCTTTTGACCCAGAAGTCAATGCAAAAGGGGAAAAAAAATAGGCAAAATATTTTGCTTATTTTTTCCCTATAGGGTCTGATCGGAATGATTTTTTTTACCAGAGTTCAATTCATTTCAATAGAATAGAGTACAAAAGAAATTATTTGAAAATGAAATTTAGTGATCGGAACCAACTTATAAAGAATTGAAGAGAATTGACCTCCGTGATCGAAAATCATAAGAAAGTAAAGAAGAAATTATTTCACCTCTTAATATTGACCATTTTACCCTTAGACATATCTACGTGAATTTGATACTGAGCTTTTCTGAAATACGCTGTATTTTCTAAATTATCCTTGATTTCATTATGATTTTTATAGTAGATGTACATTTTCATTATTAGAAATCACTAATTGCTACCTGAATTAGGTCTTAGGCAAACTAAAACGTGAGTCAGAAGTGATATATCCAGCTGCTTTTGTCAGAGCTAATCAGAGACTAGATCGAACGAACAAAACAGAAATCAAACATGACAATGTTCCTCAAACCATTGATTTTGCTTAACACAACTATCAGAGACTGGAGTCCAGCACAGATGGTCAGTGACTCCGTCCTTATCCTAGAGGTAAGGTGTTCAATTCCTGCTGGAAGCGAAATAAGTAGATAATTAGAGACTATCAGAGACTGACTTAACATTTGCAATATGGGGAATAATAGCTATATATTTGCAATTTACAACCAATTTATACTAGATACTTATGCAAAGAAATTAACATTTTTTAGTCCTAATTCTTAGAGTCGAAACTTTTATTTTTCAATCAATCTGAGCCTCCGAAAACACCAAGTCGATGCTTCAGCACTAAAAGTGAAGGAGCGTAATTGATCTGGAGGCTTCTGACTGTGCCTCTCGCTGTAGAGTTAGGCTAAAGAATAAAAGATTGCTGAAGAAGATGAGTCTCGACTCTCAAAAGGGAGATGAATATCGGAAGGATAATTTGGCCAGAGAAAGGAAGCTTGTCGCCAGCATAAGGAAATCGTGCCAAATTTCTTACTTTTCGACGGGAATTCACTGGAGGCAAATTTTCTCTCCAAATCACGTTGATTGAAATCGATTCTCCAAATTTTGTCGCTTCCGATCAGCGAAATCGCTAAAAAAAGAATTTTATTTCCATTTCTCGCGTCTTTTTCTCCGTTCCGATCAGACCCATAGATATGCACGAAGAAATTGAAGGTCCAACTGTCAAACTAATTGTTATTAATCTGAGCTCAAAAAATATATTTAAATTTCTTATTTTTCGAACCTTCAGATCTGAAAGTCCAATCTTTCGCATTTTTTATGTATTTTTTTTTGTCGATGATAACCTTTTTCATCTTATTATTTATCTCAAAGGAAAGCGGAGATAATCATACGGTGATATTTTGTGATTCCGCAGTCAATATTTTTATGTTATTACTAGAAATAAAATTATATTTTATAAGCACCAATATTTTTTTTTTTTAAATAATGTCATTCATTTATAAAGACATAACATACTTTGTTAAATAAAATTTACCCCTCTTCCAAATCCAGTGAAAATTGAACCCGTTCCCGTTACCTCTGTCTCTGGGATAAAAGACGCAAACGACAAAGATCAAATAATATAGACATTTTTTTTTTAAGGTCAGGTAGCAAATACTACACTGACAATTTTATTAAAGAATAAAAATAATTAAAAAGATGTAAAAAAGAAAATAAAAGTAAAGAAAAAAAGAAACTAAAACCTAACTATACAAGAATATAAGAATAAAAGAAAAAACTCCTAAGCATGCTTCTTCCAAGAGAATATAGACATTTTGACTACTATATAAATTCTAGACTATTGATCTTTTAAATCTGATTTGATAAATGTATAGATGTGAAATCATCATATAAGTTTACTCACTCTATGTTTAAAATGTAAATAAAAATTATTACTGAACTGTATTTTTTCCATAATGAATTATTATAAATAGGTAACAAGTGAAATAATATCAAAGCGAGATAAAAAAGAAAAACAAGTCTGGTCATACAACAACAACAACAACAACTACTAAACTTTTTGTCCCAAACAACTAAGTCTGGTCATAAAAAAAAAAAAAAGATTTATGAATATGTTAATAATGTGCTTTCTCTATTTCAAATTAAAGATATATATATCCAGAAAGAATGAATTTAGAACACTAATGTGCATAGCGCCCTTATACACATGATTTCTACTCCATCAGATTGTTTCAATATTCGTGCAGAAAATTTAGACGAGAGGTGTGGATCGAGACATTGAGATCTTAAAACACTAATATTTTTTGTTGCTTCTCCGTTTGCACATCTGCACCTTATACGCTCCGGGAATTGATTTGCACACCCCTAAAATTGATAAACACTCCATTTTAGACTAAAATATTCCTAATTAATTAAAAATATTGTTCAAAGATATAATATTTTAAATTTATTGAGGGTATTTTGGTCTAATAAGGAGTGTTGAATCATTTTTGGGTGTCCAAATCAATTCCCATACGCTCCATATGTTTGCAAAATTGAAGCGCCAGAAATAGAATGCTCGCACCTCCCCTCTCCCTCGTGAATTCACATCCTCTGCCCATCGCTTTAAGATGGGTAGAGTGCCCATCTCGGATCGTCAGCCGTCTGATTTAATCTCAACGGCTAAAGGAGCCCCGTGCATTCCACCACACCCGAAAAAAATTATTGACCCGAAAAAAATGAACCGTCCAGATTAGATCGGACGGTCGTGATGAGATGGGCACTCTACCCATCTCCAATGAGATGGGTAGAGGATGCTGGTCCCTCTCTCGTACCCAGTACTTTCTTCTCTTTAACTCTGTGCATCTCTCTCCTAGGGTTCGCCTTCTCTCTTCTCTCTCGCACCACTCAGCATTCATTGAAGTTTCGTCTGGTTTTGATCGCACATGAGATCCGTGCTCTGGTCGCACAAGAAACCATGGATTGTACGGACTGTTTGCTGTTTGCACAGGCCAGTTTTGAATTTTGATCAATCTCTTTTCATGGTCTCTCACAAAGCCAACAAACGGTGCTTGCCTGGTTGTGGAAATCTCTAGCAATTTTCTTTTTCTTCTACTAGGTTCATAATCATGGTGCTTGAGAGTCCAGAGAAACATTGTATAAGTTTGCAATCGGTTGCCAAATGAAATCGGCACTAATTACATAAGAGTCCAGAGAATTTTAGTTTGCAATTCAATTTCAACTAATTCAGATCAGTAGTTTGATTTCCATGGAATTGGCACGTGTACATTGAAATCAATAGCCAAATGAATCATACTATTTGTCAATTTACTCTATTTTTTAATATTGTTATTGATCATCGATTGGAGAAAAAAATAATAACACGTGAAATAAAAATTTGTCCAATGGGGATGAATGCGATTACTAGTTTTTGGAAAAATAATAAAAAAAAAATAATTGTCTTTTGCCATTGACTAGAAACAACAAATACACAGAACATAAAGCATCTAGTTACAGTAGCATCAAAACATGTTCACAGATCACACTCTCTAGAGGAAAAATGGCCTCAGCTATATATATAAAGGCATCATGGGAAGTTGTCAGAATCTCTGAACACAAGTTGGTAGCAACCGGCACCAGAAAAATCAGTCACCTACCGAGGTTACAAGCTCTGTAGTTGGATCCCAGTTTCCATAACTCTTTACCTATACCCTCTATACCAGTATGCCAGTAGAATTTGGGAGACAGAATCAAATTCAGCACAAATTGGGCTATTAGCCGTTGATTTCATTGTTGACTTAGTCATTATTAGAGGATCAATTGAAACAATAGAATGAATGGAGAGGGACGGAGCTCCACAATCTGTTAAGTATGAGGCCCAGACGTGGGACCACAGAATTAAAGTTAACACTGTTAATGAAGGGAGCGTTTTCACTGAAGATGCTCCTAGAGAAGGGACCAGAGTGAGTCACACTCAAATACAAAAACTTTTTTGAAAGGGACATGAGTTAATTTAGGATTGTAATTCCTCTCTTTTAGCTAGCATAAGTTATTTCTTAGTAGTATTTAAGCGTGGTTGTAACTTGTAAGTAGCTAGGGTTATGATGCTGAATCTGAGATATACACAAATATTCTAATTGCCAGTTTTTAACCCTTTTGTAGATGAATCAATAGATCAATATATAGAACTCAAGATGGTTTCAGGCTTTCAGCCGCAATGCCATATTAAGTACATCGATCGGTGGAAGCCAGACTCCTGTTTTCATTAAAAAAAATAATAATAAATAAAAAAAAAAGTGGGTGGAAGAGAGAAGTTAATCAAACAACTTGACACCACCATCAAAGTCTTCACAATGCCTCACATGCCGAACTACCTTCCCTGCATTGGTAATATTCCTTGTTCTACAAATTAAATCATCAGGAGGTGAATGGAAGCACGGATCAATTGTAGCAGATCGACGGCATGGAGGATCTGGAATCTTCTGGTCCTTTGACCTCATAAGAAACCATGGCTTAATGCCGGCTAGACTGTAAGCCATATAACCGAATGTAGATCCTGCAGTTGTGACCAACACATCTGAGAAACTCAATAGCCAAATTTCAGCTAATGCCTTTTGATTGTGCAACTGCTTCTCAGATTGTTGGTTCTCTTCATGGCTTGGCTGATACACGCTAACAATCTCACCGGTAGTTGTCGAGTGCAGGTAGTACATGTCCTTTAATCTGTCATAGAGAACCCCATAAAGAGAAGCCAGAAGAACTGCACGTGGGGTCGCTTCCTTTGGTGCCAAAAAAGAATTTTTGGATTGCTCAGGATTTAGCTTGGGCAAGATTGACTCTTCCTGTGTGCAGGTAAAAATTTGTTTATACAAATCATCAATTGATATTGGTGCCGAATAAAAGATCCTTGCTTGGATGCCGATTCTTTCCTTTGCTCTAGCCATGTAAGAGTTGTGGTACCTCATGACCATGCCCCAAACTGAGTTGCTTGGGTGGAAGAGGTACCGGCCAAGGTGGTGAAATACCGTCTCCTTTATAGGAAACATCCGCTCTAATTCTTGCTCATATTTTGGTATCATGAACAGTCCAGGGACAATATAATTGTCCGATTTCAACAATACCCAATTAATCTTGTTAATCACTTCTTGATCATCTTCACAAAAGAAACGTTTGTGTAAAACATGGTAAAGATAGTCAAACTGCAAGTGCAAATATATGAATGAAGGTACCGCTGATGAAGGAGAATTAGGGTCATCATTGATCAAGTTATGATTGATCATATAACCATAACTGTTCTCAGAATATAGGTTGTAACTTTCCAAATTCTTGATTGGAAAATCAGGAGGTAAGTACCAGGTTGACCCAGGAAATGGCTCACAAAAGAGATCAACCATGTCATCTACTTGGTGGATCAACATGACTCGGTTTGTTAACAGAGCATAAAGGAAAGTGGAGACCAGTGTCAGCATTCGATTGCCAAGGCCACCAGCTGGAGTCCAAAGTATATAGTTGCACTCGAGCTGGTCCGCGCTATGGTTAGCCTTTAATTGCTGCAGTGTTTGACGGAAAAGTGGAGTATTTGGACCGCATTTTTTGTGAAGTTCTTCATACTTGCGTAATTTCATGATCAAGTGAGAAGACATGATGTATGGTGAGGCTTTGCGGTATAGCATAGATTCATATCGGCTCAAGCATGACTGTTCATTGAAATTAGGTGAGAGTAATCCACCTAGAAGCCGATCATTTGGTACATTACCTGTTGCTGTTGTACCTTCTGTTGAATCTACATATTACCAGATTAAATAATAAAAACAAAATACAATAAAAGGGCAGCAATTGAGATGCTAAATGGCATACAAAATAGCAAGATTTAAATTAACATATCAAAATCGAAATTATAAATAAAGATGTGTGGGTGTAGGAGATATTTAGTTAAATGTAGTTCGACACTTCAAGCATTGTGAAATTACAATTTTTCAAATTTTTGTAACGTGATATTATGTAACTATTTATGTGTCGGGTACTATTGCTCACAAAACCAACCCGATTCACCGACATACAATAATTTGGCAATGCATTATTTTGTTTCTCATTTTTTTTTTGTGACCTCTTTCTATTTTTCATTTTCATCTTGCATCCTTCTCTCTTTTGTGTTATAAGCATAACAACCTATTCATAATCAACTATTATTAAATAATAAAATTTTAAATTTATATTAATATGTCAAATTTCGAGCACAGCTCGATCGATTAGCTCCCTAGTTAAGAATTCAATTGCTTATTAACTACGTGCACAAAAAGTAATTTACTACATCTATTGCTCACAGTTAATTGATATTTTGTGTTTCATGAAGTAGAAGAAAAAAATATTAATTTCCTCAACTAAATTGGTTTTATAAGATTAAACTATATGTAGCATCAATGTTAATCAATGATATAATGCTTAAATTGTGTAACTGAAGGTTCTGATCGCAACTACTAAATTATCATAGTGAAAACAAGAGAGTGGTAATTCTAGGACCAATTATATGAGATTTGAAGGATATGTATTAATGTATGGACAAATTAGATCAAAGACAGTCTAAAACTTTACCTCCTCCATTCGTAAATTTAACTCCTGAAATCCAAACTTTGGATGAAATCCGTCGATAATCAAAAGATGACAAAATTAGAAGTGAAACAACAGCAAACAGAGCACAAAGCAGAGGCCTAGAGGCAATGCAATTCCAATTCATTCGGTACTTGATCATAGAAGCGCAGTTCTTCATGTCTAATTAGCAACATTAACAGGGAACCGGAAGTGTCTTATAGTATCATTCATGGCGGTATTCCCTGTTGGATTCAAAGAGGCACACAGTTTTGAGGTGCAATTATTGCATTTTTGTGTTTGATTATTTGAAAGTGTATTTTTTTTTTTTAATGGAAAGTGTATCCATTACTGGTAATCTTCTTCTACTACTATTATAGTACTACATGATACGTACGAACAGTACTACTTTAATAGCATGAGATTCCTTATTTTTTTTATAATATTTATTTTCTAGTAAATGCCTAGCAGATCCAAAACAAATACAATTAAATTTGATCAGCTCTTCTGCCAAGTATCAAAAACTGAAAACAAGGAGCTCAACCGAATTTGAATGAATAATATGGTGGAAAGAGGAACGTGCATGCACACGGCGTCATGGCCACATCTCCAAACCACCTTGAATGAATAATGAACTTTTTTGCATGTTCTCCACCGAGATTTTAATATAGTACTTTTATCTTTTTATTATTATTTATTTATTATTTTATATTATTATTTATTATATTTTCTTCTTCTTCTTATTATTATTATTATTATTATTATTATTATTATTATTCTTCTTCTTCTTCTTCTTATTATTATTATTATTATTATTATTATTATTATTATTATTATTATTATTATTATTATTTTGAGATCCTAAAACCATCATTTATTAGTACATTCTTCTTCTGGACACACGAACAATTTTTGTAAGTCCTAGGGGGCTAGGTCTAGGGCTGCTATCTTTGTTAGTTTTTCAGACTTGACAACAATTTCAATAGAGGTTTTATATTTTTGGTAATTAAAATCAAAGCTACTCTTTTGATTCCTACTTTTTCATTATCTATGAGCAACAACATAAATAAAAAAAATAAAATAGATTGAAATTATCAACTTAACATATATATTTAAGATTTTCCCCATATTCCCTAACAAGAAAATGGAAAACAAGCCTTCTTCTGCAAACGGTACTCCTTTTTTTTTTTTTTGGAGTGATTTTTAATTTTTGGATTGTATTTTTTAAAAAATTCGAGATTGACATCAATTTCTCTCTTTCTCTGTCAAATATAATTTGCAAACGATTACGTGTTGTTGATGTGAGATACTATCAGCAGAAAGACAAGTAACTAGAGAGTACCATATAAGATATCTTTATTTATTAACAAATACAGTTCGGTATTGATAATATGTTAACTCCAAAATTTGATTAAATTTTTTGAATTGCTTTAAAAAATTTCGAATGAAAAATGTGAAACATGATTTTACATTATAGATTAATTATGTCCACATTTCATTAAAGTATTTAATATTTCATACAAAGTTTTTTGGTTAACAGAAAGTAATATACAAATTATTTTATGTCCGAATTTACCGTGATAAATTTAAGCCGTTTGGTGAACACAAAGTTTTAACAATTTTTTATGTTTATATATATATATTATTATATACATATGACATTTTAGATATAGTATTTGAAAATTCAAATTTAAATGTATTTTTATTGTTGAAGTTTTTATTAATTATAATCAGTATCTTTCTGTTCAATAAAATTGAAGAAAAAAATTCTGAACACCCAAAATGAAAGAAATTAGTCAATTATGCCGTGATTAAAAGTCTAAGCATTTTCGGGTAAAAAATTCTCATGACTTTGATCATTCTGCAGGGGCACATTTGACGTGCTCAATTTTTTTTATGCGATATTAAAGTCTCCACTGTAATTGATCATCTCCATTTTTTTTAAAAAACAATCTAAAATTAGGCCTATTCATATTTACTATTCAGGTTTCGGCCTATTTAGACAAGGGGATGATGGGCCAGATTGAATTAGACCAGAAGTTGTGAGAGAGAGAGAGAGAGGAAAAAAAAAAAAAAAAAAAAAAAAGCCTGTTATAGGAAGAGCTTATGATGTCTTGTGACAACAACATTAAGTTATACTTTGTGTGTACTGTGTACTGTGGATCAGACAAACCGACTTATCTTTTTGAAGAAGGTAATGAGAATGTGGATTACCAAACTACTCTTCTTGTTTACTTTTCACTGCCAAAGATAAGTTACATAGCTGAAAGATCATTGTTCAATATATATACATATACACACACACACATACGGGAATACTCTTAGCTCTTTCAAGATAAAAATAACGGCATTCAAAATTCTAGAAAATTAATTTGCAGCTTAAACATAAAATCACCCGAATTTATCATAATATTTGAACCAAATGACTTCAAAACGGTACCCCAACTGCAACATTTTTTTTTATTTTATACTCATAACATTATACTATTTGTCTCCTAGAGCTTAGCGAGCTGGATAGTTTCATCCAAGCACGTTCGAACGTGAGTTAAAGGGAGATGCAAGAGTTAAAGGGAAATAAGATATTGTTATGAAGAAATCTTTTTAATTTGAAAATGGTCACAACAAGAGTTAAAGGGAGATGCAAGAAAAGAATAAATGGTCAATACGTCAGGTCAGAGACTTGTCCTAAGTGGCGCTAGGGTTACAATAAAACATGTAACGGGTCATGCTGGATCCAACTTGTACAAGCATATGGGTTCTACCGCATAGAATGATTAAATAGATATAACTTGCAATCTAAAATAGGATAAATGGAGGTTGTGTTTTTTGAAAACATAATATATTAATAATTAACATAGCTTTGTATTGTTAGACAAATAAAGACATAATTAAGCGGACAAAAGACCTAATATATTTTGTATCAATATTTAATACAATGAGAAAAAAGCAACTTCTTGCTATTATGATTTCAATAATTTTGTACACCAATATGTTTTTTCCATTTTGTCACTAATATAACAAAATAAAAAAATTTAAAATACTAATTGACCCGAAAATAATGTACAAAATGCTGGTACTGTATTTATTCTACCTGAACCATGATTCACAATAAATACTCTCTTTATTTTGGATGTTTTATCAAAATGTTGTCATAATAAGCTTCTACATGGGTTGCTCGCACTAGTAGGATGAAAGGTTAACTTTTGTAATGTACAATAGAATGACCCGCTACTTTTGTTGCTGCATATTATATTAAATGGCACAAGAAATTACATGTTTTCGTGGGAGCTTCAAGAAAGGTATTTGATCCAAGCTGGGAGCTCAACATCTTTCATAACAACCCTAAGCTTTTTTTTATCACATAAAATATCTATTTCTTTACTAAGAAAAGTGCCGAGCCGGCCATATACTGTTCTAGAATCGTTATATCAGTTTTCTTCTCCTCATCTCTGTTTCCTTTGGCTTCTCTGTTGTTTGCCTCAAATGTACCTTCCTTGACTCCATTTGTTGCTCAAGAATTTTGTGCAGTTTTCTTCATTAGTTTGGTATCATGGTGCGCATATCCGTTCTGATAATTTTCCTTTTTGGTTTCCCTTTGCACATCCTTGCCTCCCTTTCCCCTCCACAAGGTAAATTAATTGAATTGATACAATCTGAATATTTGTTTCTTCTACTATAATACATCGCTGTCATCTTTGTCAATTTGAGTTTTGATATAGGCTATCTGATAAACTGTGGTTCAACCGAGGAGAAGACCTACAATGATGTAACATGGATTCCAGATGGAGACTACATAAACGTTGGCAATGCGTCGACAATAAAATTTCCCAATCTCATGCCAATGCTAGAAACACTGCGATATTTTCCTGACATGTCCGCGAGAAAATACTGTTACATGGTTCCTGTCACCAAGGGTGCCAATTACTTGGTACGGACATCATATTACTATGGTGGATTCGATGGTGGGGATGTGCCACCGGTGTTTGATCAAATAGTGGAGGGTACGAAATGGAGTTTGGTCGACACAAGAGCCAATTATGCGAATGACATGGCAACTTATTATGAGGTCATAGTTGGGGCCACAGGCAGGACTCTAAGTGTGTGCTTGGCAAGGAATGAGAACACTACATCAAGTCCATTTATATCTGCTCTTGAATTGATGCGATTGGAAGATTCAGTGTACAATGCGACCGATTTTTCTATGTACGCTCTTAGTACGATTGCCAGGCATCGGTTTGGTTATGAAGGTCCTATGGTCGGGTAATTTTTCGTCAAACTTAAAATTTTCTTAAATTATGTTACAGTTGCATATATCTAATTAAGCATTTAATTAAGCCCTTGCAAAGACTGATTTTCTCTAATTACAATAAACTTGTTTTCTTTGTACCACATCAATTAAAGGTTTAGAAGTATAAAAAATGAGACCTAACATGAAAGGACAAATTTGAGATCTAACATGGTAATTATTTTTCAAGAACCTTTTTCACAATTCTCACATTCCCAGTCCCGTGATAAGAAGTACAAAAATGAGATCGAACATGACTAATAACAATAATTTGTCATCATGGAAAAAAATAATGTGATTTATATAACTAGCTATCCAGATGACCAGTTCAACCGGTACTGGGAGGCATACACGGACAAAAACTCGGTAACCACGAGTAAATCCAATACAACCTCTGTTGAGTTCTGGAACCTACCACCAGATGCAGTCTTCTCGACAGGTCTCACCACCAGTCGAGTAGAGAACTTGACTGTTCAGTGGCCGCCAATGCCTCTCCCACCAGCTGATTACTACGTGGCGCTTTACTTCCAAGACGACCGCAGTCCCTCCCTGTTCAACTGGAGAATGTTTGATGTTTTGATAAATGGAGAAATATTTTATAAGGGGCTGAATGTCTCCACTGGAGGGACAATGGTGTATAGTGCGAGCTGGCCGCTATCAGGCCTGACAACAATTACACTTGTGCCCGATGTTAATTCTCCTATTGGACCGATTATAAATGCAGCTGAGTTGCTCATGGTTGTACCCCTTGGTGGAAGAACCCATCCAAGAGATGGTATATTCTTTTGTTCTAAATTAGACATTAGTATACTAATAAGAAAAACAAATAACGCCTTTGTCACATAAGATGAAGTACAGAACAAACAGAGCAAAAAATGGTCCATGACTAGCATACAATTCTAAAAGAAAATCCCAAATTTGTGCAAGTTATGATATTTTGTCATATCAGCAGCCAATTTGGGTTTACTAAAGTTAAACTGCTTTCTGTAAAACCAAATTGAACTTTTAACAATTTGAATTCTTCCCTGTAGCACCTTAAATATGAAATGAAAATGAACAAACCAGGAACCCAAATTAAATGTTTCTCATCACTAGAAGTAATCTATTAGAAACCAACTGTTGTTTTGTTCTATTACAGTAATTGGCATGATGGCATTGGCTAAAGAATTCAATAAAACGCCTCCGGACTGGAGTGGAGACCCATGTCTTCCCGCCGGGAATTCATGGACAGGGCTCACTTGCTCAGAAGACAGCCTCGCTCGAGTCATCTCACTGTATGCTCCTCTATAAAAAAAATTTTTGGAAGGTAAAAGAAACATCAACCCAAGTTATTTAACTAATTTTATGAAATTATGTTGCTTTGCCTAGGAACTTGACGAACTACGGCTTAGGAGGATCAATTTCAGAGAACATTGCCAATTTGACTGGAATAAAAAGCATGTAAGCTACTTTAACTATATAAGCCTGTTCCATACGAAGATGCAAATGGTAAATAAAATTTATAAATATAAATTAATATTTGCAGTTGGCTTCCTGGGAATTACATTACTGGTACAATTCCAGAGATGGGTACTCTGAGACAGTTGGCTTTCTTGTAAGATAAATAAACTTTTATTCTTATGTTCTATGAATATTTTATATTAACACTAGTGGCATTAATATTCGGATTTGTCAATATAAATTGAAGGCACTTGGAGAACAACCAGCTCACTGGATCAATACCAGAATCACTTGGAACCCTCCCCAAGATCCAAGAAATGTAAGCTGAGATTTTCATAAATTGTCTTTTCTAGGGTATAATTATTTATTATACTTCTTCTAACTTATAACATCTACTTTTTTTCAGATTCATCGAAAACAACAATCTTGATTACACAATACCAGACAATCTCAAAAATAAAACCGGGCTTGTGCTTCAGTGAGTCTCTTAGAATTACTATTTATTGAATATTTTTGTATTTTCTAAAAGTTATGTATCACATGATTATTGATAGTGTTACATAACATCAATTTTTATAACGCATTGGATTTTTCCTGACAGGGTTTCACCGGGAAATTCATGACATTTACGAAAATAGGCTGACAAAAAGTGAATATGTACTCCTCATATATGATATCTTGCTCTTGCTTGCTTCGTCCAGATCTTTTTATTTCTTGTGAATTTTGTACCTATATATGTATTCTCTGTCAATGATTCTAGATTTTAATTTTTTTCTTGTACTCTTCCCTCTTCCCCCTTTTTTTTTCTTATACGGATTGGTAGAGTAGTTTGTTTGCCTGAATGACATGCATGACAATATATTCTTAAATTCATTTTGTACTGAGAAAGTGAGAATACAAATGTTTCATTTAACTTAGAGACTACTCGTGGTACAAGATATTTTTGCATAATTAAATGAACACTTGGTAATTAAAGTAAGCAAAATAAAGCAGTTTATGCTAATATATGGATAAGGATTCCCCATTAAAATTAAGCCCAGCAAAATATCCACTCGGTTCCCTTGTTATAACAACAAACAGTGGCTGCAATACCCCAATAAAAGTACAATACAGGATCCAGTTGGTTCACTTTCTTAATTTTTTTTCTTTAGGCATCATATCTAGGCCCAAAAATAAATGACGAATTTCTGACGCCTGGGCCCGTAACAATTTCCAGGTTTTCTAAAAGTTTCATTGCGAAACAACAAGTTAGTATTTTTTTTTTTTTTTTCAAACATTACATTCAGTTAACAAAATCAACAGAAACATAGCTCCTTGGTAGTGTTCATGAAATTTAACTGCATCAAGGAACTGTCAGTGAGCATGAGTTGAGTCTGTGACATACCTCACAAAGATCTTCTTGATGCCGCAGAAGATCCAAGAAGAAATCACAAAAAATCATTTGTTTTAACAAGAGTTAAGAAACAGGCGTCCAAATCCAATTCGACTACGCCATCCTGACCTTCACCAAACCTCACTCTCAGGAGAAACCGGGATCATCTATTCTCGAGTTGTACAATAAATTTTGATATACTCGTCAATCCATCCGTCTATTTCAGATTTAACAGTTCAGATCAGACCATACCTACTCGCTTCCACAAGTCTGTTTATCATCGGTCTCCGTCTCTAGTCCATCTGGTATAAAATGAACGGTTGAAATTGCATAGATTTCAACTTCAAATGATAATACATCTTACTGGAGACTGGAGAGGACCAGGATACGATAAAACAATTCAACTTCAACATACGAAAATATCCTGGAGTCCCACCTCGTCGTGGACCAGTATCCTCTACCCATCGCAATAGAGATGGGTAGAGTGCCTATCTCATCACGACCGTTCGATCTAATCTGAACGGTTCATTTTTTTCGGATCAATAATTTTTTTCGGGAGTGGTGGAATTCACGGGACTCTTTTAGCCGTTGAGATTAAATCATACGGCTGATGTTCCGCGATGGGCACTCTACCCATCTTAAAACAATGGGTAGAGGATACGGTTCCACCTCGTCGTCCACTCCAGTTCCGGTGGTGCCTTTCCCAAAAGTCTGTTCCTTTATACCCATTCTTTCCGTAATTATATGAAACGGCTACTGAATACAATCTAAAATGACTCGCCTCATGAATACAAACAGAGATTCCCCTCAGAAACAAGTTATTGAAATTTCATCTCTCTAATTTCACACTCGACACTTCTAGCGGCGTTATCTCTTCTCTTCTCCGAGTCAGTCAGTCGGAGGCAATGACCTCCTCCTCTACAATTCTTCCTCTACAATGAATCCATCACCATCACCTCTTCCTCCTCTCCTCTCCATCCGTCCCAACCCAACACCAACACTGCCTCCATCCTTCCTCTCTCTTCCCACGCGCTTCTCTCTCCACCGACTCCGCGCCGCCGCGGAAGCCTCCGACGCCGCCTCCTCTCCTGGGTGGTTCCGACCCAACCCAGAATCCGACGGTCGTATCTCCGCCAGGGATCCTGACGTGCGTGTGAATGCTAAGGAGGAGGAGAAGGAAGAAGGGAAGAATAAGAAGAGGAATAAGAGGAATAAGTGGTGGTGGTGGTCTGGGGATAAGGAGAGTTATTTAGTTGATGATTCTGAGCCGCTCCCCTTGCCCATGACGTGCCCTGATTCGGCACCCGTCACGCCTGAGGAGATCGACCGCCGGCTCAGGTGCGACCCTGAGGTTGAGGTATGTGTGTTTATGACCTTTCTGGTAAATTTAAGGCCCTGGTTTTCTTTTAATTCAGATATAATTGTAACTTTACTGAACGAATGAAGAAAATGGAATTTAGTTGAGTCCTTGGTTTAGCTCCAAAAGTTAGTTAAGTTGTATTCATGGCTTGGAAGAACAAATTTGCTATGAATTAATTTTTAGTTAAATGTTATATGAAATTGTTCTTAAAATTAGCTTCAGAATTTTTTATTCAAAATACCAATTACAAATTTGCTATAATATACTATAATCCTGATGCTTCCTGGATATAGAAAAACCAAATCTGTATAAATTTCTTGGGTCCTGATAAGTCCCCATCATGTCTTATTTTGCCAAAATGCTGGAATTAAATTGTGGTTTCCATTAAATTAGTCTCACATTGTGCTTTTGATGCTATTTTTTAGTGAATATTTAGAAATTAGAAGTGAATGGCAGAGATATGTCACTCAGAATTGGTCCAAGATGGCAAATTTGTAATGTGTTCCCTTTTTGCCATAAAGTTTAGGTTACATAGCATAGTATACTACTCTATCTATTAGGTTTAAAAACATCATGAAATTGTTGTCATTTTATTTGAAATAATGGATGTTATTCGTAAACTTCCTGTTTTGGTTTTGAAGGATTGCAGAGAGGTAGCTTATGAATGGACAGGGAAATGTAGGAGTTGTCAGGGGACAGGGTTGGTTAGTTATTATAGCAAAAAGGGAAAAGAGACCATTTGCAAGTGCATACCTTGCATGGGTATAGGTGCGTTCTCTATTTTCTGATTTCTTTTCTTGTACTTAAGTTTTATTGGAGTTAGTTAAGAGATGATTACTTAAACAAACTGTGCAAAAATGAGGTACAGATATACTGTTTAGAAGTAAAAGGTGAGCTGAAATTGCAAATTTTTCTGTTAGGGTATTCATATGTGGATGATGCTGATTTGCTGCATCAATTTTGGATCTGATGTTAAAATTTAATTATGTTGATTTTGTGGTACATGTGATGTTGCTATAAAATTTAAAATATTCTGTTGATTCTGTTAATTTTACGGCCTTGTACATGCTGGTACCTACCTTTCACTTCCACATGCTGAGCAAATACAAATTAAACTGACATAACTATCTGATCAGTGCCGTATGGATCTATTAATATTTAAGAATTGTGTAAACTTTCAACAACAGCAGAACCTTATTTATAGTGCGAAAATCTTCAAGGTTAACTAATTGCAAGTTTGAAAGAACCTTCTTGATCTATGGTTGTGTTAACCAAAGTACTGAATAAGTTGTTTAAACTCCTATGACTTTACTTTTTCAACAACTCCGTTGTTAGGAGTGACTTACTTATAGAAATTGAATAATTTCTGATGGTTAAACAAATTTCACTTGTGTCGTTGCACTTTTAACTGGTAATATGAACCACACAACCTGTAATGAGGGAATAAAAGTGCTCTATTTTTAATTCTTTTCAATTTGTTATATGCTCTTTACAATTTGTTAGGTGTGATTTGACATTTTCTTTATTCTTATGCAAACTGTAATTATTTCCTTGACCACTTCTTTTGTCTGGTTCATTTTCTAGGCTATGTGAATAAAATTACTGTGCGCAAGGATATCAATTTAATGGAAGATGAAGACAACGGGAAGCCACCTTAATGGCAATTGTCGTCTAGGTTTGATGTACCTGACCAGAGAAATTATAATTCATAAATCATTGGATTTGACTTCAGATGCGGCTGCTGCTTCATATAACTTGATAGCAATTCGGCTGTTAGAAAGAAGTTATACTTTCTGAGCAATTTTCTTTTGAATCTCTGTATTATTTATTTATTTATTTTTGTCTTCTGACATATACCTTGACATCAAAGAGATGAAAACAAAGAGGCTGAAGAAAACATTTCTAACTTGTAAACCACACTAGTGATTGCTTTGCTTCTCCATGGATGTAACCCCATCATTCCCTTTACTTCCTTTTGTGATATTATTCATTCAAAGCAATTTGAGATTCTTCTCGTTCCCTCCATTAAGAATCTTTCTTGTTAATCATAACTCCAAAAAGTAAAGAACTTGTCCCTCCTTATATCGCCTTCCCTGTTAAAATTTCTGGTTGTATGTACATATATAACTTCTCAAAAAGGTACAAATAAAAGAAATATAAAGATGTCTCAATTGAGCTTGTTAAGTTTCAAGTACAATCTAACAAAGTGGCGACCTGGTAGAGAACGACAGCTGTCCGACTTGATTGGTGAGCCAAACTATGAGCCTGACCGTAAGGAGCTTGAGCGAGTGTTCTATAAAATTGCAGGGTCAGAAAAAAAAATAAGGTATAAGGAGCTCAAGGAATTGCTAACAAAGCTTGGTGTGGCGAATGCAGCAGCTGAGGCAAGACGGATGATCAAGGCCATTGGTTCGAAAGACAAAGTTATCGATCTTGAGTGCTTCTTAGATGTGCATAAAAACGGTGTGATGCTTCGTGAAATAAGGCATGCATTTTCTGTATTTGACAGAGACAAAGATGGTCGACTAAGTGCTGAAGATATTCAGAAGACGTTTAGTATGCTTGGCGAGTCGTATGATCTGAAGGAGTGTGAGAGGATGGTGAAGCAGATAGACAGGAATCATGATAAATATGTTGATATGGATGATTTCATGTTGATGATGACTCGGCCAGTGAAGAAAGCAAAGACATGAGATCGATGTTTCTCAGTGAACATGGAGAGGCTTTCCATTACCAGTTGTGTTGCTTAATTGTCTGATAAATGTATTTATCTGATATTTACTTCTGTAACTTTCATTCTAATAAATAAGAGGAAATATGGGTGTAGATATATTATGTGTCGGCCTTAGGCACATGCATTAGAAAATGTTGACATCTTAGATAAATAGTGTGGGAGATGACTGCGTTTTAAAGACGTGTCATTCCTAATTTTTGCTCCCATTAACTCCACACGGAAAGAAAACGCTATAGCGATCTCCTTTTCTTAGATAAACATAGTCGGGCATAAAATTCAGTACCATTTATTTGACTACAAAACTTTTCTATAATTAATTTATATCACTGTATTTCAATACCATTAGATTGATCCACACAATAAAAATATATTTAACACAAATAAACGATTCTATGTTTTGTAATAAACGAGTTTATATTTTTCACAAGAACAATCCAAGTCATTTGTTCCTCCACATAAGCAAAGATCAGAATCATCGACGGCTCCCCATAAGAAAGAAGCCAAAAATCAATACCCATGCTGCCATGCACCCCCCTCCTATAAACATGGATCGTGACTTAATTCAATTGACCACTCCTATTTCCGAAACAATATTAAAGCAAAATTCGATATTTCGTAAATATATCGATCATGATTCCAAACAAATTGAATCAAATTAACCAAATTAGATTCAAATCAATCAATATGATAATTAATTTATAAAGAAATTCGATTATTTTATGATAGGCGATTCATAAATCACGAATAGAATAGCAACGATCGTAACTGCGACGTAGAATCCAAAATCTCATCAAATAACCGACTTGTCATATTTTCAATTTGTGAACCAATCAAATATCAATCAATATACTATTATTAATCGATTCATTTTGTTTTGGTCGTAGAGCCAAGAGATAGATTGAAGGAAATTAATAAGCTGAACAAGTTTATGTAACTAGAAAGCAAAATAACATGTTTGAGATAGCGAACACATTGAGTTCTTCAATTAATAAAGCAAATGGGATTTTGCCACGTCAACGAATAGGACTGGTGGAACAAAGACAGGTAGGTATCAACTTTATTCTTATCTTCTGGTCAAACTGTCAAATGGGAGAGGTGAAGAAAATGAACAGCACCATATTAATGAGTTTAAATTTTTTTCTTTAATTGGCAAATGTCTGGTCAAAGTTTAATAGTTGGTCAACTTTCAGTCAAAACGGGTCAAAACGACAAAATTTTACAATTATAAAAATAATATAAGAAAAAATAAATAACTAGATAACAACCCTAACATTTTTTTAATAAGAGATAAATTAGTAGTAGTCAATCATGTTTCTTATTTCAGTTTAAGTTCCAACATGAATGAACCAAAATTATTGACTAAGGGTCTGCTCCACAACACATATATTAAAGGAGAGTAGAGTAAAGGAGAGGAAAGTTGTCCAGATTTTGTTACCCTCCAATTTAGAGTGTACAAGTTTACTCTAAAACTTGACTAATTTGAATGTGTCTCTTCCATTGTCTTCCTTTCCCTTCTTTTAATAATTGATTTGTGGAGCAAGTAAACCTATTCGGACAGAGTAAACTTTCAAAGGTTTACTCTACCTTCTTTTCCCTTCCTCCGAAAAAGGTTTCCTGGAGCAGACCCTAAAAGTAAATATAATATTGGCTTTATTGTTGAAACAGTATCATACAATCAACCTCATTTCTGAAAATCAGTAACCTACCAACTTGGAAGTAGTATCAGATTCCATACTTCTTCGATCTTTTAGGATATCAAGGCATAAACTTTAGTTCCATTTTATGGTATTCTTAACTAGCAAGTAGTCCAATTAAGCAAATTTATATGCTTATTTAAAGTGCTTAACAACTCATAATTGTCAGTGTGTGAGTGCTTTATCTATCCTAGGTAGTTAGAGTTCCACTATATTCCTGTTTTATTTTAGTCGTGTGACGACACAGCAAATGTTTGGCATGGTTAATATCCTAATATACGTATATTAATTAAACCATCCTAAACAATGATGCGTATATTAGACGGAAGCATCACGTCAATCTTTCCTACCTTCTATTATGATGGGAGAACCTACTCATTTAGATTTGGATGTGTTATCCTTGGAGTGCTGGCATGTGGGACTGTCTCGTTGGTCCAATTGGAAGAGAAAGAACCGGCATCCAGTAACTGATGATATAATTCCTTGTGTCAATCAGACTGATCTGTACATGGATATATTCCTTCTTATCTTAGTTAATTAATTCTCAAATCTGATCCAGGATGAAATATAGCTGAGCGGAGTTTCTTATAGCTAGCTAGATTGTTGAATACATAAATGTTGCATTATTTGCAGCAATATCCTACTTAAAGATACTCAAATGATATATTTACGTAAGGCTGCTTTGTACTTCTACTTCATTAGATCGAACAGGTCAACTAAAAAAAAAAAAACTTAAAATATATTTATCAGTAAATTGTAGTAACATTTTTTTCAGGGTAATTGTAATGTACATTTGATTAAATAGTTTTTTGCGCACATTGTTCATTAAAAATTAAATGTATATATACTTATTTCAAAGTAATCTGAATATGTTGGTATTAACAAACATCTTGAGTAGCATCTCATATGTTTCTTCACTACTATATATAAAGGAGGTGTTGCATTATCAGAAACAGAATTTCCCGAGAATTGTTGGAATTTAAATTAGAAAAGCATGACTCAATGTAAATAAACTTCTCTTTTGCACCATATAGGACTTGGAAACCATCCCTCTTATTAAAAAGCGTGGAGTCAACACACTACCATCTATATTGAATTGTACAACATTATATTTTCTAAATAAGTATACTGTTCAGATTTTTGACGATTATTTTTAAAATGTACAAATCATTAATCAAAATTACTGTGTGATTAAAAAGCACTTAGTATGCATAATTCCACATGAGAGGCCCACCTCATATCACATAACACGCATAAGAATGGAAAAAAGAAAAACAAAAACAGAAAAGAGAGATGTCCCTCGTATAAAAAGAAACACCAAAAGCAACAAAACTTTTGTATTCAACCTCAATTAGTGAGTATCTTAACTAGCACGCAAATTTGAACGAATATCAGATTCCAAAACAATGGAACCACTTTTCGGGATTTTTTGTACTTTAAGAAGATCAAGACAGGAACTTTTGTTGGAGACCTCAGTCCAGCTCTCATTCACTTATCTAGCTAGCTAGTAGCTACTAAAATGAAGTGACTAACAATTTTCAAACATAAACGGCTAATACAAAGAACAAGGTGACTAACAATTTCCGAATATTTTAACCACTCACAAAAGCATAAACATAGACTTTTAACTCTTTAAGTACAAAAACAGAGAAAATAAGACAACTATTTAATTTCCATTATTAATGCACACACTTGTAACCTATATGTCGATGTAGATACAAAACATCAACATAGTTACATTACATACACATCAGACCCCACTACTTACAAGAAGCTAGCTAGTTCTTTGACTCTAGATACTAATCCTTGCATAAAACATTTCACAGATCAGTAGACATAAAGGCGACCCAAACACACAAACATGCAAACCATACTAGTAGTTTTACTAGTACAACTACTGATATGACACAGCTACCTTGCCACTTAATTTGTGACTATAATATGCCAGCGTTTTTCGGCATAATCAATCAGCTTCTTCCTCTCCAATCCTGGGTCTATGACATGGTTGTGGTTCTTATCACACCTTTTCATGGCTCTCCATGACTTCCATGTTTTGAAATGCAATCCTAGTGTGGCTAGTGCGGCATAAAGCTCATTTCGGCTTATGTAGCCATCATGATTTGAATCAACAGTGTCGAGCCATTGCTCAAACTGCTCTCTTGTCATCTTCTTGAAACGAGTACTTCTAGATTGTGGAGCAGGGTAGTGTCCAGGGTCATATGCGTATAGTACCATGGTAAAATCTAGGAGGTATTTGTCTATGTTTGGGCTGGTACGGTGAGTAACAAATGATAGATGGTCTATTTATAGGACGAACAATACTAGTCAGTTATAGTTAGAGACTTAGAATTAGGAGTTGGCGGTGTAATACTGTAATATACATTAGTGGTAGTAATAATTATGAGAATGAGTACTTTATCCTACTATAAGTTGGAGAACCGTTACTTTTCGTGTTAATTTTTTAACTATCTAGAGTGGGTTCTGGTGGATGAGATGCAGTTCGGATGGTCATGATAATAACTAAATTGTATGAATCTTAAAGTAGACGAACAGATTTGGATGCGTCACTGTTCCTATCAGTAAATTTTTGTGTACAAAATCCCAATTAATGTGGCCAAACTGACAAACGCATCTAGCATGCGCATGTTAGCTTAATTATTAAACTTCTACACGTAGATGATACCCTCCAAATAGACCACAATTATGCATATTAGTTTAATAGTCGACAGAAATCTGATCATTATTTTTTTTTCTCTTTTTAAACGCAATCATTTAAGATTTAGATTTTATCCTTGGCATGCTGGGCGGTTAGAGTGGGCCATATATGGTCCATTTGGAAAGAAGGAACATATGTGTGGAGCAGATTTCCATATAATTCTATGTGTCAATGACAAGGCTGAATCATACCTGGATGCACCTGGAAAGAATTATTCCGTCTTATCATGTTTTCTCTACATCTGATGGAGGATCAAATTTTTGTCGACCCAAGCTTCTGATCACTGTATTTGAAGGGGATATAAACAACGCATATAAATAATATCATTAGCAATTAAAGCCGTCAAATTATACATATAATTATATAGGTTAATTTACTTACTTGACCGTCTATTGTACACATATCATATAAATATATATATATTAGAATTAATTCTGATCAAAGTACAGACAGATACATCATACCAAAAGAATAACTGATTTCTTAATTATTTGGCGAAATTGAGTATAAGTGTACGTATAACCCCCTATAATCCTTTTAGTTCAAGATATAAATCAATTTTACCAATTCCAATGATACTTTAAATAAAAAAAAGTTTACAATAATATTAATTTCAATCTGATGGGCAACTGATCGAATATAAATAATTGATCTTAAGAAGTCATCACAAAAAACGAAGTAAACAGATATTAGTAAATATATTAAATTTTTTAAAATGTGTTTTTTGAATCAATAGACTTTAATTTAGAAAAGCATGACTCAATGTTAATAAATTTCTCTTTTGAACCATATATGAATTGGAAGCCATTTCCTCTTCTTAAAAAGCGGCAGAGTCAACGTTGACCATCTACATTGAATTGCACATTAAATTTTCTAAATAATATAATTGATTAACTGTTTAAATTTTCGACTAATTTCTTAAATTGTACAAATTAACTAATAATCTTACCGAAAGATTAAATAATACTTAGTTTGCATATTTCCTTATGAGAGGCCCGCCTCAAATCACATAACATGCATAAAAAAGGGGAGAAATTAAAGGAAAAAAGAAAAATAAACAGAAAAGAGAGATGTCCCTCGTATAAAAAGAAATGCAAAAAGCAACAAAACTTTTTTATTCAACCTCAATTAGTGAGAATCTTAATTAACTCGCAAATTTGAACGAATATCAGATTCATAATGGAACCACTTTCAGGATTTTTTGTACTTTAAGAAGATCAAGACAGGGAACTTTTGTTGGAGACCTCAGTCCAGCTCTCATTCACTTATCTAGCTACTAGCTACTAAAATGAAGTGAGTAACAATTTTCAAACATAAACAACTAATACAAAGAACAAAGTGACTTACAACTTCCGAATATTTTAACAACTCACAAAAGCAGAAACATAGTCTCTAGGTACAAAAACAGAGAACAAAAGACAGCTTTTAAAATTCATTATTGATGCGCGTACTTTGTAACCTCAAGATGTTGGCGATAGATACAAAAGCATCAACATTTTGTTAGATTACATACATGTCACTGTAAGTAATTTAGGGGATAAATGCGAAAATAAATTACAGGAACCTTAAATTACCTCCAGCCATTGCCGTGCTTGATTGTCGATTAGATGATGCCGCAAGATCGGTTCTCCGACATATTGGAGAGTGAGAGACAACTACAAAGCCGAGTTCACTTCCCTTGAATTGATGACAAACTCTAGGATATCGGCTCAGACTAGTCTCCCCATGTGTTCTCTATATGCTTCTCTCAAGTTATGACTATATGAGGGATAGAGATCATCTACACACTGCTCTCCGTCAGAACAGGGGTAAATATAGGACAGGAGGTCACTAAATAGGCGCAATCAGTGGATGCAAACAAGAGATGATGAGATCAGATCGTTCTGTCTAGATTCAATGTACAGTCCAAACAGGTCCGTTTGATTTCAAACGGGTCCGTTTGAAATCAACCCGAGAGCACTGCACTATTCGTCCATTCCGAACGGATCCGTTTGAATCCAAACGGGTCCGTTTGAATTTCTCTGGACAGAATATTACATTCTCCCACTTGAGCTCAGCATCCAAAATAACTTAATAGCCTATTAACTGAATGTAAAACATAAAGTAACAAAATATATGAACCATGGAAGTAAGTCAGCTTTAAGAGCATAGTACTTCTCATAATCACGATATACTTTGAAACTTTCAAATTTACCCTTAATGTGACCTACTGTTGCATTATGAATAAACCTTATGTTTATTCCAAGTCTATAACTTAATGATATCATTCTATACTATATGATTAATCCGTATAAACAAATCAACTTAATGGGCAAATAACATGAATAACATCTAATCTTTATCGAAGAGATTCACTTATACAATTGTACAATTGATTTACTTCATAATAGGACCGATTCCTATTTATTGCTACACGATCCTTGAATTCCTTAATATGCATTTAATCAAGAGATCAGTTAGCATCACATCTGTATGGTTATACTTAATGACCACTTAATTTTCCTTAATGCATTCTTTCAAAACAAACTTTTAATGTCAATCAACTTAATATGACTTTCATTTCTTAGTTACAAAGAGTGCGAGAGAATTACCACACAGAATATCTTAATGGTTTAGATATAGAACTCAAAATTCTAAACCTCCAAGTAAAACTCTTCTGCCATCACGGGAATCAGTCTCAAATACACAACAAATTATTCTTTATAGTTGAAGTAGCAACCAGTGCCTATCTGATACTTCTTTATATAGTTCCATTGGCTAACATAAAATATGTTCTCTTAATTCGATTCCTAAAATCGATACAGCCAATCTATATAACTTAATATCTTCAACTTGTCATTCGTTGAAACATAAGCATATTATCTTTAATACCTTAAAGATATTTCATTACTTTCTTAGCTATTTTTTAGTGGTCTATCCCCAGGATTTCAATGATATCAATGATATCAACACAACATTCTAATCGACAAAGCTATATATCAGGATTTATGTACAAATCTGATCATTTAATATGCTTTCAACTTGTCGAAACATACAGAATGTTAACCAACTGTCCCTTTTTCTGAGTTGTTATGAGAATACCAATCTAGATTATATAATAGTCATTTATCAATACTTGCAAGTAGAATATCATCTAGAACAAGAAAACAAACACGACTCCCACTGACCTTGTGGTATATACAATAGTTCATGATACTTTTTTAAAACTGTATGAAAAACATGCCTCATGAAACTATAAATACCTATAGCAGGATACTTGTTTTAATCCTTATGTGATTTTCGTAAAACTTGCACACTCAATGCTTACTATTACCAGAGAGAAAACTTATTGGTTATTTCATATAACCTCTTATATATTATTACAGTCTTCACATCCATCCTATGTAACTCGAAATTTAAATGAGTTACTAATGCCAAAATCATACGAAATGAATCTACTAGTGACAATTCTGATATATCTTTAATGTTACAAATAAAATCCTTATTGATTTTATGAATATTACCAACATGTTATAAAACCATCAAGTAACTTAACAAATTTCAGACTTCACTATATGTCACTAATTTCGTTGATTTTTCATGACATTATACTATAATATGGATATATTGTAATTATCCAATTGTTTAACATTAATAACTACATTAGAGTCTCGTATACTTAGCATCAGGAACCACCAACTTTATACTTAATTAGATTACTAAAATATTGAACACAATTGTTCAACTTGATCTATATTTATAAAATTAGTCAATTGTGGAAAGTTTCTTCTTTCATCAAATGGTCCATTTGAACTTGATGGAATATGACTAAATAGATATACATTTCTCAAACGGTCCGGTTATACTATAAATGGTCTATTTAAACTAAATGAAGTGTCATCCTATTGTACATTAGAGGAGAGTACTATATGATCATCAATCTGATCACTCCCACTAATTTGATCATTTTCCAGAAACATACATATTCCACTACCCTAATCATATTTCTATAATCTCTTTTATCTAACTTTACAAATCTTCATGTGCCTACTGCATTGTGTCTCTACTTTCGCTTATGTAGAGATACATATATTGTAAGTAATCACAGACAAAAGAGATCAAAGCAAGCTTTGCACTTGATGCAAATATTCTATATATAAGAAGTCACAAGAATATGACCTTTCAATCTCATGCTTATTTAATTAATTGCTTAGCTTACTTATTAAAATTTTCTTTGTTATCAAGTATTTCAACTGTATGAACACATTCAGATTAGCCCATAACATAATCTATTATCATCCTTAATTAACACATATGGTCATAGGTTCATTGATTGACCATTTCTCTGTATATGTGTCATAACTTATATGGGAGACTCTTAATAGACTATACTTGATTAGACTAGTGTTCAAAATGAAATGTACAAGAAAATGACTTAGAAATATCAAATGCTAGACTCTTTAATTGAACAACCATATAAACTTAATTTTCACTACGTGCTCTTGCACATCTATAATGGTAGTAAGCCTAATAGATAAATGATATAATGAGCATTATTACATTTGCCTTATCAAATAAGACAATATGCTCATTTAATACCTAAATAAGGACTTTATATTATTTTGCTCATCAATCGAACCACAAATTATTGAGAAAACTTGCTCTTTATGTACATATCACGCAAGCTTATCCTCAAAATTTGTTTCTGCTAATTGATTCTCCCAAATGCAAAATCAATATCCTTTTGCTTAATGAAGAATAACACATCCTTCTAAACCTTATAATTCTCATCCACAACTTAGGAACACTAATACCTTTCATTTTTAAATGGGGATCAGCTATTCATTTTGAGACTAGAACTTTATACTTAATTTACCAAATGTAAACCAAGTGTAAAACTTCATGAATCAATTCCTGTACAATATTACCTGTGGGCTAAATATTATACTTTGACTCTATACACATCAAAATAGTATATGCCTTTATGAATCAAATTCCTTCGTAGTATTACCCGCAGGCTACATGTTTTGATTCCATATACTTTATATATGTATATATCTATATCCGTATGATATAACTAGTTAACTACATGCTTAATCTTAATCCCTGTGGGCAAATTAAGATATTATAATTACCTATTATATCCTGATAAATTATATCAATTTCAGTCAATAGTCCTGTGGGACGATATTAGCTTTGTTAATATAATTTATCACAATTTATGTCTTTATAACTAAATGTGTCTTTATAAACTTTACATATATATACCCTTAATATAATTGAAGATGCTGTGGCTACTCAACAACTATACTAAAATATACTCATCACTAGACATAATACTTCATTGTCTGTCCTAATTCAAACGGGTCCGTTTGAATTTCAAACGGTCCGATTGAAAACCAACCGACAGACACAAATTACCTGTCACCAAATGAAACGGCCCGTTCGGATTCCAAGCGGTCCGTTCAAAATTTTCTGACAGATACTTAATATGTTTGTCAACTATCTTAATATAGACACAAACCAAATAATCCGTCTGGAATTCATCCAAGATGTCTACACTAGTAGAAGAACTAGTTATACAAGCAAGTTGACTTAACATAACCTAATGGATTATTTAATTATTATTATCTATATATGAATAATTACCATATGTACAATTTCCACTATATCCTTTATAAATACAATTTGTGTAATATCACTATACCATATGTATAGTAATTCATATTAGTCTAATTAATGCTTGTAGTACTAACACTAATAGAATATTCCTAAATGTATGATGGTATGTGGACTGCATCAATACTTAACTACTATAGTGTTATACAATCATACAATCATAGCATTATTGACTAATATGTCTCCAACAAAGATGCCATCAAACTACACAAATTCCGTATTTTAGTAAATTGTGACTATTGTATAGACTTCTATAATAATTAACTAATCCTCCAACCTCTTAGACAGTGGAGAACCATTATTGGTCTAATTATACCTTAATTTTCGTATAAAACCTAAGTTTTGGATCATATCCAATTCAAACGGGTCGCTTGAACTCCAAACGGATCCGTTTGAATTCAAACGGGTCGTTTCAAATATGAAACGTTGCATCCAGAATTTTCTGACAGACTGCACACCTTCTGGTAAAACACCATTAACTTTTTTCATACTTATCTGTTTTCTACGTTCTTGGTCATTCCAGAAACTAGACTTAATGCTCTTTCCAACAACGTAAGTTTCATCAAAAATAAGTTTTTAGATAAAAAGTTAAGCCCCTCGAAATTCAGACATTTACTGGTAATTTCAGACAGACAGTCCGACCTATCTTGTAAATAGCAAAACTCACTCATACTTAATCGGAATTTTGAAAATTCACATTCTATTGATAGATCTCTGAATGGACTATATACCAGTAAAATTTCATACGCATCCGAATTACAGAATGAGAATAAACTAGCCCGTACTCCAGAAGGATCAGAAATTTCAGAACAAAAATGGACTGACATCCTTCGATTGCAACCACAATATCTCACTGTATACTTACTTGATTTCGATGATCTTGGTCTCTATAGAAAGTAGACTCAAAGATCTTTCCAATTCTGAAAACCTCACTCGAATTAGATACACAGATCATGAGATATTACTTCATGAAGTCAGATAATCAAAAACAGATTCTGTTTTTTCTTAATGAAAATTAGGGTTTCCCCTAATTATTTCCTTAATCACGAAATTAATCAGAAAAGACCAACAAACTACGACTAACAATCATCTAATTGATCTAAACAACAATCTTAATGGCAAGACAGAGGCGTAAATCGCTCTGATACCAACTGTAAGTACTTTAGGGGATAAATGCGGAAATAAATTCCAGGAACCTTAAATTACCTCCAGCCATTGTCGTGCTTGATTGTCGATTAGATGATGTCGCAAGATCGGTTCTCCGACAGATTGGAGAGTGAGAGACAACTACTAAGCTGAGTTCACTTCCCTTGAATTGATGGCAAACTCCAGGATATCGGCCCAGACTAGTCTCCCCATGTGTTCTCTATATGCTTCTCTCAAGTTATGACTATATGAGGGATAGAGATCATCTACACACTGCTCTCCATCAGAACAGGGGTAAATATAGGACAGGAGGTCACTAAATAGGCGCAATCAGTAGATGCAAACAAGAGATGATGAGATCAGATCGTTCTGTCCAGATTCAATGTACAGTCCAAACGGGTCCGTTTGAAATCAACCCGAGAGCACTGCAAAGTAGCCTGCTACCACGATTTATGGTCTCCCATCCCATCCCATCCAACTAATGTTATAAAGTAGGAGAGATTCCTCCGCTAAAAATGGATAATAATGAAAAAAAAAAACTATACTCAACTTTTCATAGTGGGAGGCTGATTTTTTTCCAGAAATGCCCGCGCCACTGGGCCTGGCGCCGTCAGAGCCCGCGCCACTGCCACTGGCGCCGTCATTGGCGCGTCAGAGTCCGCGCAGGTAGCCTGCGCACTGACATGTTTATTCTCCGAAATGCCTCAGTCAAAGGTTTCTTCTTAAAATATATTTTTTGGTTTTTACGGATTAAAAAAATCACGGTCTCAACCACATTCTTCCTCGCCAAAATTGAGCTACTAGAAAAACTGTTGAGAAAATAGAATACAACAATTGTGCACCCAAATGTTCTAGAAGCTATAAAAACAACCCAACGAAGAAATTTATGACCTGAAAGAATAAAAATTCGGACTTATTAGTACTAGCATTAGCAGATAAAATATTTTGTAAAACTTAATGTACAAAATAAAAACCTACGTATATCACAGATCAAGTAAAATAGTAATGAATACGATGTTCTTTTCTTATAAACCTGGCCGAGTCTTTCTCAGCTAAAATCAAACCACCATTTCTATAATTTTTGTTATTCCAGAAAAATTGAAAGTTCTGATTATTGCTCTTTCAGGATCTACAACAACGGATATACGTCTAATTAAAGAGCCAAATAAATACTGTCATGCATAGTAACTTGGAATTTTCTCCTTTCAGGTTGCAAGCACAAGTGACAATATTTATAGGCTCAAATCTTATGGAGGATAAAATATGTTGTCATCCAAGTTTCTGATCACTGCTAATTTGAAGGTGGATATAAATATTGCATAATTAATAGCATTAGTAACGTGGCATTAAATAGGTTTACTTGTATACTTGACCTTTATTGTCGTATAATATATTACAATTATTTCTGATAAAATTAATATTAGACACATCATAAAAAGAGAATTACTGATTTCTTAGTTGGTGAAATTAAATATATATAACCCCTTCAAATCGTCAAAATTAAAAATAACATTCTGTAATCTTTTAGTTCAAGAAATAAATCAATTTTACCAATTTTGATTATATTTTAATTCGAAAAAATATTTTTTAAAATTATTGTATATCCATTTTGATGCCTAGCTGATCGAATATAAACAATTAATCTTACAAAGTGAGTTATCGAAGCAGTTTGTTGCATCGATCATCCATTGATTATAACACTAACTCATTTTTCGAAAAAAAGTATTACAAAATATGGAGATAAAATACTACGTACATAAAAATTATTCAACTACTTTGAATAAATTATATCTTCACTTGGCCATACATAATCCGGTTTCACATAATAGTGACTCTCTCTTGCTACTTTGAGGCATAGAGAAAATACCTCCGACCATAGAAGTATACATGCATGGATATACTTTTCCTTCCATCTATATCAAGCAGCCCAACTACAAGCTATCACAAGATGTTATAAACGAGTCAAATTGTTCTCATCTTTTTCATACATTAATCCAAACCTTTTACCTTGTAAGAAATGACCCCTCTTGTAAAAAATTAGGCCAATGACAATACTGACAAATAAACATATCACAGATATATGCAAACAAGGCTGCATGGATAAAATCATATTTACCGCGTACTAGTAAGAGTCTCTAGTATTTCAATGCTTCATTCAATCAGACATAAAATTAAGAAAACTGGTTTCATCAATTAATGCATTCTAAGATTTACTTGTATTTTCTTTTTCATTTATGACTGAGAATTAAAAAAAAAAGTATTTGAACTGTAATTTTTTAAATAATTTTAAGAATATACATCCAAAAGTATTTTTCTGCATATTCTATCGGATATGATCGATATATCCAAGTGCAAGTTTATGCGCTTTGCAGTGCTTATCATACATTTATTGACAACAGCTATTTATAGCATTTACATAAGGTGCGAAGACACTTGAAACTTAAGAAAGAACTGAAAAGGTAAATTAAAGCATGGGCCACGCAATTACACACTGACTATTTCACAAAATATTATTAAAGAAAAAAAAATACTATACCTGAAAGTCTAAACCATTCTTCATACGCCCATTTCTGCTTCTTTATTATAGTTTATACATGCATAACATAAGACATGACACAAGCTATCATAATAATATTTAATCTGCCTGAATAATACCCCAGTGCTTCTCTGCATATTCAACAAGCAGATCTCTCTCTTTACCAATATCTATGACATGATTATTGTTCAAGTCAATCTTTTTCATGGCTCTCCACACCTTCCATGTTTTAAATTTCAGACCAAGCACCTGTAGTGCAGCATATAGCTCATTCCAGCTTATAAAACCATCATCATTCATATCAATCTTGTCAAGCCATTGTCTGAACTGCTCCCTCGTCATTTTTGTCGTACCTTTAGACCTAGAAGCAGGGTTCTGTCCTCGGCCAGTGGCAGTTAACACCATTGTTGTAAACTTGTGTTTTTTGTAGAGAGGTCCAAGATGTGTTTGGGTTAGTACGGAGGACAATGACAGCTTGTTTCCTATTTATAGGGCTGTAAATTTGGGGAGAGTATGCCTCCAGAAAAGGAGGAACGCAACATGCATGAATAGGGAACTATAGTGGCATAAATGGTTCAAGGCTATAAGTCAAGAATATGTGCTCCTATAAGTGCTCAAGACTATGGATTAGAATATGTGCTCCTATAAGTGTGGCGTCCTATCGCTAGTTTAAATTATTGAGGATGTGTTTGGAGGCGTAAAAATAAGAGATTATTATAGATTAACTCTTATTTCAAATTGAAAGAATTATCGAAATAAAAACAGATTAAAAACATTATTCTGATTTGAGGACAATGTAGAAATAATACTCTTGATCCTAATAATCTTATTCTTAACCATTTAGGAATAACATTCTCAATCCTAAATTACTTATCATTATCTTATTCTCAAATTATCGAAACACACCCTGGATTTAATTGTCCTATTTAAACTTTATTTGATAGTTTTTTTGTTGGTTATATATGTCGATCGATTCAATTTATCCGGTTATGATGATACCCCAAAAGGACCAGTTACTTTCGGTCAAGGAATGTGTGCATCTTTATTCCAAAACAGGGTACATACTATTTCATCTTATCATCTCCATATAGATTTTTGTATGTATGGATTCCCTTATACACATCTGTCTTGATGCTGAGAGGATATGCCAATACATTTTTCAAGACGCAGCCATGCTTTTTCTACTTGGTAAGAAATGCTGTCAAAAAGCAATGGCTGATTGTTTTACTGGCACAATCCAAAACAGTATTACAGTAACAACCATCTTTGCTAGTAATAATTGATACTGAAATCTAAGGAAATAGCACCGCACCTGTTGTCAAAGCAATGGCTGATTGTTGCTGGCATATTACGCATGGGATTTTATCCTTGCTATTATTGTACAGCTTGTCCTTGGTAAATTGGTAGCTTCTAATATAAGTAAACTATTTAAATTAATAGCAGAAGAATTTTATGCAACAATATTACATGCTTGTATTATAATTAGTGTTTTTATTGTACAACCTTAATTTAAAATACAATTGAGAGGATTCAACTATATATATTCGTTAGTTCCCCTGAATTCGTTCATTCAAAACAGAGTACACATTGGATGTAGACACAGGAATGAAACAATAAGCTGGTAGACAAGGCATAATTACAGCTATTCAAAGCTAACAGAGAAGGCAAAAATGTGGCTTATCTTAATCTCCAAGGAGACAGCCAATGGCTGCTTATTCGGCTTAACTTCTGAGATTGTAACAGCTCATTGTTTGCTTTATTCTACCAATAGAAACAGAACTCGTAACAGCTTCAATGATCTGTTATATCCCATTTAGCCACTCCAAACATATATGCAATGACAATGCCAAATTTGTTTTCTTGTGTGAGCTGCTTAACCCCCAAAGACACTTCAGCAAAAGCTGAATTTTCTCCCTGCTTTGTGCTCTGTTTTGCCCCCATTTTTTCTCTCTTTTTAATTCAATTTTGCTCCATCTTCGAACTGGTAAAATATTTAATCCGTTTCAGTTTTGAAGAAGAATATGAAGTATTAAGTTTTGAAGGAATGTACAGATGTTGTCTTTTTAGCCAAACCTCATATATATAAAATAATAAAATGTTTATTCCGGTAAACATAATATGAAAATTTCAAAACACAATTTGTTTATACATAGATAATTTCACATAGACTTCTTCTTTGTTGTTTCAGTCTTTCCAAAATTACAACAGAAATATTTTTTTCTAGTGAAACAATAATTATTGGTTTGCTACAGACATTACCCTGAGTACATTTCGGATTTATTTTTCTTTTTTTGTTTTTTTTTTTTTTGATGCAATCGATCATAGAGTTCTGGTTAGGTGTTTAAGCATTTTATAATAATAGAGTTATAGGTGTATACAGCACAAAACATACTCCTAAGAACCTAGGGATGACAAATATAAAATATTACATTAGTTTGTGGTTACATTTTTACAAATGCAAACTTAATTGACCTTGTGGTTACATTTTTACAAATGCCAACTTAATTGACCTAGTGTCTGGAAATAATGGTTGAAATATATAAGAAATCTTGTAAAAAATATTTCATCATTATATAAATATATTGTTTGATGAATTTGGATTGTCGAATATGGTAATATTCCAAGAATAAATGTGGTTGATAAGCATAATATTTGAGAGATTTGTGCGTATGATTGTGATGCCTAATATTGGTGAATTTACAATTAAATATTGTCATATATTGATGGACCATTATGGTAATACTTGGATGGCACTCAGAGTTTCTCGAAACTCTAGGATGCTATCTCCACTTTAAATAGGGGTTGGTCCCAAGAGACAGGACAAGCAAATATATACACGCTACATCCTTCCCTAATACTCCCCATTAGTTTTAGAGAGAACAGTCGAGTTTAGGCACACTATTCTCGAGAGTTGTCTTGCTCTATTAGAAGATCATTTTCTCAACCTTGTTGCGTGTACATACGCTGCTGCTGAGGTATTGCTAGAGCATAGAAGACATTCAAAATAGAAATAACCAGATAGATCCGGTCAACGCTTCGAAGAGTCATTCCTTAGAATTCAAAACCCAATAATAATTTCATTTCTAAACGAAAAAAAAAATATGGAAAAAAAAATCTTAGCTAAAGATTCCAAATACCACTTGATCCATTGCAATCAGTTTCTTTATGAAACAATGCACTCATATAATTGGACAGCTGTGCTTCTGCTGCTTTTCTATGGCACACATTTCAGTAGCTCGTGCATTTGACAACATCAACTTCAAATTTTCTGATAAAATAACTTAAGGATGCTTTAACAGAATAACTAGAAGCATTTATTTGAAGCTTATTTAGTATAGCTCATCTCCTTACTGCTCTTATCATTGTTTACATAACATTAAATTTTCCCAAAAATAGTATATATATGAGCTAGATAACTCATATAAACACAATTCAATTTGCAGTGAGACTAAATAAATAGGATCTCAAATGTAAAATTAAAGAACTATAAATAAGAAGATGCAAAAAATAAGATAATAATTAAAGTAGTTTGCTAATTATTGAATTACAAATAGTACATAGGATATTAATTGTGGGGGCCATTAGGTTAACAATTAAGAGAGAATCAAGTTTCACTCTTTTGGCACAAACAATTAATAATAGTGAGGTATAAGAGTGTTGCATATTTAATATAGAAAAGGATCCAAAGTAGAAACTACTTAGGCTTTTGGCACTAACGTAAACTTGCTACCTTCCTATGTAAATATGGAAACTACTTAGGCTATAAATAAGCATGAATTACCTCATAATACAAATTAAAAGGACCCAAAGTGCCTGATAGAGAAAGCCAAAATCATCATACCTAAAAATATTCCATCCACAGTTATATTTTTTTCTTAATAATTATTTGACTTATATAAAAGCAGGTCAACACACACTCTTAAACCCTGGTACATTATTCATCAAACCTAGCATTACTAGACGGTAGCCACGAACATACTACCGTACAATATAAAGGACAAACCAAAAGTAAAACACACGCAACATGATCCATACATGTAAATTGCACATATTAATTCTAAGACACTCAGATCAATCAAACACTAATTTTCACTGACTGTGATTCCCCAGTACTTTGCAGCATAGTCATAAAGCAACTTCCTCTCAGTTTTACCATCGATGACCTTATTATGGTTTAGATCAACCTTCTTTATGGCCCACCATGACTTCCATGTTTTCCACTTGAGACCCAACTCCTTTAGTGCACCGTGGAGCTCCTTCCGACTTATGTTACCATCACCGTTTGAATCAATATGATCAAGCCACTTATCAAACTCCTCTGGGGTCATCTTCTTGGAATGTAAAACCGAAGAGTGACCGGGATTTCCATTATTAATAGGCATCTTGGCTAGCCTGAGAGACGGTAGTATTACTAGTTAGCTAGCTATAGAAAATATGTTAAGGTTAATTGCTATATGAATTGTACAAACAATCATCGCTCTATTTATAAGCCAGTGGCTAGTGGTGATGTACTATTTCTAAGACAGTGACATGAGAGTACCCATTTTTAATTCAATGAATTCAACATCCCCGCACTTCACTTTGTCGAACCACTGGTTATCTTTGGTTGGCAGCCACATATAGGACAAAGAATTAAAAATAATGGTATGAACAGCGCATGGTATGAACTTTAAACGAGTCAATGATGCATGGTATGAACTTTGAACGAGTCAACGCCGCAAGGTATGAGCATTCCCTAGCGGATAAGGGAAAACTGGTTGCAGAAGTACGAACATTCCCTAGCAGATGCACATCCTTTGGAGGAGAATTGCTAAATTCTGACAATTAATCTGGACAGATAACAGGGATTGTAAATTGATGTGTAGCTAATAATATTCTAATATAATCCAATAAAACCGCCAGCGTACGGTAATCGTTGGATAATGGTTACGGATCGAACCACAAGGACAGTGAAACAAGTACTGGTCTTACACTTTCACAAAGTCTAGATCTAGCAATTCAAATCGGGTTTTCAAACAATACAAGACAAACAATTGAAATAAACTAAAGATAAGCAAAACAAGTAGTAAAAACACAAAGGTAACAATTTTTGGCTTAAAACGGTTGTAAACTCTTATAAAAGGGTGTCCTAGGGGTTCAGTTTTACTCAGGTTAGGCCTCGGACTGTCGATGCGGGTCACTTTCGTGCCAAACACCGACTAGTGCTGAGGCTGGTACAATTGTACCCCGCACAGGCCCAGTGTAAGCCGCACAGCCACACTGTAAGTCGCACAGGTACAATTGCAGGCCGCACAGGCCCTCGGCTAATGATGCGGTAACTTGGAATTTTAGTTTCTAACTTGTGTGAGACAGATCTAACTGTCCCTAAACTCCTGAACCTCAGTCGTCGCTTGTTGGTCACAGTATTTGGTCTAAAACCTAGTCTATATCTCCATTAGTCTAGTTAACCCTCAACTTTCACTTGTTGGCTTAACTAATCTAAGTCCACTTGTTGATTTCCTAAATGTATCTACTTAACTTTCGCTACAGTAGAAACATTCCCCTTTCGGGTACCAATTGGACTACCTTTGGGCTTATATCCTACCTTAATTCTCTTGTTCAACCTAAATCAATTGTTTTACACCCTTGGCCTAAATTAAGTGTTCGCAATCACCTAATAGGAGATTCAAACAATCAAATAAGCACAAACAAGCATAAACCATCAATAATCAAACAAGTAGTACACAATAGAAACTAAAACATCCAATCAACACATCAAACCTAACCTTAGCATTAACCTAGCCCTAGAACACAAGTAAACTAGCCTAACATAGTGAAAAAGCAAATACAAATACCAAAATAAAGGGATACAATCTCCATAAGAACTAAAGTGAGAAGAAAGGGGAGGAAAAAAACCCTGGTCAAGCCCTTTCTATCTTCTACAAGTCGAATGGAGCAGATCTGGACAAGAACCAAGCGAGAGATGGTCGGAACAATGGTCTCCAAGGCAGGATGAGATGTTTTGCGGCCTAAGGGGGGTCCTGTGCGGCCTACACAGGGTGCTGTGCGGGGTACGAGGGTGGAAAAGTGTTGGATCTAAGTTGCGGAAGGTGAAGGCATCGCCAGGAGGCCAAAGGAAGGAGAGAGAGCGAATTAGGGCACGTAAGGCGCTTTATATAGGGAGTTAGGTAGGGTTTGGTGAGTTGTGCGGGGTACAATGTGGGTTGTGCGGGCTACAGGAGAGTCCAGTTCGATGCACAGCAGAGTTTTGGGTCGGGAATGAGTCATCCGGCCGAAGTGTATCCCGCACAATGAGGGTCGTACGCCGCACAGGAGATGTCCAATGCATGGTAGAGAAACCGTAGGCTGCACAATCATGACCATAGCCAGGCATGAGTCATCTGGCACGAGTCCATTCCGCACAGGATCCATTATAGGCCGCACAAATCCATCTGTGGCGCCCGAAACTTGCCGATTTTCGTTGGTTTTGCTCCAAATCCCTGAAATTCAAAGAAAAATCAAAAGCAGTACCAAATCCTACAAATAAAGACTAAAAATACACAATTTCAATAGTTTAGGTCCTGATTTTGGGGCTAAGTCCGGCCAAATACCATATATATAAATGTAATATCATAAATCATAAGAATATTTCTGCTAATATAAGAGCTTTCTTGTAAAGATAAAAAAACTTAGAAAAAATATAAAATTTTATTATTATTATGATTTTTAGTTAGATTTCAATGTGAAGATCGTAATGAGCGGTTCAAATTGATCATTTGGATCATTTCTAAATTTGAGGTCCAATTGTGCTTGACGGGCACATCAATCAAAAGTTTGTATTCTAGCATTGTTGCATTACACTAATTAAGTTTATATTATTTTGCATTTCCACACTGCAGATAATCTTAAACATATGTTTTGTTCACACTCCCATAAGAAAAGGAAGTTCCATTATCCTCCTTTCTTCAATCATAAGCACACAAATGGGGCTATTCTCTTCCTCTAAAATTTTAATTGAAATATCGGTTGAGTGTAGTTTTTTCATTTGCACATAATTACATGTTATTTAATTTACAAAAGATGCTGGATGTCAAGTTTCAGCATCTGAGAAAGAAACACAGAGTGTACACCATTCAGTGTAGTCATTCAAATTGATCCGATCCAGTCATCCAGACCTATGCGATTTACATAAAACAGCTTTCAACAGAGTAGCAAAAGAATCACAATATATTACAAAAGAGAATAGAATTTTTAAGGAGGCCAAAAAAAAAAAAAAAAAAAAACAATCTTATTTACATCCCCTTCTTAGAAACTAGCGATTTAATCAAAATCGTGCATGGAAACAATATATATCCAGATAGAGGTTCTATCCAGCATGTGTATCTTTCACTAAAGAAATATATATCATTCAACCAAGAATATTCCTGGGAGACGAACAAAAATATTATTAGAAAGATAAATTGGGGCCCTTGGAACCTCCACTGAACTAGAGTTGATCTGTCTTTATTTCAAAAAAAAAGTTATCAAAAATCTATATTATAATTTGTAAAATAAACGAACCTTTTGATGATTTTCTAATAACTACCACTGAACTAGAGTTGATCTGTCTTTATTTCTTTTTTCTGATGCACGAAAGATAGAGAATGATAGAAAGAAATAACACGAACAAGAGAGATTTTGATTGAGATCACACAAATTCTCAGTTTTTTTATAAAAATGGCTGCTGCCGAAATATCACATCAAATTCTATTTTTTCTTACATTTTGCCTCCGCTTATAACCTACATCAATAAGCAATATTAGGTAAACTTTTTTTATGGAAATAATTAACCTAATTACGGTGCATAAATAAAGATACAAGGCCTATAAGGCCAGCTGGCCCATTGCCTTCGTACATCATTCTCCTTTTTTTTTTTGCATCATTCTCCCTCTCTACGAAAAGATTTGTCCTCGAATCTGCCTCTTCATCCTTTGCTTTAAATGATGCATCACTCGAATCGGATCGCGAGACTAGAATCGAGTGGTGTAATCCACAAAAAAATAATCTCGCACATAGCTCTGCTATTTGATAGAAAACAATACAAAACTGAGTATTGCAATTATTAAAAAATGTGAAATATCTCGCATTTGCTAGCATGAGACTCGGTTGTAAGAATGGGTCGATAAATCATGAACTCATGATCTCAATGTGAGTTAAATACAAAGTTTCCAGCTCAAACAATGCATTCGTTTTTACCAAAGAACTACTTTCCAAGTTTGAAGTTTTTGCAAAGGCGGTAGGAGAGGTTGGATGCAGAGATGTATCATTAACAAGTTCTTCATCAAAAATTATGAGACTACCAAAAGACAACACCTTTGTCTTTGTCTCCGGTTCACCCGTCACAGTAAAGACATCATCTTCATCGTCGGGATACTCATCAAAGATCGGTGGTGAATCAAATGATACACTTTCATTCACAACACATTCAGACAAGTCAGTGAAGATCGATGAATCGTGCCTCGTTCAGCGATCTCGACTCACACGAGTGTTACTTGTGGAATAATCGTACCTCGTTCGGCGATCTCGATTCCCACAAGATATGCTTCTCGAAGGGTCATGCCTCATTCGGCGGTCTTGGTTTCGATTAGCCTTCTGCAACAACTCCATGAGCGGAGCTGACACTTTCTTCAGAAGAGTCGAGGATTTCTGACTCCTCTTCTTCCTCGATTGTAGAGCCCATCCTTGCTTCTGCGAGTTGGCGCTCTAACTCTCGAATCCGTCTTCCCATAGCAACTATCTCTAGATCTCGCTGGTCCCGGCGGCGCGACTCTTCTTCTTCGAGATCGACTCCACGACCCCGACATCCTTGGCCACAACTTCTACCATAACCACGATTTGCATCCGACATCCTGGTACTCTGATACCAAATGATGCACGAACGATAGAGAAAGATTGAAGGAATAACACGAACAAGAGAGATTTTTTTGATTGAGATCACACAGATTCTCAGTTTTTAATAAAAATGGCTACACGCCGATCAAAACAAATCAAATTCTGTTTTTTATTACATTTTGCCTCCGCTTATAACCTAGATCATTAAGCAATATTAGGTAAACTTTTTTTATGGAAATAATCAAATTCTGGCCCATTGCCTTCGTACATCATTCTCCTTTTTTTTTTTTTGCATCATTTTCACTTCTGAAGCAAAAATTATTAATATAATTATTTCAGCTCCCCATAACATCAAAAATCGTTGCAGACTTGTGGTCAGAGGTAATATGTGCTCTAATAATGAAAAGTTACCAATGTTTGTATTCAGTACTCTTATTAGATTTAAAACTAGCTTGCCTTGATGTCGCGGCTTCGCCGCGACGCTTGAATTGGTGTGCGTTGTGGGTAAATTATAGGATTAATGTTATGATGACATTTGTTGCTTTGTGCAGCTACTACATGGGATGGTCGGTATTTTTGGTGAGTTTGACGGAGTTAATTACAAATTTTTTATTTGGTTAGTAAGATATGTGATGTATTGTTGGTCGATTGCAGCTCGGAAGATAGACATGTTGTATTAAATAATTATTTTTACTGGTAGTTGCCTTTTATTGGCGAAAATTAATGGAGTTAAAAATTTAATGAGTTTTTTTTATTTTGTGTACAGGTACTTGTAAATAGCATTTACTTGTTAAAGTTATGATGATGATTTAACAATTACAGGGCTGTCATAATTTGTGGGAACAATAAATGAATGTTATTGTTTAGCAAGTTGTTTATAATAAATTTGGGTTATATTTATTGTTATTTTTATTTATGACAGAAAGAGAAAAACGTCAAAATGAATATGGAGCAGTAATTGATGATATGTATACGTCAAATTGATTCATATCTTCCAAAGCATACGACAAAACCAACAAAAACTATTATGAAAAAGGACATACCAGATTTCATAACTCAAATAGTTAAACAGACATCTTTACTTGCTAGAACTATAATGTTATTTGCAGCTAAATACTGCTGAACTAAAGAAAAAAAACTGATAAGGTATGTACGGAATTTTTGGAAAACCATGTAAGTGATGTGCACGATTAATCAGGGTGTCCGCATTTATTTTGAAACTTCAGAAAATATTTTGGGACCATCTTAGTGATGTGCACAATTAATGAGGGTCTTGTAACACATGCCATTTTTAACCCACGCTGTGGGCCCTACCTTGCTTATACAGGACGTACTGTACCAGTTTTACCATTAACCTCCCAAGAAGCATCTATGGTATCATCCATGCCTCACGGTAACTCCATTCTTCGTTGTATGGCTTGATTGATCACACTGTGCCGAGGGACAACTTGTATCGTCTCCTGTTGCATTCAAACTGACACTTCCTTTCAAATTTTATACGGCTCGAATATCATGTGCTGCATCACCACTTCATTTTTGGCCTTCCATATCTTCCATACTAAATTAGTGAAACTTCTAATCGAATTATAACATCAATAGATATAATGAAAATCATAAACTAAATAAAACCGTACTAATAGAACCATAGATGTAAATGAGTTTTAAAACTAATAACTATAATAAGTTACTTTAAAAATTAATAAGATGAAATAATTAAAATGACTTATGTTTGAATGTTAAACCATTTAACATGCAAAATAAAAATATGTCGGTACAAAATATATAGTCATCTTGTTTCAATGTAAAACTAATATACTAATATGGCGACACTAAAATTAAAATAATAAAATGTTAAATGTCTAAACATAAAATTGAAATTGACTAAATAACTAAATATGAAAACTTAACATGGGATGGAAATATCGGGACTTAACCCCAGAAGCATGACCTGCCCAAGTCACATTTCTCATCTCCCCAAGTCACATTTCTCATCTATCCTTTTCTCCATTGTTATGTCCGCCTACCTTCCCACTGCTTTTACCTCTCTCGGCATCCTTATCTACCACACCGGAGTGTGGCTCCTCCCTCCCCCGACCCAACTGTCACTGCGCACCACCTGAGCTCAACCCCTCCTCTCCACCCAAGCTCGTGGCCCCACATTTCTTTTCTCTTCCCTCCCTCTTGGTTGGGCCGCCCCCTCTCTCCTCCGCCGGACCTGCCCCAATCAGCCACCCCTGCCCTCATGCAGCCAAGCCACATCACAATTCCTCAAAACCGAGCTCCACCTCCATCATTCACCTGTGTGCAATCCAACCCACCATACCTTCTTGCAACCTTGTCGTGAGTCTCACCGCAACAGATCTGAGCTCGACCGTGCCTCGCAAACCCCCTCAAAGTCAATTCTTCACCTTTTACTTCTTGTTTTCAAAAAACCCTACTCAAGCCATTATTCTCTTGTCAAAATCAAGTCGCTAGCAGGAAACCCTCACCGAGCTTCTCCTGTTGTGTACATCCAGTCCTATTCTCTACGGCGACAGAATCGAGCTCGCTAAGATTGGAACTTGGAGGCTGAGATGGTAGAAATTGGCCGGATAGCAAGGAAATGGAGGTGAGGTCTGTGAGTAGAGAGTAGCGAGATATGAAGACGAGGCTGAATTTGGAGACAGCGAAGAATGAGGCGGAGGAGGGTGGGACAGGCCCAACGGAGACTTGGCGAAGAAGAGGAATCGAGGTTGATTTGGATGTGGGGCATGTAGGAGGAGCATACAGAGGATTTAGGATTTAGCGAAAAAAATGTAAAAAAAAAGAAGAAGGGGTAAATGAACCGAATAGTGAGAAAAATACATATTTTATTTATCTGATTTTTTTCTATGATGCCATTGAGTCTCCACGTTGAGTGGGGAAGAAGGAGGCGGAGGTGGGTGCTCAAAAGTCAGAAGCAGAGGTGATGCGAATCGGCAATTCGCGAGGAAGAGGAGGAGGAGGGGTACGAATTGGCAGAGGAGGAGGCGGTGGCAGATTGGCACATAAAATCTATCTCCTTGATGTCACAATGGACAAAAAGCACCGTTCTCCTCTGTTTACATCTAACCGCAGGATCAAAATCAAGGGCCAGGATAATTCAAAGAAAAAGATAAATGACACTGTAGATAAGCAAAACAATGGGGGTATCAAGGATTACTAAGTTTAAATGTGAAACCTTAGTCAAAACTAAAAATGTATAAATTCTACTCTCCTGCTATTTCAGTAATAAAGAAATGAACTTTAATAAAAAAAATAAAAAAAAAAAAAAGCAATCGCCCTGGTGCCTACAAAGCATTATGGAATTTATCTAGACTGGCAACTCTGGTTGATCCATACAATTAATTTTATCAGAATCGCTTTTAATATTGTAAATAATTTTTCATTAATTTAAGTACCTGCAGAATTTAAAGTCCCTATAGATTCCAATTACTTACGTCAAGCCTTGAATTTCAGCACCGTAAATTTTTAATTGTATAGATATGTCCCAAATTAAGAATTATAGGAATCAAAACTGTGGGAACAGAGATTCTACAAGTTGGATCAAGCCAATATATGTTTTCAAATTTTAATTTCCTTGAACCGATCAAGATATATGAATTAAATCAAGATGAATGAAGCAAGAACCACAACTTGAGATGGTTTTTTTGTTGGACTGTAGAACATAGTACGAACAAGGTTCTCTGTATTGGGGTCCAGTTGGCATCAAAGTCTTTTACCGAAAGTGCATAGCATAATGGGCAATTGCACAAAACCATAGCAAAAATATATATATTGGATGTCAATGTCGATTGCAAAGAAGATGAACATTGACCGAAAAGCTAACTTTGATAATTCTTCCAAAATGATTGGAGTTATAAAACTTTTTTGTCCACTTCGCAAGATAATTATATAACGTCAATTGAACTTTTATAGATGAGCATATTAACTTCCCACCAAGAATTAGTCATGCCCCTAACTTTTTTTACCCTTAAAACTTTTAGTTCGCCCCTAGAATATTCAGCATAAGCTATTATGAGTGTACAATGATAAGGTTGTTTATCACGTTTATAGATCGTCCCGGCCCTAATCTCGGCCATGCATGTTTGTGAAAGAAAAGCAATAAAATAATTATTGTTTGATTAGAGTCTAAAGTTTTATGCATTTTGAAACAAAATATTTAAATATATATAATTCAAATATAGGATGGTTTCCTTCAACAAAAAGTAATGTAAAATTCATTAACGGTACTGGGGTAACATTAAATTCCTGATCTTCATGTCTTTGAGTAGAATAGCATAGGTTAAACACCTTTTATCTAAAGTATGAATGTAGTTTAGAGGTAGAATCACGCGAGTAAGGTTATGTTCGATTCATTTCGGTTTCATTCTCAAATCTTGGGTCATTCTGGTAAGAGTTCCGGAGACAGATTTTGGTCACCTGGCCCAATCATTTGAGTTCCACCTTACTTTTCTGTGCATAAAAATTAGTGAGCAAATGCAATGGACAAAATTTCGATGAAATTTTGATAAGTACCTACAAAAGCTCTTAACAAATGTTCATACAACTGAAATTAAACGAAATCCCTCAGTAATCCATTCGATCTTCTTTACTATAGCATTACCAGTTTAAATTGAAAGCCCTTATGAGATCCAGAAATCTATGGAAATTTGCGACGACGATAGCATGTCATTGGGCTTCACAGCCCATTTTCCAGTGGAACCAAACTATTTCTCATTCTAATTAATCTACATTTTCTTAACTAGAAGCCCAAATCAGGGCAATGCTCTCAAAAAGTTCAGCAAGTTCAAAAAGAAAACCTTTTTTTTTCGGCCTTTATCCAAATATCGTCCAAAATTTCTTGGAGTTGATGAGAAAAGAAAAATGAAAAATCGGAATTCGGTTCTCTCATCTCAAAAAAGTTTATCTTCTTTGTCGTGACGCGCCGGTGCTATTGAGTTTGTTTCTTTCCCTCAAAACATATTTGTCTATACACTATAGAGAATGTCAGAAATAGAACAGAACAAAGAATAACCAAAGAACAGAGAACAGCAGTTTGTGGTGCGAAATTGCAGCACCGTTTTCTATTTTCTCTTTGCTTTTATTGAAAAACTTATAACCAAATATAGTAATATAAATCCTATTACATTTATGACTAAAAATGCTTTCGCATAAACAGGAAACAAAAATAAAATAAATCTACGCATATATTATCTAAATCTTTAGAACATGGAAACCTAAAATCTGAAAGTAAATACCAAAAATACCATAGACTACCATATATGTCAGTATACCGACACAATAAAGTATCAGTATGCTGACACAACAGCTTACATCTCACATTCTCCCCCCTAAGCTCGTTGTGCCTCTTTTGACAACTTGTACACCAATTCTTTCTCTCGGTTCCAGAAATCTGACTCTTCCCAATGGCTTCGTCAGTATGTCAGCAAGTTGGTTGTTGGTCCCAACATGATCAACCTCCACCTTCCCTTCTTCTACACATTCTTTTATGAAATGAAATCGAGTGTCAATGTGTTTACTACGGTCATGATATACAGGATTCTTACACAATGAGATAGCAGATTTATTGTCAATCTTAAGCTTTATCTTTAGAGATTGCTGACTCAAAAAATCTGCTCGCAATGATTCCAACCATACTCCCTGACACGCTGCTGATGCAGCTGCTATGTACTCAGCCTCACAAGAAGATAGTGCCACTACCTTTTGTTTCATTGAAAACCAACTGACTGGATTGCTCCCCAGAAAATAAATCACACCAGTAGTGCTTTTCCTATCATCCAAATCCCCCGCCATATCACTATCAGAAAACCCAACAAAATTCAGATTGTTTTCTGACATCTTCTTATAGCAGCAACCCATGCTCGTTGTTCCTCTTATATACCTCAAAATATGTTTCACCGCTGCCATATGCTCGGTTGTAGGAGTTTCCATGAATCGACTTACAATTCCAACAGAATATGCCAAATCAGGTCTAGTGTTTAACAGATATCGAAGACTGCCTACAATGCTCCTGTATTTAGTCTGATCGACTAGAGGACTGGTGCTGTTCTTACTTAACTTAAGCCTAGCTTCCATGGGTGCATATGTCGGATTACAATCATCCATGCCACATTCTTTCAGAATCTTCTTAGCAAAACTTTCTTGACACAAAGTAATCATTTCTGATGTTTGTTGCACTTCTATGCCAAGATAGTAGGTTAGTAGGCCTAAATCACTCATCTTAAACCTCTTCATCATCTCTGTTTGAACTTAGCAATCTCCAATTCGCAAGTTCCTGTAATCAGCAAGTCATCTACATATACACCCACCAAAATTATTTTTCCTTCTTGTTTCCTCCTATAAACTGCATGCTCCAATTGCCTTCTTTCAAAATTCATTGATCTCAATGTATTATCCAATTTAAAATTCCACGCTCTTGGAGCCTGCTTCAAGCCATAAAGCGCCTTGTGCAATTTCAAAACTTTGTGTTCTTTCCCTTTTATCTCAAACCCTGGTGGTTGTGTAACATAAACTTCTTCTTTTAATTCTCCGTTCAAAAACGCAGATTTAACATCCATATGATGTAGTAACCATCCTTGTTGCACTGCTATCACCATAATCAACCGCACTGTTTCCATTCTGGCTACAGGAGCAAACACTTCCTCATAGTCTACCCCTTGCAGTTGCACATAACCCTTTGCTACAAGACGCGCCTTGTACTTTGCAATCTTCCCTTCTGAATCTTTCTTCAATTTAAACACCCATTTTAAACCTATAACTTTCTGACCATGATCCGGTTCTACCAAACTCCATGTCTTATTGTCTTGAATTGCTTTAATCTCTTCTATCATCACACGATTCCAGTTCACATCCTTCTCTGCATCATAAAAACTTGTCGGTTCTTCCATGCCAAGCAAACACATAGAGTAATTCAATTCAATGGGCTCAGTTTCACTGTATATTTCTTCAAGGCTGCGCAACCTCACTGGTGTTCCTTGTGATTCTCCAAATTCTTCACTGTCTCTATCTTCTGTTACTCTTTGTGGCGAGTTTGGAGCTTGTTCCCTTACATTTTCACTATCATGCTGATGTTCAATGCCTGGATCATCATGCTCATGTTCTATGCCGAACCCAATTCTGTTTTGAGTGTTTGTGTAATTTTCTCCAGAGTCCCAGTCCCATGCCTTATCTTCTTCAAAGATTGTATCTCTTGTCACATGCACTTTCTTAGTAACAGGATTATACACTCTGTAAGCTTTAGATCCCTTTTCATATCCAATAAATACCATCAAAATACTCCTATCATCAAGTTTTGATAAATGAGATTGTGTCACCTTCACATGCACCAGACATCCAAAAGTTCGAAAATGATCTACCTTGGGTCTTCTTTTGTACCATCCCTCATATGGAGTCATCCCCTTCATGCTTTTAGTGGATGCTCGATTCAAGAGATACACAGCAGTGCTCACAGCTTCTCCCCAGAATTCAGTTGGAACACACATACTTTTCATCATACTTCGAGCCATTCCCATAACAGTTTGATTTCTTCTTTCAACTACTCCATTCTGTTGTGGAGAATATGGTGCAGTCAGATACCTCTTAATGCCCATCATCTTACAATATTCAACAAACTCATCTGATCTAAACTCACCTCCCCGATCAGTTCTAAAAGCCTTTATCTTTGCATTTTTCTCTACTTCAATCGCTTTCTTGACTTCTTTGAAGGAGGAGAAAGCTTTGTCCTTTGATTTCATTAGCACAACCCACATATATCTGCTATAATCGTCCACCAGTAGAAGAAAAAATCTATTACCTGCTGGAGTAGGAGGTGTAATCGGTCCACACAGGTCTCCATGAATTAGCTCCAATATTTCACTTGCTCTGAACTCTGTTTCTTTGGAAAAAGGCAATCGGCGCTGTTTGCCTGCTGCACATCCTCTACACACTTCTTCTATACATTCAATTCTTGGCAGCCCTTCTACCAACTTGTCCTGACTCATCTGCTTTAGAGACTGAAAATTAATATGGCCATATCTAGCATGCCACTTCCATGCATCAGCTTCAACACTTGTTTTTAAACAAACAGACTGCACCAACTCTAAATTTAAAGTATACAATCTGTTTTTCGATCTCAAAACTTTGATGATCAGCCTTTCATTCTTGTCCAACACCTTTAACATACAACCTTCAAGCTGTACTTTGCACCCTTTTTCAGCAAGCTGCCCTAAGCTGATGATATTACTAGTCAGTTTTGGAATAAAATACACATCAGTTATTGCTATGCGCTCTCCTGTACGCCCCTTGATTACTACAGTGCCACGTCCTCCTATAGGTACCTTTGAATCATCTCCAAGTTTTACTGCTCCCTGTACTGAAGTGTCAAGATTTGTGAGATATTCAATACATCCTGTCATGTGATTACTAGCTCCTGAGTCCAAATACCAAACATTCTCTTTAGTTTGCACCTCTGCACCCATGCACAACTCCACGCCCCTTCCAGTAGGCATCTCTACACTGCTATTCACTTCTAGATTCTTTATTACCTCATGCATGAGAAGAGCTGGCTCCTCTTCTTCTTCTTTCTCTGCCAAATTCACCCTTTCTCTCTTTGGTTTACGGCATTCTGATGCAAAATGCCCGTAAATTGAGCAATTGTAACACTTGATTCTTGACTTATCAAATTTCTTGTATGGCTTTTTCTCATGTTCTCTTTTCTGCCATCCTTCTTTGCCATCGGATCCTTCCCCATTCTTCTTTTCCTTTAGCGCTAATGCCTCCCACTGAGAACGTGTGAGCATTAGTTTCTCATCATCTTCTTTATGTTGCTGTCTGCCATTTAAACTTTCTTAAAAGACCCTTAGCCGCCCTACAGCTTCTGCCATTGTCATAGTGGATGTGTCACCCCACTGTTCTATTGTTCCAATAATTGGCAAAAATTTATCAGGTACAGCACTAAACAATCTTTCTACAACAACATCTTCCTTCAGATCTCCACCAAGTGATCTGATCTCTCCTACTGTACTTGTCAACTTCTGGGAGAATTCCGCTATACTTGTGTCATCCGACATCACCATACGATCAAACTGTCGCTTCAATACTTGTGCCCTTGCTTTCCTGACACGTTCTTCCCCCACGCTCATCTGCCTGATCGTCGTCCATGCTTCTTTGGCTGATTCCTTTTCAGCAATCGCCATGATAACTGCATCAGGTACCGCTTGGGAAATAGCAGCTAAAGCGCACTGATCCTTTTCTGGTTCGACAGGGTCAATCCCCTCCACTGCTTCCCATACACCTAATCCTCGCAGGATCATCTTCATCTTTACTGCCCACAACCCATAGTTTGCATCATTCAGTATAGGGTATTGAATTGGCACACTTACCCTTGTACTCGCTCGAGGTTGTGTTATCTTCCCACTGCCGCTGTCTCCTGCAGATGACTTTTTCTCTTCATCTCCTCCCGCCATGATCGATCTTCGCTCTGATACCAAATGTCAGAAATAGAACAGAACAAAGAATAACCAAAGAACAGAGAACAGCAGTTTGTGGTGCGAAATTGCAGCACCGTTTTCTATTTTCTCTTTGCTTTTATTGAAAAACTTATAACCAAATATAGTAATATAAATCCTATTACATTTATGACTAAAAATGCTTTCGCATAAACAGGAAACAAAAATAAAATAAATCTACGCATATATTATCTAAATCTTTAGAACATGGAAACCTAAAATCTGAAAGTAAATACCAAAAATACCATAGACTACCATATATGTCAGTATACCGACACAATAAGGTATCAGTATGCTGACACAACAGCTTACATCTCACAGAGAAGTAGTCAATCGATGTCCAAAAGAGTTTTTTATGTTTTCAATTCCCTACCGGTTACCGGAAAATTTCAGTAATACCGAATACCGAATGGTGACTGATATGGTGGTATCCGGTATTGAAGCCCAAATACTGGAAATTTTCGAAAAATACCTTATTTCGGCCACTGACTGGTATGGGTGCCGGTAGGGTATTGAAAACATTACTTTTTTTCTCCTGAAGTAAGCTAAAAAGATCAGTCTTTTAATTCAATAGCATATCTATTTCTCTAAATCAGGCCTAACTTCAAATACTAGAAAGATATAGTTTAATGAAGCAGCAACACAAATTTCATGAACTGCATGTGGAGAAAAAGGAAGAGCACAATATATATATGGCCGAGAAATTTGACTGGGATAGCGAAGTTAGGCAGCCTGCTTTTGTGATTTTTGCAAATTATGAATTTTATTCAATTGCTTTAACCTGGTGCTTTCTAATAATTTACAAGCAGTTATCTTTGACAAGTATTGATTCAGATCCTTGCGGGTAATGATCTACCATAGCAAGGAAACAAAATTTTTTTTAAAAAAAAAAGGTCATTGATAAATGGAATCTCATTCGTTGGCTATCTTTTTGAAATAATGGAGCCTCATTGTTTGCCTTTTGTGATTCTCTTCTTGTATGATCCACTCATATATTAGTCGTACCCCGACCTCCACTTCTACAAAGCAATAGATGGATTCTTGCTCATCCAATCATTTTTATACACTCAAGAAAGCCATAAAACTAGGCTGTATGCTGTTGCTGATCTTATTAAATGAAATATCAGCATAGACCAAATCTAGATACGACTAATGGCATATATATTCGGCACGATGACTTTTTCTTGAAGATAGTGAAACACAGAACCCTAAATTATTCCAAAAATAGTGCAATTTATTTTCCTTTTCCTATTTGTCTGGGTACATATTGCGTGCCAGTACTGATGTAAACAGGACAGGGATGGAGCACGGAATAAAATTTAGAGAGGGTTAATTTGCAATTTTTATATTTTTCTGGGGTGAAAATTGCTATATTAATGCATAATCATATAAAAATTAACTTAATAATTGTACATATTTCAAATCTTGTGGGGCACAAAGCCCTCCCCTGCATTCAGTGCCCTTTTTCTAGCTTCTTGTCACAGAACCGGTGGTATATATACTTTCTTAAAATTATATATAAAATCATAAATTATATCAAGCTGATGATATTGTGTAAAATTTATTAAAAGTGGTTTATGAAATTAATTGGAATTCTTAATGAGGAAAGTAAGACTCTTCAATCGGTTTCTTCAAAAAGAAATATATAGTCCAGTGACGGATCTAGGAAAATTTTAAGCATAGGCACACCAACAGAATTATGAAATTTAACATAATCATTTTCTCAAACATAATCAATAATAGTACTATTACAAAAATCCCTTATGAGAAAATTTTCATGAAATGTATTAAACCTATATAGTTAATAAATAGTGAATTTTATTATTTCAGTAAAACATTAAAGCGTTACTAGTAATGTAACATTAATAAATGAAACTGAAATAACTGTTTCGTTCTAGACGGTATAACTATACAATGTTTTACGATAAAAAAAAATCAGTTAAATATTTAAATATGAACTTGGGTGAAAAAGAGAAAAATGAGAAAAAAGAAAGAAAAAAGGGGAAAATAGAGGGAAATATTTATACGGAAAAGGATTGCATACAATTAGAACTATATCTAATTTTTATAGGGAAAGCATATATATCTCGGACTAAGAAATCAAAATCAACATAAAATTTCTGCATAAGATATCAAAATTAAATAATGCCTTTCATACAAAAACGACTCCAACTATGTACTCCTCTTACTTTGACTTATGTTTAAAAATAACAATCAAAGCCCAGGCATCCCTGCCAAATCAAGCATGGGCACTTGACTTCTAATTAAGCTTTTGAGGAAAAAGAAAAATTAATGTTGGAGTATTGATTTTGGAAAAACAAGGGTAGGCAAGTGCCACCCCTTGCCCTATATTGGCTCCGTCCCTGATATAGTCTTCTTTTGGTGATGAATTTCTTAGAGACCTTGCTTTTATGCATTTTATCTTGGATACAAATTACAAAATGAAAAAGTTGGCAATTAATAAGATGGCTGTTTATGTCTAAAATTAAGAAAAAAGAGCAAGATAAAAGATAAAAGATGATTCTGAACAAAAAGGTGTGGTCATGAAATAACTGATGTTAACAAGTACTGCTTGACCTTTTATTCTTAACATAAATCAACATCGCTCTGACAAAAACAAAGGTAATAAGTAGGGACTCTTTCAAAAGTAGAAGATAAATCCATATATTCAAAGAATAAGTTAGATGTTAGAGCATTCTCGATTTTCTTTCTCGAAAAGATCCTTTCAGAATTTTCTATAAGAAAATGGAGAATATCAGAACGGAGAATAAAGGAAACTAGCACTGCTCCTTTTGCTTTATATATATAAACATACAACAGAACTTGCTTGTACCATACTGCTCATTCAACCATTTAACCAATCAAGCAATCAAACGCACACAATATCAATCACCTGGTGAATTTCCTCAATATGGCGATTAAGAACATGAATGCGGTAGCAGTAAAGAACACGACTACGGCAACTAGGGCACTCGATGGAGATATGACGGTTGATGAGTTCAAGGAGTGGCTCAAGCGTTTTGACGTGGACAAGGACGGCCGGATCAGCCGCCAGGAGCTCCAGCGTGCGATCAAGGCCATTCGTGGCCGCTTCAGTAGCTGGAAGAGCAGCCGTGGGATCCGGGCTGCTGATATTGATGGTGATGGATACGTTAGTGAAGATGAGATTGATTATCTCATTGATTTCGCACAAAAGAGTTTAGGTCTCAGGATTGTTGCTTATTAGTATGTCTCACACTGGTCTGCGTGGTTGTGTCTTAAACAAACTTCATTTAAAGGAAGCAGAAATAAGATTGATATTTCCATGAAGAAAGGTCGCTAATAATTACTGTCCAGAGCTTCCTTTTTCATTTTGTTTGTGGTTGTGTGTTGATCTGAGTCCACAAGCAGGTTTATTTTCATTAAAATGATGTATATGTGACTCTTTTTCTCTCTGTTACGTGCAATTTATTAATTGAAGTACTCTTTTGCTACTATATTTGGGTTTGGGTTTATAATTTTATATATATGGTTCTTGCTTTTTGCTTCAATTAGTTTATGGTTATATCATAATTGAGCTTTAATATGGAGATTATTACATTTTGTTGAATCAATTTAACAGAAAATCGATATTCATATGTGATTATCATCATATAGTGTCAACTATGTGCCAATTAGTGATACTTTGAGATTACAGAGCGAGGTTGTTAAGCCCAATGTGGTGTGCCACTGTCTTTCTATACTCGAATTTGGAACTTTTCTGTGATGATTTGGTATTTCTATGTTCAATTCTATATGCAATAGTTAATTCAGGAGAAGACAAAAAATTGAAAAAAGGTGATCATCAATTTGAGAATATCACGTACTGGAGCACCTTTTTATCTCATATCTTTTGTGATGGTCCCTTGGAACTAAGATTTCATTGTAATAATTTCAAACTTTTCTCCAGCATTTGATATTTGTATCAATGCCCATATGAATTTTTCTTTAGTGAAACCGCGATGCTCTTTTCTGGTGACTTTTAATTCGTTTCCATAGAACTAGAAGTTTATATGAGTGTGACCCACTTGTCAGCAATAAAATGACACTGAATTCTGCAGGGCAGCAGTGATTTAATTTGAAGTTGTAGAACTTGAATCTTTATGGCTCTTGTTTGGGCTGCAGAATAAGCTAATGTATGATGTATCTAAAAGGTGCAACCAGGTTATCTGGATCAGACAATTTGAGTCCTTTCTGTTCTGGGCCTAAGTTTTTCTCTTTCAAAATGGGCTTTGTGGCCTAAGGTACTACCATTCGACAGAAATTTACATGAATGCTAGCTAGCAACAAGCGCATTATTCTCCTCACTGTGCTGATTTGTCCGTTCAATACCACGAGGAGCCATTCATTTTGTAATATCAATCAAACATGCATGTCCATAATTTGAACCTATTATTGCTGGATACCCCCTTCACTTTGCTTATGAACAGTGCAATTTTTTTTTTTCGGTTTCAATTTCCGGTTTAATTCTGGTGGAAAGTCAGCGCCCCTTCCAGGTTTGTCTTCTACGCACACCGTTCCTTTCTTATTCGGTTTGGTAAGTCAACGGATTTTTCTCTGATTTTCCGTGTGAATTAATATGGTAAGTTGGATTGGATCATGATCGGTGGGCTTTATGGCAGGAGAAGGGATGGTAAAGAGAAAATATTGTCGGCCTTAACAGACCGGGTGTACAATCATAAGTGAGGACCGATACTGTTTTTTTTGTTTTTTGATATTCTTTGACGTCTTGGTTCATGACATTTAATTGTGCTCTTGTCCCTTTCTAAGATATGTAATAGCTTTAACTCTCTTTATTTCCTTTCTCAGGACCATGGATACAGAAGACAAAAAAAAAATTTTGTGCTCTCTGTGCGTTGAGGGTCTCCATCTCATTCTTTCAATCTCTCTCACTTGACAGTCGCAATAAAGGGGTGGAGGGCACATAAGCAAGAGAGATCGGGCGGAGGTGAAGATGGAGTGAGGGGCAGAGGCAGAGGGGGACGAGGAGGCAGCAACATGAGTATGGAGGAGGAGGCAGGGGCCGAAGGGAAGGTGTCGCTAGGGTGGAGGTGCGGACGGAGGGGAGGCGGCGGTAGCGGGGGCGGCGCCGGAGCGGAGGTAAGGGCGGAGGGGAGGCGGGGGGAGACGAGATGGAGTTGGAGATGGCAGGTTGAGGCAGATGGGATTCATGGGAAGAGAAAGTCAGGACTGGGAAAGAAGAGGGAGAAGAACGGTAATTTTGTCATTATGAAAAATTAAGTAGAGTGACAAATTTCTGAATTAATTAGCTTTAGGTAACTTCTCTTAAGATTGTTTTGGAAACTTTATGACTCTATTTCTGAAAATTTGAGGAACTTAGCAATAAAAGTGATCTTTATGACCCTATTTGTTGTTTCTAAATATTTGAAACTTTCAATTCAGCACTACCCTCACTGCCCTGGTAGCGATTGATAGGGGGTTTTGGCCAGCAAGAAGAGGTGTTGCAAGATGGGGTTTGTTGTCTCTTGAGTTCTCTCTTCATTCAATGGAATATTTCAAGCAGGTACTATTATCCCCTTTTTTTATTTTTGGTATGTAATTGATCACGCTGTCAAAAATTTTAGTTCTTCTTGAGTTGCTAGGTTAAGTTGCTATAATACAGGTTTGTTTAAATGCTCAATGAGAATGAATGACTACACTTGAAATATTTAGCAAGACTAAATTAACAATGACTTTTTTGTGGATATCAGTAACATGTATATATATTGATATTTAGAATGAAAATAGCGATTATTTAGGTTTTACTGATATTATTTAGGTTTTACTGATATTTAGAAAGAAAATGATTAAGTTATATAATAGGAGAAAACTTAGTATCGGTGAATTAATATCAAGTAACTTGAGTAGTTTAGTTAAAAAGATTGCAACTTGAGGTTATCTGAACAACAATTAGAGAGACAATGTGTTGATAGATATGATAGAATCATGATGACTTTCAGGATTAGGGATTTTGATTAAACAATGATTTTATGATTAAATTGGGCTATAAGTTTATGCCATTTAACTTTTAGCAGTATTTGTTCAATTGTAATTATACACCGTTAACTTCTAAATGTCTATTTTCTTTTCAGCATAAAGGATATAAAATTTGAGGGCAAATCAGTCAATGCATTCTGTGGAAAGTACTCAAGAGTAATTATTTCGAAATCTTCCTCTCGACAAAAAAGTAATTATACAACATATAAAGTGCAAGTAATTTGTTTTGGACACTCTTAAACCTATTAGATGGTATTTGATCATATACTTATCTGGATGTACTAGATGTATTTTGGACAATGCCTACCTATTAGTCACTGCATTTAAATATGTACGTTTCGTAATAGATGATAATTGTCTTTGACTGCCGGTTTGGGTTTGTACAATGCTTAGAGTTTATGGAATTTTTTGTGTTCTAAATATATATAAGTCTTGTATGGCTATTACTTTAATTAGTGGCCGGAGAAGGAAATACCATTTTTGTAAGGTTCTATTAATTATATATGTAAATCATGAAATATAAAGTCGGTGTGCTTTCAATTACTGTCTGCCCATAAGAATTAAATTCTTCTAATAGTCAACACAATTACAATGCAATTGTGTATTAATGTTAATATTATTATTTATTATAGGTGCCTAACAGGTTCATGTGTACGATCAAATACCAGCCAGTGCCAATAGTCCCAAGCGATGGCCAAGGTGAAACAAGCATTATGTATGATCAGCTTATAGCCAGTGCCAATACCAGCTGAACTTATAGCCCAATGATCAGCACTAACACAATGGCTTCTTCACCATTTGATTCAACAATCAACCCGATACAGATTCTTGCAATAGGTACTTATTTAATCTGGTATTTGGCAATAATTTTAGAAAAATTTAATTCGTCAGCACTTTCTCTGAATATGAAAGTCTAATTCTTTTAAATTGATTGAAGTTTGATTTTTTTTTTTTTTCAGCTTCTATTTACGTGTTGATATTTAATTTTCTTAAGACATGGAGAAGAATACCAAACATCTTCTTACATTGGACACAAAAACTTTATGTGGTATGTGGTTTGTCGTATAAATTTATTAAATTGTTAAATTTCATCTAATTTGTTTGATTTTTCATCAATTTTACTTAAAACTTTTGGAGAATTATGTTGCAATAAGCTTTCATTTTATTATTGTATATGTTCAGAAATACTTTTCCACTAGCAACTCTTTACCATTTTTTGCTTGGCAATCTTAGAATCTTTGTCAAGATTTTCTTGAAAAAAAAACTCTTCACCATTTTTGGTTCCATAGGTAAATATCCAAATTAGGTCAGAAATTAGTCATCCAAGTCTCCAAGAACATACCTGGTATAAATCTAAATAATCTGTAGGAATCAAAGAGGCATTGTTTATTAAAAATCCATTGTACGTGTTCATGAGAGAGACCCGTCGATTTCGCACATAATTTAAAATTTGCGCATGTTCATTGTTGGTGTTAATTCTTTTTTCCTATTTGTAATTAGTGATGATTAAATACTTTGGGATTTGGAAAGAGGGTGACGGCTCATTTCTTATCTTTATTGTGACCTTTCTGGTCATTTCTATAAATTTCTATTTCATAAATTTCATAAATTTGCAATTGATATATATAGAATGGTACTAAATATTGCAGTTACAGTTTCATTTTGTCTATATATGGAGACCTCCAAAAACAGTAGTCTACTTTATGTTAACATTGAGGTGTAGCTTGAAAGCCAAAGGTAGCTATATAATCCTTTTCGTTACATATTTTGTTTACTATGTTGTATTCATGCAGGCAATCATGTCTACTGAAGAAAATACCGCTGATAGTATGGGTCCAAATGTCAGGGTTTTGAAAATCTAGGAAGGTCCTAAATGATAGTTTATAAGGCATGAAATTTCACTGGTATAAAAAGAGGTATGTTATTTTCTTTAGATAGTTTTTGAACCTCAAATCAGCAATTGTCAAATACTGCTGATAATGAAGGTGTCTGATATAATTTCATTATAGACAATGAGTAAAACACCAGGTGAGGCTACTATATAAAGATTATTGTGTAGCTAACTAAATTCTGCTAAGGGTTACAAACAGATATACAAATCTGAATTGCTCTTTTCGTCATATAAAGATAGAAAGAATTGACTAATTGAGCAAAAGAGGATAATATCAGAACATATAGCTGAATAAAGAAAGGAAAAATGGTATTTAAGAAATTTTGCCTTACCAATTTGAAAAGAAAAAGAAACAACCAACAATATCAGAAAATATAGCTGGACGTGAAGAAGAATAATAGCCTGACATATTGCTATATCAACCAACATTTATAGCACTAATCACTATCCATTTTGCAATCTTTAATGAAAAAATCTTATAAGCTGCCTGATATTATCAATATGCTATATATAGAAAATCGTTATCATTAAAAGGATTAAAAACAAGAAGAAAAATAAAAGTTTTTTTATAACATTTGTGCAGCTTGGAATAATTCATGTTTTTACCTTTAATTTTAAAATGTTATTAATCACACAGGTACTATTGAAGACAATACTACTTATAAAGCTGGCTGATATGATTCTCGGCATGAAATACTCTCCTTCCTGTATATATGTGGTGCTGGTACAAGATAAAGCGGCATATGCCAATAACTACGACAATGTTTAAATTTTATAATTTTTTTTCTTTACTCAGTTCAAAGCTTAATTTATAATAGCATACTTATATATGGTCCAGTGATCTACAGCTTAAGTACTCAAAAGTAAAGAGTGCCAACAATATATATGACAGTGTAGACTATTATGCCCCTCACGTTAGCTAATAATAGACAAGATGATGATCAAGTTTTTAGTTCTTTCTTTTTTATTATACATGTTGTTTAAAATTGATATATCGTCGAGATTCATATTTGCTTATTAATAGAGTTGATCTTTCGATAGTAATTTAACAATCTGATTTTGCCGTTAATACTATACACTTTTTTACGATTCAATTCATAGTATATACTTGAACATATGTTAAAGATTATATGTTACTAAATCAAAATGCTTCAAGCAAAAGAAACTTGCAATACTAGAGACACCTTTTAAAAAAATATAAATATAATAGGAGGGTGGTCGCGGCGAAGCCGCGACAACAAAGCATTCTAGTTTTACCCAAATACTGGACAAATGTTAAAAAATGCGTACCTGAACGCCGGTGCCGGATATATTTTTCTACAGATACGGACCGCTAAGACTTTCTGAAGTCAACTAATTAACATGGCAATATTTTTTTTTTTTCGATATGAATAGAGACTATCGAGTAGCTCTGAGAAAGTACTGAAAATATCCATTTAGAAATCAAGTAATGCTCGATGAACGAATTAATAAAATTGTAACATTAAATTATACTAGTATAACTATGCAATTCTTATTTTTATATTTTTTTTTTCAAATATATACAAATTACTTATCAGCACTATTATCAGGCTACTTCACTTCACTATACGTTGACTAGATTCCACAAAACAAAGGACAAAAAAACAAAAAAAAAAATATAATATTATAGTCAAACATTATTTTATCATGGAAGTACTTGAACAAAGTCAAACGTGATGCATTAACGGGGAGGTCCGTACTAATTTAATGTCCATTTAAAATTGGTAATTAAAATATAAAAGTCAAACTGGTTTAGGGATCAAAACTGTTCATCTGAGTACTCTTGTAGGAGTTTGAGATCTGTAGATCTCTTGTACAGTAGATTTCCAAATAAATAGGTGATCAGGAAATTAAATAAAGGTGTTCACATATACAAGGATATTCTGCGATCTTTCCTTTGCTTTTTGAACTTCAATTATTGCTGAATAAAAAAAAAAAGCTGCTTCTATAAGTAAATTAATTTTTATTGTTAGCACTCTATATTTTAAGCACTTCTAGTGATACTCGCCATTTCCATCATAGCTGCAGATTTCAACTTCTCTAATTTTAATTTTATGTTTAAATTCTTTTACAAAAATAAATGATAAAACCAGAGGCTCAGACCGTCCTTCCTCTGTTATACTAAAATTATGACATGGTGTTTATGGCGCAAAAGTCATCATTGATATGAGTCGTGATTATTAATTGGTCGATTTGAATCGGATAGTTTATGCAAAAAATAAAGAATAATAGTTCCAAGAATTCGCGTAGAATATTACTTTCTATATGGTTGCTAGATTTCCGCTAAACAAGGGAAGAAAGTTAATGAAAAATTTTGAGTCAAACCTTATATTTTAATTGAAGTACTTGCAAAGCAAAGTCCACGTATCACAATTATGATGTAAATACTAATAGAAGTCAAACCCAATTTAAAATTGAGCATAAATTACAAAAAAGTCAAAACTGATCTAGGGATTAAACAGCTCAGCACAGAATTGCCCAGCCCGCCTGGGAGTCAAAACTGATCTAGGGATGAAACAGCTCAACTTCAATAAATTAATTTTATAATTTTTAGTGATTGGAGAGCTTAATAAAATAGAAGTTTTGAGACAATGTTCACAAAGATCTCTCGTTTTTTCAACGTTTACTGTCTTTGCTGAATGTAAAAAGAAATATGCCAACTAAAGATTTAGTGACAGTAAAAGTTTTTTTGAGACAATAATGTTTACTTTGAGAATAAGATTTTTCTTTCAGTTTACTCTATTTTTTGCTTTTATAAATTATTTAGTGACAGAAAAAAAAATTCTTGGGAATTATTAGTGAAAGTAATTTTTTTTTATAATATAATAACGCACATAAATATCAAATATGATCAAAATAAAATATAATTTGGAATATTATTTTGCGTCTTACAAGGCTTAGAGATTAAATTTTAAATAATTAAATATAATTTGGAATCTATGAACGAATTTATTTAAATACATTCGTTTGCGACTTAAAAGGATTAGAGATTAAATTTTATATCTTCTGTGGAATTCATCAAATGTAGATAGCAAGCATATTAATTATGCACAGTTTCCAATTCTACCATTTCCAAATTCCACATGATGGTATGCTCAACCATTTTCCTTTTTCTTTATTTTTTTGTTGGAAAAATTATGCGAAATTAACTAAAACAAAGTTTACTAAACTTATTTATTTTCTTCACCGACTTCTAAGTCGATTTCTTATATAAACAGTTAACCCCACGAACCACAGACGATTTCTTTGAATTTATCTCTAGTCTAAACTATATTTTAACAACTAGCTTGGGGCTCAAACCATTAATTAAGGATCAATTAGCCTTAATCCAACATAAACTTTAGGTGAGTTGTCCGTCTATTTTTGACCAACGACCGACTCTCTTATGTCGTCATTTTGTCGCTTTTCATGCAAAAGCGATGCATGTGACCTAATAAAAAATAACTTTATCATAGAGGACGCGCACAGTAAGGAAAAGAAAAGAAAAGAAATGAAATGAAAGAATATATAGGTTGGTCGCCTTAATTTGCGTCTCTCTTAATTGGGAGAAGCTGCATGTAAAGAGGAGACTTGCATAGTCGCATGCGGCATGCATGATGCATATCAGCATATGGGATAAAGATTAGATTGCATTGGACGGATTATGTGGCACGACTCAATATAAAAAAGTCAAAAACTACATGGCGATGGCGATGAAAGCGTTGCTGCCTTTGGAGGAGACCAAGTTTGAGTCGCATCTCCAATTATTAGATGAAGCTAGCCACGCGCTTCACGGCCCCCACTATTACTATACAAATTTAATTGATGAATGATTAAGCCTTATACTTTATTAGCAAGTGATTTATAAGAATAATGTTTTCATTCAATAATTTCCTATTTTATTACAATTTAGTGCCAAATTTTGATTTCTTGTTCTCAGAGTTTTTTAACTTCGATTTTATTCTGTTAAATTCTCATTTTTTATATATTTTAACAAAGTTGATACTAATAATGAATAATGATGTCATCATCGACGTCAACAAAATAAGTTGTCTAAAACTCGTATAAGAGTAGCATACATTTGTGTAAAAAAAAAAAAACGGGGGGGGGGGGGGGGGGGGGTGAAGATCATTGGCAGTTTTGACAATTTAAAAACAATCAAAATAAAACGTTTTATCACTACCACAAAAAAAGACTTTCTGTAACAAGTGATAAGCGGAAATTATGCATATAAATACCGCTTATATTAGGACTTAATTCCATTAATTATGTGTGTTTCTAATATTTTAATTGTTAATTTAGGTTAGAAGCAAGGTACTGCTATGGCTACTTTTATTTTGTACAGGATCTGTGTGATTTTGCCACTCTTGAAGCGAGGAAACTGAAGTCTGATCATGATCTGCGGCCCACCGAAGGTTTGTGCGACCCACAGGAAGACCCAGCGTGTAGCAGGTGAGACTTGGCAGCATAGAAGATTTCTGCGACCCGCAGGACTCGACAGCGGGCCGCAGAAGAAGCAACCGACAGCCTAAAATAGCCTGACCAAGTTCTGCACCCACCTCTACACCGACATATCTATTTCCGGTGCCTCAAAACCACGTCTCCGACAGTTTTAGAGCCATCCCACGTCTATATAAACACCAGAGCAGATCAGAAAAAGGGTTCGTGAGTTGAGAGAAAATTCTGCTAAGTAAGAGAGCAATCAAGGGTTTTCAGCGGGCCGCAGGGAGCATCAGCAACCCGCTGAAAGAGTGGCAGAGAGCAGAAAAGGGAGATTCTGGATTCCATCTGTTGTAATCTTGTTTCTTTCTTTATGTTTTCTTATTATTCAGATACCTTTTGTTGTTTTATGATGTATACTCGTGAGTAGTCGTATATTAGGGGCCATAGTAGTGAACCTTTTTAAGTTTATGATTGATAATATGCTTTAAGTTATATTTTCTTTGTTTGCATGTTGTGTTTTATGCTTTGTTTGAATTTCTTAGATTATTCTATCTGAATTGCTTAAGTCGAATTGCTTGCACCCATTAAAAGAGACGTCTTTTGATTGTTAGGTGGTTAAATCCAAAAGTTCTTAAGTGATTAGGATAAAGTATGGTAAACACGATAGTTAGTGCCGGAAGGTCAAACTAGGGTTAAGAAACGGAAGTTGAAACCCTTCCCAATTACGGAAGTATAGGGAGTCGTAGGTCGTAAAGCATAAACTAATTTAACTTAGACCAAGAAACGGAAGTTGAAATCTAGGTTGAATTAGAGAGAGTTAATGTTAACTTTAGGTAACCTGGCCTTAAACGGAAGTGGGACTTAGGAACCTTAGTTAGGATTAATTATCTACACAAAACAACAATTAAAATATGCAAAAAGTTGAGTCTGCGCCAAACCTAGCGGGCCGCAGGAGGTTTCTGCGGGTTGTCTATGACCCCAGGCTTCTGCGACCTTCTCAGGGGTCAGCGACCTGAGTTTCAGCGGGCCGCAGATGATCTCTGCGGGCCGCTGATTCTGGAGTAAACTGAAAAGTATTAACTACTAGTCAACCCCTAATTCTTAATTAGTGTTTTAATCCTTTTAACTCATTGAACTGTTTAATTTAGGACTTTTATTTAACTGCAAACCACTACTTTAGATTTGTTACAAACATTATTTCTTTATACCTTTAATCTAGTTAATCAATAGATTAATTTACTTAATTAATTGAATATTCCGTCCCTGTGGTTCGACCCCGATAATACTTAGACGATTGTTGTACGCTTGCAACTGATTTTAGGTAGAATTGGGTAATAATTTAAGTATTGATATTTTACATCAACAAGTCATTTATAACGTTTTTTCTTAAACACGTCACAGACCAGTTGGCGCGAAAATCCTCATTTAATCTGTAACGTTTTTCATATATTACACGTTATAAGTGTTTCCCGTCATAAAAAAAAAAAAAATGTTAGGCCTTCTGTGACGTCTATTTGGTAAAAGACGTCACAGAAGCTAAGACAGATTTTATGACGCCTATTTTATAAAAGACGTCACAGATTCTTGCAGACATTTTTCCCGCCAAAAAGATTCCATGCAGATTTTTTTATAGTATAAAAGCCTTCTGTAACGCCTATTACTTAAAAGGCGTTACAAATCTGTGACATCTTTTTGTTAATAAACGTCACGGAATGTGACAATTTGTGACGTTTACTCCATAAAAGACGTCACAAATTCCTCTGTAATTTTAAAGAAAACGATCGATCGACTTAATTCCTTTCTCCCTCCTCCATTATTTTTCTCAGCAGCTCCAACTAACCAATTAAAGACCACGGAAGATTTAGTTTTTCCATATTCAATTTCTCCCAAAAAAAAAGCAAAAAATTTCGAAAAATTCTTAAAAAATAAGAATTAGAAAGAGAAAGAGAAGGAGAGCATATTGAAGGTAAAAAAATTAAATTTGAACAAATTTTTCATATTTTCGTATTTTGTTTTTATTTTTATTTCGGTTTGTATTTAAAAAATAGAAAAAAATTATAAAAAAATCTGAAAAAAATAAAATTGTAAAGAGAAAGAGAAGGAGAACATAATAGTTAAGAGAAATTAAATTTATTTGTCTTTTTTCTATTTTTTGTCTTATTTATTTCGGTTTTCTTTTTATTTATGCTTTAAATTAATGAATACTTGTTTTTTTGACATTAAATTTTCAGGTCTCATTCAAGAAGAAGAATTACATCAGAAGGGTAAAAAAATTTCATCGTATTTAAGGTATTTTTCATAAACTTTTCTATTTTTTCCATTTTTATTTCTAAATTTTGCATGCATTTAATAATTTGCATATGCATTTAATATTAATGGTATTGTCATATAGGACCAAAAAATATCGGAACAAAAATACCGAATTTAGGTCGTTGCCCGTCCGAGAATAATACATTAGGGATTAAATCTCGGATAGTCCCCATTTTTTGGGACTGCTCTTTGGATATTCTGTCTCATTTAGGATTAGCGAGTGGTACGCTAGATGTAATCTGTTGTTTGAGAAAAATTCGACGGCATTTCCCTTTATGTTCCCACGGATGCGTTCTCACGATCAATCGTGTGTTGGCGCATTCAGGGAACATTAGGGGAAATGCTGCCGAATTTTTCTCAAACAATAGGTTACATCTAGCGTACGCTCGCTAATGAGACAGAGTATCCAAAGAGTGGGTTAGGATGGTGACCGGCCCGAAAACATTAATTACTAAATTGACTCCTACCCTGACATTTTGCATAAATTTTTTTCTTGTTTAGATGGATCGGACGTGGATGTACTCAAGTGATCGATCAGCATTTCAAAAAGGTGTTGAAGAGTTTATGCTTTGTGCTAAACAATATCTGAAAAAGATTGAAGATGAGAAAATTTGTTATCCTTGTCGTTCTTGTCAGAATTTGTTGAAATCATCCAATTTGGAAGAAGTGAGAGCTCATTTGATTAGAAATGGATTTCAACCGGATTATACTCGGTGGACGCTTCATGGAGAGACTGGGATGGGACTTTTTAATGTTGGGACTAGTAAAAATGTATTCGATTCACAACATAATCAGGAAGAAAATGTATTATTGGATGATGAAAATGTATTTGGTGAAGGAAATAAATCCTTTAAATAAATCCGGTGGTATAATCAAATAATTAACTTAGGCTTAGGATTTAGGGTTTCATAAAAATCAAATAGTTTGGGAATTTATGACATCAACTAATATGATGTTTTCGATTGTTTTTTTAAATCAAATATTGTAGAAAATCGATCCAGTTGGAAAACCGTTTACGAAAGAAAATATTGGAGAAGTCGTCGATAAACTTATGGAATTCATGTATTCGAATGTATTTGGATAACTTAATTTGTGGTACATTTGTAAATAAAACTGATATCTTAATTGGTTTTTTTTTTCATTTGATATGTGCTTGATATATATATGTGGATTGCATGATGAATATGTGTGTTTGATATATATTTGCTTGATATATGAATCTGTTTTGGTACATTGAAAATCAATGTACCAGTTGGTACGGCTAGCAATATGGGGCTAGCCACAGAATATCACGTGTACAAAAAAAATATTTTATAAATTTGTAACATTTATTATTAAAAAATCGTCACAGATTTATGACGTTTAATTACTATTAGGCGTTACAAAAGGGTTAATGGGAAAAGGAATAAAATAAATAGAAAATATAATTCTGGAACTTCTGTATCGTCTATTTCGTTAAAGGCGTTACAAAAGGCAGCGTATAAAGAACTTTTAAAAAATTTCAAAGCAGCAATCTGTAACGCCTTTTAGGAAATAGACGTTACAGATCTGTGACGTTTATTTTCTAAAAGGCGTTACAGATCTGTGACGTCTATTTTCTAAAAGGCGTTACAGATTCATAACGCTTTTTAATTTTGTGACGGAGGGTACAGTAACGTTCCCATAAACGTTACAGATCCCTTTTTTTGAACGTTACGGAACAGAAAATCTCGCGTAGTGTATGTATCGAATTTCACATAATTTGAAAAAGAGGTGGAGTAACACTCTATTAACAAATATATAATTATATACTATATGGCATTTTATTAAAGTCTATTAATTTTGGCAGCCATAAAATTCAAAACTTTTGATAAATAGAAAAACTTACTTCAAATTTCATTACTATTAGAATTACGACAACAAATTAAAATGTAGAGATCATCACAAGACTAATTGACCTCTCAATCATCTCAACAAATTTAACCTTACAAAATGCTGTATTAGATAATAACAACTTGTTGTATATGTAGATAACTTTATAGAGCCCTTTGGCACTACAGTAAATGAGGCAGATGCCATTTAATTCTTTTTGGCAACTTTAGTATATAATTGCAAGATATTATTTTTCGTATCTCCGGGAAGTAATGATACGAGAGTCGCCTAATTACATCATAGCATTTGGCGGTTGGCGCTGTTTTTTTTTTTTTTTATTACTTTTTATGCATAAATTGGCACGAACATCCATATCATGCCCAAAAATGACATTTTATATTAGTGGGTATATTGGGTGTGTTTGGATGAGTTAGGAATAAGAAAGGAAAGAAGGATTCCGGGCAGAAAAATTAGGAAGAGTGATATTTCTGGAAGAGTGGGAAGAATGGTATTCCGGGAAGAAAAATGTTGTTTGGATGGTGAGTTAAGAATAAGGAAATAATGAGTTGAATTAAATAATCATTTGTCTTTTTATCTATTTGTAGTTTATTCATTTATTTTTTATTGATATTATAAAATAAAATAATTATTATTATCTAATACTAAAAAATATTAATAATATTATTTTATTTTATTACAACCAATTTTTATTTATTATTCTTTCCTTATTTCTTATAATAAAATAATTGATAAAAATAATTTTATTAAAATAATTTTTATTATTATGAAATACAAATAATTAGACTAATAAAGTAAGTAATAATAATATTGTTATATTATAATAATATAATATTATTATCAAAATAAAATAATCAATAATATTATTATTGTATTCTTATTATAATTAGATAATAATAATATTATAAAAACATTATAATATTAATCCATTGATATGTATCCATCTACCCACCCACCTCTCGTCGGTACATTCAAAGGATGAAAAAAAAAAAATGAATATTTTATTAACTTCACTCTTGCCCAACCCTTCTTCCACCCTTTACTGGGAATAAGCTCTTACGAGATTTTCATGCACTTCCGCCTTCTTCCGATTGTGTTTGGTTCACATTTTCTTCCAGGAAGAAGCTTATTCCCGGAAGAGCACTTCTTCTTGGCCATCCAAACAGGCCCTTAAGATTAAGGAGGTACATTAAATTTATTATAAATATTCTTCTCTTTGTGTACATCAGAATTATATACAAGCCGACAAATTATGTAACTCAAACAATGATTTTTAAAAATTTTACTATGAAACTCTCGTTACCACTAATTCAAAATTGTCTTGCCAGTATCATAGCCGTTTGTACACAAAGCCTACGCAACTTTGTGTGCAATATAAAGGAAATTATTTTATGTTATATTACATAACATCTTATTAAAGAAATACTAGGCTTGACTTGACCAATATCCTTAAATTTTCCCAACAGTTGGATGGCGTCCATGGTAGACACGTGTCGGACAATTATAAATTTGAAAGATAGGGGGGCTTAGGCATGTGAGTGACACCCGTACCTTATGGGGCAGTAAAAGCTTACACCATACCAGTATTGAATTCCTCCCATTTCAAATAGTCAATTCATGATTCCAGCCTAGCATGTAACTTTATAGCCTCTTAAAGCCACCGCAGTTCCAATTTAATGCACGCTTCCCACAGAGATCTTGCTTTCTAGGCCAATTAAAAATGGATACATGCACATTGCACAGCTAGCTAACGCAAACAAAAATATAATAGCTCTACGTGTCTTTTGCTTTCTTATCCGGAAAGCAGTCAAAGCGACTAAAAAGATCCACACCAAATTTATCCGAACGTAACAACAGAAACCAATCAACATAGAAAATCTATTTAGTTAAAAAAAAAAATACTCTTATTGTTTGCTCTGAACAATTTAGTTAACAAGAGGTAAAAAGAGAAAAAAAAAAAAAAAAAAAGGTGCGTCAACATACTTGTATATAAAATTATCGTCGGACGTCGGCTATGTTATTTATAATTGAACTATATATAATTATGTATTTAATTAATTTGATGGTGTACTTGTCAATACTGAGATTTATCTCAAAAAATCCTTTACTGGCTAGTCATTCATAGGTACAAAGCATGGCAAAAAAGACTTCTAATTTTTTATTTTATTTGTTAGGGTACACAATCTAGCTATTACTATTAATGACATAAATTTTTACCTTAATGGTTTGATACTAACTAGAAACTTACAAAATTTGAGAAGTCGTGAAAAATAGTGGCCATAAATTTTGAGAACTTAGATTCGAAATTTAATTACGAAATTCTTTTATGGATATTTTAATTGGAGGACTTAAGTTTTTTTTTTTTTTTGTTTGTTTGAAATAAATTTGAACAGTCAATCGTGCACTCCGAGTGCACATGCACGACTTTTGAAGGAGATGGAATTTATTTATTAATGTAGAATAACGCTAACATTGCATAAACAACTATATATAAAAAAAAAAGGTTAACTTCATTTACTCGAGACAACTAATTAGTCAATAGATGAAAGTTACATGATTCAGGAAACACACTCATTTAATTTTATATTAAGTGTGAACTATCACAATACAAGTAGTTAAATTGTTGACAAAATTTTTACAATTGAAACCAAAAAATGCTGCAAAATAAATCAATCAATTAAACAAAAACTTGTGGTTTGCAGTGTCCAAGATGGAAAGTTAAGATACAAAAATTATTGAATTAAGATATGCATAATGCATAATCCTCAAAAAAAAAAAAAAATGCAAACATGTGTGTACGTATATATCATGGCGTCATACATTTTCTTTCAATGCAAAGTTGCAAACTCATCCTATGTCTATATATCATCTAGTTGGTATGTATATACATCGCAAACTTTATTACATTCTTATATCTCCTATTTACATGGCATCATGATATGGTCTAATTTCAAGCAACACTTGAAATACTTTTTTCTTTCCTAGCATGACATGACAGTGCAATGTGATGATATTGCATTATTTTATCTTAATTTAACATAAAAAAATATATACAATGAAAAGTTTTTGCACTGTTCAGAGAATGTGTCACCTTTTTTTTAAAATATAAGTGGTAAAAAAAAACTTTGGCCAAATTATTTAGTAATTAAATTTCAACGATGTGTTATAAACAAGGCATTTTTCTATGGTTAGTTTTATATGTTGCGTTCTAATATTATTGTTATGGTAATGGAGGGCCTCATACGCAAAACTTTCATATCATTCAGCAATCAGCTTATCAGCATCTCACATATGCGCATGAGCCATGAGGCCACGAGCACAGCTTCAAATCTTTGTTAATTTTCGTAAGTACAAGGGGTTAGAAGAAAAGTTCCAAATGATTGTTCGAATCAATGGGGCATGTATTTTCATTTATAAAAAACAAAACACATATTTACAAAAAGTTGGATGGCAAAATAAACCTCCCTCTTTCTTCAAAAAAAAGAATAAAAAACAAAAAACAAAACAAAACAAAACACATATATATCTTTCAAGTCCGGCACAGCGTTGAAAATGGCTTATTCTTCTCTTTTTCCCCTTCTTATAAAACAAGCAGAAAAAAATGGATCAGTTGAGTTGTAACATACTTTTGGAAAAGCAGAGCGTCGGTAAATGTCAGAAAATGGACCCCACAAGGAGCAGTGATCCAGGCCATCCAATGGAAATACCAACAAAGTAGAAGTCTGTATGGCTCAGACACTCAGTTCATATCACTACAAATCAAAATCAAAATGCATTACTAGGCAGGGGCTCAGTTTATCCAACTAGACCCATGTCAGAAGTATCATGTGCCACAATAGTACCCCTAATACCACCATTTTTGTCTTTCCATCCTCGGCTCTTTGCATTTAAATTTCAGTACCCACATCATTTGGACTGGCACGGTATGTATGATTAGATCAGAACGCACAATATCTTCATACTATGATCTTATATAAAAATATACATTTTTTGTATAGTGTATATGTTTGTCATTTTATTTGTGTGATGTCATCACAGGTGCTCTGCTTTACTGAACTTCTAAAAAAAATTTATCTCTTGTTTAAGATTCAATTTGTTTAAGTATAATTTAGTCAATATATATATATATGATATCTCACAATATCTGGGATTAGTGGGATGGATATTTTATTTATGAATAGAAATTATTTTTATATTAGGAGACATGCAATTCAGTACATGAAAACACTGAACCATTTGCACGCTTCACTAACTCTGGTAGACTGGTACTAATACAACATTAAAGTGATATAGCAAGCACTCAACAGTTAAAATCAAGAGGGACCCACCTCTACACAGAAATAATATTATCGATACGTATGAGAGAGTCTTTATTGTCTCCCGTCTCACAAATATATAAAACTTTTTGCATGTATCTTGGGGGAAAAAATTGCCTCTAAAATATGTTGCATGATTGTTGCAAGCAGCGCTGTCAAACGTTAAAAAACGGCACGGAACAACTTTGTTTCGTTTTCGTTCTGTTTCAACCAACGAAATAGAAAAGTGTTTCGTTTTCGTTCCGTTTCGTTAAACGAAACAAAAAAACCGTTTTGTTTCCGTTCCGTCATTCATTTACCATTGATTTCAACCCGTTTCCGTAACGTTCACAAATTTCGATTTCGTCGTTTCTGTTCCATTTTCAGAAACGAAACTCATTTTTTCTACCGTTTCTGTTCCGTTTCGGACGGAACGGAACGAAAACGTACGAAACGGCATACTTCTGACACCCCTACTTGCAAGAAGACCTATATACATGCACGTAAATAGTTGTATGAACATGCAATACTCATATACAAAACGACACTTCAATAAAGAAAACATCATCATGTTTAGTTTTACGTCATGTTGAATATATTTAATTTCTAGATGGATTTCATTTCTTTTTTTTTTTAAGTTGTACAATGAGGAAATTGTAGACACGAACCTGTAAGACCGCTAAGAAATAGCAACAATATCAATAAAATAGATATACGAACATTAAATTAATTTTATCTTAGAACAACAAAATGAGGACACATTTTTCTCAAATTTTAACATTAAAAATCAAACTTTTCTCTCTATTGTGCATGTCATTCTTTCGTGTCATTCCAAACCCCAGTTGAAAATTACTTGATTAAGTAACATAAATTTGAAGAGTTGACCTTAATTTTTGTTTCAAGAAAAGTTTATGAGTAAAGTATGTAATTAAAGTTTTAAACTTACATTAACATCACTAATTTTGAACTAGCTAGGATCTTCAAATAAAATGATTTCTCACAATCTAATCATATCTAATGTGCAGCATATGCAACATTCTTTTCTTTGTGCAATACATAATTTGTTTAATGTCCAATGCATTAAAATTTGAAAAATAGGACATCAAGTTTGATCTGAGTAGTCTAATTTGAAATAAACGGTCTTGATTTTGAAGCCCTGAAAAGATATTCATGTATATAGAGATGATGTGGAGCCTAATCCCTCAAACCATTCAAAATTGATACGGTTATAAAAAGGGGATGATAAAAGGCGAAAGGGTAGGGAAATTAAAGAGCGGTACATGTGCCACATGGAGTCCTCCATGAACGGAAAGCTTACTTGAACCGAACACATAAATTTTTACCAAGTTTAGATAAACAAAAACCCAAGAAACCAGATCTGGGTTGCTGTCCTGTTTTATAGTCGACTTTCAAAGGAACTTCTTTCCAAGCATTAATTCTCAATTAAATTTCTCGAAATACTTGAAAACACCTTGATCTTATCTAAATCATGAAATTGACCTTTTTATTCAGAATTATTACGGAATTTTTCAACTGAAAATGTCATCAGAAACGAGTTCTTCTATTATGTTAATTTTTATTGCTGTCGCATTTTAAAATAACTTCAAGCAAATTATTTATAAGTTATAAAAAAAATCAATATAAAATTATTTCTATTTCTTTATTTTTTATTGAACTTAAGTAAATTTTCAATAGAGATATAGCTTCAACAAGTAAATTCAGTCACTAGTCATGATGAGCCATAACGTGTATGACTGTATGTTGACGTGCAAATGTGCAATGGTGCAAGTGCAAGAAGACTCTGATCACAGTGTAAGATCAATAACTTGCTTAGTTACCAAACAAAAAAGGAGTTATTAATATAATAAATACATTGAGATCACGTGCTGAGGATGGAGCGGTCCTGGATGCCAGCTCAGGTTCAAGCACGTTAACCCTTTCAGTACCACCGGTCATAGACTAGTCAAATTGATTCATGCCTTTTTCCCTTCTCTCCATCCTTTACTCGAAACCAAGCCTCCTATTAACTCTCTCTCTCTTTCTGTTGCATATCCTTTAAACAAAATCTAAAACATTTAAATAACAAATGGGGCCCAGTATATATAAAACCATACTTATATTAGTCAGTGAGGAGATACATACTATACTATATAGGAAATGGTTATAGTGGATCTGGAATTGATATAATCCTATCTGGGGCCACGGCGTGACCTTGCTAACCTGAGGACAATAATAGGGTGGCAGCTCCGAATCCAATCTTTCCCATCACTTTGATTCTGTCTTCACCATACCCTGTATTCTGTGACATCCCAATACGTACAACATAATTGCAAAAGAATTAGGAAGGTATACATTACAAATTTATTAGAAATTATAAGATTATAAGATGTCCCCACAGTATTTTGAATTTTGTATTTATTATTTTGTTTTGGTGGTTCTTTTCTTCACCACATATGAAACGATTTTGTTAACCTTGTTTGTGATCATATGCAATGATTTTTAATCTATTTTTTTGGATTTGATACGATAAACTTAAATGAATAATCTAAAACTAAATTATTGAAATAATAATGTTAAAAATATGCTCAACCACTCCCATATGTATAAGTCATGTATAAGTATATGTTCAAGTAATCTTAGCTAGTTCAACACCAAACTTTTAAATATTTAAATAATGTATAGTATGTTCACAACATATAACCTAAGTCCTAGCAACTAACGGTCATTTAGCAACTATTATGGGATCATAGCGGATGTACAAATGTACTTATTATTGTATCAAATATTTTATTATATCTTATTACATTAGATGCATATATTTTTAGCAAATATCTTTTAGCAATTGTTATGGAAAATATATTTTTTAATTAAAAATTAAATATTTTTTTCATTATATGCATACTTGAATAGTTTACTTTAATATACATATGCATACAGATATGCATATAATATATGCATACATTATATTCAAAAGATATATTCATATATGCATGCATCACATGTATACATTAGATGCAAAAGATATGTTCGTAATGCTGATTATATATCAGCATATAGCTAATTCCATAGCTATATTTTGCTAAATACCACTAAATGCATCTATATATTATTACTTTAAGAATTAAGAATTAAACTCGAAAAGTAGATAATTTTTAAAGTAGTATTGGGTTATACTAACAAATAGTGTTATAGAGACACTTTTAGTTTAGCAGGACAACGGTCAATCAAGTCACATTACTATAGTAATGTTATTACACTCATTATGACCGCTATTTAAATCATTGTTTTTAACCATATTTCAGAAACTGAGAATAAAAAATGGTTGATAAGCAATTATAGAATTTAACTTTTCAATACCTAAAAATAATAATAAAATAAAATAAATATAATTTACTTCTAACAATATTTTAATATCTATAACAAAGAACTGAGTCTAATATGGTATAAAATTCATAATGGAAGTAGCAAACATGTATCGAGCATTTATATATACTAGGGTTGGACATCGAGCTTCGCTCGATACAGTATTTTTTACATAATTTAAAGTTTGATTTTTATTATATAAATTTTTATATTCCAGAAATTTTTTACTATATTGGCTCGATATGGATAATCTTTTATTAATAATTAATTGCAAAAAACCAATCTTCATTTCCATGAAAGATTTTTCCAATTTTATTAACTAATTAAATTTTACAATGATTATTTTTATATATTATGAACAATATCAAACAGTAGGAAAAGCAATGAAATAAGAAAACAAAAAAAATCTTGCTGAATAATTTTTGTCTCCTTGGAAGGATTGAGATAGTATTACAATGTATCATTATTATCTTCTCCTTGAACATCTTCATTTGTAAGAGGTAATGGCTCCATAGAGCGATCCTCTTTTATTTCAGACAATGGCATCTGCTCCGACTGCTCGCCATACTGTGCCTTAGTACAGCTAGAAGAAAATTGCTTAAGTGATTTTATCGCTTCTCCATATCTTCTTATTTTGCTGCCCATGAATGGATTTTAATACTGCCCAATATATAGTAGAAACTCATTAGTCATTAGTATTAATTTACATCTGTGTCTATAGAATATAATAGAAAGTAATTTAATGTCAATTAAATTATTAAATTATAATTTATATGACCTATAGCAATAAATTCTATTTTTGCCCTGATTTCCTCTTTAATTTTATTATTAATTTCTCAATGCATTTTCAAAAACTGAAGATGACAGAATTAATAGCGCACTATATGCGTGTCTTTAATTATTGCATTAAATAAATATCTTGGCAAATGGCAACATGATAACGTCTTCACATCATGATGGCGAAATTGAAGGAAAAAACTGGAATACCGGATTGACCTCATTACTCGAAGCACATAAGCATGAAAAAAAATAATCTGTATCTCAAGAGAAAAATGAAGCTGAAAAATACTTCTATTTGCATTGCATATATTTAAGACTTTCCATTTAATCCTTTCTTGCTACTGGAATTTTTGGCCATGATCTCGAGTATTGTTTAATTTTTTAACTGAAATCTAAAACATGGATACAAAAGCTGTCCATTTCCTAGCTATTACCTTACCGAGTCAAATCTCCATAAAAAAATGTAATTACTGTAAACCACGTTTGTAGCCAAAATTATGAAAATTACTACAAAAATTTTGAGGTGGTAAAAAAGCCAACACTAAAAGTCTGTCTCAACAATTTAAAAGATTTTTTATTTTTAAAAAATAGCCAAATTTGTATTATATTTTATTTATGGTTTCACACCTTGTTGAGTTGTGATACTAAAATCATTAAATCCCTCTTTCAAATTATGGACAATAATAATTAACATGATTTATTGTAATAATTCTTTTTAGCTAATCAATTGAATATGTGTATATCAATTATCTTATAGATCTTTCAAATTGAAACATCAATTGCAACCAATCCAAAATCATATCTTGGTTCAGTAAGAATACATATAATATTGATATATATAGACACACCTAACCAACATTTATCATTCAAATCTTGCAAATTATAAATCGTACCACATTAACACATGTTAGAATTAGCTTTTAAATTATATAAAAACAAATATGCTACCTGGTATTTTCTGTTGTCCATAGCCGGGACCTTCACACAAATGAGTATCCATTCAAAAGTACCCAGACTGCTTTAAAATGGCAAAACAGAAAATTAAATAAATAATCTAATTCTTAGAACCATAAGCTAATTCTATGCACAACAGAAAATACATATAATATTGATATATATAGACACACCTAACCAACATTTATCATTCAATCTTGCAAATTATAAATCGTACCACATTAAAACACGTTAGAATTAGCTTTTAAATTATATAAAAACAAATATGCTACTTGGTATTTTTCTGTTGTGCATAGCCAGGACCTTCACATAAATGAGTATCCATTCAAAAGTACCCAGGCTGCTATCAAAATGGCAAAACAGAAAATTAAATAAATAATCTAATTCTTAGAACCATAAGCTAATTCTATGCACAACAGAAAATACATATAATATTGATATATATAGACACACCTAATCAACATTTATCATTCAATCTTGCAAATTATAAATCGTACCACTTTAACACATGTTAGAATTAGCTTTTAAATTATATAAAAGCAAATATGTTGCCTGGTATTTTCTGTTGTGCATAGCCAGGACCTCCACACAAATGAGTATCCATTCATAAGTACCCAGGCTGCTATCAAAAATGGCAAAACAGAAAATTAAATAAATAATCTAATTCTTAGAACCATACCAGGCAAAAATGATAGAACCATACCAATAAGCATGGCCCTGGAAGATCAGTACTTCTAAGTAGAGTTCGGAGAGAAATTCCATTTTTCCATGTGCTACATGAAATTTGAAATGATTGAATATAATAAGGCAAAGCAATTACAACATAATTTATCTTACAGGGAAATATACCAATATTTTATATGTCTAAATAAGTAGACATAAAGGATCATTGTTATTACTTGTAAAAAAACAAAATCGAAGAGTGACAATCAATATCAGTTAGTACAGGTGGCAGACCTCAGAAACACAATGTAAAGTAGATAAATCGAGTCAGAGTTTTCTTTTTAAGTGATAAATTAAGGCACTTCTAGCCATCTAACCATGAGAATTATATAAATGAGAATTATAATTGGTTCCTTTGAGAGAACCCAGACAACACTCATAGAAATGATGTTAGTAAAACATTTACAGCAAGACAATTTGCCTATATAGCGAGACCCAATGGGAGCCCTTCATAGTGCTTGGAAATGACAATTCAAAGAAATAAAAAAAAAAATGTAGTGCAATTAGTTCTGACTTATCAGATAGGCTTAGTGTTTAGTCCACTATTATTGTTGTGTATAGTCTTTACATGGAGGTCTTAGTACTTTCAAGGAGCCTCAATTAGCATGTTTACTTTTAAGAAAAAAAATATAAATTACATCCGTACCTCTAGGTTAACTGTAATTACTTAAATTCTATTGAAGGAGGGCCATGTGGAGTTAGATTTCGGAGAAACAAAAACCAACTTCTTTATGCCAACGACATTTTTTAACAAAATAAGAAAAATAAATTATAATTTATAAGAACATTGAGATAATATGAAAGATTTGAATCGTATGTATCCAAAAGGGGGCCCAAAACATATTCAACATCATCACGATTTGTTTGGATTTTTGTGCCAAAACTAACTTAACAATTTAAGCAATGACAAATATAGACACATAAAAATTAATCCATTCTCTATTCAATCGTTAAAGCCAAGATCTGATATTAATCCAAAAAAAAATTTATTCCTTTCTATAATGAAGGCATCAGGTGAATGTCTTTCTCAGCAAGAAGAAGAAATTGAGAGAAATAAAGGGCACGATGTGTGAAAACTAAAAAGGATCAAGACTAAAGAAAAGTGGTAACAGAAAATATACGGACAAATATGAAACGGGTCAGATACTTGTATGTAACTGACACGCAAGCAAATCAACACAGCGTGCAATGCACAAAGGTAGCCATATGAAAATAGAAAACTAAATGGATCGCTCCCACATTGCCGATGAAGGATTAGCTCGCGTACGTTGCTTTAAAATCCGCGCAAACAATTCACGCAGATTATATTAGATACTGATATAGGAGCCGGCCGGATAGGTTAAGATTTGTGCTGAATGTGTTTCAGATGTTACTAATCTAGATTAAGTGTATGGGAATTAAGAAATTTTATTATTGAATTGCAACTATAAAATATATAGTTGTTGTAATAGTTTTTTTTTTTCGACTTTAAACTAATTTTTAATGCCACTTGTTAATTAGGAACGTATGAGGCGCCTTCGCCTCCCTAGCATGAACATTTTACAGCAGGAAACTCTCATTAACAAATTGCAACTAGGAATACAAATTTTTAAAAAAGCTTATTTTATTTTACCAAAGATTCAGTCAAGAAAGCAAATTAAATTTTGGGTGGATTGTATGTCTGACAATCATATCTATAGGGTCAAGAACAATAATCCAATCCATGCTGTCACGGAACATTGTAGTGCTTTATGGGAAGACTGCACCTTTATCCTAGTGCCCATGCAGTTTTGTTACTCCCAATGTAAATTAAGTTTTTTGTCACATCGTATTCACCCATAATTGATTCATAATAGCCCACTATTGGATCTTTAATTATAGAGTTGGAGACCTCTAAATATTCTCCCAAGAAAAATTCCAAATGTTTTTGGATCAAAATTTATATCAAAGTGTGTCAGGCATCCCTTGTGTGCAAAGTGCAAACAGTGTTATTGGTGAATCATTTGGACATTTTTAGGACCACGAGAACATAATAAACACATCGAAAGTACATTATAACAATTATTATTATACTGTTTTGCGAAAATAATATGAGGACTTTTATTAATTAATTTCAAGAATTCAGATGTTATAACAGTATGTTTCTGTACAGCATAATTATCCAGGAACCCTGACATAAAGATTCCTTCCATGAACCTTGATTCATTGATTCTCCTTTCTCTATATATATTAGTTGTCAATTGAAAATAACCCAATAATCCTTTTATTTGAATAAAATTATTGCTATTGAGAAGCTGTACGTTATGCATGCATGCTCTTGATGACTTGAACAATTTGCGATAGTTAGCAATCATATAAACGTGTGCACATTTTTTTCTCTCTTGATTTTTTTTTTAGGATCAGGTGGCAATCACCACTCCGACAATAATTTGATTTTTTTTTTTTTGCTCGTTGAAACTATTATTTTGAAGATCTTATATATGTTATTTCTAGTAAATGTAGTGAAAACCATATCTATTAATTACCAGATCACTTATAAATTATAATATATAATTAATAATTTAATATATCCACCAATATCTAGAAATCAATCCTAGGCGATCATCTTGGAGATCCCATATGTTCTCAATAAAGCACCTTATATATCTAGCAATTAATCGAGTTAATTTGGCGACGACGTACTATGAAATCTCCGGCAAGCAGTATTCTCTTATATATGCAATTCTACAGCAATGTAGCATGCAATTCATAACACGTCTCGCGCACATGATTACGGAGGAACGATACAATTATGTACTATGAGGGACCCATTCCTTTGATTCATGTACGTATATATCAAATCTAGTCAATCCAGCGATACTTCATTTTCAAATATTAATATATTATTTATGTTTAATCTCAAAAGCTGTATGCCATGCACGTCAAAATTACTTGTTTAGTTGTTTATTTAAAACTTATATTCTTCTTAACACCCCAAGGCTTTCATTTGAGAAAAAATTCTTCTCCAAAATCCTCATATGTGAGACATGAGAGTAATACACGATATTCACCACTAACACCAAAGTGTCGATATTAAAAAAAAAAAAAAAAAAAAAAAAAAAAAAAAAAAAAAAAAAAAAAAACACCAAAGTGTCATTATTATATCTAAGACATTATTAATTAGGACATTGGTCATCTAGGACTTTATTGGAAACCATCAGATTTTTTTTTTTTGTTGATAAATCCAGTACTAATTGTTTGTTAGATAACATCATTGAACCATGTTTATTTTAAGGAACTAAGAAAGGCGAAAAGTAATGTAAGTTTATTTTCTTTTCTGAAAATTAAAGAAAAATGAATGTATGTTTTGCATGTTGAAGGATGCATGAATCTACATTACAAAGGGGATTTAATTTGCACTTGACAAATTATTTAATGTTACTGACTAACCTGTTTACCTAGACTACAGTAATGTATTCAATGCGTTACTCGAAGATCCAGGAGATGTATATTCGGAGAGTTATAGCAACCTGTAGTGGTTTGACCGCTATTGATCTAGCTGACAAAGCGACAATTAATTGATAAAGCACTCCAAACTCATCCAGCTATTTCCTAGCGCACTCTCTCAATATATATATACTGACCTACCATTAATCTCAAAGTACTCCATTCAATCAAAAGCCAAAGATATCAACTTGCTTCCTTTCTCTCAAACAAACAACTTAGGAGCGCTAAATAGAGAGGATATATATAAAGAAATAAGTAGAGGAAAAAAGAAAAGAATTGAGAGTGCTAGATAGAAAGGAAAATCAATATCTAGAGGTGAGTTTTCACCAATATATGGAATGTATGAAAATGTACAATCCAGATCACCAATCACACTACCCGATAGCCGGCCCTCGCATTTCCTTCTCAAGCGACTTCTCTCTCGAGTGCCCACCACCGACAGCTCACCGCAACACAGCAGGCCCCAGCGACCCTGACTTTGAGTTCTCTGTGGGATCACATCAGATGATGGCAGCCGATCAGCTCTTCTTTAAAGGCCGCATTCTCCCATTGAAAGACTCAACGAGCCATGCAAATGGGCACCGGGTGACAACATTGAGGGATGAACTTAGAACGGAGGATCGAGGGAGTAGTGAGAGGCCTCCGAAGGCTATACGATGGAAGGAGCTTCTTGGTTTGAGAAAAGGAGGTCACAGCAAGAGAGGAGAGAACAAGAGCGAGCTTGAGTCTGTGTCAGAATCGGAGAGTACTGATGTGAATTTCAGGAGGTTCAGTACTCAGGTTAGTTTTTTCTCTCTTTTTATTTCCTTCCACTACTAATTTTGTGTTATTAACTGGCAATTCTAATTTATTATATACCGAAACCTTTTTTTTTTATTTACATAACATTATATAGACTAGGAGTTTTAGTAGGCATGTGTTTTCTTTTCTTGTTTGTTTTTGTTAAGGTTTGTTCTTTTTTCATTGTTTTTTTCAAGGTAATTAATTAGTTGCTTGACTTTGGAAGAGGGAGGTTTTTGATAGATGCATAGAAGATTAGTTCCTTATTAGCTCAGTTTCTCTTAATATCTCACACTCGTTAAATAATCTAGTAAAGTGTAATACTTTAGGCAACTGCCAAAACATTTATAAACAAACATAATATTTCATGTTCGAATATATGATATTTGTTTGGTTTAAAACCAAACTTTAAAAAAAAAGAATATATGATATTTGTTTGGTTTAAAACCAAACTTTAAAAAAAAGAATATTACTAGTTCAGATTTATGAATCCAAAAGGAACTTTGATAACTTGTATAATTAATTGTTTTATTCATTGTTTATTTGTAGGAGCCAGGAATGCGAAGTCTAAGACAAGACAATTGGACTGAATAAAATGTAACGAAATGAGACTGTAATTTTAATGGTAGTGTGATGCGGTACATCTTTTTCTGTTCATCAACTAAATGCTATAATGCCTTACTTTGTGACGGCTCAAGTAATAGTTTTTCTTTTTTCTTTCTCTTTCCTTGTTCTCTATCTTTTATTTTATTTTTTTTCTTAGTTGAAGATTGGTTGTATGAAATTAAGAGAGAAGAGCATGGATGGGTTTAACTTAATTTTTAAATGAGTTTGCTAGGGTTTTGTTTGTTGCAATTAAATTGTATTTTTCCTGTAACTTAGTGATTAGATGGACTTTTTGTAATGTACTGCTGTTACCTCTGACCCCCCATATTTTGTTGTACAAATTAATGTTTGGCTATTGCATTAATAATGATTCTGACCTCTGAATTCAAAGCCGGGAGGAGTGATATATGATGGAGCGTTTTTTTTATTGGATCTTTTCTTTGGGGTTGAAAACAGTACTAATTTTGTCTTCTAGTGGAAGAGGTAAAAGGGACAGAGGACAGAATTATACAGGCTTTGAATTTAAAAACAAAAGGTGGGACACAAACTATAAAACATTAAACATCTATGCTTGGTTTTTGTGTTTTTATTAATCAGATGCAGTGCTAACTTATTTATTTGACTTAGCTGTCGACTTTCCCATGATTTCAATGCACTATTTGTTGTTGGAAGCAACTTTCTTGTTCAAATTAAAATTTTGAAATTTAAGCACTGTTTGTTGATTGTGGCTGCAGACTACGCACTACAAATTATTTAGTTTAGGGTATGCGATTGGGAATTCTTCAGCGGATTTTATGGAATTACTATTGTTTAAATCTCGTTAAAAATTTATCTGTTGTACGGTTTACATAATTTTATCTCAGTGCCTTAAACATAAACATGATGGGGCTAAAAGTATGTGCAATATTCGTCTTTTCCAATTTTAGGTGTACAAATAATCTATCTAGTCCAGCCAACTTGTCTGATCTTACCAAGTCAATTTGGAAAATCACAGACCTATAATTTTAGAATAAATACGATCTTGTTTGTAATAATATGTCAAAAATATTTAGTACGGATTCAAAAATATATATAGATTTAAACCCGCCATTAACTTGTATAATAAAATTAAATCCTCTTAGAATCTTAAGAGTTCTAAAGAGTAGGTTAAATTCAAGTATTTTAAACATATAATAATTTTTATATATATTTTACTTAGAATTTCATTTTGTTTTATTGTTTGTTGATTATGGTTTCTTTTATGGTCTAATTTATTATAAAAAATGGATCCTATCTTATATTTTAAATTCTTATAGTGAAATCCGTTAATTTGATTATTATATATAGATCGGACTAAAAAAATGTTCATAAACTCAAAAACCGATCCAATCCTTTTTCAGCACATCAAGTTATGAGAAAGGGTGAGCCCTACAAAATCTACTATGTGCTGAATTCAAAATCTCTCAAAGACAACACAGTCTAATTGGTAATTTGGTCACTAACATGTCATAAGATCTTTTCTCCATACGTTTGGCTTATTTATTTATTTATTTTATAATTGTTCTTAGGTCCACTCATACACACTCTCAACTAGCAAATATAAATGCCTTAGCTAGCTGCTCTAGCAGCGGTAGGCGTACCTTTGGATTATTTAATTTACATATTTAATTACTGATTACCGTAGTAATAATTTTATATCAGTCGGACTAAAGATTTAATGTTATATTGTTTCTATATCTAGTCAGTCGACTAGAAAATGGTTGAATATGGTAAGACTTGTCAATCTCCCAATTAATTTATGTCAGTGATCTGTTATATTTCATCGTCCAATTTGAGTATTGAACAATCGTCTGGTGTAAGTGTGACACACATATTTGAGTATTGAACAATCTCGTCTTGTAGAAGGCCCATGAAAAGCCTATAAATTACTCCCTTGGTGAAGGCCCATCAAAAGACTTACAATTATATGAGGCCGAATGGGCTATAGGCTTATAGCATATTAGTATGTATAATATATTGCGAGTTCAGCTGACAGTGAGTCAGTGACAGAAGTGCAAGTTTTATATATATATATATATATGGAAACTTTTTTTTTTTTAAAAAAAAAAGACAATGAGGGTCAAGCCCCGGCCTTATATTGATACTTATAAATAATTACAAGCAAATTACAACGTTATAAATTACAAGTACTGAAATTGACAAATCCAGTAAGTTATTATTTTATTTGTACAGGAATTCATCAAGCTCTCTTTGCAATCCAAAAGGTTTATTATAGGAGTGACATCCACCGTCCCGTCACTTATCAGATCTAGATTGTCTGATTTCTCCATAACCTAGAAACAAGTTTTGGGTGAACAAAAATAAATTTCGTGTGAAGAACTCTTGATCTAGTGACAAAAAATAATGTACTTCCATTGAAAATCGCAAGTTTGAAATCTAACTAGAGATTCTTTGTAACATTTAATTTTAAAATAAACTAGCTACTGCATCGCGTGAAAGCCACAATTTGTGTTATTATTGTTTTTCACTACGCCAAAAATTGAAGTCTGCAACGTTCAAAAAAATGTAAGTCTGTAACGTTCACACGCACGTTACTGTAGACCCCGTTGCATATCAATAGAAACGTTACAGATCATAAAAATGGAAGTTACAGGATATAAAATCTGTAACGCTGAATAGTTATTAAGCGTTACAGAATGGGGACATCTGTAACGCTCAATATCTATGAAGCGTTACAGAATAGATATATTAATTGTTTATTGTCCCAATCTGTAACGCTTCATAGCTATTGAGCGTTACAGATGCCCCCATTTTGTAACGCTTAATAGTTATTGAGTGTTACAGATTTTATATATATATATTTTTTGTATTTCTGCCTAGTTCTGTAACGCTTATTACGTAAAGAGCGTTACAGATGTTGAATAATTTTTTTTTATATATTGTTGGTACTCTGTGGCTAGCCCAGGTTTGTTAGCCGTACCAACTGGTACCAATGTACCAAAACAGAATACAAAAAAAACATGCATCACACATACAATACAACAAGCATCACATACATAATAGAAAATGTCATGCATAATACATAATATACACACATATATAAACATGCATCAAGTTCAACAAAATTGCATATCAACAATTTTCACAAGTTCAACACAAATATTAACTAACCAAATATGTTATCATAGATGAAATGCATGAGTTCATCCACGACTTCTGAAATATCGTCGCTCGAGTATGGCTTTCCAATCGGATCAATTTGCTACATTTAAAAACAAACCAAAAACATCATATTAACTAGTTAATTTCAATCGTATCATGTAAACCCTAAACCCTAAATCCAAAATCCTAAACCCTACCCTAAACCCTAAACCCTAAATCCAAAGTCTATCGGTGTTGGTATTCTAAAACCGTTATTAAACCCTAAATACCTAAAATTTGAAATAAAGCAATACCTTCGATAATACTCCGGTTGTCCTGACATATCAATATATGTCTCATGGCGCACAACGTGAAATAACCACACTCTGTATTGCCATTTTATTTTGGAGCCTAAAATCACAATTTAAACAAGTAGTTAGATAAGAATTTTGAAATAATTTAAGAAAAACTAATATGTAAACCACTAATCCATAGTTTTCGTACCTTTATTTCGTGCCAGGAGAATAATTTGGCTATACGTATATTCTTTCCGGTCTTCAGCGCCAAGTAGTTTCTATATGCCATGCATTCAATTTATTCAATTAAATTAGATTATATATATAGCAATTTTCAAAATCTCAAATTATCACTATTATTTTTCTTAAGTTTAGAAACTTACGAAGTGATAAACGGCTTAATAACTAAGTCTGATATGGGATCGTCGCGAACCACGAAATCTATGAAGTAAACCTTCTCAGACTTGATATCAACGACGATAACCGTCCAATGGAACCTGTAACACAGTTCAATTATTGTTTTCATTGAAACAAATAACAATTAAGTTTAGTAAGATGCTACGTACCCCTGATTATACGGCAAAAGAAAGTATTGACACTATGGTTTCTCAATGAATGTCCTCTGCATAAATCCCACGTTAAAATCTGTGTTATTTTTCCATGAATCTCCATATAGAAATTCTGGATCCTACAAGGTGATGCTTTTATCGAACCCAATTTCTTTCTCAAGTTCGATCATCCAATACTTGCAATTATCCAATACTTCGATATCTAATTTTAATTGAAATTTGAATATTGAAAAATAAAAACCAAAGTTAGGAAATAATAACATGAGTACATCTTGACCATCGATATACTTAGGCATTCTCTTTTCATACATTCCAGAATATCGCCCAAGTTGAAATTGAATAGCACAACGGTGTGTGTACCCCAAGGGTTGCACTCAGGCACCTCAAATGACTCTTCCCCTTTCGGTGTTAGCTTCAACAGTGTGCATAATTTGCGCTCGGAATCAGAAAGTCTGTCAATAACTGCCTGGTCTAACCGCTCTTCGTGCAAAATAGTAGATCCTTCACTTGGGACCCTCGCCCTATTGGCATTATCCCTTTTCCTTTCTCCTTCTCCTTCTTCTTCTCTTTCACCGCACGTGGCTTCGGTTTGGTCTTACTCTGCATTCAAAGTAATCAGTAAAGTCAGTATTATTAATATTACAAGTACAAATGTGTACGAATAGATTGTGATACCTTTTGGCGTGGCTCCACATCAGATGACGGCCAAGGGAATCGTCCTCCAAAACTCAATCCTAATTGCTCCGTCGACGAGCCAGGAATATACCAGTCTCTGAATTCATCGCCACAATCGCAAAGTTCGATTAACGTTTGATATTCAGTTAAAGGCACACAGTGTACCAGCTGTTAGGAAATGCTTATTTTTAATTTTTGGATCAATTATAACTAATTAATCACCATTAAACAACAAGCAAGACATAGATCTAGTGCTAAAGCAATCACACAACATGAGAAAAGGGATTGAACCATTACCTCTCCTTGAATCGTATCAAGGAGGTTAGATCCAATGCGTAGGAGCCGGTGGCGTGCGTGCTCCGCCTCCTCCACCACCAATAGTCGCCTCTAGCCCACCAAGGACCCACCACCAAGCTCAAAGAGAATGCTAGTTCTCTTGAACCTCTTGCTAATCACCTTGCTTCTCTACTTAACTATTTAATGGAGAGGAAGAGAGGTGGGGTGCTCAACACATGAGCTTGGAAGAGAGAAAAGAGGGGCAGCTAGGAGGTGCATGGGATGGGAGAGAATGACGGCTAGGGTTTCCTCTTGGAGACCCCCTTTATATAGCCAACAACTCTCATCCATCTTTCATACTATTTACAAGTATGTCATCCACCCTAAGAGGCCACCTAATGGGCTCTCTTGGGCCATCTTAATAAAAGGCCTTTATTCATTAATTCACCAATTAATGAATCCCTTTTAATTCTCTTTATTCTTCCTTAAAATGGACCTTTAATTAACCAATTAAATAGAAGCCCAAATAACTCAAACTAATTAAAGTAAGTTTAACATAATTAATTATTTATTAACTCATTAATAATTAATCTATGATTAGCTAATGCATTAAATTGTTTCCATATGATCCTTTTAATTTAATTAATTATAACGGTTCATGACGGTATATAATTAATTAATTAACTTATCACATTTCACAATACACATTATTGTGAATAAACAATAAATGCACCAAGTGGTTAGAATCCTATTTGTGCGACCCTATTTGAGGATTTATACTATGTTGGCCATGAAAATAAATCGTTATTTATTTCCAATAATCATAAGCGGTATCTAGCAACACGTTATGATTCCCAATTCGTATAAATAATGTACCGTTACAATATCTCAATCCTGCATAAGAAATAAAAGTATTCTTTGTTTGATTCTTATGTCACACGATATCTTTGTATAATCCAAGATAGGAATGTGTCATTCTTGCAGATTATACATTTCTCGATATAGAGTTAATTGTACAAGTTGCTAGCAAACAATTCAACTCCATCAAGGGGCCCAAACAGATATCATCACTCACTAGGTATACTAATGAGGAACATACGGTTTTCTTGATGAACAACTTTTTCCCGCACAATTCAAGAGAACATAAATAAAGTCCTTATAGCAGCCTTTATCAGGAATCAACGTTAGACGATATTTATTGAACCTATCCTCATGTGAAAAAGGTGAACATCTCAAACTTAGAATCAAACTCATGTGAAATAAACAATGACACATAACACAATCCATATGTTTATTTCATTGGGTCAAGTCATGTACTATGTTCCAATAACATACACATATGCAATTAAGTTCGTAACTCCTTACTTATGATTTGTAGAATTTAATCATCACTTAACTTGCATACTAATCTTTTATGATAATTAATGTTCCTTTTTCATTATCAAGATTATGGACGATTTATATTTATTATTGTCATTCTAATGAATGATCCACAGAGATCTACAATTCAGATCCTCAACCTGAATGATCTGTCAATAATAAACTCTAGGAACAAATGATCAAATATCATCATTAACATAAACTAAGAAAATAAGTCATTAAATATTGACTTCTAGGACAAAAAATTAGAAACTATTTTAACCAATTAAAATACGAAATTCGGGGCCCGAAAAAATTCAAAATAATTCGGTCTCCAAAAAATCCGAAATAAATCCAGAGAACTCCTTACAAAGATTCTGATTACCTGTAAAAACCTCAAGGAGAGATCAGTTACCATCAGCGAGAACCAAAAAAGACAAATCCTCAGATTGTGCGCGAAACACCGTTAGAGAAAATTCTGTTATTGGTCTCAACCTTTTGGTCTGTATGATCATCCCCTTGATATTTTTCCAGCAAACAATTTACATAGAAAAATACTACATACAATAGGCTATCATTCCATGAAAAGAAAATCCACAAGTTATATTCAAGATCAACGAGATAACAAGCATTTAAGCAAGGTGTCTTGTTCTGGAACAGACCGTCGACCAAAAAGTTTTCACTCGGTTGAGGTATCAAATCTCAATGAAAATCTATGAAATTAATTTTCACAGATTCCAGACTTAAAGGAGAACATTTTCATTTCAACACTTTTCCATAAAAGTTTCTCAATAAGTACAGTTTTTCAAAACAATCGGTTTGTTTGGAAAAACAGATCTGACAACTTCATCACTTTTCATCCTTGAACACCCACATAAGATCTGAAATATGCAACAAAATTTACATATCCAGAAATAGCATGAAGTTTAGATTAATCCTATCTAAAAGTTACAGGTACTTTGTATACAAACTTATTTGTTACCAACCACAACAACAGAAACGTGCAGCAAAATAACGGGTCTGCGCACCGTTACCGTTTAAATCACTAAAAATCCATTTTAAATAGAATTTCGATGATTCCAGTGGGAAATCAACCACAACACAAGGGGCTACAACCTCCAATAAGAAGGAAAAAATTTCAGAGAGCTTTACACCACGAAAAACAAGAAACAAGACAGAAAAACAGCTTTTCCAGAACCAGCAAGCATGCACATCACTAATTAACTCAATTAATTACGAATTTCTCACTTAATTAAGTGTGAAAAACCTTAAGCACGACCTTAGCTCTGATACCACTGTTAGGAAATGCTCATTTTTAATTTTTGGATCAATTATAACTAATTAATCACCATTAAATAACAAGCAAGACATAGATCTAGTGCTAAAGCAATCACACAACATGAGAAAATGGATTGAACCATTACCTCTCCTTGAATCGTATCTAGGGCTGTATATGAGTTGAGTTTGAGCGAGTTAGGGGCAACTCAAACTCAGCTCGGTGGTAACTCGAGTTGAGCTGAGCTGAGTTAGAAATACTTTTGAGCTTTTTAAAAAGGCTCAAACTCAGCTCATTCCCAACTCGAGTTAGCTCGTGGGCTCATGAGCTAACTAGAAATAAACATATATCCTTCAAATTTTTATTTATTTAATTCATATGTTTTTCTAGTATTAATTTTTTTTTGACATATACAATATTATAAACAATAAAATTGTTGTCTTTTATATTCTTTCTATTGATTTGAAACAAAATATGTCTTGAAACTCAATCTATCATGTGTAATATTAGTTTATATAAAAATATATAAGAAGGAAATTCTTATTATTAATTTATAAATTTTTAATACTCATAAATTATATTCATAATGCATATCTCAAATATAAATTTATTGTGTCACGAGTTGGCTCACGAGCTACGAGCTGAGCTGACCTTAACTCAAACTCGACTCGTCAACCAATCGAGTTAGTTTAGCTCGAGTTTTACCAACTCGAGTTTTGTTAGCTCGAGTTACAATTGAGTTTTTGTGAGTCGAGTTCGAGTTAGCTCACGAGTTACGAGTTTTTTGCTCACCCCTAATCGTATCAAGGAGGTTAGATCCAATGCGTAGGAGCCGGTGGCGTGCGTGCTCCGCCTCCTCCACCACCAATAGTCGCCTCTAGCCCACCAAGGACCCACCACCAAGCTCAAAGAGAATGCTAGTTCTCTTGAACCTCTTGCTAATCACCTTGCTTCTCTACTTAACTATTTAATGGAGAGGAAGAGAGGTGGGGTGCTCAACACATGAGCTTGGAAGAGAGAAAAGAGGGGCAGCTAGGAGGTGCATGGGATGGGAGAGAATGACGGCTAGGGTTTCCTCTTGGAGACCCCCTTTATATAGCCAACAACTCTCATCCATCTTTCATACTATTTACAAGTATGCCATCCACCCTAAGAGGCCACCTAATGGGCTCTCTTGGGTCATCTTAATAAAAGGCCTTTATTCATTAATTCACCAATTAATGAATTCCTTTTAATTCTCTTTATTCTTCCTTAAAATGGACCTTTAATTAACCAATTAAATAGAAACCCAATTAGCTCAAACTAATTAAAGTAAGTTGAACATAATTAATTATTAACTCATTAATAATTAATCTATGATTAGCTAATGCATTAAATTGTTTCCATATGATCCTTTTAATTTAATTAATTATAACGGCTCATGACGGTATATAATTAATTAATTAACTTATCACATTTCACAATACACATTATTGTGAATAAACAATAAATGCACCAAGTGGTTAGAATCCTATTTGTGCGACCCTATTTGAGGATTTATACTATGTTGGCAATGGAAATAAATCGTTATTTATTTCCAATAATCATAAGCGGTATCTAGCAACACGTTATGATTCTCAATTCGTATAAATAATGTACCGTTACAATATCTCAATCCTGCATAAGAAATAAAAGTATTCTTTGTTTGATTCTTATGTCACACGATATCTTTGTATAATCCAAGATAGGAATGTGTCATTCTTGCAGATTATACATTTCTTGATATAGAGTTAATTGTACAAGTTTCTAGCAAACAATTCAACTCCATCAAGGGGCCCAAACAGATATCATCACTCACTAGGTATACTAATGAGGGACATACGGTTTTCTTGATGAACAACTTTTCCCCGCACAATTCAAGGGAACATAAATAAAGTCCTTATAGCAGCCTTTATCAGGAATCAACGTTAGACGATATTTATTGAACCTATCCTCATGTGGAAAAAATGAACATCTCAAACTTAGAATCAAACTCATGTGAAATAAACAATGACACATAACACAATCCATATGTTTATTTCATTGGGTCAAGTCCTGTACTATGTTCCAATAACATACACATATGCAATTAAGTTCGTAACTCCTTACTTATGATTTGTAGAACTTAATCATCACTTAACTTGCATACTAATCTTTTATGATAATTAATGTTCCTTGTTAATTATCAAGATTATGGACGATTTAGATTTATTATTGTCATTCTAATGAATGATCCACAGAGATCTACAATTCAGATCCTCAACCTGAATGATCTGTCAATAATAAACTCTAGGAACAAATGATCAAATATCATCATTAACATAAACTAAGAAAATAAGTCATTAAATATTGACTTCTAGGACATAACTCCAACACCAGCATATACCGACAAATGATGGAAGTATCAACCCCTTGCCGCTAAAATACGCCCTCGTGATGAACAATGCAAGTAGAGATCGCATTCAACAATGTCATGAAAATTGCCAAAAGATTAAGATCAGATCATTATTTACAAATAATTAATAATAGCGAAGAATTCATTACTTAATAGAAAATGACGAGATGATATATCAACCTGTGCATCACTAGTCGGATCCGGAGGCAAAGTGTTTGATGCAACACCTCTAGGCATTGCTGAGTCCACCTCGGTCGAAAAAACTTGATGCGACGTCTGTAGGAATTGCGGCGGTAATTCTGGAACTTGAACTCCGTTCATGAGTAGCCAATTTGTCATCTCTTGCCTCAATTCATTCTTACATCTCTCCGTCACCGCATCCATCAAGTGTTCAATCTGAACCGGTGTCATACATCCATCATGCACATGTTTTCGGGACTTTCTTCCATATAAGTCTGTCTTGTTAGAGAATCCAGAAGTGTCTCTCATTTTTCCTGAATATTCCGGTCTCCCAACCGTCTTACTCAACACTTCTTGTGGCTTGATTGAGCTTTCTCCTTGGAAACTTGCCCCTTGTTGATCTTCTTCGTGTAAGAAACTTGTCCCTTCCCCTTGTTGTCCTTTTTCTCCATCTAAACCCAATAACACAGATATTTTAGAAAATTTTGACATAACCTCCCCTATACCTAGTTATTTTACCCAAAATTATTAACCTCAAAACAACCCCCATATATGCACATAATTTAATCCAACACAAGCATAATTTCTATTCACATAAGCATAATATCACATAAGCATAATTTGTATTCACAAACAAGTCCCTAAGCATATTTTCAATTCACAAACTAGTCCCTTGGCAAAAATTTTATTTACAAACAAGTCCCTTATCAGAATTTTCATTCACAAATAAGTCCCTTAACAGATTTTATATTCACAAATAAGCCCCTTAGCTATTTATTTATTCCAAAATAACCACTAAGAAGTTATTTTCTTTACCAATAAGTCCCTACTCAGTTATTTACTTTACAAATAAGTCCCTGTAATTTAAAAAAAAAAGGACAGAGAGAGGACCTTGGCTTGGCGCTGTTGAGAGGCGGCGAGAGCTAGCTTCGAGAGAGGCGCTGTCAGAGGAGAGGGAGGCGCTGTCGGAGTAGAGGGTCGAGCAGAGAAGATGCGCTGTCGGAGGAGAGGGTCGAGCAGAGAAGAGGCGCTGTCGGAGGAGAGGGGCGATGTCGGAGTAGAGAGGCTGTCGGAGGCGCTGTAGAGAGGCCTTGGTTTCACTAAATGATCATATGAACTATCATCACAAACGTGTAATACCTGTCCTGGTCCGTTTATTTTGTTCACACCAAATTAACGATAAAGTAGGAGTTATAAAAAATAAATATCAAACCTCTTTCTCCTGGAATGAATAAAATCGAGCAACAGCGCAGGAGCATCACTAGCTACGTTAGGCAACTGCATGCTTGTAAGGTAATGCAATCAAATAATGATCAGGGAGAAGAAAACAAGAATTCGAATTGAACTAAAACGAAAGAACCAACAATTTAAGAAATTAAAGGGACTTTGACATCAAATAATCAGGGATGAGTAAATCATAAAATATTAATCTGTGTACGTACCTTGACGAAAAGATAACTAAACCAATGTAAGAATGAATGTTCATCCCTGGAAGCTTGATACCCCATGTTTTCTGGTGAAGGCTATGAACAAAGTTGCTAAAGCTATATATATTTTATATTCAGTCTTATTTTAGTCGTCTTTTTTATTTATTTAGTATAGTATTAGTAAAGCAGGCGTCTAAAAGTATTTTCAGAAAGATTTATCTTTCTAATTAAGGTTAGTTTGCTCTTTTGAATTGTCAACAAATAATCTCATAGAATATCAAAATTCGACATGTTACACAATTTAAGGAAACAATAGCCTAAAAATGTCGCACATCTTGCAAAAATTGTCAAACTGCTAGGACTTTATTCAAAATAAATAAACATAAAATGATTTTTGGCTCCTATATCCGGGACTAACATATATATGCAACTTTCACAAAGTGCCTATATGGTTGAATAACCATAAATATGATAATTCATGTCTGAAAACTTAGTAAAAACTAGATTAGCAAATCGAGATCACTCGATAGTATTTGTCAGGAATTTAAATTGTGTCTAATAGTTAGTAAAGTTCAATCGAGTTTAATTTGTTTAAATAATGTGATATTGAGAATTTGAGATGAAAAAATTAACCAGAATTTATTTCAGTATTTTTTTTTTTGACAAACCTTGTATAGTATGTATAAGTGTTTCATTTATTTATTATTTTCAATTCAATGTGTGGTGTTTGTGGTTTTAGTCTAATTTAATTGTTTTTAATTTTAAAACTTTTGATTGCATTCTCAAAAAAAAAAAAAAGGTAAAGTTATGCATTTTATTTTTTTCATGGGAATATTTGATTACTTTTTAAAAATCATTTTTAGTTAAGAACTAAATTTTGAACGTTTGTTTTCGAAAAATCTTACTCTCTTCAACCAATCTCAACACATAAAAGCTCTCTGGGCTATACTTGCAAAGAGCTCGGCTCTGTGGGTGCATGTGGTTAATGCAAAATATTTATCTCGAAACACAATCTGAAACACAAGGAGAACATCTAGATGCACTGCTTTGTGGAGAACTCTGCTGGCTATTCGTAAGACAATCCAAGCTAATGTGAGATGGCAAATTGGCTGTGGTGAAATTAACCTTCAAAAAAGAAATTAACCTGTGGAGATGCCACCACAGTCCACGGCACATCTTACTGGTACAAAACGGACTATACTGGCTACACAGATGGATCTCGGGTGTCAACAGGTAAAGGAGGTTCTGGTTGAGCATGTCGTGTACTCACTGACAGATTGGGTAATCTCTTTGAGTTTTCATGCAGAGATGAAGAATCATCGTCATCCATAATCTCAAATTGGAGCTCAAACATGCAATCAGAGCAGCCAAGCGGTATGGGTTTACATCCTCCTTTCGTGATCTAATGCAACAAGCGACAAGCCATGGTAGGGAAGCTAAGTATAGAATTAGCGGATTAGAGATGATTCTATGACATTTTGGATCTGAAATGTTTGCTTGAAGATAGTGATTTTTGTTCGAATTTAATTATTATGGACTTAAATCAACTAGCAGATAGTATTGCCAAGTTTGCTAGAATAGGGAGTTTCAGTGTCAGGACATAACTACCCCATTTTCGCCCCCTACTAATGTCTGATCATGTACTCATCTGAAATTGGTGACGAATCACGAATGAATGCCTTAAGGGCCATTACAACCAAAAATAAAAGAAAATAAATAAAATTAGCTATTAATAGTACAAGATACTGTCTTATACTTACGCATCTAAATGACCATCACTGCTTTGAATAGTTGTAATGCTTATGCACAGCCAAAATGTACTACATAATAAAATACGTGTCTTACATTCATATTGATGCAGCTAAGAGATAACTTTTCCTGAATTCAAAACCTCAAAAACACAATATACCTTCATTAGATTTTGAAATTACTATTTATGTCATCATGACAATAATCTATTCTATATATGCACATCATGTTTTCTGCAAACTAAATGCAGCCTTTTATTTTATATGCAACATGTTTTTTAGAATTAAGATGCATACACTATAGTATAACCATGTATGTGTGTACCATTTCTTAACCAGTCGTTACTTTGTTACATGCTATAAATGCATATATAGTATATATATATATATCATCACCACTTCTTTCTATATACTTTCTATTAAATACAAGCCTAATGACTAACAGTTCTTCCTAATTATCCACTATATATGTTTAACAAATAAATTTGCTCCTTTCCATCAATCATTGTGTGAAGTTTTGTTAAGCGACTGTTTGGAAATAAATTCACTTTCCTCTAAATTCAAAATATGAAGTAATCAAAATAACAGAAAGTAATCCATGACAACCATCAACAAAGACCACACATCATATAATTAATACACAAAGGAAAGGAAATCAACAAAACCGATGTTTTTGACCTTTGGCGAGAGAAGGAATTCCATGAGATTGGGTGACCACCAGCCTTGTCTCTGCCACTTTTTCCCTCCTGGCAAAGCCTCAAGCCCGGAACTGCGATTGGGTGACCACCACAGCTGCTGGCTATTTCAGACATTGTTGATTTTTCTTTAGATCTTTTTGTAATTTTTTTATCCTGTGGCAGCCTCTATCAAATTTTCTAAAAAAAAAAGTATGCAGGTTCAGGTGAAAGAAATTAAAAATGTTTCAAAAGTATATTCATTATTTTGTTAATAACTATCATTCATTTTATTTATGCATTTGTATTGTCAAGTGTATTCATACATCTGTTATTATATGTTTATTAAGATATTATACAATGTTTCAAAATTTGGTTTCAACAGTTTGGCAGCTGGAGATTGATTTAGCAGTTAGCATTTTATCGGTGATATAACGGCCAATAAATTACCATGCATATTTAAATTTACTCATTTGTTCTTAGTGGTTTCTGAAAACATTTCAGTATAGCAGAATAAAGATGTAAGAAAGATGAAATTTCAAAGCTCAGACACAAGGGCATTTTTGGAAAAGAGGGCACTGTTTTCTTACTTCAGCATGAATTTAAAATACTTTTTATTCTTAATTTACTGAACTAAGTTGCTTCCTGAGGCAGTTACACATTCCCTAACTATAATTCTAGGATTTGAAAATAATAATACTAAGTATTGACTGAAAACTTCTAATATAAAGCTTAAGCACCAGCTGGTTATACATAATAAGTTTTATATTTTGCTGTATTCAAACCTCTAAGATAAGCTATTTCCTGAGGCAACATAAAAAATCACATTGACATTCCACAGCTCACTTTAGGGATTAAGATTTAGAAATTCGAATTAAATGAAGACAACAGAGAGAAAGAACTATATATATAAACACAGCAAACTCTGAACTCAACAAAAATCCAGACAACTTGAATTATTTGACTTTCATTCATCATTTTGCTTATCAATTTGAGTGAAAATAACAGCTGAAATGCTAAACTTTTCCAATGGCAGAGCTATACTGGCACAAGCCTGAGTACGATCTTAAAATAAACCCTTAGGAACAAAATTAGCTTCAGTAGAGGGAACACATCCAAGTACAAAAAAAAGAATCAGTAGCACTAGACTTGTAGATAGTGCCTAAACTCTATATAGTTTGTGAAACTGATCATAATATTCAACATCAGAAGATAACAGAAAAAACTGAAGCCGAATGGGGTAGGCTAGAAAAGAACAACAATACCAGCGAAGCAGCAGCAATAACAACAAAAATAATAACAACAACAACTAAGCCTATTGTCTCAAATTTCTTAATCGCTTCCCATATCGCTTTACCAACAGCCCAGGAACAGCTTCCAAATTTCTTTATCACTTCCCATATGGCTTCACCAACAAACCAGAAACACCTTCCAAATTTCTTTGCCGCTTCCCACTTCGCTTCACCAACAGCCCAGAAATAGCTTCCAAATTTCTTTATAGCTTCCCATATCGATTCACCAACAGCCCAGCAACAGCTTCCAAATTTCTTTACCACTGCTTCCCATATTTCTTCACCAACAGTGCAGCAAAACCTTCCAAATTTCTTCATCCCTTCCCATATCTCTTCACCAACAGCCCAGAAACGCCTTCCAAATTCCTTCATCACTTCCCATATAGCTTCACCAACAGTATAGAAAAACTTTCCAATATTAAAGCAGGCATTATTCATCCATTCACATATAATTTCAGCACCGATACAACGGAATAAAATGAGAATTCCGTATATGAGTCGAGCAAATGCCGTGATATAAATCAAGACCTAACATAAAATGTAAACAAAAATTAGTTTGATGTATACAAATAACAAAAGATTAATTATCCACTGGTTGAAAACTTACGAGGTCCAGAGTGTTCCCATCTGAATCGGCTAGCCAACAGAATGTGCACAACACTCCCAAGAAACTGTTGTAAGCATCAACCAAGGCAAACTCCCAATTGCAAAATATAATGCTTCCAACGATGGGAATAAGGACGGACACTAAATTTAAGATTTTGGGGATGAATTGAAAGAATGCTGGAGCTTTTATATTCTCCCAAACCACAGACACCAAGTAAGAATATTGCAGCATACAGAAAGGTACAAGCATCTGAAATAACAATGCAAAAATTAAAAATTATTGTTGACACAATTATTAGCGAATGTATTGGATGCTTTGGTAAGAATAAACGTATTTGAAACTTCCATGTCGGTACATACCCACATATGGCCTTCATTTTCATATTCCATTGCGTCTATGCGAACAGCCAATGCACTCAGAACAAATCCCACAATAGTTTTGAGGAGTACCACATTGTCGTGCCAAGCGGCGTTCAACACTGAGGCTGGTAACCAAAAACTAGATGCTGAACTAAACAACAAGCTTACTGCATTAAACCAGGCTTGTATTTTGTCTTCAGTACGATAATTCATGATTGTAAACCTAATATAAAATATTAGAATTATATTATTAGTAAGAGTAAATACCACCTCTATTGAGCAAAGGATGTATAAATGAAAAGAGAATTAAAACTTTGAAACTATTTTACCATGTCAAGAAACAGTTGACCATGGTCAGACCAAACCCAAGGTTCGATATGAAACTTTTGAAAAGTCCCATAATATTCTTCTCCTCTGCAAATTTAAAAAAGAGGTGAAACTGACATATTGATTACTAAACGTTCTTATACAAAGCCTGCTTTAAACGTCTAAAACCTTGGCCCAGAATATACTCTCAACCCAAAAAGAATTCAGCCCAAACAATGGGATTAAAATTTGGACAAGTGCAATCATTGGCTCAGATCAAACCATCTAAACAATGGGCATTAAAAATTTGGAAAAAGTGTAATCAATGGCTCAGATCAAACAATCTAAACAATGGGCACTAAAAATTGGAACAAGTGTAATCAATGGCTCAGATCAAACAATCTAAACAATAGTCATTATAATTTGGAACAAGTGTAATCAATGGCTCAGATCAAGCAATCTAAACAATAGTCATTATAATTTGGAACAAGTGTAATCAATGGCTCAGATCAAACAACCTAAACAATAGTCATTATAATTTGGAACAAGTGTAATCAATGGCTCAGATCAAACAATCTAAACAATAGTCATTATAATTTGGAACAAGTGTAATCAATGGCTCAGATCAAACAATCTAAACAATAGTCATTATAATTTGGAACAAGTGTAATCAATGGCTCAGATCAAACAATCTAAACAATAGTCATTAAAAATTTGGAAAAAGTGCAATCAATGGCTCAGATCAAACAATCTAAACAATAGTCATTATAATTTGGAACAAGTGTAATCAATGGCTCAGATCAAACAATCTAAACAATAGTCATTAAAAATTTGGAAAAAGTGCAATCAATGGCTCAGATCAAACAATCTAAACAATAGTCATTATAATTTGGAACAAGTGCAATCAATGGCTCAGATCAAACAATCTAAACAATATAGGCATTATAATTTGGAACAAGTGTAATCAATGGCTCAGATCAAACAATCTAAACAATAGCCATTATAATTTGGTACAATGTGTAATCAATGGTTCAGATCAAACCATTTAAGCAATAGGCATTAAAATTTGGAAAAAGTGTAAAATGCTAAAAGGCCTATATTCCTTCCCTCTCTGACTGACACTCTAAGAATTGCACATCACAAAGAAGAAGAAGCAGCTTACCTGATGCTGAGCCGTTGGGTTGCAAAAAGGAAGATTACTTTGTTCCCTTTCCTGCACAGATTGCAAAAGAACGTGTCCAATAGACGTCGGAATAGTAATAAAAATTGAGAATAAGTCAAAAAGGAGAGAACTTTAGTAGAAATATAGCAAACAACTATGAAAAACAACAAGTTTTGGTAATAAATTGGAGATTTAAAATGGTGTAACTATTGGTAACTATCTTAAAAGCCAGATCTTAAAACGACCAGTAAAAACGAGAAATTTGGAACACTAATACCTTAAATTAATAGGATAGTCAAAGTATCAAGTAGGATCCATTAGAGATCTAAGAGAGCTAGAGCAAGTGCGTGAGGTAAGATAAGAATGAGAGAGTGAGAGAGAGAGAAGTAGAGAGAAGAGAGATAGAGCGAGAGAGAGAGAGTTCTTACACTGTCGTTTGAACTTGCACAGTGAAGAGAGAGGCGTACGGACGAAAAGTTGATGATCGATGAGATATGTAAAGCAGCGTGGATTGAGTTACATCCGTCGGATCCGATGATGATGAACCTATTTTTGTTTTTTTCTTATACTTCTATCTCCTTCTACTACTCGAATAGGAACGAAATACCTCAGTGGGCCCGGATTGTCAGTTAGACCCGTTCCCAGTAGCGCGGAGTACGTGAATATGGAAGACGACAACCAGTTTATCACTATGAACTATGAACTAAACCGTGTGCGCCTCATGTGGCCTAAATCTGTCTAACCTTCTCAGTAACCCGCTACACATATATGCTACACTATATATTCGGAAACCCATTTCCCTTTAGCCAGACACTGGCGCAAATCCACGTGCAGCCATTTCAGCCTTCCTGGCTAGAAATTCCAAATCAGAACGTTTGCAAAATCAATAAAAATATTAGAAACCTCTAATAAATTTAAACAAATATATCTAAGATCATCTGAATTTTTAACATGTTTGATTTGGTCATTATTTGTTGTACTTGTTATCTTTGTTTGATTAATTCACTTGTACATGATAATGCCTTAAGACATGAAACTAGGTAATCAAATTCTTATCATAATTATATTCAATCAATTAGCTTTAATTCTTTATCATTTAACCCGCGTTTTTACCCTTTTTTTTTTTACAATGTGACTAGAAAAAAAAAATCCAAATTATAAATTTTGATGCAGATCATTTCACCCCTATATTTTTTATGCGATCGGTTTTATAAGAAATGAGATTAAATAAATAAATACCATTTAGATAGTGTTCTCCAAAATGACGTGATACGAGCGTGTTGGTACGACACACACGTATGTTGACACAACACGACATGTGCATGTCGGCATGTCGTGTCAAAGTCGTGTTGTGTTGGAGACTTTCAGACATTGACACGTCTTAATACGACACGAGTTGACACAACAAAAATTAATATTATTTAGAATTTATTAAATTATATTGAGTTTATATTATAAATGTAATAACTTTTGATTCATAATCTTTTTAATCAATCATAATTTTTATTTAATATGAAATTTCAACAATTTATTACATTTTTCTATTTTAAAAATTATTTAAATATTTTTTAATAAATTTTTAATGAATAAATTAAAATAAATATAATATGGCTTGACAGGTTAACACGTTGTGTTAGATGTATCGTGCCATAACGCGTGTCGTGTTGTCCAATTCTTTTATTTGACACGAGACGTTGAAAATATTAATTCGTGTCAACACGACACGACAAGGGATCTAACACACGTGTGTTTGACATGATATTACACGACACAACACATTTGTAATACCCAACCATAAGACCATAACCTCCACGTATATAACCCTCGTCTTTCACTTACAATATTTGCCCATCATTTCTCTCTCATCTGAAGTGTGTACGATTAATAAACCCTTTTTATTTACTCTTTTGATTTTTACAAACAGAAAAAAAAATAGAAAACAATAAAGAAGACTTCATTTGAAAAACTGTTAGCCGGTTGGAAAAGTTGATCAATCATACAGTGGTGAAATCATATACGTATCTATATTTTTTTTTATCAGGATACAAACATGATTTTCAAAAATACGAAATAAATTATAAAGAAATTTGGAAAGATATAAAATTTGGTTTTGTACAAGTTTTCAATATGAAGATTCAATGTAATGGTTTGGGTTGGTGGTTTTGATATGTGAATATGGTCATGTTGGATGGACCACATCCGTCCTACGTGTAGTATTTTAGCATTTGTCTGTATTTTACTCTTGTATTTGTAAAATATATATTTTTCTACTTTAAATTTTTTTATAAAATTAAAAAAAATGATTATAAGAAATTTGACTATTTCGTGAAATAAAAAAAAAAACGAGTTTATTCGCAATGCGCGATATCAACTCTAGTTAAAATCCCATTAATGAAAATTTATTGTTTTTTCAAATATTAAAGGTCGACCCTTTTTTTAGATATATAATTTATCGTTATCACTATTGTTTTATTATGTTTAATGATCTGAAAAATTAGGAAAAGAAAAAAAAAAACTTAGTCCCATGTGTTGCCAACTTGCCATGCATGACTGAGACGACAGAATTTCGTCGGAAAGAATTAACGGGTTCACACCCGAAACAGAATCCGTTTTCCTATCGTAAATTTTGGAATTGAACATTTCGCACCATACTCTTTTGGATCTGCCGTGACAAAACAAATGCAAACTGGAATTAATGGGTCACAACAATGCAGTATAACCTGCTGCACCATATGTATTTCGAAAATCCATTCGTGAACCCACGCGACAACCATTTCAGTCTGTCCTCACTCCTCATCGATGTGGACCAATCCAGAAATTCCAAATCAACCAAATTTTGATAATTCATTAATGTTGTTATAAAATTCCAAATTAATTCAAATAAAATATAAAAAATGGGATGACTTTTTAACATGTTTGAGATTTGGCAATCAATTAATTATTAGCTTTAATTCTTTATCACTGAATTTGCGTTTTTACCCCCTTTCCCTTTTACTATTTAACTTGAAAAAACAAAAAATCAAATTATAAATTTTGGTGCAGCACATTTTACCCCTATATTTTCGTGTACCTACTTTTATTTTCGTGTCACCTTGTTCGGAAAGATTGTTAGCCAATTGAAAATATTGATCAAATTCACCGATTGGGATTTGCTCGTTTCTTTAATTCACAAGCAGGTACTAAGCAATTTTAAAGATAAAATACAAGGTGCTTAGCAGAGAAATCTAATTAAATCTCTGTTTCTTTTTTGTCTTTTATTTATGTTAAATGTGCTTATTAAGGAGGTGTGATACACACCATCCACCATTTTTCCATCCATCCCATCCACAGGCCAAAAATGAGCCTCACCTCCATTTTTTCGCGTGCTGACGTCAGCAAGGCGCTCGCTGACGTCACGAAAATTTTTCAAAATTTTTCTAGAAATTTCTGGATGCTGATGTCATCAAATGTACTGATTTATTTGTTCAGTTAATACCATAAGGGTTGAATTAGAAGTTGTAAGTGTTCAGTTAGTTGCATCTGAAAATGGAATTTTCGTACTTTTGTGTTCAGTTTAATATGGTAAAGGTTGAACTAAAAGGTTTATTTGTTCAGTTAGTTGCATCTGAAAATGGAATTTTCGTACTTTTGTGTTCAGCTTAATACGGTAAAGGTTGAACAAAAAAGTTTATTTGTTCAGTTAGTTGCATCTGAAAATGGAATTTTTGTACTTTTGTGTTCAGCTTAATACGGTAAAGGTTGAACTAAAAGGATTATTTGTTCAGTTAGTTGCATCTGAAAATAGAATTTTCGTACTTTTGTGTTCAGCTTAATACGGTAGAGGTTGAACTAAAAGGATTATTTGTTCAGTTAGTTGCATCTGAAAATAGAATTTTCGTACTTTTGTGTTCAGCTTAATACGGTAGAGGTTGAACTAAAAGGATTATTTGTTCAGTTAGTTGCATCTGAAAATAAAATTTTCGTACTTTTGTGTTCAGTTTAATACGATAAAGGTTGAACTAAAAGGTTTATTTGTTCAGTTAGTTGCAACGGAAATTTGATTTCGTAGTTAACATTTACAATATACAAAGTGAACACATATAACAATATAGTTAACATTTACAATAAACAAAGTGAACACATTCAATATTCATTATACAAAGTGAACACATATAACAATATATATAACATTTACAATAAACAAAGTGAACACATAATAATACCATCCATTGATAATAGCATCCATGCAATACATAAATCATAATCTAAATAGAAATACATGCAATACATAATTTTCCAAAAAAAAAAAAAAAAATTGACTCAGTAAGCTAAGATGCTTTCTTGCATCTGCTGAAATCTTTGGCTGCACCTTTTGAGGTTTCTCGACCATTTCCATTATGTGATGCCAGCACTATACACATATTTGAACAAATAATACAATAAAATTGAAGAGTTCATGAAAACACATATACATAGACAGTGATAAATCACTAAATTCAGATCAAAATCATAAAAATCAAAGAGTTGAGTGAGTTACCTAATAACTAGAACATACATAATAAGGGCCCTTTAATTGCACACTAATTGTTTCAGTTTCAAGCATAAAGGATACCAAATAGGTATTAACCAGATATAAAATTATCCAAATTTTCATGAACCTATTTGCCTAACTGAACAAAGGTCCATGCCAAATTGAACTCCGTTCCTACCAAATTCATGCACAGCAGAAAAAAAAAAAAAAAAAAAAAAAAAAAAAAAAACCGAATTAATAGACGAGAATGGACAAAAATCAGTCTAAAGTTAGATTGAAATTGGCGAAAAAAGATGAGTTTTTGTCAAATTGTAAACAAAGTTATGTCATTGTGTGTGCACACATGTAGCGAGGGAGATGATGTGAGAGAGACAGAGAGAGGAAGATGAGTTGGAAGTCTACGAACCTTGGTTCCAAGAAAGAAGAGGTGCCAGACATAGGAAAGTGGGTGTCCTATTCTTCGACAATAGCTGCTTCGTGGAGCTGGCGAGGGAGATCGAAGAGGTCGTCAGATGAGACCTGAGATCCGCCATGGATGGAAGAGCCGCTGTGGATCGAAGAGGTCCTCAGCTGAGACCTGTGCGACGAACAGAGATTGTGGGGGTCAAGAAGGAAAACTGAGGGGTAGCGGAGAACAGAGATTGATCGGCGGTGATCGGTACAACACGTCTTTAGAGCGAGTCGGAGAAAAAGCGGCGGAGCAACTGAAGAGGCGCCGAGATCTAAGATTTCGTCTCTCTGGCTTTCCTCGTTGCGGCTAGGTTTGAAGAGAGGGAAGTTTCGCGTATATATGGAGATGGGCCAAGGCACTGGGTCCATAAAAGTCTGTTTAGAGCCTGTGGATGGAAAAAGAGGAGATGGTGGTAACCAATTCTGCTTATTAAGCTCGACTACTGAGTAATATGTCATATTTAGCTGTCGGGACAACACTGACAGTCTTTCACGGTGAGTGTTTTACGAATAAAATCTTGACAAAAATCTAATTGTTAAGAAAGTGTTTAAATGAAATGTGCCAACGAGTGATTCCCAATAGTGATGGAATACAATGGAATAATTAGAAAGTAATGACTAACAAAGAATTTAAGATTTCATAATGAAATACATGAGGCTTAAGTGATAAAGAAAAAGATTGTCATTAGACAATTAGACAATAAGAATATATATGGGATTGTCAACCAAAACTCTAAAAATTCATTACAAATAGGAAATTCCATAAAATTCAATTAAAATATTCAATATGGATGAATTATTAACGTGTTTGAAATTTGGTTATTATTTGTTGTAGTTACTATCTTTGCTGGATTAATGCATTTGTACATGACAAACGCCTTAATTATACTTATTTTTCTAGCTCCCGGCCAGGACAATGTTTCATTTATTAGAGAAGAAAAGTGGATTACAAATTAGAATTAATACATAAATCGCCAGTACAAATGTTTCATTCAATTAGCTTTAATAATGTTCCGAACGGAACAAGTTTGGTGATTTAATTTGTTAATTGTTGTTAATCATTCATGTAACACCACGGTGTATGTTTGTTGTAAAGGAAATGTGCGTAGTTTTTTATTCAATGTGCATTGAGTTCGCTATTAGAGACGAAACAGAGGATACATAAATTTTACCTAATTAACAAACTACTAACCAAAGTTATGTGACAAAACATATTCCCGACAGAAATCTAATTAAGTCTCTGTTTCATTTTATCTTTAATTTTAATTCTGCCTTTCAAGTTCGAATACTGTTTATTCAACAAAAAAAGTTTCAATACAAAGCAATACGTCATCTTTAATGATGAGGCAATACTGACATATAATCTTAAATGATGAGTATTCAGGGATAAAATCTTGACATAAACTGGGTTAGAATTAATTTAAAAGGATGCTTAAATGAAATGTATCTATGAGTAATCCCCAATAGAGATGTGGAATACGAGGGAATAATTGCAAAGTGATGACTAACAAAGAAGTCAAGATTTCTTCTATGAAGTACATGAGGCGTAAGTGATAAAGAAAAAAAACAAAGAGGAAAAAAAAAAAAAAAAAAAAACTTCGTGAGGCATAATTTAATTAAGCAAGCAAGGTTAAATTTGTCCATTTTCATATTGAGTTTACTTAAATTAATGAGGAATAATTAGCGGATAATTATTTTCAGCCCTAGTAACTTTTAGGATGAACGATATCTTATTCAATTTTCTAGATGTAATTCTCGGAATGATCTTATTTGATGACATATTTTGCTGGTCTCAGGTCCATCAAAAGAATTGGCCACTAGTGGCTGCTTTGAGTTTCCAATAAAAATGATTCCCTTTTGGGCCTACTGAAGAAGCTAGAACTAGTTATCGGAAAGCCTGTGCTTTGAGTTTCCAAGAGCAAAGAGCATTTGCGGCCTCATAAGACGAACAAAAGATTTAACTCAATAAAGTTGTACATTGCCACGGCAATGCCACCTCACTACTTATTGAGGATGTAAAACATTCCCCCCAAGAGTATTACAAAACGGGTTAGATAAAATTCCCACATAATATATAATTAGATCATTTTAAAACCAGCATTTGATACACCATCTAGTGATTAAAAACATTACTTTCCGAGTTAGAAACGTGAGATCGAAATCTAACTAAATACCCTCTTATGAATAAATATAAACAAGATCTTTTAATTACGACCGTTTTAATCATAATTCATATACTTGATCAGCACAGTCAAATCGAAATTGTAAGAACCATGCTATTTTCTACAATTGATTAGAAATTTTGACAAAAAAACTACAACGATAACATTATTGTATTGATGCAACTAGTCGCTAGATTCTCGAAGAGGATGACTCAAGTTTGACAAATTTTTATTATCACAAAGGGTGTAACTTTCTTTTTTAATTTTGTTGAAAGTTACCTACTTCTAGCCTTGCCACCCTCGTTATCCTCAGTAAAAAGTGATTGTATCTCTTGGCGCTGGGAATCAGACGGCTCTTTCTCTGTTTCATCAGTATATGACATCATTTCTACTGCAGGGAAAATAACCTCCTCCTGTAAGCTTGTTTGGAAAGTCAAGGTGCCTCCTTCGATTAAGTTTTTCTTATATCTTCTTTACAATACTCGATTGCTTACACAACAGCAATTCAGTCGCAGAAGCATGCCAGTAATTCCAGGATGTTTCCTCTGCAATGATCCACAAATTGAAGACTCGCTTCACCTCTTCTTCAGATGCAATTTCATAAAAGCACTGTGGACTGTGCTCAGAAGGATGTATCAGTTACCCACCTTACCAGTAACAGAATTGGTACAGTCCTCAGCCCACTGTCTTGTACAGCAGCTTGCCAATGATGAAAAAAACTCTCCACTATCCAGGTACTGCCTTCTGGGGTGTTTAGGTTGAGAGGAACAATAGGATTTTTAGGCATGAGTTCAGATCGATAGAGGTGTTGGCACAGTGGATCAGAGAAGAGTCAAGGGCTTACTGCGTTTTCTGCTGATATACTGTTTTTCTTTGGTTTTTGTTCTTTCAGCTACCTTACTCTTTTGTTTTTCTTTTACTGTTTTGTTTTGTTTGTTGTTTGACAGCCGCAGTCAAACTTTCGAAAAAAAAAACATTTGTTGAAAGTTTTAAAATCCAAATGTGTCTAATTCAAGATGTTGGTCCTTACAAACTTAGAAATTCTTTTCATACTAGCAAGGTGCCAGCAAATTGAACAGGAATGCATTTATGATGAAAAAGAGTAAAATAATTTAATTAAATTCAATTTTTGAAATTGGTATTTGAAGAACAAAATAATAAAAAAAATTGTGATATTTGACATCCCAAAATATCTCCTGATATTAAAATTATCATCTATGTACAAGATATTGAAAAATCAAACTTTAATTTTTTGGACTAACCATGACATGCATTTAGTGGTGGTATCAAAAAGTCAGAAAAACATGCCCTGGTTCTGGTTAGGACCATTAGAGTATACTCTTAGGCCTAGATACAGAGCCACCTGCCGCTAATAGGCTGGTACGAGTATATGCAGCTGTAATGTGACCATCAATATTATCACTTTCCTTAATTTCAGGGTAGTCAACTTCCTGCTGATGTATTGTCATTCAATGCTCTTTTAAAACTTTTGTCCCAACATGTTTTACTTTTAGGGCTCCATGGCTGATTTTTCTATGTTTGAAAACGGCTCCTCTGTATTTACAAGTTATAGCAACTTCTTTTAGCTTGACATAGTTGGAATTCAATTCGCGAAAACTGAAAAGTCGAATGAATAATGTTAGAATTAAATTTGTTTGGCACTTGTACCTGTAAATAAAATGATTAGATCTCTCGAGTTTTAAATGTTCGATCTGAATCTCTCGTCATGTCATTCACATTTAAATCTAGTTTAAGACTAAATTTTACATTTTTTTGACTAATTTTTCAGATTTTTAGGAAAAAAAAATTATGAAACGTCAAATAAATAATGAATTTCTAAAAATCTAAAAAAAAAGTAAAAACATTTAAAAACATTTATATAAAATTTGATCCTTAAAAAGATTTATCTATATAAAAAAAAGTGTTTTGAATCGGTTATTTGAAACCGAAGATTTGAGATGAGTCCGTCAAATGCTTTTTTTTTTTTTTCTAAAATAATATGTCTGATTCCACAACATTGGAAAAAGTAGCATCCCTATATTATTTTTATATTTTCGTAACTACTTACGAGCTCACCTCAAATATTTCTAAAATAAAAGAACAATTGCAATAAAATTATACGAATGCATAAAAAAAAAAAACCGTACAAGGAAACCTGTTACTAATATGGAGTAACCTCGTATGGTTTTCATAGATTTTTTTCCAAAATTTAACAAAATAAACTCTTGGAAATTAATCTTGGACTCTTTTTAGCTTGCTGGCATGAGAGACCACACTAACCCTGATGAGGGACCATACATACATATACCAGTACAAATTTGAAGGTTTTTATAAGATGCAATGTATATCGACAAATATATGTTTCAAAAATGGTGGCTGGAGCACATGCATCATGCATGTAATAAGAAGTGACAATTAGTTATAGATGAGAGGTTGCAATCCAACAGAGTAGCTATATATATTACTGGAGTGCATAGTGTATTGTCGTAATTCGGCCAGAGAAATCATAGCTGTTCTGAATAAACGACTAGCAGCAAGACCTCATTCCTCATTAATGTCTAATTATGTTGTCTCAATAGTCCAATAAAAACTATAAGAGTAAATAAATGATACTATATTGGATATTTACCTAGAAAGGATACTTAATCATATGATAAATGTTGCTTATTAGCAAGGGAGAATTTAGAAGCCTAGGTTTAATTTTGCAATGTAGTTATTGCGCTTAATTTCTTTTAACAAATATAATGCAGTTTTTTCATTGTATACTATCTTAGCTTTGCTCAATAAATAATAATATTTTGCGCCTATGCTAACTAAAGACCTAGCTTGACTTTTGAATACAACTAACGATGCAGATACTCCTGCGTAAACATACAAACAGGAACTCAAAGCATATGTCGACTAACATGTAGGTTTACATCGAATAATTTAATTTCTTATATCTTTTGCAAAATTATTAAAAATAAATGATATTTTTTATCTGTATATTTCTGTAAATTTAATTTCTTACTTTTTAACAAGTAAACAATATTTAAATCTTACGAATTTAAAAGAAAATGTACGTACTAAAATATATTCATAAAAAAAATAAACGTATATATAAAATATGTATTGTACTTGTAAATTTGCTTTAGTACTTAATTACATATCGCCATATCCGTAGCGTATTAAAATACAAATTGTCATTTATAGTCGGTGTGTCCTTTAAAATAAAGAAAGATGAAAACAGATTGTTACCGAACTTTGTCTAGTTAGTTTTCTTCACTTGTCAACGAACCTTCGTTAAAAAAAAAGAAAAGAAAAGAAAAAGACGATCTTCAACCCCATGAAACAATTTTGCCATTTTGTCCTTTTCATTGTTTCTTTATTTTGGCTATAACTTAGCGCAAGTGGTATTTGAAATTCGTAAGGTTTTGTTGGTTGGCTTTACTGATGACTGATTGAAAATCATTTATCGTTGCAAATGGTACAATCTGTTCGTAAAACTAAATGATGATGATGCTAACACAATTGCCATAATAATAGCACCTAGATGATAATATATACATGTTCAATGGGCCTAAGTACAGTCGTTAATCTCAAATAAAATAAGTTTACCAGCTTCTCTTGTCATCAATTTGCAATTATAAAACCTCCTAGGCGCATTGTCAATATAAAACAATGAAATAGGAGATGGTGACATAATATGGACCCAGGATAGATTGGTTAGTGGGTAAAGACAGGGTCAATTTCAGAACAGACTGTGACTAAACATGGTCATCTAATGGGCCCACATCCAGCCCATACAAGGACCCAGATATATCTAATTTCTACAAGCCATTAAGAGTTCTAATCAGGAGGTACCAAAATGGCAACTGTTGACCAGAAAATTAATTTCCTAAGAAACTAATTAATTGTTATTGATTAGCTGTATGCATGGATTTGTACTGGCCACCAGAAGAACAATTGTTTTCATACAAACAATAATTAAATATTGGAGAAGAATATGTGACCAAAATATTTTTCTTGGCACACTACAATCAATCAACCTTGACAATTTCCGTGCATAATTTGAAAATTCCTTGTTTTTGAGGGGAAAAAAGTTAAACTAATAATCTATCCAATACAATATGAACAGAAAAGACAAATATCTCGTAGAATTGGTCAACAAAAATTTGCAGCACAGAAACTATGTAACAAATACGCTGCATGAGAAAAAATATTAAAAAAGGATACTAAACTTGACGGATTATAGAACTCGGACCACTAATTTCATTATTTATTTGTTTTTATATTCTACTATGCATAGTATCTTTTCCTTCTGAAAGATCTTGTTTCAACGCATTAATGCAAAAAAAAAAAAAAAAAAGTGCCTAGGATTTTGTTGTTTTAATATATTTATAATTGTCTTGTTGTGTATTTCTGAGATCCATTTTGTTCAATTACGACCCCAATTAATTGTTACTATCCGCTGGTTATAGGAAATGTTCTTCTTTTTTATTTTAAAGAAAAGAAATTAAAAATAACTTGTGTTTCTTATATGCAAGATCTCATAATTAAGCAACCACCAAGCAGCAGCAACATTATTGACTGTCCCATCTAACCAACACAAGAACAAAACTTATATCCATAATTTGATTTCTAGATCCTATCTTACAATTGACCTACACAATATTTATCAACAGTTGTAAACATTTTTTTTTTTCAGTTTTTCCCCTTATTGTTAACTTTTCAGTAAAAGAATAAAAACCAATATATCAAAAAATGTTCATCCATACCTATAATGACATTTACCATCTATACTTGCCCTCCCTTGGCCCCAATCGAACTCTTGCAATGTGCAATGGCCGCTTCTATCGCATTCTGTAGCTCCTCCATCGTGCTCTCGTCTGAGGAAGATGAAAGCTTATTTATTGAACCCATGGAGAAATGCCCACTGTGTGAAGGTGAACCTCGCATAGAGGCTGGTGCTGACCGTTGCCCCCTTCTCTTCCTCCATCGGTCTCTTTCTCTCGGGTTTGAATGAACTGAAAAGGAATGCGGTCGCTTCTGCAAATCACGTCGCTCCTTTTCCCTTCTATTGTATGAGAAAATGTTCTCAACCATGCTCATGAACTTCTTCAATACTTGACCTAATTCCAATTTCTTCTTGTTTGATTTTGTCTTGTTATCATTCCTTAGTTCAGTTTGTTCAGCCTTGGCACGCCAATTGCCGATTCTTAATATGTCGGATAACGGCTTGAGCTTCGTTCTTGGTGTTTCACTTTTGTTACTATAGTTAGCTATTCTGTATCTTTGGCTGAGATCGCTCTCTATGCGGTCCAGAGGAAGTGTAAAGTTTTCTGCTGATGAGCTTGAATTGCGAGGCGACACCTTTGTGTTGGTAGCAGCTTGGAGAGGCAGAATTTGACCGCCCAAGAATATTTTGTCAGCTGGCGATAGATCAATCGTTGCAATAGAAGATGTTGATGCATTGTTGGTGCAGTTGTTTGTGATGTTTAGTGATGGAGTGAGAGGGGGAGTGATAGGTTGGAGAGAGGTTGTAAAAGAGAAGTCAAGAGAGGGAGAGGAAGAGGAGGAAGGGGGTGGAGGAGATGATACCTTATCCTCTATTTCTTTCTCTTTTTCTCTAATTTGCGGATGATTTGGTGAGTCCATGGAATTTTTGGGAGAATGATGTGTGGGGGAGGAGACAAGGGAATATATGATGACTGATGAGAAGATGGATGCTTTTTTAATTTTCTCACTTGTAGTTAGTACAAAGGTAGTTATTGGATATTAGTTCTTTAGAAGGTGAAGCATTCAATGTAGCATTGTGCTGAAGAAGATGAACAGGAATTGTGGTCGAATATTTAAGTTTTTTTTTTTTTTCCCTAACTTGCGTCATGTTGGTCACCATTGATTGCCAATAACATGTGATGATTTAACTGTTTTTATTTTCAGATAAATAATAAATTGCAAGTACTTAAACCATTACCAAAAAGGTAGCTTTTCACAACTATCCCTTTCCTAGTGGAATGTTTGTGCAAGTTAAATAACAATAGTAGTAATTTATACTGTTTAATCAATCTCTAAATAGCAAATCTAGAGAATTTTGACTTGTTAAATTTTAGCATATTAGGTAACTGGTACTATATAAATCAGTGAGGTGTCATTCCATGGCACATATATTCTAATTAAAATATATTTTTATGTAAGATAGATTGAGTCAATATGGGTGGTGATTGGCTAATCCTCCTTGGCTGATCTCATCACGCGCCACAAATCAAATTAAAAAAATTACAAGGGATAAAAACGGCCAAGCCATGTGAGCATTAGTTAACCCCATAACGCAGCCAACGAAGAGGTCATGGTATCACGTAATATCATTGGAAGATTGGGACAATGTATGAAAAGTTTGAAGAATTCAATTTGTATTTATGTAATGTATATCTCTTCTAGTATATGTCATATTTTAATGGGTTTTCTCTTTATTTCGATGGTGCTGAAAACTCATCTTTATTCCATTCACAATTATCTATTTCCAAAAAACGGTGTGCTACCATGTCAGTAGCGGAGGTAATTGGGCGACTCATGTTGAATTCGGATTAGTTTCGGATCAGATGTTTGTCAGTTTGACTTTGAACAACTATATATCATGACTTTGAATAATTATCTAATTTGAGATAATTTTTTATCTCGGATAATTTCAGGTTGGATGTTAAGGTCGAGTTTTGGATCATTCAATTTCGTTACATTTCAAATCAGGTCAAATTTATAATTTCAATTAAATATTTGATTTTTCAAATTTAATGCTGATCAGATTGGGTTAAGCTGCAGGTTCTTCGGATTTAGTCAGTTTCTGGATCAGATAGGTCGTACTTTGGGTCAATTTAGATTGGATTTGGGTTAATTTGATTTTGAATCATTGTTGTATTTCGGATCGACCCGTTTGAATTACCTTTTGTTCTGAAACATTTGGTTCTGGTTGGATTGAATCGGATTGGACTTTCAATTTGTCAGATTTTGTATCTTCTCAAATTTCGGGTCAGATAGAATCTGGTTTTGTCACCTCTTGTCATTACATTCAATTTATGAAAGGCATTTATAACATTATTTTTTGTCTAATATTATGAATATTCCTTGAATGCGATCCAATTGACATAAATTTTGGCCTATTCCGATGACTAGCCATCGTCAACCAATGTTGTGTTGCTATACGGCATTTCTGTTTCAGTTTTAAGACAAAAATCTAGTAAGATACAAACCTTCAAGTTGCTTCTGAATATAAATACCAACGCAAAGAATGACAGGAATATATATGTCTCTGTGGCATCATTACAAAAGCCACGGTGACAATTTGGGTCATGATTTTTGTGGGTTTTTTTTTCTTACAATAATGTCATCAGTAAATAAATAATGAGACAAATTTAGCTTAATTAATATTAACTAGCATAAGATGCCCTCATATGTGAGTAAATAAAGAAACAAAATAATGTTAGACAATAAAAATATGTTGCTCAATTTACCAGTGATGCAAATAGATGTGTTATTCAATTTGTTTCTTTATTAGATGAAAAACCAAATAATAGTGTTGTTTCATCTTGCGATTCACATCCAACCACAGATCAAGTCGATCCAACGACAGAAACACATGTTTAATATTTAGACCTACAGTGTAACACTTTTTTTATCAGTGCATTTATAAGTAGTAGAGATTAAAACATGCATAGCGGGAGTTAGGAATCGTTCATCATCTGATGCGATTCTTAGCGGGAAAAAGAATACTGCGGGTTTCTAAGGAGTAAGGAGAGACTATTTTCTTGTCAACATAGCAAGCCACATATAAGGGGAAACACGGAAAAAAGAACAGTGCTTTGCAAAAAGGAAAAGGAAAAGGTACCGATGATTCTAAGTGTCATCCAACGGTCCATAAAAAATAGTATATTTTTTTTGCTTGTCTATCGAAACCAATAATCAAGTTGCACTCTACACGCGCAGACACACCCAACACCTTACCTACTTTGAGGAAGGATTTGTGAAGATAAGTATTTGAAATTATTAAAATAAAGGAAAGCCCTTTTGATAGCATATATAATGCATTGTGCTGTAGGTAAATTGTCATACTATTGTCCTCTAAAATTATTAAATGTACGAAACTTTTTTCTAGAAATATTAATATCAGAAATTCTCATTTTATTATTCTAAAACTTCAATATTATATATTTCTTCTTTTCAAAATTATTTATATTATCTTATCTTATCAAATCCAGTGATGTAAAAAACGGTTGACTAGGCTGATTAGTCGGAAACCGAAACTCAATGTCTGAACTCCGAACTATGGCCTAAGTCTAATTAGTAAACCGCTTAATATATTCAATTTATATTTTAAAATCAACTATTCTGTATAAAATTATTTTAGAAGAAAAGTGAAAACGGTATTATATAGTTAGGATCTTTGTCTCAATGACTATATTCAGACACAATTAACAATTTAGCATAGTGATAATGAAGACCCGTAATTTGATAGATGGATGGAACAACCAATGTATGAAAATGATTTAAAAGTGGTCCAAGGTCTGATGAACATTGTAGATGAAAACCAAAGACATATCAAGTGAATATAATATTCCTTTCATACAGCTTATATAGACACACCAAGGTATTCATAACACGGCCCAGAGGCCTTTATATGAGCAAAATAACGAGAAGTGTTACATCCTTTGCTGTTTTGAATAAACACATATCTTCTCGTATTTTTGGAAGAATTAGAAATATTGTCTCCATTAAATATTAATCCTTTTTTTAATTAGAAAATATATATACGTCATGTAGTTATTCTTTTAATAAAAGATAGGGTCCAGCCCTTATCTTCTCATTAAATGGAAGGGAGTAGTTTACAAGGATTGTCATCATATTTTGTTTTTTCTATACTTAATTTATTATCATATCGATGTAAGCTATAGTATTGCAAAGGCAACTTGACAGTAGGGCATATTGTGATATTATGACATGAGTCATGAGAATTTATTTTTTTCGTAAGGGTTGACAGCGGCTATCAAGTTAAATGAGTCATGACAATTGAATGTGATAACTTGACGGAATTATTTGGTGACATGGCACTCATATGTGTCATTACCTATATTGAATATGATGATATAATAATTAAATTTGCATGGCAGAGTGGGGTTGTTGTCATAGTGACTTGATATTTTTCTTCAAGTTTAATATAAAATTAGAAGAAAGGAGGAATATGCAGAAGTATATAAAAAAAATATAAAGGGTGTTAGTTTATTTTTCAAATTAAAGTGTCAAGGTTAAAGTAATATTAGATGATAGACTGGTAGTTTATTCTATGTAGTTATAGTGTCCTTAGTTATGAGAATATTAGATGCATCTAATAAAATTTAAATGTTAAATATATAGATGGCATGATTTTCTTTAATTATGTATTTCGCGTATGTGTTGAGATTAGGAGATTAGGATATTTTTCTCCCAAAATGTGATAATGAGCACATCTTTTTGGAAATGGGCCCTTGAGCTACAAATAAGACACTCAAGAGAACCCAGCAGACGGGGCATTTGTTTATTGGATTAATCGATATGACGAAAAATCGGAGAAAGTATACAACTATTTTGTCTTATACGAAAGTTACGTATTTTTTTTTATAAGAAAGGCTCGTGTCCAATATATTGGACGGATGAGTCTGTCCAATACGATCTTTTCACATTTGTAAATTTCAAACGACTGATCCGAGTCGTTCAATTTATTCTTCATATTGGAAACTTGTAAGAAACTAATTGTTATAATTTTTTGAAAATTTTTACTTATTTTTTGGTATTTTAGAAAATTCATGATATAAAAGTTCTCAACCGTCCAATAACAATGATTTTATAAAATACTAAAATAATAGTAAAAATTTTCAAAAAAAAATGTAAAAATTGGTTTCTTCTAAGTATTCAATATGGAGAACATATTGAACGGTTTGGATCGGTCGTTTGAAATTTAAAAATGTGAAAATGATCGTATTGGACGGACCTCATCCGTCCAATATATTGGACTCTAGCATTTCTCTTTTTTAATTCAGTTATATTATATTGGACTTGATTACTATTCCATACTTCCATTGTTCTTATTTGCTCTGTTTTCAACTTTTCATGTAGCATTTTTTTTTCCTTTTTTCTTGTTTTTTTCTTCCTTTTTTTCTAATTAAAAGCATAAGTGATCAGAGTGGTAACTTCAGACCAAGATGTTTTTTCAGCGGGGTGTTAGTAAGACAAAGAACTAAAAAAATTGCAAATATGGATTGGATTTTAATTAACCTAACAATATGACACCTGGTTATTTTCTATTTTTTATTAGTATTATCTCTTTTATTGTAATTAGAATATGTTACATTTTTATTTGCATTTTTTTAATCATAATTGTCCACAAAACCAAAATCGGTCTGCAAAAGACAAAAGCTCAATTTGTGGTTTTACTTGCATTGGCTATGATATGGTTAAAACTTAAAAATATAACAAACTATATCGGATTGACGACACAGACGAAACCTGCCCGGCATGATCCGTTTACACTTAGTTTAGATATATATTAGATTATATCAGAAATGAAAAAAGAGTAATGGAAGTTAATCGATATACATGAAAAACTCGACAAGTGATAAAATATCACTGTTTCATCATGTTTTATTATGTAAACATGATATCTCCTATAATGTAAATAATCTACGATACTAAATTATTTCTCTTTGGTTTTCATTTAAAAATGTAAAATTATAGTGTAAAAATAATTTTCCACACACTAGAATATGTTTGAAAGGTCATGCTAGACACGTTGATGCAGTCCATTGTGTCTTTTCTCAGGCATTGTATCAGGTAAAATTGACATGGGCAACATGAAGCGTGCGTGTGGAATTATTCGACAAATTGACCTCTTATTTAGCGAATTGTTTTATTCGCGATTGCGATCCTTCTCCAATAGACAGATGTACTAGCAAAATCTGACAAATATTATTTTTTTTTTAAGATAAATTGGTGGTCAAGCCTCCCAACTTATTTTTAAATTAAATGTCTATGAAAGACCTCCAGCCGGGTTTCAAACTTGCGACCTTTCATTCAAGGTGCATTGCTCTTTGCCACTAAACCAAAAGTTGGTTCTCAAATCTGACAAATATTATGTTCAAAACTTTTGTATGTTTTCACAAGAGTTGTGGATTGTGTTATGTTATCGATATATAATCGATCAAGTCGTAATCTTATATCTTTACATTATAAACGGAAATAATAATAAACACGAAATTTAAGACATTATAATAATTTATTTTTACTGCAATTGAAATAATATTTTATGTAAGAAACAAATTCGGAGTATAATACCTGTATGTCTTTAAGAAAATGAGAAAGGTTCCGCTACCAACATTTGGGTTGCCCCCAAATGCCAACATTTTGCTATTTAATTACTTTTTCAAATTTTAAAATTCAAACGTTAAATTCAAACTGTTGATTTTATTTAGTTTAACGAGCGATGCGTTTTCATATAAGTTTTGTAAATTTTAGAGTTTGTTTGATACTCGATCAAAGGCTAAAACATAAACGTATTAGAATGAATCTATCATAGTTAACAAGGTTCGTTTGTTTTTCTATCTCTTGATCGAGCATCAAATAAACTCCAAAATTTATAAAACTTATATGAAAACGCATCGCTCGTTAAACTAAATAAGATCAACGGTTTGCATTTAACGTTTGAATTTTAAAATTTGAAAAAATAACTAAATAGCAAAATGTTGGTATTTGAGGGCAACCAAAATGTTGGTAGCGGAACCTTCCTAAGAAAATATCGGGACAAAGCTTAAACAGTTGTCGTGACCTGCCATTGAAAGTGTAAAAAATATGGTTAAAACAAGAAATTATATCATAAACTAGATTACAATTTAAAATCAAATAATCGAGTGAACATATTACATATGCAATGAAGTCAAAAGTTACCGCTCTTAATTTATCCGTTCACTATGAATTCAGCATATTCAATGCACCCTGTCAAACTCGCAAAATTACAAAGCTCATTGATTTTGAATTTTTTTTTTTATCACTTGTCATATATATAAAAAAATGTAGAATTGGACTCAAAAGTAATTTTCTTGGCAAACTAATTTGTAAAATGAAAACAAATTTTGTCCCCAACTCAATTTTAATAGGTAAAAGATCCGAAATCAATATAAACAATTACCATTAACCCTAGGCTTCTGACAAAAATAAATCAATGACAACGATTGGTCATTATCAAACCATATCGTCAATGCTCTATCAGAATTTTTTTTCATGTAACAATGACAAAATATAAAAAGACTAAAAAGAATAAAATAATGAGCACCCAAATGAAGCTAGTTCAGGTCCTTGTCTAAATATATAGCGACTATTTAACCAATTCATCTTATGCCAAGAACCTCTCCGCATCCATTAAAAGCAGTTTGTCGTTCAATGTTTGTCTCACTTGAAAATGCCAGGTTGGATCTAACCAAATAGGCTCATTCTGGCTCCACTAGAATTTTACAGGTAAAATTTCCAAAAAGTAGTTTCAAATTGATTTTAGATAATTTCAATTAAGTATTGAACAGAGTAGTTTTGTTGCTTTCACAATATAACATCAAAATATGAAAGTGTTATATAAAAAAGAAACAAAATTCTTTTTGTTGATTAAAACCCTATATACTGATTGAATTCATAGAGTGAAATTAGTTTAGTACGTAAACATCATAATTAATGTTAAACTGATATTGTCACGTAAGAAAAATATTGTTAACTTATTTTATAAAAATCATATTTGAGATCTAAACATAACAACATAACTAATAATGGAAAAGAAAATTTGAACATTGCATAACTTTTAAGAGAATGTTCAGTTGCGCGCCTCAATCATGCCTTCACTTTTTATAGCTTTTATTTTAAAAAATTTTGAACTTAAAATAATTACATAATTTTTCAGATGTAAATTAATATATTACCTACATTATATACGAATTGATGATGATTTTACTTTTCTTCGATCATAAACTCTTGAAAAAATGGCATCTAAAAATTGGCTCATTCGTTTTTTTGATTAGCTCTTGATTCTAGTGGGAAAAAAAGTCATAAAGTATTTACGTCTGTACTGAGAAAATAATATTGATTATTATAATAATTTTATTTTTTAATATTTAAGTTCTAATTTTTAAGTTATTAAAATTTAAAAAGTGAAGATTTATATTACGAAAGAAGTTAACCCTCAACTTAAATATATTTTGTTTAGGTACTTGAAACGAGAGTTTACAAAATAATTGAGATTACCAAAATATTCTAAAATATTTTTCGACATATCAAACAGGTCAAAAGTATTGAAATACATAAAAATTGTAATTATGTATTGAACTATTTTTGAATTTTGACTGTGCTATTATTATTTCTAAAACGATGATCAATTTAAACCTACAACTTCCCTAAGAATTCTTGATTTGGTTCTGGTTAATAGAATTAGATGAGACGGGACCAGGCGACCAGTCACTAGTCAGAACTGAGGAAGGAAACCAAAATGAAGACGTGGTCAGAGAAGGAATAATACACGTGTCGATGGTTTGGTTGAACTGAACAAACAAACAGGCACCTCTTTCTGGTCCCCACACACATGTGTACATGCCTTTCAGCCTCCACGTTGTCAGCTTGGCTAGTTAGCTCCTGTTAGAAAGATACTGTTCCATTGTCAAAAGAAAATTAATTAACCTAACAAACAATTTTTTGAGAAGTAACCACTCTATAATTTTGAAATCTTCTTTTTTCTGAATATTTTATTTTCAAAAGTCATAAAACTGTATTTATTTAAAATCAATGAAATACTTTTCAAATGTAGACTTACTTATATGAGTAATTAGTTGTCTTTACCAATAGGTATATCATGTCCTTCATTAATATATTAAAATATTATTTTCAATGTTTTTGTTGGTTAAAATATAGAAAGATCCAATAATGATAATTTAAATGTTATGATGTCGTAAATAAAAAAAAAAAATTGTACCGTAGATTTGGTTTATGACATCGGATTCCAAAGGTCAAGGAAACTAAAGATGTGAACTAACTTTTTAAAATCTTGTGAGATATTAGCATCCTTTTATGGAGTAACAAAGATATTGTAATTTTGATGGAAGAGAATTAAAGCACGATACTACTATAAAAACCCTTTTAAGACACACTTTTAAGACACAATACTCCATAAAAGCCTTTGTATTCTTATTACCACAAAAGAAAGAAACAAAAGTTTCAACAAAATATGGCCTAATTATCTTATGTTCTTCTTTTTTGCCCTACTCATTTAGCATCAGGTATATATGCTTGAAATAGAACAAATTCAGGTCAGCAATATTATTAAAATTTTCAAAATATCAACTTATAATTGGTTTTTCATGTCAATATCTTACTTTGATAGTAATTTTGCACTTCTCTAATTACAATTTCTTTCTGTCAATATATAGTTGAGACTATAATATCAAAGGCAGAAACACAAAACGCAAGTCGTGTTAGATGTGAAGTACCTTTGAGTGAAAACCAAAACGGATGCTCGTCAATCGTGCAATAATCGATGCCAACAAAAATATATGGAACAAATATTGAAAAATATTTAGCAATTAGCATCTAAAAGTTAATCTACATGATAATATTATGATTCATTCAAGATGCACAGCAGACATCCCAAATTTATCGAGTTATGTCATATGCCAAGTTAAATGATTAGGACTACAGCCTACAGGGCATGATGAAATTAAAGATTTAGTAAAAAAGCCGACAAAATGAAAGGATATAGTAGGTCAAATTAAAATTACTAATAATAAAGTTTGATTATCGAAATTACATTACTAATTTTACGAATTACGAATTAGAATAAGTTGAATTATCCAAACTTCGTAGCAAGATCTAGATAACCAAGAAATAATCTAATCTATAAATTTAACCATAAATGTTTTAGAACTAAATACATTCTACAACATTAAAACCTAAGTTTAGTTAGTCTGAACAGCTCAAGCTATTAAAAAGAAGCACAAAAGATAATCGCTTAATTGAATAGCTGATTTATCTATTCCATAAGGCTACTTTTTGGAAGCGCCATACCACTATCCTATTTAATTTCCTTTCAATTCCCTTCCATCCACACCTCACCAATCAAACATGGAGCAAAGAATCTCTTGCCCTCCATGGCTTCTTTCTTTTGTTGACAGCTAAGACACAGGAAGGGACCATCCCATGGACTGACAAATTTCCTTGGCTGGGAAGGACAGGAATGCAAGGAAATGGCCTCCTCTGGCTTTATCTCTACTTGACAAAACCTCACATGTATATATCTTGAACACGTTTAATATGGGATTTCCAGTATCTAGTCTGAATTATTCATATGAAAAAAAGAGAAAGGCATGCATAAGTTAAAGTGATGAAATTTTAACATTGTCAGACATCAACAAGTGAGTTATTTTTCCTATAGCTGGTCTAATTAAGATTTTAACATTGCTGATCTAATTAAGGTTTTCAAAAGTGTTATATAGCTGGTAGGATGAATTCTGTACGAAATGCACATGATTTGAGAACAAGACCACACCTTCCCTCTCTCTCTTTCCCTCACAGTTTTAAAAGAAAACAGACAGGAAAAATGTATCTTATTTGGGTTTCTGAAATTGTAGCAGAGCTAAAAAAAAAGGCTCCTGCGGATATTCTGGGCAAAAGCTCACCAGAATCACCAACAAAAGCCACCTAGTTGCATGTACTTAACTGATAACAAACACAACAGCTCCTACTGATTCTAAAATAAGAAAGAGGAACCTATGACCTAGTGCTGCAGATCCATCCTCAAATATTTCCTCTACAACATCTGGCTCCGAGATCTCTTGTTTCACATTGATTAACTTGACAGATGGTTTCCTACAAAACATGTTTTTAATGCTCCCGTTCCTAGCTTTTTTGGATGAGGAGCTGGAGCAGGGACTGCGTTTTCCTTAGGCAATATGTCTACGACAATGCAGATTGTGTCATCTTTGAGGCCTCTCACATCACATGTACAGCTTCCGGAGAAGTAACGAAAAAAAATTCAAAGTTAATAAAAAAAAAAAAACCATATATAACTTGCTGCCAAATTGAGATTTCAAACCATAAATCTGAGATTTTTCATTCTGTCATGAATCAAGAGTCAATCTGCATCACATATAAACAGGATTTTTGGACATCACCAACACTTATGTAATGGTTCATATGAATCAAGCGAAAACACATAAATTGCATAATTGTCATTTTACAGTTAAGGGCACGAGCAGGACCAGTTTCCGACATTGCAGTGATATCAAACTAGACTAGACAAAACTTAACCCGAAGACAATAAAACTACAAGCTGAATAAAAATTTTGTTTTACTAACCTATTCATTACAACAATAAACCAAAAAGAACATTAACCATATATAATGTCATTTCACATTTTAGGGCAAGCTTACAGAAATAACCCGGAAATTGTTTATACCCAAATCTAGATTGTTCATAGTACAATATAGTCTGAACCTGAATTGATTCCTGATTGAACCTGTTTTCCAAATAAAAAGGTGGACCAAAACTAATATAAACATGCGACCTGACATGTTCCAAAACCAATTTTTATCTGAAACCAAAAGTGATTCGAATCTTACTTAATCATATCCAATGACAACGCCACCTGCCCTTGCCAGCAATATATCAAAGAAGGGACTTTGGGTTTCAATGGTAGCTGGATTCCAAAAGCACTGAATAATATAGTATTGTACTTTACATTAATTTGATTACAATATCCCAACAATAACCAAGTTAACGTACTAATTCCCCTTATTGGAATTGAAAATGGCTCTTCCTTTTGGGGTTTCACTTTTCCAACACAAATCGACAGTCCGATCAAAGTGTTTATCAAGCAACAAACACAAATTCACAAGGAACAAAGAAATCCAAGTACCTTTACAATCTGATTAGCTGCTGACTCAGCAGGCAAACCATGGCAGCATTTAAGAGATGATTCAAAACTCAATGCATCCCATACACCATCACTAGCAATTACAAGACGTCCTCCTGCATTGGATAACTGCAGAGAAATGGAAAAATAGTTTCAGAGATTAAACAAAATTAGTACATTATTACAGTTTTGAAAGATGCAAAACATTATACAATTGTACAAAAAAAAAACATTTATAAGGATAAAATGAGTTCTTTGATATAACTTGCCGCAGTTACTTCACAAACCTTGATTTGTTTCACATATGGAACAGGAACAATGAATTGGCCAACATCCAAATCACCTATAAAACTGAAAGACACAAACCACCAGGCCAACACCTAAGTGGACCAATCTGTAAGAAGCCAAAAAGGGAGTCAGTATATATCATACCACATTACCAGCTTTTCATGAAAAAAGCATTACTGTTGAGCAAACATTCTTAATACCCAAGAAGAGGCATCATGTACAATCCTAGTACAAAATGAAACACTTGCTATAAAGCAAAACCAAACAGGAAGACCGTAAAAGGAACATGTAAGATACATCCACTGTGTGTGTGAGAGAGAGAGAGAGAGAGAGCAAACAAACCTCTGCACCACCTATGACATTTAATCTGCCAACCTCACCACCACTAGCAGTAAAACGTTCTACATTGAAATATTTGATAATCATTAACTGAACATAAACAGGGAGAAACAAGAAAATAATCAAATTGAGGAGTCAACATACAATCATCACTAGTACTTTTACACTTTTGGCTATGCCATGCAAATAATTTTTTGAAGGAAATGTTTCAAAACAGTTTTCAGCATCCTTCTTATCAATAGAAAAGTAATTTTTCCAACTCTGGTGAAATGGCATTGCGCCTAAAAGAGTTCCTTATCACTGTATATGTACCATATCATGTCAGCACCTTTCTGTTTTAATGTTCCATAGATCAATTCATCCTATCCAAGGCAGGAGGAAAAAGAGCAATACCAGCTCTCATGCCTTTGAGTAAAGAAGATGTTTTCACATTTTTCAGGTCTTATTATCAGAATTTTACTCGGCATCTGGGACATTTCCTTTTTGGTGCCCTAGAACTTGCCCAAAAATTTGCACTATATGTCGAGCAACTCATGTGAGTGACCTCCAAGGGAACCAGTAAACAGATAGATAGAGAGAGAGCTTACTCCTTTTCATCAGCATCCAGCCGATGATCAAGATGGTATATGGAGAGCCTTCGGCTGACTCAAGAATGCACTGTGAATCACCCACCTATAGATGCTAGGGTAACAACCATATATTATCACCATTATTGTAACAATTGTCCCTGATGAATGTGCTGAGGTACCATAAAAAAAATAAATAAATACTAAAGTTAATGTCCGCTCACAATATCTAAAATAACACAAAAGAATGCTGATGCAGGATTTATTACCACATAATGCTGTCTAAATTATGGTGGAAACTGAAAGTTAAGAACTAAATGAGCTTTTAAAACACCACGTTTTCCACATTTTTGCTTGATTTTCGCTTATTGGAAGATAAGAGATTCCAATGTTCTGCCGAAACAGTTTACCTTATCAGTAACACCACAGATGAAGGAAAGCTACAGCAATAAAACCAATAAAACTGAAATGCATTTCTGTGAGTTGTGCAATTAAAGACCTAAATAAGCAGTAGTTTATCTACTTGAGTACAATTAAAGACCAAAAAACCAATACAACAATTATTTGTGGTCAAGCAGTAGTATTTACATTGTCTGAACATACCAGTATCACACATAACAGTGGCAACTCACTACAGATTCGATCTCAGAGAAATCGCGATAGACAACCAGAATTCAACCCAAGAAAAAGATACCCGAATGGAGAATTTCGGGAGAGACGGAGAGAGAGATAAAAAATACCGAGAATGTAGTGGATTCATCGCCAGGGCTCTTGACTGGCGTAACACTCGGTCTTGAAAAGCGTCAAGTCTTCGCCTTTCTTGCTCTGACTGGCCTCTCTGTCCTCTCGCTCGTGTGCTCTCTCTTCAACAAAACCGCAACGAGTGCTGCAAGCCTGCAATTGGTCTTCAACAATAATGGCCACGAATCACGATCAAAATCGGAGCGCTGCTGGTTTTCTGTAGTTCCAAATCCAGTAGCCTTTCGTGCTTTAGCCTCACGTTCATCTTATACTATACCGATATCATCAATACGAAAGTTTAATTATACACTAATAAAATCATTTTTTTCTTACTAAGTAAATTTATACATTTTTATAAGCGATTTTAAGCGATTCTGCACTAAATCTAAATCAAATGATCCCAACACTCTATATTTAAATAATTTATATTGTCTACAATATAATTCAGGGCATTTTTATTCTAAAATATTTAATTATACATTGAAAATTATGCATAAAATGAGCAAATAAAGCATATTCTGGGCAATATTTGTGCATTTTAATCTATTCTGCTCTCATACTAAGTCATCTCATCACTGTAATCAATATTGGAACACTTTATATGGTCTACAATATAATTCGAAGCATACTTATCGTAAATTACTTATTTATGCGTGGAAAATATGCAACAATGTTAATAAAGCATATTCTGGTTAATATTTGAGCATTTTAAGCGATTCTACACTCCCTCTAAATCATCTGAGTACAATAATCTATATTTAAATATTTTATATTGTCTACAATATAATTCAGAGAATATTTATTATAAAATATTTAATTATAGATAGAAAATATGCTTAAACTGAGCAAATAAAGCATATTTTGCGCAATATTTGAGCATTTTAAGTGATTCTGCACTCATTCTAAGTTATCTGATCACTATAATCTATATTTAAACACTTTATATTGTCTACAATATAATTCAGAGCATATTTATTGTAAATTATTCCATTATACATAGAAAATATGCATAAAATTAGCAAATAAAGCATATTCTGTGCAATATTCTAGTAATTTAAGCGATTTTGCACTCATTATATGTCATTGAATATAATAATCCACATTTCATCTATTTATGTTGTCTACAATATAATTCAGAGCTTACTCATTAGAAAAAATTTGGTTATACATTTAAAACAGACATTAATATGCAAATAAAGCTTATTCTGAGCAATATTTGAGCATTTTAAGCGATTCTGCACTAATTCTAAATCAAATGGTCCCAACAATCAATTCTTAAATAATTTATATTGTCTACAATATAATTCAGAGCATTTTTATTCTAAAATAATTAATTATACATTGAAAATTATGCATAAAATGAGCAAATAAAGCATATTCTGGGCAATATTTGTGCATTTTAATCGATTCTGCTCTCATTCTCTAAGTCATCTCATCACTATAATCAATTTTGGAACACTTTATATTGTCTACAATATAATTCAGAGTATATTTATCGTAAATTACTTATTTATGCGTCGAAAATATGCAACAATGTTAATAAAGCATATTCTGGTTAATATTTGAGCATTTTAATCGATTCTGCTCTCATTCTAAGTAATCTGATCACTATAATCTATATTTGAACACGTTATATTGTCTATAATATAATTCAGAGCATATATATTGTAAATTATTCCATCATACATAGAAAATATGCGTAAAATGAGCAAATAAAGCTTATTATGATTAATATTTGAGCATTTTAATAGATTCTACAGTCCCTCTAAATCATCTGAGTACAATAATCTATATTTAAACACTTTATATTGTCTACAATGTAATTCAGAGCATATTTCTTATAAAATATTTACTTATAGATAGAAAATATGCATAAAATGAGCAAATAAAGCATATTCTGCGCAATATTTGAGCATTTTAAGTGATTCTGCACTCATTCTAAGTCATCTGATCACTATAATCTATATTTGAACACTTTATATTGTCTACAATATAATTCAGAGCATATATATTGTAAATTATTCCATTATACATAGAATATATGCATAAAATGAGCAAATCAAGCATATTTTGTGCAAAATTTGAGTAATTTAAGCGATTCTGCACTCATTATAAGGCATTTGATTATAATAATCTATATTTCATCTATTTATATTGTCTACCATATAATTCAGAGCTTACTCATTAGAAAAAATTTAGTTATACATATAGAACAGACATAAATATGCAAACAAAGCTTATTCTGAGCAATATTTGAGCATTTTAAGTGATTCTGAACTCATTCTAAGTCATCTGATCACTATAATCTATATTTGAACACTTTATATTGTCTACAATATAATTCAGCGCATATATATTGTAAATTATTCCATTATACATAGAAAATATGCATAAAATTAGCAAATAAAGCATATTCTGCGCAATATTTGAGCATTTTAAGTGATTCTGCACTCATTCTAAGTCATATGATCATTATAATTTATATTTCAACACTTTATATTCTCTACAATATAATTTAACGCATATATATTGTAAATTATTCCATTATACATAGAAAATATGCATAAAATGAGCAAATAAAGCATATTATGTGCAATATTTGAGTAATTTTAGCGATTCTGCACTCATTATAAGTCATTTGATTATAATAATCTATATTTCATCTATTATGTTGTCTACAATATAAATTAGAGCTTACTCATTAGAAAAAATTTACTTATACATATAAAATAGACATATGCAAATAAAGCTTATATTGAGCAATATTTGAGCATTTTAAGCGATTCTGCACTAATTCTAAATCAAATGATCTCAATAATCTATTTTTAAATAATTTATATTGTCTACAATATAATTCAGAGCATTTTTATTCTAAAATATTTAATTATACATTGAAAATTAAGCATAAAATGAGCAAATAAAGCATATTCTGGGCAATATTTGTGCATTTTAATCATCACTATAATCAATATTGGAACACTTTATACTGTCTACAATATAATTCAGAACATATTTTTCGTAACTTACTTATTTATGCCTGGAAAATATGTAACAATGTTAATAAACCAAATTCTGGTTAATATTTGAGCATTTTAATCGATTCTACAGTCCCACTAAATCATCTGAGTACAATAATCTATATTTAAACACTTTTTATTATCTACAATATAATTCAGAGCATATTTACTATAAAACATTTAATTATAGATTGAAAATATGCATAAAGTGAGCAAATAAAGCATATTCTGCGCAATATTTGAGCATTTTAAGTGATTCTGCACTCATTCTAAGTCATCTGATCACTATAATCTATATTTGAACACTTAATATTGTCTACAATATAATTTAGCGCATATATATTGTAAATTATTCCATTATACAAAGAAAATATGCATAAAATGAGCAAATCAAGCATATTCTGTGCACTATTTGAGTAATTTAAGCGATTCTGCACTCATTATATGGCATTTGATTATAATAATCTATATTTCATCTATTTATGTTGTCTACAATATAATTCAGAGCTTACTCATTAGAAAAAATTTAGTTATACATATAAAACAGACATAAATATGCAAATAAAGCTTTTTCTGAGCAATATTTGAGCATTTTAAGTGATTCTGCACTCATTCTAAGTCATCTGATCACTATAATCTATATTGGAACACTTTATATTGTCTACAATATAATTCAGCGCATATATATTGTAAATTATTCCATTATACATAGAAAATATGCATAAAATGAGCAAATAAAGCATATTCTGCGCAATATTTGAGCATTTTAAGTGATTCTGCACTCATTCTAAGTCATCTGATCATTATAATCTATATTTGAACACTTTATATTGTCTACAATATAATTTAGCGCATATATAGTGTAAATGATTCCATTATACATAGAAAGTATGCATAAAATGAGCAAATAAAGCATATCCTGTGCAATATTTGAGTAATTTTAGCGATTCTGCACTCATTATATGTCATTTGGTTATAATAATCTATATTTCATTTATTTATGTTGTCTACAATATAAATTAGAGCTTACTTATTAGAATAATTTAGTTATACATATAAAACAGACATAAATATGCAAATAAAGCTTATTCTGAGCAATATTTGAGCATTTTTAGAGATTCTGCACTAATTCTAAATCAAATGGTCCCAATAATCTATTATTAAATAATTTATATTGTCTACAATATAATTCAGAGCATTTTTATTCTAAAATATTTAATTATACATTGAAAATTATGCATAAAATGAGCAAATAAAGCATATTCTGGGCAATATTTGTGCATTTTAATCTATTCTGCTCTCATTCTAAGTCATCTCATCACTATAATCAATATTGGAACACTTTATATTGTCTACAATATAATTCAGAGCATTTTTATTCTAAAATATTTAATTATACATTGAAAATTATGCATGAAATGAGCAAATAAAGCATATTCTGGACAATATTTGTGCATTTTAATCTATTCTGCTCTCATTCTAAGTCATCTCATCACTATAATCAATATTGGAACACTTTATATTGTCTACAATATAATTATGAGCATATTTATCGTAAATTACTTATTTATGCGTCGAAAATATGCAACAATGTTAATAAAGCATATTCTGGTTAATATTTGAGCATTTTAATCGATTCTGCTCTCATTCTAAGTAATCTAATCACTATAATCTATATTTGAACACATTATATTGTCTATAATATAATTCAGAGCATATATATTGTAAATTATTCCATCATACATAGAAAATATGCATAAAATGAGCAAATAAAGCTTATTCTGGTTAATATTTGAGCATTTTAATAGATTCTACAGTCCCTCTAAATCATCTGAGTACAATAATCTATATTTGAACACTTTATATCGTCTACAATACAATTCAGAGCATATATATTGTAAATTATTCCATTATACATAGAAAATATGCATAAAATGAGAAAATAAAGCATATTCTGCGCAATATTTGAGCATTTTAAGTGATTCTGCACTCATTCTAAGTTATGTGATCACTATAATCTATATTTGAACACTTTATATTGTCTACAATATAATTCAGAGCATATATATTGTAAATTATTCCATTATACATAGAAAATATGCATAAAATGAGCAAATAAAGCATATTCTGCGCAATATTTGAGCATTTTAAGTGATTCTGCACTCATTATAAGTCATCTGATCATTATATTCAATATTTGAACACTTTATATTATCTACAATATAATTTAGCGCAAATATATTGTAAATTATTCCATTATACATAGAAAATATGCATAAAATGAGCAAATAAAGCATATTCTGTGCAATATTTGAGTAATTTAAGCGATTCTGCACTCATTATATGTCATTTGATTATAATAATCTATATTTCATCTATTTATGTTGTCTACAATATATATCAGAGCTTACTCATTAGAAAAAATTTAGTTATACATATAAAACAGACATAAATATGCAAATAAAGCTTATTCTGAGCAATTTTTGAGCATTTTAAGCGATTCTGCACTAATTCTAAATCAAAAGGTCCCAATAATCTATTCTTAGAGAATTTATATTGTCTACAATATAATTCAGAGCATTTTTATTCTAAAATATTTAATTATACATTGAAACTTATGCATAAAATGAGCAAATAAAGCATATTCTGGGCAAAATTTGTGCATTTTAATCGATGCTGCTCTCATTCTAAGTCATCTCATCACTATAATCAATATTGGAAAACTTTATATTGTCTACAATATAATTCAGAGCATATTTATAGTAAATTACTTATTTATGTGTCGAAAATATGCAACAATGTTAATAAAGTATATTCTGGTTAATATTTGAGCATTTTAATCGATTCTGCTCTCATTCTAAGTCATCTGATCACTATAATCTATATTTGAACACTTTATATTGTCTATAATATAATTAAGAGCATATATATTGTAAATTATTCCATTATACATAGAAAATATGCATAAAATGAGCAAATAAAGCTTATTCTGGTTAATATTTGAGCATTTTAATCGATTCTACAGTCCCTCTAAATCATCTGAGTACAATAATCTATATTTAAACACTTTATATTGTCTACAATATAATTCAGAGCATATTTCTTATAAAATATTTCATTATAGATAGAAAATATGCATAAAATGAGCAAATAAAGCATATTTTGCGCAATATTTGAGCATTTTAAGTGATTCTGCACTCATTCTAAGTCATGTGATCACTATAATCCATATTTGAACACTTTATATCGTCTACAATATAATTCAGAGCGTATATATTGTAAATTATTCCATTATACATAGAAAATATGCATAAAATGAGCAAATAAAGCATATTCTACGCAATATTTGAGCATTTTAAGTGATTCTGCACTTATTCTAAGTCATCTGATCACTATAATCTATATATGAACACTTCATATTGTCTACAATATAATTCAGAGCATATATATTGTAAATTATTCCATTATACATAGAAAATATGCATAAAATGAGCAAATAAAGCATATTCGGCGCAATATTTGAGAATTTTAAATGATTCTGCACTCATTCTAACTCATGTGATCACTATAATCTATATTTGAACACTTTATATTGTCTACAATATAATTCATGGCATATATATTGTAAATTAATCCATTATACATAGAAAATATGCACAAAATGAGCAAATAAAGAATATTCTGTGAAATATTTGAGTAATTTAACTGATTCTGCACTCATTATATGGCATTTGATTATAATAATCTATATTTCATCTATTTTTGTTGTCTACAATATAATTCAGAGCTTACTCATTAGAAAAAGTTTAGTTATACATATAAAACAGACATAAATATGCAAATAAAGCTTATTCGGAGCAATATTTGAGATTTTTAAGTGATTCTGCACTCATTCTAAGTCATCTGATCACCATAATCTATATTTTAACACTTTATATTGTCTACAATATAATTCAGAGCATATATATTGTAAATTATTCCATTACACATAGAAAATATGCATAAAATGAGCAAATAAAGCATATTCTGCGCAATATTTGAGCATTTTAAGTGATTCTGCACTCATTATAAGTCATCAGATCATTATAATCTATATTTGAACACTTTATATTGTCTAAATTATAATTTAGTGCATATATATTGTAATATATTCCATTATACAAAGAAAATATGCATAAAATGAGCAAATAAAGCATATTCTGCGCAATATTTGAGCATTTTAAGTGATTCTGCACACATTCTAAGTCATCTGATCACTATAATCTATATATGAACACTTTATATTGTCTACAATATAATTCAGAGCATATATATTGTAAATTATTCCATTATACATAGAAAATATGCATAAAATGAGCAAATAAAGCATATTCTGCGCAATATTTGAGCATTTTAAGTGATTCTGCAATGATTCTAAGTCATGTGATCACTATAATCTATATTTGAACACTTTATATCGTCTACAATACAATTCAGAGCATATATATTGTAAATTATTCCATTATACATAGAAAATATGCATAAAATGAGAAAATAAAGCATATTCTGCGCAATATTTGAGCATTTTAAGTGATTCTGCACTCATTCTAAGTTATGTGATCACTATAATCTATATTTGAACACTTTATATTGTCTACAATATAATTCAGAGCATATATATTGTAAATTATTCCATTATACATAGAATATATGCATAAAATGAGCAAATAAAGCATATTCTGCGCAATATTTGAGCATTTTAATTGATTCTGCACTCATTCTAAGTCATCTGATCATTATAATCTATATTTGAACACTTTATATTATCTACAAAAAAATTTAGCGCATATATATTGTAAATTATTCCATTATACATAGAAAATATGCATAAAATGAGCAAATAAAGCATATTCTGTGCAATATATGAGTAATTTAAGCGATTCAGCACTCACTATATGTCATTTGATTATAATAATCTATATTTCATCTATTTATGTTGTCTACAATATAAATCAGAGCTTACACATTAGAAAAAACTTAGTTATACATATAAAACAGACTTAAATATGCAAATAAAGCTTATTCTGAGCCATATGTGAGCATTTTAAGAGATTCTGCACTAATTCTAAATTAAATGGTCCCAATAATCTATTCTTAAATAATTTATATTGCCTACAATATAATTAAGAGCACTTTATTCGAAAATATTTAATTATACATTGAAAATTATGCATAAAATGAGCAAATAAAGCATATTCTGGGCAATATTTTTGCATTTTAATCGATTCTGCTTTCATTCTAAGTCATCTCATCACTATAATCAATATTGGAACACTTTATATTGTCTACAATATAATTCAGAGCATATTTATCGTAAATTACATATTTATGCGTCGAAAATATGCAACAATGTTAATAAAGCATATTCTGGTTTATATTTGAGCATTTTAATCGATTCTGCTCTCATTCTGACGCAGCGAGTAGCGCGAGATAGTTGTTCTTTTCTCAGAAGAGAAGAAACACGTAAAAACAATTTAGAATTTTCTTAATTTCTGATTAATCTCTCTAAAAGATACACCCAACACTTTTATAGGTGTTGGTTCTGTCTAAATTACAAAGAAATAAATAACTACTAGCTTAAAATAAAATAACTGCTAATAATATAAACTGCTCATAATAGAACTACTAGCTTAAAATAAAATCTGCTTAAAATGGCTCAAGCATTTCTTTCTTTCTTTCTTAAAATAAGCTCTGCATCAGTCTCTCCCACCAGAGAAAAACTCGACCTCGAGTTTTCCGGATACAATGGCTCATCATCTGAAAAGAATGGGTAAATATCTGCCACATTAAATGTTTTCGATATACCCATTTCAGCTGGTAACTCCACCACATAAGCATTATTATTAATCTTTTTCTCAATCCGATAGGGTCCATACTTCTTAGGTTGCAATTTGCTGTATTTTCCCACTGGAAATCTTTCCTTCCTCAAAAACACCATCACTTGATCGCCAACAGCAAATATTCTCTCCCTTCGATGCTTGTCAGCTTCTGCTTTGTACTTAGCATTAGAATCCTCAAGTTTCTTCTTTATTTCAGCCGTCACTGTTTGCCATTGTTCAGCCATATGTTTTGCAGCAACACTAGCATAAGGAGCTCGTGGCAACTTCATTAAGTCCACAGCATGATCTGGTGCCTTAGTGTACACAATTGAAAATGGCGACTTGCCCGTGGTCCTGTGTATCGCTGCATTGTATGCAAACTCGGCTTGTGCTAGTGCCACATCCCATTGCTTCGGTTTGTCTCCACAAATACTGCGAATCAGGTTGCCCAAAGTTCTGTTGGTGGCCTCCGTTTGTCCATCAGTTTGTGGATGAGCAGTGGTGCTATAATTAAGAGAAGAGTCAAACATCTGCCACAGGGTTCTCCAGAAATGGCTAAGGAATTTACTGTCCCTGTCAGATGTGATCGACTTGGGTACACCATGCAAACGCACCACTTCCTTAAAAAACAACTTAGCAATACCTTGCGCATCAGCCACCTTTCGACATGGAATGAAGTGTGCCATTTTTGAGAACCTGTCAACAACAACAAAAACAGAATCCATACCTCTTTGAGTACGAGGTAGCCCTAATACAAAGTCCATTGACAAATCCTCCCATATATTGTGAGGGACTGGAAGAGGCATGTACAGTCCAGTATTTTGTGACTGCCCTTTTGAAGTTTGGCACACATAACAGCGCTGCACAATTTTGCTAACATCTCTTCTTAAGTGAGGCCAGTAAAACCTTTCTTGAACAGCAGCAATAGTCTTATCTCTACCTAAATGACCTGCTAATCCACCACCATGTAAATCTCGAATCAACTTCTCCCTTAGTGAAGAGCAAGGGATACAAAGTTGGTTTCCTTTCATCAAATATCCTGTCATTGGGGCTGCTATAGTGCTGAAATTTTTGATGAAACGCCTATAGAAACTTGTTAATCCCAAAAAACTTCTTAATTCAGTCACGGTTTTTGGTATTGGCCATTCTCTGATGGCTTTTACCTTTTCTTCATCTACTTGGATACCTTCTGAACCAACAATGAAGCCAAGGAACAACAATCTTTTAGCCATAAAACTGCACTTCTTTAAATTGGCATAAAGCTTATTCTCTTGTAAAACCACCAAAACTTCTCTCAAGTGTTTAAGATGTTCCTCTTCTGACTTACTATATATTAGAATGTCATCAAAGTAAACAACCACAAATTTTCCAATGAAAGGTTTCAATACCTGATTCATCACCCTCATGAAAGTGCTTGGGGCATTTGACAGCCCAAACGGCATAACCAACCACTCGTACAAACCTTCCTTTGTCTTGAAAGCTGTTTTCCATTCGTCTCCAGGTCTAATTCGAATCTGATGGTAACCACTTCTCAAATCAATCTTTGAGAACACCATCGACCCGCTCAATTGATCCAGCATATCATCAAGTCTTGGGATGGGAAACTTATAACCAATGGTGATTTTGTTGATTGCACGACTGTCAACACACATTCTCCAACTACCGTCCTTCTTAGGTGTCAATAATGCAGGTACAGCACATGGGCTCATGCTGTCTCTAACATAACCTTTATTCAACAGTTCTTGCACTTTCTCTTGTAAGATCTCACTTTCTTTTGGGCTCATTCTATAATGTGGTAGATTAGGTAAAGTAGATCCAGGTATCAAGTCAATGTGGTGCTGAATATCTCGCATAGGAGGTAGTCCATCAGGCAAATCCTCAGGTATAACTTCACTAAACTCCTCCAACAATGGTTTGACGATCGGTGGTACCTTTACCTCTTGACCCTCGTCCACAGAGAGAATTTGTTTCACAATCAGTGCATGAACCACTTTAGACTCTCTCACTGCATCCTCTAACTCTTTTTCAGATTTCATTAATGTGATGTATGATTTTTCCTTAACTTTGGCAGCATTAGAATGCTTATTTACTCGTAAAGGAAGTAGAGTAAATTTCACTCCTTTTCTCTCCAACTTGTACACATTATCTCTGCCCGCATGTTGTGCATCAACATCAAACTGCCATGGCCTGCCAAAGAGTAGGTGACACACATCCATGTCCACAACATCACAATACACTTCATCTTGATATTTTCCAATAGAAAAAGGTACCTTACACCGCTCAGTCACCTTAATCTTTTCTGCAGCTTTGATCCATCCAATTGAATAAGGATTTGGATGTTTTTCAACAGCCAACTGTAATGAATTCACCACATCCCTACCAATAATATTCTCACAACTACCGCTGTCTATGATTAACTCGAAGACACGGCCATTGATAGTGCATCTGGTTCGGAACAATTGGTGACGTTGGGTAGCATCATCTTGCTTTGGAGCCAACATCAATCTTCTAATAACAAAATTCGGCTCTCCTTCATCATCACCTTTATCACAATCACTTTGTTCATCATCCCCATCAGGTTCACAATAAACCTCATCTTCTATCTCTCGCTCCACAATATTAATACCTCTCCTATTAGGGCATTCATTCGATCGATGACCTGGTTGCAAACACCGGTAACATTTGCCAACCATAGATTTAGAAGTGGTGTTGGCTGATTTCAGGTTTTCGCTTTTGTCCATCGGCCTTTTCCCTACTATTTTATCATCCTTTGCCACCTTCTGCAACTCTCGTGTTGCCCCAGTGTTTCTGGTATAGCCTTCATTAGCAAAACCACGCCTATTTGAATCCCACTTACTACTTTTCTCTTGCAACATCAATTCAGCTTTCATGGCCATATTCTTTGCCTCATTCAGATTATACATAACCTGAACCCCAATCTTGTCTCGAAGTTGTGGTTTCAACCCATCCAAATATCGTGCAACTTGTTGGCCCTCACTCTCACGCAAATCATTCCTTTCTGCCAACCGCATGAACTCAGCGGTATACTCATGAACAGACCTTTGTCCTTGGCTGCACCTTTGATATTGCTGAAATAAAATCTGTTCATAATCAGGAGGAAGAAAATCCCTCTGCAATAACTGCTTCATCCTGTACCAAGTTCGAACAGGTTGCTTCCCTTCACGGTACCTCCTGTTTTGTAACCTTTCCCACCATGCAGAGGCCCCTCCTTTCAACCTACATGCCACCAACTTCACCCTTTTTTCTTCAGGGATCTCCATATACTCAAAGAATCGATCAACTTCAGCCACCCAATCAATAAAATCCTCAATATTCAACCCCCCATTGAAACTCGGAATATCAACCCTTAACTTAAAATCATAATTATCTCTTTCATACTGGTTACCTTGATTTCTGCCATGACCATTATCACGCCTAGCGGCATGGTAACGGCCTAACCAGTCCTCTTCTTCCTCCTCCTCCTCCGAGTCATCTCCTTGGCTGGAGTTGTCTCGGCGTCTGCCAGCAGTAGTTTTGCCGAAAAAGTCGCCTCGAGCATCGTCATCTCTCGGTCGATCTCTTCCTTCAGCCCTATTCCTGTTAGGATTTATCGCGAAGGCCTCAAGTCGTGCGACAAGATCCACAAGGCTTTGTTTTATCCCCTGAACACTCTGTTCCAGAGTTTTAACTGCCTCCCCTTGAGCCTTAACCTCAGCCCTGAGGTTTTCCATGTCCCGATCTCCGTCGGAGCCATGATTGCCTTTTCCTGCCATTGGTTATGGAAGGAAAACCCGCTCTGATACCACCTGACGCAGCGAGTAGCGCGAGATAGTTGTTCTTTTCTCAGAAGAGAAGAAACACGTAAAAACAATTTAGAATTTTCTTAATTTCTGATTAATCTCTCTAAAAGATACACCCAACACTTTTATAGGTGTTGGTTCTGTCTAAATTACAAAGAAATAAATAACTACTAGCTTAAAATAAAATAACTGCTAATAATATAAACTGCTCATAATAGAACTACTAGCTTAAAATAAAATCTGCTTAAAATGGCTCAAGCATTTCTTTCTTTCTTTCTTAAAATAAGCTCTGCATCACATTCTAAGTCATCTGATCACTATAATCTATATTTGAATACTTTATATTGTCCATAATATAATTAAGAGCATATATATTGTAAATTATTCCATTATACATAGAAAATATGCATAAAATGAGCAAATAAAGCATATTCCACGCAATATTTGAGCATTTTAAGTGATTCTGCACATATTCTAAGTCATCTGATCACTATAATCTATATATGAACACTTTATATTGTCTACAATATAATTCAGAGCATATATATTGTAAATTATTCCATTATACATAGAAAATATGCATAAAATGAGCAAATAAAGCATATTTTGCGCAATATTTGAGCATTTTAAGTGATTCTGCACTCATTCTAAGTCATGTGATCACTATAATCTATATTTGAACACTTTATATTGTCTAAAATACAATTCAGAGCATATATATTGTAAATTATTCCATTATACATAGAAAATATGCATAAAATGAGCAAATAAAGCATATTCTGTGCAATATTTAAGTAATTTAAGTGATTCTGCACTCATTATATGGCATTTGATTAGAATAATCTATATTTCATATATTCATGTTGTCTACAATATAATTCAGAGCATACTCATTAGAAAAAAATTAGTTATACATATAAAACAGACATAAATATGGAAATAAAGATATTCTGCGCAATATTTGAGCATTTTAAGTGATTCTGCACTTATTCTAAGTCATCTGATCACTATAATCCATATTTGAACAGTTTATATTGTCTACAATATAATTCAGAGCATATATATTGTAAATTATTCCATTATACATAGAAAATATGCATAAAATGAGCAAATAAAGTTTATTCTGCGCAGTATTTGAGCATTTTAAGTGATTCTGCACTCATTCTAAGTCATCTGATCATTATAATCTATATTTGAACACTTTATATTATCTACAATATAATTTAGCGCAAATATATTGTAAATTATTCCATTATACATAGAAAATATGCATAAAATGAGCAAATAAAGCATATTCTATGCAATATTTGAGTAATTTAAGCGATTCTGCACTCATTATATGTCATTTGATTATAATAATCTAGATTTCATCTATTTATGTTGTCTACAATATATATTAGAGCTTACTCATTAGAAAAAAATTAGTTATACATATAAAACAGACATAAATATGCAAATAAAGCTTATTCTGAGCAATTTTTGAGCATTTTAAGCGATTCTGCACTAATTCTAAATCAAAAGGTCCCAATAATCTATTCTTAGAGAATTTATATTGTCTACAATATAATTCAGAGCATTTTTATTCTAAAATAATTAATTATACATTGAAAATTATGCATAAAATGAGCAAATAAAGCATATTCTGGGCAAAATTTGTGCATTTTAATCGATTCTGCTCTCATTCTAAGTCATCTCATCACTATAATCAATATTGGAACACTTTATATTGTCTACAATATAATTCAGAGCATATTTATAGTAAATTACTTATTTATGTGTCGAAAATATGCAACAATGTTAATAAAGCATATTCTGGTTAATATTTGAACATTTTAATCGATTCTGCTCTCATTCTAAGTCATCTGATCACTATAATCTATATTTGAACACTTTATATTGTCTATAATATAATTAAGAGCATATATATTGTAAATTATTCCATTATACATAGAAAATATGCATAAAATGAGCAAATAAAGCTTATTCTGGTTAATATTTGAGCATTTTAATCGATTCTACAGTCCCTCTAAATCACCTGAGTACAATAATCTATATTTAAACACTTTATATTGTCTACAATATAATTCAGAGCATATTTCTTATAAAATATTTCATTATAGATAGAAAATATGCATAAAATGAGCAAATAAAGCATATTTTGCGCAATATTTGAGCATTTTAAGTGATTCTGCACTCATTCTAAGTCATGTGATCACTATAATCCATATTTGAACACTTTATATCTTCTACAATATAATTCAGAGCGTATATATTGTAAATTATTCCATTATACATAGAAAATATGCATAAAATGAGCAAATAAAGCATATTCCAGGCAATATTTGAGCATTTTAAGTGATTCTGCACATATTCTAAGTCATCTGATCACTATAATCTATATATGAACACTTTATATTGTCTACAATATAATTCAGAGCATATATATTGTAAATTATTCCATTATACATAGAAAATATGCATAAAATGAGCAAATAAAGCATATTCTGCGCAATATTTGAGCATTTTAAGTGATTCTGCACTCATTCTAAGTCATCTGATCATTATAATCTATATTTGAACACTTTATATTGTCTACAATATAATTTAGCGCATATATATTGTAAATTATTCCATTATACATAGCAAGTATGCATAAAATGAGCAAATAACGCATATTCTGTGCAATATTTGAGTAATTTAATCGTTTCTGCACTCATTATATGTCATTTCATTATAATAATCTATATTTCATCTATTTATGTCGTCTACAATATAAATTAGAGCTTACGTATTAGAAAAAATTTAGTTATACATATAAAACAGACATAAATATGCAAATAAAGCTTATTCTGAGCAATATTTGAGCATTTTAAGCGATTCTGCACTAATTTAAAATCAAATGATCTCAACAATCTATATTTAAATAATTTATATTGTCTACACTATAATTCAGAGCATTGTTATTCTAAAATATTTAATTATACATTGAAAATTAAGCATAAAATGAGCAAATAAAGCATATTATAGGCAATATTTGTGCATTTTAATCGATTCTGCTCTCATTCTAAGTCATCTGATCACTATAATCTATATTTGAACACTCTATATTGTCTACAATCTAATTCAGAGCGTATATATTGTAAATTATTCCATTATACATAGAAAATATGCATAAAATATGCAAATAAAACATATTCTACGCAATATTTGAGGATTTTAAGTGATTCTGCACTCATTCTAAGTCATCTGATCATTATAATCTATATTTGAACACTTTATATTGTCTACAATATAATTTAGCGCATATATAATGTAAATTATTCCATTCTACATAGAAAATATGCATAAAATGAGCAAATAAAGCATATTGTGTGAATTATTTGAGTAATTTAAGTGATTCTGCACTCATTATATGGTATTTGATTATAATAATCTATATTTCATCTATTTATGTTGTCTACAATATAATTCAGAGCTTACTCATTAGAAAAAATTTAGTTATACATATAAAACAGACATAAATATGCAAACAAAGCTTATTCGGAGCAATATTTGAGCATTTTAAGTATTCTGCACTCATTCTAAGTCAACTGATCACTATAATCTATATTTGAACACTTTATATTGTCTACAATATAATTCAGAGCATATATATTGTAAATTATTCCATTATACATAGAAAATATGCACAAAATGAGCAAATAAAGCATATTCTGCTCAATGTTTGAGCATTTTAAGTGATTCTGCACTCATTCTAAGTCATCTGATCATTATAATCTATATTTGAACACTTTATATTGTCCACAATATAATTTAGCGCATATATAATGTAAATTATTCCATTCTACATAGAAAATATGCATAAAATGAGCAAATAAAGCATATTGTGTGAATTATTTGAGTAATTTAAGTGATTCTGCACTCATTATATGGTATTTGATTATAATAATCTATATTTCATCTATTTATGTTGTCTACAATATAATTCAGAGCTTACTCATTAGAAAAAATTTAGTTATACATATAAAACAGACATAAATATGCAAATAAAGCTTATTCGGAGCAATATTTGAGCATTTTAAGTGATTCTGCACTCATTCTAACTCATCTGATCACTATAATCTATATTTGAACACTTTATATTGTCTACAATATAATTCAGAGCATATATATTGTAAATTATTCCATTAGACATAGAAAATATGCATAAAATGAGCAAATAAAGCATATACTGCGCAATATTTGAGCATTTTAAGTGATTCTGCACTCATTCTAAGTCATCTGATCATTATAATCTATATTTGAACACTTTATATTGTCTACAATATAATTTAGCGCATATATATTGTAAATTATTCCATTATACATAGCAAGTATGCATAAAATGAGCAAATACCGCATATTCTTTGCAATATTTGAGTAATTTAATCGTTTCTGCACTCATTATATGTCATTTCATTATAATAATCTATATTTCATCTATTTATGTCGTCTACAATATAAATTAGAGCTTACGTATTAGAAAAAATTTAGTTAAACATATAAAACAGACATAAATATGCAAATAAAGCTTATTCTGAGCAATATTTGAGCATTTTAAGCGATTCTGCACTAATTCTAAATCAACTAATATCAATAATCTATATTTAAATAATTTTTATTGTCTACAATATAATTCAGAGCATTTTTATTCGAAAATATTTAATTATACATTGAAAATTAAGCATAAAATGAGCAAATAAAGCATATTCTGGGCAATATTTGTGCATTTTAATCGATTCTGCTCTCATTCTAAGTCTTCTGATCACTATAATCTATATTTAAACACTTTATATTGTCTAAAATCTAATTCAGACCGTATATATTGTAAATTATTCCATTATACATAGAAAATATGCATAAAATATGCAAATAAAGCATATTCTACGCAATATTTGAGCATTTTAATTGATTCAGCACTCATTCTAAGTCATGTGATCACTATAATCTATATTTGAACACGTTATATTGTCTACAATATAATTTAGCGCATATATATTGTAAATTATTCCATTATACATAGAAAATATGCTTACAATGAGCAAATAAAGCATATTCTGTGCAATATTTGAGTTATTTAAGTGATTCTGCACTCATTATATGTCATTTGATTATAATAATCTGTATTTCATCTATTTATGTTGTCTACAATATAATTCAGAGCTTACGCATTAGAAAAAATTTAGCTATACATATAAAACAGACATAAATATGCAAATAAAGCTTATTCGGAGCAATATTTGAGCATTTTAAGTGATTCTGCACTCATTCTATGTCATCTGATCACTATAATCTATATTTGAACACTTTATATTGTCTACAATATAATTCAGGGCATATATATTGTAAATTATTCCATTATACATAGAAAATATGCATAAAATGAGCAAATAAAGCATATTCTGCGCAATATTTGAGCATTTTAAGTGATTCTGCACTCATTCTAAGTCATCTGATCATTATAATCTATATTTGAACACTTTATATTGTCTACAATATAATTTAGCGCATATATATTGTAAATTATTCCATTATACATAGCAAGTATGCATAAAATGAGCAAATAAAGCATAATCTGTGCAATTTTTGAGTAATTTAAGCGATTCTGCACTCATTATAGGTCATTTGATTATAATAATCTATATTTCATCTATTTATGTCGTCTACAATATAAATTAGAGCTTACGCATTAGAAAAAATGTAGTTATACATATAAAACAGACATAAATATGCAAATAAAGCTTATTCTGAGCAATATTTGAGCATTTTAAGCGATTCTGCACTAATTCTAAATCAACTAATCTCAATAATCTATATTTAAATAATTTATATTGTCTACAATATAATTCTGAGCATTTATATTCGAAAATATTTAATTATACATTGAAAATTAAGCATAAAATGAGCAAATAAAGCATATTCTGGGCAATATTTGTGCATTTTAATCGATTCTGCTCTCATTCTAAGTCATCTGATCACTATAATCTATATTTAAACACTTTATATTGTCTAAAATCTAATTCAGAGCGTATATATTGTAAATTATTCCATTATACATAGAAAATATGCATAAAATATGCAAATAAAGCATATTCTACGCAATATTTGAGCATTTTAAGTGATTCAGCACTCATTCTAAGTCATGTGATCACTATAATCTATATTTGAACACTTTATATTGTCTACAATATAATTTACCGCATATATATTGTAAATTATTCCATTATACATAGAAAATATGCTTACAATGAGCAAATAAAGCATATTCTGTGCAATATTTGAGTTATTTAAGTGATTCTGCACTCATTATATGTCATTTGATTATAATAATCTAAATTTCATCTATTTATGTTGTCTACAATATAATTCAGAGCTTACGCATTAGAAAAAATTTAGTTATACATATAAAACAGACATAAATATGCAAATAAAGCTTATTCGGAGCAATATTTGAGCATTTTAAGTGATTCTGCACTCATTCTAAGTCATCTGATCACTATAATCAATATTTGAACACTTTATAGTGTCTACAATATAATTCAGAGCATATATATTGTAAATTATTCCATTATACATAGAAAATATGCATAAAATGAGCAAATAAAGCATATTCTGCGCAATATTTGAGCATTTTAAGTGATTCTGCACTCATTCTAAGTCATCTGATCATTATAATCTATATTTGAACACTTTATATTGTCTACAATATAATTTAGCGCATATATATTGTAAATTATTCCATTATACATAGCAAGTATGCATAAAATGAGCAAATAACGCATATTCTGTGCAATATATGAGTAATTTAATCGTTTCTGCACTCATTATATGTCATTTCATTATAATAATCTATATTTCATCTATTTATGTCGTCTACAATATAAATTAGAGCTTACGTATTAGAAAAAATTTAGTTAAACATATAAAACAGACATAAATATGCAAATAAAGCTTATTCTGAGCAATATTTGAGCATTTTAAGCGATTCTGCACTAATTCTAAATCAACTAATCTCAATAATCTATATTTAAATAATTTTTATTGTCTACAATATAATTCAGAGCATTTTTATTCGAAAATATTTAATTATACATTGAAAATTAAGCATAAAATGAGCAAATAAAGCATATTCTGGGCAATATTTGAGTAATTTAATCGTTTCTGCACTCATTATATGTCATTTCATTATAATAATCTATATTTCATCTATTTATGTCGTCTACAATATAAATTAGAGCTTACGTATTAGAAAAAATTTAGTTATACATATAAAATAGACATAAATATGCAAATAAAGCTTATTCTGAGCAATATTTGAGCATTTTAAGCGATTCTGCACTAATTCTAAATCAAATGATCTCAATAATCTATATTTATATAATTTATATTGTCTACACTATAATTCAGAGCATTGTTATTCTAAAATATTTAATTATACATTGAAAATTAAGCATAAAATGAGCAAACAAAGCATATTATGGGCAATATTGTGCATTTTAATCGATTCTGCTCTCATTCTAAGTCATCTGATCACTATAATCTATATTTGAACACTTTATATTGTCTACAATCTAATTCAGAGCGTATATATTGTAAATTATTCCATTATACATAGAAAATATGCATAAAATATGCAAATAAAGCATATTCTACGCAATATTTGAGCATTTTAAGTGATTCTGCACTCATTCTAAGTCATGTGATCACTATAATCTATATTTGAACACTTTATATTGTCTACAATATAATTTAGCGCATATATATTGTAAATTATTCCATTATACATAGAAAATATGCTTACAATGAGCAAATAAAGCATATTCTGTGCAATATTTGAGTTATTTAAGTGATTCTGCAGTCATTATATGTCATTTGATTATAATAATCTATATTTCATCTATTTATGTTGTCTACAATATAATTCAGAGTTACTCATTAGAAAAAATTTAGTTATACATATAAAACAGACATAAATATGCAAATAAAGCTTATTCGGAGCAATATTTGAGCATTTTAAGTGATTCTGCACTCATTCTAAGTCATCTGATCTCTATAATCTATATTTGAACACTTTATATTGTCTACAATATAATTCAGAGCATATATATTGTAAATTATTCCATTATACATAGAAAATATGTCACACCCCAAACCAAGCCATAATCTGGGGAGGACAGCCCCGCCACGCATACACAATCTACTGTGTACACGTAAGGCTATAAAACAGTGTCACAGATACAATATCTTTCACAAATAATAATCACATAATTAAGGCATCGTTTGTTCATACAACAAAAGTGCTGATAACATATTTACATATCAAAATTTCCAGTCATCATACAAACAAAACATAATAATAATGCACAGCGGATAGTGACTATTCCAGCTCGGCTTGGTCTTCTGATAAAACTCTATCTGTTAAGTCTACCAAACCTGAACCTGCACCACAAGCATTTATGTGGGCTGAGTACATGAATACTCAGTGTGGTATAAAGCCAAAAAGGTCCTGATTAACTCTAGCTAGAATTAAACCATACTTTTAAGTTTGTCACTTTTAAGATCCTCAAATGCAATATCTATGTGTGATTTTATGTGTTACTGCAATCAACTACATGGCATGCAAAAGTAAACAGAAAAATCTCTGGAGATATAGTAGTAATAATACAATATAGTACGAGATGTATAAAACCCCCATCACTCAACAAAAGGATTTATAAAGTCACAAATATTAGTCATAGCTGGAACTTCCAGAGCGATTGCCGAAACTGACCTGGAAATATCCAGAGCTAATCGCCGAAATAAGCTGAAAATTCCTAAATCGAATTATCCTCACGATAACCCAATAATGATATGAACCGTGCCTAAGATAGATCAACCCTGAGAGTAGCTCGACGAAAAATAGCTCCTGAGCCCACATCCCCGGCCAAAAGGTGTGAGACAGTAAACACGGTACCGGTCACTGCAGAGAGGAGATCGAGAGGCAGTCTAGCAAAGGATGGCACATTTCCCATAGCTCAAGTCACACAATCGAGAATATAATAGCAATAATAAAAGAAAATAAAAATAACCAAACGACCGCAGAGCCGTCTGAAGGTCGGCCTGCAGAGTGGTTATAAAACATACCACTCGGTCTCGCTATCCTGAACCATACCACATGTTGATAAATGAGCACATTTAAGTACTATATTATATCTATATGCAACCAAATGTCTACATGTAGTAATTAAACCAATCTTTAATTAATTCCATGCATATGAGAGTTCTGCAGTGTTTATGATATGCACACATTTAATTATTGATCTAATTCTAAACTAAAGAATAGACAAAACCTAAGGCATCCACAAGTCATAAAAAGACTGCCACACCTGAAAAAGTCAGAGACGGAGCGACTACTCAGCCGGAGGGTCGGTGAAGTCCTGACTAGCTCCTACAGTCTCGTGCTCAGGGTATAAGTCGTCCACCTGTCCAGAGAAGTCCTGTGGAGCACCTGACGAACGAAACTCACACGTTAAAATCTACTCTAACGACCTACCCCGTTCTGGTTATTGGTGTACTGAACCATATTTAAAAACTAGACATTTTCAAAGGAACTCGAATTCTAATTTAAAAGAAGATTGGAGTTTCTAGAAAAGGACTCGGTATTAAAATATGCTATTATAATTAAAGAAATACTTTGGTAACATTTTTGGCAGAGTTTCTTTTATAAAATAGGTGTGAAGAAAGACGCTTTGACGAGAACCTATAGTCCAATCTACACGTTTAAGTCGTGGAAATATTTTGTTTGGTTTTAGAAAATCGTTTGATAAGTTTTAGTTATAGTTTTTAATAGTGTTTTGCTCAAGTATGAAATACTTATTTTGTGTATCTTTTTGGATACAAGAACCTTATTGGAAAATTATAAATAGCATATAAATTGTGTTGATACTTTTATTCCATTCAAAATAAATGAAACTCAATAAACGTACAAATATAAGGTATAAGGAAATGAAACACAAATGCTAATAGTGTTAGGTATAAATAGTGTTAATTATATAAATAAAGTTAGTATGTAATATAAAATATTAATATGTTGATGTTTTAATGTGTTGGTGTTTTATTGTGTTTGGGATCATACGAGTCCATATAGATTTTTCCATTGTATCTGTAATTTCGAAATATTCATGGACTATTTGGAATCATCTCCCGTCTTTAAGTTTACGTATTAATCTGATTTATTTAGGCAACAAATTAACTTGGGTCATATACCTTAACATCGGTCCACTTAGCTAAGTCAATTTATTTCACTAATTCCATTTTTAAACTCTTTAATTTTCGGACCTGGCCCAGTCCAGAAAATAAGTTCAATTTATAAATAATTCGGACAGCCCACAAAGGCAAAGGAAAAAGGCCCACGAGAATAAAGCCGAACAGGCCTCCAGTGCAAAAAGCACACGGCCCAGAACAAAGGAAAAAAAAAGGAACAGCCCAGAGAAGTCGGGTTTCGGGGATCAAATCCGAACCCAAATAACAATGATTTTGCACATAGAACCCTAAATCAAATTTATTTACACAACTTTAACACTAGGGACCCTAATAACAGATTTATTCACATAGAAGTCCTAAAGCAGTTCAAAAACATTTACATAAAGGTCCTAAAATCGGAAAACTTAACAATGGGTCCCTGGACCCGACTGAACTCCTACCAGAGAGCGAACAGAGGGGAAACCGACTGGTACCAAGCCTGTACCAGCATGGCATCAGTCCAGAAAGTACCCTACAAGTGAGATACACCCATATTTGACGAGATTTACGCCTAATAACAGATCAACAAGCCTTAAGACTACAAACCCCAAGAAAGCTAAGCTATCATTGTTCCTCAAATCCAACTCAAGTGACAGTTAATCGAATTTCACACATTCAACCCACAACAATAACAACTAGCCTAAATATCAATTATAACCAACCTAAAAGACTTGTACAAGCTATGACAGGATGAGAAACAAGTGTATCACTGAACATGGACGCTTAACAGTCGACAAACCAAAAGATAACCTCAATCATGCATTTAGAACTGACCAATTGTTAGGAGATAAGCTAAGACAGCAACACAACCATTCTAAAACGACTGTTAGCACAAAACAACCTCAACTAAACTAATAGCAAGCCAAACTACTTAGAAGGGGACAGAAATGACCTTGATTAAGCATGCACCACCTCCAACAGTTTAGATTAAACACACATCTATCCTATAACAGTTTAGTTGAGTCCACAAGCAAGCCTACATGCTCATCAGGTCCCACTGAGGAGATGCACAACCCCAAAACACAACTTATCAGCTCAACAGTTCAAACCAACAGCACAACAACAGTTCAAAGAGGGGCATTGCACGAAATCAACACACAGTCAGTCGATTTACCAGACACGCCAAGCACAGTTCATTCATGTGCAAGCCTCAATATTTCAATCACAACACAGAACAAGGAAAAGAGAGAGGTAATCAAACCGTTAGGGCAAAGCAAAGAAGAGGAGATGAGGAAGAGGTGTTCAGCTACAGTCAACTATCACTGCTACAGCCATCAAGCCATCAGTTTTCATCGCCATTGTTGACCAGTGCAAGGAATTAGAGAGAGAAGAGAGAGTGTGAGAGTTAGGCAAAGGCAATAGAGGAGTGAGATGGGTTTTCGAGGGGGAGACAGTGAGAATAAAAGAGAGAGGTGAGGGTTTCGGCTGAGAGTTTGAGTGAGAGGGGATGGGTGCAAGAGAGAGAGACAGCTCGGATTGAGGGAGAGAGAGAGACATTGAGGGTTGCTTAATAGACGAAGGAAAGAGAGAAGGTGGGGTCACACTGCTGAGGTGGTAGGCGGAGAGGAGGCAAGGCACAGTGAGGTGGGGTCGGGGTTTGCTCCTGAGTGGTTTCGCGAAACCATGGTGAGAGGAAACCAGGGGCAGAAGGAAGGGGTCCCACTGTTGCTATCCGATTGGGGAAGGGTGAAGGAAGTAGCGGAATTTGGGGGAGGAGAGAGGTGGGTTCTCGCGTCTCCACGCTGGCGAAAGAGAGAGGGGGTGACATGGAGGCGAGAGCGGATTCATCGAGAGAGAGAGAGAGTGAGTTGGCGGAAAGAGGGAGACGGGTGCATCCGCATCCTCGACAGTCGAAAAAAACGACTGCTCCGTGCTGTCGTTCAACGTGATCCGTCGGATTGCGATCGAAGGACGCGGAACAGATAATAGAAAATAATCTTCTCTCTCTAGCCTGCTTCCCCTGCCCGCCTCCTCTTCCCTCTAACTCTTCCGTCTCCCAAGCGCATCTTCTCTTCTTCCAAGTTCTGAATTCAGCTCTAATGGAGAAGGCAAATTAACCACTTCGCCTCCTTTGTTTCATGCCTCCTATCGCCACTCCCTCATATATGTGCTCAAGACCTACGTGTTTCCTTGATCTAAGTTGGACAGAAAGACAACCCAATCTTCTTTTTTTTTTTTTTGAAATTTAAGTTGCAAATTGAAATTCAAGTTGGACAGAACTACAATTGAAATTCAAGTTGCAAATTGAAATTCTGTTGAACTCTGTCGTCACTATACTGAGTGATTTTTTTTTTTTTTTGTGCTGATTTCTAATGTTGGTAACACCTGGATGAAGAAGTCCTTTGGCATTCTCTTCCTTGATCACAACCCAATTATTGATATCTTTGGTGCATCATCTGATGTTTGATATTTTGATGCAAACAACTTAGTATTTCATTGTCTCAAGTATGATTTTGCCAATTTAATCTGAACCAGAATAATTATTTTAGACGTTAATTTAACATGGAGATTATATTTAATCATCGTCTATGTTTTCTTATTCTTTACGGTTCCTAACTTATGATATGGGGAGACTAATACACAAAAACTGTTGGATGCTAAGTTGCTGATATGTATGTCATATGTATGAAATTGACTAGGTTAATATTAGTACCACACATATGACTAGGTTAATATTAGTACCAAATTTCCTTTCATCACCGTACCAGTTGGTGGCATCTCCACCAATGGAGTCATACGCACCACAAACTAACCCCACCATTGAACTCCTTCCACTCTCGTGATGCTAAAGAGTCCAAACCGGTGGTTTCCGGCGAACGGAAATGGTCGGAGGCCCTTAACGGGTTCGTAACCCGATTAGGTGTTTCAATTGCTTTTTTTTTTTTTGGACGAAAGTGGGACTCGGGCAGGGAGGGGCAGAGCGGAAATAGGGAAGGGGCTTGCGCGTCCTTCGATCGCGATCCAACGGATCGCGTTAAACGACAGCACGGAGCAGTCGTTTTATTCGACTGTCGAGGATGCGGATTGGGAGACGGGTAGGAGATGACCCGTTTCGGAAAATTCCAGAGGGAGGTGAGATAAAAGGGAGAGAGAAGGGATTTGATCAAACGGCTCAGAATAATCGGAGCATCAAAAATTTGATCAAACGGTCCAAATTGAAGAAAACTAGGAATTATTTTGAACAAGCAGTAAAACTTAGATTTTGATACAGATTTAGGCCATAGAAAAATTATAAAATCGTTAATTGGATTTTTGAAACTTGAATTTATTTGTTTGCTTGAAGTTTTAGTTTGATATAATATTTTAATTATCACTTTTTAGATTAAGCCATGATTTCTGAGAATTTCTCGATTAAAAATTAGATCAACTACTAATTTATAACAACTAACATTAGTTTAAAACTTAACTAATATAAATATATATATTAAATTTTTATTTTAGAATTTTACGGGTTTTTACAAAATATGCATAAAATGAGCAAATAAAGCATATTCCGCGCAATATTTGAGCATTTTAAGTGATTCTGCACTCATTCTAAGTCATCTGATCATTATAATCTATATTTGAACACTTTATATTGTCTACAATATAATTTAGCGCATATATATTGTAAATTATTCCATTCTACATAGAAAATATGCATAAAATGAGCAAATAAAGCATATTCTGTGAAATATTTGAGTAATTTAAGTGATTCTTCACTCATTATATGGAATTTGATTATAATAATCTATATTTCATCTATTTATGTTGTCTACAATATAATTCAGAGCTTACTCATTAGAAAAAATTTAGTTATACATATAAAACAGACATAAATATGCAAATAAAGCTTATTCGCAGCAATATTTAAGCATTTTAAGTGATTCTACACTCATTCTAAGTTATCTGATCACTATAATTTATATTTGAACACTTTATATTGTCTAGAATATAATTCAGAGCATATATATTGTAAATTATTCCATTATACATAGAAAATATGCTTACAATGAGCAAATAAAGCATATTCTGTGCAATATTTGAGTTATTTAAGCGATTCTGCACTCATTATATGTCATTTGATTATAATAATCTATATTTCATCTATTTATGTTGTCTACAATATAATTCAGAGCTTACTCATTAGAAAAAATTTAGTTATACATATAAAACAGACATAAATATGCAAATAAAGCTTATTCGGAGCAATATTTGAGCATTTTAAGTGATTCTGCACTCATTCTAAGTCATCTGATCACTATAAAATAATCCATTATACATAGAAAATATGCTTACAATGAGCAAATAAAGCATATTCTGTGCAATATTTGAGTTATTTAAGCGATTCTGCACTCAGTATATGTCATTTGATTATAATAATCTATATTTCATCTATTTATGTTGTCTACAATATAATTCAGAGCTTACCCATTAGAAAAAATTTAGTTATACATATAAAACAGACATAAATATGCAAATAAAGCTTATTCGGAGCAATATTTGAGCATTTTAAGTGATTCTGCACTCATTCTAAGTCATCTGATCACTATAATCTATATTTGAACACTTTATATTGTCTACAATATAATTCAGAGCATATATATTGTAAATTATTCCATTATACATAGAAAATATGCATAAAATGAGCAAATAAAGCATATTCTGCGCAATATTTGAGCATTTTAAGTGATTCTGCACTCATTTTAAGTCATCTGATCATTATAATCTATATTTAAACACTTTATATTGTCTACAATATAATTTAGCGCATATAAATTGTAAATTATTCCATTCTACATAGAAAATATGCATAAAATGAGCAAATCAAGCATATTCTGCGCAATATTTTAGCATTTTAAGTGATTCTGAACTCATTCTAAGTCATCTGATCATTATAATCTATATTTGAACACTTTATATTGTCTACAATATAATTTAGCGCATATATATTGTAATTTATTCCATTATACATAGAAAATATGCTTACAATGAGCAAATAAAGCATATTCTGTGCAATATTTGAGTTATTTAAGCGATTCTGCACTCATTATATGTCATTTGATTATAATAATCTATATTTCATCTATTTATGTTGTCTACAATATAATTCAGAGCTTACTCATTAGAAAAAATTTAGTTATACATATAAAACAGACATAAATATGCAAATAAAGCTTATTCGGAGCAATATTTGAGCATTTTAAGTGATTCTGCACTCATTCTAAGTCATCTGATCACTATAATCTATATTTGAACACTTTATATTGTCTACAATATAATTCAGAGCATATATATTGTAAATTATTCCATTATACATAGAAAATATGCATAAAATGAGCAAATAAAGCATATTCTGCGTAATATTTGAGCATTTTAAGTGATTATGCACTCATTCTAAGTCATCTGATCATTATAATCTATATTTGAACACTTTATATTGTCTACAATATAATTTAGCGCATATATATTGTAAATTATTCCATTCGACATAGAAAATATGCATAAAATGAGCAAATAAAGCATATTGTGTGAAATATTTGAGTAATTTAAGTGATTCTGCACTCATTATATGTCATTTGATTATAATAATCTCTATTTCATCTATTTATGTTGTCTACAATATAATTCAGAGCTTACTCATTAGAAAAAATTTAGTTATACATATAAAACAGACATAAATATGCAAATAAAGCTTATTCGGAGCAATATTTGAGCATTTTAAGTGATTCTGCACTCATTCTAAGTCATCTGATCACTATAATCTATATTTGAACACTTTATATTGTCTACAATATAATTCAGAGCATATATATTGTAAATTATTCCATTCTACATAGAAAATATGCATAAAATGAGCAAATAAAGCATATTCTGCGCAATATTTTAGCATTTTAAGTGATTCTGCGCACATTCTAAGTCATCTGATCACTATAATCTATATTTGAACACTTTATATTATCTAAAATCTAATACAGAGCGTATATATTGTAAATTATTCCATTATACATAGAAAATATGCATAAAATATGCAAATAAAGCATATTCTACGCAATATTTGAGCATTTTAAGTGATTCAGCACTCATTCTAAGTCATGTGATCACTATAATCTATATTTGAACACTTTATATTGTCTACAATATAATTTAGCGCATATATATTGTAAATTATTCCATTATACATAGAAAATATGCTTACAATGAGCAAATAAAGCATATTCTGTGCAATATTTGAGTTATTTAAGTGATTCTGCACTCATTATATGTCATTTGATTATAATAATCTATATTTCATCAATTTATGTTGTCTACAATATAATTCAGAGCTTACTCATTAGAAAAAATTTAGTTATACATATAAAACAGACATAAATATGCAAATAAAGCTTATTCGGAGCAATATTTGAGCATTTTAAATGATTCTGTACTCATTCTAAGTCATCTGATCACTATGATCTATATTTGAACACTTTATATTGTCTACAATATAATTCAGAGCATATATATTGTAAATTATTCCATTATACATAGAAAATATGCATAAAATGAGCAAATAAAGCATATTCTGCGCAATATTTGAGTTATTTAAGCGATTCTGCACTCATTATATGTCATTTGATAATAATAATCTATATTTCATCTATTTATGTTGTCTACAATATAATTCAGAGCTTACTCATTAGAAAAAATTTAGTTATACATATAAAACAGACATAAATATGCAAATAAAGCTTATTCGGAGCAATATTTGAGCATTTTAAGTGATTCTGCACTCATTCTAAGTCATCTGATCACTATAAAATATTCCATTATACATAGAAAATATGCTTACAATGAGCAAATAAAGCATATTCTGTGCAATATTTGAGTTATTTAAGCGATTCTGCACTCATTATATGTCATTTGATTATAATAATCTATATTTCATCTAATTATGTTGTCTACAATATAATTCAGAGCTTACTCATTAGAAAAAATTTAGTTATACATATAAAACAGACATAAATATGCAAATAAAGCTTATTCGGAGCAATATTTGAGCATTTTAAGTGATTCTGCACTCATTCTAAGTCATCTGATCACTATAATCTATATTTGAACACTTTATATTGTCTACAATATAATTCAGAGCATATATATTGTAAATTATTCCATTATACATAGAAAATATGCATAAAATGAGCAAATAAAGCATATTCTGCGCAATATTTGAGCATTTTAAGTGATTCTGCACTCATTTTAAGTCATCTGATCATTATAATCTATATTTAAACACTTTATATTGTCTACAATATAATTTAGCGCATATAAATTGTAAATTATTCCATTCTACATAGAAAATATGCACAAAATGAGCAAATAAAGCATATTCTGCGCAATATTTTAGCATTTTAAGTGATTCTGAACTCATTCTAAGTCATCTGATCATTATAATCTATATTTGAACACTTTATATTGTCTAAAATATAATTTTGCGCATATATATTGTAATTTATTCCATTCTACATAGAAAATATGCATAAAATGAGCAAATAAAGCATATTCTGTGAAATATTTGAGTAATTTAAGTGATTCTGCACTCATTATATGGCATTTGATTATAATAATCTATATTTCATCTATTTATGTTGTCTACAATATAATTCAGAGCTTACTCATTAAAAAAAAATTAAGTTATACATATAAAACAGACATAAATATGCAAATAAAGCTTATTCGCAGCAATATTTGAGCATTTTAGGTGATTCTGCACTCATTCTAAGTCATCTGATCACTATAATCTACATTTGAACACTTTATATTGTCTAGAATATAATTCAGAGCATATATATTGTAAATTATTCCATTATACATAGAAAATATGCTTACAATGAGCAAATAAAGCATATTCTGTGCAATATTTGAGTTATTTAAGCGATTCTGCACTCATTATATGTCATTTGATTATAATAATCTATATTTCATCTATTTATGTTGTCTGCAATATAATTCAGAGCTTACTCATGAGAAAAAAATTAGTTATACATATAAAACAGACATAAATATGCAAATAAAGCTTATTCGGAGCAATATTTGAGCATTTTAAGTGATTCTGCACTCATTCTAAGTCATCTGATCACTATAATCTATATTTGAACACTTTATATTGTCTACAATATAATTCAGAGCATATATATTGTAAATTATTCCATTATACATAGAAAGTATGCATAAAATGAGCAAATAAAGCATATTCTGCGCAATATTTGAGCATTTTAATTGATTCTGCACTCATTCTAAGTCATCTGATCATTATAATCTATATTGGAACACTTTATATTGTCTACAATATAATTTAGCGCATAAAATTGTAAATTATTCCATTCTACATAGAAAATATGCATAAAATGAGCAAATAAAGCATATTCTGCGCAATATTTTAGCATTTTAAGTGATTCTGCGCACATTCTAAGTCATCTGATCAATATAATCTATATATGAACACTTTATATTGTCTACAATACAATTCAGAGCATATATATTGTAAATTATTCCATTATACATAGAAAATATGCATTAAATGAGCTAATAAAGCATATTCTGCGCAATATTTGAGCATTTTAATTGATTCTGCACTCATTCTAAGTCATCTGATCACTATAATCTATATTTTAACACTTTATATTGTCTACAATATAATTCAGAGCATATTTATTTTAAATTATTCCATTATACATAGAAAATATGCATAAAATGAGCAAATAAAAATATTCTGTGCAATATTTGAGGAATTTAAGCGATTCTGCACTCATTATATGTCATTTGATTATAAAAATCTATATTTCATCTATTTATGTTGTCTACAATATAATTCAGAGCTTACTCAATAGAAAAAATTTAGTTATACATATAAAACAGACATAAATATGCAAATAAAGTTTATTCTGAGCAATATTTGAGATTTTTAAGCGATTCTGCACTAATTCTAAATCAAATGATCCCAATAATCTATATTTCAATAATTTATATTGTCTACAATATAATTCAGAGCATTTTTATTCTAAAATATTTAATTATACATTAAATTATGCATAAAATGAGCAAATAAAGCATATTCTTGGCAATATTTGTGCATTTTAATCGATTCTGCTCTCCTTCTAAGTCAGATCATCACTATAATCAATATTGGAACACTTTATATTGTCTACAATATAATTCAGAGCATATTTATCGTAACTTACTTATTTATGCGTGGAAAATATGCAACAATGTTAATAAACCATATTCTGGTTAATATTTGAGCATTTTAATCGATTCTACAGTCCCTCTAAATCTTCTGAGTACAATAATCTATATTTAAACACTTTATATTGTCTACAATATAATTCAGAGCATATTTATTATAAAATATTTAATTATAGATAGAAAATATGCATAAAATGAGCAAATAAAGCATATTCTGCGCAATATTTGAGCATTTTAAGTGATTCTGCACTCATTCTAAGTCATCTGATCACTATAATCTATATTTGAACACTTTATATTGTCTACAATATAATTCAGAGCATATATATTGTAAATTATTCCATTATACATAGATGCATAAAATATGCAAATAAAGCTTATTTTGAGCAATATTTGAGCATTTTAAGCGATTCTGCACTAATTCTAAATCAAATGATCCCAATAATCTATATTTAAATAATTTTTATTGTCTACAATATAATTCAGAGCATTTTTTATAAAATATTTAATTATACATTCAAAATATGCATAAAATGAGCAAATAAAGTATATTCTCGGCAATATTTGAGCATTTTAAGCGATTATGCACTCATTCTAAGTCATCTGATTATTATAATCTATGTTCGAACACTTTATATTGTCTACAATTTAATTCAGAGCTTATTTATTGTAATTTTTTTAATTTTACGTGGAAAATATGCATCAAAGCACATAAAGCATATTATGGTTAATATTTGAGCATTTTAATCGATTCTACACTCATTCTAAATCATTTGATCACAATAATCTATATTTGAGCACTTTATATTGTCTACAATATAATTCAGAGCATATTTATTACAAAATATTTCATTATACATAGAAAATATGCATAAAATGAGATAATAAAGCATATTATGGGCAATATATGAACATTTTAAGCTATTCTGCACTCATTCTAAGTCATCTGATCACTATAATCTATATTAGAACGCTTTATATTATCTTGAATATAATTCAGAGTATATTTTGTAGTATTCTGTCAGTTAGAACGTTCCAATATATATTGTGCACTTAGACAGACCTGTGAACATCGCAGCCTTTCGTGAAATGTTGCAATTTGCATCTTCTGAGCGAAATTGAACCCTTATATATACTCTTCTGTGATGGCAGAGAGTATGTGTGAGTGCCTCTTTCAGTTCTAGATAAAATTAGACAAGAGAGACAGAGGGTTAAAGATTTTCTCAAGGAAGCAATTCAAGACCGACATATCCCTGTATAGACCATCAATTGGGATTAAGACATCGGTCTTGCGAGTCTTCTCTGTTGCAAGGACGTAGTAGGAGGCAAAGGCTAGTGGTATTCAGGCTTTGACGTGGTGTTTCATCATTTCTTCACAAGATCTCTTTCATTTACTTGCAATGGCAGGAGGTAACAATCCTAACTCATAATTTCCGTGTTATATGAGTTAAATTTTCACTTACAGTTGGTATCAGAGCGGGTTAACCTCTGTTACTGCCGAATTAATACTTAGAATCATAAAGTTCTGATTGAAAGACTAAGTAGTAAGTGATAATAGGATGTGTTCTTGTGAGAAACCCTAGTTTTGTAATAAAACATTTGATCTGTTTAAATTTTGGTAATTATAGTAATTGACTGTGTAATCAAGTAGATTTTAGATCTAAGTACATGTAGAAGTCATTGAATACTGTTAATTAACGTAATTTGAGATTAACAGTGTTGATTACAAGTAAATCAGGGTTTCAGGCGCAATTAGGACGGACCGTTCCGATTTTAGGACGACCGTTTCAAATGGAATTGCATAAAGTTTCTGTCCAAATGTTTTATTACAAAACTAGGGTTTCACAAGAAGTGATCAAATTTTAACACTGCTAATCAGACATCAACAAGTTATTTATTTTTCCTATAATTGCTAATCTAATTAAGGTTTTCTGAAGTGTTACATAGTTGGTCAGGTTGAATTCTGTACAAAATGCACATGATTTGAAAACCAGACCGCACCTTCCCTCTCTCTCAGTTTTAAAAGAAACATACAGGAAAAATGTATTCTATTTTGGTTTCTGATATGTAGCAGAGCTAACAAAAGGCTCCTGTCCAGAGCCGTTTTTTAGTCATTTTAATAAAATGTCACGTCTGTAGAGAATGGACCTGATCCCTTTGGGACGGAACATGAGAGAGAGTATTAAAATTAATCCGTATAACTTTTAGTCAGAACGGAATTTAATCCGTATTTGCATCTCCAATATCATATTTATGAATCTATCACTCAGATTTTAGTTGTATTAAAATTATTATAGAACGTGTCATTAAAAAATTCAAGTAATTGTTTTTTTTTATTATTTTAAAACCTTCTTTTTTCTGAATATTTTTTTTTCAGAAATCATATCTTTATTTATTTTAAGTTCATATTGAGCCAAATGAAATGCTTTTCAGATGTAGACTTCCTTATCTGAATAACGAGTTGTCTTTAGAAATATGTATATCATGTCATTATATTAATACATTAAAATATAAAATATTATAATTTTTTACATTGTTTTTGTTGGTTTCAAATATATATAGAAAGATCCAATAAAGTAAATTCAAATGATATGATGTTATAAATAAAATTGTACCATAGATTCGGTTAATTCATAGGATTTAAAAGTTTATGGAAACTGAAGATCTATATTAATGAATGATATATTAATCTATTAACAAAAAAATATTTTTTAAAGATTACAGTTAGCTTTTGAAAATCTTGTATGATATTAGCTTCCTTCTATTGAATAACAAAGATATTGTTAGATACCGGTTTACATATCTTGACGAAAAGAATTAAAAGCACAATCCCACTATATAAACCTTCTAAGACCCAATTTTACTAGGCAGGTTATTCCTTTGTACACTAATTATCAAGAAAGAAGAAAGAAATAAAAGTTTCAATACAAAAAGATGGCCAAATTATCTTATGTCCTTGTTTTTGCCCTTCTCATGGTAGCATCAGGTACTCTTATTTTTTTTGTCGTTCGATCAAATGCTTGAAATTAACAGAACACATCAGATCAGCAAATATTTATAAAATTTTCAACATTTAAATTATATTTGTTTTTTTTATTGTCAGTATTATATTTTGAAAGAAATTACTTCTCTAATTACATTATTTTTTGTCAATATATAGTTGATATTATGATGTCAAAGGCATCAACTGAAACTACAACGACAAGATGTCAAATTTTTTTGAACCACAATGGATGTGAGTTGGCAAAGTGCGCAAAGGAATGCTATCTAAAGCATAAGAATGGGAATGGAGTTTGTATCGAAGGAAAATCAGAAGTTTATGCTTGTGTGTGTAATTATGACTGTTAGCATCCATCTTTTCTCTTATATTTTTAAAGCTGGAGAAGAATAAAGTTAATTATTTGCATCTTATTATATGCTCTGAACCTAAGCTTTGTTATATCTGTAATAAATGGCAAGATGATTAATTTGTTTCTGCAATTTTGATTTTATCTACAAAAATAGTGTTGTATTAGTTGCTGCGGATCTTATAATTTTTTTTTTTTAAATAAAAGCAACCCAATAGAATTACGAGCTTGCTATTAAGCAAGACAGTCAGATACAAAACAAACAACTACGAAGATAGTGTCTCACCCGAGATGAGTCACTTCTCTTATCTAAGGTTCAAGTAACTACAAACCAAATCTACAAAGTAACTAAACAAAAGATCTTCTTCTAACCAAGAAGACCCAACCACAATCAACAACAAACAACAACAATGACAGGACAGAAGTAGCAACAAGGTAGCACACAGTGTTCTAAATTCGTGCCGTGCCGTGTCGTGTCGTGTCAAACACGCCGTGTCCGGATCATTTGTCGTGTCGTGCCGTGTCTAAATGTTTCACGTGTCGTGTCGTGCCGTGTCTAAATTCTAAGGGATGGACACGACACGCCTAAGGACACGGCACGCCTCGTGCCGTGTCGTGCCGTGTCGTGTTTAAATAGATTTGAATTTCATAAAACATAGTCATATACTTATGTTTAGGGATGAATTTTGAAATTCAAATTATAAAATTATCCTAAAAAATAGATAATATAAGAATTTTCTTGTTATTTTATAAAATTTAACATTTTTAACCATCATTATAAACTTGTTGTGTCTCTTGAATTTTGTCGTGTCCCGTGTCGTGCCGTGTCGTGTCGTGTCCTGGAAATTCACGTGTCGTGCCGTGTCGTGTCTATTTCATCAAAGTCGGACACGACACGCTTAAGACACGACACGCCTAAGTTCTCGTGTCGTGTCCGTGTCCGTGTCCGTGTCCGTGTTTTACCGTGTCGTACCACCTTCGTGTCGTGCCGTACCGTACCGTGTTCGGACACGCCGTGCTTTTTTTAGAACACTAGTAGCACACAGTAAAATAACCACACACATTTAACTATGCGCTGAGGAAGTAGTATCTGTGACATATCCCTCGCTGGTACCACGGATCTTATAATTTACTAGCAGCAGTGCCCGCTCAATGTGCGGGCGGGACTTTAAAATATACAAAATAATATTTGACATGGATATATTTTTCATTTTGAATATTTTATGGTCAATGTTGTCTTGATTGGCACTAAAGGTAGTAGTAGTACACATCGATTTGAACAAATAAAAACAATAAAAGTAGACATGTGAAGAGTTAAAAACATAATTCGATTAAAATAAATATGTTTCTTAATAATCGTTAGAGATTTTTTTTATGTCGAAAATGAAAGGGCATGTCAGCTCAAAAATGAAAAAAAAAAAAAAGTGTTTTCTCAGGTATAATTGTCATGAGATCCAGTTCAACCATGTATTAATGCAGAAGAAAGATATATATTTCAATTTTACTAAAGAATACTATCTTATTCAAGGTACTAATAGTCAAATATTATTTAAGAACAAAGATTGGCATGCAGTTGCATATTTCAATATTCTTGGTCACCGGTTAAAAAATAATGCTTGATTATTTGCCTTCCATTCTTAAAAGATTTAATTTGATACTAATCGACAATAATTTAATAAAAAAAATTGTTAATTAGCCTTAAATTTCATATATACAGGAACGAATAAATCCTCTGGTCATTTGAAATGGAAAGTTCCGAGAGAAAAGAATAGGGACATTTTAGTCTTCAATTTTTAAAACTTGAATCTCCTAAATTAATTTACCAATTAATACCCCAATCCAAGCGGCGGGGTCCACCAAAATATGCTGAAGGCAGTCTTATCTCCGATTAATTTAATAGAAAGGATAAATCACTACAATAAGGATGATTTGAATATATTTATTGATGGTAATATTCGCATGAGATCCAATGAGCAATTATCGTTAATTAAATTTTAAGAATATGTTACTATAATTGAGGATTCGGTTCCATAGTGACCTGGCCTATCGAATCCTTGAATATATAGGATCAATTTTACTATTTAAAGCAAAATTCAAATTAAATTTTCATCCAGCGTCAAATCTTTCCCTGATTTGTGCCATCTCCATATTGGCAATTAATCTCTAATGATTTTATATTTATATTTACTTGCCGCCAGCTCACAATTTTTAATGGGCTATTATTTTAGATAATAACCAATATAATGGTTAAATGGAAATAATTGAAGAGAACGTATTTGAAATAAATACAGAATAAAAGCAAAATGATGTGCAACATTAGGTTCAATTTATTATAAGAGGGTAAATTAAGCCATTGAATATCAATGCTATTCGAATTCTAACAGTCGTAAGTAAATTAAGCCATTTATGTACTACACATAGTCACATAAGGCAATCAACTGTAAAAGTAAAGTACATTGGCACCAAAACATTTTATAATTTAGATTATGTAAGAGCAAAAGGGCAACAGAGATCAAATGTATAAAACATAATGACGCCTGAAATGTTTATATACTACGCTTTATCTTATTAATTAAGGGAACCCTATGTATTTTTCTTCACTAATCACCTGAACCGAGACATGAATAATTTACAAAACTGCAAGTTCAAATATGCTCATCTATGAAAAGAGTTTCCTGGGTCCAGTTGTCGGGCCCTCCCTTTCTTTTTTGTAACCATCAACAAACAAGCACGTACGAAATTACATCAAATTACTTGAATATTTTTCAATGTTCAATCATGTCATAATTGAACCAGTACCTTGAATATTTTTCATTGTAGCTTCAATTGTCAGTACATTGTCAGATGCTCTCCCTGCAATGGAAGGCCAAAAGATTTGCTCTAAATAGAATACAAAAGTACCCAATGCAAAATAAATGTTATTTTAATCTGGAACAAGAAATAAAAAAAAAGACTTGCATAATTTGTTATCCTGAAATTAATATCCTTGTGCATCATGAACTAAGTGAAATTTTACACACAAGATCTAGCAATTACCTTGAACTTCCATTTTTTACCCCTTCCTCGACGTACTACACCAGAAATGGCATCTTCCTGCTTCAAGATAGCAAGCTCCTCAGCAAGAGCAGCACGTCTATCAAAGACACAAGAACATACAACATGCACGAGTAGTCAGAAAAAAAGAAAGCTAAAAGAAGGCAACATGTGGAAGTGAAATTTTCAGTTTGACAGAAATCCAGAAGCCAGGTTTCTCTTGAGCATAGATCCAGAGAATTTGTTATCAGTTGGGCAAATTTTAACAAAGAGAAAGATGTAAAACTTATCTTATTCGTTGTTTAAGAGATAATGTGAACATTCTTCTACAGTTTTTCTTTGTTTTTTCTCTTTTTTTATGAAGCAATAATAACTGAGAGGAGGGTACAAATACAAGGTTTGGAGACCTGATATATGCAGCCAAAAAATAATTATGCATGCAGCAGTTGGTGACCCTTATTAGAAAGCACATAATAATATTGTTAACTATGCACTGGGTCAATCAAAGCACAGTTGGATAGACATTGATTATGTAAATTAACATTCAATTAGACTTAGAAAAAAAATATCGAACATGAAATTCATATTTTCCACCATAAAAACATGCAATCCTGCAATGCAATAGTATAACCTAATCGAACACAGTTTACTAATTCAAGGTCAGATAATGAATGTAATTATAAACAGTGATTGTATCTATGACTCTGCACATGGATCTCGGTCTTAGTACCAATCAGTACCAGTACTCAACAATGTTTATCTAATCTCTACAGCTCTCTATCTTTGTACTATAGATCCTCATCAGTAATAAATGAGTATCACAATTGAAAGAAGCTGTTCAGCTTATTACATCAAAAATTCCAGACAAAAGAGAAGTACATAATAGCAAAATCTGAACAACTATCTGAAAGTGCAAAACACTGGTTAGTCCTGATACAAACGAAGTATTTTAAAATATTGATTTCTATGATCCACGTTTGATCGTATATATATGCATGTAAAATAAATTGCTTCCCCTTTGTATAATTTTTGAAAATTGATATATATTGTCCACATTTGCTCATACAGCTTCAAACCCCATGATTGTCACGTATATCATTTTTTAATTATTAATAATTTCTGTCCTTGTTTGGGACAAACTTGTTTGGGACAAAAGGCTTAGTTGTTGTTGTTGTTGTTGTAATAATTTCTGTCATTCACATCGTAACCATGGGCAGTAGCATATAAACACGCTTGCTTGACATTTCATACTAACCAATAAACCAACCCATGGCTTCTCTTTGAACAAAGCCAAGTCTGCATCAACAAAACCAAGGATGTAATTGTGAAAATGTTGATATTTCAGAGGGTTCGAATGTAAAAACTGGAAAGCTGGATTCCAAGGTCAACTGCCAATAAACATTGTCTTAGTGCTAAGCATGCCAACTAACATTCCCTTTTTCTTTGCCTAATAAAGTCGCTAGATGTATGATTAAAGACCTTTTTCCTGATACAAACGAAGTACTTATTTGCAAATAACAATGAACTTGGAAAATACTGGGCAGTACTTATTGCAAATAACTTGTAGAAACATAAATTACTTGCCAATAGGAAATAGTAAATGAGAGCACCGAGTATGCTCCTGGGCTGTCTATTACCAGATAGCGGAGCCTCTCTCAGTACATCAAGTAATTTGCAAAAAATTGAAACCAAATGAAACAAATATCTCGCAATGTCAGGTTGAGAGCACCAAAACACAACATTCATGAGTCCAAAAGTGATCAAATAACAAATCAATGAGAAATTATCTCAAAATTGTAAGGATCGTACAGGCTGATATCGTGAGATATGGCATAAAATGTACCTGATATCGTTTAGGAGCAGAGCAATAACAGTTCTTCCCTCCTGAAAAAAAAATAGTGAAACAAATTACTTGATTGCTTATTGACTTCATGGAATTTCGAAATCAAACTGAATTAACAATAATTTGAGATCGATTTGTTGCTTTAAAACTCCATGGAATTTGCAACCCGGAAAGAGGGATAAAGTGAAAAGATATGAGATCGATAGTGCTAACCTGAACCAGTGCAAGAGGGGACAATAATTTGAGGATGCGATTAAATAGTGAAGGAGTTTCCATCCAATCCAAGCGCCAAATTGAAATTTCGAAAATCCCGCTCCTCTTTTCAATTTTGCTGTCAATAATAAGGGAATTAAAGTTAGCGGCAAACAAAAATTTCAGTTGAAAATTTTAGAAGAAAAACCCTAAAGAAATAGAGGGAGGCAGCTTGGCTTGTCGATTTCTTGCCATATCAGTCAGAGACCATCCGATCTGTTCGATGGAGTGCGGAGAGGAGCGATTTTGAAAACCTAGAGCGGAAGGAGGAAGGACCGAAGGAGCGCTGTCAAATAAAAAGTCCAAAAATTAGCAGGAAGCGGGGCGCTGTTTTAACAAAATAAAGAATGAAAAAAACTTCAGCGATTTAACACGGAAGCAGGGATCGAGCTTTCGTATCGCAGCGTAGCATTTTTTTAAGAACCATTCCAGCGACTCACCAACTTCACTAGCTGTTTATCTGATATCTAGATCTGGACCATAGATCAAATTAAATTAACAAAATCAATGACTCATATTTGATGTTAGAGATTGAATACAACTTTTATCTGGTTTTTCTTACAAGGTTTGTTAGGTGCATTTATAAGTAGTAGAGATAGAGATAGAGATTACTGAAGATATACCGACAGTTCTCAGATAAATAATAACACCGCATTCTTAAGTTGTGCCCTAAATGATAATGCAAATAATGGTGGTACATGACAATAGCGTTCAGTTTTATTCTTACTTGTGTTGAAGAGAAGTCACAAATCAATGTAGTAGTCTTTTTTCAGAAGAAAAACGTACTAGGAAAAAATATGTTTTATTCTAAGTATGTTAAAGTTCAAATATATAATTTGTAATACTTGAGCGAACAATTATAGAAAAAATAAAAAAAATCTTGCGATAAGCTTCTTAAAGTTAATCTATATAAATACGAAGAATATGATTTATTCAAGATTAAAAAGACCGACGTAATGGTAGGTAAATTAAAATTACTAACAACTCAAGTTTGATTATCGAAGTTACATTACACATTTTAGAAATTAGAATCAGTTGAGTCATCCAAACTGCTTAGCAAGTAGCCAGATCTAGATAAGCAAGAAATAATCTAAACTATAAATTTAGCCATACACGTCTTAGAACTATATAAATACGTTTCTGCAACATTAAATACTACTAGAGGAGTAAATCGAGCTTCGCTCGATATTTGACATAATAATAAAAATTAAATATGTTATCATTTAATAAATGTTGATTTTAATTAGGTTGTTATGCTTTTATAATTAATTTAAAGTGTAATAACTGGTAGGATAGAAATAATAAATTATATCTTCATATGTTGATATATTTTATAATTAACTATCACAAATAAAATATATTTTTCCATCATTTCTCATAGAAGCGACTAAGAGAGGTTGAAATAAATTATGTGACAAAAATGACGCAATTATAATCAAAATGAATCTCAATAATGTAACATAAAGAAAACACAACTCTAAGCAACACATATGACAACACAATAAGTAGCACATAAAAAATTAACATACATCTAAAGAAACGGACCAGATTAAGTCGGAGCAGAAAAATCAATGGTCTTGATGGCGTGTCGCACTAATACTAACTAAAAAAAGAACCGACACCCACACATCTTTATTTATAATATTGAAGTCTAATAAGTCTGAACAGCTCAAGTTATTAAAAAGAACTATTAAAGACAATCGCTTGGTTGACTGAATCCAGATATGCTTCCGTGCAGGACGGTGTAGCGCAGCCCTCCGAATCGTCTAATGCATGATGGGTGTCCTGTAAATAATACCAGATTGATAGGCCCGAAAAAAGTTAATTGTCGAGATCAGATCAGACGACTTGAATCAATACGCTGCACAGTCCCGCCCTACACAGGTTTCAGGTCCTGGTTGACTAGCTAGTTCATCTATTTAATAAGGCTACTTTTTTGGAAATATAAGAATGATGATCTCGTACATAAAACTAGATTATGATCTCTGAAATATTTTATGAAAGAGTATGAAGCGCCATATCATTATCCTGTTTAATTTCCATTGCTTTCCTTCCACCCACACCTCACCAATCAAACATGGAGCAAAGAAACTCTATCTAATACTCCCAATAATAACCTTTCATGGACGATGGTACTGGAATATTCCAAAAATATAAAGAAAAATCCACAGTGATGACAGCGACCAAGCTCTTTTGTACAAGTACATCCGAAAACAAGTAAACATACAAGTTCGAATCCTGTTATGCCAAGAAATAACATATATATGTCATAACACAATTCTCTTCTGATATTTTATGGATGACACCATGAATTATCGTACCACAAAGGGGTAAAAATAGGCATAATCAATGATCTCTACAATTCCCTATAGACAAGTAATAAGCACTTTCAGAAACTTAATCAATGTTCAACTCAAAAGAAAAACAAAAACAAAAAACAAAAAACAAAAAGAAGAACAGTGCAAACCACCTAAACCTAATTCTAGGTATAAAATATTGCCTCTATACAATGGCGTATGTACACCACTATCTTAGCCAAAAAAAAGAAGGGCTCCATTTGTGAATGCTTTACCAAGAAGCAACACTGTCATGCTGCTCCAGTATTCAAGTTAGACCCAAATAAGAGAAATTTGTATTGTCGCCAAGTTGTTGATCTATTTACTCCCAAGAATCACTTGAAGCACTTTTTGAAGAAGATGATAAATCTGACAAGAATAACAAAGGTGAAAATAATTTTACTTCAACTGACCAACCAATGAGTTATGGGTTCTTACAACCAAAACTTCCAACAGTTTTTTTTTTTTTTTTTTTTTTTTTTTTTTTTGCTGCTTGTCAGAATCTGGCACCCGTTCTTAGCAAAATACAAAAATTCCATGGTGACAGTAAGTCTTTGGGATGAAGGTAAAGCTATGTATATGCTCTCAATCCAAAAGGTGTTTCTAAAGAAAACACAGCAAATTTCCTTATTTAGAAGTTTTAGATGTTAAAAAAATTTGTTAGAAGATTCTCATGCTAGAAATGTTCTGGGCCAAGTGCATGTTGAAATACACCCAGATAATAATAAGAAAATCTTGCATGCCCTAAAATGAATCCCATAAGAGAAAAAAACTTAAAACATCCTCTAGAACCCCTCCTATTAAACTATTTTCAAAATACCCTCGTTGTTACTCTCTGCACAACTCAAGGAAGATAAAAAATTAAGACAAAAAACAAATAGGTTTGTGTATTAATATATAAAGATTTAAGCCTGGGCAGCAGAATTGCAACTAAGAAGTGTATTATAGAAGAAATTTTTTAGTACCTTGAGAACAGCTTTTACCCTCCATGGCTTCCTTCTTTTGTTCACAGCTAAGACACAGGAAGGGACCATCCCATGGACTGACAAATTTCCTTGGCTGGGAAGGACAGTAATGCAAGGAAATGGCCTCCTCTGGCTTTATCTCTACTTGACAAACCGCACATGCATATATCTTGAACATGTTTTGTATGGGATTTCCAGTATCTAGTCTGAATTATTCATGTGAAAAAAAAAAGAACACATAAGTTAAAAGTGATCAAATTTTAACACGGCTAATCAGACATCAACATGTTACTTATTTTTCTTATAATTGCTAATCTAATTAAGGTTTTCTAAAGTGTTATATAGTTGGCCAGGTTGAATTCTGTACGAAATGCACATAATTTGAGAACCAGACCGCACCTTCCCTCTATCTCTCTCTCTCAGAAAACAAACAGGAAAAATGTTTCTATTTTTGTTTCTGAAATTCTAGCTTAGCTAACAAAAGGCTCCTGTGGATATTCTGGGCAAAAGCTTACCAGAATCACCAACAAAGGTCATCAAGTTGCATGTACTTAACTGGTAACGAACATAACATCTCCTAATGATTCTAAAATAAGAAGAAAGATGAACCTATGAGCTAGTGCTGCAGATCCATCCTCAAATATTTCCTCTACGACATCTGGCTCCAAGGTATATTGTTTCACATTGATTGACTTGACAGATGGTTTCCTACGAAACATGTTTTTTAATGCTCCCATTCCTTGCTTTTTTGGATGAGGAGCTGGAGCAGGGACTGCTTTTTCCTTAGGCAATATGTCTACCACAATGCAGGTTGTGTCATCTTTGAGGCCTCTCACATGTACAGCTTCCTGAGAAGTAATGAAAAAATTCGAAGTTATTTAAAAAAAAAGAAGCATAACTTGCTGCCAAATTGAGTTTTCAAACCAAGAAAATTTCATTCTGTCATGAATCAAGAATCAATCTGCACACATACAAACAGGAGTTATGAAAATCACCAACACTTATGTATTTCTGAACCATTGATTATGCAATTATGAATGCGAAAACACATAAACTGCATCATTGTCATTTTACAGTTAAAAGGTATGAGCAGGACTAGTTTCCGACATTGCAATGATATCAACCTAGACCAGGTAAAACTTGACCCGAAGAAAATAAAACTACAAGCTGAATAAATTTTTGTTTTACTAACATATTCATTACAACAATTAACCAAAAGGAGCATTAACCATATATAATGTCATTTCACATTAGGGGAATCTTACAGAAATTACCCGTTTATACCCAGATATAGATTGTTCACAGTACAATACAGTCAGAACCTAATCAGTTCCTGACTGAACCTGTTTCCAAATAAAAAGGTGGACCAAAACTAATATAAACAAGGGACATGACATGTTCCGTAACCAATTTTTATCTCAACCCAAAAGTGATTCGAATCCGACTTTACCATATCCAATGGCAAAGCCACCCGCCCTTGCCAGGTCTATATCAAAGAAGGGACATTTGGGTTTTCTTGGTAGCTGGATTCCAAAGGCATTGAATAGTATAGCATTGTGCTTCACATTAATTTGATTACAGTATCCCAACAATAACCAAGTTAACATACAAATTCCCCATATTGGAATTGAAAATAGCTTTTCTTTTTGGGGTTTCACTTTCCAACACAAATCCAAAATCCGTTCATAGTGTTTATCAATCAATGAACACAAATTCACAAAGAACAAAAATTTCCAAGTACCTTTACAATCTGATTAGCTGCCGACTCAGCAGGCAAACCATGGCAGCATTTAAGAGAAGATTCAAAACTCAATGCATCCCATACACCATCACTAGCAATTACAAGGCGCCCTCCTGCATTGGATAACTGCAGCGAAATGGACAAACTAGTCTCAGAGATTAAACAAAATTAGTGCATTATTGTCATTTATTGTATTCACTTTTGAAACATGCAAAAACATTATGCTATTGTACCCAAAAAAAAAAAAACAAAAAAAACAAAAAATCAGTTATAAGGATAAAATGAGTTCTAGATATAACTTGTGGCAGTAACTTCACAAACCTTCACTTGTTTCACATATGGAACAGGAACAATGAATTGGCCAACATCCAAATCACCTATAGATCTTGAAAGACACAAACCACCAGGCCAACACCTTAGTGGACCGATCTGTAAGAAGCAGAAAAGGGAGTCAGTTACAAACCATATTATTAGCTTATCACGGAAAAAACATTACTGGGTAAGGAAAAATTCTCAATAACCGAGAACAGTAATCATGTACGAAAGAAAATGAAATGCATTCCTAGCTATAAAAAGATCAATGTGCAAAACCAAACAGGAAGACCATAATAAGGACATCTACTCTGTGTGTGTGTGTGTGTGTGTGTGTGTGAGAGAGAGAGAGAGAGACCAATGTACAAAACTAAACAGGAAGACCATAATAAGAACATCTAAGTGCCTCCACTGTGTGTGTGTGTGTGTGTGTGAGAGAGAGAGAGAGAGAGAGAGAGAGAGAGATTGTAAACAAACCTCTGCACCACCTATAACATTTAATCTGCCAACCTCACCACCACTAGCAGTAATACGTTCTACCCTGAACATAACAGGGAGAAAGAAGAAAATAATCAAAATAGGGGGTCAAAGTACAATTATCATCAGTACTTTAACATTTTGGCGAACATGCAAATAATTTTTACAAGCAAATGTTACAAAACAATTTTCAATATCCTTCTTATCAATGAAATAACATAATATTTCCAATATAACAGGTAAAATTCTCGCTATTGTGGTATTGTATCCATGTCTGACACAACAAGGGCACTCATGTTCCAATAGAGAATGGTTTAAAAGGTTCATTATCACTGTGTATGTACTCAGACACCTGTTTCAGTGTTGTTGCTCCATACTCTATAGATCATTCCAAACTCTCAAGAAAGAAGGTAAAAAAGCAAAACACACCTCATGTCTTTGATTAGAGAAGAAATTTTCACATTTCAGGTCTTATGATCTGAAATTACATGGCATCTGGGACATCTTCTGTTTGGTGCCCTAGAAATTGCTTCACAGAGTTGCACGTATGTCGAGCAACTCATGAGAGTGACCTCCAGGGAAACAAGTACACACATGGGGGGGGGGGGGGGGGGGGGGAGGAGATTTGGGGAGGGAGGGAGAGCTTACTCTTTTTCATCGGCATCCAGCCGATGATCAGCTGACAGATGGTATATGGAACCTTCGGCTGATTCAAGAATGCACCGTGAATCACCTACAGATGCTACGGTAACAACCCATCCATCTATTATCACCATCGTCACAGTTGTTCCCGATGAATGTGCTTAAGTTACCACAGAAGAAAAAAATATATACTAAAGTTAATGTCATATTACCATATTTAAAATAATACAAAAGAACGCTGATGCATGATTTATTACCACATAATGATTCATTACCACATATTACCATATTTAAAATGACACTATGTTTTCCAAATTTTTGTTTGATTTTTGGTTAATTGGAAGAAAAGAGATCCTAATTTTCTGCCGAAACGGTTTACCTTACCAGTAACAGCACAAATCAAGGAAAACTACACTAAAAAAACTGAAACGCATTATAGCAATATGCATAACTGTCGGTTGTGCAATCACATTTGTTTATCCTCCTTAGAACAATAAAAGACCAAATAACCAATAAAATAACTATCTGTGGTCAAGCAGTACCAAGTACACTCGTATGAGCATACCAGTGTCAAAAAAATAAAGCAGCAAGCATGTGATTTATTACATTAATGGTCGCCTTATACATCAAGCAAGTAGTGCTGGCGCTACTAAATAGATACCTTGGTTTTGAAAATCTTTATCCGTTTTGACAAAGGCAGCAACCAAAGCCCTTGGAAGGGCTGCCAGCCAATCATCCCGAGTCAGGTCAGACGGCATAGCACCTAAAACATTGTTTAGCAGATTCTCCTTTGCATATATAGCAGCTTCAGAACCATTGTGCCCATCAAATAGCTAAATTTTTTAAAAAAATAGCATATATTAATTGTACAATATTTATCGTACTCTAAAATTGTATTAATTGAGAGCGTATTCCTTGCTGGCATATTGTATAAATTCAGTAACGCGGTCAAAAAGAGAAATTAGTTAAAATTATAAATAATTGTAATCCAGTCCAATTGATTCCGGTCGATCTACTCAGCGATCATGTCAGTAACTCACTACAGATTCGATCTCAGAGAAATCGAAACAGAGAACAAGAATTCAACACAAGAAAGATCCACGGATCAAAAACTTCGAGATAAAAAGAGAAAATACCGCGAAAACAGAGAATGTGGTGGATCCATCGCCAGGTACTCTCTGACACTCGGCCTTAAAAAGCGTGAAGTCTTCGCCTTTCTTGCTCTGACTGGCCTGACCATACAACACATCAGGCCTCTCTATTCTCTCGCTCGTGTGCTCTCTCTTCAACAAAACCGCAAGCGGCACCGCCATGTCTCTCTTTGTGTTACTAGATCAAAATCTCGAAGTGGCTCACGAAGTAGTCAATAAATGGAGATAGATCGCATTAAGAGCACGCGCAATCGTGGATTCCACGCGCATTCGAGAAATTGTAGAGAAATCGACGAAGAAATTGCAGTGGCCGAGTTTTGTTTGACGAATTTTCTCCTCTCTCGAGTCGGAGTCTGGTCTGGACTTGCAATTACAATTAAGTGATTAACAGTAGGACACGGTGTGGTGTTTCGCGGTGACAGTTTAGGAGACGCGACTACGCGAGATGGTGGTGGGGCCCATTGACTAGAGGAAGGAAGTGGTGTGGTGGGTATATTTTAAGAGTTGTTAAGAGGGAAGTGGAGAAAAGAGGTGAGCACGGACAAGTCGCTGTGGGGCCCTTTCATCGGCCGTGAAATGTTTATTTTAGATTAGATTTTTATTGTATTGTATTGTATGGGCCGTTGACGCCTTTGCGGCTCTTTACACAGCTGGATTTAGGCATATGAGACGGAAGGAAAGTGCCACATTTTGAGGATAAAAGCAACGTTTCCGTTATTATTATTCGCATCCAGACAAGGTTTTTTACTTTTATTTTAAAAAAAAAAGGACACCGAAATTGTAATTCATATCTTTCTTATGTTTTTTGATTACTACTTTGATTTTTTTTTTAAAGAATTATCCACTATTGTTCTTTTCAAAATCGATCGATTTGAAATATAATATGAACTAAATAAAAGACTATATCTTATTTTCTCTTTAATCGTTCAATTTGGACTAACATAATAATTAAAAGACTATATTATATTTTTTATGTTCAATCGGAACTAAAAACTACATGAGATTATGCGCAACCAACAATTATGATTAGTAAACAACATGGGACTACCATTTATTTCAAGCATAATATTTATATTTATACTATATAAAGCATGTAATATTGAATTTCAATTTAACCTTTATTTCTTATAGCATACAACATCTTTCAAAACATAAGATTGGCCAATAAGGTTAGAACAATAACATAAAACAATATATTATATTTAAAATATCTAAAGACAGAAAAATTGAATATCGATCTAATTATTTTTAATTTCTAAATAAATATAACACTATATATTGTCCTATGGTTAATAATAAATAATACAAATGTGGTTAAGAATTACTAATAAACCAATTCGAAAAATTAATATATTAATAAACAATTGATGTAATTTTGTTCTAAGTAGATGAAAACTACATTGTGGAAGAGATCAAACTTGTAAGAAATTAATGTTGCAAAGAATTATATTTTGCAATATATATTTATTGATCTTCTCTAATATCTTATTGTGAGATTAGAAAACGTAACAAACCATGACATTATTTATTAGATTTAGCTTTATCTATCAAATATTAAATTTAAAATTATAAGAAAAACAACATAAGTATTTCATGACAAATGAAAACAAGTATCGTTTGAAACTAGGAGAAGATACTTGAATCAAGATCAAATAGCACAATGCATGATAGATCACGCAAAAATCCACTCTCTCGTGCAATTTTTTTCATAATGTCAACTTTCAATGAATACATGCCAAACTCTCCTGATGTCAATTTTTATGTGCATACATATGGTACATCGCCTTGTAAAAAAAAAAAAAAAAAAAAAAAAAAAAAAATCTACTTGAATTTATAAAGAAGTAAAGAATTCCTATTTAATAAGACTAAATATTTGAAGATACAAGCTACACCAAAATACGATTACATTAATATAATACAATATAATACATATTCCGTTGTAAAAATGTATCCATACTTCATGTTCTTTCAAACTTTTAATTGAGTCGGTTAATATGATATACATACTAAAATTTGGCTGTGAGATAAATAATATATTTTAAAACTAAAAATGATGCCACTTTTAAAAACACTTTAATTTAAAATATGCCATCACAAAATGGCCATCGTAAAATAACTAATTTGATATATGCCACTGTGAAACTTCATAAATTGATTTTTACGCCACTATTTTTTTTTTCAAAAAACATATTAAATTTTATTTATGGAACTTTTCTGTAGCATTTTGTAAATATAGTCGGAATACCCCTAAGCAATATACAATACTTTAAAAAGGGGGAAAAAATATATAGATTCATGCCATTCCAAAACTTTGAAATTTGAAATAAAATTTGATGAAATAAATTTAAAATTTTTGAAATTAAAATTTGAAATTTTAATTTATTGTTTGAAATTAAAACGTGAAAATTTGAACTTGAAAAATTTTAAATTTACAAAAATTCGAAATTCTATATTGATGTGTATTTCTTTTCCAATCAACTGGTGGAATAATTTATTTTATTATTTTATTTTATTTTGTATTGGAATAAAATTAATTAGTTGTTATTAATTTTAATGTTTTATAGTGGCATATTCAAGAAAGTAGTATGATCATTTTAATTAATCAAAGGTATAAATTCTATTTTTGTTATTTTTATAGTAGCGTAAAACTAATTAGTCATTTTGCAATGATAAATCTCAATTTTTAAACTATCGGATAAACCAAAATATCCCTTTTAAAATTATTTTTGTACTTTTAAGATAATAAAAAAGTCATTAATCTAGGAAGTTTTTGAACTCTTAGTAGTAATAAGGATTTATTTTCTGTCCAAACAAACAAAAGATATATACATCGTATATTTTGGTTACTACAAGTATATTAACATTGATTGTTTTTTGTTATCAGTTGTTCGAATTTCAGAACTAATAAAGTTTAGCGTGAAGATATATATTGATTAATTTGCAAAAATACAGATGTACTCCTGGTTAAGGTTTGATTTGATCAACCTATTCTGTTCTCATACGTGATGTTAATTTATAATATTTTTTATATTAACTGGCTAAAATGAAAAAAATATAAAGGACATACATAGAAAATAAAGTTTATCCATCAATCGTTGCAACTGTATATCTAAGAATGAACTATTGATTTATGCAACTTTATTTTTCGCTAACAATAGTTATTATTTTGTTAATACAGTGGAATCAATGTTTCAGCCCCCATGTGCCATCTCCATTTTGCTTTGTTAATACGCACAAATAATTGCAGCTTTCACAACTAATTAAAATAGGAATATTATTAATCCTAGCTGGTCTATATAATCTACAACGACCAAGTCAATCCCTGAAGTGGAGACTACGCATGAGGCATAGAAATTTTAGAATTCCTTTGTCTTTATATTCCTCCTTTGTTTGGCTGTTTATGGCATGCATGCACATGCATAAATTACAGGTTGGACGGCAATATATTATTCACGGCATAACAAACTCCTCTTATTTATTTATTTATTTTTTTAAAAAAACAACATAAGTTTAAATTTTCTCCTCATAAATCCTAGTTCACATCTAGATCTTGGGAGAGAGGCGGAGGCGATGCAATAATCCAAGCATCACAATCAGGAAATATAAGTTTTCACAGCTGGAATAGTGGGACCCGCTTGGAATATGAAACTCACTTGTCTTTAAATGATTGGTTGACTCGTGGGTCATCTGTTTAATCAATTTAACCGCGCAAGCGGCGTTAGGCGATGGCGTTAGCGTAACTGCGGGGGTAAACGCGTAAATCTCGTCTACTGATTGGACTCGGGTTAGGAAGGATTTAGTCAATCTCTTCCGCACAAATTGCGCCTACTTGTTTTTCCTTTTTGCTAATTGTGTTTAGTGGTGGCCGGGTTAGGAAGAATATCATATATTGATCAGATGTTTCTCACATCAGTGGCGACTCCAAATAGGGACGTGTAGGCACTTCCCAACCTTATTTTTAATTTCATAATATTTATATTGATTTTCTTTTAAAAATATAATATAATAAGTATACTAGTGTAAATGTTGCACATCCTTAATTTTTAAATAAAGTAAGTGATATATCTCATTTTTGTGCATATGCTTAATGAATCCCTGGATTCGCCACTTACTAACATACATGTTCATATCATCAAAATTTAATTACATCGTGATATTTATATACACGTCACCATTAATATCATCGGGGGCATGTTTGCTAGTGTGAATTTTCATCGAAATTTTTAACCCGTGACAATAATATGGCTCATTTGATGCAAAATGAAAATTACAAGGACTAACACAAATTTTAAAACTTTAAAATTTAATTGCACAATTTTTTACTTTAAGAATACAAAATATTCTACCAGCATTGTGAATCAAAATATATGACATGGTTCCATCAAATAATATATACAAAATGAGAAATTAATTATATGCAATGAATAAGGATGCACAAATTAACATATACACTACATAATAATCTTAATAAAATAGAATTCTCATGTTGACAATTTTCGTAATCTTTTCTCTCTTATCTTATTATTGTGCTTGTACCCAAAAACCTCACTAATTAATTTACTGTCTGCGTGATTCACCCACTGTGACAAATCATCGAACACCTTCTGCAATCCTCAAGCTCATTCAACAGAGACAAAATTCTCTCCTCTCTTTCAAACAAAATCTCCTCCAGCGCCTCGATCTCGACAGGATAGCTCACCATTTGCTCCTCAACGAACCACATGAACTGCCTCGACTACAACGAATCTGGGAGAGGATCTGTGGAGGGCTTTTAGGTGGTCCACTATCCTGTGTTTTTAGGAAGTAAACTTTACTGCATTTGCAGAAATACCCAACATCTTAAATGTTTTCTCCCAGTTATATATATCTGGTTATGTAGATAAACCTTGGCACTAAACACTAAAAAATAAGTAGTAAATTGAAATAATTTCAGATTAATTTGTTAATCTGAAGGAAAAATATCAGTTACAGTAAATTTATGAGCTGATTTTGTTAATAATCGATTACCTACTTTTCTTCCACCTTAAGAAGAATATAGCACATATATCTCTGAGAGGTAACTATCTCACTCTGATGTATCATAATTATTTGGGATATAATACTACATAAATCTTATGTTTGTTGTTATACTAAATCATCGTGGTAAACTTGTACACGAATTTAATTAGCACATTGATAGGAAGGGAACCGAGATCTTGGTTTGAAGCCAATTTGTCAAAACTTCTAACAAATTCTTATTCGTCCCTTGAAGTATACTGAAGCACATGTCATTATTTAAAGAATTTGTAATGGGTGCATATTTGAAAAATCCTAATTGCCACATGCAAAAGACATTGATGCTTGTAGAGACAGTAAAAATTGGTATTAAAATAAAACTGTACCAGACCTGCTGTTGAACCCTTCTCTTTCTAGCCATGGCAGCTCCAGACTGAACCGGAGCTGGTCCAACAGGATCCAACCCAGTAAATACATCTCGTCTTTGCAACCCTTGATGGGCACTGACAACCTGACCTTCAACATCTGCCTTTCTATTTTGTACAACACCACCAGAGCAAGATCCAGCAAGGGATGCTAGTGAGTTGTCGGGGAGAAAGATGCCACTGTGCAATTGTCTGATGAATGGGTCTGCAGCCTGGCTGTGAGAGAAGGCGAGTCATCCATCAGCATGTGCAACTTCATTGAGTACCGCTTCTTGGCCCGGTACAGCTCCATCCTATGTCTCTCTACTGAGCTTATGTCTTCTTTTATGTATTGTAAATCAGTTTGGATCTGTAGACATTTTGACATGTCATTTTAGTTGAACGTGGTTCAAAGTGAGGAATTGATACCTTGTACAGTATATGCTGGTTATTTTCTTGAGAAGCAAAAAGTAGACTTGATGGTACTGACAGGTCTGGTTATTCAGGCCGGCACAAAAGTAAAAGCCTATTGGTATCCGTAATGGAACTGAGTGACGATGGGAAGTGCTTTGGCAACGGGTTTATTACTTGGAGCAACATTTTTTTTAATGTGACTAAATTGCCCTTCTTAAATTTAGTAAATTCGCTGATTTTCCCATAGATAAATTTCTTTTCTACTTTGGAAAATTTCAAGAGTATAGAGCAACCAAAAAAATAGATTTAAGAAATATTATGCAAAGGAAAGCGTTATATGTCGTCATATTATTTTTCTTCAATGTTTACTACACAAATCAATGGAAATTTTGCGTGTATGATCATATGTGACTTTTGTTAAAAATATTAATGTTGTTTTGGTAGGAATCTAAAAGAAAAAAAAATACAGATATGGAAATGAATTGGATAATAAATCTTGATTGATGCTAAGGGTAGTTTGGACATTTAGAGAAAATATATGTTGCTCCAAGTAAAAAAGAAGTTGCCCAAACACCTCCCAGTGACGATGTTATCTCTGACGAAGAGACTAGGCAAAATTTTTGGCAAAGATACACGCCAGTCTTACTAACCTAATTTAGCTTGCAAAAAATTCCAAACAGAAAAAGTTAAATCCCAAAAGATCGACTCATGTCAGGTCTGGTATGCCAGAGCCATTCCTTCTTGGAATAATTGGACTTCAACCAATTCAAACCATCTGGTGAGTTTTTATTATTTTAACCGGCCAACAAATGAACATGTACATAATGATTATAAAAAAAAAAAAAGGATTTTTTTTTTTTTTTTTTCCCTTTGGTGGAACTATTGCAGGTTTGTAATTCTACGTACACATATATATACCATGTACGAAAGTAAACAAACAGGTCAAGAAGCAAAAAGGGAAACAAAGCCTAACCTCATTCAACTCATCCATCTTTTGTTTTCTAAGACAGTGCAAGAAAACCAACAATATTTGCATGTTTGTCTCAGATTCTTGCTGTTCCATTTTACTCTTTTTCTCAAAAAGAAGAGTTATTATGATGACCACCTCCTTAACCGACATCTCACATTTCTACATATATAAGTATTTAAATCAACAATTAGAGAAGCAAAAAGCTTTAGCACATTTATAAGCATGAAAAGAGAGGTAACATGCTGTAGCGAGGACCGTGGATGCTCAATGGGCGATGCACTTCTCAGTTCTCGCAAGCCGACGTGCCAACAGCCTTTTGATTGCCTAAATACAGTTTAAAAAAAGTACTACTATAAGCAATTCATAGTTGTCTCTATAAAAACTAAGCAATGATCAACTTTCTATTACAAAGGAAACTAAAGAATTAGCATAAAACTTACTTAATTCAAGTAATTAGAAAAGAAACGAACTGACGAACCACGCGTTAAAGCCAAAAAAAAATAAGAGCAAATTTAATAGAAGCAACTTGATCCAAATAAATTAAAATTACATATGACAATTATAGCGAGCACAATGACAAAATTAACATTATTGTATAATGTTTTCATTTGTCAAATACATATTATATAATTATATTCAACCAACAGCTACTTAGGCTTTAAATTCTTGCAAGTAAGAATCAGCACAACCTAAATGATTAAAAATTATCATTGCAATTATTACTCTAATTTTATCCAAATTAGGTTCCAATGCACAATTAGAAAGAAGACAACTAAAAAGCTTGTGATTATATCTAATAGACAGCACAAAGCAAAACCTAGCATCCAAAATCAACCAAAACGAAAGTATAAACAAAACTTCTGTAAAAGATGAAAAACTCTGATTTCAATTATTTAACAGCATCTATACTTGCAATTAATAAGCTTGTAGAAGTATCTAATGGCCAGCACAGAGAAAAACCTATAATTTTAGAAAAGCGACATTTAATTTTAGCAAACCAAATGCAAAATAGAACCCAATGTATGATGCACATCTTGAAAAAAAAAAAAAAAGCTGCTACCCGTAGTTGCCCAGTGAAGCATCGCAATTAACAAAAAAGTAGTGGAAGAAAAATAAATACCAATTGCAAAGATTTAACAGATAAGAAAAAGAGAATTTTTAAATATGAATGAAGCATGTGTCTGAAAGAATTTTAAATATGTCCAATAATCAACTTGTATAAAATAATTTTATTGTTCAGAAAATTTTGAAAACAAATAAGTGCCTTTAATAAGCCGATAAAATCTTCATTATAAAACAAATATGATGATCTGCATGAGAATTCACGAAGACAAACATTAAACAGCATACGATGTAAATCTTTTTTCTTCCATTTTCATCATACGTACGATGCATATTGTCCACGTCTAATATGAACGAGACGTTGAAATTTGGAAATGAATTTCCACTAAATTTATTGAACCTGACATCTAAGTGCTCTAAATCAGTTAAAAGGTGCAAACATGGGTTGATCTTACCAATCAACTTGCAATTGATCCAACTAGGTTCACAAACTCTTAGGTCAAGTTTGATTATATGGCCTGTTTTGTTGCTGCATGTCATCCCTTTCCAATTGTAGTACTCCTTGTTCCAAGATGTCAAATAGTTACCTGGATCTTCTACCGCAACCTTGAATTGAAGCAGTGCATCTCTTTCATGATGGATGCAACAGTTTGCTTGAAAGATTTGAGTGACTATAAGAAGAAAGAGAACTTTGGAGAAAAAATGACGCATAAGGTACAATGGAAGAAAAACACCAATCTGCAACAAGTTTGAAATGAGAAGTTTGTAAGCAAAACAATTATTGTTAATATGACATACTTAAATAAAGTGAAAGCATCCATTTCCTAGGCGGGCCACTCGACTTATCTTTTGACAAAGATGTGAGTGATTTTATGTCATCTTACCATCTATGTTGCATGTAAAATAATGAAAAATAAATCATATTATATATCAAAAGATATGATTTTTTTACGTTCAAAATTATAGTCATGAAATTGAATTTGTTCAGATTATAGTCCCACAAGACACCTGTTAGATATACTTGTTAGATATACCATTGGTTTATTGTACATTTGTACCAGTAAGTTCAAATTAGTTTATCACACCATCGACCAGTCTAAAATTCAATCACTGGCTCAAGTACCTTTAGTAAATATTACTGAATTGGCTTTTTCATCATTCTCAAAGAACCAATGGATTTCTTAGAAAAAAAAAATCCATGAGATTTACCCCTGGATCTTCGAAGAACCAACGGATTTCTAATAAATCATATTTTAATCATTTGTACCATCATTTGGCTGTTCCAAGAAGCCAAATAATTATCTAGATCTTCGGTTTCTAAGTATCTCATTTATATTCATTTATATCCACTTTAGCCTCATATTAAGAAGACGATCACTACTAGAATGAGAGTTATCTGCTACGTCTATTGGCGTCTCTATTCTGACACGATAAGCCGTTCGCGTCGAATTAACGACGCGAGGTTAGGGACCTTGATAGTCTAGCCGCGAATAATAAACATCTGAGTCGCTGGGACGCAAAATACGTAAGTACGTCCTTAATTTTGTTTTAATCGGTGTCCAATTAACGACGCATATCTTCTCGTCCGATGGGTGATTCTGCTATCAAGCGCGTCTCAATTTAGAGATTACTGTGTCGGTATACCGACACATTTCTTTAAGAACGCAGATAATGTATTGTCAGATTTTAACGGGACCCACATTCGACTACAGTCGACATGGCGACGCTATTAATTACCAACCCAGATAATATATCATCAGAATTTAGCGGGCCCACTATATATTCTTATATATGCGTTGCTATTTATTTGAATCTATGACGTCGTTATACTGACGCAAATATTGATGCCCCAATTTCATTTATACAGCCATTTAATTCTTCCTGGTACCAATTATGTACCACCACTTCATATATTTGAACTCATCACAACTATTTACAATTAACAATCATACATATATTCCCATTGAACAAATATATATATATATATATATATATATATATATATATATATATATATAGAGTATTGCTATTGTGAACCATGATGCACAGAGGGCTCCGTGCACCATGACCGTTTGATCGGTGGTTTTGCAATTTGACAAATCTAAATTAACCAATCCAATCTATATATTGAAATCTCATATGAAACCAAATTTTATAATTTTTGGAATTTTTTTGCTATTTTTTCCGAATTTTTTAAAGCTTTCCATTTTTGGACGATAATTCACTAATTATCGTCCAAAAATGGCAAGCTTTAAAAAATTCGGAAAAAATAGCAAAAAAATTCCAAAAATTATAAAATTTGGTTTCATATGAGATTTCAATATATAGATTGGATTGGTTAATTTAGATTTGTCAAATTGCAAAACCACCGATCAAACGGTCATGGTGCACGGAGCCCTCTGTGCATCATGGTTCACAATAGCAATACTCTATATATATATATATATATATATATATATCACACGTGCACAAAATCAAATTGAATTCATAAATTGCATTGAACTGAAAATCAACATCCAGAATACATTAGTTAGAAATATCAAACTTGCACATGTTTTGATACAAACCAGAATTCAAAATTAAATAACATTAATTGTGCTGAGATTGCTCGCGCGAAACATTGGTAACTTCATGGAATTCTCCCATACCATT